>OU612058.1:256384777-257634777 GCA_914767635.1 Melanostoma mellinum
ACTCAATCTATAAGCAAGTAAGTAGGTCAACAAAACATTTAAAAAAAAAAGAGTTTGCATCGACGAGAAGTACACAATGCGCAGTAACTGTAGCTAAGCCCCATAAAAGTCAATTCCCATTTATGTGGTTTTGATAACAAAGCGCGTCAAGTTTAACTGCCCGCACTGGCATTTACTAGCGTCTATTAATAAACTAACCTTTAATCGCAAACAAAAAAGAAAAATATACACAATCAATAATAAACAAGCTGTGGGAACATTGCAATTAGCCAACTAGATGGAAATCGATAACTGTATAGCTTATCTCAAAGTCTTGCAAAAAAAAAGAGAAAGAACTGATTAGATATGAACTGCCATTCCTTAAGAACCACATGACTGACACAAAATATTTCGGCACACGTACTTTTGAAAATGCAAACAAAATTATATCATGACATGGCTTTGAAGCTCCCTCCCTCTCTAAGTAAAAATCGATTCAGTAGTTCCAAAGTTAGGTACCCCCTACAAACAAATCTTACATCATCAAAGTATTGGTATTGAAGAGGCAGCAGACATAGACTCCAAATTAATTCGAAAGGTAAACGAACCGTGCCAAATTGCCGGTGTTGTCTGCCATGAAGCGATCAAATAGTTTTTTGTTTGTGTGCGTGTTGTTGTTTTCGAAATTTCACTTTCCATTTTACTGCGTTCTTTTGGCTCTGCCTTTACTACAACTTTCACCCCGTTTCAACCTTCATACGAGCGAGAAGCGAAAGATAAAGAAAAAGATACAACGCACAGTCATACTAAAGTCGCAGAACATTTATTCCAATTCAAACACAAATCTTTGTTGATTGCGGTGTATAGTAGCGAAATTGATTCGTTGGTAAAGCGGCCTGTCAATTTGACATATTATCCATTTATGGCGTTTAATTTAAATACATACTAAAAAAAGTGCTCTGACATTGTATTGATGTTGTGACGTGAGGGTGATTTATGTATTGGCAAACTCTGTTGTGGTGCAAAAAATAAAATTGTTATTAATCAACAACAATGATTACTTTTATTTTTTCGCTCGCCCTCTCTTTCTCATTCCCTCTCTCTCTCTCTCTGTGGGCAGGGGCAGATATTTTAGTTTCAACTAATTCGCACGTACACCGCGCAATTGGCGTAGAAGCCGCATTTGTTATTGTTTTGATTATTATTTAAATATTTGTCCCACAATTTTAATTCCCTCACTTAAGAATGTTTATGATTAAATGATATTTTGATGAAAAATGCAGTAGAGGGCCAGTGATGGTGGGTGGAAATTAAATCAAGGCTGCAACTACCTATGCAATGGAGCGTAACAGAAAAATATAAATTTCTTTTTTTATAGGTATTCGGAATATTTAATTTGATAAGAGATTATGAATTTGCATTTAAATTAGGCGGAAATAACCGGTGTTTTTGTCTATTGGGGGCTCTCGATTAGTTCTAAGCGGAGCAAATATAATCCTGTTTTGGACAGCCCAGCGTAGGTCGTTGGCAACTATGTTTTGGTTCACTATGACATGACGCAACGATGTAGGTAGTGAAGGATCACGTACAGTGAGTCAGAGGTTACTGAACTTTTGGGAAACGAGTTGTTTTGCGTGAATTTTTTATTTATTTATTTATTTCACCTACGAGCAATGAGCTCAACAGATTACACATTATAACAAAATAGGTTTCAATTTCTTAAAAATAAGTAATACAATTCGCTTCGAAATTTATCTCTGGAGAAGGCTAAATCAATATGACCACAAATTTCATTAAACTCTCTAACTGATCTTGAAACTGGCAAATCTTGAAAGAAGATTTCTATCCCTCAACGGCCTCTCTGGAGCATAAATATAAACTAAGGACAAGGACGGACACTTTATATGAAAACATTAAATGTCTCGCACAAAAACTATGTCATGACTAGTTCTACGTGATTTGAGCGACTGCAAACCTAGAAGAAGGAATTTAAATGAAAGCACCATCGCATTTTGTAAAATTCATTTTGCGTAAACCTATTCTGAAGTCTGAACTTTCTGAATTCGATCGGAAAAACATTGTTGGTGAGGGTTCCAGACGATGTCTGCATACTCTAGGTTGGGTCTTACTAATGAGGTGTAAAGAGACACAGGCGAGTAGGAGTTAGTAAAGTCTGTTGAGTTTCTTTTGATAAATCATAACATTGAGTTAGCTTTTGATACCGTAGCTTCTATATGTGGTTTAAAAAAGCTCCGGAGTCAAAAAGTATGCCTAAATACTTAAATTTTTCAGTTCTCTGAAGAGGATTGCAATCAAGATAATATGAAAACTCTAGCGTATGATTCTTTCTTGAGAGAAAAATCCAAAAAACATTTTTTGGTGTTTAGATTCAAGCGGTTTAATACAGACCAGCGAGATAGATTATCAAGATCCAATTGGAGTTTTTGGCAATCACTAATAGAGGTTACTTTCAGAAAAAGTTTCAGATCGTCTGCGTATATGAGGCATTTGCTGAAGTTGACACAGTTAATAATATCATCAATAAATATGATAAAAAGTAGAGGACCTAGATGACTACCCTGTGGAACACCAGAGGTGAATTCGAATACTTAAATTTGATTAGCATTGTTTCTTCAAAAATAATACATCCACATGGTTTGTCATTTAAGATTATCCCTTTTCATGAGTATCGTGATCTCAAAGGATGGAAGCGTAAAATCTTCAGTTATTCCAATTCAATTTCAGCAGAAAAGCTTATCACACACAAACACAAATAAACCAACAAAGGTTTGACCCCAGAAGTCGGGAGGTTTTGCGGCGCGCGTATCACAAAGGCAGATCACTAGTGTAAAGGAGATAAGTGACAAAGCTGTGATCCCTCTTCTTGAGATCATAATGTTCAAAGTTTTGTTGGAGAAAAATAATGAACATTTTATCCCAAACTTTTCTTTAAATTTCAAACAATCAAAATTCAATAGGTCATTGTGCTGTTTTCTCAGCAATTTCTTCAAAAACTTAAGAGGATCTATAGTAACTACTTTTTGTCAGTTTAAACCGGCTATGCAAAGAAGCACTATTATTTGTGGCAGTAACTCTTGGCAAAAGTTATCAGTTTCTTTTCTTTTCAACTGACTATGATGATCTCCTGATCATATGCTTCCCTATTAAGAGATAAGAAAATTGAAAGGCCTGTCAATTTTGATTCATTTAAAAACACTCTTCCTTTTTCTGCTTCGTCGTTACGATCATCGTTATCACTGAGGGATCACAGCTCTCCCACTTGTCTGCCTTACACTAATGACACTATAGTGAGGTACGTCTAAATATAACATCTCATTTAATCTTAAATAATTCCGAGTAAACAATTTGAAGATCAATTTAAAAAAAAAACTGAAATTATATAGAGTAAAAGCTCTTAATTCTTACATTGAGCTGTTTACGACTAAGATCTGTGAAAGATAAACCTATACGTTTCGAACCAGTTAAGTTGCTTTTGAATTAATTATTTTTTTTATTTAGATTCCTGGGAAAGTTATTTAGAACCAGAGTATAGAGTTCAATTTGATTTAATATTCACACGTTTCTTGAATGAATCCTCTATACTTGCCATCAATATGCAAATAATGCTTAAGCGTGCCATGTTGCCATTACCATAATTTTTTATGGGTTCGATGTTGTAACTATGTAGATTCAAGAAAACTAAATTGGGATTTGAGTATGTAAATACTTAAACCATCTGAAAGAATGAAAAAGACTCTTGGATTTTGACAGTTGGAAATAAGAAGAGGTTTTGTCAGTTACTTGTTTTAAACTAAACTGGAGTCCTAGGAATGGTGGAGATCACAACCACAGTTCACAATCATTGCTGAGGATCATTTGGAGGAGTGGAAGAAAGTATAAAGATCGTTGAAATGATCAACTGCTTTTATGGCACTTTTATCACAAATAATATTGCGATCGAGGACCGATCATAGTTCTTCACTTTACGATCGCACCAAGGGCTAGTATTTTTTTTTTCAGCTTTACTAGGTAGATAAACATTCGTTATTTGAAGAGCAGATCTTGAAAAAGATTTTGATTTTGACATCAAGATCGCTTTGATATTTTGACAACTGTTCCCATAGATATGGCCATAAGTTCTTCGAAACTGTTAAGAGTTTAAAACGACACTGTTTTTTCATTATATAAATATTGAGAATGCTGCAGTTGTCAGCAACATGACAACAATTATTGCTTAAAATTTGAAACAATCAAAGTCCGTGAAGATCATTTATGGCTTCTGCTGTCAAATCACACAGAAAGATTTCAATACATAGCTTCTCTTTCGACTAGCTAACAACTATCCAAAGTAAGTTGTGAGCAAAAAATTGAAAAGCCAATATATATCACTGAGAATCTTCTGCTGTCCCTCATAAACTTACATTTTGATATTATGTACTTCGTAGCTGAGTGTAACAAGCTCCTCAAAATCCTTCCGTTGAAGATCACTTTCTACTTAATTCTCGTCTTCATCGTCATTGTTAAGAAACAAAATTCTTACTTTCGCATAGTTGCAATTTGATAAGTTGATATATTTTTTTTTTGCTGAATGTTAATGCGAAAGTTTTTGCTTTAAAGATCACTTCCTACCTATTTCACTTCTTTCGGTAAATATCGTATATGACGATCACTTAAAACTCATTCAAAATTTTTGAGTTACACTTTTTTGCAATCGTTTTTTTTCTAAGGTTCTGGTGTGATATCATTATTCACTGCATGATTGTAAGGAACTGTAAGGATAACCAGGCTTTCGTTTTAAAACTTTGTTTAGTGTGGGGATCAAAAGAATCAAAACTAAGATCACCGGCAAAATCACTTCTTCTCTTTCTTTTTTTTTCATTACGGTGTAACGAAGGATCACATTTCCCACTTATCATCTTACGCCTAGTATAAAAGATCAGTACACCTCTTTAATCAACCTAATTGAAATCAGAATAAGAAATACAAGATCAGTTAAAAACCGTAACAGCTTCAATGAAGATCGGCAGCAGATGATAGAAATTCTTATCATTTGGAACTTGTAAAATCATTCTTTAGAGTTGGGTGAGAGAAAAAGCACGATGAAGATTACTTTAAACTGTAGAATGTCCTTAATTTCAAGGCTTGAATATGTTTTTGAAAGGTTCTCGTATTTTTATTCATTATATTTGTGGCTTTTCTAGAACTAAAAGATTTAACAGGATTCGATAAAGATGAAACCTTCGATCTTGAAAAAACCAAAACTTGGAACCTAGATCAGTTTGGATTTATAGTTCATGGGCAGGCAACTGGGCATACACTTGGAAAGAGCTCTAAAACATTCAAAACAAATAAGATCCATCGAGCTTCTTACTTATTTTTTTGAAGATCACTTTGTTTACTAAGCAACGATGAGATCACTTGGAATTTTTCTTTCCACAATTGCAAAAATTATCTCAATTCATACTCAAGAAGTACAAACTCTTATCATGAAGAAACTAAATAAATGCAGATTATCCTCCGAGAATAATTTATCACACAAACAGTGAACAAAATGAAAATAAGTTAGTTAAGCTATCCCAAGCTACGATCACCCCTTCACATCACTTAGCACAACCAACAGAATCTACGTACCTACTTTCTTTTTGGATGAAGAAAAGACTACAAGTGCCGGGAAGCTGAAAGTGTAATAAACAATTTCTCGTCTGTTTACTATTTACTGACCTAGATTCATTTACAAAAGCCACATTGCTGTTTACGGGCTGTCACCATCAATCTTGCCAAGTGTAGGGTTGTAATTAATTTCTTTATCGCTCAGTCTTGTGTCAGAAAGTTTTTCATCTCTGATATGATTGATGATATTGACGATCAACTTGTTCTATATTTTTCTCGCAATTGTTTTGATCACGAATTATATGTTTATACGCAGCAGTTCAACAAACCGATAAGTTTTTCAAAAACCGATGTTTACACTTGAACTTTTAGAATGTAGACACATTCCTCTATCACTCAAGTCAAATCTCGAAGCAAAACGAAATTGGAATTCAAGAAGAAAACAAACGCACTCGTTTACTCAAGTGCGATGAATTTCTGTGGCACTCATAAATAAAATTGATTGTACTTACAATTCCTCTTCCATTGCCTGAACTGATGATATAAGAAGCACGAACAAATGCAAAACACCATCGATATGATTATCAGAGTCAAAACAATGCCAATCCAAATTTCATTCATGAACTTGTCGTACTCCAGTTGCTGCTGCAGTTCACTTGTCATACTACTTGTCGCCGAAGACCCAAAATCAGCCGAATCGATTACAATGTGATTGCGAAGAAGATCCATGTTGTGACCACCGGATGAAATTTCACTATTCGATACGCGTATACTATGACCGGCTGCTGTACTACTGCCACCAAAACCAAACAAAGTTTCACCGAGTTTTTGAAAAAATTGAGAACCGATCACCGATCGATTAGGCTGCAGATCAGTTGAAGTGATCGTTGCTTTTGCTGTGCCGTTTAACAACTGATGTACTGCCGCAGAGTCGGAATCCTGCGGAGTGTTGAAGAAGTGTGCAGCGAATGTATCTAGATTCATGTTTTGCGGTATCTCGACTGTTAATTCACGATCAAGTCTATCCATACTATTGACACACAAATATTGGGAGTGGGAAACCGATCTTGGAATGAGAGCGTACGACAGAGATAATAAATTGTACAAAATTTATGGAGTGCTTGTTTATAAAGAGATTAGTTCTTCGTCCGAAGTGTACGAGGTCTGATTGTTAACTAAACGGAATTTCAAATTGCCGTTGAGAGAGTATCTCAATCTTCTTTGTGTAGCTGTAGTAGAGGTAGACGGTAAACCAGTAAAGCAAAAGTAAACACGATCAGTAGAGTAAAGTGGAGGCAGAGCTCAGAGCATAAAGGTATTGTATTTTGTATTTTGTATTGTATCTCATTTCTAGGTAGAGTGGTTTTTGGATTTTTTTATTTTTAAACAGCCAGCCGGCAGTGATAATGAATTTGCTTTCCCTCTGTCGCTATTGCCGCTCACTCATACATGAAATGATCGTCTGAATGATCTTTATCATTATCTTGGTTCTTGGGTAGAAGAAATTGAGTTTTTTACTCAAAGTAGTAGATTGTCCGACTACCTGTGCGAGAATCTTTGAGTGATCTCAACTATTTGTTGCTCTCGTTTCTCACAATAGAAATTACAAATTCAAAAATGTAGATTAGATGAATTGGAATGAGGAACTTTATTTACATGCAAATGGGTAATTGAAATGCTTGGTAGGTAGACATAGACATTGATCAGATCAGATAGATCACTGAGGATCGTTGTTTGAGTTTGAGATTGATGTGCAAAAGGGAGTTTTGAAGATGGAAGATTATTGAAATGACAAGATCACTTGAACGGAAAACTGATGCTAGAAGAGAGTATTTATAGATCGTGGGAAATGATCAGAGATTAGTGTGGAATAGCATAGTTTTTTCGATCTTAAGGCTTCCGCCCGAAACTGAACTCGAAGATATTTTATGTTGAAAGTGAAATGCCAGGTACATCTTCTTAGTTATCTAAACTTGTTGACTATTTTAGCTTCCGTCATTGACGCTCTTAACTCTGATAACAAAAGGTAAATGCTTGAAAAGATCGATTAAATCTTAGTATTCAGTCTTTTAACGTCCTCGTAAACAAGTAGATAGGTATATTTTTGAATTGAAGGTTATAAGTTTAGGAGTAATGAGCGATTACACTCACCTTCTACAGTAAAAAAAAAACTTTTTCTCTTGAGTTTTGCACAATCTTTTCTTTATGACTTTTAAAAGGTCTCATAATAGTATGTCGCCTTTTCAAAAAACCTTTTTTGACATCAAAATTCACGGTTAAAAATGTTAACCGAACTTGAATGTTCAGTGTAGGCTCTCCAAAGTCATCTTGAATAGTTTTACGAGTTTTGCAAGGATTCAGACTCGACACGACACTGGACCCCTTGTTTCTAAGTATACTACAAGATCTCCCGTGCTGTAAGAATTTGTTGACGTGAGGGGTTTTCAGACGTTCCCATAGACAAGAAAAGGGAAAGGGATGGGACTTAAAGAAAGGTTATTCCTCTATATTTGGGGCCATTGTGTGATTTTCCATTTATTGAACCTGTTTTCTACCAACTAAATGCAGATCAGCTGACGCATTCTCCTTTCAAGCTTATATCCAGCTGCCTCGAGAATTTTGGCGTCAAAAGAATTTTTATTTGATTTAAGCTTGTGACGTGCTTTTAGTTTCCGAGCCGAGGTAATACTGACGGCTAGCCAGGGTTTAGTGAACAAAAACACTCAAAAATTCACAAGGTCAGAAACTCTCTTTTATTTACGAACTCTCTATATTTAATATTATTATTAACAAAGAATTATGTAAAGTTGGTTGTATATTAGCCACTCCTGGGTTGCAGGCTTGTCCGCTTTCGTATTGTGTTTAGGGGCCTTAACAGTTTCTATTCCTTCCGGTCAGTTACAGCAGTTACGATCTGGGTACTCCTGGGCTCTTACTGGCTATGGGAATAAAAGTGATTAGTAGTTATCGATATACGTTGTTAATGCCTTTAGCGGCACGATCCCTTGCGGCACATTCACCCTATAGGTAGCCGCAGGTAAGTCGAAGCGCGTAGGCGTCCGAAGACCCTAGCAGGCAGAAACGGCAGGCGTCCGAAGACCCTGGTAGGCAGAAACGGCAGGCGTCCGAAGACCCTGGTAGGCAGAAACAGCGGGCGTCCAAAGACCCTGGTAGGCAGAAACGGCAGGCGTCCAAAGACCCTGGTAGGCAGAAAGAGCAGGCGTCCGAATTTCCTGGTAGGCAGAAACGGCAGGTTTCCGAAGACCCTGGTAGGTAGAAACGGCGGGCGTCCGAAGACCCTGGTAGGTAGAAACGGTAGGCGTCCGAGACCCTGGTAAGCAGAAACGGCAGGCGTACGAAGACCCATTTACTTACGAAAATTGCTACCCTAACTTCTTCTTGGTCTCTATACTCATGGTCTAATACTTTATGACATTCCTAATCATCGTCTTAGTTGAGTCTGCATAAATATGTTTTCCACATCCTCAAAAGAGACTACTATATTTGCTTGGCGGTCTTTACAGGCTTGGTTTGAGGTTTTCCAACCTGTCATTATGTTTTTTTATTTTTATGGTAAAAACTATGAACGACATCTCTCTTTTTCCTCAAACGATCATTTCTCGTTTTGCTTTTCCGTTTGAGAACATGGTGTTCTTCCCTTCCTTTGTCTTTCTTAATCGAAATCAACGATTACTTCGGCCACTACAAGCTTTAATTAAACAATTTTATTTTCATCTCAAAACCCATGTTTTCTTGAGAACCGTGCCACCAAGACCTTTTAGATCAGCTTAAGAACTCTATCAACATGATAATTCATCGCGCTCTTTGCACTTCCAGGCTCTTTTCAAAAACGTCAATTGATACTTATTGATCGTCAAATGATCGCCATTTTATAGTTTGGATAAGAAAGCACGCTAAAATTGAATTCATTACGTTGTTTAGGATTCTGAAAACTCCCTTAGCTCTGCAATAATTTCAGATTCTAGGGTTGATGTTAGTCGATGTAAGAAAAATTGATCGCTTTTTAACATCGCAGTGTTGAAGGCGATCGTTTGAGTAATATGTAACATGTCAACCAAAAACTCTAAACTACAATTTATTGGAATCATTTCAACTCCAAGTGATTTATTTTGAGCAAAGGTTAAAAGGTATTTTGTTGGAAGATCGACTAAACCAAAGATCACTTAGGTTATTTGAAAAATGATGTTGACTTCTAGTAAACGGTAGAGCTTTGCCAAATGATGTTTACTTATGAAAGCCTATATTTACTTTAAAATTACCTACACATTTCAATTATTTGAAAGAATTATTGAAAGCGTCGATTACGTAATCCAGTTCCATTATAAGATGAGGATTCACAGAAGGTATAGGTGTGTTGAAACGTAAGACTGAAGAGTAAAGAATAATATTGATTTGCCTGACAATTTTAAGGAAAATTAAGACAACAATCGCCTTAATCTTTATTGTTTATCTAAATACGAGTAAATTCACTGTAAAAACAACCACTTCCTTATTTTAAAGAAAGCAAAAGCTGAAGATGACATGACATCACTGATCTGCAGTATCACCAATTTGCATTTGTGGTTTCCCTTTCAAAGAAAATCTCAAAGCCATGACCAATTAATCTTTCTTTGTTTTGACAGAGTTGTCCCTATTAAATTGCTACAATGAACGATGGGAATCGTGACCGCTGTCAAGACATACAAAGTTAAAAGTTACTGGGTGTATACTTTATATAGTGACTTCCTTATAAAACAAATATGAACAGCATAAGCTGACAGATGCATATGAATCTGCCTCTAGATTACTGAAAGTAGAAGTGAGTTTTACTAAATGCTTACATATCGTCGATATTTACAGAATGGCTGCTAGACTGATGTTGATCGGTGGTGATCGCTGTACTGTAACATGGATATAATTGCTCAAAAAAACAAATGGTTTTTCCTCTGAATCTCAACATAAATGAGTGTCTTTTCTTTGCGTTCCCTGAAAACGTTGCTCAAACTTCCAAAATATTGAAGAACAAAAGAAGGAAAACAAAAGATCGATTTAGCTATCGAGTCTGTCTCTGTAGGTCATGCACTGAAAGGAAAAAAAATTTAAACTACCTGCTGCCATGTGATCGTGTAGCAGAGCAAATTCCCATTCGTGTCCGACCTGATTCCATTCTCGTTTCACTCATCAAAACCAAGACAACATGCAACAACCTGGGGTGTTCTTCTTCACTGAGTGTGCCTTGTTTCTTGTTGAATGTTTGCCGACCAAAACGGAAAGTCATTGAACTGATTATAATGTTCATTCGTTCCACCATAAGAAAAAAGTAATAGTGATTGCCCATGAATTTCCTGGATTGGTCTTCTTCTGTTCTCTTCCTTTGGTAATAATCGTTGAGACTGGGGCTGGCTTATCAGAAATGAGTTTTGTTGCGTGATTGCTATCCATCGATCAATTGGAATTTAAATGTTTCCAGTGAAATCATTGATGGAAATAAAAACAAAAATTATGAGACACAGAGGTCCGGAACTTATGATCTTACCATTTTGCCTGTTTGCTTCGAGTCTCTCTTTTTTTCCGGCTTCTTCTGTAAATATTTAACAAATTACGGTTGAGGGCGAGTGTATACAAATTTGCTTCACACAATTTAATTGGATAAGGCACGAAGAAGACGAGATACCTCGTGATATGAGTTTTGGAAAACAAATAAGAGATCGTTTCAATGTTAGTGTTTGTTATGAGCAAATAGTGATAAAGAAGTTTTTAATTTCGCCTTGTCAGACTGAAAGACGGAGTAGGTAGGCACTTTAAAGTCATTTAGGCAAAGGTCAATATCTGTTTGGATCTGATAAAGAGGATGTGGTGTTGAGGGCTCAGTTTTTTTTTTTTTTTTTTTCATTTCTGTCGGTTGCGAGGGGCCCTTCAAGTTACAGCAAGGTCAGAAATAAGGAACCGTAACAATTTTAAGACATTTAAGGCTTGTGGCTTGCTTTCCGCTTGTGTTCTATGTTTCTTAAAATTATGATTTGTGACATTTTGTTTATAGTTTGTCAACTGTATTGGCCTGTAAACTGTACTTTATGTGTGCAGTACAAGTAGGTATAGCTGTTCTAATATACTTACACCAAAATAAAGAATTCGAGTTCCAGACAGCAGACCGTTGGCCATAGACCTCAGACCTCAGAAGGGGGAGACCGTTTCGCTGCAACTCTTTAAAAATATTAGGAAACATTTCAGGAAAGCGATAGTAAGGTGTTTTTAAAAACAATTGGCTCATCGCCACCTTGGACATAAAAACACATTCAACTAGATCAACTTTGAACAAATTTTGCAAGAATTGGGATATTTTGGGGCGCCCAACTAAAAATGGGAGATGGTCTGATCACATTTCAAAGATCAACTGCTGCACTACGAGATTGAGTCGGGATCGGCGGAACAAATGGTCACATACCTCAGGGATCAGTCCTGGGACCACTTCAGTGGAACGACATGAACGACTGCCTGCTCCGTCTGGAACTACCAACCAACAGAATACTTGCCAAACATTTTGCGGAGCTGCATTCTTCACCACCTTATGAAGGACAAGACGTTTGATGCAAACAGTAAAACTGGACAGGACGTTGGACCACTTCCTTACTCCAGACAGCATAGTGGATTGCATGCTTAGGAACCAAACGGCTTGAAACAGCGTCGTGGAGGATGAAGAATAGGCATCAAGGCTTAATAACACCAGGACAGTAGAAACATCGAATAAAAACGCCCCGGCGAAGTAGTATTTGCGAAGTTTACCGCTGGGGTTGAACGTTTCAGTATAGAGGTGTACTTTAGTGCTGTAAAGCCCCATCACAGATTTAAAGATGATAATGGAATTTCGATGACCGACATTTGATTTGAATAGATTTATCGAAAGAGTCGCATGACTTCCTCATTTATATCCTTGTTATTCCTACGATGAACCAAATGCACCACTGGGTTATGGTTGCCATTTCTGTTTCACACCTTTAGGTAGCAACTCAGTGGAGCATGGTTAGCTTCCCAAAAGCACCTCAGCGATGGTTGAGCAACGCATTCCGCAAGTTTGCAAAAGGTAAAAACCAAATTTGGTGTCTCGAAATGCTGGAAGTGGAATAGACAAACAATAAAGAAGGCTTCGCTTTTAAATAATATCACTGCATCCGTTCAGTCGATGAGGTTTTTTTTAATAAACTATGTGGTACCCTACCGCTGGTTGGGGGAAGCCAAGAGACGGTTGACAACTGAGTTGTTTTCTAATACATTTCACATATGATTATGAAAAGGCCACTGGTCCAAAAAGAAAAACAAGCTACGCTTTAATCTACAAAATGATTTTTTGATCGACATAATGAAAAACGCTTTTATATCTTCAACAGCTCACTCCATTTAAAAATTATCGACTCATCGAAACATGCAATTAAGAAAAAATATATCGTGAATTGATTAATACTGTAACGTGCGCTTAGTTCGCAAAAAAATAAAACTTTACCTTTCAATTTATTTTTACCACTTTTATTCAGTATCTATACTTTATTCGATCTCAACTCGACTTTTGGACCATCACTTGTAAACAACAATTCACTCTTAACTTTATCACTCCATAATTAAAACTGACATCTGGTTGCCTCGGGCGGCCTATTTATATCGAATGACATTTCATCTAGAACTCTCCAGTAATTTCCACATGGTCTCCACTCTTCACTCCTGTCAAACATTTTTCCTCCTGGTATATTTCTACACTTACACTAGTGTTGCCACTTGTGTTTTCGGTTGAACGTTTTCGATTAGGAAATTGGTATTAAATGTTGGGTTCGCGTTACAATACCATAGATATGTTCATAACAATGGCAATGGCTTTTAAGCTGATTTGAACTCTACCCATTTCGATGTGTCAGACTCATTAAATTGGTGCATATGACCAATAATGAAGTTTCAAAAAGATGAAATAGAAAATGTGAATCCTTCGTATAATAACAACATAAGATTTTTCTTGCAAGAATGTCTTTTAGGTTTCTTTTACTTGTCTAAAACATTATATAATGCATTGTATCTCTCCTTTTCCTAATCTTCATAAGAAGATGTCATCAGGAAACTCAACAGGTGAATCAAATCTTAGGTAGTAAATTATGTCCCTTTTTTTTATTGCTCTGACATTTACCATTAACAGTAACAATAAATAGAACCTAAGCTATGGTATGTCTACCAAGTAAATAATATATTTATATTTTCTGTATTAGGGAATGCCAGGGGCGTAGCGAGGCTCCAAGCCATGGGGAGGTGAATTTTAATGAAATGCCGACTAGTCTTCAGAATTTGCCGACTGCATCAAAAAATAAATCTATATCTTATATATAAAAATGAATCACAAAATGTGTTGGTAAGCGCATAACTCAACAACGCCTGGACCAATTTGGCCACTTCTTTTTCTGTTCTGTTTGTTATTCTAAGGAGAAGGTTTTTATGACATAAAAAATTTAAAAAAAATTTGCGGATATTCCCACAGGAACAGGTTTGGGAACGAAAACTTAGAAACTACTAGACAGGTTTCTTAAACGATTCGAGCATAAGGGGTGCTACATTATCCCCCTCCATCACTAATTTAGATTATATTTCATCTATATATACCCACGGGCACAGAAACGGGAACGAGAACCGAAATCTTAAAGTTACTTGACCGATTTCAAAAATTCATTCAACTCTTGGATGTTACATTCATACCTCAGTGACATAGACTTATGAATGACTCCTGTCAAGGGTTGATCCCCATATTCCGAAAGGAACGGGTTGGGGAATGGAAACTTAGAAACTTACTGGACAGCTTTCAATATCCCTTCCTGCACTAGGATTGCTACATTATCCCCCTTCATTAGTAATTTAGACTATATTTCATCCCTATAGTCCCACGATAACAGAAACGGGAACGAGAACGGGAACCTAAAATTATTTGACCGATTTCCAAAATGCTTTCAACTCTAGGATGTTACATTATCCCTTAGAGAATTAGGCTTATATTTCACATATTTCCACGGTAACGGAAGATTCCCACAGGACCGGGGCTGGGAACGGAAACCTAGAAACTACTGAACAGATTTCAAAAATTCTTTCGTCATTGGGATGCCACATAATCCCAAAGTAAAAACGATTATATTTCATCCCCAAGTTCCTACTTAAGCGGTAAAACGAGAACGGGAAACTAAAAACTACAGATAGTGCAGTCAATGAAGCGAAAAATAGGGCCTTACCTCCGAATTTTTTTACTGTGAACCGATTTGCATGAAATTTTGGAATTAGGCTCATCTTACCCTAAACTTCAAAAGTGAAAATGATTTGATGATTTCACCGCCTTCTCGGGGGTGAATTTTTATTTTTCAAAATAACCTCGGATATCGATAGAAGGCCTAATTTTAAGCAAAAAATCAAATATAAAATTTTTCATTAAGTCCAATACTTTTCGAGTTATTGGCAATTGAAAATTCGCAATTTTTTCACGTTTTTCATCTATTTATTGCAAATATCTCCAAAACTATACGTTTTATCGAAAATTTTACCCAAGACCCCAGCAACGCCGGGTGGCTCAGCTATCTATCTATCTATCTATATATATAAAAATGAATTGCTGTTCGTTAGTCTGGCTAAAACTCGAAAACGGCTGAACGGATTTATCTTATCTTGATCTTAAAATGTTCGTGTAGGTCTAGGGAAGGTTTAAAAGCTTTAATTTCATCCCTATAATCCCACTGGAACAGAAACAGGAACGGGAAAGGGAACCTTAAAGTTATTTGACAGATTCCAAAAGTTCTTTAAACTCTAGGATGTAACATTATCCCTCAGTGACTTATATTTGATTCACATATTTCTACGGGAACGGAAGATTCCCTCAGAAACAGAGAACGGGAACCTTAAAGTCACTTGAACGATTTCAAAAAATGTTTCAACTCTAGGATGTTACATTATATCTCCAGAACGGGATTTTAAATAGAAACTTAGAAACAACTGGGCAGATTTAAAAAATTCTTTCGGCACATAATGCCTCAGTAACTTAGCGTAGATTTCATCCCTATAATCCCACGGAAACAGAAACAGGAATGAGCACGGGAGCCTTAAAACTACAGACCCGAGCAACGCCAGGCGGCTCAGCTAATTAAATAACAAATAGTAAGATTATTGGATTTTTTTGTTTTTAAGAACTCTTTTGACTTTCGCCTGGTAAGAAGAAAGATTGAAACTTTTTTTAGTTAAAAGTGTTACTTTTACAATAATCCAAACTATTTTTTCATATGAACACATTGAACTTTATTTACATTCCCAAAACAAAACGAATTGATTTAAAGTGATACTATACACTTTGAAATAAGCAATGATAGCGTCTTCTAGGCCTTTGGTAGGGATAATAAGGATCTCGAAGGGATATGGGGTTCGAAATGAAGTCGAAGTTCTTTAGTTATTATGTAGTCAGGAAGAAATGAGTAAAGCAATAAAGGCTCGAAGAAAATTTTAATTTTGGCTCAGACCCAATAAGGGTATTGTAAAATCGCTTGGTGGTCTCTGTGACCATGTTGAACGGTGCAGATGCTGACACTTTGATGTACTCAACAAGTGTCACGAGCTTCGGCAACGGAAAGAAACTGCAAAGTACTTTACAGTACTTTACTGTTAGAATGCTTCTTTGTCCCTGAGAACATATTTCATCACCATTGTCCCACAGGAACGGGAACGGAAATCTAAAAAAAGAACCACTCTACCGATTTCAATGCGTATTTCAATTTAACAGTACTGGGCCGATTCCAAAAACTATGTCATCGTTAGAGTGCTTAACTGTTCCTAAGTAACATAAACTATATTTCATCCCCATTCTCCCACTAAAATGGAAACTTGGAAACTACTTAACTAAACTTACCTAATTCGATTAACGTAGGGCCTGAGCTACGCCAGGCGGGTCAGCTAGTACATATATAAAATAGGATGTATGTATGTTTGTATGTATGTCCGTTATAGACTGGTTTCTTATGAGATTTTCAGGGTAGACATAGTTCAAACCAGAGATGGTTCCTTTCAAGGGTTAATCTCCATACTCCCATAGGAACGGGGCTGGGAACGGAAACCTAGAAACTACTGAACAGATTTCAAAAATTCTTTCGCCATTGCGATGTCACATAATCCCACAGTAAAAAACTTATATTTTATACCCATATTCCTACGGAAGCGGAAGAACGAGAAAGGGAACCTTAAAACTACAGACTCGAGCAACACCGGGTGGCTCAGCTAATAAATAAATAAAACTATTTAAAAACGTTAAAGTGTTCATTTCACAGAAATTCATTTACTAACATAAAATCAGTTTATAATTGCAATATACCTAACGATATAACAACAAAAAAAATTAAAAGTATTTATAAGAAATAATATTACAATATAGTATTTGGTATGAGAAAGAGCACATATTCTTTGATTTTAGTTTTTAAAAATTTTATCATTATTCAAAAAAAAGTTCATCAATTGGAATTTAAGCTCCAACTCTCCGGTGTTTTAATAATGCCCATTTGTTGACGACCTCACTAGGTTATACAGGGTGATTCGCATAAGGTGTGACAAAAAGATAGGGTGTGTAGGTTGGACCTAGACAAGCAAAAAATCGTATGGGAGGGGGGGGGTCCATTTTCCCCCGTTTAGGCGGGAGGGGCAATTTAAGAAAAAAGTCACTAAAAATGGGAAAAAAATTATTTAAAAATAACGGTAGTACCTACAGAGACTAACTATAGCATTTTGAAAAGCCAAAAACTTAAACATTAATTTAAATTTAAAACTAAGTTGTTCAAGTAAATAGTTTTTGCAATATTAATTTTCAAAGTCAAAATTTTGAAAAAAAAACATAATTTTTTTTTCTTAAAACCACTTTTCTTCCAAATTTTACGTAATTAAGTAATATTTTTTTGGCTTATTTTCAATGCTCTTATTTATTTTTGATCAAATACCAGAAACCGGATGTCAAAATAACTTGTAGTTTTTGAGAAAACCAAAAATTACAAAAACGACTTTTGTCAAAATTTTTTTTTCGTTATTGGATTCTTAAGTGATCTTACGAAATAAAGGATGGATTTTCTCTTTACTTTTTTTTATTGAGAATTCACTTAAAACTCCAATAACGAAAAAAAAAATTAAAAAAAAAAAAAATTTGACGAAAGTCGTTTTTGTAGTTTTTGGTTTTCTCAAAAACTACAGGTTATTTTGACATCCGTTTTTTTGTGTTTTATCAAAAATAAATAAGAGCATTGAAAATAAGCCAAAAAAATATTACTTAATTACGTAAAATTTGGAAGAAAAGTGGTTTTAAGAAAAAAAATTATGTTTTTTTTTCAAAATTTTGACTTTGAAAATTAATATTGCAAAAACTATTTACTTGAACAACTTAGTTTTAAATTTAAATTAATGTTTAAGTTTTTAGCTTTTCAAAATGCTATAGTTAGACTCTGTAGGTACTACCGTTATTTTTAAATAATTTTTTTCCAATTTTTAGTGACTTTTTTCTTAAATTGCCCCTCCCGCCTAAACGGGGGAAAATGGACCCCCCCCTCCCATACGATTTTTTGCTTGTCTAGGTCCAACCTACACACCCTATCTTTTTGTCACACCTTATGCGAATCACCCTGTATATTATCCACAACGTCCTTTGAGGAATACAGAAGCATTAATGAATTTAGCCTATCACTACCCATTGTCATACGCAAATAATTAAGAACTATTTTAAGTTTACTAAATGACCGCTCACAAGAAGCCGACGTCACAGGAGCAGTTAACATGTAGCAAACTAGTTTAAAGGCTAACGGAATCACATATCTCAATTTGAATACCTGTTTGACAATATCATCGAAATTTGAGCATTTCTCACAAGTAAAAAGAAGAATTTGCAGTTCCGATAAATAGCAGTCCACATCTTCTTTTAAAAAAAATTCTATGATAGATTTGACTAGTTCTATGTTGGCATTTGCTCTGGAAGCGGGTATTTTAAAAATTTTTAAGAAAGGTTCAAAAATGGTAAAATTATCTGTTAGATTATCTTTAACGTGCGAAATAAAAGTTTGAAGAACCATTTTGAACTCTTTTCTATAAAATGTTTCTAGATCAAATACAAAAGCAGTTTCAGAATTTTCAACGTTCTATTATGTTTAAAAAAATCGTTTTCGGGACTTATCTTTAGTTTTTCAGCAAATGAAGAAGAACTTTTTATCAAAGCATTTAATTGAATGTCATCATCGTTCATTTCTTGAAATAACTCCAATGTGCTTCGAATCAGTAATGAAGCGTCAAAAACGTTTAACTCTTCCGCCTCTAGACTTTCGGTCAAATTTTTAACTTTAAACATGACATTTTTGCAAAAATATAACGAACTAATAAAATCAAAATCTAAGATTTTTTTCGAAAGTCCAGAAGCAGAGGTACGATTATTGTTATCAAAAGAACTGGCATCGCTTTTTATGCCTTCTAAAGCATTTACAATGCCTTCAAAGGATATCCACACAGCTTTTACTGTTTCAGCTCTAGCAGTCCATCGAGTTTTTGACAAATTTTTCAATTGCAAGGAGTTTTCAATGTTTTTGAATTTTTCTTGCATACACTGAAAACGTTTTGTACTACCATAGAAAAAAACAAACAATGCTTCCAAAGTATTAAAAAACTCTTTGATCAGCACGCTTGAATTGCATGCTGTTTCAACGAAAATATTTATACGATGCGCTTGACATGGAATGTACGGGATTTTCTTACCACATTTTTCTGACAATTTTCTCTGGGTATGGGTACCATTATACTTCCCGGACATATTTTTGGCAAAGTCATAGGATTGAAATACAATATTCATCACTAATCGAGACTCGAATTTTCGGTGAAGCTGTGATAAATGTTTTCACTTCACAGCTTCACAGATCGGGAATTGACCCCCAGGACCCTGATTATAGAATTACTAAGTTGAGACAAAAACGATTCCATTCGTGTCTTTTTGGTGGAGATCACTCGAGTCGGCATGACAATCGGAAAATCTACTTTGTTTTTCTAACTTAATTTGCCGATTTGTTATTTTTTTGGCAGCAAATCCACTGTCACAAACACTTCCATTCGTGTCTTTTTGGTTGAATTGACTTAACTCGACAAATCTACTTTGTTTTTCTTCCTCGATTTGCCGACTCGGAAAAATCGTGGGGGGTGCTACACCCCCCCACACCCCCCCCCCTCGCTACGCCCCTGGGGAATGCATTAGAAGAAACCTCCGAAGATCAAGCATCCTAATCTACTCTGACAGTCAGGCAGCACTAAAGGCTCTGTCCTCGACAAAAATCGAATCCAAACTAGTTTGGAACTGTCTGACATGTATATTTCAATTAGCTACTCACAATAAAATAACTCTTTCATGGGTGCCTGGTCATGAAGGCGTACCGGGTAACGAAGAGGCTGACCGCCTTGCTAGACTTGGCTCTCAGTCCCAATTCAAAGGCCCTGAACCTTACTGTGGTCTCCCAATCAGTAGCCTTAAAAACGAATTAACTACCTGGGAACGACAGAACATGATCAGCACCTGGAACAACTCAAATGGCCATCATCAGTCAAAACTATTCATTGACTTATCCCACATACGTATGAAAGAAATTCTTGACATGAGCAAACGTGACGCAAAGTTACTTACGGACTTCTTCACTGGACACTGCTCTCTCAAGTATCATCTTAAAAACATGGGCATCAGCCAAGTCTCTGTTTTGAAGACATAGAAACTGCTGAACACATTTTATGTGAATGCCCTGCCTTAGCTAGACCCAGGCTTAAAATATTCAATAAAGGGTTCCCCTGTCCCCTTGATATCAGAAACACCTCTTCCTCGAAGATTCTTAGGTTCTTACATGACATCAGCTTCGAATGAACTAACTACGTGTTTTTAAACCTAAGGGAACAGTAAAAAAGATCTTTCAGGTCGACGTGCTTGTAAAGGTAATTGTCACCTTCACCCTATCAAATTAAAAAAAAAAAATTATATTTTTTGCTTTTTCTGAACAGCATTTGAATGCATTAAATTTTCCAAAGCGAAAACGAAAGCTATGCCTGCGCCAATAACACGAAGCATATTATATATATATATAAATACGATTGATTGCCATCTTGGCCAACTGAAACCATTTGACGCACTAGAAATAAACCTTCGATTGTCCATGGATTGGAAACCATTTTAGAATACAAAACAACAGCAATTTAGATCGAAATTCTAAAAAAAACATTTTTGACTCAACAATACTGCTAGTTCTGATCTATTAACTTCCAACACTTGGACTTTCCTCATTTGCACTTCATAAATTAAAAATCTGGTTGCCGAAATTCAATGCCAAGTCAAAAAAGCTCAAAAGAAAGCAAACGAAAAATGAGAAGATGATAAATCAGTGTGCCTACCTATACTATGTAAAAAAAATGATTCCTACTGTTTCTTAGAACTAACTTTTTGTTTTACAAGTGTTTCATGAGTCTATTCATACATTACCCGACTCCAATTAGTTTAAAGTAGAACGCAGTTAAGAAAAAAAACCTGGAATGGATCCTATAAGTCGTATGCATTGCTATGATTAGAATAGCATGTAAAAGAACAGCCTATTTGAAAGAAAAAACCCAAATGATTATTTCCACTTTAGTCATAAATTATGGCCATTCGATAAAGACATTAAATCCAATCGCTTTTACAAATGAAAATGTTCTCTAACATAAGAGTCTTTAACCCTTCGTCATAACCATGCTTATAAGCAAATCATATGCTCTACATAGAAGTTAGTTTTCTTTAATTTCCTCTATTAAATGGCATTAATGGAAGACCATTATCAGGTAATTATCTATTGGAATAACACCTTTAACCAAGCAAATGCGTCTTGTGATAGAAGCTGTTTTTTATTTATCTTGATGAGTGAGTTAGTACCTAAGCTTTTACGAATTAATTTCTTTGTTTGCTAAGGGAGGCAATAGCTACTTTTTATAGATACACTCGGTTTCACTTTATTGCTTGGCAGTTGCTTTTCTTACGAACTGGGGGGATTTTCAGGTGATTGAAGAGGGAATTGTAAACAATTAACAAGTGGAGAAAACTGTATTTTAAGTTGACATTTAAAACATAAATCATTGAGTGATATGATCTGAAAGTATGATTGAGGAGCACTTATGCACGGGTACGAATTATATAAATATTTACAGCCAAGGGAAGGTGCAGCCTCGTCGCGCCACGCCGACAGGTTGCTGCCGGTGGTTTGATTTATTAAAGAAGGTGTCTATACTTCCCCTCATTAATTGAGAAAACTTTGAACCTTTCTTTCTTTGATTTCAATTTTCAATTCAGATTTCTTTCTAACAGTGACTGTAACTGGACAAGAAGTCCTCTGTTCCTTGCAATGGTCATGTTGCAAAAGCTTTGAAGAATACCAAAGTATCTACGTAAACCATTCTTTGCTGAAGGAAGAGCCATCAGCTGTGAGAATCAGACTTATCTCTGTAACATCATACTTGAAAAGATTCGTCTTCCTAAGATGCGCTGAAGTACTGAATAACGCAACAGTGCGAATATCAAATGAGGTTTACTGTATTTTTTTTTTTAAATCTCATTTTTATTTCAATATCTTACATCTACTTAAATGCTAAAAAAAATTGTGTTAAACTGGCTTACATAATTACTTAAGGAACTTTATTTATTTATTTATTGCACGGACGAGGAGAAGGAGGAAACAGTCCAACTCCTCCTTTGTTCATTACCACCACGCTATGCAACAAACGGCAAACTCACCGAGGTGCTAACTTTTTTGACGACACCAGCGATCTAAAATCGCAGTCTGAGTACTGAATCGCAGGAGCTCTTCAGTGGCTACATCTACTGCGTTGAAGTCTAGGAGCAGTCATTCGACGGACCTAGGGCAAAGGTGTCTGTATTAACCCTTCGATGGCGAAATAGAGTAAGACTTCCGGTGGAACAGCGTTTAAACATTTGTTCAATATTGGGGAATAAGACCCAAATACCAAGCTTAGGTCATCGCTCTTGCAGTGTGACCTCGAGTCATCAGTTCAATGATGAAGCTTTTCTTTTTGTTTGAGCCTCGTTGTAAGGAACTCGTGAGGATAGTGGTGCTTGTACTCCGAATCTTTCCCGTTTAAGACGCTGCGCTGGCTGAATCATTGGCCTTATGAGGGCCACGCAAGAAATCACCTTCACTCCCCTATCAAGTTGTCGCTGTAAAACAATCGCCTTGTCCAGGGCGAAAGCTCCTCTAGCCTAAACTGTATCCATGTGACTGTCAAAATATAAATACTGATCTAGCCAAACTCAAGAGTACTTTATTGCTAATTTGCTTGGCATTGAGAGACCATGTAAATTGTAGATCAACGATCACCAACTTTCGCCAGTTCTTTGTCGTATTCCATGATGCCCGTCCATCCATCAGTCATTGCAATATTGCTGAATCTTACCGAAGTCACGCTGCAACTTTGGGTCTGTTCTGTATGAAATAAGGTCGGCGGAGTACGCTATAGCATGGTGAAGAGAACCAATTAGATCGCCGGTAAAAAGCTAAATAAAATTAAACGACCGCTCCCTGTTGCCGTTCTGAATCTCGAAAGTTCTGGTAGAAGCTACACTTCCAATTTTGGCAGCAAACGTTCTACCAAAAAGCATGACGTCAGTAAGAATATATAGCAATGGTTTACTCATGCCATACCCGATCAGCTTATAGAAAAGACCGTCTAACCAAACGGTATATCGAATGCCCTTTCCAAGTCAACCAAAGATGCATCCGAACACTGATTTTGAGCCTTGATCCATTGAATATCTGTAGCTAGTTAAGACGTCGCAAATATGGTCATGACCCGCCTTAAAACCGAACTGATTTTCGGGACTAATGTTTTTGTCCTCAGGCCACGTGGACAATGCTCTATTGAGAACTTTCTCGCATACCTTGCTGATACTCGGAAGAGTTGGAAGAGGATTAATTGACCGTAGATTTGCCGGACTGGAACCATCCTTTCCATTTTTATGAGAGGATGGACCACTGCCGTCTGAATAATAAGCATTAGATATTCTTTAAACAACGTGGTGTAGATGTTCACAGCTTCCGAAAGGAGGTTTCGCAGCACAATATTGGGTATGACGTCGACTCCTGCTGACTTCCCTTTCTTTATTTTGTGAAAAATGTCTCCGAGGTCCTAGAAACCAACTCGGCGATGATTGCATTTGCAAGTGAGTCATCAAACAAGGATTATCAGATTGGCAATATGAGATCTCGCTCTAAGGTAGAATTGTTATAGACAAAGGATCTATCCTCAAAGTCGTAATTTAGGTGAAAGTGCTCATTTAAATCATATACATCCTCGAAAACAGCACCCAACGCTCTACCTACTCTTGAACATCTTCCACTATGAAGTAATCATCATCCAAAACGGCGTTACTGGATTTATTCCAAGTTTCTGAAGTAAGTTTTTGCTCTCTGTCGTCTTTTGAAGTTTAGTACTTTGAACGTCATTTTGATCTTTTCTCTTGAAGACTTTATTTATTTCCGGAAATATATTCAAATTGATTGTACAGCCCGAATCTTGTTCCAAAAAAAAAAAATATAGATTTTTTGAAGTTTTCTCAACGTAGTCAAGTTAGCAAAACGCTCTGGCTCTATACGGTTTTTGAAAGCAAAGTCTTAAAATAGAAGAAGACCCCAACCGACTTAGAGTGGAAAGAAAAGAGCTGTACCGAAATCGAAATCGTTGGTGAAAGATGTTGGCCAGGCGTTTTGACCCCAAACTGTTATGTCCATCTAAGTAAGTAAGAAGCCGCAGTCATGTTTAAGGAAGAGATTCAGAGAACTCCGATAAAAAGTCCTATCTTTCAACCTTTAGACATGGTCGCGGGCTGAGTTGGGTCGCTTCGAGATCACGATGCTCGCAAAGCCCAAACGGTAGAAGATGAGAGAGGAAGAAGTGTCTGTTCTCCATTTATTTTAAAAAATCGTAATATTTTGTCGATACACTCAGCCTAGTGCCTTGTGCTTTTCTTTCAATTATTCTTGTGAGGATTGAACTATACCTACAATTTTCATCCGGCTCTAATAGAATAGCTGAAAAGTTCTTTTCATGGCAGTTTTGCTTTCTGAGTATTTGCTAAGTTCTAGGTCCCTTTCGAAAAACGTGTAGATCTAACTTGTTGTGTTAAAATTTACCGCAACAAATGGAACCACGAAACAATCTGGCGCTATTGATACTGCCCGTGGGTTATGGATGGCCTTCACTGTGACTACTATCACTGTCATATTTACGAAGAATAATTAAGATGATATTGCTTGTCAAATGTAAGCAATGCCTTTCCTTCATTCAATAGAATTTTGAGACTAGTCTACGCAAGTCCTTAGCGTGTTATTCTTATTAATTCATTAAGACTCCACCCTTCTAACTTAGCAACAGGCAACAGCTAACTAAGCAGTCAACACTCCCAAATTAAAATTAAACATTCCACTCTCGCGTTCCTATCAGAACCTTTTGCGTGAGTCTCACATTAGCTTGAATTTAACGCTGTGTTAATAGCGAATTATAATATTTCACGATCAATGTGTCAACCAAAAAACTGAATTTCATTTAAATTGGCCACTAATCTTTCCGAACTGACAAAATCCTCTCAAATCTGATTATGTCATCAGGCATCAGTTTAACGACTCTACTACTACTTAAGTCATTTTGCAACTGTCAACAATGTCAGAGACAGCTTCACATGTGAGTCAGTCTGATGTTTTTATTACATCACATTGAAAACTGCAAATCTTTCTTTCGCCCTTGATAACATTCATCACCTGACACATAACGATATGCCTGATTGTAGAAAACAAACAATACAAATGCAAATACTTCATCTGTCACAAGAGGAAAGGCCTGATGTGGTCAGCACCTGGCTTATATGTGTAATTAAATTCGTTGGTCAGTGCGGTTAGCTTTGAATGAAGTAAGCAATTGAAAAAAAAGCTGTTGACGGGCCCCGTCCACTGTGGGTGGTAGATGCCTTTCATTTGGCTTCATAAAGAACCACAGATAAGAACCCCCAGTGACAAGCTGATGACAGATTGCATTCTGACAGGTGACAGCTCATGTCATCAAATGAATGATCTATGTCTATGCTAATCTCTTAAATTTATTTGAGGGGCACATTATTTATTTTTAGTCACTTCAACTTTAAAACACTTTGTCGAGTCAGCCTCCAAAGCGAAAGTAAAAATGTCATATGGACCGTTATAAGTCACCCGATAATACCACAAGTGTATGTGTGTGTGGCTGAGTATCCAACACACGTTCCAAACTGTTGCAACTGTTAACATTGCACGATGTATCACGTAGAATGTTGTCCCGACCGAACCAGTAAGTCTTGCAGTTTACACCATCTCCGCCAGACCGGTAAAAGTGTGCAGCTTATTACTTTTTTTGTTGTTGTGTCTTTCAACTTTTCTTTACTGATGCATTCTGTATTCAGCATGAATGGTGCTGTGCCGTTGTCGTTGTGGTTGGCGAATAGGTGAATGCGCCCATTGACCCAATTACCTAGTGACTCTATGGTAAGTTCGCTTAAATCGGCGATTTATTATCTGTGAAGGAGAACAACAACAAGCACAACGGCCACAGCAGTAAGGCTAGTTGTTGGCTGGGTGGCCAGAGTTAAAGTCTTACCGAAATAGGCTCCAGGGAATTGTTGCTAAATTTGCTAGTTTTAGTCCAAAAAAAAACTTGTTTGATGGGATTTAAATGAAAAGAGTTTTGTGTTGGGTGAAGGCATTTGGAAGATTAGAGAAAAGTCTCATCACCACCATGTGGTGGTGAGTCTTGATCTTTAATTAGGAGATAATCGTGTCTATAAGTGGAAAGTGTGCAAATGGAGTTTATGACTGGGGCCTTGTTGGTGGTTTGTTGTTTGGTTAGCTGGAGACTGGTTTTGAAAGCAGACAGAGAGTGATCGGTTTGTTGGCTGGAGCAAGACTTTGTGGATGTGGTAAGGCGAATGAAAGTGAAATGAAATTGTGATATGTGAATGAAAACCTTCTTTGGCCATCACTCTTGTGAATTTCGATTGATGTTGATTGGGAAAGAAAGTTTTGACATCCACACTGGGATTAGGTGTCATCATTTTTGAGTAGAAGAAGAAGAGAAATATGATCAGCCGTACATGGAACCTATGTGTATAAAATAAAATTAATAAAAATGGAGGCGCAACAGAGCGGAGGAGAATTGGTGGAGAATTGCAAGAGAAATTCGTGGAGATTCATTAAAAAATTGTATGCAAGTCACAGCAAACGAGCTCTTGATCCACTTCAGAGGAACACTGAATTCAATGTCATCACAAAGCATGACACCCACATCCTTTTTGGAATCCGTTTACAACCAAAAACTTGATAGACAGATAGAATTAGATGAAGTTATCCGAGCAATAGAATCATCAAAGGAAAACAAAGCTCCTGGTATTGATGGTATTCCTAATGAATTTTACAAAAACTCCAGCACCCTGTTTATTGAAGAAATTTATGTTTTGCTCAAAGATATCTTCGATACAGAAACTATACCTTCATCGTTCAAAAAATCAATAATTTTCCCTCTTTACAAAAAGGGTGACCCAAGTCTTCCTTCAAACTACCGCGGGTTTTCATTTTTAGACACACTCTACAAAATATTTACCACAGTTTTGTTAAATAGACTTACTTATTGGATGGAAGAGAACCACGTACTAAATGAATACCAGGCAGCATACCGAAGCCAATACAGCACTGTTGACCAAGTGTATAATCTATCGTGTATAGTTCAAATTCAACTAAGTCAGAGGAAAAAGCTTTACGCCTTCTTTGTCGATCTATCAGCAGCCTTCGACAACATCAATCGTGAGGCGCTGTTTTACAAATTACTTAAACTAGGAGTCTCATCGAAAATGGTTTCAATTATAAAATCTTTGTACAAAGACACTTCTGCGACAGTTTGGGACGGAAAAAGTATAACAAGCTTCTTTCAGACAACCAAAGGAGTCAAACATGGTTGCGTACTAAGCGCCTTACTTTTCGTTCTGTTCCTAGAGGATCTTCACTTTGAACTACCAACTGGTCTTACTCTGAATAATTTGAAAATAAACGTACTTTTATACGCAGATGACATAGTTCTCCTTTCTGATAGGCCTAATATACTGCAAAGGATTATCGACGCCTTCAGTAGGTACTGTATCAAATGGAACCTAGATGTTAACCTAGAAAAGTCAGAAATTGTGATTTTTAGAAACGGCGGTAGGAGAGCGGGTGCTGAAAAATGGCATTTCAATGACGGAGAAATAAGAATATCAAATCAGTACAAATATCTCGGCGTTATCTTCACATATAACATGTCCTGGTCCGAGCACTTGTCAAAACGTCTTGCAATGTCTAAAAACTCAATAAATTCGACATGGTCCAAATTTGTTCAAAATAAGTTTGTTACACACTCTGCTAAATACAAAGTGCATGACGCAGCCACCAAATCAATAATGCATTATTGTGCACAGGTGTGGGGATTCAAAGAGTACCTTCAAATAGAAAAGCTTCAACGTTTCTTCGTGAAGAGATGCTTCGGGTTGCCAGACAACACACCTAATTATGCAATTCATATTGAAACCGGCCTTCCAAAAGCATTCCTAACAACTTTAAAAGTTCATTTTACATACATACGGAAAGTAATGTCAATGCCACGTAATCGTCTCCCACGTATACTTTCTGACGTTATCATTCAGAAAAATATTTATTGGGCCCAGGAATGGTCAGGCCTTTTCCAACAAACACAAATGGACTTCAGTTTTGAAGCCCCGCGCTTAATGTGGAATCAATATCACAATATACTACTCACAAAGCTTTCCGAAAAATACTGGGTTGATTTTGTGGGAAAAGCACATCAATCACAATTCCACGACGAATATAGCAATCTAATACACTCTGATGTCCCAAACTATTTTCAAGATAACTATCCGCGTGAAATGATAAATTTGCTCTTCAAAGCACGATGTGGTCTTTTAAACTTAAATGCTAGAGCTTTTCGTAATGACACTGTAGGCATATGCAGTATATGTAATATGGATGCTGCAGAAAACACATATCACTTCGTTGGTATGTGCCCCATTTTTAAAGGATACCGTAAAACATACCTAGGGAGCGAAATACTGGACAGAACTACATTTCTAGATTTCTTAAATGGCTCAAATTACGAAAACCTATACAAATTTTTGAAAAACTCACTTAAATATCGAAGCCTTATAATTAACGAATATAGTTAGAACTCACTTAGCTTTGCTATTATAAAGTAAATAAATTTTTGAACCTGACAGACAACTTAAAACAAGTTATTGTCAAATTTAATTTTGAAAACCAGCAAACTCATGTTTTTGTAAAAATTTAACTGAAAATAAAATTATTTATCTATCTATCTATCTATCTATCAGAGCGGAGGCCTTGGCCTAGCGCAATCCTCACAACCATGTCTTGTGGGGGAATGGAGAGGAAATAATATTTTCTGTCTATTGCGAACGGCTAGTAGAGAACGCGCTTTTCATATCAGTGAATTTACTTTACCCATTTCCTCGTACCCGTGGAAGAACATTTTTGTTTTCTTTTGGTATTCGAGCCACGAACCCCACGCGAGTGAGCAAGCAGAAAATAGGAGATGATTTAATAGGAGACATACCGATGCACTTTGTTTTTGAACTTAAGGGTGTCCTTATACAAGGGAAAAACAGAACTTGGTACAAACTTGACTCTAAGTCCGAAAGTTGGACTGAAGGTAAAACTGATGGGCATTCCTATAGCGAGCCCAGATGCCCAGGGTGGGGTCTAGTTTTGGGTGAAAAGAGACTTTTTAAATAGTAACCAGTTCAGAAGGGCTGAAAAGACCTGCATCGTCTTTAGAAACCGAAATTGTTCGCAGTATATCTGGCCACCTCAAATATATGGTCGTTACAAAGAAGATCATCGTTTACACAGAAACCAAACATTGACAGTTTTTAGATTTCTTGGATGCAGGTACCATTTACGAATTATGGTTGTGGAGGACGGCTGAGCTCTATCGACAGATGACAGCACTAGGTTTTTGAAAGATTTAATTCTGCTTGGTTTTTAATACCCCGTATAAAAATGTTTTCAAGTTCAGAATTCAACTCGATTGTCATACGAAACCGATCCAAATCAACATCCGAACAGCAGTGACGTGAATTTGGAAACGAATATGAAAAGCTGAGGGCTGTGACTTGTGTGTCGTCAGCAAAACAGTGGAGAGAACTAAAAGTTTCCGACAAGATATCATTTGTGAAGATAAATAAGAGATTCGGATATAAAACGGAGCCCTGGGGCACACCAGCAACTTGTATTTTAACGACGCAATGGAAAGGTAATTTCTAATCCAACGAAGAAGAGACTCGTGGATACAAAATGGACGCATTTTCGATAAAAGAGCCTGATGCCAAACTCTATCCAATGCTTTTGAAATATCAAGCTTTCTTTCTCTAAAACAGTGTAAAAGATTGATTCGGTGAGATATGTCATCAACTCAGCGTCAGCAGTGGACCTTTTATATCGAAAGCCGTAGGTTCTGTCCGTCATTAAGAAGCTATCGTTTTTCAAGATATTTTATGAGTTATTGGCTTATCAACGTTTCCTTAACCTTGGAAAGACTGGACTTTTGTGCAATTGAAAAGGAATCTTAAGAAGAGGAAGATGCGTATTTTTCCGGGACGCGCTGGACAAATGCCGTTTTTGGTCTACTCGGGAAGAGGCCAGAAGAATAGGATAAATAAAAAAATAAAATAAAAAAAAGCTTACGCAGTAGTTGTGCTAGCCTAGAAGAACATCTTTTCAGAATAACGGCAGGGATACCATGTGAACCAGTGGACTTATGAAAATGTATTGAGATCTTTGAGATTTGTCTCAACCGAGCGAGTTCGCAAAAGTATCTACGGAATTAACAGACTCAAGCCCAAGTAGAGTCAATATAAAAAAAAATATGGTGGCGCAACAGAGCGAGGAGCCTCTGGGCCTAGCGCATATCTCGCAACCATACCTTGTTAGGGAATGGAGGGGACCTACAATTTTCTGCCGGTTCCGAACGGCTAATTGAGAAAGCGCTTTTCATGGCAATGAATTTATTAACGGAGGACATGCCAATTCCTCGCGAAAGGCGATACCCGTGGAAAAAATATGTTTGCCTCTGCTGGGACTCGAAGCTCGAACCTCTGTAATAGCAGGTGGACATGCTAACCAATCACCACAGGTACCATGAAAAGTAGAGAAAGTGGAGTCAATATGCTATCAGAAAATGTCGAACTAACAGCAAGTCGGATTCATCGATTAAGCAGATATATGCCAGACTCACTGAAACCGAGCATTTGGACTGTTGACGTTGTCGAGTTCTTAATGTTTTTCACAAAAGTCCAAAAGCTTTTGCTTCCTTTTGGATACAACAGTATTTTTCAGCCCACTTTTTGGTAAAAATTTAGCCTTTTGTATAGCCTACAGATATTTCTGGCTAGTTTTAAGAAATTTCGGTGTTCTACTGTAGCGATATCTTTAAATTTTCGAAAACTTCTTTCTCTATCCCTAATAGCCACTTTACAGCTCGAATCAAACCAGGAATTCTCTTTGAGGATAATACTTTTTGTTCTGTGACGAACATGCCGTTGAGAATTACGTTAGATATGATATCAGCCGAAGCGTTAACTTTTCTATCGAAGAAAAATGACCAAGTGAAATTTTAAAAGAAAATATTGAGGACGGCCGAGTTTTCTTTCTCATGTTGCCACACAGTTCTTTTATTGACTTTATCTTTTTTTTACTATGACGATATAAGTAAAATCTACCGCTGCAACGGTCCAATTTGCCTAGAGGAAATGATACCATAACCCTAAATCTAAATCTATGGGGATGAGAAGTCAGAAATAGGTCAAGAGTTTTGACTGCATATGGAACCCGAGTCAATAATTTGAGTCAATGGATTCAACTCAACTAGGCTGATGACCTAGCTAGGAAGGGAACTCCCATACATATATCACTCAACAGAATGAAAACTGCCATGCCTTTTGCTACGTGCTAGCTTACACTTAGGTGGGATGTTACAAAGACAAAATAAGCTTGATTGAGAAACACTACCAAAAAGATCTAGTTAAACAATGCGCCACTTACAGCAGGTTTGTTATTCCTAACCAGATTGCACCTTAGCTTCGTAATAGGTCTTATGACTCACTGCTTCGTTGGTAGAAAAGTCTCAGTATCCCATCAGACAACTTATGTTTAAGCTGCATGGACGAGGAAGAAGAGGAAACCTTTCCACATCCAGCCGTGCCCTATCTCAAAGACGTAAAACGCATTTGGGAGAACTCTTTTTCGACAGTTCAAGTGATCTTAAGAACAAAGACATTTATTGTCTTCATCGCTTTATAGGAAGCTGTTTTTAATATCCAGGCAGGTCCTGGTCCCCAATTTTCTATGTGGTATCACAATTCACAATGGACCTATATTTGGTCTGTGTGCGGGTCGTTTCCCCGACAACCACCTTAACCTAACCTTGTCCAAGTTCGGGCCTAACCGCTGAGTAAGAAAGTTTTTTTCATGACCATTTTGAACTCTCGTATGGTTTGCCAATGCTCCTCACGAAAGGTTTGAAATGTTTTTGGGATTAAACCATCAAACGATCACGTATAAGATTCTTAGTCACGCGTCCATCCTATCGACTAAACATTCTACCACTGCTTCACTGCCTCCCAAATTTGTGCCCTTGTCCACTTTTCCTCACATTTTAGTCATGCATTGTAACTTCTATACCACTATTCGTCACTCCTTAAAAGTGATAAATAAATCTTAGAATTCTGCTTGCTCATCTCTATGTTCCTGTTTCCTTAAATTCCAAATAACATCCTTTCTTCATACTGACAATGGGTAAAAAAGAAAATATGCGACAACGCAGCCTTGAGAAAAGTTCATCCATCATTCATAGTCTTATTTAGCAAATCACCGGATCGTGCCTTAGTAAGAACTTACAAACAAAAGTCCTTTATTTCAATCATAACAAACAATAAACATCCAAGGACAAGGATAATTCCGCACTAAGCTACCGTGACTATTTTGAAATTTAAAACCCTTTTTTGTTCTAATAGAGAATGAGAGACGGAGAAATAGAGAGAATGAGCTAATTTCAATCCTCTTTCAAAAATAATTACAAACAAAGGCTGACGAAGGACATTGTGAAAAACATCCTTCGCTACTAATTAACCTGCTAAGTATTTTACAGCCAACACAAATCATCGTAGAAATTTTCTTGTAAAACCTGACTACCTACCTCTCCTCCACGAGCACTCACTAAAGTTTGTCGTCCTTGGAATTGAGGAAGAAACGAGAGATAATTATTTGACTCATCTTACTCCTTCCAGCAGTGAGGTGGGAAAAAAGGAAACAAAAAGAAAAAGAAGTGAATTTGTAAATCAGAACTCACAGCGGGAGTTCTCAATTTGCTGCCTTAATTTTCTCATGCCTCGTGGTGAACTAAACAGGATAATACATAGGTTCTGCAAAATACAACACCCATAGCCATATCCTGTGTGAAAAGAAATTGCATATACCAAACGGAAAAACGTGTACAAGTATTTATTTGTGTTATTATTATTATCCTCCTTTACGGCTTTATTGAGTGATCATAGTTTGTCCTACAACTCGTGCTGTGCATCAAAGATTGTCCTATTCCTAAATAAAAGGCGTTTTTCCCAGGACAGGACGGTTGTATACATTGAATGGCACGCCTGGATATTTTTGTTCATAAAGCAATTTTTTTTTTTTTTTTGCTTCAAAGTAGAACTGAAGTAGTGTCCCTTTTTTGTAAACTGTTTCTCATCAGGCCATAACTATTTTTGCATTCATCCGAAAACTCACGCTGTGTCCTGTTGGGACTAGCTTCACTCACTTGCTCAGGCACAGCGTGATACAATCAAGTCGATTGCAAAATTTGTTCATTGAGTTTGCACGCCACTCTGAGGAGCCTCCTTGGCTTCTTCTGGTGAACATATTTATTTATTTCGAGTATTCTTTCCTTGATTTTTGATTTTCTCTTAAAATAAGATGCAAAACAGTCTAATGACTATACCAACGGCATGCTCGTTGTATCCTTTTTTGTGCCTCATCCTTGATGGTGGAGTGAAGATGATGAAAATTAAATTCCAGCTGAGTTCAAAATTGATTTTTATTTTTCTAACTTTCTTTACTTTTTTGTGGAAAGAAAATTTTCATACTTTTTATGGGTTTTGTCACGTCTTGATGGTTTTAAGGATATTCCAGGAAAACAATTTTTTTATTGTGGCAGGTTATGATGGAATGATGAAAGGGCGTAATGGGATCTTCTTTTTATGATGGAGGGTTATAAAAAATAGACAATATTTTTCTTCGAAAATGTATACCTACTTCTTAGAATTTTGATGATATTATGTGTTTAAGGATGTTTTGAATGGAATAAATTGATGATAGGATCAATGTTTCCTCATATGAACAATATAAGAGGATTTATTTTCATTTTATGTTCTTCTTCAACTGAGAATATTGGCGACGACGTTGCAGAGGGTAGAAATTTAAAACTAAGTAAAATAGAGCAATAAATGGAACTATTAAACTACCAAGAAAGAGAGAATAGCACATACGTTGACTTAAATCATCAGTTAGGCTACCATATCTATAGTCATAACATAGCAGCACCAACTGGCAATCAGTGTTTAAGCGGCTAGAGTTTTGGAAGCAGGGATGATTTTTTGTTATAATACTGATTAAGGATAGCATAGACCATATCAGACATGATTTTAATTGTCTATGGAACCGCGCCCACACCTCCAGAGAAGAAAAAAACGAGAACTCCAAAGACGAGTTTCTACGAGTTCCTCGAAGAAACCTATGAGCAGTGCCGATGTGGAAATCGTTCTTGGCAATTTTAACGCAAGATTAGGAAACGAGAACATCCTTGGAAATTCTGTTGGGAAGCGTAGCCAGCATGACAAACCCTCTAGGGGCGAAACGTTTCCAGCATCTTAAAATTCATAAAGGTAAATGGCGATCCCCAGATTAATAAACCATTTACTAAATTGGCCATGTTGCGATCGATGCAAGGCACTCTTCCAGTGTGCCAAATGTCCAACCTTTCCGAGGGGCCAACTTCGACTCGGACCACTATCTTGTTGCCAAGGAACGAATGAGGATATTCTCTTCATGACCAGCGCGAACCAATGCTGTGAAGAGTTATTACTTCTGAAAGCTACAAGAGCAAGAGATTACCCGGCCCTTTTCCAATCGACTGCCTTGAACTTGAATCTTATGTCGCCAGCATTAAGCATTGAAGAACAGAGGCAGCAATGACAACAAGCCATCAGAACCGCTGCCTCAGAGGTTCGATGAAAAATGCAAACAGGCCAATGCAGCCAAATAAACACCACAACAAATGTTGATGTAACATAAAACGAGGGCTGCTTTCGACCAGTATTACGAGATTTAAAAAGCGGAAAGAAGGAAAAAACCACGGGAATGGGACTCGAAAGTCTTACCAAAATGTAAAAAGATCAGATCAAAGTGGAAAACTTTGAAGTAAAGGCTGTAAGGACCTGGAGGGAAACAAAGTGATAGATTCGCAGTCGCTACTGATCAGATGATCAATAATGTCGCCCCGACCTAGAAGAACTTAAGCTTGCCATACGCAAAAATCAAATAAAACTGCTGATGGATTTGACGACGAGTTTTTCAGGCAACTGGACATCTTTATCTGCATCGTATATCCGATAATTTAAAATAGAGGCCCTCACAATTGCGCCAATTATAAAAGAATAAGGTTTTTGACAAGGCGACAAATTGTCATGCGATTTCTTTAATATCATACTTCAAAAGACTGTACCAAATTTCAACGTTAACACCAGAAGCATGAGGTTTCAATAGCTTATTCAGTTACTCGCTCACACAGACGATGTTTTTGACGTAATGGGATGAAGTAAGCGTGATATTAGATTTTTTTTTTGCAATTAGGGCAAAGTGAAGCTTAATGTCATTAAGCAACACAAAGAACATCGACAAATTTTACAAAACGTGACAAAAGACAAGGCAAAAGGATATTGTGGTCGGAAGAAAGCATGCCCGATGAATGAATCCTCAGTATCGTATGCCCGATCCTAAAGAAGGGAGACCCTCACAATTGCGCCCATTACAGAGGGATAAGCTTCCTTAACGTCGCTTATAAGATCTTGTCTGCTGTAATATGTGAACGTCTGAAACCCCACGTCAACAACTTGGTAGGTCCTTATCAATGTGGTTTTAGACCAGAGAAGTCCACAATAGACCAAATTTTCACATTACGGCAGATCTTGGAAAAGACCAGAGAACATAATATCGATATCGAGAACATATATTGATCATCCCAGTCCTGCTTTACGGCGCGGAAACATGGACCTTATCGAAAGCGGACAAGAAAACCCTTGGTCGTTTCGAAAGAAAAATTCTCCGAATGATCTTTGGTCCCGTATGCGAAGGCAATGTGTGTAGAAAAAGATACAACAACGAGCTGTATGAGCTGTACCGCGACATGGGCATAGCCATAAGAGTACGCATTGCGTTGGGCCATGTAGAGCGGATGAACTCGAACGCTCCGGTTCGACGGGTTTTCGAAAGCACATTGTAGGGAAATCGCGGATGGGGAAGACCTCGTTTTAGGTGGAGCAATCAAGTACATGAAGACCTCAACCGACTTGGAGTGCAAAATTGGAGAGATTCCGAAATCGAAGTCGTTACAGCAGGATGTTGTTTGAGGCTCAGGTTCACCCCGAACTGTAATGCCCACCTAATTAAAAAGTAAATAAAATTCAACCAGATATTCTTCATCGTTCCATTGATTTTCCATGGGACTCAGGTCAGGGCTGTGTGCAGGTCAAGGCAATAGAAAATAGATTGATTTGGTGATCACCAATCCACTGCTTCACTAGCCACGAAGTGTGCTTAGGATCGTTGTCAGGCATAAATGTTTACAATAATGGCAAATTATCTTCAGCATGGGGCTCCATATGGTTTGCTAACATGCTCTTATACCGATGCTGGCCCATACACAACTCTCCTCTATTTTAACAGTTGACCCTACACCGTTCCATGAAAATGCAGCCTACACCATGATATACCTACCACTGTGCTTCGCAGTTTTTACTGTGTAGCGTGGATTCAGGTTCTGTTTGGTGGAAGCCAAACATGACGGAGCCCAAACGGTTGAGCTTGGACTCATAGAACATTTTTCCAAACGAATTTTTCGACTTTTGTCCGTATTCTTCTATAGCGAACGCAGATCTAGCTGAAACGTTTTTTATTTTCTTCTGAAGCCAGGGGTTTGAGTTACGTAACCAATCAAATGCTTTTCATTTAGTCTACTAAGGATTGCTCCGTTGCTTAATGATATTCCACGGTCTTTATGCACTTTATCCCGAATTTCAGCTGTCATCATAAACGGATTCTTTTGCATAAGCAGCGAATATCCGATCATCAGCAACACTTCTCTGTTTTGGTGACAGGTTTCTTCAGATGACATTGGTCGTGTCACGAGTTTCAACAAATTTAATGGCTTTGTTGTCCAATTTTCTTGACCGTTTAGCTTTGCGATTTCTTAAATTGTTTTTTCGTTATTTTTTATCGTTATGATAGTCTTATCAGGTGAGCTGAGCTCAGGTGTACAAGACTGATGTCGGTCCATCTAATTAAATAATATTCAAAATTGTAATATATATAAACCTCTTGAAAACCTTTTTTTAATTAAAGATTACTTTTTTTATTTAATTCTGAACAATATTAAACTGTTATTTTAAAATTAACGCACAATTTTAACAATTTGTGCGATTCTTTTATTACATAAACTTACGTAATGGCGATCTAATACTTTGGAATAGTACATAAGCACATGTAAATAACTGCAAATTTCTAAACATCACACGGTGATATAGCATAGTTTGTGAGAGTGTGACAATTTTTTAAGAAATTCTGAGAAATTGAGCAATAATAGCATAGTAAGTTCTTTATCAGACCCTGATCGGCTCAGTCAAGCTATACAGCCCAGATTCATTAGACTAATCAGTAGCACTTGTTAGTTTCAACAAAAAGTGAGCTTTGTACCTGGTCGTGATGTGTTAAGACGAAGATTCGACAACAAACTGTAAGAGCTGTACCGCAAGCATAGCTAGAAAAGTAGTAAGTAGAATTACGCAACAGAGTGGGGATCCTCGTGCCCAGCGCATATTTCGCAATCATACCCTGTGAACTTTTTGCTTATTCCGAACGGCTAATCGAAAGAGCCATTTTCTTACCAATGAATTCATTCTCGAAGACCTGCCAATTCCTCGCAAAAGTCGACACCCTCCGGCGTAACATGCAGCCATGCAAACCATTACGCTACAAGCACCACCTAGAAAGATACTCATCGTAAATCCTTGTGAAAGTCGATATCCGTTGAAATGCAATTGGATGGTTCTGGGACTTGAACCCCGATCATACTTACGTAATAGACATACATTTTGCACATTATGCCAATGGCACCACGGTAGACAAATATGTACACAAAAACCTGCACTAAGTTCAATAAAACCATAAGTTTCTGAAATCAAAAAAAGAAGAAAAAAAAGGTTTTGAAAATGAATCATGAAAAACATTGCAACATTTGCACGCTTTGCGTATGAACTTTGGCTTCACTGATTCATAAATAAAAACCGTCAATTCCCTCTAGGAATTTCTATCACAATCGATGTCACTTGAATTCACCTTTAGTTTGATACTCCACCATTTCATTTCCTAATTGCTCTTTTCACTACTATGCCTGAATATGGCCATATAATTGTAAGTCTACGTCAAAGTCAGATCTGTTCTAAAAAGTAATTGCTTCCAGGAAACAAGTTGAGATAAGGACCCTTTATTCGATTCTTATTATTTAGTGGATGTCTTGAATTTAGATCAGCAATTGCCTTGAACACGTTGCTGAGCTACACCAATACCTAGAATCTCTGAAGATTTATTTCTATTATTTTTCTTGATGAGATCAGTTCATGGCACCGCACTGTTGCGGCACCTATTCATCTCTATCTCATCTTATCAGTCTTCAATACTGCAGGTACCATTTCCTAAATCAATTAGTTGGAAGGTACGCCCTGCCACAACTATGGTGGCAGCTCTAAGAACTTTGCCGCTGTAATTAGTTCTTTCACACTATTTGTGTGTGTTCCGTGCTGGTTATACCTTTACGTCACTTAGAGCTCCCATTCCACTTATCACATAGAGACATGGAAGTGTGCTCGCCGGGCATCAAAAAGATTGATACCAAAATACTACAGCAGATAGTTCAACACTTGAAACCATCCAAGGAGGGAAATAAAACAGAAGTTATATGAAAAATGAAACGAAAAAACCGAAACCCCCTAATGGACACCATTCATCCTCTTAACCTTGTTCGCGAAAATAAAGATAATGTAAATTTTATGGCCGACGACGCGACGCCCCTATTCGAAATGAGAATACCCATACCCAAGGCTTACTTTATGACGTCTTACTTGCAGCACCCTCTTAAAGAACGAGCACTAAACTTTGCCTTGTTTACTTTGACTTTTTTGTTTTGATTTTATTTTATGGCGCGAAAATACGTTTCGAAATTGAAAATTTGCGAAAGCAAATATTGCCTGAGAGTCAACAGAAGACAAATTTGCCATCGTTAAGGAATGAGGTTGATAAATGGTCGCTCGTTGACACTTGTAACCTCAATTTTTGATTAAGCTCGTGCCTGTGCAGGTTGAAAGGTCATTGGCAGATAAGTGTAACTATTTTAAAGCCAAGGCAAACTGTCATTACCTGCCATGAGACTGGCAAACGTGAGGTGTCACAAACTCACGCATCACTACATGTCGAACTTCAAAACAAAAATAAACTAAATTTCTCGATTGGAAGGAGTGAGATGTCTGCGTGACTTTGATCGTGTTCGTCTGTTTTATCATTTCTTTGACATTCAATAAATTGAGCGTCGTCGTCGTCGGTGGTTGACTTAGCTGTTTGTGTATCTTAAAATAGTAAAACACCGGCGAATGGCGCCAAGTCATCGGATTTCGTCACCTCGAGACTAATCACAAAACTGTCTTTGCAGGAAGTAGAGCACTTTCAGTTGAGATGATAAGGCAACGAATTTGTGCGGTGAGTCAGGTTACAAAAATTTTAACAATGAGTCTGACACTATTATACAATAGGTACTTACCTACCTGAGAGGGATCAGGAAGTCTTATCAGATCACCCTTAAGAGCTACTTATTCTGGACCTTGTGTGGCCTCGTGAAGTTGAATAGATTAATACTCACTTGCATTCTGAAGAGGTTCCCACTGTGCCATGTTTCAGGTTGAGGTTGATATTGAGGGGGTGCTATAAAATGCTAATCAGGTTGGATTAAATGACAGTTGAGACTATTGTGACATGAGTCATTTGAAACTTGATACATATTTGGTTAAGAATAAACGTTAAGCCCTGTGAATCACATTCGTTCGAAATGTATTTTCTGGATTTTTGGGGATGAAACACGAATGACGATGGCACTGAGGTTTTGTGTCAATGTCAATGATAAAAATGAACAGAAGACTTTATACGCAGACTAATGAACGTGTTTTTTTAACCTGAATGAATGTTTGGCCTATTAATCTTTTTGAGTGCAGGCCCGTAAAGTGTGTTAAGAAAACTTTGCTTAAAGATCGAGTGCATCAGCAATGAGGTTCTACTGTTTACCTCATAAAGATGTTCATACTGCTGATGATGTTGTATTTGTTCTCTGTGTATTCTAGTTTGAACTCGGCTCTGTCAAAAAAACTGCTGATTAGCAGAGTATTGAAGAAAACCCGAATGAGTCAGTTTACCATCGCGCGCAGCTATCAACTTTACGTGCAATCAACTTTATGAAATATTTTGCGGAAGGATCTTGGCTTGCTGCCTAGCAAAATCTATCTCGTTCCTGAATTGGAGGAGGATGATGTGGACGACCTTTGGTTCCAGCATGAGGGCGCGGCACTATATGCCATGCAGCCAACAAAAACAAATATTGAAGGAAACTTATGGAGAACGCATTATCCCTAGTCGATTTTACACCGCTGCCCTGCGCTGGTAGGTTTATATGAAGAAATAAATGCAGAGTTTTCTCGCGACTTCATCCACCCTACCCTTAGTCGAGGATTGATGTGATTATCACAAATTGCTTTGCTATTAATCACTGATTCCAGATATTCAAACTTTTTACACTTGATGAGCGCATTTCCAATTAAATAAATGTTTTGTAGGATTGTCCTAAATCAGAAAACGGAAAACACATGTCCCGTCTCAGTTTTCTTTTTCAACTAATACGGTGCAAACTACCTTCTGAGACGTCAAGTCAAGAGACATCTTTCAAGCTTGAAAGATCCTAGGTTATGATGGCTCCATTGTCAGTAAGGAATACTTTCATGTTCTGTGCTTTATATATGGGGAGTCAGAATAAATATAACTTAATATGGAATAGGCTACATGAATCTCGGAGCCAAACGCATTTCGAATTGCGAAACCACTTTTCATGGAAGTGTTTTGCTCTCGTACTCTCAGAGGACTTACTATTTCCTCGTGAAAGGAGTCTAAATCTATTTTATGTTTCTGTTTCAAACCTGGAACCTTCTACGTAAAGGTTAGATGCTAACTTTTACGCCAAGGGCAACACGGGAAGCTAACTACGGGCTTTACTAAAGAGGACTCATTGCGGTTTCATTATGTACACCGACTGTGCCTTGGAATGCTTCTTTAGGTCACCGCTCATTTTCATTCATATAAGGCCATCCAAACTATATCTCACGGTTATAAATCAAGTAGCACAACACGTCAATCTGTATTTATATTTTTACGGATCTTTTTTGAAGAATTCCATCTATTGTTGACCTACCCATGGCTAAACCGTATTGGTTTTCACATCAGCTAGCTTTATTTTTTTATCTCCTTTCCCTTTGTATTGGTAAGCGCACTATTACTTCCTACAAGCTTGGAGATAGATGAGAATCGTGACCGACATCGATCGATTTCCTCAAATTTTTTTTTCTAAAAATCATTTATGGCATTATCTCTGGCCAATTTTGCCTTTTTTAGAATTTTCAACTACTTCACTAACTTTTTTCAGTGTGATGCTGGGCATTTCCGATAGGTTAAGTTCAGCTTCTGGAAGGTCCGCTCGCGGAAACTGTTCGCTCAAAAGGCCGTCATAACATTTACGCTTAATTGGGTCCTGCTATTCTGTCTGTCTGTTTGTGAGGATGCTATCTGTCCTTATATGGAACTGAACCTCGTCTGTTGTGCACAAAAAAGTAGCGGTTTTTATATTTTAGTTAAGAACCTTTGGAATATTAAATTTCAATATTTTGAGTGATTTTATTCAATTTTCATGTGTGGCAGCCCTTAAAATTGATTTTTAGAAAAACCATTAAAATTCGGTTCAATGAAGCCTGGCAAACTTCGAAAGGCCTCAGAAACAGCTCCACTTTTACTGTTACTAGGCATTCGAAAATCAGTCCGAATTGCCTTAAGAGAAATCTTCCCCATTCATGATAACTGACCAAAAATGAACAACTTGTTTTAAACAAGGAATATCCAAGGACATGGGAGTAAAACTCACTGAACCAAAAACAAAAACAGATCCTTTCCTTATTTACCAAATCCCCAACCATGTGAAACATAAAACTACTTTTTTGTATTTGTTTTGTCCCTTAAAACGTTCAACTCAACATGACAGTTTCAATTTTCATTGTCCTTTCATAAAAATCCCTCCAGGAGATCCAGGACTTTAAGTGTCACCTTTCATCGATTTTTTTCTTTATTGTTTCTGAAAACCTCAAGAATTTTGTAGAAAAAAAAAATTCTGCGTTTTCAGGATAAGAAAAACAAAAACGGAAACTACACTATGCGTTGGTATAGAATGTACTGAAAACTCCACGCCTCTCTAAAGAGGTTACACTTAAAATAAATAGAAACGAAGGAAGGAAAAAAAGAATAACAGCATTGATTGAGGACATTCGAAGTGTCCTTCACCGAAATGAATGCAGAATAGCATGCAACAATGTCAACAGGGAAGACACTTAAGTGTCCACTCATTGGGTGTTTTGTTCGTTTAAGAAGTTTTTTTTTTCTTAAATCGGGACCAGAAATCTTGTGTGAGGAGAGGAGGTTTTTTCATTGGTTACCTAAGAAAACAACAGTTCCTGTTAAAGAAAAATATTTCGTAACAAATCCGTTTCACAGGCTCTTCCCAAAAATATTCAGGGAATTAAGTTCAAATGATTCACTGGCGTAACTAAGGGGGGGGGGGGCAGAGGGGGCGGTCGCCCCGGGCGCAACGATTTGGGGGCGGCAAAATGAGCTCCGCTGTTCCGCAAAATTGAGAAGTAATACACAAAAAATTTTTCTCATACAAAATTTTTTTAATCACAATCAAATTGAGTTTTACATTTATGAAAAAGATGACGTTGACATTTTATATGAATTTTTGATGAAAAATTAAATTTGGATCTTATTTTCATACTCTCGAAACATTTAAACCTCAATCTTTTTCTTCATAACAATGAAAAATCCCAAAAGTTAACTTTTTTCGATTTCACTGCTGCAAATTCACGTATTATATCCTCGTAATCTAACATTGCAGCAGTTTCAATTTCGATTAAAAGAATTGCAAGGTTTGATAATCTAATTTGACTCATGGTTGATCTCAAGAAGATTTTAACAATTTAAGTTTGCTGAATGATCTTTCACAAGAAGCAACTGCAACAGGTATGGTACCTAAGTAAAATTTGCAAAGCTGTCACTAATGTCTTGTAGGCTTCTCGTCCCTTTGATGAAATGTATAACAGAAGAATCCAATTTCCTCTTCGTTTTTATTCGCTCTTTTTTAATAAAAGTAGGACGTCTTGAATATCATTGAACAAGTCTTCGTTGTCCAGGTCATCTGGATAAAACTCGTCAAGTTTCTTGCATTTTCCTTCTATTTTGAGAAGCTCATCTTTGTAAGAATCTCTGGGAAGTTGTATTATTTTTTCAAAGTTGCAAAGGAAACCAAAACGTTCATCGAGCTTCTTCAAATTTGTGAAACGTGTAGATATTTCCATTGAAAGCTTATCCAAAATTTCAATTAGAGATCGTCGCATTTCTTCTTCCGAATTCAATTCAGAATCTTCAGATTTTTCTCCTGACATATTTCGCTTTTTTCGAATTATTTTGACGGTGCTCACACCCAACTCGTTACATTTTTCTGTAGCTTTACAAATGGCACGTTCGTACAAGTCGATTCTCCAATCATTCAGTTTGTCTGTCAACATTTGCAATTGTCCAAGTACATAAGTGAAACTGATTCCTTTTTCTTGTAACCGTTTCTGAGCTCTATCAAATGATACGAGAATTTCTGCCCAAAAAAACAAAAGAGCGAAGAAATCAAATATTTCTATAGCATTGATAACCAACGCTGCCGCTTGTCTGGTATCAATATTTTCTGTGACCGTATCTCTCAAGTGTTCCAGCGCCGAAATGACTTCGTCCAATTGTGTTGATACTAGTCTCACAGCTTCAGCTTCTGAGCTCCACCTAGTTTCACAATGCCTTTTATTTATTTATTTATTTATTTCATTTATTTCATTTATCTACAAGCAGTCTTACAGCTAACAGATATAGTACTCCAAGAATAAAAAAATTATAATATAAATAAGTACAATAAATCAGTCTTAAATTGACTTCTACTAAGGATTGAAAAATCAATTTCTGAAGGCACTTCATTGAAATCAGCTATACATCTTGATAACGTTTCATTACATCCATAAACTGTTCTATGTATTTTTTGAAATAGGAAAATCCTTGTTCTCGTGGACCTGGCAGGTACATGTATAGGTAATAGAGCAAGGAGTGTTGGACACTTTATGTGGTAGCATAGTAAGTCTCTTATAAGCATTACACCATGAATTTTTCTTCTTGATTCTAAGGATTTTATTCCAAGCAATAAGCACCTAGCTTTGTAATCAGGACAGAAACCCCAGCTCATTTTGTTGAATATGTATTTTGTAAATCTTCTTTGAACTGATTCTACCCTGTCAGAATTAACTTTAAACGCCGGACTCCAGATTACATCAGCATATTCCAAACGCGATCTGACAAGAGATGTATACAATGTTAATAAAACATAAGGATCTCGAAAATCTTTGCCATTACGTTTTATGAATCCAACTAACGAGTTAGCTTTTGGTACTAAGAAATTAATGTGGTTCCTAAAATTTAATGAGGAATCAAGAATAACACCTAAGTCCTTAATGTTTGAGACACGATCTAAGACATTAGATTCAATTGTGTAATTGAACCGAATACTGGTACATTTTCGAGTAAATGAAATAATGTTACACTTTTTTATATTAAGTTTCAAGCAATTTTCGTGACACCAGTGTGTAAGAGAATCAAGGTCAGATTGAATCAATTGACAATCACCTAAGCTGTTAACTGTCAAGAATAGCTTGAGATCATCCGCATATAACAAACACCTACAATATTTGAATGCAGATATAATGTCATTGATAAAAATTATGAAGAATAATGGACCGAGGTGGCTACCTTGGGGTACACCCGATGTACACTGAATTTCCCTTGAAAGAGAATTTTCAATTTTAACCTGTTGTTTTCTACAAGAAAGATACGAGGATATCCAACGAAGGATTTGGGAATGAAATCCAAACATCTCTAGTTTAGCAAGGAGTATTTGGTGGTTTACAGAATCGAACGCCTTACTAAAGTCCGTGTATACCGCATCGACTTGAAAACCACTTTCCATAGCATTGGTTACAAAAGAAGTAAAATATGCCAGATTTGTTATAGTGGACCTACCAGATACAAAACCATGCTGTACTTCCGATAAATATTCGCTTGTGAAGAAATCTAGTTTATTTTTCAGGATACTTTCAAACAATTTGGGAATTGCAGAGAGTTTGCAAATACCCCTATAATTTTGAATATCACTTTTTGAGCCTGATTTATGGATCGGAACCAAATAAGAAAGTTTCCATTCTTCGATGAAGATTCCTTCTTGAAGAGACTTATTAAATATAATTAGTAAGGGAGTACAAATAGAGTTACAACATTCTTTAAGCACTGTGGCAGGAATGCCGTCGGGGCCAGAGCTAGAACTAGATTTGAGAGATAAAAGTGCTGTATTAACTTCATCGAAACTGAACTGAATGGATCCAATATTAATGCTACTGTTCAATTGTGTGAGTGAACTTTTATTAAAACTAGATACGGAATAAACCGATTCAAAGAAGTTAGCAAATAATTCGACTGTAGAGTCTAAGTCCGAGGATTCGACGCCACTGTAATGCATAGTACTTGGAAATCCTACTGATTTTCTTTTGGAATTTATAAAAGACCAGAATGATTTAGAATTGTTTTTGATATTGCTTTCAATATTTAGAATATAAGCTCTATAAAGAAACTTGCTAAGAACCACAAAATCTTTGCGTAACTTACTAAAGTGTTCGTAATCAGGTTGACTTTTAGATTTACTATATTTTACGTATGCTTTTCTTTTTTGTTTTTTTAAATCGCTGAGTTGTTTATTAATCCAAGGTGAATTCAAGGACTTCTTTTTTGCAAAAACCGGTATATAGTTATCAAAACCCAAAAACATGATTTCAGTGAAGCGATGATACATATTTTCTAGATCAAGACATACAAATTCAGTTCGCCAATCGATATTGCAGAAATAGTCATTTAGACCGGTAAAATTAGCTTTAGAGAAATTATACGATCTTAAATCTTGTTTAACATTTTTTGATACATATGTATAAAACTCTATTTCAAAGAACAATTCCGTGTGATGAATAGAATCATTCAGCAAGGAAAAAGGAACATTAAATAATTTAACTCTTAGATCTTCACAACATATGAACACTAAATCCAATATCTTTCCTAAAGAATTGGGGATATGATTAAATTGCATTAAATTTAAAGAATATAGATAATCTACAAAAATAATTTCACAAGTTTGATTCATATTAAACGGCAGTAGCATTTTCTCTGATTCTGAATATTTCCACTTTAATTCAGATATGTTAAAGTCACCTAAGACACAAATATTGTCTGAGTCAATGCAAATGCTGTTGATAAAATCAATATTGGATATATGTTTATCATACAATTCTATAGAGCTACTTGGAGGCACATAACTTACAATAAAGAATATATTTGTCTTATGTGGCATGTTTACTTTGAGAGAGATGCAAACCTGTTCAATGTCATCAGATGGCAAGTTTACTTCTATACAGCATAAGTGCAAGCGGACAGCAACAATAATCCCACCTCCTCTGTCACTAGCTGATTGACAACGATCACGACGATAAGTATTATAAAGTCTACAGTCAAAAAGTTCTGTGGAGGCGATACCATTGTACAGCCAGGACTCGACTATGAAGATTATGTCGTAATAAATGTTACTCGTATTCTTAAAAAGGTCAGACACTTTAGTTCTGAGACCACTAGCGTTATGATAATATATCTTTAAAGATGATAAATAAAGACTTTGAGTTGGTGGTTTAAATAAAACCGCATGTAGAGCATCGTGTGAATCCCCCTCAGTTAACGTGGGGTCTTCGTTTCTTGCCACGAAAAAAATCGTGGACAACCGTATGTAGAGGCCAGAGGGAGCTATCATTTAGCATATTATATAATACGAGATCCCTTCCAACTTTAATCTCGAAAGAAGAATAATCTTTTTCAGGAGACATATTAAACTTCCTTATGTTAATGCTTGATAGATTTACAGTTGATGGAAGTTTTTTTGAAATATATCTTTGTATCTGATCTACAGTAGTGTTTTGGGAAAGCCGAGATATAAAAAGGCTCTTGGCAGGTGGTAAGGCTATGAGTTCATCTAAGTTAGATACATTCAAGGCTGGATTGTTATCAGTGGGTGGTATTACTAAAGTGTTAGAAAACCCCTCATCCGCAATGGAAGCTATTGGGGTATCTAGTGGTACTTTAGCAACTATTCCACTGGAAAGATCACAAACTGGGGTAGAGCCACTTCCGACCTGTTTATTTGCTGAGTTTTTGGACGTTCCAGATCTTAATACTCTGGGTTCAGAAGTTATTTGATTTTTTCTTTGACGTTGTTTTTGTAGTTGTTGTTGTTGGTGTTGCTGTTGTTGTTGTTGTTGTTGCTGTTGGTGTTGCTGTTGCTGTTGCTGTTGCTGTTGCTGTTGCTGTTGCTGTTGCTGTTGCTGTTGCTGTTGCTGTTGCTGTTGCTGTTGCTGTTGCTGTTGCTGTTGCTGTTGCTGTTGCTGTTGCTGTTGCTGTTGCTGTTGCTGTTGCTGTTGCTGTTGCTGTTGCTGTTGCTGTTGCTGTTGCTGTTGCTGTTGCTGTTGCTTTTGACCGTTATACTCACGTATTTTTTGAGAACGTCCCATCTGTGGGTAGAGGAGGAGAAATAAGTGAAGAGACGCTGTATTGTTCCAAAAAAATTTTACCGCTCGGACATTGACGTGGGCTGCGTATACTCCTGCCAAATTGAGAGAATGATTATCACAAGGAACGAAAACAGCTTGTTCATTCAGGTCGATAATTCTCTGCTGGACTTCTGTATGGATACCGGCCATTGTTGGTGCATTATCGTACGATTGACCTCTACAATCTTTCAGGATTAATTCATCTTCGTCCAGTTTGTTCGTAATAGCTCCAGTAACTCCTTTTGCTGTTTTGACTTTCAATCAATGAAGACTTCTCTGATTTTTACTGAATTTGGTTTAACTTCGACGAATCTGATAGTTTGAGACATCTGTTCCTCATGTGCGGAATCCGGAGTTGAATCGACATTAGACTGTAATATTTCGCATCTTTGCACTGAGAAATGAGAAACTTACGCACTTTGTTCCTTATCATAGCGATGAGTTCATATTGAATTCTGGGAGAAAGATACGATAAGCATCCTAGTTGTGAAGAAATGTGTTCGAAGTAAGATTTCATGACAGGATCAAATTTGGCCAAATATCTCAGCAGACCCAAAAAATTCCCAGGATTTGGATTATCGACTCGCGATGTCCTCTCACAGGCAAATTTTGTTGTGCAAGCGTTTGAATAGTTGCGATAATTCTTTCGAATATATTCCTCCAATATTTTTCCTCTTCAGCAACTTGGCGTTGTAAATTGTAAATGGGAATAAGATGCAACAAAAACAAAACAAAGCATTTTTGATCAGGGAAAAGCACATCCAGGTGCGAGCGATCCGTTCGCCATTTTTCAAAGTTTTCTCAAACCAAGTTTTGGTTAAAGATCGTCCAGTATCATCCATTTGCGTGAATAATGAATAGATCATCAAAATTGTAAAAAATTATCTGGAAAATTGTGAGAGGACGTGATTTACGGAGTCTGTATGTATGAGTATCATACAAAACGAAAAGGTGGGGGGGGGGGGGCGGCAAATCATTTTTTGCCCCGGGCGCTAAATTTTCTAGGTACGCCACTGAAATGATTTATAACAGAGTAGGTTGGTAGACAAAGATAAAAAAAAAAATAATTGTGAACGAGTAATTCAGGCATCAGGCAGAAGTCGGCGCAAATAAGGTCATTGCCGGGAGACTCGCAATCAGCTTCCCGAATATGTCACTTGGCGTCGTCTTATGATGAATAAGCGTCATGTCTTTTTCTGAACCAAAGATGGTTCTATTAACTTTTTGGGTACTTTCAATCTACATTCAAACTATCACAATCTATCCCCTAAGCTGAGTTGTTCATTATCTAGACCAATGCCTTGAGTCATCTAAGCCAGAAAAAAGTGCAAGAAATTACATAGGTGATCAAGTGGTATCACTTAAAAAGCACTTCAATCACAACTCTGATAAATCAATAATTATTTACCACTTTACAGCTATTTCAATTTAATTTGTTTAACCCAGAAACCGATGCACTCGAGTCATTGTGCCGCAACAATGTTTTGAGTAGGGATAAGTATACTCATGTCGTAGTAACCATTGCAAATGACAATCTTTCCATGTCAATGTCTCTTCTAATCTGACCAAGTTACTGATACGATTTGCAACTTGCCACAACATAGCTACTTGCGATAATCGATAGGTTTGTTGCTAAAGTCAATTGCTCATTCACATATCAGCAATATAAATTGTATATAATTAGGCAGTAAGATTGCTGGTTCGTACGTCATAGCGGCAGTTCTTGTTTGCATTCGCATAGATAGGTACAAATGACGACAAAATTGTTGTGGTTAAAGTGAGTTAATTGGATGGTAAGGCATGAGCATGACTAACTCCATTAATATGCAAAATGAGGTAAGATAATGAACGATAAAATGCTAAAAGACAATAACGCCTACCAAATAGGAAAAGCATTTGAACTGCAATGACATCAGACACAAACATTTTTAATTAATCTGACGCAATTGATATCATGTCATTGACTGGCTTGACTCGAAAGTACATTAACTGGACTAGAAGAAAGACTGTCAGAATCTGTCTCATTACTTGTAAATATTTATATGCAGTTAATAAATTCTTTACCGGTTTTGTTTGGTATAAATACGAATTGCACTGTAGGTAGTGACCGTGGTGTTTAGTTAATGTGGCTATTTTGTGGGTGATGAGGAAGAGGAAAAGTGTCGCTTTCAGATTTTGTTTTCTTATTTTGCACTAAATATAACTCCATCAAACAAACTATATATATATATTTTTTTTTTTTTTTTGTCAGGAGTAAATCTTCAAAAGACACTTAGTAGTATTCGATACCAAGTAGTGTGGGATTCTTACCCACTAAAAACTCCTCATAATCAGAACCAATCTATAAACGATCGACAACAGATTTTTCTTTCTCAATAATATTATCGCCTTAAGGGAAGCTTAAACTTTTAATGCTTCCCATTACTTTTAGGCCATTAGCTCGTGTGGCTTGGTTCTTCTTAATCTCCGAACATTGCCTCTCGTATTTAATACGGACTCCATTTCAGAGTTGATATGACTATGCAGTCGCTGATTGTGTGATACAGCATGTTTTCTTACAACTTCTGTAACCGTTTCTATTTGTAGGTCACGATGTAAATCGCTATTTCTTATATACCATGGTGCATTTACTATTCCACGAAGGACTTTGTTTTGGAACTTTTGGATGATTTCAGTATTTGTTTTCTTTGTACAGCCCCATAATTGGATTCCATAGGTCCAAACAGGTCTAAGTACTTGTTTATAAAGCATTATTTTATTTTCGACAGATAAGTCAGAATTTCTACCGAGTACATTTTTCTATATTTCAAGTTGAGCTCTTCCCTTTTCTCTTCCCATTTTAGCTTTGCATCCAAATTCATCCCAAGGTATTTGGCCGTATTGGCGTAAGGTACAGCTTGATTGTTGATGAATATTTGAACGTAGCTTAACTTTTTATTTGTAAATTTTATATGTGCAGATTTAGCTTCATTGAGCTTGATACGCCATTTTTTGGTCCAATCACTAACGGTGTAGACGGCATTTTGCAATTTTTCAGCAGCCTTGACGACGCACTTACTGGATGCCAAAATTGCGGTATCATCCGCAAAAGTAGCCATAATGGTGTTGTTATCCACTGGAATATCCCTTGTATATAGCAAATACAGGGTAGGTCCTAGGACGCTTAGTATTTAGTATTTCGTAGTACTGCCTGGGTAGGTCCCTTTGCAGTTTGTACTCTAGCCCCTCATGCCATACCTTGTCGAATGCTTGAGTAACATCTAAAATTATAGCCGAACATACTTGTTTTTCTTCTAATGCTTTTTCAACTGTATCCGTTATTCTATGAACTTGGTCTATCGTGGAATGTTTATTTCTAAATCCAAACTGATGATTTGGGATTAGATTTCTTTCTTCTATGACTTTGCTCAGTCTTTTCAGTAGCAATTTTTCAAAGACTTTTGCCATTATTGGTATAAGCGATATTGGTCTGTAAGACGTCACTTCTGTTGGTGGCTTACCTTGCTTTGGTATAACAATTACTTCAGCAATTTTCCAATGATGTGGGACATATTGGGTCTTTAGGCATGCATTTATTATGAATTGGAGTTTTATGAAGGCTTTTGATGGCATTTCTTTCATAACCTGAGCAGTTATTAAATCGTACCCGGGTGATTTTTTGTTCGATCCTAGTAGATTTAGCAGTTCTGTATAATCATCTTCAGTCGGGGAACGCCTCGGCGGGCAGTATATTGATGCCAACTTGAAGTCTTTCTTTTTCATACCAATACTAATTATTGTTACTTGCATATTATAAATGGCTGTCTTTCTCTACTAACTCCTTTCAAGCTTCAAATTGAATATTCAATAACACTGACATTTTTCTCCAACTGTAACGGTTAAGAAACGTACAAGTGTTCGGTTTATTAGTCTTATTTGTTAATTTTATTAGCGTGGAACACGACTCTTATAAGAACAATTTGCAAACACTGAAGCAATTGTTAAGAAGTTTATTCTACCCATTGTACCTATATATAAACTATGTATAGTAGAATTGTATAGACTTTTGGACTGGTGGCGAACGTATTGTCTCCGGTCCAACTTAGCAGTCTCCGTTCCCTTTCAATCCAAGCTATTGGTTTCATCATTATAAAAGCAATTGCTGTGCCACCGGTGTCCTCCGTTCGAAAAGATTGTTAACTCGCCTTTGAACTTAGTATTGCTTCTATATACATTATGCAATAAGCTACCTATAGTCCAGTCATTTTAGTCAAAACTAGGCAAAAATCTCGGAATTTGAGATACTCAGCTGCAAATTTGTATAAACTTTTATTTAGACACCCTTAAAGTTGTCTCAAAACCTACATACTGTAGGGTGTCAGCGTCTATTAATAACCAAAGGTCAAATTTTATTCGCCCATATCTCGTTAAATGATTTTTTTTTGCTATTTGTATCTTTTACAATATTGTAGAAGACTAAATTCTCTACAACTTTTGTTTTAAAAGTTTTTCAATGCGTTGAACCGTTTTCGAGATAGAAGGCAGAGCGCGCACGGTTAGAACATAATTCTACGAAAAACGAAAATTAATTTTTTTTCAGTGTCTTACACGACACACGGTAGCCAAAATCTGAAGCTTCGGCCTTGGCCAAAACTTCGGACGATGTCGGCCGAAGCCGAAGGCTTAACCGATTGTATTTTTATTAGCCGAATGTGGCCGAAGACGAAGCCGAAGCTTCGGTCGGACACTAATTGTATATTAACGACTTACGATGTTACGACCGTCCTTTTCTTCGAGACTAGTTCCTACTATCCCCGGTTATTCATAAGTTTTGAATCGTATCTCCGTTTCAAGAGCTATGGCTAGTTTGTGTTTCATATGCAAAAAGTCAGAAACGAAAAGTAACTCATTACTTGTTGTAGTGCGCGGTATAAAAACTTGCAAGTATCGAACGAAACGACGGTCATTTAAAACTCGTAACCTCTGTAAAAGTACATGAAAAATGCTGAAGTGATTAAAGAAATATTCAAAATTTTATTTTTATATTTTTAATAACATCAAAGATAAGATAAGTCTTTAATATACATAATATCCATGTGAGAAAGTATAAAAATAAAAATCTGATTGAAGGATCTAAAGATAAAATTGAACAACTTCAAAAATCAGGAATTAAATCTATCTTATGTAATGATTGTAGAAAAGATTATATAGGATAGACAAGAAGCCCTTTAATAATATGATTTTAAGAACAATTTGCACATCTTAGATAAAACAAAAAAAAAAAAAGTAAAGTGTTGCAGAACATATGAAAAAATAGTCATAGTTTCAGTTTACAAAATTTAAAATTAATAAGAAATGTAAATAGCAATTAAGAATTTGAATCTTTTTATATATTTAAAAGCAAAAATAGTTTGTTGAAAGCTAGTGATTAGGGGTCAATTATTTTTTTGACAAATAATTTAATTTTGTTTGTAAATCTCACTGACATGACGATGGAAGCATTGCGAAATGTGCATTTGAGGAAACAGGAAAGACATAAAAAAGTTTTTTTCATTGTTAACAATTTACAAATCTTTCATTTATTAAATAAAAAAAAAAACGTGGAAAATCTCAACTATGTGACTCATTCATATCGAATGTGTAAAGAAGTGAAAGGATTCATAAGGATTTAAAGATTAATAATGAAACAATAACAAAAAAGTTTTGTTATTGTCTTGGTTTTTTGTCCTGGAGTTGTAATTTGTCTAAAAATACAAAACCTAAAAAGAAATAAATTTCTTTAAGGCACATCGAATGATCGTGAAATCTAGGAGTTGAGGTTGATCTTCACGATCATTCAACACGTCTTAAAGAAATTTAATTCTTTTAAGGTTTTTGTATGTTTAAGGATTGCTTTGACTATTCTATACCCAAGTTCGAGAAGATTTAAGTTCTGACAACTATTTTCAAATTGTTAATTTTGGTGCCAAAAACGTCATTTGGATGATGCAATTTAATGATAGGTAGGTATAACTTCCCTCTCGAAGGTAAATAAATTGATGAAAACTATGTAGACACGAAGACAAATTCCTTGACGACTGAAAGAAATTCACTGAACAAATATTTGCCTTTTTAAAACGATCTCAGCTTCTAAGCCTGTTTCAATTGCACCCCACCTTGAATAATTTAACGGTTTCTTTATTCAAATCCACGACAAGAACTGTTTATAACTAATGATTTATTATTTTGTTTGCAATCAAAGACAACAGAGAAACTTTCCACCTTTTTCCTATAGTCTCATCAACTCCAAGCAATTACGTGCTTGAAATTGAATTAGTTTCATCAGAATGATCTACAAAAGACGTGTTGCATGATAAATTCGAAACGCCATACCCAAGTACAAACAAATGAGGAAGAACATAAACATTATGTTTGACGACCGATTTTAGTATTCCAATTCAGCTATTCCAACAGTAATAGACCAATTACCACATGTTTATGGATCAACCTGCTGAAACAACTCACAAACATTTCAACGCAACTGAAACTATGTACCTACATTGGAGTTCATAGTCAACAAAAGGCAAATGTAATTACAAATTACAATGGTTGGGAGTTAGGTACACTTAATGTGACAAATGTGATGACATTTACAATAGAAGATACATTTATACATCATACATGTGAAGAGAAAAGAAAAGTCAATATTGTACGCAATAGTTTTATATAGGTACTTTTCCTTTTTTTTTTAAGGAAATTCTATTTTTATTTGCATTGGTTTTTTTAGGTAATGAACTGAATATAAGTATCGAGCCATGAACGGAGTTAAAATGATATAGGTAAGCAAAAAAACGTAAAACTGACTAACTACGGAAAGTTATTCAGTGAATTTGCGTTGTCATCGGAGCAGAGGTTCAAAGTGATATCGCTATGCGTGACAGGGAAGTAACTTTCAAAACAACGAGATCAGCGCAAGTAACGATGAAATTCTTAATTCCATAGAATTAAACAAATGATTACGAGCAAGTAGAGCAATTCGCCATTTATCTAATTCTGAATTTGGTAACCGATTCATAGAGGAGATAACGGATTAGGGGGTATCTGAGTCATCATAAAAGATACTTGAAGTAATATAGGAGGTAGGTGGAGCGTATGAAACAAGCAACTTAGAAGGAAGCCTCGGCATAAACTGAAAATGGGCTTTTACCCGCGAGAAAGCGCCAGTTAACAGAAAACACAAGTTTTTTCAATTTATTTATTGTATAAAGTAATAGTGTGGTACATTAAGATTATTATCTTTTATGTACTATAAAAGCTAAATGAGTTTACAAACTAAAAATTAATTAAAAAAAAAAATTATTAAAAGAAGAATTATTATCAAATTTGTTTTTGATAGAGGAGTTCGGATATATTTTTGACTTTTTTAGGAAACTTTTTACTTTGTGTTTCGATGTAGTTCAGGCTTTATAGTAGAGTAAAGAAGAGGATAGTGAAAGTAGAAAAAGTATTGGAAAATTAAAGAGAGAAGTGAGAACGAATAGCTTTTTTAAAACGGTTTGTGTTCAAAATAATTTTAATATAATTGGCAGTGAACTCTACAGCTTGATTGCATTTTTGTTCATTATAATGTTATGTAGAAGAATGCAGTTTCTTGCATCAATATAATTCATCAGAGAGGTTCTAAGAAGACCATCAGCAAAATTGAAAACATGGTCATATCTACGTAAACCATAAATATATCTTAAAGCATCATTAAAAGCAGCTTGTAGTTTACTCTGAGCTAGAGAATCTAAGTTACAATATACATTTTCGAAATAGGTTATATGTGGCGCAATCAAGGTTAGAACTAGCTTACGTCTAGTCTTAGTAGGAGTAAAGCTCGCAGTAATCCATAGTGTACGGAGGCATCCATAAATGTTTCGTATCACATTTATGTGTTTATATCCCGACAAGTTATGAGAGATAACAAATCCAACGCTCTTTATGGTAAAAACAATTTTTAGTATTTTATCAGAAAGAATTATGTCAGGTAAACAATTTATTTCTGGCATTCTATGCGAAATTGGGATGACTTGCGATTTTTTTAGATTTAGAAACAGATCATTCGAATTAGACCATATCCGAATGCTTTCAAGATCATCATTTAAATTGTTTGCAAGTTCAGCGAAATCAGATGTTGGTTTGAAGGGATACAATTATTGTACATCGTCTGCATATAGGTAAACAGAAGAGTGTTTACAAACTGATGGCAAGTCATTCACAAGCATGCAAAACAAAATTTTACCAAAAATGTATCCTTGTAGAAGACCCTGTTTAACCGGTAACAACGCTGATACTGATACATCAGAGGATAAAACTCTTTGATACCTGTCACTTAAGAAACTAAAGAAGGCAAGTTTCAAATGATGACCACCTGTGATTGCCAGTTCTTAGAGAAATCTAGTAAAGTAATTTGTTTTTCTGTTGTATCATACTAACTGTTATGATATGTCAGATAGTATTTCAGAAATAAATTAAAAATTTGCTCAGAGAGTAGGGTCCAATCGGTGTAGAATCCCGAAAAAAAAGATTTTTAATGTTTTTCTAATGTCTCAAAAACTGAGACAGATTTTGTCATTCGAATAAAAGTAGAAAGAAGTAGTAGAGAATAGTTGACCCGCCCGCCTTAGATCGTGTCCGTGTACATATGGCATTGACTCCGCAATATTAAGATGAAATTAAACCAATCTTACTGAGGAATATACAAGTTACAAGCATTCTAATTTTGAAAGAATTTTGGAAATTTTGGAAAAGAATTTTGGAAAGTAGTTTTTTTTTCACTTTACGTTCCCATTCATGCTTCTCGGAGAATGTGGGAATGAAATAAAGGCCATGCTACTCGGGAATAATGAAGCACTCTAACGGTGAGAATTTTCAAAATTGGTAATGTATTTTCCAATATCTTATGTTATGTTCTAGTTCCCGCTAAAGACCTTTGCTCTTTATATTATTCAATTCGGCTCAGTAGTTTTGGAACCAATTTAATACAAACTCTAAGTTCCGGTTTACGTTGCCGTTTCCGTTCCCGAAACAATATGGGGATGAAATACAATCCTGTGTTACTTTTGAAGACATATAGACCATCTCCGCTCCAAATTTCATTCAAAGCGGCTCAGTAGATTTGGAATTTATTGAGTTCAAACAAACTTTATAATAGTGTGAAGTGATAATTTACCAAATTTTGACTTTAAGACTTGACCACTCAAAAATTGTTTTAGTAGATTTTCTCAAAATTGTTCCTCCCGTATAAACTACGAGAAATAAATACCCCTGTCCTACCATGCGATTGATTCTTTGGCTTAACCCAACCTATCCCTCCTGGCCTTTAGCCGCATCTTATGTGAAGCTAAAAGCATTTGGATTTCCTCCAGTATTTATTTTTTGGATAACTTCCTACTCGGAGTTCTATCGGTTCTATCAAGTCGATTTTTGTAACGTCTTGTTAAATCCCATCAATGATGTTTCTGGTGTGCCGCAAGGAAGTCACCTTGGTCCTTTACTTTCCATTGTTGCAATAAATTACTTTCAAATTTTTCGGATGATGTGAGGACTCTCAATTCTATGGAAAATGCTTCAGATCGCAATTTATTACAAAAATATATCGACAGTTTTGTTATATGGTGGTCTTAAACCGGTCTTAGCTTGAAAGTTTCCAGGAATCAAAGTATGACGTTCTCACGAAAAAGTTATGTATCCTGATATTGCAAGTTATTCAATAGCATTGAATTCTAGTTTTTACTCCCCCATGTTGTTATGATCAGAATTCAATGCGATTGCCATACGCAACCGTTCCAAACCCACACCCGAAAAACAGGACAAGAATTTGGAAGCGAATATGAAAAGCTGAGGAGTGGGAGTCGTCAGCAAAACATTTATGAGGACTAACATTTTCAGACAGACAAAACGGAGCCCTAAGACACACCAGTATTTATAAAGTGGGTATCAGACTTGACACCATCCATCACAACTTGTACTGAACGGACGGAAAGGTAGTTTCTAACCCAAGGTCTTTTTCGTCATCGATACCAAAAACACACATTTTCGATAAGTGAGCTCAATGTCAAACTCTAACACATGCTTTAGAAATATCAAGCGCAATGATTTTACTTTCTTTAAAACAGTGTAAAGATTGGTTCCACTTTGATATGCCATCAATTCACCAGTGCACATTTTGCATCGAAAGCCGTACTGTCGGTGATTGAGGACTGTTCGTTCTTCAAAATATTCCTTGATCTGATTGCTTATCAACGTTTCCATGGCCTTGAAAAGAGGTGACGTTTTCCATCTGTTCGTATAGAACTTTGAAGAATAGGATGGAACGAAGAACTAATGCTACGGTTTTTCTAGCGTAGAGGAACACCTCTAGTTTACATACGGGCGGCCTTGAATGACAGTCTTACAAGGATCTAGGACCTCTTTATTTGTCACAGGAATGTTTGAGAGAAGTTTCATCGAATGAAAATTACATTTTTGTATCTAAGAAAATAATATAAAAGTGATTCTCAAAACAAAATTTTGCTTCAATGAAGCTGATAGATGTGATTTAAATTATTATTTCTTTTACGAAACTTACTTACTTGCCTATGCACACGAATTTTGAAGTATATAAAATTTCCTAAATTTAACGGTTGAAAGTTGAAACAAAGACACTCAAAGCACACCTCTTTAGTATGGAAGGGCAGAATCTGGAATTTGTAATCCTATTCTAACAAATTGACTGTGAAGGAAAGTACAAGGACAAATATAATTTTCAATGTCTCTTGGGCTAAATCTTTATATCAAAGAAAAAATGCAAAATAGAAGTGATTTTAAATGTGTATGTCTGTGTGAAAAAATACATAAGGTGTGGTTGTATTTTTGCCTTGATGTTTACCAATGTCAATAAACTTTCATAAAAACATCATCACTACTCAACTGCAAACAATTCTGTCTCATGTTATCAACTTCATTGCCCTCGTCGACTACTCAACGGTTATGGTGTATCCAGCAGCATTGACATATTTTTCATTTCCATTTGCATCACAGGAAAGGACAACGAAATGATAATAAAAACCATTTATATAGCACACGAGACACGATACAATGATTTACGTGTCATTACACCCCGACAGCTAATCGAAGGTTTTTAGCGAACAAACAGATGTTTACATCTTTATTAGGAAAACTTTATTAATTTTCTACTACTGTTATTGTATGCTCCCAGAAACAACAGCCATATAGCCCTGCCATTCCAAATCGTCTTATCAATCACGTCCTATCGGCATAGCTACCCACGTTTTGTTCAAAACTGTCCTTCAATTCAGTTCAAAGTATTGAACAAAACCAGCATTGCAGTAAAAAGCACGTTTCTATCAATATTCAAATGATGCCACACATGTTGTTAGTGGGAGGGCTTTAATTTTGTTTTGGGTTTTGTAATTAACAATTAATTATTCAAACCTAAACAAGTCCAATAGGCTAGTTAACGATCGTTTATATTATGATCACCTCTGTGAAATAGGCCAAAAGCCAAGCACACACGCAATCTTAATCTTTACATTAATAGCTCATTATGATTCACTGACTTATTCATTCATGATGTCGAAAGAGAGTTCAAACTTCACTCAAGAAGTCAGTAGCCTGAGGTTGAAAGTGACACTGCAGTCGCACTATTATTTCGTTGGGTCTTGGGTGACGCAGAGATTGATGAGTTGTTAGTGAAAAATCGGGTATTCCAAAGAAATTTTAATAGTTCTCTTTTATTTATAATTCTTTCAAGAAATAATGCACATAAGTAAATGTTTTTGAAACAAGAAACGGCATTGTAATAAAAGCAATTAAACCTGCACACAAAAAATATGTCTACACCGGGTGCCACTAATCTGCGAGCCACTGAATTTGAACTTTAATTCAGTTTAGGCCGTATGCCTACCCTGTTTTTAAGAACATTGGAAAAACCGTAAGAAAACCTGAAATTTTATAGGTACGAATTTTTTGCAAATTTATTTGAAAATGGCGGGAGTTAGCCCTAAACTGACTTCGGATTTAGCGTGTTGAAAAACATGGCGGTAGATAGATGATGCCCATTTAGAGACCCCTTTTTTTATGTGCCGGAGTTATTAAGAAATTGGAGCGTTTGGTTGAAGAAGATGACATTTCTGAACGAATTGACTTGTTGCCGTTGAGGCTGCCTTCTTCGAAACGTGTTATTTTGCAAGCCAGAGAAACTAAGAAACAATCATATATTCAACAACTAAAAGGAGTAAAATGAACTTAACTCTTTAACTTCTGCAGGACAATTCAAAGAGATTTTTATAGACTTTAACCAGCCAAGGGGAGCGCCCGTAGCGTAATGTTTTGCATGACTGGGAGTTTGTATTTTCGCATCCCTGCAACATCCAATTGCTTTTTCTTGAAATTCGGTGAAAGTAATCTCACTGACATAGAATCGCTTATTCTCACTCATAGCGAGTTTTACTATTCTGCTTCTCAAGCTAAAAATTCCTTTGGTGAACAACAACGAATTCCTTTAAGTCAAAAAATATGACAGTTAAAACCGGAGATGGTTACTGTGGGTACAACGTTTAAAGGTTACACTCTGTTATTCCTCTACAGTTTTTTCTATCCTGTCTTCGGATAATTGAGGAAATTTATTTTAATATCAAATGAAATGCGCTGTCTTCTGTTTCTTAAATTCTCACAAGAGGGTTAGCTATCTAGTGGTTTCTTTATAACTCAAAAGTTGTTTTTACACTTACAACTGGTTTCCGTAAAAAATCTATTTAGATAGTTAGTATCATACCTAATAAGAGGCCCAACGATTAAATGGAGTGCAAGTGCTGTGTAACTCAAAACTTATTCTTACTTACTTAGGTGGGCATTACAGTTCGGGGTGAACCTGGGCCTCAACCAACATCCTTCTATAACGACTTCGATTTTGGGCGAGCTCTCTCCAGTTTCGCACTCCAAGTCGTGTAACTCAAAAAGTGAAAGTAAATAGATTCTGGCCCTTATTGCGAGTGTCGCCTAACATTCGATGCGACAAGGGTCGAAAGCTTCGATAAATTTTCCTTTTGGTATTGCCTATCTCTATCTAACTATGTTTCAGTGATATACGAACGCGTACAGATGATAACGACCGAATTCAAAATTCAAAGCATTGAGCAATAAGAATACGCAATACAAAATTTCATTTAATGTTCGACTATCGACAATCGTCGCGTCGTGTATTGAAAGCCAAACGAAACTGGCAATAAGGGCCTCTGTCTTTTTTGTCGCGATAAACTATTTCGGAGCTGGGATTGATCCTCTTTTTTTTGCGAGCCTTGAAGGTACGTTGCTATGCCGAAAATCTGCAAACGATTCAAGCACTTAAGGCCAATATCATCCAAGAGACCGGGAACTATCAATAAGGTCTTGGAAAGTTTAGCGTCTGGTTTCACACCTAAGACTGTAACTTTATCGATGTTTGCGTTTGCTAATGAAGACATAATACACGTAAAAAAAATTAATTTTGGTGCATTTTTGAAAAGAAAATTGTGTTTGGCCCACCATTTAGGGGGCATTACAGTTCGGGATGAACCTGGTATTCAGCCCACGTCTTTCGCCAACAAAATCGATGTTGTTTTCCTTGTCTATACCTGGAAGTTATGTCTGTCCAGTGTACCGTTTTGCTCAATTCGTATATTCGCTGTCCTTGTTTTAATGGCAGCATATATGTATTTCGTTTTTACCTCGGTGATTACTAAACCCATTCTTCCTACTTGTGTTTCAACTTCTTGTGTTTCACTTCTTCCCATTACGTCAATATCGTCTCCGTAAGTGAGTTACTGTACAGACTTTTGAAAGATTATGACTCTGGTGTTGGCGTTTGAGTTTTGCACAACCTACTCAAGTATAAGGAATCGCATTACAATGTGTCGCTCTTTCGACATCAAAAGTCTCGGACCTAGGCAGACAAGCGTGAATGCTCCAAAGTTATCTTACATAGTCAAACGAGTTTTGCAGGAATGCAAAAATTAGGAATGGCTATGTACCGCTCATCTTTGTAAGTACCTCACAAGAGGCCCTTATCGCTAGAAAAATGGTGTAAGTATAGACAATATATTCCTGTTTTTTCTCCATGATCAGACTATGAAAAAAATTTGATCGATTGTGGACTTTTTTGGCCTAAAACTGCAGCCACCATACGGTCACACTCAATTGAGCTTTCAAAACCCCTCATCTACAGCCCCTGAAAATTTCATTAAAAAAAAAATTTAACAGAATAATTACAGCACTGCCCGTGTTAATTGTGGAAGTGGTGTTTTAGACGTTCACATATTAGGTATAACAGATCTTGTATTACGACAATAAGGATTCTTATTCCTGTATAATTGGCATAATTCCTTTCCAACTAATCTCCACCTGTCTTGGATAGCTCGGCGTCAAGCACATTTGCAACCGCTTACGTAAAGCAAGTTAAGCTTTTTTTGGTCTGCAATCTTTGTGTATTCATCGTCGTTAAACAGTCAAAAGAAGTATAGCTTCTCTAGATATTCACTAGCGACTCCGAATTTATCACTTTCTCTGCTGATGGTCTTTACAGGCTTGAGGTTCCGAAGCTTCCCACCCTGGCATGATGTTTAGTGTCAACCATGACATCTTCTATTTTCCTCAAACGAGCCCTTCTCATGCTTCTTCTTCTTTTTGAGAATTCGATGCACTTGCCTTCTTAATCTCGTTGGAAGCAGCAATATCAGCTTCGGAAGAGTCCTTTCAGTTTGGTACCATAAGTGGTTAAGGTTTTCTTTGAATTGAATGGTCTTCACCTTTCTTGACAGTTGACATCGCTGCAATAAGCTTTTATTTAACCGTCAAGATGAAGCGTCGGTGTCAGCCCGCGCGACATGTCGCAGCCACCGTAGTTTCGCGAGGCTTACTATTCTAGTTACGCCTATATCGCGATACAGCCCAAAAAACTCGTTGTTGCATCTTCTTTCCCACATATTGTCTTCGCATTCGGAGTATTTTTCCCACAAAACGACCGTTATCTTTACGGCACGCTTTAAACAGAGTTAATGCTACCGTACCGTAAAGCAGGACTGGGATGACCGGGTCTGATAAAGGGTTATCTTAGTTTTTCCAGAGAGCATTTTTTTTCTCAATGTCGTTCTTGAAGCAGCTGTTGCCAGGAGTTGTTCTAAGTTTAATCTCCACGCTTACGTTGTTTTCCGTGTCTAAAGTGGATCCTAGGTAACGAAGTCCTGTTATTTGTCTATTTTGACGTTTTGTGCATTTCGTTGATGGTCTCTGTCCTTGTTTACCCACAGAACAATAAGTCCAAAGCGTTAATTCAAAGGTGCGAGGCGGCTAATAGCGGCCGCAACGAGAAAAACCAACTCCACAGACTTTTAAAAGACTATCAGTCGTATTTATAAAATTTGCTTAGAACATCCTTAGACAGTTGTCCGCAGTCTTGTGCGAACAGTCAAAGTGAACGGTCGTGCGCGGAATATTTTTTAAAACCGAATACAAAATAAAGTAATAAAATTTTATCACCCCTTACCCCTTGCCCAAAATTGCTACCTGCAGGTAGCAAAAGAAAGCAAAAAAAAAAGACCCAAGTGTTAATCCAGTGTTTACCACTGGATTAGTGAAAAAACCCAAGTGTTAATCCAGTGTTTACCACCGGATTATTAGTGGAAAAAATAAAAAACCCAAGTGATTTATTATCTCCGTCCCAATGGGTCAGCGAGAAAAAGTTAAAGCCGCCAGGGAACAGCTCTTGAATACTATCAAGAGGGAGGTTACGCACCTGCGCGACCTGTACGGGAATGATGTATCCTGCGACTTTGCAGTAAAGTTGAACTACGATGTCGACGTAATCCTGCAACAATTCACGCCGGAAGCCGAAGTCACCAACGCTGAAGGAGGCCCCAACAATGCTGAAGAAGACGACAGCATGATGGAAACAACCCCAGCAGCACCAATACCACCAAAGGAGAAACGGGCAAAGGAGCCTGAGCCTGAAGCTGATCACAGCAAAAGGCAGAAGCTCACCATGGTAACAGAGGAAGTATCCGAGGACTTGAGTGGATTCACTGAAGTGGCCCCGAAGAGAAAAGTTCCTACACCAAAACCATCAACCTCGGCAGCACCAACCGAAAAACTGACCAATACAGGTAAAGCACAGCCACCAATCGTGTGCTACAACTTGGCAACTGCGGCGATGTATCGCCACTACCAAATGGCCCCGAAGAAACCCAGCTACACGGTAGTCAACGTCAACAAAACTAAAACAATTATTAAGACGACATCGAAGGACGACCATGAAGCCATCAAATTATACCTGGCCGAGACAAAGGTGCAACATCATACCTATACATCGAAGGAAGATAGGAAGTGCATCATCCTTCTAAAAAAGATACATCATTCTCACAAGCCAGAAGACATCATGGGTGAACTGGAAACCCTCAAATTCAAGCCAACGAAAGCATCAAACTTCCGTTCCAAAAGGGACAAAGCTTCCAACTTTAACGCCTTTGTTGTTGAATTTGAAAAAGGAACCGACCTGATAGCAGTGAGCCGCATTAGATCCCTGCTTGGCGAAGCAGTAAAGTGGGAAAAACTACAACCAAACATCGTCACCCAATGCCGGAACTGCCAAGCGTTCGGGCACGTAAGCGTGAACTGCCAAATGAAGCACAGATGTGTAAAGTGTAGTGAAACACACGAGAAAGGCCAGTGCAGCAGAACGGATCCCATGGTCGGCAAACCTTTCTGTGTCCTGTGCAAACAGTACGGCCACCCGGCCAACTATGAAGGATGCCCATACAGGAAAAAGGTGGTAGCAGCCAAGAAAGAAAAAACAGCGACAAAGGCAATAAGGGTTCCAACAACACCAATGAAGTCATCAATCATCCCTGGTAAGTCTTTTTCCGATATAACCAAATCTTTTAACAAAAAATTAACCAATAATTTTGCACCCATAACCCAACCTCGACCAAACACCAAGCCCCAGACTAAACCAACTCCCATTGTTCGTCCCAAGCAACCCAAGCCCTCAAAACCAACCGTTACCAGTGGCGTTAAAACCACAACGAGTTCATTCCTGAATGACTCAGAAAAATTCTTTGGTTGCAACTTTGTGACACTCCTTTCGAAAATCTCTGATTTTCTTCCCCTCTATGAGGCATGTCCAGACGAAACCGGCAAGAAACATATGTTTCTTGACTTCTGCTTTAAAATATGTCTAGGACAATAAACAACTTTAACGTTATCGCGTATAACGTTGGCTCTCTAGTATCCCATCCTAAACGGATTTCCTTTGAAAACTTCCTTACTAGAAATAAACCCGACGCCGCTTTTCTCTCTGAAACTAGATTAGTCTCGAGACATCGGCTTTACTTTGAAAAGTACACTATATTCCGTACAGACAAAGATCTCGCTAAAACAGGCACTGCCGTTTTAGTAAGATCTTCTTTTCAGTGCCGTAAGGTCATTATTCAAGGTTTGGTTACTTTTGAAGTAACCTGTGTAGTCATACCCCTCGAAAATAACGAAGATATCCTTCTGATATCTTTGTACAATCAATGCGCTGCGTCCCGTGCTGACATAAGACACGACCTTGATTTGCTTAACGCATTCTGCCAAAATTACACCCAATTCATAATTGGAGGCGATTTCAACGCACGCCACCAACTCTGGATGGATACCTTGAGTACTCCCCAAGGAGTTGCTATATCTGACTGGCTATGTGATAATTCTCACGACCACTCTTTCGAGATTGTCTCTCAACCAATACCAACATTTCCGCGAACCCCTTCGACACTTGACTTCTTCATGTGCTCACCTCACTTAATTTGTAGAATTCCAACACTAACTAACTTCTTCTGCACTGCAATTGTATCTGACTCCGATCATTTAGCTGTAAAATTAAACCTTCGTCTTCGGACAAATTTTAATATTCTAGCTACTCCTCAGCAAGAATATATTAATTACGCAAAAATCAATTGGCGAGTTTTTCAGAATTCCTTAACGGAAAAGCTACAAAACTGTACGCCTTGCACTTCAGCCAACCTGACCAATGAAGACATTGATCTTGCAATCAATTCCATTGAAAGCTCAATTACCAGTACAATTGCAGAGCAGGCCCAAGCCCGAGATCTCAAATCCAAGTATAAAGACTTACCCGAACACATACAAAGTATGTATAAATATAGGCAAAAACTTCGGAAAATTCTACAGAGAATTTTTCACCGTACTTTAAGTACCCACGGGGATGAGTACCAGAGTGTTCTATCACAACTCAAGTGTCTCAGTACCCTCATCGATCAAAACACCAAAACCTATATCGACTCCCAATTCAGAAAACGACTTAACGTCATAAAACCTGGTCCGAATACATTCAAGCAAATTAACCAAATTGTAGGAAAGAAATCTCCTATACTTGGGCAACTACAACACAATGACGTCGCTCTTGCATCCGACCAAGAGAAAACTAACGCTTTTGCAGACTTCTTCGAAAGCAATTTCAAACCCATTCCACCTATTCATTTGCCTGAGTTCTTCTCAAACGTCAACAATGAAGTCTCATTATTAGTTTCACAAAACCCGGAGCCGCTCACAACATTTAACGAAGAAAATTCATCAGTCTTCACAACAACCGATGATATTTTCACAAATCCGCTTGACCTTTACGGTTCAATCCAATGCGGTAACTCCAAAAAATCTTCGGGACCTGACAAGGTTTCCAATTTTGTTATCAAGAAACTCCCTCCGACTGCGATTATAATTCTTACGATTATTCTCAATAACTGTCTTAACAACAGTTATTTCCCAAGTAAATGGAAAATAGCGGAAATATTCCCAATTCCTAAGAAACCAGGTGCGAATTCTGTAAGCAGTTTTCGACCTATCTCGCTCCTCCCAAACCTCAGCAAACTACTTGAAATGCTAATTCTCAACAAACTACGCTCACTATGCTCCTCAATGGGTATAGTGCAGCATAACCAATTTGGGTTCAAAGCATTCCACTCCACTTTCGACCCGTTGTTAAAGCTTCACGCAGATACAACCCTGGCTCTTAACAAAAAAGAGGTAACAGTAGCCTGTCTGCTTGATATTCAAAAAGCATTTGACACCGTTTGGATAGACGGTCTGATTTTCAAGTTGAAATCATTTCACTTGCCTAGACATCTTATCACAATCATACACAGCTTCTTGACCAACCGTAAGTTTTACGTACGAGTAGGAAATACCAAGTCTGTATTCAAAAACATCTCTGCAGGGGTTGCCCAAGGCTCACGTCTTGGACCTGACCTCTTCAATCTTTTCACCCTCGACCAACCAGCAAACACGCCAACGACAAAAACCCTACTATATGCTGATGACTCCATCACTTATAGTGCATCCATAAGCCCAGAAATAGCTCTCCGTAGTGTGAAAGAACACATCCTTAGGCTCTGGGAGTACTACCTACAATGGGGAATTAAAATCAATCCCACTAAAACAGAATTAATCTCCCTTAGGAATCCCTCACGTAATGGCATAGCCACAAGATGCAAACTCCTGTCCCTGACACTCCCCGATAACACAATTATCACACCTAAGCAAAGCGTTAAATACCTCGGAGTTCATTTCTTCGAAAGGTTCAAGTTTAACCAACATGCTAAACACACTCTTCGCAAGGCAAACGGTGCCTTAGCTCTCCTTCGTCCTCTTATGAAAGTAAGAGGTGGTCTCCAAACACGAACGAAACTTCTGCTTTACAAGCAACTAATTCGTCCTATACTAACTTATTGCTTTCCTATATGGTACACAATAAGCCCAACATATATGAAGAAAGTGCAATTATTCGAGCGCAAGGCTCTTCGCTATTGCACATCTTTGTATAGAAAACCAAATTCAGTCCGCTACTACAGCAATGAAAAACTCTACGAGACAACTAAAATTGTTCCTATAGACAAATACCTACCAGTGGCGTGGCGTCCATATAACACGATTCCTATCGTCTTACCTTTTAAAATTTGTCCCTTGTTCATAGAAAAAACCAGCGACATAAGAAGTCTACAACTAAGCAGTCAACATCCTATCTTTGCCCATACACACAATGATCTTCAAGCACTTTTAAATTTGCGAGATACACACACAATACACAAAGCACAAAGCATACACAAAGCATTGAAAATCGCCGCGCAGAACATATTTTATGTTTGTCCCTGTCTTTCCTACGATATACTTCCACCCCGGTGCACCGCGGTGCCACCCTTTTCAATACACGTTCTCTTATTGAAGAAAGTAAGACGATAATTTTCGTCTTACTGCAATGTCTGCTTGGAAAAAATAATACAGTGTTCGCCTTCGAGTAATGTGCGGCGAATTCGGTTTTGTTTTACTGTTTTGTTTTGTTCTACTGATCATTATTTTCGATTATTTGCAAGTTTAAAGTGAATTTTAAGTAACGTGCATTTTTTTATGCTTTAAGCTCATTGTGAATTTTAACATAAATGACTTAAAGTATAGAAAAATTGGCTTCGATTAATCCACGTTTGGAATTTAGGGAACCTTCTATTTATTCCTTATTAATTTGTGTAGGTGGTTCATTTTTCTCGACTTACCATTTGAAAATATCCACGCCACGCCACTGATACCTACACAACCTCAGCACCAAAATGCTGAGGAAAATCCCATCCCATCCCAGCCCTCTTATTAATATAATTACAGGTAACGCAGCCCCCGACGACCGATATCTCCAGGTGCTATCCATAATGGATCCAGCATACCGAATGTCGCAAGAAGACAGCTTCGAAGACTTCTACGTCGCTGCAGGAAGAGGAACGCAGTACAACAGAGGTTGAAGACACCAAGAGACCCAAAAAAGTGGAAATACAATAGCTTCCAGGACCGAAGCGACCATCCAACTAATATTCCTCGCCCACCAACATTACAGCCAACGACCGTCAGCACTGCTCAAGCCGACGAGAACATACCAATTATTTATTTAAGAAACAAGTAAATGTTAGACATAGATACCTTTTTAATAAAATGTATAAAACCCGCCAATTTAACGAAGCAGAGCCCCATCTGTGCTCGCAGATTTTAAAACAATAATGTTAGTCTAAGAATTTATAATTGTATATATCAAATATTGTAAAACAAACGAGCTTTTCAATAAAAACTTAAATTGTAAAAAAAAAAAAAAGACAGTTGTCCAGCTAGACGGTGTCTAAAGAGTTGGACAAGCCTTAGCCAATTTTGTATTTATAAATACATTCCAACAGTTGTCCAAACAACCCCTAAAACTGTCAACTTCGAATGAAAATCTAAATGGCAGCGTTCATGATGTATCCGTGCAGTACCTTTGACTATGATTTGGTATACGAGTACAACAACTATTTGGCTCTGAAAGAGAGTGGCGTAGGACTTGAACTTGACCGAAAAAACAGCTGATTTGACTTTGTGTTTCAGCTTTTCCAATTCTCATAAAATGATCAAATTCGTGCAATTTATAAATGGAATTGTTGAAAGTAGTATTTTTGCACCTCAAACTACTTAATTTTTTCGATCTTAACACTCTTAACAGTGTTTTATAACATGTTCATCAAAATTTGTATCAATGGTCACTTTAGCCATAGTTTAGACAGCCAATTTCGGTGTCTAAAGTTAGACATTTCTTAGACAGCGATGAAAGTGTTTATAAATACGATTTGGACTTGGACGCTGTTCTAAGAGCTGTCCAAAGTTAGACATACTTTGGAATAAGATTATAAATACGACTGTATGCCTTTAGTGTTTTGTACAATCTTTTGAAGTATGACGTTGAAGAAATCTCATTACAGTTTATCGCATTGTCGAAAGCCATTTTCGACATCAATGGTCTCAGTGAGTTCTTCACCTACCTTTACCTTGACGGAACAGCGTGAACTCTCCAAAATCATCCTGCATAATCACACGAGCTTTGTATTAACACAAAAACTAAACAACTATGTAAATCCATCGATTTTATATTTCCTGTTTTCGTCCATATCCAGCCCTAGAGTGAAATTTTTTTCGATTATTCAGGCATAAGATCACACTAATAAGGACCTATGAAGTTGTTGACGTGGGGTTTCAGATCTTCACATAGGTATTAAAACAGACAAGATGCCACAATGAAGAGGCTTGCTTATTCCTCTATAGTTTGCACAATTGTGAGGGCCTCCCTTTTTTAAGATGGGGTATAATAATAATAATAATTTAGACTCTGTGCCTAGATCGCCGTTAGACGGGCAGAAGAAGTATTCTCTCCAGATCTTCATTAGCGACTGCGAATTTATCACATTGTTTTTCTACTGGTCTTCAATGGCTTGAGAGTTTGAGCCCCGACCCATAGAATCCGTTGCGTCTGTTCGCTGCCGGATTCAACTGACAGCTCGATTAAATACACACGATCTTATGAGAGGTGACCCATATGCATCGGATGCAACGGACGCAACGGAAAAAGTAGCCCAACTTTTAACTTTCGCGTCCGGCAGAGCTGATGACATGCGCAGTCGAAACCAATTTGAAGTTTTTTCTTCACACCGCAACGGATTCTATGGGTCACCCCAATCCGTTGTGTCCGGTAAAACTCACTGCTGTCAGTTTAATCCGGCAGCGAGCGGACGCAACGGATTCTCTGGGTGGAGGCCTTTATCATGATGCTTCTTCTTCTTTGGAGAATTCGGTGATCTCGCCTTCTTAAGCTCGTTGGAAGCAGTTTTTACAGATGAGCTCTGTCTCATCTTTCAAGTCAGTTTCCAAATTTCACTACCCATTTCAGCTTTAGATTTAACCCTTTAATTAAATCAAAAGACTATATGAGTAGTCATATCATAAGAAAATTAAATATCTGAAACCCTACCTCAACAACTTTTTAACACTGACGTCAATTGTGTCTCGTATTTTCTACAAAAACTATTGCGATCGCGATCGCGTGCTGCTGTAGCCCTTAAATGCTTGTTTTTCCAAAGTGCTGGTTGTAATATGTAACAATGCTTGCTGGTTAAGTAATTTGCACATGAGATGATAACCTGCGACCCAGAATAGTGCTCTTAAATCTATTTTAAGGCCAAATTTCTTATATTTTCTAAGGAATTTGTTTATTAAATAAATGCAAATTGTAAAAACAACACAATTTTAGCTCATCTAAGTGAATAGTTACACAACAGCAGCGAGCTGTCAAAGATAACTCACAATTCACAGCATTCTCGAGACTTCGAAAGCTAAATTCGTTCGTTTCAATTCAACTTCACTTTTTTGACATACCTCCAGTGAGATCTGTCGTAAGATTCAAAGCAGCATGTGAGCTCTTATGTGAATTTAACGTCACAATTCACGACCTTTCTCAACATGCAAATCGTGGATGATATCACACGTGCAACGTCATTCACAAAATACACCCGACCCAGCACCAGTCAACGGAGCGAGCTAAAAAGCAGCATTTACTGCCTATAATGAGTCCCACTTTCTCAAAAAAGTTGTAATGAAACTAACTAGGTACGTTGTCTCAGCACGCGAAGTCGGCATCTCGAATTAAAAACAAGAAATTTTCAGATCTAATACTTGTCGCTCTGGTACGATAATTCGAGGCGCAAAGATTAGGTTTTCTTCGTGCGTCTTTTTACGTCTGACTGGGTTAAGTGAAACGAAAATGTAATAAAGTGCCTATTGTCATTATATTTCTTATTGCCTGCTCTTAAGCTCTTGTTGTAGATTAATTCTTCTCAGGTAGAGGTGATCTTGTAAGAAACTCCACGATGATGAATGTGGGGCTTTGGAGTGAATGGTGGGATGATTTTTCATGTCATCTCTCTAAACAGAAAATTGGTTGAATGGAGTTTGGGAACGATATTCCGATGTTTCAGGGAATCAATTTTTCAAGATTATGCGCTGGGAATGGGAGTGATGGACTTAATGATGGATTTAATGGCCGGAACTGTTAAATTAAATATTTCGGAATGGGATTTTGATTGTAAAGTTGCGTTTCAGAGGAGAACAAGTTTTAAAATGGACCAGCCAGTTTGGTTAAGTCTTCCGGTGATTTTATGGATGTGATTGTTACAGAGTTGATTTGCTGAGATATTTTTTCTAAGTCGTTGACTTGAGGATTATACTTTTAAATCAATAACACTTTTTTACAAGTCGTTAAAAAACGACTTTTTTACGTCTCAGATAAATTATTAGGTTTGGTAAGGTTTTGTAAGTGAATGTCTTATAACTAGTGCACATATTCATGTATTATCAGGTGTCACACCTGGTTATTTGGTAAAAGTTCCATTAGCCGTAGTTTTGCTTAAAAAACGAAAAAAATAAAACTGAAGCTTTAAGGCTTCCAAACAGCCTCTATTCGATGAATTGTCTTCATCATATTCATCGGTGATAGGTAAGTTTCACCAATCTCAAACAACCACCTTGAGCATTAGACAACGAGGAGTTATAGCGGATATGTATGGAATAGCAATGGTGAAGGTAAACTGCTTAATAATTGTGTAGCTGGGACCACTAAAGTATGTCTACAGCATGGAAGCAAAAAATCTGAGTACTTGAACTTGGGGAGACAAATTATGGTTGAGTTTCAGTGGCACCATCCCCAAGAGTAGGCCAGCGGACTACCAGAACCCCCGAAACTCTTGAGGCAGCGAGGGTCGCGTTTTTGCGCTCCCCCAGACGGTCAGCGCGCAATCATACTGTTGCTTTGGGAATGTTGACCAGATCTTTGAGACGAATTCTGCACTCTGAACTTAACCTACAAAATGGCTGTGGTGCAGGAGTTGTCTTAACGAGATTTTGTTGCTCGTCTATAAGCATGTGAAACGCTCAATCGCAACCTGCCTCAGAACGTGCTCGCGTTCTTCAGCGATAAAGCTCACTTCCACTGTTACCTCCAATCCCTCGTGTATACTGATCGTCCACGGACCCTGGCTCATCTTAAGGACAATATTCGGCGTGCCATTGCCGAAATACCCACCGAGATGCTTGAAAACGTTGAACGAAACCTCAGACATCGGCTTGTTCAGTGTATTGACATTGGTTTCGATACCAACTTTAGAACTGTTTGAAAAATGAAATTAAGTGATGTGTGACACAAGGAAAAACACTGACCATATACAGATAACTCTACTACTTTTTATATTAACCTTTCAAATCAATAAAGTTACTTACCCACCCTGAAAAGCATCAAAGCTCTAGTGCGCATTGTTATTGGCTGTATGAGTGCATCCTTAGACGTAGGTATCAAAGAGAGGAAGACTCAGTAGTGTTTCCAGAGTCGGAGTGCTGGGGAGGACCCTATAGTACAGCCCAGACGCATAAGATTTGTTTGTTAAACCTCTGTATTTCTCTTTGATGGCATAGCGTTTTCGCCCTAAAGTAGCACTATTCTACTGGGCGATCTCCGGTAGAGAACTAGACTGCCACTTGACACATGGCATGTATTTTTTTTTAAATGAAAGAGATATGTGGTGATTTCGTAGCTTAGTGGCTTAAGTTCTGAAAACCAAAGTTTTTGACAATTCATAGGGTTGTCAATAAGAAAACCTGTGTTAACCCTGGGTGAAGTTCAACTAAAGAAAAGTTCTTTCAGATTTGGTAAAAGTGACAGTATCGTATTTACGTGGAGAGCTTTGTCCACTGAACAAATGAGGCATAGGAAATTGTTGGTCTTTTCAAATGTCTCGTCAAAGGTTCCCTTACTGCCAGAAGACTGACGGTATCGTAGCAGTTTGCGACGGGCCAAAGAAGTAATCTAGAATTACTCTAAGACGTTAGACTTTGTTTTTGATAGGGATGCCTTTGAATGCCTTTGAATGCAGTAAGTAAAACTCGATTTTTGTTAGGCGAGTTCAGGTAACTAACAAGGATATCGAATGACACGTATTTTTTGTGGTGATTTCGTGGTAAAGTCTTTTTTAAGAACCAAAAATCTTTTTGGTTCTGGGTCAACTCTGGGTAAATTTATACGAGCGAGCGTTTTTAATTGATGGAATTGCAGTACCCTGAATTCACAAAAATATATTGATGCATTTTTTTAAGTTGCTCTCATTAACCATTGAAACCAATTTTGCCGCTCCTTTTACAATGCTCCCAAAACACCTACACCTACTTCTCACTTCTTCCCTTTTCATGAACAGACTTTTGAAAGATTTTTGCCTGGTGTTGACTTTTGAGTTTTGCACAATCTTTTCAAGTATGATGTTAAAAAAGTCGCATGCCAGAATTCGGCCGAAAGCCTTCTTCGACATCAAAGGTTTCGGTTCGTTCTTTACCAACCTCGACTAAGCAGAGTGAGTTCTCCAAAGTCATCCTGAATAGTTTTACGAGATTAGCGAGGATACCAAAGCTAGACATGGCTCTGTACAGTGTACAGCCCGTTTCTGTAAATATATTCCAACATTGGGTTTTCCAAGATCTGCCGATGGCGTTCTTAGTCATCGTCAGAGGTAGCCTTTCGAGATCCTCAGAAGCGACTACGGTTCTACCAATAGGTTTGTTTGATGGTTTTTACGTGCTTGGTTTGAGTTTTCCCACACTGGCGTGATGTTTTTACCTTTTAGTACAAACTTTAAAGCTCATACTTATCATGACATCTCTCTATTTCCGCAATCAAACGCTTCTTATGCTGCTTGGTGTTCTTTCCGTCCACTTTCTTCCGCCTACCCTATCATTGTAGTGTGTTCCAAGCGGGATTTCTGGCAATTAAGGAGGTGCTGTCTTGACTCAAAGAAAACGTCATATCCTCCACGGATATTCGAATCTTCTCGGACAGCCCAGCTGCCCTTAAATCTCTTGCCTCTGTCTCTACAAAATCCATCAGGGTCCAAAATTGTAAAATGTCTCTGAGGGATGACATATTCCTCAGTTCAACATTCACCTTTCAAATGTGCCGGGACACAGGAATATTACAGGCAATACTGTATGGCAGACGAACCAGCCAAAAAGGGCACGACCACTTCCCTACGCTCAGAATGGAACACCATAGGTGCACCTATCGCTCCAAGTAAACTCCTACTTAGACAAGACCCTTCGAGGATAACAAACACTAGATGGACTGAGAGTAACAACTGCCTTATAACATCGAAGAACGCTCGAAGAGTTTGTTAGCCTTGTACCGCCTGCGCCTGTATCTAGGTTCTACCATATTTGTTCTTACGGGACGCTGACTAACAGGAAGACACGCCAAAAAAAACTTGGTGTGTTTTACAATGATTTCTGCAGAAACTGCATGGACGAAGAAGAGGAAGAAACCGTTCAACACCTGCTCATGCCCTGCACTAACTACATAGAAAGAAAACTCATCTCGGTGAATTCTTTTTCGACGAAAAGTCTTTCAAAATACATTAAAAGCTCCGCGAGGTTCGACTAGCAGGTTATTGACCGGTCCCAAAATGAAAGGTTAATGGGTGATCAACTCGTTAATCTTACATCGAGTTTCTGAGATTAGTTGGTGACTAACTTGCTGATCTCTGTGGTATGACAATGGACCCATGTTGTTGTTGTATTAGTGTGTCAGGCAATGTTCGTAGGTATTGCTCATTGGCTGACAGCCACTTCCACCCAATCTAACCTTACCTTTCCACTTTTTTTTTTTCATAGGAATCAACCTAAATTTTGTTCATTTTAAGGCATGTTTGATCATATTTATTATTTTCTTTTTTATTGTCAAGTCGCAAACGTGCTTACATCGTTTATTTCTAGACAAAGTCGTTGGCGCCTCATGAGTATGACGTCCGTAGAAAAGTATTAAGTTACCAATGACTTGATGTTTAATCTGCTTTATTAGTTATGTCCAACTTCTTGTGTATATTTTCATACCCATAACTTGAAAGAAAAAGCCAAAATTTCAATCAAAATAAATTTGTTTTCGTATATTTTTCTTTAATCGAACTCAAGTTCAATCAATGATGTTTTCCTTAATACAATACTAGATATCCGTTAAGGATTTCTGACTTAAAAATTATTTCACTTTTTAATGCTCATCCTCTGCTCTTTGATAAATAAAATTATCATGTGTTCATTTAAATTTTAAAATAAATAAGAAAATATTTAAAATTTAGCATTTTAATTTAATCATTTTTTTGTTTTGTACAATTGAAAAGTGTTTTTGTTTTTTAACTTTATCTTTTAAACTCTGCAAGCAAATTGCGTTAAATATATTTTTATTCTTTTTAGGTTTTTTTCATATGTTTCTATTTACAAAAAAAGCGCGTGGATCAGTGCAAAAAGTTTATTTGATTTTAAAGGGATTTACTTTATGGTGTTTTGCGCAGCTAAATATAGAGTGAAGTTTAATTATGTGTTCATTTTAAAATATTTTAATTTTTTTTTATTATTATTTAAGTTTTCTTAAGGGCACTAGGTATTTACATTAAAATTGTAGCTATATAGGTGTGGTACTTTTTCTTATTTAAATATATTTATGATTTAGTTTTCTTTTCTTTTTTTAAATAAAATCTTAACAAATTAAATAGAAAACAAAATAAAAATTAAATTTAAACTAAACAACTAATCAGTCTTGTGTTGTAGTAAATTATAAAACAATATACATCAATGGTTACAGTTCTTTACAAAATGTGAGGAGAATTAAATTGGGTTTTAAATGATTTGACTTGATGAAAACATAAAATATTCAAACCAGTTTAACAGCTTTTTCGAAAGGATATCTAAAGCCTATTTGTGGGTGATCTTATGATAGTATACTATGTTTGGTCAAACATTTTAAAAAATGAAATAGTCTCAACTTTGTCTTAAAATTTGAACGGCGAACTTCGAGAAGATCCAAAAAGCTGCGATTATTTAGATCAAAATTTTGGGGGCTCATGATACTCCAATTTGATTTGTAAGAACTTTTTATGAAAGTAACGAAAAGACTCGAAAGATATTCAAAACAGTTTTTCCATTATTCACACTCTGCAATACAAAGCATTTCTTCGAGATTTTTTTAAGTAATTTTCAAATAAAACTAAGAAAACTTTAAGAAACTTGAACAAAAGTTACTTTAATCTATTTTGTAGATCACGCGTCAATGACCACCTCACTGCATTCCTCGCTATCATTGGATCGACAGAAATTCCTTGAAATCGTTGCCGAGTCCATTTGACTGGACTCTTTGATACTCCGAATGTGACTTGTTGGAAGCAATGTTGTCGCTGCAACACTATCAACATTCTGCCATCTCTGAGAATGCTGCTGTGTCGTTGCCGATTTTGTGTCCAAATCCGCTTTATCCCATGCCGAAGCGACAGCCACCATTGGTGCAGGACACACTGGGTATAGAAATTTCATTCCAAATGCAAAATGTGTCTGATGATGCAGAGCCTCATCATAGCTTGGTAGTCCTGTGGCAATAGTGTAACAAGGTGGTGATTCCATTTGATAATATCCAGCCTCTGATTGACCTCCTGCCGTGCCACATGCGGTCCCATTTGGATATAAGTCGTTGTTCAGATGGGAACGGATGTCCTTATCTGCAAAAGAAAGGAGAGAAAAAAATTAGAAAATTATGTAAAAATGAGTTTTCTATCTTTTTATTTCAATCAATCATTCGGAGGGACACTTAAAATCTACTCACTCTCACTTCTCCTCCTCATAAACAAACATAAACGTGTTCCAGGGGTTCAAAAAGAAGTCGTCTTAAAAAGATATGTCAATCAAAATAACAACAAAAAGAAAAGAACATGTTATCCTTTCTTCAATTCAAAATTGAATTTATCGCCACTGCTGCTGGTATTTGTCGACTACAATATGAAGGCAAAGACAGCCCCCCTTTATGATTTTATTTTCTGTACAATTTCTCATGAAAAGAACAGGAAGGAGACTTGAAAGAAACCCTTGAATGTACGATACAATGTACGACAAGATGTCAGAGCAGAGGTTTGATGGGTCGCACATTGTGCATTTTTTTCTTCTTTTTTTTCATACATTCAGAAGGGGGATAGTGTTTGATGGAAACAAGTGAATTTTACACTCTCTTTCTCTGTTCTGTGAAACTGGAATATGTCATGATGGGTAAGCGAATGAATTTGACAAGAAAATGGATTTATTTTGTTTTGGGGATTGTAAGATGGGAATCTGATGGAGATTTAGAGATTTATTTGATGTTAATGACGTTGAGTAAGGTTGAGTGAGCGACCAGATTAAGGATTTGTTTGTGGGCTGTGTCTGAAGAGCAACCAAACAAAATTACTTCTTTGAAGTAGAGAGTTAGGTTGGGCTTAGAAAAGGTAGACGACTTGACTAGTTTGTATATATCTTGAGATTATGACAGGATATCCAGGAAAGAAGACATAGAACTCAAAAAAGGCATAATGGACTCTCATTATTCTCATTGAAATATTCAATGATACATTAATGAGCTATCCGGCTCGAAGGACCAAAAAGATCAAGCTAATGAGAGGTTGTAAGAACTTTTGAGGCTGAAAGAGCTGTTTTGTAAATCAAATATAGACCGTGAAGCTTAAAAATATTGGCTGATAATTAAAGAGCTTGCTTTATGACACCATGGCATAGGTACATTTCAAAACACTGTACTCAAAGATACGCTCACTCGCAATGCAATAAAAAATTTGAGGTCTTGTCAAGAGTATTTTACTTCCACAAACGAGTTAGTCTTCAAAAGTAAGCCATACTCATGGATACAATTAGTAGCATAGCTATAGTACTCTAAGGGCCTAATGCAATTCAAGGAGGAAAGTCCTGTTCGATTCAGTGTTTCTACAGCAGGAATTTCTAATTCCCTGCGAAAGGCGATACCGTTGATAAAGCAATTTTATATACCTCGAACCCCCTCGTAAGAGGCAGACATGTTAAACACTATCCAGGAGCACAACATACCTATGTCCGGGATAATTGGAAGGATGGAGACTCAAAACTATAAAAGTGAGTGAGGTGGACCATTTTTGAAGGAAGCAAATATAAAAACAAATAAACAAAACGAATCGTAAAGGAAAAAATGTAACGCCTATCCTATACAGTGTATATTCCCCCAAAATAATCAAACACGAATGTAGAATAGTTATCAGTGCTCAACGTTGGGCGCCATTTAAAAGTCTACCAAATACTCGATCGAATAATGAGAACTAGAATAAAAGCCTGTAAAGTTAATAAGGATAGAAAAATGAGGGTTCCTAAATCAGTTCGACACTTCCTTGAGCGATTTCCATCCTCATGCTGTGAGTGAAACACATCCCAATGGACTTAATAAAGTGAGTGTTAACCTACTTCCAACCTATTTCAAACAAAGTCTTCATAAAACCTCCACAGGCCACTTCATAGAATCCCTTCATCTGTTCATCCTTCACAGCACACTCCAACCACACCACTTTGAAAAAAAAACGAAACATTTTCCAATAACCATTTGCTCTTGTCACTTTTCAAAATTGCTTGGCTCATAAAGACACCATTGGCCAGATTAAAGGACTTCTTCTGTCCTTCAAAGTTACTTCTTCTTCTCTGTACTCGGAGTAACCTTCTTCCCAAGCAGAGATCGCCTTGACCCCAGCCTTCTGGCACTTTCCAAAAGACAAAAACAAAAACAAAAATGAACAACAATTTTCTACTCTATAAAGTAAGGCAACAAAAAAAAAGTCCAAGCTCCCTGATGACCTTTTTTGTGAGTTTCACAACACCACTTTTTACACTCAACTGTGTCCCCAATTGCTCTTTGATGGTAATCCTCAAAATGAGGTGCAAAAAAATATGTACAACCTCCAGACATATGTATACACACAAAATAACAAAAGGATTTCCGGATTTCGCAAATAAAATGAGACCATGAGCTACACCAGCCCATTTTGCTGTAAAGGTCGCTATATTTTTTGTTTGTGTTGTCTCCTTGTGACTGGGTCAATAAAAGTCCTTTCTGATGATAGGAACGGGATATACCTACGTACTTTTGTTTTTTATTAACACGAAGTTTTTATTTTTTGTTCATCATGCGAGTCTACCATTTTGTTGTAATTTCGTACCATCCAGTGCGATATGCATACAAAAACACCAAGCCCCAAACAATATCCGCTTATCTTTTAAATATATTTCGCTTTTTTTGTGTGTGTTTTTTTGTGTATTCGAGTGGTGTCATTAATTCATCCTTTAACACTGCATCATTGCAATTGCATGTGTAATTGCGAAGTGATAATAAGTATCCTTGGGGAGATTGTATACATTTTGTGTTGTGTGGTTGCGACATTCAATGTAATGAATTGCAAAATGGAAATTGCTCATCTTTATGTTAACAATTTTTTTTTCTTCTTCTGTTATCAGCAAAGAAAAAAAAAAGAGTTCTGTATGAGTCGAACAAAAGAGCAATAAATTGTCCTTGCACAACATTTATGAAAAAGGACTGTGAATATTTTTTTTAAAGAGATGGGGGCCTGTGCACATATGGTTGGAATCACCGAAGCAGAAAAACATGGGAAGCAGGAGTTACTCGATGGATTAAATTATTCAATTAATATTTAAAATTGATTGCTGCCGATTGTGACTTGAGTGGATTATGTTTTACCTTTTATTTTTTTTTTGTATGTGTTTTTATTTTGTAAATATTTTTAAGCTCGGCAGCTGTGGAAGAGTGTTAATTGTGATTGTTTTTAATAATTTATTTATTATGTATTTAGCCTTGGTATATGTATTCCGCCCTATCGCAGCTGGGTGGATATGGTGATTGTCTTATGTGGCTCGAAGGACCATTTTTTTTCTGATTTTTTGGTATTCTGATCTCAATAAATATTTCATTCTTCAAAATTAAGCCTTTCAACTGAATCGAGCAATTAGGGACGAGAATAATTTGAAGTAGGGAGCTCCAGGACATCGCGACATAATCGGTAATGAAATAGCGCGGATAAGCTGGCTAAAACCGGGTCAGCAGTCGAATCCAGCGAAACGAACACCTCAGTTCTAATGATACTAGAGCAAGAAAAAAAAAAACAGAATCAAAAACAATTTTCTAAAAACCGCCAATGACAGGTGGTCATCTTTAGAAACATGCCGAATATCCAGAAACCTTTGGCCAGATATTTCCAAGAAAAAAAAAACAGAATTTCTACTCCAGCTAAGCAGACCTCGGCTCTCTCTGTTGATTGGCATTCTCACGGGCCACAACTCGTTGGGTACCCACGTGACGAGAATGGGCATTAGTACATCCGACTTATGCAGAGGATGCCAAGATGAGGAGGCAGAGGAGGGATCATTCCACTTCCTCTGTGAGTGTCCTAGCTTCGCCCATACTAGGAAGAAAACCCTCGGAGAATACTTCTTCGCCGAACTGGGCGACATCTCTAATCTCCCATAGAGCAACGTCCTGGCATTTATTCAGCTGTTCAAATGGTTCAGTTGGGGTTCCCTACCCCAATACACCAATCACCAACCCAACCCTCTACCTCTCCAATCCTCTGTTTTCCCAGGGAGCACAATGGATCTTTGAGATCCGAGTGAAGTGCTGCCACTTGTGTCTGTCTGGGAGACTTTGGAAGTTGTCCACTGACAATACTGTTTTGGAAAAATTTGCTTACAGCCAGCGGGGTGCTAGCTGCTCCATTACGGCCAAAATTCTTTTACAAAGTACACTGTTAGGGAACAAAATATTAACTTTGGAAACAAATTTTGAACATTTCCCAACTTTGATTAAGCAGAGAGCGACTTAAAGCTAGCTTCTCATTAAAAAAAAAATCATTCATTTTCCGATAGGTAAACATCTCAAAAACGATGTCCTAAAATATTGAAATAATATCTTGGATATTTTTGAAATGGCAAAATATAGAAGAGAAGCATCTCGGGCGCTTGAACTCCACCCATCCCAACGCGACGGAGCGACCGACAGCTGCCTCGTCTTTAATGTCCTATAAATCCTTGCATTGCCTTCGGCTTAAATTTTTTAATGCTCAAAGACATCTGGATCTTTTGTACTCCCTTCCTGTTAGTTGAATCGAAAACTGCTCTGAAAGCTTTAAACGCGTTTTTCTCAAAACTGCATTTTTCAAATTTGCCGCAGCTGTAACTCACGCAAATATTAACGAATCGTCTTGAAATCTTAACTGCATACTTTCCATATGTTTTTACATCCAGCCATTTACAAGTTTTACGATCGGATGAAAATTTTAATTTTGGCAGCCATCGAAAGACGATTTTTTTCACGAAATTTGGACCTGTTTTTATAAATTACGGCCATTTTGTCAATTTCCAATTTGTCACTCCCATTATAGATTGCTGTATGGGAAAAAGGGTCTACTTTACTTGTTACAGAAAAATTCAAAAAAATGCGGCAAATTGACGTCTTCTAATTTCAAGGAGTTCAAGACATGGTCCATATCTCTCTTGGATTTCGATATTTTAACCGGAATTTCCTGACAATTTACATGAATATATGTATAATAAGCTCCTAGGATTACGAATATTTGAAGATATAGCTTTTCTTTTCACGCCTTCAAAAAAACAACTCTATTTGAGCTCGAGAAACTAGCCGAGCTCCTAATTCGTTCCGCAGGAGGTTTGATAATGACTTTCTATCGAAAGTTCGAACGGGAATCAGCTGCCAGTCTCAAAAAATTCTATAGTTTAAAAAGAAACTATAAGATGGCTCATTGTTTAAGTTTTTTTTCAATTTGCTTCAAAATTTATTGCCTGAGGTTCGAACCCTGGTCGAGACTCTGGCCTGAAACTGGCATAAGACCTGTGGTAGAAATTTTTCTCACTTTCCTCGCACTAGCAAGCGTAATATAAATAAACTCTTTAGTTGACTTACTTGTATCTCTTAACTAAGATAAGCTTCCAACTTGGAATACTAAGGACTTTGAAACACTAAATTGAAATTATCTAGTCCAGCTCGAAGGACCACAGACGCTTTTTCTATTTTTGTTTTTTGTTATACAAACGTAACTGGTTTAAAACAACTGTATTTTGGAATGGAGAAAAAAGCAGCCATAAATAGACTACCTCTCCTATATTCATCAATTTGCATCCGACTCGAAGGACCAAATGATATTTGCATTTGCTTAATAAGCCCACACGTTGCCTTTATTACAAAAAATCAATTGAAAAACGAACATGATGTTACTTTTATCGCAGAAATTATAAATATTAGGTAAAGACACATCCAATTTATATTCATGCCTTGTGCACCGTTGCTCTCTTCCCTTACCTAACGTCTTGCCGCTATATTCCATGTAATTGAATTAATTCCAAAAATCTTTCAAGACATGAAAAGAAAAAAAAAACAGAGATGTCTCTTACATTGCTACGCACGTCCCCAACCTCATAAATCCTTGCCACGAAGGACCTATTAAGAGAATTTAAATTCTCTCGAAATTCAATTCAAATCATGTAACAAACGACATTTATAAATTATCTTAAAAGTCTCGAATATTCATTGAATTTTGTTGCGAAAATTTCTCAAAGGGCGCAATTTTTCTATTTCTTTTTTTTAAAAAAAATATATTTTGCAAAATAAAGTCAATACTGTTAACAAAGAGAACACAAAATTCCCCAACAGGTTCATAACAGAGGAACATAGCAGAACGTGAAATGAAATATTCAACAAGCGCCAATCGCTTGGAAAATAAGAAACAAAAGGATACAAATTTTGAGACAGGTTGTTGTTTTTGTTCATTTTGTATTTTTTTTATATTTAAAAGAGAAGTCAACTGGAGTTTCTTTTTAAAATGTCAAGTGAATTGACTTCACACAAAGTGGGAGGCAAACCATAAGTCCTTCAAAGAACTTGGGTTTATCTTGTTGGGGAGAAAGTAGCAGTTTTTCTTTTTTTTTTCTTTTTTTTCTCCTCAAGGAGAATAATAAAAGGAATTCCATCGGTTTTGAGTAGCTGTGTCTTAAAGTGAAATATAATTTTGTATTTTTGGTGTATAAAAGAATTTTCTGAAGATGGGAGGCAGGAGAAAAACAGAGAAGCAGTGGGGATTGATGGAACGTGCTCAAGGAGATTCTTTTTGAGGCAATTATTCGCTTGGGCAAGCAAGTTTTTCTATACAAAATGGGAAAAGTAAATCGTACAAGACAAATAAATTTGTTTTTTGGTAGGGAAACAATTTTGGTGGTTCCATAAGAGCTACAGTCAATTCAATTGACCATTGAAACAGTCCAAGATTATACGAACTCTCCAGCACCAGGACTCAACGGATCTAAGGAATTTTCTTATAAGGGGGAATTCCATAAGCTCCTCAAAATCCAAACCAAACGTGTTAAGTAGCACCTCATTTACAATAACCAAAGCCACATTTTCCGTATCGAAGGACCAATTATTGCCCATTTCACATATGCGTCACTATTTGCCTATAAATCTATCGTTCGCAGTAACACAAATCAGTTTGTCTATTACTTCCTACAAAAGCAAATATCACTTTTCCAAATCAAAATTAATAATCTCTCAACCATTGCGGTTGTGGTTGGCAAATTACCATACGACCACCATCACATTAATCGGCTTCGATAAATCAAAAATTACCTTTCGATAAAATCACCAATTGCCATGGATATGTGTAGTAGAATAACGCCTCAAACTTGAAACCCATTATCTCTTTCGTTCTAAATAAACAAACAATAACCTTACACAAACACAAACATAAAAGACTGCCATCGTCATACGTGATCCTAACAAAACATTTATGATTATGAATTATAATTAATATCGATGAGCTTATGCAAATCCAATTTAACCCAACCCTATCCACTCCCACCACTCATCCTTCTGTCAACAGTCATAAATTGTTTTCAAGGCTTCATCTCTAGTCTGGCTCCACATGAAAAAATACATAAAAAAAATAAAGGACATTGCAGTCCTGATCATCATCAACTATAGAACTTAAAAAAATGAAAAATAGAAATTGTAAATAAATCTTTCACGTGGAGTGTAATTTATTGCCCAAGCTGAAAGGACATTGCCATCACATTCGACCAAAAAAAGGACACAGCAAGTGGATTTTGTAAAAAAAAAAATTGTTTGAAAAATGTGCAAAAAGGATGAAAATTGTAAATATATAAAATTGTCACAGACCGGACGATGTCCTGCAGAGATTATCTTTTCCTTTCAAAATTTACATAGAAAGTATTTGACCTCACTCGTATGGAAAAATAAAAATAAAATCACAAACTCAATTGTACTTGACATGAATTTCTTCCTTTTTTTACTATGGCAAGGATATTACACGCCCAAGGATATCTGCATTTAAACAGAAACCACCCTTTAAAGGTGCAAATTATATTATTTGTGGACTGTGGAGAAGGAAAATACGACATAGATACCAACAGCAGGAGGAAACTCTCGTTTTTATCGTGTGTTCTAGGAACGAGAGGAGCAGAGGACATCATGATTCTTGCAAACGTCAAACTCAGGACTCATATGGGACAGGGCCTTCTAATTGATCTTTTGTCAATTGTTTACTTTTACTTTTCTTACTCTATTTACTTTGCACAGAATGAAAAACAAAAACACACAAAGAGCAACAAGGACGAGGAAAAATTAGGTCCCTTAGACAAATAGAATAGGATCCACAATCTAGAGCTAGACGTACGAGGCAAGCAGGTGGGTGGATATTTATTTACTTTTCTTGCAAAACCATACTTTATCATCGTCACTGGGGAGATACGAGCATGGGAGACTTTGCTTTTGCGAAAAATCAGGACTTTTTTTTTGTTGTTTTGCACTCCCTATCGTGTGTCGGGTGGTCGTCCTCGGTGTGTGTATTTTGGTCGATGTGTATCATGTCGATGAAGTTATAGTAGTTTATCTAGGACTTTTGTATCGAGTTACAATATTTACCGGGGTGGTGTTGTATCTTCTGTTGTACATCCTTGTGGCGGCATGAAAAATAAATTCCAACACACATGTTTCAGGTGGAAGTAAATAACTTTCACAGAACAACACAGCCAGTACCTTATAACCAATTTGCCAGGATATACGTGCGAGATAAATTTGCTTCTTTTTGTTTTCCTTGTAGCCAACAGAACAAAAAAAAACCTAAATGAAGAAAAAAGGACACTCGAGTATCTATGAGTTTTGTTAAATGAGAAATCCTGCTAATTACTTTATAGCCAAGACTTGAGGGATACAAAGAGGACTCTGCCAGCTCCTCTTTTTTGTCCTATAAATAAATTAAAAGGACATTCGGGAATAGTGAATTAAATTTGCAATGAAAAATTCATCAAGCGTTCTTAGGAAAGACGGACTGTTTTTATTTTTACTGCTTCTCATTTTGAGGTCAGGGATGTTGACACTCCAGGAGAATAGAAAACACATTGGAATGGAAAGTAATTAATTCCCCCTCTTGTTGTTGTTGTTTCCTTCGAGTCAAAAACACAGAAAAAAAATGTGTAAGCCATGTTGATGTTACTTTATATCTCCCAGTTGTTTTTTTTTTTTTGTCTTGTCTCTTTTTTCCGGGGGTTTATCCTTGTTTTCTGTCGGTGTAGCTATCCTGTTGCTGGTGTTTGATTTTTCATGAGAAAGCTTCAAGAGATGGAAAGGCGGTTGTTCCCCTACAATGATTTATTAATTCATGAACAACAAGACATACCAAAAAGTGTAGTAGGCGCTGCTTGTGAAAATTTTCACAGTTTGAACTTGACTCAGTGGGGTCATAATTTTAATGAGGTGTTTGTGTGAAAATAGGCCCTGGCAGCTATAGAGCTGTATTTTATGACAGATAAATTATTAAATGTCTTAAGGGGTTTTCCTGATAAGACAACAACACAAAAAAAAATATAACTGAAAGCTTTTCAAAAAACAAACCCGGAACTCGAAGGACCAATTGTTTTTCTTTTTTTTTCTCATTTTTGCTTCTTTGGAAAGTCTCTCGGGGTGATTATAAGTTTTGATCATTTTTATTGGCTGTGAACTAATCTCCGAATCAAATTTGTTTCGGTGACTAAAGGAGAAGACTTGAAATCAAGAAGGTAGGTAAGAGAAAAAGTTTTTTTTTCTTTTATTTATTTTTATGCTGACTTCATCCAAGGCAAAGGACCAATTAGTTTTAATAACTTTGTAATAAGTTTTATGTTTGTTATGAATTCTAATGGAAGCTGGGATAAAGTGTTTGTGGATTGGATATGCTTTTGCCAGTTAACAGTTGTGGGAAGGGTTTAGAACTTTATTACGAGGAAAGACATCAAATTTGTTTTTAAGGAATTTGTTTTTGATTCTGGAAAGCAATGCTCGAGGAGGCACAGCAAAAGTTTCAGTTGAACTAGGCTTAAGAACTTTCTTTAAGAATTTGTGGGATGGCACGTGGTTAATTCTCAGTAGATACAAGAGGGCATTTTCAGTTTGGAGTGTTGGAGAAGCCAAAAGTAATACTCCGGATTCTTTAAAACAAAACAAGAAGGTAGGAGAAGGCTTCCAATTTGAATTTTTATCTTGTCTTTAATGGGAAGAGTGCCACAGAAAAAGCCTAGTATTTGACGCTACCAAAGTAATACAACTACAAAATTTTGAAAATGAGTTCAATATGTAAAATGATCAAGTTATTTTCGAGACGATTTTATCGTTCTATCGTTGACTCGATATGTAGTCATATGGTGCTTCGTGAAACTTCACTGTTGTGTGTTCTGTGAAATATGAGAAGAAATGAGGCTGTCAAACATTTACTGGAGTTCTGTAGCTGTCGCCACTGTTTTTACAGTTCAAGTTTAATGGGGGCCACGCCACGCGCCGTTCGTTCAATTTCTATCGTTCTTTCGTCTGGAAACTTTCTGGCCTTGAATCGCCTCCTGTCTGTCGTTTTTAACGACAGTACTTTTTGTGATAAGCAAATCAGTTCTATTGTAGAGACGATACCACATTATCGACTGCTTGCGCGATAAGGACCAGGATCTTAACAAAATTGTCAAAAATGTGTATTGAATTCAAACAGGGCAAAAGTGAAACTTCACAAAAACCCGAACAAGAAGAAACGGAGGTTTAAGGAAATACTTATATCCTATCTCAATCCTTATGACGGCCACCGTGGTGCACTGTGTTCAAAAGATAGGATTGATGCCTGGGCTTAAATCACAAACTGGGATTCACTTTTCTTTCAGCTTCCCAATTTCACCTTAACGCGCCGCCTTTGAGGTTGCATATATGTAAAATTACAACTACCTTATTTTCATCCCCTGGTAGTACAATCGATCGGCAGGAAGATCTGGGTGCTCCACCTTAGCGCAAGCCTCCTCTTTTAAAATTAATCAATCTCCTTCAGGGGAGGAGTTTATGAATACCATTTTTTTATTTTTCGTGTCAACTTTTCGTTTCACTTCACTTTGAACTCACTTCAATAATATACTATTCTTGCATTATACTAAAGCTTTGTATTATGCAGGCCCAAATGCATTTATCGAACACAAACTATTTGATTTCTTTTCAATAAACCAGGCGTCGTGATTCCATGAGAAGGAAATGTATAAGTCCTTAAACGAGGATCGGCTGTAAACAAAGATATGGCCTCCAACTACATAGCCCATGCATTTGGATAGTCCTTAGAAGACGAGAGTGGGGACGCTGCATCGCACGAAGAGGAGACCGAGGGTATAAAACAATGTGCAATGCTTTCTATCTTATTCTCTCTCCGACATAATCCTATTAATTTTTGTGTTTATCTCTTTATCGTGACGAGTTTTCGTTTCATCGAGTCAAATGACAGCGATTCTAGTGAAATTTCACTTCAAAAAGAATATGTTGTCTGTTGTCTGCAGCTATCTGGAAAAAGATATCTGAATCGTTCAAAAAGATATCTAAGATACGGCTATCCGAGATAGGCTATTTGATAGGTTCTAGAACGCGCCCAATGTACTAGTTTGCTTACCAGGAAGCTGAAATATCCAATTAGAAGCGACAAATAAATAAACTAAACACTAAAGTGTATACGACGTTTTGTTTTCAGCCTTGTGCTTGCCAGACACCTTTTAGCATTCTAGTTAAATATCCTGAGCACTGTGTCATTACAAAAATCAAAGCCTGAGGGAAATCATTTAAGTTTTATATGTCATCAAACAAGTTAGGTAAGGTTAGATAGAATGGGCTGACGACTGATCTTATTTCTGTCACACTTAGATCAATATAGATCCATTGTGATACCCTGAAGTTTTGTAACGTTTCATTCAAAAAATTGATTTGTTATAAAACGTTGAAGTGTTTTGGACTCACTTTTATGAAACAGGCGAATTTTTCTGATTTTTTTGCGTATCACTCATGCGGTTATCACTTCGACCTCAGAATCTGAACAATTACCATTTTTGAACGCCCATATCGGCCTTGGCTGAAAAAAAATACTGCCAGAGGGTTGAATTTGATATATTGGTGCGTATATCCACACATGCAAGTGCATGAATTTTGGTTATCTCTTCACTCCAAAAATTTTCTATGAGTTCTTGGTCAATGAAGTCAGGGGTAGCCAATTGTCACGGACTACCCCATAATTGTTGAAGACTTAACACTTGTCTCGAGACTCGTACCTACACGTATAACTTCTTTCAATATAGAAGGCAATAGTATGTCAATAGCTAGTCAATTATTTGGTTGCTTTTAAAAGCCGAAGTGCTCAGTATTGAATTTTTTCTCTATTCAGTGGTTGGTTCCTTAAGCACATTGCTGAGTTGAATTTAAGATTGCTCAGTTGCGACAAAAACCCACTTATAATTACTAAAATTACCTATCACATTTATGTATTCATCGTGTGTGCATTTAACTCTGCAACCATGTAGATAGTCTCGTTTTTCTTCCTTTAACATTTCCTTTTTTTTTTAAATACCTATGCTAAAAAATTCATCCACGTAGTCACTGTGCAGTTTGCACCCCTACCAACATCGTCTTAAGCTCGCATCACTCAAAATTTAATTTTCCAAATGCTTTTTAAAAAGAATTCTTTTTATAGAAAACAGCATTTACTCGATACAAAGCTAAGATGTTCTAAGGTTCATAGGTTTTTTTCGGTTCGGAAACAAAATTTTTTTGTTTCGGTGTTGAACTAAATGATTTATCACTATTTGTAGTTTTCGAAAGACTCTATCCATTTTTCCTTATCTCAAGTTGAACAAAGTAAGGACAGCCAAATGGATTTTGCTTAACCTTTAACAAAAGGTGGAAATGAAATTTGCATAGGTTGGTAGGTAATGGACACAAAAACTCACAAGCAAATATAATCAAACCAACAGGATATCCCAATGATACCAACAATGATGTAAAATATAAGAGTAGATAAGAGTTTTTCCTGAAAACCGGTTCACGTAACTTTTAAGACGATTCATCGTCTATCGTTAAAGATATCGCAAAAAAAATGCTCGAACTAAATTTTGGACAATTGAAGAAGGGTCTATGAAATAAGTCCCACTTTTAAGAACGAAATAAGTCCCACCAAAATGAAATGATTTAAAAATTTACTTGAAATGAAATAACTCCCACTCAAAATGAAATAACTCCCCCTTGAATAATATATTTCTTAAATGAATTAAGTCCCACTTTTTCATTGTTTAATGCGATTTCAAATAAGAAGTATTTGGCTCTTCGAAAAAAACACACGTCGAATAATATGAATAATCACAGCAGAGGAATAATAAAGAAAAATCGTATACAAGCAAGAAGAGCCATGAGAGATAAGGACAAAAAATTATGCTTGTCCCTTTTACGAAATGTCCAATATATAACTTTTTGCATAAGAAAAAATATAAATTTAGGGGTATGAAATAACTCCCACTTTACAAAACGAATTTATTCCCACTCAAAACGAAATAAGTCCCACTTAAAATAAAAACGCGTAACGAAATAAGTCCCACCAATTGACGAAATAAGTCCCACTTTTAAAAACGAAATAACTCCCACTTTCAAAATAGCAATTTTTGGTGGGACTTATTTCGTTTTTAAAAGTGGGACTTATTTCGTGGGAGTTATTTCATAGACCCTTGAAGAATTGCTACTTTACTTCGTAATAGTCTCTTCAATTTTGCTGACTTTTTCGAATTTTAAGACTTCTTACTGAGGTTCACAGGTATGCCTATCTTAATTTTGAACGACAGTCGTCTATCGCGATCCGGGCTCAATCAAGACTGTCCATCATTTTAAGTGTCCTTCAAAGTTACTTACAATACGAAAATAATGAAAATCAAAAAAAGTACTTACTGCATTTCTTCCATTCTCTAAACTTGCGATAGAAATAACAAGAGAATATGATGAATATCACGGACAATATAATCAACGATGTCACAACACCAATCCACAAATAATTTATAATCGAATGCATATCGGCTCCATTGAAGAAGCGTTCCAAAAACGAACCGGAATTTTGTAGATCGGCCAAATTTAACACAACACTGCCACTAATTTGGTCTTTTGTAATCACATGCCCATCAGAACTGATTGCAACAGCATCATGGCCCGAAAGGCCGCCAGCTGATTGCATTTCATTGCCATTAACACCACTATGTCCGCCACTAGCGGTCAACACACTATTACTTATGCGATGGAGAAGATTTGTAAAATTATCCAAATTTTTAATACGCTCCAAGTCGACGTTGGAGGGAATTTCAAATGTTATTTGATTGCCACCTTGATGGTCATCGTCGACAACGTCGTATAGGAGATTTGCTGACGATTGTAGGGAGATGGTTGTATCCATTTGCATTTCGGTGGTCGATTCCATTTTGATTCAAAGTTAAACGAAAAATTAAAACTAAAGAAAATAAAAGTTGGATTGCAGTGCGACGAATGTCTCTTTCAGATACACATGGAATCGTAAAAGACTTTTTTTACTCTACTTGGGGGAGCACACACGAGCTTTGGTAGGTACTAACTTCGACGACCTCTAGAACACGACTGATTCTTGCGATGGAATTATTCTGATGGGTTCACTAAAATGCAGCGCACCGGCTTCGGCTTCGGCATCAACTCACAAAATAGAAGGAAAAAACAACCCTGCTGCCTGATTCACACAGATACACACCAACACACACTCAGTTTTCGACAAAGAGATACTTTTTGTTTAGAAAAAGTTGTAGTTTCTTACAGCACACAGAACGACACAACAGTGAAACGGTTCTTCTTCTGTTCAATCAGAGGAGTAGAGTAGGGTCCCTTTGGACTTGCCCTAGTTTCAGTCAAGTGATGTGCACTCTCTCGTTCTTTTTGTGCGTTCTCCTTCGACAAGTGACGTCACCTCTGATGTATCTACACAAGAATTCCGAGTAAATTCTGAACAAGTTTTGACGGTGTGTGTGGATTTAAGTGAGAGCTGAGAGGATATCGAAGGAGAACTTGCAAACAGCTGTTTTGTTCCGAAACTCCTTTCTCTCTTTTGTTGTTCTTTAATAAGTGACGTCATAACAAAGAGGCTCTCTGTTTGTGTATCAGTTTTGTTTTTTTTTTTTAGTTTTGTGTGAAAGGATGTAGTACAGTTAGTGAATTCCCTTTCGTCTTTCGTGGTTTAGGAGCAGGTTAAGTTGAATATGAAGAATGTTTTTCGTAAACTTTGGGAGATTATTTGGTTTTCGGACTCTTGATGCACTTGCAGGTGGAATTTTTGATGCATCACAGGGTACAGGGTACAGCATTCCAAGTGTGGAGGACTCACCTGACTTGTAAAAGTGAGGGAATTTTGTGGAACACTCAGGTATTTTAGGTCATGGCGATGGATGGATGTTCATGACTGACGTTTTGTGTGATGGGCTTAAAAAGCGGGTAATTGGCTTGTGTTTTGAGCTTAGAGGCTTGTTTGATTTTCTCTTCCTTACAATCTTAAATTAAAGAGATAGGCACCTATCTGGTTTAGGGTAGGTATCTACATAATTTGGTTGGTTGAGTGTAGCAATGGGAGTTGGTTGGGCATAGGATCTTCATTATGTTGCAGATTTTATACCCCACTGTATTGATTTTATAGTTTTTACAGTGAAAGGCAACAAATAGGTGTTTTTCTAATTATGATGAGTGCTTAATACCTAGGTACTGACTAACATTGATACCTATGGAGTCTGCAAAGTACCTTTTGCTTTGTTTGACTTTTGCCTCTTATTTAAAGTTGAGCTTCTTAATCAAGTTTCTAGTTAAGAAGACCTACGTTGCGACTCCGATTGCAAAACTGCGATTAGGACAATGACTGTATATGTATATGGAATGCCTCCTGCTAACCCACAATAATTATAATTGAAATGCTTGTTTTGTATGTCTGTTTACAATAATCCGTTACAGCATTGCCTCATTAGCATCAGTGAATGTCACATCCTTCTTTTTTGGTATTGTGATTTCGGTTGATTGATTGAACAATCGTTCTCATGTGAGTCTGTGGGTTTAAAATTAGATTCGAAGAGATTACTCTTTCAACTTAGAGGAGCCCATCATCGTTTGGCACAGAAATACAGTCTTTGAATGATGAACTTCCAAGCACTACAACAGTAGGTACTTGCTCTCCATTGGGACAATTGAGTCTTAGTGTAAGCAATGTCTTTGACATTCACTAAATGGCATAACAACAGCAACTTTTGCCTTTCTGATTGGACTGATTATGATGCATTCATCAAGTTCGCTTAATACTTCGTATCCAAATCAGAAAACCTCTGAGATTCGGCAATTCTTTTTTGGAAGAAACAATTTCCAATGCAAAGAACTTTGATTTTTGATATGTGTGTTTCGTTTTTAGTCTTCCTTTTGAAGCCTTGACCCACAAAATTTGTTTATTTCGTAATGGCTTTATATCTTGGCTAAAGTAGCTCACCGTTGTCCAAGTTTTTTTTTCCAAAGGAGATAATGAAAATCTTTGGTTTGACATTTTCCTCTTCTGCTGTAATTCCCTTTTATGGGTTTGGTTAATTTAAGGCACTTACAAAAACTAAATGTATAGAGAAGCATAGAATTCCTGGGTGGAGTTTGTATGTTCCAAGCAAACAACCAAGTTGGCTCAGAAGTCCACATAGAAGAAGCAACGAAAAATTAAGCTTAGTTATCGGAACTAAATACTCCTATCTTCAGCATCCTAGCAATGGTTCTGGTTTAAAAATTGGAAGGATACTGAATGTCTCAAATTTGGATAAACATTCAACGGAAAATGAATCGCATTGAACTATCACAACCTGAGTCATGGTTGCTGAAAATCCGCCCTTCTTACAAGCTTCAGTATTCAGGAATACTTGGCTATGCTGTTTTTTTCTAAGGGAGCTGCAGCTCTCAATTTTGGCGCTCTTTCGCTTTACCCTTCAGTGAGTGGTCAGGCCTTTAGTTCTACTTTATTTGCAGTTGTTACGAGTAACTTCCAGCCTTATTGACAGACTGGGAGCCAAAAGCTATTCATTTGCCTCTGTTTCTGAATGTTTCTGTGATTCGAAACTCGACCTTCAACGACGGGCAGACACCCACTTTTTCGTCTGTCATTATTTAGTATGGCTTCAAGAATAGTCAGCTAATTTTAATTTTAATTTAATATGCCCTGGGTATGCCCGAACTCTCCTATGGCACCCATAGTCTTTCAGGATTATGTATTCCTCTATTCGAATGATGTTCGCTGCTTTAATTAGTCTTCTCCTTATGACGTATTTCCTTGGTTTGTAACCAAGGTCAGTTTGTGACAACAGGTCGTATTAGTTGTCTAAGAGAGCTGCATCGGCAGGATGCAGTTATCAGAAGAACATTGAAGCTTGAAGAGGAATCCTTTAGATACTTCACCTGACAAAAAAATTTCGGTGTTATATTTTTTAGTTATGGTTAGTCTTAGGAGAAAATGGTGTACAGGAAACGTCTCGTCTTCTGTCCTTGAGCCACCAGTGCGCCGATGTTGTTGTTACACCGAATGAAAAACCTTGGTAAAATCAGACATGAAGCTTGTTTGTTTTTGTGTCAAGCACGAATATACTTAAATTGAACAAGCTGGCATTTTCATTTTATTTATTTAAATGCTACAATTTTCATTGCTCAAATCAACAACGTCATTTTCAATTTCATTGTTAACCAACAACTGTTGTGATACTATAAACATACATGTCCATGATACTTTAACAACGTTTGTGTTTCGTCAACAGTTCTGAATTGTTGGTAAAATATGAACATTGTTGATCAAGTATGTTCGTGAGAATTCAGACATGTTTTTATTTGCTCAATAGTTTTAATGTAAAATTTATTTGATAAATACCTGAATTGAAGTTTGACCTATATATTTGATAGGTCAAACTTCAATTCTGGCATTTACCATAGAAATTTCTTCTTTTAACATAGGTACATGTGGACCTGGAATCACAAGCAATGCGATGTAAACCGCACGGGCAGATCACTACAATAAATCATATGAGAAGGTGAGCTATGAACTGAGATCCCTGCTCGTTACGCTGAAAAAGGAAAGTGATGAAGTAGAAGTACCAAGAAAGCTTAAAATGATTAATTCAATTTGAATATAGTCCGCTGGCCAAGAACCTGTCGAATACTTTCTCAATATTGCTCTTTTGCTACGATCAGGGGTTAATAAAGTGAAATTATAAAATACCTCTTCCGAAGTTCAAACCACGAGTTCCTTATATCGTTGTTTTCACTGCAAAATATGTTTTGCCTTTGAAGAACAAACTTCTTCAGTATTTTGCGTATACTACCTACTGAGCATCAAAATTGCTATGCATTCAAATCTGCTTCTGTCACTTGAGGGTCTCTTGCAGCAAACTAGTTCCGATTTGGAGGTGGTGTTCCGAATGCCCAACTTCTTGTAGAAGTGGTAGAATCTGCTGAAGTGGGCCTCTACTTTCTTGACTTCAGGCAATGGGGATAGTGATGTAGCGTAGGTGAACGAGTCATTAGCGTACAGAAGATTCGCACACGCAGTTGGAATTGGTTGGTTTGATGTTATCAGGCTGTAGAAAGTGGGACCAAGTTTTAAACCTTGGGCGACTCCGACTTGGGATTTCTAAAGTTGTCGATTTGTATAAAAAAAATTTCTAAAGGAAAGAATGGAACAGAGAATTTTGATTAGCGGTGGAGGTAAACTGAAACAAGTAAGTTTATGGAGTAGACCATCTATCTGTATGCTATTAAATGCCTTCTCGACAACCACAGAGCATCCAAAGCGGACACGATGACTGTTAAATGGTGTGGTGATGTCGAGTTAAGACTTAAGGAGCTGGTGCAGCATCGAGTGTCTGTCCCGAAATTGCATGTCAGGTATGAGGAGATTTTCGTTGCAGACTACATTCAGTCTTCGGAGGGTGACTTTTTTCCGTACTTTGTTGGTGTTGCTCAGCATAGAGATAAACCTTTAGTTAGATAACTGATTAGAAACACCTTTCTTGGAAACTGCCACGATCTTTGCTATTTATTTTCCAGTTCTGGGGAATGTTACAGTTATTAAAGTAGTTGTTATCGATGATATTTACAGGACTTTGTTTGAAGATTCCTTTTACTCACATGAGGCTGTTTCTAACAGCTTAAGAGCTGCAGCCTCTTGCTGGTTGTGTTTACTGAATCGTATACTAGCATGTTCTTCTTTTCTTTTCAAGCGAAACTGCAATTCAAGTTGCTGAGTTTCCCGAAATTTGATTTTCTATTCAAATATGTACACTCGTCGATCTTTGCTCAGCTCGAAATACATTTTCCTCAGTTGTTCAAGTTCACAACAGTTGTTTGAAGCCTTACCTCAGGAATATTGACAAAAGTCACACTGCAATTTGTCCTAGTGACAATGGCTGTACGTAACGTGAATGTTCTGCCCTTACAAGATCGAAAAAGCAAACTTCAAATACCTACGTCGATTATCGTCTGTTTCGGGTGTGGCCTTCATTTTATTGAAGTATCACCTCTCTCTGAAGGTCCGAGATTTTGAAAAAGCTGAGTAGAAGTTCGATCTTCAAACTCCTCAGCTCTATCCCAGCACTCGTCATCACTCTGAGACTGTTTACCCAAATGATTTTGCAATGCAAGAGAACTCTTCTTCGTCGTTGATTCGTGAAAGCTGTGGAAGAAAATTAAAAAAATGTTTGTATACCCACTTCATCACGAACCTGTTGGTCATCCAGGTAACCACACTCACACTGACAGCCTAATTGCTTTCTTATCGGATAACGAAAGAGTTTCATTATTTATGAAATAACCCAAACGATTTTTGAATATACTTTCCAATCCTCGAAAGAATCCCTCATAAATAAATTAACCCATCCGAATCCTTCTCATCTTACATGACCCACGACTCATGTATACTCCTAATCTCTGCATACATCTCCTAAAAATCTGTTGAACCTTTTCGAATCCTTGAATTATGAATCAAAAAATACCTTCTCTCTCGAAAATCCGATACACAAGGATTCTTCCAAACAAACAAAAGGGAAACAAAAACGAAGCACACAAATAATGTAAATCCAATTTGATAGGCATCGTCTGTCTATACACACTCTTCTGCCTTTTATCCTTCATCTCATTCATATCGCAACAGGTGAATTGATTCGGTTGCCTTCCTCGAAAAAATATGATTTACATCGCGCAAAGCATAAACAACCCTTTCTTCTTGGCTTCCTTGTTTATAGTTTCATACTGAAGATGGTTTTATGATTGCTGATGCTGACTTCACTCGACCATTAAGAATGCTAAATAGGTTCCATCTTCCCGACCCGAATCCCGATACACAAGCATTTAAATATAGCTGGATGCAAGTGCGGTCTTTATTTATTTATTCTTCGAGTTTTCCGAGAACTTTGCACCATCCATCCAATCCACGTGTGCACATCAGAGGCTGAAATAGAGACACGTTCATAAACCAGAAGGAAATGGGTCGCCTCTGGCCTGGCCACTAAAGGCTGAATCGACGATAATTTTCATCGGAAAATCATTTTTGAATATTTACCTCTGCCCATTATATGCGTCCGCCACGTTCAGTTCGAGTCGAGCCTACTCAGGCGCCAGGAATGTGAAGTGAATATTATTTTTTGATGATATCTCCGGGATACTATTATCATATTTCGATTACGACGACTTTTGGGGGCTGCTCGGCTCTCCTTCGGGCTTTTGTGTATGTCATGTCGTCTCTCGCTTGCTGATGAATACGAAATTTTCGAGTTGTGAGATAGCAGCAACCTGTTGCGCCTTTATCTTCGACGATTGCTGGTACGATGAAATAATTTATGACATCGGTTCTACCTAATTGGGCAGAAGAATGGGAATCTCAATGAATTGATATTGGAGTTATGACAGCTCTTACGATGTGACACAACTTGTCGGATGCATATTAATATTTTATGTTCCTGTTTTGGGAGAACATGTATTCGAATATTACAAGAGAATTTCATTGTAATTGCTGTTTGGATGGTGGTGTCAGTGACGCCAGATCGTGGGATATTTCCCTTTTTGTGGGAATTTCAAGTCTAAAATAAGCTAAAAGGGAAAAAGGGATTTTTCGAACTTCATAGTGCAAGCAAAAGGGATTTTACTATAAACTCAAATCTTGTCCTGCATTCCTTATTCTATTCAAAGATATAATAACTTTTATTCAGTTGTGATCAAACAAACTTTTCTTAGTATCTGATCTCATTCAATCTTATTACATATTCCAATTCCAATCAATTGCTCACTCAACATACACAAACACACACACCTATAGCTATCCTGAGAAATTTAAATCTGTTCGATTGCATTGTGTAGATGAGCTGTGGGGCCTTCAAAGTCACAACGCCAAACCCAAATTTAAGTATGGTAAGTATTTCTCAGGTCACACATACATACTTTCTAACTGTTGCTCCTGGCACAATTGGTCATCATATAGTTATAATCAGCTTATCAATTACCAGTATATTTCCATGGAGATAGCGTTGCCTGTTGCCCCGGTTTACCCGTTTACGTTTCAGATGTAAATTTAAATGTCCCGCTGGGACTAAATATCGCGGACTAAGTGTATGCTTTTCCTTAATGTTTGGAAAATATCTACTGCATTGGGGTTTTGTTGAATATTAATGGTATTGTATATATAAGGAATAGTACCCTCGATTTCTCATTTGACAATGCTTTGGATCCAAGGCACGGAGGCGCACCAATCGCTTCCTTATATATACAATGGAACATACGAGCTGAGACTGGAGCCGTGTGGTGCGCCACCATTCAAAACAAGTTTACTATTCTTCATACTTTAAACATATATACATACAATGAAGTCACGTAGCCAAATTGAATGGTGTAAAAAAAAATACAAAAGGACTTTTTATTTTACTATTTATATTTAAAACAATGTGATAAAAGAAATGCGATTTTGAGTATTAATTAAAAAACCTTTATAAAAAATGTTTTTTTTTTTCAAATCTAATTCGTCCCGGGTGAAAATTGAAAATCTCGGTATTTTCAACATTTCATTAATTTGTCCCGAAAAACTTAAAAAAAAAAGCTGGCAACACTAATGGAGAATCAAATAGCAATTGGATTCTATCTTCTATCACCCTATTTAGAATTTACTCATGAAAAACGGAATATATCGTTTGAGTTGTTGAAGTTTCTTTTACGTCATTGTTCTCCTACTAAATAAAATGTATTAAATATTAATATTCGAATACATAATTCTGTTTAGTTTTTCTTTAATTATAGATGTTATAACAACTAATAAATTAAAAAGGTTGAATTGTTATGAATTGTGTGTTTTTTATAATTTATAATTTCGAGGGATAATTTCGGGATATTTATACAAACAGTGTGGGAAAAAAGGGAATTTTCACTCAAGACTGAGGGAAAAGATGCCTCAAAAGTCTGGCGTCACTGGGTGGTGTCTCGCGACGGGATTCCTAGAAAAAGGGTTTTCGATAACGCCATGGGCTATAGTTGGGGTGTTTAGAGCCCATAGGTGGTCTTAGATTTGGGTTCTAATTAAAAATTTGTTCTTGTTCTGGAGGTTCTGTTCTTCTTTTTTAATGAGTTTCTAATGAATGTATTCAATTCCTTGAGGAATGCGTTTTGTTGGAATAAAACGGGATGTAATGGGATTTTAATGGGGAAACAATTAATAACTTCGTTGTATATCGATGGAATTGAGTTTCTGATACGAGATGATAGGATGAAAAGGTGGGCCCAGTATTTTCCTTTTTTTTTTTACAGTTTCTTACATGGAGGTGATGGCACACGATGATAAGTTGTAAAGGGAGATACTAATATCAGAAAACTGGCATTGTGAACGTAAGTTCCCTCACAATACATGGTTGTGAGAAATGTGTTAGGCCCCGGTGCTCTCCGTTCTGTTCCCCACCCTATGTATGGACGTATGGCATTGTGATTTGTGAACAGATTTTTTAAGATTGTTAACAAATAGTTTTATTTCACGCTTTGTCGAGTCTTAACTGACGCTCTGTATTCAGTCCAGGCACGTCTATAGCCCCGTTTCATCAATGGGATTGGAACCACTTCAACTTTTGTTTGACGGCTACTCATGCTCCAGTCGTGGCTTATACACGCTACTGCAAAGATATATTCACCCAACAGTGACACTTCATCTTTACTACAGCCTGGATATAGCAACGTCGAAGTAACCTTTTATTCATTTTGTATTAACGCTTTATCTACGCTATAGTCACACATTACTATCGTCACAGTAAAGCAACACTGTTGTTTTCGGAGGCTTTCCTTCTTATGTTACTACTGTCCTGATGTTCACAGTAAAGCCCGCAGACGGTGTTGTAATAAGGAGCCAAATACGCTGATTCATTAAAGTGCAGGACATTCAAAGAGGAAATGCTCCGCCGTATACTCACATTCTCCACAAGGTTCACAGAGTGATGGTATCAATTTAGCGTGACATTTTTAAGTCGCTGGCGAAAATGAGGCGTTACGGCCTAGGATAAAGGTTGCAGTTTTCCTGTTAACGTTGGGGGCATACGTTTAGTCTGTCTGCACCTTAAGGAGACATACCATTATGGTCTTGACAGATCCATCTATCGTCATGGTCCTGAGAGAGCTGTCTGAGATCCATGCTTTGTAATACTTATTGACGATCTCATTTCCAGTTGTGATGGCCTGCAACTCAAACGAAATTCAAAAAAACAGTCTTCTGACTGCATTGACCCTTGCACAGCTGGGCCACTTTTGAAGTATTTAGGAGGTTGAGTAGAGCATTGAGGATTAAGTTAACTTATAGCTGGATAGCATATTTCTCAGTCAGGAAAACCGACACATATGTGCCTAATGAGGTGTCCTGTGGAATGTCATCACTTTCTACAAAGTGATCACTACCAGATCCAACGTTAATTCTGGAACCATTTGTAAATATAACATTTCCTTTCTTATTCAGATTGTAGAATGAACCGAAGAAAGGTTAACCTTGTACTTTTGGTAGCAGCTTGAGCCTCGAAATCATGGATAGTTAAAAATAAATAGGGTGGCGCGACAAAGCTCGAAGAGGCTTGAGTTGAAACCTAACGCTTTTCAAATATCTACACTTTTGTGCCGGTTTCAAACTGCTAGAATAGAAAGCACTTTTCAAGGTACACTCAGAAGACTTGTAATCTCAGAAGATTTGTAAGTTCCTTACCACAGGTGACATGTGTGGAAAAACAATTTTATGTTTCTGGGGTCCCGAACTCGAAGTTCTACTCAACAGACAGGTATAATCTTACCTCAATGGAACCGGGCACCACCCCATCTTATCGGACGGTGCGGCGTATAGGTTCGACGCGAGTCTAAACATATACTGCTTGCGAGATCTTCAAAGCTTCAGTAGTAGTTGTAGCCGAAACCACTTCTTTTTAAACGGAAAATGGCTTTGAGTGTACGTGAATCAAGGGAAGGAAGAATTTACATAGCCAGAAGACTCACGTTATGCATTTAGTTTCCTACTCGACATGCTTACACCATCAAAGAAGCTTACCAAGCCGCAAACCTGCTGTTTGGTTTCCGTCCACGTTTACGAAACGGCGCAAAAATTCGTTCACAACACACAGAGGGTTTCTCGGGGTGAGTCAACGTGGTAGTCAGATATTAACGGCTGTCAAAAACAAACTAAATGTTGCTGCGAGAATTTTTAACAAAAATCAACTGACAGATGACTGTTGACGGGAGCAGTGTTGGCATTTAAATTAAGAGGCGGGAAATTCAAAAAGTCACGAACTTATTTACCCGCTTTCGAATCTACGAATGATGCAATGCATGGTTTGACTTCATTTGAAAAAAATGATTATTCGTGTGAAGCTCAACACCTCTTTTCGTTCTAGGTACTTACTTACTTACTTAGGTGGCATTACAGTTCGGGGTGAACCTGGGTCTCAACCAACATCCTTCTATATAACGACTTCGATTTCCGGCGAGCTCTCTCCAGTTTCGCACTCTAAGTCGGTTGAGGTTTTCATCCACTTGATTGCGCCACCTAAGACGAGGTCTTCCCCTTCCGCGATTTCCACGCAATCTGCTTTCGAAAACCCGTCGAGCCGGAGCGTTTGGGTCCATCCGCTCTACATGACCCAACCATCATAGCCTCGCGATGCGTACTCTTCTGGCTATGACCATGTCGCGGTACAGCTCATACAGCTCGTTGTTGTATCTTTTACTCCACACATTGTCTTCGCATACGGGACCAAAGATCATTCGGAGAATTTTTCTTTCGAAGCGACAATTGCCTTCTTAACCCAAAGAAGCAACGGTTTGCAAGAGTTATTCTCCGTTTGATCTCCGCACTGATGTTGTTTTCCGTGTCTACAGCGGATCCTAGGTAGACGAAGTCCTGTACTACCTCGAAGTTATGTCTATCTATTGTGACGTTTTGTCCAATTCGTCGATGTTTTGTGTCCTTGTTTGATTGACAGCATATACTTCAGTTTGCCCTCATTAACCATCAAACCCATTTTTGCCGCTTCTGTTTCAATGCTCGCAAAACCACCTATGACATCACGCTTATTTCTTCCCATTACTTCAATATCGTCTGCGTAGGCGAGTAATTGTATAGACTTTTGAAAGATTGTTCCTCTGGTGCTGACGTTTGAGTTTCTTACAATCTGTTCAAGTATGATGATGAAGAAATCGCATGACAGTTTGTCGCCTTGCCTAAAACCTTTTTCGACATAAAAGGTCTCGGTGAGTTCTTTACCGACCTTGACGGAGCAGCGTTAATCTCCAAAGTCATCCAGCATAGTCGTACGAGTTTTGCAGGGATGCCGAAACTAGACATGGCTCTGTACAGCTCCTCTCTGTAAATACTGTCATACGAGTCTTGAAATCGATAAACAGATGGTGAATATCGATATTACGTTCTCGGGTTTTTTCCAAGATCTGCCGTAATGTGAAAATTTGGTCTATTGTGGACTTCTCTGGTCTAAAACCACATTGATAACACATATTACAGCAGACAAGATCTTATAAGCGACGTTAAGGAGGCTTATCCTTCTATAATTGGCGCAATTGTGAGGGTCTGCTTTTTTAGGATTAAGTAGAACAAAAAAAAAACTGGTTCTTTGAGAGTAAATAGTCTTGCTCGCCATGTTAGCTTTGTTTACACATGCCGCAGTGACGCCATTTCTATGCTAAAGTCATACTACAGTCAAGATGCGTGTCGTTTTTAAAGGGTACAGCAGCATTTAGCTGAAGAGCTCACGAATGAACCTGGGCGAAGTGGATTTTGTTGTTTGCATTTGTAGCTTGTCTAAGCTGCAGCTATATGCTTTACTCACGTTTTAGTCCTGATTACAGTGGAGTTATTGCTAGAGTTTCACCATATTAGCACTATAGTCAGTTCACTCTCGATAGAGTCACGCTTTGGACAAGTCATAGTCACTCGCGTTAACATAACAGCGACGCTTTCCAACGCTATACCGCGCCTTTATTAGCACTGCAATTTCGTTTAATTCACGCTACAGATAAGCGATAGAGAATCTTGTTGCATTCGTTTTGGAGTGGAAATATATCCTTACAAGAGCCACATTTCAGTCATTTCACGGTCACACCACACCCGTTATAGCAAAGCTCTAGCTACTCTTAATTTACGGTCAACCGTCAACTGTCACGCTAAAGCGAAGCTTTATCTTTGCTAGCATCGCTCTTTTTACAGACATTCAAAGAACAATTAAAACAGAAAAGTTTTAGCCTGATGAATTCCAGCGGTTTCTTGTAGTGTAATCAAACGTCTTGCACTCCTGATCATTACAATAAAACTTTTAATTTCAAGTTCTCTTCAGCAGCATACCGGACCAAGGAACCATAAACCTTCTAGCATTGCACCAACAAACTAACGATGCACATGTGCCCTTTTGATAAAATTTCATTTCTCATTTGCTCAAAGGAGCCATCATCCCTGACCTAGTGAACAGCCAATCTCTCCTGCCACAGCTAGAAGAGCAGTCCTGCATACAGATGACTTGACATTTTAAACAAATCTGAACGTCAGACAACACTTTTGCTGTAAACTGCATGACAAAGTCCAACACAACTCACCCTACCCCTCCACTAAACTCCTTCTCTATCTGATTTTTTGTAGAATACAAGGACTGCTTGAATTCTACCCAGAAGCAAGTCCACCAGTTTGGATTGCATGCATTCCATGTGTAACTGTGACGTCAGAGAATGACAGTAAATAGTTACCCGACATCACACACACTACAAAAATAGATACAAAAGAAAAAAATGATAATAATAATAAAACTCAAATGGAAAGTCCTTTATTCGATTTGGCCCACTGTTGGGAAGCGGCAAACGGCAAGTGTGGATGTGGAGTGGATGTCCTTCCATTTTTTATTCGCTTCCGAAACCCAGAAGAATGCTTCCTTCTCCATTTCCATTTCCTTTGCTTCAGTGTTGTGTTGTGTGTTTGTTTATATAGACAGGGAATCCTGTTCCTGTTTTTTTCTATGTTTATTTTTTTTTTTTTCTACCGGTTATCCTTGCAAGGATCTCCTCCACATTACACGAGACAAGATGGATTGTATTACGCGAAATGTATACATATTTTTGTTTTACTCTTCAAGCATTGTTCGACTGTGAAAAAAGAAATAGGTGAAATGCTAGGTATCGTGCTGCATCGCATACATACACTGACATGAAGACGAAGGATATGAAACATAACATCCTGCCACAGTTTTTGGTGGAAATAAAAACTGGAGAACTCGGTTCTTTCTTTTTATTTAATTTATTTACGTTACTTTTACTGAAAACTGTGCGGGGGCAGGGGGAGAGACGGATAGAGATGATGTTTTGGTATTCATTTTCATTTGTGCATAAGGACTGTGCACTGGAACTGGAGTGATGCGAAATGCGATGCCATTGGAGCACAGCAAACACCCACAGTGGGCTTAGGTAGGTAGGTACTTTGGGTGACTGGTTGCAAGGGAAAGTGCAAAGGGTTGATTATTCAACTTGCACCGCATATTTCTGTGGCGAAGGTTATGAATTGTTATCACAGTTTGGCCAAATTTAAATGAGTACACAGCTTGGAATGGTCTTCTTTCTGTGGCTTTCCACATATTTGCAGATGCAACACAACGGAATAACCTACTTTCTGACTTTTTGATACTTGCAGTGATTTGATTCCCTTTCCCCCAAGCAACAAGTTTTGTTTGCTTTTCTAGCCCTTTCATCAGGGACTGTGCAAACACCTTTTATCGGATGGCGTATAAATCACTTTTCTGATATTTGCACAGATTTTTCACTTTAAACCTGATGTTTACCTTTCGTTCCCCATCCTCTTTAAGCCCATGAATCCCTTGGCCCATCCCATCTTGTAAACGATGCGAATGTGAACGCCATGATATCCCCCATTTGGGCCGCAGGATATTTTGTCGGTTGGTTGTAAAATTCAATTGACTCTTCGATCGGAAATTCAATCAAATGCTCGCCAACTGTAAGTAATCATCACCCGAGGTCAAACGTTCGGTTTTTTGGTTTGGTTCTGCTGGTTAGGGTCTTCGGTCCTTTATCTGGTTTTATCCTTTTTCGAGTCACAAAAAAAACGTAGACAAGAAACAAAAACAAACAACATATCCTGCTGTTAGAAGAGTGCTGAATTATTATTATTATTTCTGCCTCCAGCCATGGCCAGGCATACAAATATCAGTTTGTCAAATTAACCGATATCCTTTATGAGTATAAAGAGAAATCTTCTTCTCTGTGTTGTGTTGTGTGGTTGTTTATATGTATATGCGTTCAAAAGGACTAAATCAAATAGAAGGATATTCCATTAGAAGAAGAAAACACAAACGAGAAACAGCAGAGAAAATGAATTCATTGTTATTCACACCATCGCAAAATCAAAACGCAATCAGGTCACTAGATGTGAGAAAGATGATGAAAGATGCTGACAGAAAAGGCAAAATTCTTGATGAAAGAGGATGGCTTCCATGGTCAAAATAGGAAAAGGGTGGATTTTGATTAAACAGTCATGATATACTCAAATAAGGAGGATATACATAAGTTGTATATTTATTATTATTGTTTTTTCTCTTGTTTTTTTTTTTTTTTTTTTCTTGGAAAAGTCATAAAGGGAAAGGATTTGACTTGGGTGGCAGGATATTTTGTTGACACATGTAAAGATACGGGTAGGAAGATCTGAAATAGAACTACCGGGGGTTGCAGAAAGTTAATGTAAATGCCTGATTTTATGGTTGCCCTGAAAGGAACTTGTTTGAATCACAATTCTGACCAAAATAGCATAAAAAACAAAAAGTCTTATACCTATCTTGGGACACAATTTCGTCGAGGCTTATGGCTCCATGGCTTAGCTCCATAGATCACAAGATAACAATTATGAGACATTGTTATAAATATGATCTTACCAATGGTGATGAATACTATGATCGAATAGATTATTTATTCCATCAATCAGAGTCACAAATCTCTAATAGATTACAAAATACATTTGACAAGTACCTAGTTCATACAGTTAACATAGTATCAAAGTACACTCTTCTTGTTTCAAGACTTTGAATGCTCAATGTATGTTATATAAAAGATGGGAAATCAGTGTTCCAACGTAGAATATTTATAGCCACTTTAGTGAATCGTTTTCGGATTCTTTCAACTGCCAATTAATGATTTGCATGCAAGAATATTTCAAAATATATTTAACACCTAGCTTAAAGGGTGATATTCTTGTTTAAGGAACTACATAGCATTTGTTAAGAAATGCAGTCGATAGTTAATTTTATGCTATAATATAGCTTCAAATCACCAGCGTACATCAAACACTCAGATAAAGTTTTCCAAAAATCTAGATATTTCTTTAATAAAAATCGAAAACAGCAGAAGAATTAACTGACTACCTTGAGGGACGATGCTTCTTTTTCAAAGGCTGGGGTATGACTCAGGGTGTCCAGGGTCTACCCAAGGAAGCTTCGTAAGACTTGGGTTTCGGCGGTCCAACTTCTCAAAATTATACTTGAAACGGCCGGTATAATTTTAATTAACTTCAACTTTATTACAATATCTCTCTCAGGATCAGGTTTACATTTCTTGAACAAGGTCTATTTCTGGTGCTGGTTCACGAAATAGCTGGTATCGATCCTCACTGGTGTAGTAGCGATGGTTCCTCTGGGGATGCGGTTGTATACCACGGCAGTTATTTCCTCTGTTCGGCGGCGGTGGACTCCTATCTAGATCTGCGTTAGGCAGGGCGCTCTACCGGCAGCAGCGGATGATTTGCAAAGGTCTGCGTTGCGTGAGAGGCAGAGCAATTTATCGGCGGCGGGCGGCGGACTGCGTAGAAAGTGTCTAGGGCTAAGGGCAGAACACTCTGTCGGCGTGGCTGCGGATTTCGTAGAAATAGATCTGCGATTGCGTACCACGATGAAAGCTCCTTTTACGGAAACGCGATGCCTAACGAAGGAAAATCTAAACGACCGGCTGGAAACAAGTCACAACGATAAAACTTCCAACACGGACTTTACGGTGCCGGCGACGCAGTGTCAATGAAAACTAACAAAGGAGAATTCGAACGCCCAGCTGAAACAAGCCACAACGAATAAATCTCCTTTACGGTGAAGCGACAAAAAGTATTAACCAGGTAATATCTATTTGTCTGGCTGAGAACAAGCCACAACATTTAGAAACCTCTAATACTTCTTTTGATTTTTTGTGATTAACTCACTTCTATTCATTGACTTTGCCACTGAAACCGAATGTGAGCTGTAACTGGTCAGTGACAATTTTGTATAGAAAAAATTGGATGGGTATCGCCAACGTATTTTCCAATAAGGAAATGCACAAGAAGTGATAAGGTACGGAGAAGTAAACAATGTTTAGCCTTGGAGTAGGCATTTACTTTTGTAATTTAATTGCGTGCGGGGGACTTCAATAGAATTAAATACTGCACTGTTTAGGTGCGGCATTTTTCCTACCTTCTTGGAAAAAGAAATTGTGACGCTTCGTTACAACTAGAAACAAAATATTCAAATGGAATTAGAGAAGTTTTTGTTGATTTGGACAAGCGTCATTTTACCTGAAAGTTAAAACCGATTCATTCAATCATTTTTTTCTAATTTGGATAATTGAATGATAAGCTTGTTGGAAAGCCTTAGAAAAAGTAGTACACAATACCCCACGTAGAGAGCTCTGTTGTAAGCAATTAACTTCATAATTATTAAAAATCTGCTGGGTTTTTTGAAGTACATCTAAAGAAAGCTTAACTCTGCTGTAATAAGGATACTACTTGTCTCAAATGAAAACTACTTTAGACGATTTTCCGAAAATTTTGGGTATTGCAAGTATTTATCAAGTCGATCAGTAGTTCATTTCTGGACCTTGACTTAATTATTGGGTGAATTTAAGCTATTTTTCCAAGCATTAAGAAAAACACCAACATGTAGCGAGCGGTCGACAATTCACAATTTAATGAACGTTGTACAGGTGTTTTTTAGAAGTATACACACAATGATATAAAATACGTCAAAATAGTCTTCTTTATCAAATGGTAATGGTTTTGAATAAAAGAGATTCTTATGTTCTTTGTGCTTTTTCACGATATCGGGCATAAACAAGGGTTTCTGCGGCCGCTTTAGATAAAGTCCATAATTTTGAAACTATAGACAATTCTCTGTACTGCTCGTCTGTATAACTAACTACTGTCATTCATGGCCTTGAAATCGATAAAAAGATTGATATTATATCCCGGTTTTTTTTTCCAAGATCAGCGTAATGTGAATGGTCTCGTTGGCGTTGGGCTTCAGACGTTCACATTGTCACAGCAGACATGATCATATTTGAGGCATTAAGGATGTTTAGTGAGGGTTTCTCTTTTTTAGGATCTTCCATACGATACTGAGGTTCTTTCATGCTCCACCTTATCATGCAGATCAGCTAATTCGTGTTCCTTTCCAACTTATCCAATGATGCTGCCTTGAAATATTCGACATCATGGACATCTACACCTGCAGTCTAATTTGATTTAAGTTTGCATATGGCAAGCTTAACTTTAGGTCGAGAGGATGTCATCCTTGATCATCGTTCAAATTGAACGGGGCATTCTGTCGGAATTAGTGTCTTCATCGATGTTAAGCAGACTGCAGAAGTCGACTTTGCAAATCCTCAGTAGCGACTGCGATTCTGTAGCTATGACTTTCCCTGCTGATGGTTTTTACAGGCTTATTTTCAGGGCTTGGCAACTTGGCATGATCTTTTTACCTTTAAGAGGCTGAATGAATCCCAGAACATCAGAGGCTGCTGTTCTGAAGGCTTTTGCATTCGCATTTGGAATTACTGCCACCGGTCTTCAATGCTTAATGCAGACTGCAGAAGGACACTCGATTGGAAAAGGCTATTGCAATCTCTTGCTGTTGAAACTTTTCGACGTTATATCATCTCACAGCGTTGGTTCACGGGAGTCGTGAACAGTCATTCGTACCTTGGCTACAGTAGTGCTGCCAATTTAAAACCAAACCTCTAAAGAAAATCCCCTTTTACATCCCAGTGCAAGTGAGTCTAAGGTTCAGGACGCATTTTAGTTGTGAAACGCATATTTTTTTTGCCAAAATTAAATATTGGTAATGAAAGTCATTTTTCATTGTGCCAATGAATTATTCGTTGAATATAGTTATTGGAGTATGTATTTTCAGAAATTTACGAAGAATATAATTTTTGGTAATTTCTTTTAAGCGATAAAATATTTGACGGAAAGAAAAAATATCTCAGGGTTATGCATTCCGCATTCGTGTTGCTCTACAAAAAAAAAAAAAAATAAATCTCTGTGCTCTACAATGCGTCTCAAATTGGGTTCATTCAGTGGTGCGCAACTATAAGGGGTACATTTTTAGTTTCTGAACTTTTTCGATCTGTATTTTGTTTCTTTTCATTGCAAAGTGTTGCGACATCAAGTACTATGAAAACGCCACTTGAAATCATATCAAGTGGCGTACAGGATTTTTCATTTGAACAGCAATAAAACGAACTGAGGTGGTGCTTTATTTTTTTGTGGAAAGAATTTTGGCGGCCATTTTTGGTGTTTGAATTGTTATAAATAGCATAAAAGCGCTGGAGTTGATTCGAAAATATTGTTTTTTTGAAATATTAAACAGAAGTTCACGTATATCTGATCTCTGATGTATGATTATTCAGAATAGGCCATATAAGCGAGAGGTTTTGAATAGGTGCCGTCCAAAATTGGCACTAGTTAAAAAGTTCAAACACTTAATGAAAACACTATACAATTCACTTATATGAACACAACACATTTTTAAAGAACTTAAATAAGTTGTTCTCGAGCAGCTACCGAAGGACAACTTAAAACCCTTAATAAGAATAAGTTGGACTAATACCTCTGTCAAGAAGTACAGGTACCACAACAAACACTATTACGTCTTAAGGTAACTAACTACTCCTTGCAAAGGCTCTCAAGTCATCAAAAAATCACACAAATTACATTAAATTCCCTTAAAGTGAGCAACTTAAAAACTTCCATTCATTCCTTGAATCCTTAAAGATACCTCCTGCCCCTGTTTTGTCAGCCCGTTTCAGCATCCTCAGTCACTTTCGGTCTCTGTCTTGAACATTTTAAAAGCTTCTGCTCTGAAAATCAGCGTAAATTGCAAAGAGACTCTCATCAACAACATCGGTCCGTTGCTTTATTGCTATTACGTGGCTTAACAACTTCACATGAAAAATGTAGGTCAGATCCCGTGTGTAATTAAATAACCTGCTCATGTAATCCTTTTACATTTGACAGTGCACGCGGGCACTCCTTGCGAATTCCTTCCCAGTACCCCGACCATCACACGGCCACCACGGCCACCTCCACTGCTCACTGCCTCTGTACCAGTTTCCGGTAATTGACACAGAAAAACATTCAACCCTGTCGTCCTCCACCTCCTTTTCTTTCTTGCGTTCCTTCTGTTTGCATTGAAAGATGGCTTTTTCCACTCGAGAGTCAAGTTATAAAATTGTGTAACTCAACTATTTTTTGCCTTTCCCCCCTTTTGTTTACCTGCCCATTTTACAAGAAAACTCCAACTGTCAGATTGGCTGGATGCCACCCTATGTACGCTTTTGCCTTACTAACTAACTTCCGCAAGGTAAATGCAAATGTGCCTAGTCTCTAAAGCCTCATAATTACTATCAGTGCCCTCTACTGGACTTCCACTGCCATTACTGTGATGTTGCATTAATGAAAACTGAAGGATGCATAAAATACTTTGTTATTGTTTGGGGCCTTCCAAATAAAACGCCAAACTTTATTTCAAAAAAAAGAAGAGAGGCAAGCACTGGTCTAAAAAAAATTATGGAAAACTATAATCCCACTTTTGATGGGATTTTATTTTAACTCGCCCGCTCTTCATCAAGAACCGACTTCTTTTTTTTGTGTATAATTTTTTGTTAATTGCCTCAGCCTTGATGGACAGGGAGAAGGGGAAATTATGATACCACGTCCGGAAGGGAGTTTTTTTTTTTGTTTTTATTTCACTTCCCACTTTGCTTAAAATTCTCCTTCTGCTTGCACTTTTTGTTCGAAACTCACGCTCGCTGCCGGAGACTCATAAGTCCTTGTGCATACTTTTAGCCTAATTTAAATTACCAAGCTGATGAAAAGAATGCTGAAAGATGTGCGGATGGTGGAAAGGAGTTGAAAAATGCTTATGGTTTGATAATTCCTTCTTTTTTTTTGGAGAGGGAATGGCTTAAGTGCCTTCTGCGTGTGGGAGTTGTGCAGCTCCTTGACTAAGCCCCGGCTGACATACTTTTTCTTGAGGGAAAATTTGTGTTTCCTTTTTTTCGTGGAGGTATTTTTATGGCCCAAATGCGTTTAACTTTGTGACGATGATTTTGGAGAAAGATTTTAGGGAAACATTCTTCTTTCGAATTTATATTTTAAAATATTTTTTGAAAGAATATTGAACTTAACACACAATTTCTATAATAAAAAAGCCACATTCAACAATTTAATGAAAGATGATTTTAGTTATTTTAGTTTATCAGCACTTTTATATCAGCCTAAGATTAATGCAGAATAAGAAAATAAGGGGCTCGCAAAATATTTTAATGTGTGATTATCAAAGTTTCAGGCTCGACTCCGCCATTACGAAAAGTACTTATCTAAAGCAAGGCACAGAAAAGAGGGATACGTCTCATTTATTGTTTGGGAATAGTTTTATTTAATTGAAATACGTAAATGAATAAAATTTTTATTCTTATTAATAAATTCGATAGAGTTTGGTTTTTAGTACATATACAGTAAAAAAATAAATGGAGTGGCACAACAGAGCGAGGAGCCCCAGGGCCTAGCGCATTTCTGACAACACTGTCTTATGAGGGAATATATGTACTTGAAAGACTAACTGTGAGACACAGTTAAATAATAACTTACGCGAATCTTAACACTGACCTGTTAGATAAGTAAAACTGTGAGGTAAATCGCTTTATTAACGATATAAAGTCGCTACTATTAGCCCCTGTTAACCTTCAAGCACCAACCCATTTTAGCTGCACAAGCTCCTTACTATTAGATCTCTGATACAAATCGTGTTCTTTTTTATGGCCAGCTTGATGCTCCTGGTTTTTCCAAGCATGACCTTATTGTGACTTTCCTTAATGTTCAACTTTTGGACTCCACCTAAAGTAATGAAATAAAGTATAGAAACTTCAAATCAATAGACAAAAACTCCCTGTTTCGTGACACCTTAGCAATTGACTATTGACTGGCAAGAACTTCGTCTAACCATTTTACACAAAAAATAAATCATCTCTTTGAACAGTATGTTCCATTAAAATACTTTATACCCTTCCTTATAAGAGTTGTGAAAAAATGACTTCAAGGATCCAATAATTCCTTATGCAAAGATATATAGCGCTTTTAAGTGATGGAAAAGACTTAAAATTCCAGAATTGTTTGATGCCTACAATTCTGCAAAGAATAATGCAAAACGGGAAATCAGAACTTCAAAGATCCGGTTTTACTTATTGAAAGTTCAGTTAAAATATAAATATTACAAAAACTTGGAAAAATATCAAAGCATTGGGAATTTGCAATAAAAATCGGTTTGATGAAGATGTTTATGAAATGAATCATGATGATTTAGACAGAGACTTTGCTTCCATTTCGAATGTCCTATATGAGATGACCGAAACCATAGATCACAGATCATATGTTGAAATCGGTTTTAGCTCTCAAAGAGTTACTGAATACGAGGTTTTTAGTGCAGTTTCTGTAACAAAGTTAAACGCGACTGGATAAGATGGAATGCAGCCAAAGTTCTTGAAAATGATTATTCATGGATTATCCATTTTCCATATATCCGTCTTCCTGGAAAATTTCCAAAATCAATCTCATCCTTAAAAATGCGGTGTGTGGGAATAAATCATATCGTCCTATATCTATTCTTCCTTTCATCTCGAAGGTTTTTGAAAAATTTATGAGCAAACAAATACATTCTTTTTTCAATGAGTTCAACCTGTTATAAGGTTATAACCAAGGCAATCTGGTTTAAGACAAAAGCACAGTTGTACTAGGGCGCTCTTGAACTTCGTAGATGACTTTCGAATGGAATCGAATGAAGATCATGTCACTTCAGTTTTTCTACTCGATTTCTTAGAAGCATTCGATACAGTACCTCATGATGACATTCTCATTCAAAACTGAAAAACTACTTCGCTTTTGACCCCACAGCTTTGAAGCTTATGGAAAGATACTTAATGGGTCGTTCACAAACCGTCTACTGCAACCGAAAAATTTCAAATTTCCTACAGGGATCCATCGTGGACCCACTATTGATCACCCTGTTCAATAACGACATTCCATCAATTGTGTAAGGTCCATATGTACGCAGATAATACTATAACTATCCGATAGGTCTTGTTGAAGATGCCACTGAGCGAATTAATGAGCAAAAAAAAAAACAAAATAACGTTTTCTTGATAGCCTCTTGGTCGATGAATAAGCTTATGTTGAACTCCAATAAAACTCAAGCTGTGTATATTAATTAGTCATTCAAGCATTGACACTTAAAGCTTACCAAAACCTACGAAGGATTAGTACTACCCTACGTTTTTTTTTTTTTTTTAAATTTGATAGGGTGAAAGTGAAAATTCCCTTTACAAGCACGTCAGATCTGACAGATCTTTTGTGCTGTTCCCTTAGGTTTAAAATCACGTAGTGTGTAGGTTAGTTCATTCGAAGCTGAGATCATGTAAGAACCTAAGAATCTTCGAGGAAGAGGTGTTTCTGATATCGAAGGGACTGGGGAACCCTTTATTGAATATTTTAAGCCTGGATCTAGCTAAGGCAGGGCATTCACAAAAAATGTGTTCAGCAGTTTCTATGTCTTCAAAACATAGACGACAGGTGTCATCTTGGCTGTTGCCCATGTTTTTAAGATGATACTTGAGACAGCAGTGTCCAGTGAAGAAGTCCGTAAGTAACTTTGCGTCACGTTTGCTCATGTCAAGAATTTCTTTCATACGTTTGTGGGATAAGTCAATGAATAGTTTTGACTGATGATGGCCATTTGAGTTGTTCCAGGTGCTGATCATGTTCTGTCGTTCCCAGGTAGTTAAATCGTTTTTAAGGCTACTGATTGGGAGACCACAGTAGGGTTCAGGGCCTTTGAATTGGGACTGAGAGCCAAGTCTAGCAAGGCGGTCAGCCTCTTCGTTACCAGGTACACCTTCATGACCAGGCACCCATGAAAGAGTTATTTTATTGTGAGTAGCTAATTGAAATATAGATGTCAGGCAGTTCCAAACTAGTTTGGATTCGATTTTTGTCGAAGACAGAGCCTTTAGTGCTGCCTGACTGTCAGAGCAGATTAGGATGCTTGATCTTCGGAGGTTTCTTCTAATGCATTCCCTAATACAGAATTCTATAGCCATTGCCTATGCCTGAAAGATAGTAGTTGTGTTACCAAGGGATATAGATGATTTATAGTTGGGACCGTAAATCCCTTCACCTACACCGTTGTTTGTTTTTGAACCATCGTACCTTACGTTAGTATAGTGTTAAAAATCCCGGTATTATATTTAACCAAAATCTCAACCAAGATTTACGGTTCCCTTTGTGCTTTGTATCAAAACTCAAAACGAAAACTGCCTTCTTTTTGAAAAAAAGTAGGCCTGATTAAGACACTACTGTTCCCAATTATTTTTATGCCTATCCCGTTTTTTTTGTGACCTAGCTAGTTACTCTCTCCGAAAGTTGAATGTAGCTATTAATAGCACAGTAAGGTTTGCTTATAACATCGGTCGAAGAGAACACAAGGCTTTCCTTGGAATGGAATTACAGAAGTATCTGGAATCTAAAACAATTTTTTTTTTTTAATTTACTGCTTATTTTTGCAAAACAGAGTCTGAATCAGACTGAAAAAAAAAACAAACAAAGCTAAGCATCCTTCTTGAGTTAACTTTTTGTACGGCAGAGAAAACAGACAGAGCAACAGTCTTTCACATGATTTCATGAGACCTTTTCAGCAAAACGATCTCAAAGATTTGCAAAAACGAGATCCAAGTATGCTTTTAGTATTAAGGAACAAATTAGGTCAATTAGTTTTTCTCGAGCGAATCTAAGTAAAATGCATTAATGGTATCTATTATGGATACTCGCTACCATCAGCTCCGACTTCGTAGGTGGGGTGAATCTTACCAACTGATGATTTTTCCCTTGACTTACAGATAGCTGATTTTGGTCCTAGGTGTCGTCCTTGAAGTACCCCAGATTTAATTTCTACTGTGCATAACTTGAGCCTTGAACTTAACGTATTGAGTACGAGATGATAAGTACCTTTCAATCCATTGAACAAGATAAGGAGCCCAACTGAAACTTTCAAGTTTTTTTCACTAACAGCTGGTGCCTGGTGATTAAGTTCATCAAAAGCTTTGGTTGTTCTTGTTTCTTGCATTGGTTTATCTTGAACTTGTTCTTCTGTTATCAAAGCTCCATTTTCATCATACCTAGTTTGGATGGATTTCGTAAAATTGGTTTTTGATGTACGAAATTAGGTTTTATAGATAAAGTGGCCGGAATAATGCCTGAAACAATTTGTCTTCGTTTACGTCTTTTATTTGATGACGATGAAAAACTTTTGACAGCTTTTCGTCGCGAAATCAGGTATGACTTTGTGAGCCACTCATGTAATGAGATCCCTTCTTCCTTATACATAATCGTGATCTCGAAGAATCGAAGTGGTAACACTCAACTCCACTTTTATCTTCCTTATTTATTAAAAAGTAAAATCCTTAAGGGAAATCGATAAGCCATCAGTTTTGTGAATTGTCCCTCCATTCAACTACACACTACAATCAGTTAAAAGAGAAATCTTCATTCAAATGTCTGTCCCCAAACACAAGCAATTTCAATTCAATTTGTACCAAACAAATTACTCAAGAAGAAAATCTTTACTTGTAGGTCTTCTATGTTTACAAATTGACATTCAATTTACGCAAATCGAACGAAAAGTGGTCGCCTATTAATCTTTAAGGTCTGCCGCTCGTTCTTTAACAATGTCTATGACTCCAGCTTCTCTCTCATCGAGGTCAACAAAACGTCGAAGAACCGACACGACGCGGCACGACGCGACGCGACAACAACGACGCGACGCCCCAAATACAAATTGATTTGTCCGAAAACCTAAAAAAGTGTACATCCGACAAAATGCCAAAGGACAATAAAATATGATCCAACTGAGCTCCACTCCAATCGGAGACTAGTGCTCAGAAGAGCCTCCTACGTATACAAATAGGAATACGTATATAAATACGTACAATTGCAATAAATTTCATTCCAAGTCAAAGGGAAGCTTGAGCAGCCATGAATTACACTTTATAGACGGCAGTAACGCGCCTTGGAATAAGTCGAGTCGAGTCGAGACTCTATACAGTCGAACCTCGTACACTCAGCTAAAATTGATTTTACTAGAAATGTCTATAAATGAACATATTATTGAACTCACCCCTGAGACGAAACGGCATGGCATGGCAGTCATGTTTCATTGAATTGGAGGGTAGCCTTAGCGAAGTCCTGCTGATAGAGGATAATCGATTCGATATTGTGGCCAACTATAAGAGGACTTTGGGAGAAGCAAAGCAGCAAGAAATAATAAGAAATTCTATTAAGAACTGCAACTGTAAGGACATTAATCTCAAGTCAAAGAAGGACGACTGAATGGTGGCGGCTGGCTGGGGGGTGTCTTTGTGTACCTACGGCCACGTACAGCGTACACTCTTGTTATAAAGCCGCAGAATACAGTTCGGGAATGGGAAATAAGAAAAGAAAGTCAAAAAGGATTAAAGAGTCATTATTCAGAGCAAAGAAAAGGGAGAACGGGAAAGAAGAGGTCTCCCAACCCAAGAAGAGGTGTGGATTTTCTTTAATTATCGCCAGCCATTGATTGCATTTGCAAAATGAATGGAAAGGGAGATTTGATAAATAATAATAATAATTCCATTGAACTTCCTCTCCAATTAGCACAAGAATGCAATTCAAAGATTCCTTGTCCGACACAAAAGACACTCTTGTCCCTCATATTCTCAAATGTCAAAATTCTTTTGAAATGTCAAACTTGTCTCAGCAGTCGGGTTCTTTTGAAATTGAAAAAATTTGTCGATGCCCCGTCATCATTTGAGCCAATTAAATGATAAAATTTGTATTTTTCTATAGAAAAATTTAATTCGACTTGATTTCGGCGGACATGCACAATGAAAGGAGTATTTAGTCAAAGTGTCTGTCAAAGTGCAGTCTGAGACCCGCATCAACGCGATGGGCCATTTTAAAGTTTTATTTTTATTACCCAATGTGGGTCAGATTTCTTTCAAACAAATTCGTTAAACAGTCAAACAAAAGCAAAGTGAGGGTGACTTTTTGTTATCATTTCTTCTTGATTCGGGCTTAATCATGCGAAACGAATTGCCCTTTCCGATCGAATGACAAAGAGTGACACAACAGTGCACCAGTGCAGTGCCAGCGGTAGGGTAAATATGTTTTTGAAATTTAAATTGTTTATTGATATTTAATTTGGAAAGATCGTAATCAATTTGGTTGATTGGGTGACTGTTTTTACGGGTCTGGGAGGGAATTTAGAGTAATATATGATGTGTGTCGACAGTAATTGATTGTTAGGGCTTAGATTTATGAATATTTATGAGGGGGAGTTGGTTCTTTTTCGGGGCTATAATTAATGACGGATTTGCGCAACCAATTCCAATTAGGGTCAATGATCGTAAATGGAGCAGCGTTTATGGATGACAAAGTGTTTAAGTACAAGTCGTTCACCATTGGTTGATATCGGTTGATAGGAGAGATTAGATCATATTTTCGTTTATTTCAACTAAAAGAAACCTTATTTTCAGACTCACTTTTGTTGAGCTTTCGTATTCAGCGACACAAAATTAGTATATGGAATGGTAGAGAATCCTATTGCTTAGCTTGTTATCACGACTTAAATGTAAGTCAAAAACATGGCATATTTCATTTGATGAAAAAATTGCTAGCGAAAGAAGTAAATTTTTTTCATAATTTGTTCTATGAGGTTGTTCGAAAAAGGAATTTCTTAAGCATCTTATATAGATAGGATTTCAGACCGACTAATTGGCATCTGGTTTTGTTGTTGGGAGCAGAGTTCCAGACCTTTTTAGTGGTAGTAGTAGTAGTATGTTTTTATTCAAGTTTCATTTCTATAATAATTATACATAAATTTCATAACAATTTCCTTATTTTTATATCTTAAAAGATAGGTTTAAATAACAACGTAAGAAATTTTGAATAATTTTAAAACAAATTTACAACAATGACTTTCGTAGTCTGTCGCGATCTATGGCCAATAATTTTTACAAACTCTTGATTTTTTTTTTTCTCTTTCTCTAATAATTAAATTCGTCGATCAAATTCTGTCGGTATTTGAGGGCTGTTTCCAGATATTTTATAAGATGACACCAATCTCTTTCTCCATCCAATAGACTGACTATGGTGTTCTCACCGAGTGTCGCGGTTCCGAAGCAGTTTCTGCGTATTCCTCTTAGAATTGGACAAATTCCCATAAAGTGCATGTATGATTCTGTTTCCAGACCTTTTTATAAAAAGCGAGTTGCGTACTTCACTTAACTTGTCTTTGAATTCGCTCTATCTTATCAGATTCTGCATTATAACAAGGTTTCCAAATAACATCTGCATATTCAATATTAGATCTTACCAGGTATCCGAGTTGGTTAATAATCTTATGTGGGTCAGTGAATCTTTAGTATTTCTTTTAATGCATCCTACTATTGAATAAGCTTCCTCAACTAAATGATCAGCATGAATAGACAATGTAGAATCAAAGAAGATGTCAAGATCCTTCACTTCGTTTATATTAGTTAGTATAGCAGTTTTCCAAGCGAAGGCGTATGTTATTCATATGGCTTTAAAGGGGGAAGCTGGTCTAGAGCCTGAAAAATGGGCATAATTTATGAATTTTTTGTGACTCAACAAAATAGTCAATCGAAAATCTGTGAAAGAATTTTTATAATATAAGCTTTGATTTCGTGTCAATTAAATTCAAAATAACTGCTGTCCAGTGTTTAGCATTTCTTCGGAGGCTCCTCAGTTCTTAAACGGGTCCATGTCTTTCCTGGAACAAAATCCTGCAAATTTTTAGTTTCTATATAACAACAGAAAGAGACGCTTGTAATATTTTTTCGATATTTTGTTTTTTTTTTTTTTTGCGAAATGGTGCACGTTTGAACATAACATTAAAATTTTCACTATAAAAAAAAGACGGAATCGTTGATTGAAAATAACTATGCAATATAAAAAAATCCTACGTACGTCTTCGGAAAAAGGTATTTCGAATGTACTGTCGAAATTGCGTATATATCGGTGAAGATTTGTTGGAGTTATGTCTTAAGCCAGTTCAGAAAAAGTGAATGCGTTTAATGTTTTAAGTACTATGTATTTATAAAATCAAATTAAATGCGTATATACCTTTAATCTGCGATTCTTGCGTTTGGGAATTTAGACAATTTTGCCGGCATCCATCCTTTGGTACGTTATTTTTAAGTACTATAAAGTACTTTTCAAGACAAACAAAAAATTCGGTTTCTTCAAAATTCTAGACCAGCATCCGCCCTTAAGCTATGTTACAAAAAATGGCTGGTTGGGGAGAAGAATCTGTGTTTGCAGCGACAGCCAAGCGGTGCTTAAGGCCTTTTTAACCCTCTAACTACTTTCAAAGTGATCCAGGAATGCAAAAGCTATCTGAATTCGGTCTTTGACAAAATTCCTTGTGTCTCATTTACCAATGTACTTGCTAGGCAAGGATCTCAGACAGCTTTCTCAGGACCTGAACCATCGATAGGTCTGCCAGGGTTCTCAGTGAGGGCTTCAATCATCGATCAACAGAAAGAAAAATAGCAGAATGTATTTGGTAGGGTAATTGAAAAGCATTAAATGTTCTACTGAAACATACAGAACTGGACTTTTCAATTTGGAATCAAATATTTTGTCGACACCAGTGCAGTGTAACATTGAAATCTGATCGGAGATTGTTGCAATGGTCAAAGCACTCGAATTATAAAAACAGCTTGAGGTCATAAGCATAGAGCAAATAACAACAATTTTCTATAGCGTTGATAATTCCATTTATACAAGCCATTTGAGCCCAATGTCTCTATTCCAAGAGATACCATACGACCAATCACTTTTGCCTAACCTCTTCGGCTCTGATCTAAGATATTTCTGTTGAATAAGGTTCATCTTCTGGAAAGCGCTCTCGAGAAAACAGTTCGTTCAATAGGCCGTCGCAATACTGTTGCCACTCGTGCCGAATACTGCCGTCATCCACAATCAGCTATCCGTAAGCGTTATTTATGAGTGGTTATTTTGAAGATGGCTGCAAGCTTGTTTAAGTTGTTCTATTGTGTTTCCTCTAAAACTCAGTTGGCAGAAATTCCTCCCATCTACCGATACATGCGGACGCACTACTTCTTCGCTTCTTTCTTGAAACTTCTGTATTGCATTTAAAGGCGAGTCTTTTCATTTTCATTGTTTGAGAGGCACTTCGAACATACTTTGAAAACCGCTTACATTTGACTCATCGCTCCTTTAGTTTCTTCATTTTACCACCATTTGCCTTTGACTTGTTGGCAGTGTCCATGTCCATTTGAAATCTTTAAAAATTACTATAGGCTTTTTTCGGCAAGTTTCAGGCAATCCCACACACTTTGATGGATGTTCACTGAACTTTAAACTGTGTTTATGTTGTTGCACATATATAGGTCTTTGCATTTTCAAAATGAATTGCTCGCTTTTTCTTCTATCCAAATAGTGCCACTTGATTCTCCGTTTGTTTGATTTGCTTTTAAGGCAGCGACCTACATAAAAAATTCTGTCAGTTGAAAACGGAGAAGCTGGGTTACACCTTCACCCATCATCACTTGGCAGTTTATCACCCGACACTTCATAGATTTGGCAACCCAATGATATTCAATGTAAATTTCTTCTCCACCACTACTGTAAGTGTCAAGGCGTTGGTCCTTTTTAATGAACATGGTATTTTCATTAAGAAAAGTGACTAGCGCATACTTAGGATATTTTCATCAGGTTGGTGCCTGGTATGATATAGTATCTCATACTTCCATGACAGTCCTCACAGTCCTCGTTTACCTTTCCAATGTCCTTTCAAATCTCCGCTAATAAGCAAAAACGTCACTTTTGGGATACCCATAAGTATATTTTGAAAATCTAGGCAAAATGCTTCTTTTCAACATGCTCAGATGCTCACATCTTATTTGGCGCACAATGAATGACAATTTTAGGTAATTGAGAGATGCCATGATATGAATGAGATTCAAAAGTTTTACGAAAAGGTAAAGAGATTATGCCACAGTGGCAAGCGTCGAAGCTCGACTCATGCCTGTAAGGTTCAGCAGGAAAAAAAAGTGATAGAATCACAGTCGCTACTGGAGGACATGGAAGGAGTAGTTCTCTAGTCTGCTTAACGGTTAAACGCTGATGAAGGCACAAATTCCACTTTCTGGTAGAATGGCCCATTCAGTTTGGACGGAAGATGATCTAGAATGCCGTCCACCCGTCCTAGAAGAAGTAAAAATTGCACAATGTAAACTGAAATGAAACAATGTAGATTTGACGTCGAGTTTTTCAAGGCACCCCAGCTGCAGTTGGAAAAGAGCACGAACCAGCTGATGTCCATGATAAGGACGGAAGATAGCATGAATGAACTTCAGAATCTTATGACAGATCCTAAAAAAGGGAGACCCTCATAATTGCGCCTAGAATAGAGATATGAACCTCCTTAACGTTGCATATAAGATCTTGTCTGCTGTAATTTGTGAACGTGTCTGATACCCGACGTCAATAATTTGATAGGTCGTTTTCAATGTGATCTCAGACTAGAAAAAAACAACCAATTTTCAACATTACGACAGACTTTAAAAAAAAAACACGGGAATCGTCATCGTTTTACTGATTTTAAGCCCGTCTAGTATTTACAGAGTCTAGCTGTATACAGAGCCATGTCTTTATTTGCGTCACAGCAAAACTCGCACGACTATGACTTTCGAAAATGTGTGCAATCACTCGATTACGCAGACGATAATGGGAAGGAGTTAGAATAGAACGGTCAACAAGTTGCCAAGTAGGAAGTAGCTATTCCGCAATTATGATACCAATCCCATTTTCATTCTGTTCCATTTCATGGTAGAACTTTTTGTCGGCTTTTTCAGACAGGACGTCTACTCGCCTCCTTCTCAGGATCTATTTCTTCCAACGTTCCAACTTGCGACTCTTAAACCTCGTTCAATCTGTTCAATCTTATTTTGATAGTCTCCAGAATCCATGTAGCTATTATCCGAGTCCTTCCAAGATCAGTATTCGTAGCACTGGTAGAGGCATACATTTTCGCAAGCATTTCCATAAAGCCCCAAATCTTACGAAACTTTACGAAATATATTTTTGACTGGAGAATGCAGAATGCAAGAATGCAGAGAATGATTTGAGTTTGATCTCTCTTTCCTAAACCAGTGGTCTCCAGTGTCCAGTCGTATAAACCCTAGGATCTGCATGCACACTTAGCGTATTACGGGTGTCGCCAGACTCACTTTGATATTAATTTAACCGATGTCATTTCTATTTGAGTTGCCTCTTCCGACAAACTGAGAGACATGCTTAACCAAACTATTTTTTCAAACGCATTCGGTACCATAAAAACTCCGTCAAAACTTCCAGAACACTAACAACAAAAACGATCTAACATTAATAAAACAAAGGCGAGATAGAATTCGTAAATAATAATCATTAGCATGTCCCGCCATAAGCTCTATTGCTGCAATGACATGGAACCTGGCTGTATACACCGATTGCACCGGAAGCCATTTGGTCAGCACTCCACTTGACTATCGTATTTTTTTTTTATTGGTCTTATTTCATTACTCGGAGCACCATAAGCGCCCTGAAGTAAGCGGCACCTGGCTTAATGGAGCAAGCGTGTGATTCTCGATAGCAGTGGAAATTCTTCAAAACAATTCTTCATTGTGCGGTGCCAGTGATGTTGCACACTTTTAACCCCCGTGGAAACAGTTTTCCAGTTTTTGTTTGACGAAAAATCCAAGCGATAAGGTGGAACACATTCGTGAAAAAGTTTGCCGCAACACAACGTCCCTTCTACATTCCCGTTCACTAGATCCACATGCACAAAGTAAATTTACTGCTTTTTTCCGTGGCTGAGATGATAAGCAAAGGACAAAACCAGAATCACCTTTTTCTTGCATAAAACACCAGTGTTAAGGTGAAATTTGGGTCAGCAAAGGATTTGCATGACATTATGGCTGTTGTTGTTTTTGTTTTTTTCTTTTTGTTTTATGTTGCTACCTTGGTTGAGTCGTCCAAAATGCGGACAATAAAGCACGCGTCAGAGCCCCATAAAAAGCCGACAGTATCACATCACAGAAATGGTAAATGCATTCATCATCAAAGCTGCTGGGTAAAGAGGGGCCAAATCCAGAAAAATGTTTCTTTGTCCAGTTGCGAGTGTAAAAAGGCCAACAAACAGCAAAAGTGCAGAAAGGAAGAGAGGATTTTCTTTTGAGTTTTTAAATTCAAGGATTAGGTAGTCATGTAGCTCGCAGCGGTACTGTGAAGGTGGAAAGTTTATTGATGGCGTGCACACAAGCACATAAGATGCGGTGGTCACTTGCCAGGTGACCAGGTGAAATGCTTTTGTTTCGCAATTTGTAAGGCTTGCCGGGGGATTTAGGATTTTTTTCTGTTTCCTTTGGAAGCAAAAGGGCTGAAAAGTGGTAATTTATGGTTTTGCAAAGGAAGACTATTGTCCAACTGGGGTGTGCAAGAGAAGGGGCATATAGTTTCTTAAGAACATAATGAATGAGCAATTTTTAAGTCTGATATCAGCTTAAGCTTCCTTCAAAAGAAAAAGCAACTTGGTTCAATTTAATCCTAAACTCATCGAGGGTAAAACGAAAACGACCATGGGTTATTAATTCAAATGTGGCACCACATCACCTTTTGTATTTACATCACAAAGCCACTTTCGAATCTTCTGAATTGAGCCAGCGAATCAGTTGAAAAGCTCTCAGGAACCCACCTGGTGAAAATATCCTAAGCATATGGAAGTCACATGGTCTTATCGTTTTAAAAGTACAAGACCGACACCTTATTGGCGTTTACTGTGGTGGAGGAAATGGAAATGATATCAACATTGAATAGGTACCATTAGGTTGTCAAATTTATGAAGTCTCTGCAAGGCTGCACAGTGATACTGGGTGAAGCTGTCGCTCAGCAACACCGTCTTCTGCTTACAACATTTTGTATGGAAGCGGTGAAGCAAATCGATTTGTATGATTTAGACAAAGGAAAACGAGAGCGATTCACTTTGAATATGCAAAGATATCTGTGTACCACCATGAGAAAATTCATGAATGGAGCACAGTACAAAGTTTGTGGGATTGCTTGCTACAAACTTCTCTAAAGGGAGCCAAGTCTTAGCTAGGGGATTCAGAGGGACACTATCAGCACACCAAAGAAATATGTTGGTGAAGTGATCAAAGCTTAAGCAGCGGTAAGTAAGTAAAAAGCACGATCAAAGTGCTTCTCAAGTCCTCCAGATTAAAAGGCTCACCTCCAAGTGGATTACAGAAGCTGCAATGTATCGGGAGCTGGAAGAAATGACTACCTCGGCTTGCTGATGCAAACCAAGCTATCCAAGCAATACAAGACAGTTTGAATAAGGGAACATTAGGCAAATAGCCCAGAGAAGCAGAAATGCTCAGGAAATTCGTTCGTTGAAGTTCGTAAACAATTCTGTCCTACCTTCTTGTGGATGATGACAAAATGATACACAGTGGTCTCACTCTCAATCTTTGAAATTCATGGAGTAGGTATTGGGGTAGCCAAATAAAAAAAATAAAAAATAGTAAAATAGTTACCTGAAAACCACTGCCGGCTTATCGCGGGTAAGTCAACAAAAGATTCAATCCAAATTGGTTCTCTAGAAGGTTTGCGTGTTGTGCTGGTTAACTTTGAACCTTCGAAGGCAATATGTATCTAATAAGGGTGGCCCTTCGACAACAAGTTTGAGTGATCTTTTCGCATATGATGAATGATGTGTGCAAAGAGTCAGCGACGAAGGTAAAATGTAAAGGGACCCAATCCCTCTAAGTTACAGTAGGTGTGTAAAAAGGAAGCGCCTTGAGGCCTCTGCTCTTTATTTCAGTCCTTTACTACCTGCTGGAAGATGAGGCACAGGACCCCCAAAGTACATGAACTTTCCCTTGTGTATGACATATGCAGGGATTCCACATCCCTGCATCAAGCAACTGATGTATTGGTATACGTTTTTGAAGGTAGTCGGTTCAGAATCAGAACGTCGACACCAGAAAAATCTTTTGTGCTGTTGCGTTCCGCACTCACAAACGGTACACAACGTAAACAAATCTTTAGCTAAGTATACATTTTCAAAAAATCTTAAATGACACATTAGTATATGTTATGGAGAAAGTGTTGAAGTATTCTATATGAATATTGAAAATGCCATAAAAGTGAATGACAAATGTTTTTGGTCCTTCATAAAGAATTTCGACTCCAAATACTGCTGATTTAAAGTTGCTGAAGTCATCAACTATTCAGAATCATCTGGAGCTCTTTGCTAGTATTTTTGAGTCAGTTTATTCATCTAACCAAAACTCACCAGCAATAGTGGAGAAAGAGTTTATATGGGACTCATCCAACTCTCTTTTAACGACGATTTAAGTGCTCTTCTGGCACTTAAAAGTAGCACTAGCTGTGGGTCAGATGGTACACTTTTATGAATAAATTTTAATAAATCTCTTGCTGATGGTGTGTTCTTAATTGATTGGAAAGAATCATTTTTGAATTCGATTCTGAAATCAGGTTCAGAAAACGATGTCAAAAACTATAGAGGTAAAATCAAAATGGCAGTGATTCTAAAAATGTTCAAGAGCTTAGTGAAGACTAAAATTGAGTTTTTGATAAAAGAAGGCTAATCTGAATCTCAGCACGGCTTTTTTTCTGGGCTGTTTCTTTCAAGCTATGCCATAATATGCGTTGGAGAATAAATGTCAACTGTATGTTTTGTACACTGATTTTAGCTTTTTTGTGTGTTTGTAAGGCACACAAATGAGTTTACATTCAAACTTGATATTCCACAGGTTAGCGTTTTTGGTCTGGGGTTGAATTACCGCATCACTGATCGAGTGAGTGAATCTGAATACTACTTTTCAAAATTTTGCTCTATATTACACAATATCAGACTGCTGTTCGTTTATCGACTTCAATTCGGTTAAATACTGATGAAAAAATGTCAATTTGCACGTGATAAGCCATAAGTAGAAAAACTATCGTAGTCCGGGTTGCTGGCAACAATGCTGAAAATCTAACTGTTAGCATTTAAAAACGCGAAGCTTTTATTAAACTTCCAGCAGTTTATGATTAAAATAGTAACAATTTGTTTCCAAATGATTTCGTTGCCCTTGATTTCGTAAATATATAAAAACAAACTTTTATTCATCCTTAAAAGATGACTCTCAAGTGTCTTAGTACCTACTCATTTATTTCTCCTTCCCCACTTCGATTATTCATACACAGAATTAAACAATCTCTAAATATCCATGTCCTTAATGGGATTCAAACATCCCTTCGTTTGCTGTCAGAATAAAACAGCCGTATATAATGCCTTCGAACGTTTGGTGACCTTCTTCTTTGGATTAGCAGCAATTTCTTCTTCATTCTTATTTGAGTCTTTTAGTTTTCAAGTACCTAATCACAGGCTCCGTTCACCAGTAATCCAAACAATCCTCCATCTCATCAATAATTCCTCTCTTTTGTATAAGAAAATGCCCATCTAATTCCAGAAAATCTTTTCACAAACTATCCCTTTTGTAATCGGACGTGCTCACTGGCTTCACCCTGAATATCGAATCCAAAAGAAAAAACCCAAACCCCACCAGCAACAAGTGCGTTGTTATTTGTCGAAGAAAAAAAAACTTTTTCTCATGCGTGGTTATCCAAGATTACTCACGTATCCCAGTTGATTCCGTACAAATTCAACTTTGTTTACATGCATCGCCACGAATGTCCTTTTATTATGTCCTTTCTATGAAATTCTCTTCGCAGGTCGCCGGCCGCTCTGCTCCATTGAACTACATATTTCTTGGAAAATTTATTATTTATGTCCATTTCACCCCCAATTCGAACCGAACTCAACTCGACCCATCATTTGGGGTGACCAATAAACAATTTCTGTGTGTGGGAATTGGTATGTTGCGCCATGCTTTTGTGTCTTAAACAGGTACATTGTCCTTGTGGACAATACTTGGCCCCCATAAAAAAATGTGTATTATGTGAAAAACAAAACGAAAAGAAGAAAACATAACTCAAAACCCAAACCATACAAAACGAAAGGAAAAAAAAATCGTGGCCACCACAAGTCAAGTGGAAACAATAACAGTGCCTACCCTAGAACAAGGGTCGGAGAGGCGGAGTTGTATCAGAACAATAAGAGGTGGTTTCCATCAGGTTCTGATTATAGTGTAGTGTGCGACCAAAACAATAGCCCATCACCGCCGCCGCCGTCCCGGTTGTATTGTCTTCCAAAAATAAAAAAATGGAAAAATCGAATAAAACTATCGTGTCCTGCTTTTAGAGAAATGTCTGAATTTGACGACGTCGAGTATTTCATTTCACCTGTGAAATTGACGATAAAGCGATGTATGGCCACTATCGCTTTGTTGCAAGTTTGGCAGTTTTCCCACGATCACAGTTTCCTTCTCTTTTGTGGCGAATTCTTTATTTTGGTTTGGATGGCTGTTTTGTTAATTGAATTGCAATTGCACATTGGTCGTGTGTTGTTTTTTGACCTAAAATGGAATTTTTATGTGTGTCCGCATGGGTGGGCTTTGTAAGTTGAGCAGAATTCTTGTAAAAATGAAACTGGCGCCAGCATGGTCTGCAATCAATCGATTGACTCATGACATATTGCTGCTTTAACAACACAATGTTGAGGCTTTTGTTGTCAATAGAAATAAATCACAATCCAGCTAAATCGAGAAGCCATTATATTGAGTTTTGTTAGAGGTTCTTAGACGTTATTTCGGGTTGTTGTGTTGGTAGATGTTTTTGGTACCGTAGTCTTAACATTTTGGAGCATAGATCAGAAAATAAAGAAGAGTTCTATTTTCTTGAGGCAATTCGGTGATACATTTTGTTTTGCAAACGACTCTTTTTTGCAATCGTTTATTCAATTCATTCATTTAGATTAAATGTGTTCAAAACTATTTTATACCGAAAGCAGTACAAAGTTCCAATCTGAAATCAAATAAAGCACCTTTGAGGCAGAAACGGCAGTTTCATAAAAAAATTATAATCAAAAACCAACTTAGTCACTTACGACCACATGTTTTTGAAAACTAATATTTTTTTTTTTTAGTATTAAGTATTTATTTCAATAGAAAACGCTGTATAGTATGAATAAATTCTTATAATAATGCAGGAAGTATTTAAAGGTACAATTAGTATTATAAATAATGTCTTATTTAAAAATTATAATACAAATTAAAGGTATGGGAAGAAAAGAAAGAATGAATCAAAGTGTTTCAAAATCGTGATTTTTTTAAAATTATATATGTTTATGCAAATTAAAATTAAGTTTAGTGAGAGGATTCCAGTGATAGATATGAAAACAGTCACAAAGAAAACTGTTTGTGTCCAATCTTGTTCCTAAGTGACAGAGGGAGATGATTCCAACCTTCCACAGCATGAATAAAAAACTGGCGACGCAACTATGTGTTTTCGGTCGTATCGTTAAGCTTCGAGCAGTAGCCGACAGGTTTAACTCAGCAAAAAGATAACCTGGCGATTTATTTTTCATTTTAACGAGTAGACATAAACTTTTGAATCGAAAGAAGCAGCGAATGTTACATGCATCCCAGAATTCGACGCGCACAACTTGAAACGTGATCTTATTTACGTAAATTATACACAAACCTTGTTATAGAGTTAAACGCCATGTTGACTTTTCGGAGTGATTCAGAGTCCATGTCAGCAAAGACTTCACAACCAAAGTATGGATTGGTAGGATTAGGGACTTGGCCAATTTCATTTTAACTTCGATCGGTAAGAAGAATCTAGAACTCGATAAGCTGCGTAGGGAGGCATATACTTTTGAAACTGTTTTATTGATAAGGTACTCCAAGTAAGAGTATTACTAAAAATGATACAAGTTTCCTTACTTTCGACTTTCGAGACCATTTTGACCACCTGACCATTTAGGACTATGTCTGGGAAATCATCAAAATCAAGTTGTTGAGTGCTTATCGGTATACGTTTAGTTTTAGTCGGATTAAGTAATAGCCGGTTTCCAAATTCCAGCTGACCATTGGAAAACTGAAGCAAGATCTTCATTAGTTCTTGCTATTTGCGTCTTCGACAAGCCCCAAACGGAAACTGCGATACATTTGAACATCATTCGTATAGATATGATAGGAGGAGTGATTCAGAACAGATGGAAGATTGTTTATAAATAATGAAAAAAGTAGGGGTCCTATTGTCGAACATTGCGGCACATCTTTTTTTAAGCCAAGGAATGATGACAGTTTACCTTAGTTGAATACTGCTTGTGATCGATGATACAAGTAAAAGAAAATAAGTTCGATGGCAGCAGACGAGAAATTAAAAAGCTTGTATAGCTTATTGCATAGCAAAGTTGGTTCTCCCGAATCGAAAGCTTTAGAAAAATCCAAAAGAGTTAAAATTGTTATTTTATTTTCCTCTGAAGCTATCCAAACATTTTCGCTGACTTTCAATAAGGCGGTTACACAACTGTTACTCTGAAGTCAGATTGCAAAGGTTTAAGTAAATTTAGGCTGTTAACATACGCTTTAGTTTTGCTGATTATGCTGATTATGACTTCAAAAACCTTAGAGATGAACGGTAAAATAGCGATCGGTCTATAATCTGATTTTTTACCTGAATTCTTTGGTACTGGGATTACTTTCGCACGCTTCCACTCCATAGGGTACAGGCTTGTCGAGATAATTGAATTGAAGATCAAAGTTATGCATGGGACTACTTTGGGCAGCAAAATTTTGATGAATTCGAGATGAACACAGTCCAGCCCAATACGATCTTGCCAAATATGATCTTACGGAGAAAATTGCTTCCTCAACATCATATATGTTGAGCTCAGAAAAACAGAATGCATCGTGAGATAATGGTTTTCATTTCTCAGTTCAACAATGTTTTGGTCACTTGCGACAGAATTAGCAAATAAGGCGTCCAACTTGTCTATATCGATTTCAAGAAGAGTTGTTACTAATTCGCAGATCTTTAACTACTTTCCAGAAATTTTTTTATTTCTGCTGTCATATGTCGGTGTCGGAGACATTCTTTTACAAGCCCTTTTCTTTTCTTGTTTATAGACAAATCCAAGCAGAACAAAGAAAAGCTAGCCGTAGGATGGAACTACTTCTAAGTTAAATGAAACCATCCTAGAATGAAACCTAGTTCAACTTCAGGTGTAGTATTAGTTTTTGAGCCGCGTAAAGCTACATATACTTTATAAAAACGCCTAAAGTTGATCGAAAGAAATTGGCGTACCTAGCTACCATTTACCTAACCCAAATTTATTTTTATTATTATGTGCTGATAAATATATTAGAATGCGAGAAAATATAAAAAGGGAAAATCTGCTGAGAGGATAAAGTCCAATCAGGAAAAACGAAAAAGCCTGATCTATTCTCTATCGGAAGGTTAGTTAAAACAGCGAAATTCATTATTCCCTCCTACATTTCGATTTCTTCTCTTTTCTTTATATTATTTTCTTGCTATAGTACAAATTCCTAGTCTCCAGCTTATCGGAGAGTCAAGTTCATATACGAACTTGACTTTCCGATAACCGCTCGTTCATGAAAGACGTTGTACATTTTCTTCTTCAGTAGAAGTTGGTCTTAAGAGGCCTCACATTTGTTTTTTTTAAAGTCCCACGAAAAAGCCAAGATCTTTTAGCTGATCCTTGTGGCCCGTTTTTATCTTTTGTTCTTTAATTCAAACTTCTGAAAAGAAATCTTAGGCAAAATCACATCGTTTCTCGACAAAGCTTACCTATGTTAAACGAAGTTCGACCTTTAATCAAACAAAAATAAAAAAATTTTCAGCACAATTGATATCAATCCTTTTCTTCAATCGCTATCTGCCTTGCTTCATACGTCATATTACATGTGCCATGGATGTCTGTTATCTTTCTCGTCTGTCGTCTGTCGTCTGTCGTCTGTCTTCTGTCGTCTGTCGTCTGTCGTCTGTCGTCTGTCGTCTGTCGTCTGTCGTCTGTCGTCTGTCGTCTGTCGTCTGTCGTCTGTCGTCTGTCGTCTGTCGTCTGTCGTCTGTCGTCTGTCGTCTGTCGTCTGTCGTCTGTCGTCTGTCGTCTGTCGTCTGTCGTCTGTCGTCTGTCCTCTATCCTCTGTCCTCTGTCGTCTGTCGTCTTCCCTCTGTCCTCTGTGCTATGTCCTCTGCCGTCTGTCGTCCTTCCTCTGCCATCTGTCTTCGATAATCTGCTATCTGGCTATAGCTTAAAGCCAACCATATTTTTTTTTTTTTTTATGTTGGAGGTTTTTAAAATACCAGCTGGAGCACTCAGACCTAAATACCGGTCCATTGTACTACCAGATAGCAACCTTCTATTTGTTATAGCTTTCCAGATGTTCGGAGAAAAGCCAAAAGACGCTGCCATGATAAGGAGCCTAAGTTACCAGCTCTCACCATGTCTGCGCCGAGTATCTGTAACCTCATGCGAGAAAAAGCAGGACATTCACAGAGGAAGTGCTCTGCGGTGTCCTCATCTTCTCCACAAGATTCACAGAGTGTGGTATCACTTAAGCCTAACACGTTTAAATGCTTGGCAAAAGAGAAGTGCCCGCTGGCAACGCCAATAAGCTTTCTACAGTCTTTTCTGCTACGAGCTAGCAAAAATGTTGCAGTCTTCTTACTAACGTTGGGGAGCATGCGCTTGGTTTGCCTGCATCCAACGGAGGCATGCCATCTACGATTTTGCTCTTCACAGATCCAATCGTTGATTGAAGCTCTCACTGAGGATGCTGGCAGACCTAGCGACGGTTCAGGTTCTGAAAAAGGTGTCTGAGATCCCTGCCTAGCAAGTTCATCGGCGATTTCATTTCCAGTTATGACATCATGGCCCGGAACCCAAATGAGACTCAAGGAATTTAATCTTCCGACCGCATTCAGAGAGCTCTTGCATTCCTGGATCACTTTCGAAGTGGTTAGAGGGTTGAGAAGGGCCTTAAGCACAGCTTGGCTGTCGCTGCAAACACAGATACTTCTCCCCGTCCATCCATTGTTCGTTACGTGGCTCAAGGCCATAAGGATAGCATAAGCTTCCGCTTGGAAAACGGATGCGTATGATCCCAAAGATGAGTGCAGTCGTATGTCGTCGTTCTCAACAAAGGCACCAGCACCAGAACCCTCGGCGGTTTTTGAGCCATCTGTGAAGATACGATAACAGTTCTTTCCAGGCTCAGATTCTGGGGTGAACCAGTCCTGAACCGAAGGAAAGTTGACTGAGTAATTTGCCGGTGTGCTGGGGAAGGCCCCCGTAACACCCAGACAAATTGTTCTTTGAAGTTTGGCAAACGAGGCAATAACGTATTTACGCGAGAGCTTATTCCACCAAACAACTGACGCATAGGAGATGATTGGTCTTATCATAGCCGTATAGATCCAAAGGACCCTTTTCGGTGAAAGACCCCATGTCTTGCCAAAGGCTCCTTTACATTGCCAGAAAACTGACAGTGCTTTAGTAGTTTTAGACTCGACATGTTTTGACCAAAGAAGTTTGTTATCCAGGATTACTCCAAGATGTTTGACTTCATTTGAAAAAGGAATGTTGACGCCTTTAAGCGTAAGTTGGGTCAAGCCAGTCAATTTTCTACGTCTCGTGAAGAGGACAACCTCGGTTTTAAGAGGATTGACGGAGAGACCGTTTCTAACACACCAGGTGTCAATCATACAAAGCGCAGCCTGTGCTCGGGAACAGACAGCTTGGAGGCTGGAGCCAATCGAGAGCACGGCGACGTCGTCTGCATATGCTTGGGCATGAACGTTAGAACCATTGAGCATTACGAGTAGAGAGTCTATCAACATGCACCACAGAAGAGGAGATAAAACGCCACCTTGTGGGCAGCCCTTATTCACTCCCGTTGCAACATATTGTCCACACTCAGCCTCAGCGATTACGGTTCTATTTACTAGCATTGCTTTAATCCACAACACTAATGACTCGTCCACACCGTGTTCTCTGGCAGCATTACACATACCATCGAAACTTGCATTGTCAAAAGCACCTTGAATGTCGATGAAAATACCTACCGCAAATTCTTTCCTGTCAAGCGCGCATTCAATCCTGCTAACAAGATTTTGAAGTGCGGTCTCGCAAGATTTTCCTCTTTGGTAAGCATGTTGCATCTGAGACAGAGGGTGTAATTGGAGTGAGGTTTTACGAATGTAAATCTCAACCATTCTTTCCAGCGTCTTAAGCAGAAAGGAGGTAAGACTGATGGGTCTAAAGCTCTTGGCGAGTGAGTAGTCTTGTTTACCAATTTTTGGTATGAAGGCGACTCTAACACTCTGCCATGGAGTTGGTATATACGCTAGGGCTAAACTACCAGTTAAAAAATATTTTTCAAAGTAGGAAGCAAAAGGTTTATACTTTCCTGCAACATAGCTGGGTAAACACCGTCAGTGCCAGGTGACTTGAAACTGTCAAAAGATGCCACGGCATATTTGATGGCTTCGTCGGTAACAACTAACGATGACGTGTACCAGCTAAGTCGAGTGGATTTATCGGATTCACCTGATCTAAGGGAAATAGATTGCTGTGGTCCGATTGATATCTGGTTTCCTGGAAAATGAGTTTCCAGCATAAGACTGAGTGTCTCTGCTTTGGACTCGGTATAGGAACCGTCTGATTTCCTGAGCGTTTCTAGTTTGTTTACCTTGCTCCTTTTAAGGGCTTTAGTAAGTCGACTAGTTTCACTGAGTGTTTCTATACTTTCACAGAATTCTTTGTAAGAGGCATTCTTTGATCTTCGAATTAACCTTTTAAAGTCCTTCTGCTTAGATCGATACAGGTTCCAGTCGACATCTGATTTGGTCTTGAGGGACCTATTCAAAATACTTCTGGTTTCCCTGCGAAGTTTCTGTAGTTCATTGTTCCACCACGGAACCATAGATCTACTAGGTAATTGTCTAGCTGGACATGCCAGCCCGAAGCTACTTGTAAGGGCACAATTCACTTCTAGAACGGCATCTTCCACTTTTTGTGATGTTGAGAGCTTAGGTAGGGTTTTGACGAAATTACCGAGCTCATCGTTGAAAAGTGTCCAGTTAGTTTTTCTGGGGTTTCTTGTAACTAAAGGAGTGGGAATCACATTTGCTACATGGAATTGAATGTATCTGTGGTCTGAGAGTGACACGTCCAGCAATACTTTCCAGTTGGTAATCTCCTTGGCATATCTGTTGGAAAGTGTCAAGTCAATTACGTCCTGTCGTATAGCCGTAACAAAAGTTGGCGTATTACCAACATTGTTAATGTCTAAGTCAGAAGACAGAATATAATTAAGAAGATGGTTGCCTCTCATGTTGCATTTGACGCTGCCCCAAACTATGTTTTGAGCGTTTGCATCACAGCACATGATAAGCCCCAACTTCCGGTTTTCACAAAACTCCACCAAATCCACAACCTGTCTTGAGGGAGGGGGAAGAATGGAGTTCCAGGGAAAATAAACTGACGCAACGACGAAAGTTTTCCACTCACCGTTCGTTTCGTAGTTTATCATAGCCGCAACCAGGTCTTGGCCACAGAAGTGGTCAAGTTTAGTTGCTGCAAAAGAGCTCGGTATGATGAGACAGGTCCGGGGTAGATCAGACCGTTCGTCATAGAGAATATTGAACCCTCGTAGCCCTCCAAGATCAAGAACTCGGCCCTTCCAGGCCCATGGCTCTTGGATTGCTACGAGGTGAGTTTTTGTATTCAACACGGAAAGCCTGCTACAAAGCCAACCATATGCTTTAACCTTTATTAGGTGCGTTTTTTATTGTTCGTTGTTGTTAAAAGCTAAAAAATTATAATGGAAAATTTTGGAAAATACAAATTTTCTTTATTTTTGTGTTTGTATTCTGATTTTGTTGTTTATTTTTTATAAATTTTTTTTTTTCTTTTTTGAAAATACGAACTTGAACCTCATTCCAAAAATCAGTATGCTGAAGGAACGTGCTCGGCTCATAGCAGTGTACGCTTTGAATCTATAGTTCCACAAATTTTATAACACAAAGCAACTCATCTAATGAACTCTATGAGCGTGAGCAACCTATTCTCTTTATTGGACGGAAGTTAATAGGAATGCACAAAAGGTGTAATATGGTTAGTAAAATCAATCTAAAAACGCGTAGGTACGAGTATTAAACTTCATAATTTGATTCTATTGAAAACGAAAACACAAAGTCCTTCAAACCCGGTCCCAACTACATCACTTTTGTATCAAGTCATTCACGATTTTTTGTTAATGTAAATTCAGACAAAAACTAAAGTGGAACGGCTGCAGCAATTAAATATTTACCATGACAGCGCCCAGTCAAAGGAACAAAAGCAAAAAACCGTTTCAAGAGGATTACTTTACAACTTCCAATAAACAGCATGTCCTTCAACTCAATTTTGTCATTTAATTTTTTTTACTTTTACTTTTTTTGTAAAGCACTCCCTAATTGTCCGTGTTTACTGTAGTGGAAGAGCTTTTAGCCGCACTGAGGACAAATAATGTTCAACTTTTCCTCATCAAAAATGCAGCTCACTAAAATGTAGAATTTATGCCAAAACACCTCCAAAGTGAGGTATGTCCTCTTTTGTGTCCTCTCCAAAAAAATGTTTTATAGAAACCACTACCACTGTGAAGCAGTGTAGCCCCCCTTATACTGACACGTTTCATTCAAAACATACTGACATTTTTCCTAATTTGTGCTTGAATGTCCTTGGTGAGTGTTTTTGCGCTTTTTATGCTTCATTACCGAGAGGCACATACACAGCTCAGCTAATGAAATTAACTTGACATCCTGCCAGGGTATCAGGACCTCTGGTGCAGTGTTATAATTTATGCAAAAACAAGGTTGGTTATTCATTTTGAATTATTTTCCAATCCTTATCCACTCAAACACACACGTAGGTACGTACAACATACACTTTCGGTTGATTTTAATCTTACTTCGCATGTCCTTTTCAAGAACAGAGCGAGCACATTTGATTTTGAACAACTGGTATGAATTTTTTTGTTTAGGAAAAATGTAATTTTGTGTAGGCACGCACTATAGTCGTAGTGGGTCTCTGGTTTGTTGTACCATTTTATCCTTGTGAGTTTGTGACATGTTGACAATTCATGAATGTCCTTAACAACGACATTAGCAATCAACTTAACTACCACTTTTTCGGGTGAACCATTCTCGAGGACTGGCAAATGTCTAAATCTAGGTCATATTATAATCCACCCTCAACATACAGAAAGTCTTAGTAAATTGCTTGATCCTTAACACTAATTGCTCATACATTGTATGCCAAAATTTTTCAAAGGACACGCTAAAGAGAGAAACAAACAAGCCAGTGGGCGATGCAAAGAGGGTCGTTTTGGTATAGTTACACAGACTATAGAGTTAAAGTAATCCTTGATCTATATTTGCTTAGCCGTTTTCTGGCAATATGTTCGGAAAAACAACTTTGCAAGGATATTTGTTTTAAAATCACAGAAATATCCTCAACACCCACGGTGATGGTGGTGGAACAAGTGCAGCAGCAATCTGCTTTTGCTTTGGCGTCCAATGACACAATAACAAGACTGGACTTTGCATTGTTCGAAGGATAATGTGTCCCACATCTGTTGTAAATCAGAAATCGTATACTTTGTGTTCTGTTTGTGTCTTTTGTTACTCTTCGATGGCAGTAACACGAGCTGTTGAAAGTAATGGAAAAGTCTTAAACAAAAGTTGTGGTTGTTTAAGAAGAAGCAGTTTTTGTCTGTGGGTATTCCGGTTTTTTACAGAATTTTTGTTGTTGTTGTGTATCTGCTTTCCGTAAGGAGGTGTGGATTAAAGTGTCATATTTAAATGGCTTCTTAGAGGTTTGCTTGAGTTGTTCTTGGAGTGTGGCATATTTGTAGGTAGCGGTTAGTTCGGTTTTTGTGTAAGGATTACAGATTGTAGGCGAAGGATAATTTTTTATGGCTTCCTTATGACTAAGTGAGTCACAAGTATGGGCATTCAGTGCGTTCTGTTTTTATAGGGTTTCGATTTGACTACTGTGTTTGAAAGAGTAAACGGTTCGGTGATAATTGCCCAATTGATTTTAAGGACTTCAACTTTCTTTTTTGTGTAGATTTATGACAGGATAATGCTTATTTAACACAGCAGGTGGTGCCAGGAGTTGATCTCAAAAAAATCTTTTACTTGAGTTAATAAGCATCTGTGGTGCAGTATGCGTGTGTAAGTCGTTAACTGTTCACTTACAGCTTACTAATTACTGTTGCAGCAGGATTCAGTAATCAGCGATGTTTCAAGTACCAACATCACCGAAATAAATTCTGTTTGAAGTAGGTAATGAAGTCCTATTTCTTCATATTAGTGGCTGTGTCGTAATGGTTTACATGTTTGGCTGTTAACCGCAATTGAAGGCTTTGAAATATGAGAAATAAGCTCTGGAATATTTTTCTTCGCTCCCAATCTCCATCCGACTATTCTAATTATCCGGTATAGGTATACCTATCTGAATTTCACTAAGCTCTATAACACTCTTTACTAACGATTCTTAATCGAAACTCAGGCCAGTCTAATAAATCATCCAAGTGTTTTGTATCAATTCTTCAACTTCAAAAGAAAATTAGATTGTTACCCCACATCTTTCATTCTAAACAAGAAAACTTCCAAAAATCCATAAAATATTGCCAATACTTTCTTAAACAATCTCTTACCGATGAGTGTTTTGTTTCCGATTCAGTGCATTTCGATTACCTAACTAATTTCTCCCTTGACACATTTCTTTTGCATGCAATTCATCTCGATCTGATAAAATATAAAACAAATCAAACCAACGATGAATTTTCACCTGGGTTTGATGGTATCCCTGCTATATTTCTAAAAAGGTGCATCTCGTCATTATCTTCAATATTTAACCAATCCTTAGCCCAATGTGAATCCTCAAATGTATGGAAAACCTTCTATGTAACACTAACAAGTGTGCCAAGTACAATATCAAAGTTTTGAGGCTGAGTACATGGTTTCACGCTCTTCGCAATATTTTTGGTGGTACAGTGTTGCACATCTATATATATAAAAGAAAGTCGTGTTAGTTACACTATCCATAACTCAAGAACGACTGAACCGATTTGACTGAAAATTGTTGGGGACGGAGCTTAGGACCAGGAGACGGACATAGGATACTTTTTATCCCTATATTCCTATGGAAACGACATCAATGCAATGCGTGTGCTTTCGTTATATACAAAACACTGTTCTTTTTTTTAAAAAAGTTGACTTATCTTGACAAATAAACTGGATTTTTGAGTGAAATCAATATTAAATAAATAAAATATAATCTATTAAATAAAGCCATTGCCTATTTAATAAAGTGAAGTGCATTTGGCGGTGCATCTGGAGAATGGTCAGCGAGTATATTTCACGGCTTCGAATGCTATGCAACATACTGAAACACCTCCAGCAACTACATTGACCAATTTCTGTGCGATCTGCCAAAGCGATCCGTTTGCACGAACTTTGCTTTACTCGGAGATTCCACGTTATTATACTTGGAATGCTTCATCCAAGAAATTTCAAAAACGGAAACAAGGCGATGCGGTCCCTGGGTATCCGGATGTGCTTTATACTGATGCTCTTGGTCGTTTGTATATAGTTCATCCAAAGACTAATGAATGTTTCTATTTGCGGTTGTTGCTGGTAAATGTGCGTGGACCAAAGTCATTTGAGACACTACGGACTGTTAATGGTGTAATATTCCCAACAAATCATGCTGCATGTGAAAAACTGAACTTAATAGAAAACGATACCTATTGGGATACGACAATTGCTGAAGCCATTATCTCTGCATCTCCAAGTCAGATACGCACACTATTCGCTATCATAATTTCGACATGCTTTCCATCAAACCCTGGCACAAATACAAGGAAAATATGTCAGAAGATATTTTACATCAAATTCAAGTCAGTTCCAGAAATTACTATATTGAGATGAATGAGAAGATACATAATCGTGCTTTACTCTTGATCGAAGATATATGTTACCTCATGTGCGGTAGTTTATTAATAATGTTAGGATTGCCAGCGCCAAATCGTGAAATGAATGATGCATTTAATCGAGAATTGGAACGGGAACGTGAATATGATCACCAGGAATTACCCCTGTTGAATTCCCAACAAAAGGAAGTTTTTGATAATTTAATGAAGGCAATCGATGATGAAAATGGAGGCTTATATTTCCTAGATGGCCCTGGTGGAACTGGTAAGATATTCCTCATATCAGTAGTTTTAGCCACTGTTCGTGCGAATTCCAACATAGCGGTTGCAGTCGCTTCTTCTGGAATAGCAGCCGCATTGTTAGAATGATGCCGTATGGTTCATTCAGCATTAAAATTACCGTTAAATCTTCAAACTATTGAAGAACCAACGTGTAATATTGCAAAGCACTCAGCAATGGCCAAAGTTTTATCGGCATCAAAAATCATCATCTGAACCAAATGCATAATGGCGCATAACCGAACATTGAAAGATTTACGCAATGACTCGAGATGTTTTGGAGGCGCAATGATTTTACTGTCTGGCGATTTCCGCCAAACATTGCCACTAATTCAAAGATCTACGGCCGCCGACAAAATAATCGCTTGCCTCAAATCTTCGAATCTATGGCGCTATGTGAAGAAACTGCAGCTGATAACAAACATGAGAGTTGTATTGCTTAATGATACATACATCTGCTGAAGATTTCTCTGAGCAATTGCTCACTATCGGTAATGGTCAAATACCTATCGATGAATCGAGTGGATTGATATTATTTCCAAATAATTTCTGTAGATTTGTCTCATCAAAAGACGAACTTATCAGCAATGTATTTCCAAACATTATTTCAAACTACAAAAATAATGAATGGTTGAGTGAGCGAGCAATTTTATCGACTAAGAATAAAGTACATCTTGATGACCTGAACTACATAATTCAAAATAAGATCATTGGAACAATGCATTCATTTAAATCTATTAACTGCGTCACAAATGAAGATGAAGCCACCAACTATTCAATTAAATTTTTAAACTCCTTGGATGTGTCTGGCTTATCACCGCACAATTTGCGCCTAATGGTTGGCTCCGAAGTAATCATGCTTCGAAATATAAACCAACCAAAACTGTGCAACGGTACGCTTTTAGTGGTTAGAAAATTGATTCAAAATTGAAGAAGTTCTCACTCCGAGGATCCCAATGATCCCAACCGATATACCATCAACAAATCACAAGGCCAATCCTTAAAAGTTTGTGGTTAGAACATCCATGTTTTTCCCATGGTCAATTATATGTGGCATGTTCACGGGTCGGAAGACCATCTGCGTTGTTTGTTTTTGCGCCTAATAATAAAACAAAAAATGTCGTGTATCACAAGGTACTTAAGTGAAGGGCAACCTATGTACTAACATACAGAAACAATAATGAATGATTAATGTAGGTACTCAATTTTATTTTGTATTTTTCTAATAAAAAAAAATTAATAAATTTAAAAATCTTCTTATTAATTACCTTTAAGGCGGAATAGAGATTTCAAAAATTCTGTTAACATTAGAGGTACTACATTATCCTCCTCTATCAGTATCTAAGATTTTATTTCATTTTTAGAATCGCATGGAAACAGAAACGGGAACGAGAACGGGAACAATAAAGTTACTTGACCGATTTCAAAAATTCTTTCAACTCTAGGATTTACTTTATCCCTCAGTGACGTAGAACTTAAATTTCATCCCCATATTTCCACGAAAGTGAAGAACAAGAACGGGAACCTTAAAACTACAGACCCGAGCAGCGCCGGGCGGCTCAGCTAGTTAAATTATGTAAATTGAATAAAATCGCAAAAGCTATTGACAAAATTTATATCAAATATTCCAGAGGTTTTTAGCGAAAAAAAAACACATTTTTAGCAGTTTTTAAGCAAAAACAGTGAAAACTTAATTTTAATTTTATTTTTCCCATTTTTTAAACTAAATAAATAAAAAAAAAAATAAATAGGGTGGCGCAACAGAGCGAGGAGCCCTTGGGCCTAGCGCATTTTTCACAACCTTGCCAACCATGCCTTGTAAGGGAATGGAAAAGACCCACAATTTTCTGCTGGTTCCGAACGGCTTTTTGAGAAAGCGCTTTTCATGGCAATGAATTTATTAACGGAGGGCTTGCCAATTCCTCGCGAAAGGCGATATCCGTGGAAAAACATTTTTGTCTCTGCTGGGATACAAACCTCGAACCTCTGGATTAGCAGGTGGACATGCTTACCATCACGCCACGGGTGCAACTAGTTTTTTTTTAAATTCAAGCAAAGTTTAAGATCTTGCCAGAAGTTGCTCTCACAAGAAATTTGAAAAAAAAAAAACAAAGGCACGGTTTTGAAGTTACTCCAAAAGATCAAATTTTTTTTTTAAACTCATAAAAAATTTCATATGTTAATATTCAATCTTTCTCAAACTACCTAGTACGTCTTAAACATAAAATTTCCTCAAAATCGTGTAAGCCATTAACGAGAAAGTCAGTTTTTAAAAAAACGGTACTGTCTGAGGTACCGTTTTTAGACTTTTTCTAAAATTATTTCTCACATCATAAAGAAAACAACCTGTAATTATTCCTTCACATAGAATTTAATTGAAATCGTTTGACCCGTTTTCAAAAAAAATAAATCTTATCATATAAGTTGTATGGTAGGTACCGTTGCTCGAAGCCCTAGAGAACTAACTCCAAAAAACTCTCTGTAGGCTCTAGGCTGTTCCACAGACCCTGACTGTAAAATTTGAAGAAAAACGGACCAGCGGCTTAGGTTGTAGATCCAGACTGACAGACATTGAGAATTACATGGCCCACTTTTTTGCATTTAAGAACGTTTATTTATCCCAAAATTTTTTCAGAACGATTTCAAAACTTGCCTTCTTTTACCAATAATCGCAAGTAAAAATAATCACCGTATTTCCAAAATGTCCCAATTCCCAAAAATATTTGAAAGCATCTTATGTGAGATTTTTTTCTAGACTTCCCCTAGACAACATGGTTTCCAGAAATGTAAGTCTACAACCACTAACCTGTGAAATTTGTATCCTTGGTGCTTTCAGCTTAAGAAAAAAGTAAAGAAGTTGACGTCATCTCCACGGGTTTTAGCAAGGCAAAATTTCATATTAACTCATACTTTTAAAGTTTTTCAATCTAGGCTTTAACCGGTTCTGTTGGAGTGGATTTCTTCTGACTTACCCAACCGCAATGTTCGCTTTTTTCTAAGCGTTTCTTGCTTCTTTTGGGACCCCACAATATAGTCACTTAGGTCCTCTTCTTTTTATCCTTACCATAAATGATATGGAAATAGTTATTAAAATTTTTTATTTCACCCCTTGTGTCACCCGCGTCGGATAGAGTAGAGTGCACCACCTTTGTCCGACGCCTCCAGGAGTACACATTTCAAAACTTAATAGCGTTACAAAATTTTTTCTTCGACTAGCTCTTCGAGGCCTACCTTGGCATGATCCTCCCTCCATACCAAAACAGCCTTCAACTAATAAATCTTAAAAGTCGCAAAAGGATCGCCTCCGGCTCTATTAACTTCCTTATTCTTAAAACTCTATTTTTTCCAACACGAAGCCGTTGCGAGGCTTGTTAGTCAGATTAAGTCATGCATGTAGCTTGAAATAAGCTGAATAAATGAGAGTGTTGCCCCCACCAAAAAAAAATTAAACAAAAAATGAATTGCTTCTTCTCGACTGCAATTCCAGGTAATCGAACGCCATTCTGTGTGATCGAGCACAATAGGATCTGGTCAAGCGATTGAAGCTGGTGGCCCGACAATGTGGCTGATCAAACGCAGTTGTGGCTGATCGAACAGTTGCGGCTGGTTGAAAGTTAATTTGACTGATCGACATCATTTTCCGTCGCATGACTGTAAATAATGCATCCCCTTGATCGTTGTTTTGGCTGGTCGACCTTGACCACCATTGCGGCTGATCGACTGCAATTACGGGTTATCAACTCTGATCGACTGCAATCGCATATTGCAATAGCAGCCTATCGATCGTAACTGCAACCGATCAATTGTCCGATTGTGGTTGATCGAACTAACTGTGACTGATCGACAGCATTCGAAAGCTCTGATTGAGGTTGATCGATCACAATTGCGTCTGATTAACCGTAATTGCGTCTAGCCAACAGCGACAGTAGCTGGTCAACCGGTTGCTGTTAGCTTATAAACTAATAAAAATAACGTGTCTGATCGGCCTTCATTGCGGCTTAACGACTGCAGTTGCGTCAGTTCAACCTCAATTGCGATCGGACCGAAATTATTCGTTGAGTTAGAAATGTTTGCTTTTTAAAAGCTTACGATTAGAACAAACGAAATGCTTTGTTCTTGTAAAAAATTGCGGTTACTTCCAGGCCGAAAAAGAAATATTACGGCTTCAGAGGAGAAAGTGATGTAACAGACACACCTCCCTTGGTTGTTTTATGCACCAGACTTTCAGCAGCTAACACAGAAGAACTTATATGCTAAAATATACAGGTAGGTACATGTAAATAACAAAGCTAATACACGCTCACAAAAGAGCCATAACTTCTCTGATGTTGTCAATAAAACCGTTTTTGCTATTCCAAATCGTTCTGCTGATGATTAGCGCTTAATGAACAGGCAACCCATAATGAATGAAGTGATCTACCTCAAATGCTATAAAGCATTGCCATAAAGCCAAATTAACGGTTCTAATCGAATAATATACACACGTATTCCACACTTTGACAAATACCTCACAACATACTGCCTCCATCTACCCTCTACTCCACAAATAATAAGTCTCCATCATAATGTGAAAATTTGTCCCAACCAGCAATAACAGTAATCTCCTCTCAAATTATGGAAATAACTGTGACATTCTTGCTGAGTTTCTCGTAGTGTATATAGGCTTTTAGCGCCCATAGCCTCATCCTGGCGTCATCTGAAAATATGCTAAATCGACATAAATGGAGCGTTTATTGCTCTTAAGGAGTACTCAAGTTCCACACTTTCCACAGCATAACCGCGAAATTTTCATATTAACACATCACCCACCCACAATAACCAAATCCAAGTGGCACAGAAAAGAAATTTTTTCTTTATTGAATATTCCAAGGACTTTTTGCGTGTTCGTGTTTTATTTTTTTCGTCATTTTGTTCATTTTACACTCTTCCGTCGTGGCCCCCTCTCGGTCGTCCTCTAACTTATCTGATCAGCCATTATTGTGGTGCTTGCATCAGTAAAACAACCCAACACAGCAATTTCACCCCCAATCAAACACTCTTTAGAAATTATCCCCCAAATTGCCGTTTCGTGGATACTTTTTTTCTATTACCGTTAAATTTGGTGTTGCTTTTCTTTGCTCCCCATCACAATCCATGAGGGTGGATGATGAGAAAATAGGACGACCGACCCCCAGGGTGGCCTATACAAACAAATAAACATTTCTGCGTGGCTTCGATGAGTGGTGACCCTTAAAAGCATCCGAAGGGCTTTATTTGTTGTTTACTTAATGCTTAGCACAGGATGGGGTGAAGAACTTTTAACGTCTGTTTAGTTAAATCGGACGAGAATTCGTGACCAATTCAATGAAACTAGGTCATTTTCGAATCCGGAATATATTGCTTAGAATCCTGGGAATCCTTTTCGACTTTTTCTCGCTATTCGAACGGTTAACGTGATCAAATGCAATCAATAAGTCTTTGCAGGCGATATACGTTTTTCGTTTCACGTTGCATGGAAATTGGGAATAAATGCTTCGAGGGTGTGTGTTGTGCGATATACAAAGGCGGGTGGGCAAAGTGTTTATGTCGATTTAGGTAAATCAGAACAAATTTGGAATTGTGGCTGGAGGAAGGACCATTCGATGTGTACAACAACACGCACTGCTGGCATTGTGTAATTGAGTTTAGTGCCCCAGAAGGAAGAAACAATCGGTGTATTGCAATAAACAAGTCCATGCGATTGCAACGAAAAGCCGGATCAACATTTTGCCAATTGGCACACGAATGTTACACGAGAACTTAATCCTTCGAAATGTTGTAAATTAGAGAAGGGTTTTGTGTAGTTTTATACCAATGAATACAAAGTGGGAACTTATTACAATGAATGGAGCTTATGCATAGTGGGTGTTGAAACTTCAGTTCGATAGATTTGCTATTTGGTAGCTGTTGTTATAAGGGATCAAGGAGGAAAAAGTCTGAATTTGGAAAACGAAACAGAAGTTATTACATGGGATTGATGGGGAAATTAGTGGGTATCTGCATACGAGTTCCATGCGTGTATATCAAATGCAAAGTGAACAAGTAGGAGGTTTCGAGCCCGTTGCAGAGTTTTAAGTAATAATTATGCGTACATTGGCAAGCTTAGTTATGTTACTATGAAGAATATAGTTTTCCATATCAACACTCTAATGTCTTTGTTCGCACTAATTTAAAGGGAAGGACAAACATTCAAAAATTTAGACTCGATTAAATCTTGGTCGATTAAAATATATCGAGTTGTAGGATTAAGGAAAATGTAGTTCGGAAGGAGTCCGATTCAGACCAGACAATGTTCTTGCAGCCACGAAATACTAACGGTGGAGCTTCATCAGCTTCCGATTGGCTTCGATTGGCAAATAGCTTCTGCTCAAGAACAGACTCTGTTGTGAAACGACTATAATATAATTTTTCTCCTGCTACAATGTTCTGATTCTGCTAAAATAATTGACTACTACATTTTACATTTTGTATAACAGTTTGAATTTAATTATAATAACACATTGAATGTAGATAATTTACTCTCTCTCGCTCTGAGTCTGATTGTACATCATTGGCGAGGGGTGAATAATTCCAAAAGGTAACTCGAAGGAAACTTAGTCACCAACAAAAAAAAAGTTTACTTAAAATTTTTTTTGTGCAATGTTTGTCTTCGCATCAAGCCAAAAAGTCAAGTATTTCAAACCAACTTTGCTATTAGGTAGAGCGTCATAACTTTTTTTTTTAAAAAACTAAGTCTATTAAGACTACTTGTTTCCTCTATGTGAAAATCAGTTAAGCAAAAGTCAATAGATATTAGGGCCATAATCAAACCACAGAAACTTACTATCGGAAAACTTTTCAGACTTTTTGCACTTTTCAATTTTTAAAGCCTAAACTTGTAGAATTTAAAAAAATCACGAAAAGCACTAAATCAATTTAAATAAGTATTGCACTGCGTTCTGCTGGTAAACTGCATTTTTCAAATAAAATACGGTTCATTGAGAATTGTTTCATTTAGGCCAGTTGTGCCACTTTAGAAAAATTCTAATTATTTCTTGCATGTTCTGCCAAAAATATGCTTTATGCTATGAGATCTAATACCCACGCACATTTGTTATCAAATGACACATCAGTCCAGAGCCACAAACAAATTCATGAAATAAGTCGGAGACCAGCGGGTTATTTTCTTGTTCTTCAAGCAGAAACCTACCTCAACCTGCAAACCTGCCATATACATTTTTGTTTATAAGCATGTGTCCATTGGAAGAAACAAGAAATACAAGTGAAAGCGTTCTTTTCTTTTATAAAACCAATATCATGCAAACACCGAAGTGTGCAGAACAGCGGTGCAGAAGCAATGCTGCAAATGAGTACTGGGCTACTGCGCCGGCGCGGCGCTATATTCACGTGCTCAGGCTCAGAGCTCAGAGGTCAGAGCACAAAGAGATAACAAACAACAGATTTACCAAAAAATATGACGCTAGAACTAGAACACCGGGTTATTTTCTTCCATAAAAAAGCATGTATTGAACAGAGAGGTGCCTAGCGCTAGGCTCTTCTCTGTTCAATACATGCTTTCTATGGAAGAAAATAAGACGATGTTCTACCGTCATATTTTTTGGTAAAAGAAAAAAGAGGAGAGAACACAAATTTGTTCTATCCAGCAACAAGTTTTATAAGACGTAATATTTGGGGTTACCTTGTATGTTGCTAAAGTTTTGTGTTTGTTTATGGAGTGAATTGAAGAGCGAGAAAACGGAAAGCAGAGTGGTAGTTGTTAAAAAAATGTTGGCAGCGAGTTCATGTGTATGATTATAGTAGGGGAGCCCGAGCCGCTAAATTTGCAGTTACTAAAGCGTCATGGGGACTTATTGGATTGTGAAGTTTACGTTCTAAAAAACGAAAAAAAGTGTATGGCAATTTTTCATTTTAGTGGGGCGATGGGCGTGTATGAGCTTTTAAAAATGTAAAAAAAAACAGTTAAATTGAAATACTCGAGCGCGTCAGATTTCCATAGAGTATACGCGCTTTGTCTTTCTTATAACGGATATATATTAATCTGACGATTTACTGGGGGCAAATGGGCGTAAAGAGAGGTTAAAAAAACAAAAAATAAAAAGTTATTCGAGCGTGTCAGATTTTCAAAGTGAATGTTAAGTGTACTCTAAAAAGTGTATATTTCAATAATCTGACAATTTGAGTGGGGCGATCAGTCATGGCGGATTTTTAAAAATGTAAAAAAAACACGTGACCTTGAAATACTCGAGCGCGTCACATTTTTATACAGAGTGATCAACTTGATGTCTTCGTCCTCCAAGATGATAATCTGACAATTATATGGGGCCGTAGTCTTAGTCTGACAATTTTAAAGTAACAATTCTTTGTTGTTTCTATTTTTTGTTACTGGATGCAATCAAAAAATATGTACACATATTATGTATTTAAAAATTTTGTATCGAAATTTTGTTGAAAATACTTTTAAAAAAAATCCTGAAAGTTTGAGCCCTTAATATTAATTTTAAGTGCTCGATCAAGAGGTGTGAAGATTTTCCATTGAAAATACACGGAAACTCTGATTTTTTATTTTTAAATTTCTATAACTCAGCGGCATTTCATGGGATCGCTTTAACCGAAGATGTTTTTTTCTCAAAATTGAAAGCTCTACAAAAATGTTCTTTTTGGCAAAGTCGTTACTCATACCGGGAAGGTGGTACGGGCCACTTAACCAGATTTTTGCATAAAATTCACGTTTTGTCGCAGTTATCTCGTAAAAAACAAAAGCTACAGAAAAATTGTAAATTACAAACTTGTAGAGAATTTAGTTTTCTACAAAAAAAGTCTTGTGGACCAATTGTTTATATCAATATTAACCGAGATATTAACCATCATATATTATACATTTCACTGATGATTTTACCTCAATCGCCCCAACCAAAATGTCAGATTATATGTTTTCTGTAATCCTGATAAAATTACCTTCAAAATAAAAAAAAAATTAATCGCGCTCGAGTATTTCGAAACATCGATTTTTTTTACATCTTTGTGACTCGCCTACTTACGAAGGCCCCGCTCAAATTGTCAGATTATTGAAATATACACTCTTCTCGATGTAATCAACCTACCATCTTTTAATCTGACGCGTTCGAGTATTTCCGATGATCGACTTTTTTTTACTAATCTGACGGGCTGCTCTCAGCGAACGCCCCAACATTTAGGTTTAATATATGGTAGGAGTACATTACATGGTGCAAGGTTTCTCCCCATATGATTTTCTGACGCGCTCGAGTAACGAGCGAAATCCCCTCTTGGGCTCCCCTACTATTAAGTTTGATTCATGTTGCCAGAAGTCTAAGATGTTTCGGATGTGAATTTCAAAAGGTAAGTCGGAAATAATCGACTTATATGGACGCTTCGCCACTGCTGTACATAAGAGACTCTTTGAAAATTCGTAAGTCGTGGAAGTAATTTAGTGGATATGCGAGTACTACTTCAGCCTGCTTTCCAAACCTTTCCGCTTTTCCAAAACTTATGCCATTTATATGGAAGAATGAAAAACTATAAGCGGATGAGCTTTGATTAATCCTTGTAACTGCGTCAACAAGGCTACCTATAGGGATACTCATAGCAGTGTTGAAAATCGCCTTCATAAAAGTAAAATCGTTAGAAAGAAAAACAACAGAATTCATAGAGTATTGAAAACAAAAGTGGACTAAGTACAGAACCTTGAGTGACGCCCTGGCGAATGGGATGAGACGAGGATAACTGATTTTAGAATGACACTGCTTCAAAACTGCCATAAAGGTTCGAGAAGTTGTTCAAGTGTGGTGTCTATAGTTTGTAACGTAGTTTATTACAAACATATTCTTCAGCTGATCTACTGATATTTTCAAGTACAGTTAATACAGTGTAATCCTATCATGGTAAATTGCTGTTCGGTTATCGTTTGACACTTTTCGTAAGACTGTCATGTAATTCAGGTCCAATATTGAAAAGATGTTATAATTTAGAATTTTCAACTTCGCAATACCTTGAACGGAAACTTTGGAACTTGTATCTGGTATCACCCGCTACATACAATGTGAGCCTTTATAACTTTCCTTTCTGTAATTGTTTGCCATTCAGTTGGCTGGTGCCGTTGTGGAGCTGTAGGTGATTTAGAGGTGAGAGTTTAAAAATTTGTCCCCTCACAATACACTTGAAATCATGCGTTGGAAGAGTGTGGAACGTATTTTTGCGGTCTACTATTTGGCGCAACCCAGCTTATCTTTTGAAATTGGCCCAGTAAACTCCTGTCCCCAACCGCGAATTGATGGAAACGTGGGTCAATACGTATAGACAAACTGTTAATGTGACAAGTAGAAGGATTGAATTACCTTTGCCTAAAATTTTAAGATCAACACCCTGGCAGAAAGTGCCAGAATATTGACTGATATACTGATAAGAGTCTTTACAAAATCTAAAAATTGTTTCTCTTCTAATCGATCCCTCCATCTATGGCAATTATTTAGAATGCTTTTTCAAAAAATCCGTCGGATGGGAGCAGAGATGGCAGAAATTCAACTTTTTTCGATTAACTACTTTTCTTACGTTTGCTAAACAAATGGAGTAGTTTATGTAGTTAAATGTAGTTTACGTAATTAAATGTAGTAGACGTAGCGTCAACTGTCAAAATGTTTTTTTATTATTTTTACCACAACGGCCATATTGGAAAATTGCTCTGTAGTGCAATTGAAGATGCACTTCTTTTTCCAGTTTACTTTTCAAATGGATTTGTTTAGAGATAATTTTCTTTATTTGAATACAGAAGTTTAGTTCTGCTCAATATTTCATTGTGTTTCTCTTTTTGACATCTTAAAATTTTAATTTTGATTAAATATCGTAATTCAAATTATCATGTACAGAATATTCAACCATTTTAGGGTGGTAGTAAACATGGGCAACAAAATGTAACAAATCAGGGATACCCGATTAACTCTTAGTTATTCGAGCAGATTACCTCAGGTAATTTACTCTGCCATCTCTGGATGGGAGTGTTGATGTCTATCCGCTCTACAGGTCCCAGCAATCGTAGATTCGCAACGCGTAATCTTTTGGCTATGCTCATGTCGCTATATAACTCAAACAGTTCGTTGTTGAATCTTCTTTTTCGCTTATCGTCTTTATGGTCAGAACTAAAAACCACTCTAGGAAAGATTTTATTCTTCGATTGCCGTCTTGAACTAAATATAAAAAGTAACAGCGGACAACGAAAAAGCATATTCACGATTTGGCTGTAGTTTTAGTTGCCGAATCCATTTACTCTCACATAAATGCACATTTTTGGTGCAGCCCAGCGCAGCCACCGAGCACTTATCGACTATCAAAAAATTTTCAATTATAAAGAAAAACAACTGGGTTTTTGACTGAAATTTAACCATAAAGGATTGGTTGTGAGAAAATGTACAAGTGTTTACTAAAAACTGAAAGAGAAATGTTTTTTAAATGTTTTCTATTTTCAAAGAAGCATGAAACATGCCCCGACGCTTTTACTATTCGCCCACGATTAGGTGCGAATGAGGGTAGAAGTTAATGGGTTACAATGATGAGTTAAATGGGGTGGCTACAAAGAAAGGTTGCGAGTTTATGAATTAAAAAATCCGTAAGCTATAATAATAACTTATAGCGTAAGCATTAGAATTGAAAAATATTTAATTCACAAACTAGTTTGTAAATTGTGAATTAATAAACATTCAATTCATAAGCTAATTTGAGAAATATGGCAAGCCAGTTTATGAATTAAGAATTCAGAAAAATTCAATTCATAAGCTTGCTTATAATTATTGAATTAAATCTTCTCAATTCATAATTCACAGCTTATGAATTGAAATTTTCTCAATTCACAATTTACAAAATAGCTTGTGCATTGAATCCACACTTAAGCTATAAATTTGCTTAAGCTGTTACAACCCTGCTACAAAGCGACAAACAACACTGCCTCACATTGCGAAAGAACCACGTTGAAGAAAATACTATCCGTCACGATTGTTCGTTGTTTGGCCATCCTCTCATTTTTTACAAAAAGTATTTTTTTTTTTAGACAACAGCATGGCTTTATACAAAGATGATCAGCGGTAACAAACCCTATTTTTTTAATCACAAATATTTCAATGCTTTTAAAAATGGATATGAATAAATAAACTAAATAAATAGGGTCGCGCTACAGAGCCTTGTAGGGGAATGGAGGGAACCTACGATTTTTTGCCTGTTTCGAACGGCTAATCTAGAAAGCACTTTTCCTTGCGACGAATTTCGCCAATTTCTCGAAAAAAGCGATACCAGTGGAAAAACATTTTTGTTTCTGTCGGGATTCGAACCATGAACCTCCCGGCACCACAATGGTTATGAATTCGACTGTATTTACACTGATTTTTCCAAAGCATTCGATCATCTCTCTGATGACGTTGCATTACATATATGTATGAGCTCAAGGCTTTTGGTTTTCCTACAGTATATTGTATGTATTTTCATCTATCTCGAAAAAAAAACGTACCAAGTCAAATTTCGTAATTGTTTTTCAAATCCCTTCAATACTAGGGCGGGTGTAGCACAAGGCAGTCACCTTAGACCTTTGCTTTTCACTATCGCAATCAATTACGTTGTTTCGTGCATTTCGTATAGTGAAATTCTGATTTTCGCAGACGATATGAAAATTTTCAAATCCGTTCAAAATGCTTCTGATCTCGAACAAAATTATATCGACAGCCTTGAAGCATGGTGTAAAAAGAATGATGTAAGCCTAAGCCCTTCCAACTTCCAAGTGCCAGGCTTTCACTTTCTCCAAAAAAGGGAAACATAGTAAACCTGTGTATTTGATGTCCGATTATTCATTACAAAATGTCTCAAGTTTTCGTGACCATGGTGTGTATACTTCAATACGAACCTTGAATTTAGTGATCACATAAACTCAAACATTAGGAAAGCATTTTTTTTTTTTTTTTTGCTAGATTTCATAAAAAGGTGGGCAAGAGAACTTAATGATCTTTTTGTTACGATATCTTCGTAGAATTGCTATATTCGCCCGTATCTCGAGTACGCTTCTCTTAGTGAAACTCATTAACATCGTATTGAGGCAATACAACACAAATTTATACCCTTTGCTCTAAAGGGTCTTCCTTGGGACAACGTAAACTACAAATCAATGAACAGAGCTAGGGAGTTCCTGGGGCCACAACACAAAAAATAGAAGCAACATACAAATTTTTGCTAGTTTTGAAAAGCTTAGCAAGAAAGCAGCTTTCATGGCAACATTTCTACGGATTAACAGCTTTTTGCGAAAGAGGAAAAAATACGTTTTTGTGTTTGGAAACTCGAACATCTCATAAGTGGACATCCATTACGAGCTGTTCTTTTTTTATTATGAGCATATCATCAATAGTTGATAATTTTATTTTGTGATGGTCTTTAAACTACTAGTGGTGTCGGAGTTGATGGTACGAGTAGGTATAATTGTCAAAGGTTATGTTGTCTCCGACACCAAAAGCACTTAACGCATTCAAGTATAATGGAACTTTATTGTTAAAGTGACACTGCTTTTATTTTGATAATTTCGTTTCTGTCCGCAGCCATTGCCTTTATCAATTACTTCATACCCTTGTTTCTTTTGGATTCATCAATAAAGTTTTTAAAGGTTAGTGCACCGGTGATTGTTTTGTTCCACGAACGCATTTTATGATTCTATTTTGTTATAAGTTTCAATCCGAAAATATATTTTTAAATATGCGACATTCTCTCAACTCAAAACATTTTTATTTTTATGTTGTGGCTGTCCTTTCTCATAAATCCGCTACCGCTTTCCTACTCCAGGTCAATAGAAACAAATAAAATCCTTTTAATTCAAAATGATTTCCATTAGTTTGCTAAAGGAAAACAAACTCTTATTTCTCCCCGACCAGCACTAATGTCCATGTACCCCTTACCCCCCATATACGATTTGAGTAAACCCAATCCCATCCAATGGTCAATGAAAACAATCTTATCCGATAGTCGCAACTCTAATCAACTTAATGCAAAACGATAATTTCGATAAGAGCAAACCGGCGCCACTGGTCGCCAATAATGTGTCCCTAGACAGAATACATGGAATGGCCCACACCACAAGCACACACACTCATGCAATTTTAATCACACTATCATTTGCTTAATTAATTGATATGGTATTCTTAAAGTCTGGTCCTACGACTACAGCATCGATAGTACGTCTTCTTTCCGACTCATCCTCTTACCATCAAGGAGTATGGTCAACAGTAATCAATAAACATCCGCACACTTCAATCGCGTGTCCAATTCTCAATTCACATGATTGGTTCAGACGTCTCTCTAAGCGTTACGTATATCCATCTCATGGGCCCTCTTGAATTGTGCGGTTAGTCGCCCGCACACTAATTGCCGAATCAACTGCCAATCAAACTGACAAAAAAGTTATGTGGGCGCCGTTCGCCCAGTCGGACTGAAGTGACCATCACTGACCACTATCTCTGAGTTTTCCACCTTTTTTTTTCTTTTTATTGTTTGTCGTCTCTTCCTCCCTATCGAGAAGAGAGACGAAGTAAATTTCCAATTTGTAGATGGATTTGTTTTTCCAGGGTGCGGTGCTGGTAGGATGGTGAGAGACATAGACTTCACCACCAGCCTCAACTTGACATGTGAATCGGTCCTTGATAGCCATGACCAACCGACTGTAGAATCTCTCCATTAGGCCGAAGATCTCGAGGAAGTTTCATTCTCTATTTGCAAACAGAAAAAATAAGAGTACCGACATCATTATTAAGTCGGCATCCTTTTTGCTCATAACACACAATCGATTTGTTGATTCAAGGCCAAGGCAAAGGAGGAAGTATCTACGTTTCTTACAAGTACAAGGACAACCAAGTTGTTCCATGGGGATTAATTTCAAAGTCCATTCGTTTAATGAAGTCGATCTCGAAGATTCCCCCAGTCATTTTACAATCCGTTTCCATTTCATGATGAGAATTTCATTTCACAAAATTTTCTTCGTCTATTATTGGAAAAACGAACAAATTGTCCTTTTCACTTGAGTGTGGGAATCTTGGAAAATTTGTTGTGTCCCACCGGGAATAGGTTAACAAGGTGGGAATCACCAGAGTGAGGATTTTCTCTGCCAACGGTAAGAGATATGATTTGTGTTTTTGTTTTCCTATGGAGTGTTTATTTTTGGAGTGGAGTATGGATGATATAGGAAAGGGTTTTCATGAGGCGATGCGATACATAAGGATAATGGTGTGTGAACTTCTCACGCTAGATGAATTTGGAAGTCCTACTGTTTGGAAGGAAAACGTATTTTTAGGTGATTATTTTTGGGAAGTGTTCTCAAGTGGCCCTTGAAGATGTTTTATGAAGAAAGGATTTTAGGTTCAGAACTCGTTTTATTTTTGTCATCATCGGTAGCAAACGACCTTGTGATTTTCACTGTGGAAAAGTGAATGTACATTTTGGGTTTGCTTCGACATCTAGAGGCTGACATGGGATTGATTGAGAGTAACAAAGGCGCCATATGATTTACTTATTTATTCATAAGAAGGATTCTTCAATTAAACTTTTAACCAAGCATATGCTTCAGTTGCAGCGCCATGAATATCTTTAAAAGGAAAAGTCTAAGGATTTACCCTAAGCGTGCCACTGCATTTCTCTCACTAAAAATGTTTGCCTCCAGATTTTCTTGGAAGTCTAGTATTGAGTATAGCTTGTATGCGAGCCATCTACACCTTAATCCTCAGTCCTCACACCGTCATATCCTTCAGAATGTCAGATAAGCATCGCGCTGCAGTTTGCGTCCTTAGTTCAAAGGTTGAAAACTTAATACAACTTACCTTTCCGGGAAAAATATTTGGTGTCCCTTTAGCTTAGTTCGTTTAAAGCTTTGTTTGAGAAAGAAAGTAAGTTCTGATAATTTTGGAAAAGAAAATACGAATTGGTGGTAGACTTTTTCAAGCGTTGTTGATCCCATAATTGTTATTTGAGTGGCGAATTATTCTAAATAAAAAAATAGGGTGGTGAAACAAATCGATGGAAGCCTTATGTTTTACCATATTTCAAGGGAATACAATTCTGTGCCGAATGACAAAGTGAGAAAGTGTATTCTCACCGGAAGTAGATGTTGAAGCTATTTCTTTTGTCTCAACCGCAATTTTCCCACTCAAGTATAGCACGCAATTTGATTCACTTTCTGTGAGAATTCTTCAAACAGTATGATCCTAAATACTTTGACAATGAATGAATCGTTTACTCCTAAAAAAAATTGGTGGTAAGTTGTGATCAAATCAATTTCACTGAAGCATCCGACCTAGGCAAGAAATTGCACAAACAGAAATGGTCTAAGGTCACTACTTTGTGGTTCCCCGATTTCGGAAAAACGCTTTCGTGAAAACTCGTAGCCAGCGCAGCGTTGAGACTTTGCTCCACTTTTGAAGAAAAAACAAAATCTTCTCCGGCAGTCCTATTTTTCTAGATATGCTCCACTTTTTCCACATAAAATTTTTTGGATACCCAAGCTCCAGACAACAAGGATTTGTAATTTGTGTTATGTGTAAATAAGTAAATGAAGAAAATAAAAAATAGTTCAACAAAATTTAAGGATTTATCGACATGTATTTTTGTAGAAAATTAGATTTCCTTCAGAAAAGGTCATTTTGAAAATGTTTATTAGGCTAACCGTTTCCAAGCAATCAAGCTTGAAAAACTGGTATGTATTTTCGATTTTGCTATTTTACTTTGAGTTTTTTTAAATGACTGATTTTAAATGAATGAATTAATAAAAACATTTTTCAATTCATAAGTCACAAGCTAGCTTATGAATTGAATTTTTCTCAGTTCACAATTCAAAAAACTAGCTTGAGAATTGAATGTTTTCCAAGCTTGTGTATTAAATTTACACTTAAGCTATAAATTAGCTTAAGCTTTTATAACCCTGAAGCAAATAACACCTAGCTTTTCTATTTTTTCTATCTATGCCCAATTTATAAACGTTTAAATTAAGTCTAACACTGACTTTAAAAAAAGGTGAAGGTTTTAACTTCCAATAATATGTCAACAGCAAAAGAACAACTCCACAAAAAGATAACAAATCGTCAAAGCCAACAAATGAAGTCTTACTAACACTTGGAGCACTAAAACTCAAATTTCATGTGTTTGCTTATAACATTAACTTCGAAAATAAACTGTTAACGGCATTTATTCTTTGAATTTTGGCGTAGGTGGAATCACTGTGGATAAGTCTGAAATGTTAATGTTATTCTGTACAGTTTTAGCTATCGCAGGAACTAAAGCAAATAGTATCAGTTTAGTATTTATATTTTTTTTAGTTACAAAATATTAAATAACCCGGTTGTTTTGAAGTTTGTACTTTTAACCATTTTTTTCTATTCCTAGTTTCTTCGATAGCTATATCTATATCTATACTTAAAACGAGTTGTTTTAATTCAGATCAGAGGGAGAGATAAATCAACTTACACCAGTGAACAAAATTTCTTTTAGAGAGGAAGATGAAAGGTCCATTTTTAAAGTTAAAAAAATAAGTAATAAGTAATAAAGTAAGCTTTAACAAATTTTCAAGCATTACTCATTATGTTCAAGTTCATACATAAATTTACGGGGTTGGGAGACTAGTTTAGTGCCAATTTTGAATACTTATAAAAAATACTGCCATAGTCTTCTTAGAAGCTCAAAATCTATTTGCCAAAACAACATAATTTGAAAAGGGCATTGAAGTGAGTATTTCGGTCTTTTGAAAATGTTTTGAGACCCTGATCAGAAAATTAAGATTTCAACAACGCTTCGTATATCTTTTTTGCTCGGTCATGCATATTTAAGTTTTAGGTGTAAAGGGAATTGGCTCGTACCTACTATAGCAACTCTTTTTTTTGCAAAAACACGAAAAAAAAATTCAAAAATTTTCCAAAAAAATAGATTGCGATCAACTTTATATCTTCAAAAAAAGGAACCACCTATTAGATGCCGGAAGTTTGTGATTTAAGGCATTGGACACAATGTAGCATACCATTCTATTAATGAAGGAATTTCTGAAATCAGCCCGGCAGTTTTTGAGTTTCCTATCGGAATAAGAGGATGCAATACAGTTTTTTCTATGCTACTACTCAAGGTTAATATAAGGTCTGTGATATACTCGGGAACATTCAAACATCCTAGTGTTGAAAGAATTTTCGAAATCAGCAACGTTGTTGTTCCGTTCCCGTTAACATGGGAGCATGCGTATAAAACACATATAGAGTATGTTCTTTCTCAGACTGTAGACTGTTTCTGAACTAAATTTCATTTAAATCGGCTCAGTAGTATTGAGCCTACTCAATACAAATAAAAGTGCAGCTCACAAATTTTTTCCTTCCAGCCGCAGATGGCTGGGCTAAGCTAGCTTCTGTGAAAAATGCTACATTTAAGTATTTAAAGTGCTTACACTGCGCGAATATTAGAAAAGAATAACCATTTTGTAGTTATTAGAAATATATAAATAAACAAAAATATAAAAATATAATATAAATATGTGACGGCCTACGACGCCGACCCCGCGCCACCTTTTCATACATTTGCTGTTATCGTGCCGACAGGAATCTTGTAAACAGCGATTCTGTCGCTGCCGCACAACTGCAAAATTGCTATGGTTTGGAAAAATCTTCAAAATTGGTCGAGGTTTTCTCAAAAAGAAGCTCAGTGGTCTCGACACACCTCTCGCCTGCTATTCCTGTTTTCTAGGTTTTGTTTCTTTTAATCAGAATGGGTCCACTTTCCGATCCGAAGCATACCAACAGTAAATGCGTTAATTGTCATTAAAGATGCCTGCCGATGCCGACTATGGTAAGAATAACTAAATAAATTCGTAGAATCTGAGAAAGTTAACGCCAAATACCTATTTTTTTTAAAGATGTGTTCTTATTATCTTCTTTGGCACTAGGATCTCCATGCTCTGATAGAATAACATACAATTTTTAGCGACATCTGCCACCCTCTTTATAAACGGAAAACAGTCGATAACACACTTTTGGAAATCACAAAAGATGAAAAATAAACTAGAAAACTCCCACCAATTTTCACCTACCTACCTTCACCTAATGTCCTAATTGCTTTACAAAAGGACCTTTCATTGACCGCACGAGCAACGAAAAGGGTGAAAACCAGTTCAAAAGAAAACGAAACACAAATTTTCCAATTCGTTGCTCCTATTCATTTGTCAAAAAAGAAAGGAAAACCTTTGTGGTCAATAAATCTTGTTACCAAGCGATTGATTTTTACTCCTGATTGACCCACAAACAAAAAAAAGGACACACAATTTCGGCGCGTGAAAAAGGACAGCCAAATTCAATTTCCCTAATCCGATGTGGTAGGGTAGGGTCCAAATCAAAGAGAATCCCATTAAAATTCCACCCGCTGCAGTACATTTTCTCCTAATTTGCAGGACAAAACAAATCAAAGGGACGCATCCACACACACACGCACGGAACTCAAAACAAGACAAAATTCCAATTCCATGAGAAACCACGTGTGGAAAGAAAAATAGGACACTTAATATAACCAGAGATAAAGAGGAAACATTTCCTAGACAGGAATAAAAAAAATACAAAACAAAGGGACAACCGAGGAGAAAGAGGTACTTAAAAGTACACCTACCAGTGGGACAACTTTTGCCATTTATTGCACATGCCAGACTATAAAACTTCCACAAAGCAGGACGATCCAGGACAATAAAAGTGCCGCTGTTGCTACTCTGCTGACAGTGCGAGCCGCCCTGCTGCTGCCACACTGAGTCGCCATCGTCCCGTCCCAGTCCTTGGCAATATGAAAAACGAGCAACGATTTAAGTGTAGCAAAAATTAAATCATAAAAATCATTTAGGCCGCTGCTCCAGTAATTTTAGTAATAGTCCTTTATCACTATTGGTTTGACTCCGAAGTGGGGAGATGAAAGCGAGGGCGAGGGTGACACTGACATGGCCACATCCTCTAACCTAGATTTGTGAATGTCATATCCGTCTCCTCCATAACACCCCATCTCCATGATTCATGATGCCCCATAAAAGTGTGTCCTGTCGGAAATATTCCACAGCAAATGGCACACAATGAACGAGATTTGTTCAAAAGGATAAGCACTGTGCTGTGCGCAATGAGTACGACTATGACTATGACTCTATGACTATGGGGTGGATCAAATAAAAGAAAAACACAAATTCATTTTACACCTCATCGAGAAGGAAGTGAAGGAGAACAATGGAAGTACCAGGATCCGGTGTAAATGATTGTTACTAACAGAAATAGGAGATGATGACAGTTGGTCATTTAATGTCTTACTTTTGTTACGCTGCTCTTTGGTCGTACGGGCAGGATATTAACAACTAATTGTTGTGTGGGTGAGTCTTGTCTTTATTGAAGTAAGGAACAAGTTTGAAAGGCAATGTAGGTACTTTGAATGCCTCGAACATGAACATTTAGGGAGCAATTACTATGCTCTTTCTGGTAGTCAAGGATTATTGAGGTATTTAAGAGGTTTTGTTTGACTTGCTATTAAGAAACGAACTTGGAAGATATTTTACGATGGACTTATTGAGACTGTTACAAATTTGGAGGGAATGGATCAATTTTTTGACTTTTTTTTATGTTCAGACAAACTAATGTGCATTTACGGTTACATGAAAGACAATTCAGTGAGTTGACATTTGAATTGGAAAATACATCAAAGACGAAAGTAATTGGCTATTCAAGGTCCATTTATCAAAAAAATATATTCTTTTTTCAATTCTTAAATTCCACCAAGGACTTCTTTAAATTTAAGCTACGACTTCCTTCAAAAGAGTTATACCGGAATAGGGGTACAACAAGGAAGTCATTTCGGGCCGTTTGTTAACTTTTTTACAGATGTTTAGTTATTATTGGAAGGAGTCATATTATCACGAACATCATCGTATAGAAGCAGCACATCATACAAAGGTATAAAATTTTAGCTACGACCAGGGTTCGAGCCTCATTCATGAAATTTCAAAGAAAAATTTTGAAAAAAAAGTGAAGTTAATGCAGAATTTAAGGAGTAGATTTGTAACTAAAAGGTCGGTCATCTTAGAGTTTTTTTTTTTTAAAAATAGATTACCTATTTCGATACTCACAGTTGATTCTCGTTATGAACTTATGATAGAAAGTTAGTATAATATCTCCGTGGAACGAAATAAGTCTTGCTATGGTTGAACAAAGCTGGGAAATGTTGACAATTTAATTCCAAAGTAAGTGCGCAGTTTTGGTTCCAAGTGAAGCACCTAAGGCGCCAATGCTAAGGAAGTTTGTGGATTCTGGTTTAAGTAGATAGATAGATAGTTGTTTTTGTTTGATTAAATTTATACACTGCCAACCACTAGGATGAAGCCACAAATTTTTCAATCGATTTTCGCTTTTTATACCTGGGGGAAGTTTTGTACCCGGAAAAGTTTATTGAAAGTTAATAGATGCTTTTTTTCCCAAAACAAATTCATAAAATTTAAGAGTTAATTCGAAACGACCGTTGGAATTTTTCAAGATCAATTAATGAACTACTGAAAATAGGTATAAAAAGGTGCTCCACTAGGATGAGGCCACATGCACAATTTTAGAAAAAACAAAAAAGTTAGTGAAATGCTTACATTTTATGGTTTAATAATATTTATTAATAACGTTTTTTTACATTAAAAACGAGTATGTCCGCCATTTCTGTATATAACCTCTATTAGACGGTTTGGAATAGAATCATACAGTTTTTTGTAAATAATCATATGAAATTTGGGCCCGGGCACTACGAATAACATCAATTAAGGTGTCCTTGTCTTCAAATTGTCTGCCACCTTCATAAACTTTACGAGATAGTTATGACCAAACGTTTAAAATAACGTTTAAGTCTGGTGAATATGGCGGCTATGACAAAAATTCCACGTCTTCTGATTAAATCCAGCTTCTGACAGCCCTGCTAGTGTGGATTGGGGCATTATCTTGTTGAAAAATCAGAGTCAGAGGTCCAAAAATGTTTTTCATATTTGGAAATGACAGTTCAAGCAAACATTTGTAGCTGTTTTCGTTCATTGTTGTGGATAAAAACTCCAACTCCAATTCTATTATTCGTGACATAGTAGGTAATAGCTCCCCACAACATTACACCTGATGTACGGCTATGTTGTCTTGCCAAAATAAGCGCATCCTTTCTAATATCATGGAAATAAAAGTTGTAACCATCAGGACCGTCAAGGTTAAATTTTTTTTCACCCGCGTTTCCATTCACTGCTCCAATCAACATGCTGTCTTTCAAAATCCATACGGTGCTCCTTGTGCCCTGGCTTCAAAACAGGTTTCTTTTTCAGTTTCCTCCTTTGAATAGTATCAATTTTGTATAATTGTATTATTCTTCGAACCGTTGTTATGCTGGCTGAAACTCCGCTTTTAGCCCTTATCATAGTCACTGGTAGAGTGGAATTTGAGGCAAGTCGTAAAATCAACCGATTTTCTCTTGGTGTTGTGGCTTTTCCCGTGCGTCCTTTTTGATTTTTGCCACAGTTTTGTGGATCAGCAAGATAATTGTTTACAACAGTCCTGCTCCTGTTAAGTCCCCTTGCTATTTCACGGCCTGAGAGTCCTATTTCCTTAAAAGCATTTTTTTCTTTCTGTCGCTGTCAAAGTCTTTCCGGAACCCATGTGTGCTTCAAACTAACTAACTAACTAACGGTTATTTTTATCACTCTCTTAGATATTTTATACAAGAATTCACACATGCGCACTTCTGCACGGAAATATTCGCAATGGCCTCATCCTAGTGGAGCACCTTTTTATACCTATTTTCAGTAGTTCATTAATTGATCAAATGATTGATTGATTGAAATTCCAACGGTCGTTTCGAATTTAGCCTTAAATTTTATGAATTTGTAACGGGGAAATACCTACCTAATAGCTGGTAATAATCTTTTCCGGGTACAAAACATCCACAAGGTATAAAAAGGAAAATCGATTGCAAAATTTGTGGCCTCATCCTAGTGGTTGGCAGTGTAATTGTCGATTACATAGTTTAAAAAACAAAGACCATGGCTTTTCTGCCGTCTACCTCGTTGACAAAACATAATAAATTTAACTTTGAAATAAGATTATTCATCAAACAAATTTAATAATAGTTACTATGACTGTTACACAAAATAAATTTTAAATTAAAAACCATTATTTGCGTTAGTTTAAATTACCTACCTAAGAACTGTCATTAACAATTTGATTTCTATAAAGTAGAACTAGTTTGCAGTATTGGTATATTTTTTACATCCATAGTGTTGAGCAGTGTTATCATTTCGTTTTCTGTTAGAATATTGCTTCCGAAAACTTGTCTTCTAATTTCTGTTAAAATTGGGCATTTTCCCATGAAGTGCAAAATACTTACCTTCTCGTTCGTTCAAGAAAAACAAAGAGCATATGATCGGTAGGTTCTCTCTGTGTGGTACGAGGCTTAACTAAATAATAAATAAGTTCGCCTGCAACTTAATCATCATCGATATTTCGTCCACGCTATTGACATCTTTAAAATGGTTTTTCTCTCCCAGGTTATGGTTCAACTCAGTAAAATTGTCTGTAAAGAGATCCTGCCGTATTGTTTAAACATTTTTCTCTATATTTCGTATCCACTGCTGATATTAGCAGCTAAAAGGACCGCTTCCAACCATCATAGTCCCGACTATTAAGATTTAGGACTATCTCACAGTCTCTAGCAAGGTCCATCCAATCTGCATACCGACTTGAACTGGTTCGTATATCTTGTAGAGCTGCTATCTTTGGGAGCCGGTGATTATCCATTTTCACAATCTATAGAACATAATCCACTTGCATTTTCAAAGTTCGAATGAAAGGGAGCGATAAGCCTGTTTCCAATGCTATCATATAATTTGGTATATTGGGAGGCAGTCTAAAAATTCGCTTGATGTAGTAGCGCAATAGTTTCTCCACTGTTTCATAGCTTATTGTACCCCAGGTTTGCGCTCTGTAGAGCAAAATAGATTCCGATGTAGCTTCGAATATCCTGAAGATTCTAATTTACAACTTCCAAGGTCATGTGGGTCGTAAAGTGGCTGATTTAGCTGAGAGTGTTAGACACAATCCGCGAATACGTTTCTACGCTGCCTCTACCACTCGTTGTTCAGAATTTTGTCAGGATGTTGTGGTTATCACGATTATTATAGGAATGCTGTCAATTAAGCTGTCGTTTTAAAAATTTGGTTACGACAATTCCATTGCTCTAGGTATTTTTGGAGCTATTTCGAAGGTTGTGTCCTATTTATTACAAGGACAGCTCCGTTGCGAATAGGAGACAATGCTTCAACAAACGCGAATGAGTTGTGAGGTTTTTTGTCGTGATTGTGATCAAAAGATTCTTGTTAGCTCAGTTGGGTCAGTTTTGTACACTTCACGACTATTTTATTGCGATTAGAACCACTCTGTTACGACTACGACAATTCTGTTCTGATTATGGCATCTCTGTTGCGATTACAGCATTTATGTTCACATTCCGGCAACTCTGTTGAAATAGCGATCCAACGAATTTGTAACGATTACCACAATTTTATCACGATTACTAAACTTTGGACGTGATACTGATCATTAAAAAAAAGGTGGCGCAACAGAACAAGGAGCCTTTGGACCTAGCGCATTTTTCACAGCCATGCCCTGAGACCTACAAATTTCTGCCGGTTCCGAAAGGTGAATTGAGAAAGCGCTTTTGATGGCATTTTGAATTTACTAACGGAGGACTGCCAGTTCCTCGCAGAAGGCGATATCCGTAAAAAAACATTTTTACCTCTGCTGGGATTCGAACCTCAAACCCCTGGGTTAGCAGGTGGACATGCTTACCTTCACGCCAAAAGGGTACCCGTGATACTGATCACCATGAAGCTATTTCGAAAATCCAAATGGGACTACGAGTATCACTCACAATTTAGTCAGTACTACAGTCGAAGTTCAATAAACTATGACTACACGTAGGAGTTTTTATAAATTTGTTTCGAGTAGCATATTTGAAAAATCTCATGAAATGATGACCGTCCAGCTACAGCGCTAAAGGGGCTCGTTTGTTTACAAACCAAATAAGCCAAAACCTCTGCTCAACTTAGATTGCTTAACGCAAGATTGCTTATTTTAAACAGAAAATGAAAAGTAAACTTAAAAAGGTGCCGATCTTTGATAGGAAAACAGCTATCAACTTCTGAGATAAAACAAACAAATAAGAATGAAATTTCTCACTACGCATTGCCACCAATGGCAAACTTAAAAGCAATTAAAGCTACAATGTGACTATCTCCTCACGTTTCCAGCAAACAATTTAAATGCAAATTACAGAAGTGATGTACGATAAACATCGAAGCAAAACCACATGTCAAGCAAAACTTTGCCATGCTATTAACAATAAACAATAAATATCACTATAAAACTTGCACTCAAAGCCGTTAAGCCAATCAATTTCCTTTAAAAGCTCATAAACTAGAATAGTTGTTGTGTAGTTGCTCAACGGCATCTAATTGTGAATTATACAAATCTATAGTCACGTTCACCTGCATGCAATCGCCTCTCACCTAATTTCATAAGTCATAGAACGTTGCTAAACCAATAAACACCAAGACCACCTTCAGCATCTTCTCTATACTCCACAGCACATAGCCTATGGTTGTGTAACAGACCCTGCATGATACCAGAATACACCACAAATCAAATTTTGTAAATAAAACAATTTTTCCAAACCAAATCACTATGTGTTGTTCCTAAATCACATATGCAACAGTTCTTGCAGGCACAAGACAAGAAGATGAAGAAGAAGCAACGGCTGCCGGTTTAGCCCCATCCATCATCGATAATAATTCTCCCGAAATAGACTCCAACACCGACCAAATCTGCTTAGGAAATTTTCTAAATAAATTTTGCCTCAATCCCCCTTCGGGCCTCTAATAATAATTCATAATTCCCTGCACCGGAGTCGAACTAGAGTTTAGGTATGGTGGACGACGACGACGACAACGACACCAACGACGACGACGACGATACAGAATATGAGAGATGTGTCGGTTGGCCTGCCCCCCATTTGCCTGCTCGAAGTGCGTAAATCAAAGTGCTCCTTTCACAGCATTTACACGCCACTTTAATCCAAATTTTGTATCCATTTTAATAAATCAAATGCGAGACTATAAGAAAATACAAAACCCACACAATTCTGAAGAAAAAGTGCTGAAAAGAGTGCACCACCAGTTCCAGATAACAATGGTGGTGAACAAACACATGATGTTTGGAGAGATACTTGACAGCTTTGGGTAGTTGTCATAATTTTTTCTTCTTTTTGTTTTGTTCCTACACATTTGTGTGGCAGTTAAACTGTCATTTGGTGTCGTTAAATCCTTTTATATCCCATTTTGGGGACACACGCCCGCGGAATGAGAAATCATTCAACATTTATAAAAACATAAAGTGATGGAGGCTGTGGTGTCTGCGCTGTGGATTTATTCCTCCAAATGTCAAATCTGATGTAACAAACGATAAACAATTTTTCAAAAAAGTTGATACTTCTTTTTATTTTTTGTTTGTTTCTGTTTTGAAGCCATCCCTGCTGGTGTGGAGAGGATAAAGGGGTTTTGAGGTTTGTTGTGGTAGACAACAAGTAGAGTGACTGGGGATAGAAATTAGACACCTAATTAAGCTGTTGGAGACGAATGGAAACAAGATTTTCGTAGTTTAATTGCTACCGGGGAATACGCTTGGATGGGAGATTGGGTCTTGTGAGTGTATCTGGGAGTGGGTTTTTAATAACGAGATAAATTACAGTAATTAAAAAAATAATGTCAGATTGATGTAGGTAAGTGTGGTGTAAGAAATGCGTTAAAGAGTTTAAAGTCTGAAATGAACACTTGGCTTTTGTTTTTATAGCAATGAGGAGTGAATGCTCGAAAAACGTCTAATGGTGTATACTCCTGCTGTGATGTCTTTGGGTTTGGAAGACATCTATCTCAAATCGGATGGTATCTCTAAGGGTCACCCGTTCTGTGGCCGTGGACACATTCAATTTGATCTTAATGATGAAGCTATAAAACAGCTAGCCTTCAGGAACCAGTAGGTACACTGGCAAGAATATAGGGAGACTGAAGTTTTAAACAATGGTGCAGGGACATAAGCCCCAACTTTCATTTTTGGGACTTATGTCCCAAAGTTGGCACTTACGTCCCGATGGCGTGGGACATAACTCCCAGATCGAAGTTGGGACTTTTGTCTCAATTGATTGGGAAATAAGTCCCAAAATAAAATTTCGACTTATGTCCCTTAGACTTATGTCCCTGCGCCGCCGTTTCAAACATCCCCACAAATAAACATGGTCTTGAAAACGAAGTTAATGATCTTACCGCAATCCTCACAAATCACTCTCCACATCCTGTTATCTTGTGGCAATAAGAGGAAAAAAAACTGATGTTGGACCTCCTCAGGGCTTGTACCACTCGGGGAAGAATGCAGGATTCTGTTCAACAGAGCTGAATACTCTAAGCTAATAATAACTCAGTTCCGGACAACAAAATTCAAATTATGAAATGTAATGGAAAAATGTATCGGGAGCTGGAAGAAATTTCTGCACCGGCTCCTGATGCAAACCAAGCCATTCAAGATTTACGGCAAAGCAACAACTGCTCAAGAAATTCGTTCAGTGAAGTTTATTAACTATGCTCAAAGACAGCAGCTTGTGAAGGACAACAAAATTTTTCACAAATGCCGATAGTATACATATTGCATACAGAAATACCCAACGTCACAGTTGAAGAAGTTAGTGAAGCAGTGAAGAACTCTATAGAGGAAAATGTGCTGGGACGTATATCAGATACCATATGAGATTTGGAAAAAATGGAAGACATCTGGTTTAGATTTGTCAAAGTACCTACTCCGAAATTAAATACACACCCATGAAAGAAGCTTCCTAGTTTTGCCATTCGGAGTCAAAATAAAATTGTAGGTCCTTGATATGCGTAAGGCCCCAAGGTTACTCAGAATTTGTTGTGCCACCCAGGGTTGGATCCGGGAGGGGGGGGGGGCAAATTTTCGACTCTTCTCATAAAAGGTCGAAATGCCGTTTAAATATGTGCATGAAATTATAATATACATACGGTCAGCTTATTTGTCAGTTGCTCAAAAAAGGCAATTGAGAAATGACACCTTGTGATGTGCTTTTTTCTTTAGAGCTGGGGTAAGCTCGTCGGGTCCAGGGTCGACCAAAGAAAACACGTAAAACTTCGGTTATGAAGAAGGTCCTATCCTTTTATTTGTCCTAAAGCTAGTCTCATATAATGTTTATTAATTCTTATTACTAATTCTGCTGGTGGTTCCAACGCCTTAGTCCTATGCTGATTTGTACTTTTCAACACGGGCTGGCTTCCGTCTTCTCGTATTTTTCAGGTGAGCTCTTTGGCGTGAGTGAAAAAAACTATTGGTCGTTGTGAGCCTTCTAGTAATATTTGGTCCCTTATGTGGAGAAAATTTTTGAAGAAGAAGAACGAAATGTTAGCTCTATCGCGACATGAGCATATCTAGAGGAGTATATGCTTCGGGTGACTACACTACGATGACTGGAACATTTTGAGTGAACTCTACGGCTTGAAGGCGGTTCTCCAATAAAAAAAAAAAAGATGGTTGGAAGAGTTGGAAGAGCGTATAGCCAAAAGTTTTCACTTTTTTGGGAATTACAAACACATGGAACAAATGTTTTTGCTCCCAAAAGAAGGAAACACCAAATACTTATCAAACTACTTTTGGGGCTACGTCGTTTTCAGAACCTGAAAGCTCACCTCTTTTTGAAGAAGTACAGATATTTAGGTACCTACTGGACAAAAAGAAACCTCGTTTCAATATGTCAATGCATCTGTCACTGAAACCAAAAGAAAGTAGTTTTTCTTTTTAGTGACCACAAACTCAGTTCATTGAAATTTTCTGTACGTTTTTTCCTTTTCATCGAAATATTTCGAATGTTTCGTACTTCAGATCTGTTTTCCAGAGCCAACCGAAGCTTTTGTACAGAAACAAAAAAAAAACCCGTATTAATTCCTAACTCAAGTCATGCAAACTATCCCCAACAATTATGTGCTCTAGTTTCATTAAAATTGTCAGACAAAGTCCGCAACTATCCAACTGAATTACTATGACCCCGTTTGCAACACCTGCATACTTATCTGTTTGTTACAAAAGTTTTTCAAACAAACACAAAATAACAACTTTCGGCATAAAAGTAGTTTTCATTTCACTTGAAATTTCATTTGCCGTTATTGAAAGTTTTCGGAGCAAAAGCCTTTTAATTTCCGTTCCATAAAACAAAAGAGAAGAACCCCTTCTCGTATACTCTTCAAACTTCCTCAAATGGTAAAGTTAATGCCTGGCGTTTTGACTGAAATCTGAAACTTTCTCCATTCCATGCGAATTAGATTCCTCACCACTTGCTACAAAGCAAAATTGTTGATACATAAAACAAACGAAAAAAAAGATTAATAGGTACTCAAAAAGCGGCACTCCCTCTCATAAAAGTGGATCTATTGACCCCATTGAACCTATGTGAAGGATACTCCGAACCGAACAACGTCAAAAATTTAAATTTACCCCTTTTGAAAATCCTTCAATATCCCAACACGAACGTTATAAAAATTCATTTGATTAGATTAAGCTGCAGTTCTACTGAAATGCAAATGAGTACGGACTGGAAAAAAACCAACCAAAACTATAATGCTATAAAAATCAACCGTAATGTGGGAAATCCATCATCGGCGGGCTGGCTACTCGCTCATTTAGGTTCACAGGTTATAAACTTTCACCCGAGGGCCTTATCGGGATCGTTTATCTGTCAGAACGCACAAAACGTTACCACACTAATAAATCAACCATACGCTGCGTTCACCTACTTTATATGGACTTAATTACATTACCGTGTGCACAATAATTTAGGCAAAAAGTCAACTCTGAGCGAGTCCCACGGCGGTGTTTGACACAAAACTGACCTCTGGGTACTGCATGAAGATAATAAAATTATTTGGAAAATTAAGGACTTTTTTATTTGAGCTGTGGGTGGCGATTTTTTGTTTTTTAGATGAACAGTAGTGTTTTTTTTGTTTAGTTTTGTGAAAGGGCTTATGACGGCATGATGAGGAGTTCTACTTTTTATTGTGTAATTGCCAAGCAGTCAATAAATTGTGATGCTAGGTCCTCGAAAAGAAAAGGATATACATTCTGTGTATGAAGGAAGTATAGGAAGGGGGCAAAAGTTTTAATTAATTGCTAGAAGTCACGCGAGAAATTTCCACAGAAATGCTTGAACTTAGAACATAAAACAAGTTGAAACCGAGTAGAGTCGGGGTTGATTTGTGCTTTCGAAGTGGATCGGGAATTCTTTGAATGTTTCAGCTGCTAAGACTGAAGTAATTTGTGCTGTGAACAATTACAATTCCTTTCGTGAAAGTAAAAATTCTCAGTTGGCGTTTGGTGAATTTTTAAGTTGAATTGAATTTGTAACGGACAGCAATTGGATATAGCTCATTGCAGTGTGAGGACTGAGGACACTTGCAGAGCTTAAGAATTCAGTCTGTTCAAAGTTCAAATAATTTATATATTTTTGAGACATACCCACACAGTAAAATTTAGTTTATTTTTAGCTCGAATGAAGTAGAAATAGGAAGTGTCGAAAACGGCATCAGTCACAAGGGGGTACGTTGGCCAAGACGTCATGAATCTCAGGCATAAATTTTTTCAAGTGTCTTAAGAAATTTTACCATCCATTATATTTTACTTTACACCCCGAGGCCGAATCTAGACTTTAAAAAGCACTTTGCAGCATGTGTGATGTGTGGATTTCTATATCCAACCGATTCCGTTCTGCATCGGAAGAATAGGCACTTCAAATTGGAAAAAAGTATAAGAAGCTTCAAGCTTTGTATAAGGTTTGGTTCCACTTTTCGGTGAAATAAGCCATCAGAACAGCAGGAAACCTTTGGCTCCGAAAGCTGAATAAACAGTCAGTAATTGAGAAGCCTTCGTTCTACAAGATATTTTCAGTTGAGGTTTTACCAACGTGACCAAGACTAAGGAATGAAGCGACACTAGTGAGAATGGACGGTAATTGCAAGGGGAGGAAGATTCGCTTTTTTAGGGACAGGCTGAACAAATACTGTTTTCCATTTAATCGGAAGGAGTGTGACTTCAAGTGTCTAATATAAAATGGTTTTTCCACGTTTATCGCCTTCTCACTGCCACGAAAAGCGCTTTGTAAGTACCCGTTTTTATTCGGTAGAAAATTTTAAGCTCGCAAAGTGAGATGGGACTTCACAAAAGAATGACCAACTTTTGCACTCGCCATCTGAGATCATCAATAAAATCACATTCATAAACATTGAACCTGGCGTAGAGGTCAAAATAACTATTGCCAGCTAAGTGCGATTGAGAGCTTTTCGTACATTGAAACAATAAAAATAACTGGGAAAGTACATTCGGCAACAGCATTTGCAAACTTTTGGGTTCACTTTTCGGTCATGAAAAGCTAGGTCTTGTGTTTAAATAAGTTGCAGAGTTTTATACAATGGTTTTCTCAAACTGCCACACAGTTTTAAGGTCTTTATCTATTTTACCGAGCAAAATACGTCGAATCTAACGATTTTCTTATAGAAGATATAGAAGATATAGGAGTGGCAGCACTGGTGTGAAAGTGTCTCCTAAAAGGAGAGGAGCTAGAAGACGTGAACCTTGGAGTGGCGTTAACATTCAACCTAAACATGGATAAACACCTCAAAGCTAAGGCTGATGTTGCTAGAACCGCTATTTGCTGTAATTGTAACAAAATTTTCAACAGCAAATACATTTCAATAAATGCTAAGTTTGAGGTATTCAATGCAACAGCAAAAGCAGTTCTATTTTATGGAGCACAGATCTGGGGTGTTCAAAAATATGAAACAGTGGAAAATTTACTTCGATTCTTTTTAAGAAAAATATTCCTTCTATTAATTAGTACACCCAAGTACATGTATCATTTGAAAACAGGGCTGCCCACACTCTTCGCTTTAACTCTAAAGCTGAGTGCAGACTATATGGTAGGTACATGTGTTAAGCATGAGCGAAAATCATTTGCCAAATTTAATGATGAGAAGTGCCATACGTCGAAAAACTGAATTTTACAAGGATTGGATAGACCCTTCGTCGAATTGTGGTATTATTCTTGATTTGGATGGTTCTAATTTAATCCAGCCGAGAAAAGCACTGTATGAAGTCATACAATGTATCGATGAAAATCAAAGATACTTTTTCATAGAAAAGGCGAGGTCATCTACAGAAAGAACTATCTATCCCAAACTTAATTATAACTTATATGAAAATAATTATTTTAAACACGATTTTAGAAAAAAAAACCATTGCAACTATTTTTAAAGTTAGAGGTGAACTGCTAAGCTTGAATTATTTGCCGTACAGAAACGATTTGGTATCCATTTGTTCTTTATACAATATGGGGGTGGACGAAAACATTATCCACTTCATAGGAGTGTGTCCCATGTTAAAAAAGGAGCTATAAGGAGAATCTTCTTTGGAAACAAATTGTCTTAACGAAAATGAAATAATAATAAGTTACCTAAATGGAGAAGACTGTTGACGCTTCTATAGACGAAGATTCATCGACGAAAGCTTCTGAGTCATATTATTATTTGTCTTTTTTTTCTTTCTTCCTTTTGCTAAACTGAAAGCCATACTTTTCTTTTGCTTAAACTTAAAGTAATCAAAATTTCTCTTGTTCTTCTTTTTTTTTTGCAAAGTAGATAACATTTTGAATATACTTAGTCAAATTGTTGATAAATTTTTTTAGATTTTAATCAAAGCTGTATTGAAACTTCAAAATGTTTTTATAAAATTAAAATAGCATGTAAAGTAAGAAATGCAAAACTGAATAAGATTGTCAATAGGGCAGACGAATCTGTGTCATGCCTTAAAACTTATTCTTTTATATGAAAATGTATGTATCACAAATTTTTTAAATATTGAATAAAATAATCTATCTTTCTATTTATCTTTCTATCTATAGAAGATAATACTTTAACCTGTTCTTTGTGTATTTTTTCGGGATGAGAAGTGAAAAATAGGTGCAAAGTGTTGAGCGCTTGGTCTTCAACATTTGGATCCAGAGTATGTTCATCAATAAGCTGAGTTAAATGATTCATCTTATCGTAAATGTCAACATACTCTCCGTGGGACGTTGGTGGCAGAATGTCAAAGCCACTGGTAATTCTGGTTCTCGATCTCGACTTCAGTATAAGGATAGTTGGGAAGGAATTCTTGAAATGAAGTCAGATAAGGATAAACGCTCAAACAAGCTAAGATTTAAAATATCGTCAAGCCTGGGGCTTCAATCATCAAAACAAAAGTGGATTATACCTATATTGCTCCTACCACATTGAGTCGAAAAAGAGCAATAATATTGTTAAGGCCGGTAAACAACATCGTTCCGGTTCCGAATATACTCTCAGTTGGCACTTGGTAGGAATAAAATTGTAGAAATTGCGAATATTGAGAAATTGAAACCATGTGAGCGGCGAAGGATTTAGATGGTTGGGATAAATAGTAGACCCCGAAACATCCCGAGCTCTGTTTTTCCACTCTACTACTATTGCTCAGTTCCAGATCAGCCCACAAACAAATTTATAGTTGCATGTGAGTTTTTAACAAAGTTTATGATATTTTTTATTAAAGTTGCCCAACGGAACGTAGTGCCTCACAATTTGGTGGGAAAATTTCCTGTTCTGTTTCGCCTATACAAGTTTAAAATTGCGATTTTCAACTGGCGTTTTCTTCACTTTTAAAACATAAACGTTTTGGCATCAGAGCATAGCAGCAGCAGATAATATTTCAACAATGTTTTTTCATATTGATGTCTCCAGCACAACGTTCAACAACATTGTAGAAAAAGTAACAAATGGTTCTTGATCCCCGTGCAACAAAAATTTTTAACATCTACAGCTCTGTTCGGCTTTATCAAAAGCTTAAGAGATGAGAGTTTAAATCTTGAAGCTGGTGTTACAAAAGCCTGCATTACAACTTGCTGTAGTGGTAACTGTAAATAGCAATTAAAAATTCGTGTTTGTAACTTTTACTCTAGTAAAATAGGTCAAAGATCACAGTGATTATAGTGCCGTTAAAGGATAAGAAGAAGGGTTGCTTTATAAGTCACGTGATACGTTGCCAATGACAAAGCGGTAATAGCTAAGACCAAAGCGATGGTTATAGCTTATGACAAGAAACGGTTGCACAAAGAAGAAGACAGAGAGGCATATGCTAATCTGAAGCACTCAGACCTAATTACCGGTCCATTGTATTACCTAAGAAGATACCTCCTACCTAATGAAGAAGAAACACTCCCATCTTCGCCACTTTTCAAAAGTCCAACTTAGTCGTCATACAGAAATTTAATTTCATATTCAGCGTCTGTGAACCAAGCAAGCAAACAGTAAGCTATCCAGATGCCACCTTCAGTGGTGGTTTTCTGGTTGCTCTGAACTGAACACCTTCCCCAACCATTTCAAATGAAAATATCATTCGAACTATGCGATAAACGTCTCACCACACCCCTCCCGACTGCCCCCATTTCATATCGATTTGTTTTGTTCTCAAGAATTATTTTCGCACCAGTTACGGTGCACTGCAACTAATCAGAAAACATTGCAACATTTTCTCACCATTTGCCGCCTTATTCCGCCACCTCTGGCACACGATTCTATGCAGTTTCAAATTGTTTTCCAATTTTTCACCCTCAAATTATATTTACAATCGAAAATTTTATTTCCATTCCAAAAACATGAAATATTTGATAAATTTTCCATTCTTGTTCTTGCATGACCGAAATATCCATGTTTATACCTTCCGGTTGAATGGATGTTTGATTGAGAAGGTGTTAAGACCATTTGCGATACGACAGCTGGCTGCATGGCGGGCGGCCGGATAGCGTTGTGTATTCTTCTTCATTCCCTGTTTATTGCCGACAATGTTTCCCATATAATTTGGCTTTCTCTTTCATCAAAATGTAATTACGTTGCAATACAAAGCAGTAAATGGGCAATTTACATGTTCAATTGATTGTGTATAATTGGCTTTCATTCAGTAGCTAGTTGAATTCAACATCATGATGTTGGCGTTGAGGGAATGAGAGTTTGCCAATATCAGCTAAGCTGTTTCAGCCAGCTTCCAGGTCAGAATTCAGAAATGATTGATGGGAGGCAATATGTCAAAATGCGTAGATAGCAGCGTCTATATCCGATGCATTAGTAGAGCAATGTGTAGATGTGTCGTTTTGATTAGCGTGTCCTGCTGTAAGTTGGGAAAGATATTTTCTCTCGAAATCATCAACATCCCGCTTAAGGGATGGTTATTGGTAAATTTTCACACACAAACCTAATGAATGTGAATTCAACAAAAATTCATACACTTCCATTCAATGTGACTGGCTCTTCCTGTGAAAACCTCATGTAACCACTTGATTCGCACTCGACTCATCATGTTTATCTGATCAATTAAGACTTAAGACTTCTTAATTTGTTAGCTAAACATTAGACTTAAAACATCAAGAACCACCCAACCGTTCCTAAAGAGGACCCGTATGATCTGTATCCTGAGTTGGCATGCTCTCCCACTCTCACTTTCTGTCACAGAGACTGAGTCGTTCGTGACTGTGAGAAAATTGGAGTTCAAATTTTCCACGACCGAGAAATATGATAAACGTTCCTCAAAGCGTGTTCCGCATTGCACGTCTGTCTGTCTTGTGAAAGTCAGACTTTTCTTACACTTCTTGTACGGGGTATGGAACGTATATCCGTGGAATTTGAATTTGAAAAATTTGTTCCTCATCAACACAACAAGGACGACGAGAACGATGATGATGACGATGGCAACGGCAACGGCAAAGGCAACAGCAACGTCAGCTTCATCGCATAAAATTGAATTTTATTTAGGGTTTTATTTCATTTGTATATTTTGTTGTCGTAGGAGGATCCGCATTCCGCATACGTGCAGCATATCCTGTGAAAACTTATGTTAAGCATGCCAACACGTGTGAAGGTATATGTATCCTTGTGCGATAGAGGAGAATCCTTGTGGGGGTAGTTTTTCAATTTTTATTACGTATACTGTCTGTCTATCCGTCACATGGTTTTGCTCAAACGACGACGTTAAATGAAAAGCAGGTGCCAGCAAATAGACGCCTTGTCGAGGGCATTAATAAGGAATTGGGTATACCTATACCTACCTACACACAAGTGCCCTGGCTGCTGAACTTGGGTTTATTTTTTTGTCCTATTTTGGGTTATTAAATTATGTTTATTCCCAGGGATTGTCATTTCATAGTTGTTGTTATTTTATTTATTGCTTTGTTTATTGCTTTATTATTGTCCTGCTTTGTTTAAGTTTTATGTGCTATGCGCCTTTTATTAAGTATGTTGTTGTCTTTAATTATGAACCATGGATTCTATCTATGGGAACTCAGCGTTGGGGTGTAAGCTTGTCATAATGAAATACCTACTTGCTATATAGGTGCATTTGTTTCGGATTATTAGAGAGTCTACTTTTGTAAAGAGGCTTTGGAGGCTTTTGATGGTTCATAAATGCTCGATTTAGGAATCTACATCGATTCAAAACATAGAAAGCCGATAAAACCTCTTCCAGGTATTCGTAAAGTAGTCTCCAAATTTCTGTTTCAATTTGAAAATGGGGATGAAATATAGACTTTGTTACTCAGGGGCAATCTAACGTTGAAAGAGTTTTTGGAATGAGTCCAGTATATTCCAAGTTCCCGGTAATGTTGCCGTTCACGAGAAAATGTAGTCTATGTCGTTTCTTAGGTTCTAGAGTCTAGAGTCTAGCAAACAGCGAAAGCGACTTAGTTTTATACTATTTAAGGATGAGGATAAGGATTATTAATTAATTATTAAATAAGACAATTTTAAAAGAGAGGAAAAAAAACAAGAGCATGGTCAAGAGACTGGAGATCTGGGTCGAATCAATGACTTTAGGGTAGTTTTACTACATTACATGAAAATCTATTGAATTTGATTTTAGGTTTATGATTTTCATCATACGAGTAAGAGGCTCACTCGTGCCATAAGTTGCGCAGCAGTTATGAGCCTCCCCGGTAATTAAAACCTTTGCATGAGAGCAAGACAAGAACACCAATTTGTCCTGTTATAAGCTGGTGAAGTAAAAACTAATTCACTATTTATTCGCCGATGCGAAAGGAGTTCATATGCAAAAGTTGAAAACAGTCCCCATACGGTGGAAGGTCATAAGGATCAATCCATGGAAGTCCATTGAGAGCGAATATAATAAATCATCGCTGTATACATTCTATCCTTGAATTGTAGACTGCATAATAAGGCGACCATATTTTAGAAGTATATTCAAGCCGGCGTCGAACACGAGAGTTATACAGAGGTCCGTAAACTCCTAAGCCCCGTCTATTAATAAAGTTTGCATTGAATTTCCTTTACTTACAATAAAGTTTATATGAGATGTAAAGTCTAAATGAGAAAGAAAAAAAAATCAGAGAAGGAATTACAAAAATGGTGAAGAAGAAGTCTTTGTCAAGATGACATTACTGTATGTAAAGTTATCTGCGTGTGCGTAGCCATCCGAAAAAGATTGTACGGATTTCCAACAAAATGATTCGATCCATTTTTACACAGACGCGACGCCGACGCCGACGCGACGGCTCGAAAACTGAGGACGGAGTAGGAGACGGTATCTACTCAAAAGAACTAAATATTGGTCTATCCTTTAGACTTCCTAACCATTGTAGCGTGTTCCAAGCAGAAATTCTGGCAATCAAAGAGGTTCTATCGTGGCTCAGAGAAAACGTGATATCTTCAACAAATATCCGTATTTTTTCGAATAGCCAAGCTGCACTTAAATCACTTGATAATGTTTACTTTGTAACAGCTCGAGACTGTCGATCGTCTCTTATAAAGATGACAGAACAGTTTAACATTCACCTCTTTTGGGTGCCGGGGCATAGAGAAATTCCAGAAAACGGCAAAGCTGATGAACTCGCCAGGAAAGGAACTCTCATGCCAATGTAATTTAGCAAAACTACAATTGACATGCCTTTTGCTACTTGTAAACTTATGCTCAAGCAAGAAGCTATAAAGATAACGAATTAAAGATGGATAAACACCACGACTTGCATGGCTACCAAAAAGATCTGGCCAAAACTAGACTTGAAATGTACCAAAAGATTGTTATCCTTAAGCACATTGCACTTTAGCTCTGTAATTTTTGTCATTTGACACTGCCTAATAGGTAATAGACATGCCGCAAGGTTCCGTCGAACGATTTTTGTGTAAGCTGCATGGATGAGGGAGAAGAGGAAACAATTCCACATTTTCTTTGTACATGCCCTACCCTCTCTCAAAAAATTGGTGGCGAGAAATGTTTTTTAAAGGCAGGTTTGGCCAGAAATGCAATGCCTGCCTAAGTTAGTAAACAGCTTTGATTAGGACAAGATTCAGACAGACTGCCATTTTGAGATATATATATTTTTTTTTTTTTTGTAAAAATTGTAGTGAAATAAAATTCAAACACCTTAACTAACTTCACTAACCGGAATTTGTAGAAATTCGACTTAAGGAGGACATACAAATTTTGGCTTTCATTCAAATATATAAACATTGGATTTTCTCACATCCTACCAATAAATCTCAAATCTCAATGTCAATCGAGAATAAACTCAAGAGCTATTAGTTGTCTGGGGTCCCACAAGACAGTCACTTGAGGCTGTTATTTAACATTTATGTAAATGACATTGTCAACTCAATTAATTGTTGTTATTTGCTCTATGCTGATGACCTCAAGCTGTTTTTGTAATTCGAGTGCTTTGACGATTGCAACAGTCTCGAATCAGATTTAAATGCTACACTGCACTGGTGTCGACAAAATAATTTGAATCCCAATTGAAAAGTGCAGTTCTGTATCTTTTAGTAGAACTTTTAATGCTTTTCAATTACCCTACCAAATAAATTCTGCTATTTTTTTTTCTGTTCATCGATGATTGAAATCCTCACTGAGGACCCTGGCAGACCTATCGATGGTTCAGGTCCTGAGAAAGCTGTCTGAGATCCTTGCCTATACCATGCGATGGGCTGGAACCTAAATGAGACACAAGGAATTTTGTCATCGACCGCATTCAGATAGCTTTTGCATTCTTGGATCACTTTGGAAGTAGTTAGCGGGTTAAAAAGGTATAAGGAACAGCTTGGCTGCCGCTGCAAACACAGATTCTTCTCCCCATCCAGTCATTTTTCGTATAGAATTTTGAAGAAACCGAATGTTTTTTTTTTGTCTTAAAAGATACTTTAGTGTCATAAAAATAACATACCAATGGATGGATGCCGGCAAAAATTTCTAAATGGCCAAACGCAGGCATCACAGACTAAAGGTATTTACGCATATAATAAAATTTTATAGTTCTTAAATTTTTAAAGATTTTTCTCGAAATCACTTTTTTTTTAACTGGCCGAAGACATAACTCGAACAAATCTTCACCGATCTATACGCAATTTTGACAGTGCATTCGAAATACCTTCTTCCGGAGACGTACAAAGGATTTTTTTTTCAATTTTGTCGTTTTTTTTATAGTGAAAATTTTAATGTTTTGTTCAAACGCGCACCGTTTTGTGAAAAAAACAAAATATCGAAAAAATCCTACGTACGTTTCTTGCTGTTGTTATATAAAAACTAAAATTAAGGAGGTTACACCTTCATGGACACTTCCATGGACCCGTCTAAAAAATAAGGCGCCTCCGAAGAAATGCTGGACAGTCGCCATTTTGAATTTAATTGACAGGAAAAAACTTGTATTTGTATATTAAAACCTAAATTATAAAACCTCTTTTACAGATTTTCGATTGATCTTTTTATTGAGTCACAAAAAATTCTTAAATTATGCCCATTTTTTCACGCTTTAGACCAGCTTCCCCCTTAAGAAGTTTGAACCCGAAAGCTACTCAAATTACTTTTTTTTGTTTTGATTATAATAATGACTTCTTACTTATTTTCATTTTTTAGGATTAGTAGGATAGTCCTGCCTAACAAAAATATTTTATCGATCATAACAATCAAAGCATTGAAATAAAATATGAAAATATCTTCTTAGAATATAATTCTATTTTTTAAGTAAATATATAAATTACTATATGACTCAATTGCTTTATATAGTACAACGTTTATGTAATTAAAACATCGCCTGACGAGCGTTTATTTTAACTTATATTCACAAATCTTTAAAAGTTTAAGCCAATGCCGTTCCTTTTCCCTTCATAAACTTCAAAAACTTTTAAATGAGGTCGAGGTAACTTTACCTTCCACAAACAATAAAAGTAAAAAAAAGTCAAATTACAGTAAGCCCCAACATGACACATTGACAATCTCCGTCCCTCTTTCTGCTCCTTTGAAAACATTCACTTAACCAAAATCTTTTCTCCAAACATTTAGCATTAAAAGGGAAGACTGCCAACCGAAAAAAAAAGACAACTGCGAGTAAAAGAAGACATACACACGAAAAACCTCTTAACAGAGATTCACTTTTCTTGCTCATTCCTTGTTTTCGACTCGTAAGGCTTTTATGAGTTTTCTTAGTCGTCTTATAGAGTTTTTTCCAGCGTCTTAAGGATCTGTTTTCTTTTTTTTATTTCTTATTCACTTTCTTCTGTCGGATATAGACAGAAGATGTCATGCAAGAAACAGGCATGGGTAGACAAAAAAAAATCCTCAATCTCTCATGTGGTCGGAGTTTAAGTAAATGTTTACTTCCCTAGTTTTCGGTGGTGGCCGGTGGCCATGACCAGGACGTTGTAGTTCAGATTTAATGTTTGATTCTTTCGGACCGACCCGAAAAAAGGTCACAGGAGGACGATATCGTGACAATGTTACATTAAGCTGATTTTCCAGAGGTTTAAATGGGTGGAGAGAAAGCTAAACGTTAATTTCATGCAATTTAGAGTGGCACTGGCAACGGCAAGGGCACCAACCCATTGGGACTAAACTAAACCAGGGGAGTTGGTGCTAGATAAAACCTCCTGAGGAAGGTGATTTGCGTATATACATTCCCTTGGCAAAGGAGCGTCCACTTAATTGCTTGGTCGGTCTTTGATGGCTTTTCGTTTAATGACTGTTACGCTTTCGAGTCCATTTTGTTGGGTGCTAACGTGGGCCTTGCATGAGAAGGGTGCCTTTGGGAGGATTATCAACCGCCGAAAATCGGAGAAACTCCTAATTGGGGTGGAGGTCAGTCCATCAGGTATGGAGGTTTTATTTAATTTCATGGGTAGGTTCTGTCTCTCTCATGGGTCATGGGGAATGGGTGGACTCTTAAATTGCGCACTTGGGGAGAAGCCGCCTGCTTTTTTCGTCGTCTGAGAGAGGTTTGCCGAAATAAATTTGTCGAAAGTGGATTTAATGTTTTGATTTATGCTCCTTATCCAAGTTTGATATGGTAAAAGGTAATTTGTTTAAATTAGGAGTAGTTTTATGGTGATGAAATATTAAATGGACTTTTGGCAAAGCAAAGTCGGCAAATAATTATCAAAGGAACACATTTCCTGAAGGAGAAAGATCTTCATTACCGTTCTTACAAAATGAATGAGAGAAAGAAAGGCTAGAACTGCTAATCAAGGGTTATTTATGTACTTAGCATGAGCGTGTTTTTCTTCTTATGGCTCATTGCATAAATTATAAGCGTTGTTCTTATATGAACTTCAAAAGAGCTTAGTCGTTAATTAGCTTGAATAAACAATTTGTTTAATTTATATGTGTGACTTTTAGTTAATTAATTTCGATAACTCCGAATAGAAAAAGGACTTGATCTGCTTTTTTTGGTTTGAATATATCTTCTTCATGGGGACAGATGTATCAACCAAAAATTAACAAATAAATAAGGGGCACCGTAAGTTGGGATGAGTCAAGGCCTAGTGCATTTCACTCAACCGTTTCTTAAGTGGCGTTGAAGGAGACTTACGAGTTTGTTCGTAGTAAGTTAGAAAGCAGTTAACATTTACATATATCGGATGACTTCTTTTCACCTATCACAAATCTGCGAAAAATCAGCTTTGAAGTTATTAGGGTTCGAATTTCGACATCCCGAGTGCCAGTCCGAGGCTATAACTAATTGCGTTATGAGTCCAAGAGCAGCCAATGAAGACATTAGAAAGAAACTCACTAGCATTTGAATTTGGTTCAACTGTTGAGACTCAGTATTATGCTTGAAAGTCATATGCTCGATAGCCAATATCATTGCTTCGTAACTATCACATCGAGAATAAGGATAGATAAAAGGTGCGGTGGAAGCAAAAATGTAACTTTACTAAATTCGTAGGATGTTGTTCCAGTTTTCGTTGTTTTTCGACGGATTGGTTCGATGCCATAGTTACAGAATAGGAGTACAGATCTCAGTTGGTTCACACCAGTATTTTGTTACATTTATGCTCGAATCCCTAGATTGGCTTAACATAAATCAATGACTCTAGAGCAGTGTTTCCCAAAGTGGTCCAGGTGGACCCCCAGGGGTCCACGGGAGACTTGCTGGGGGTCTACGTAGGCGTGAACAAAAAATGGGGGTCCATGAGATGGTAATGGGGGTCCACGAAAATGTATCTGCTTTTGATAGTAAAGAGCAAAAATGTAAGCATAGTTTTTATAAGGGCCTACTACCTACATTGTTTTAAGTACCTAACTTAGCAGATAATATTTCAATATGGCAGGAGACTGTTACTTGTCTAAACTTGCGTATTCGATATTACGTACAATTTCGTGTACAGACCTGCAAAACGCTATCCGATCACCACTATAAATACTTGATGCCAAAGCTGTCCTCTTTGACTTTAAATCACAAAATGCTTTAAATCAAAAAATCTGGAAAACTGCACACTATCGGAGAACAATTAATTCTACCCGCTGTTGAAGAGGTTTTTAAAACTGTTTTGCACAAATCTCCAGTTGACGTACTAAAAAGAATTTCATTAAGTAACAATACTGTACAAAGACGCATTGATGAAATGAGCTCTGATATCGAAAATTTTTTGTGCAATCATCTGCAAAAAACTAGTTTCTTGTTGAGATGAAAATGAAGGACTGTCCCCCTAAAAGGGGGACGAATGGTAACCCTAACCCCCTCCTATTTTCATTTCCACATTAGGAAGTTTCACTTCTTCCGCGCGGAGGGACTCCACGCACAATTTCAATTTCTGCGATTTTTTTGTGAAAAGAACACGTCCACCCGAACTGGGGTCCATTTGGACCCCACGACTGAAATTCTATGAAAAACCATATTTTTTCTAATAAATATTTATTTTATTTCAAAAGCAGCATAGCTGATGCTTACACATACGGTTCTAGTGTGGCAAGAGCAACAACATCTGCCACATCCATCGCAGGTGGTCCTCTGCTCCTGGGCAAGGGTGACATCTACTTCTTTTACAAGAGAGCCTTTCGGGGACTTGATAATTGAAAATGATTACAGTTGCTAAGGCTGCTACGTCCAGTAAGTTGTAGAATACAACCAGCGGCTAGCGATTTGTTTGACGTGTACATGAATATATCGAGACCATTTGGTCGAATACATCGACTTCACCTTTGGTGCGGTTATAATCCAGTATCATGGCAGGTGTACTTTGATAACCGGAAGTGGCTTTCTCGCAAATATTTTGTGTTGATATAGGTATACCACTTGTTTGTTTTGCTTCAGAACATATATCAAAGATGGATGATTTGACTGGACGATACTTCTTTTTGTTATTGACATTTACAGGTTCATTCTGGCTATCAAAAACAAAAGAAATTTGCTTAAGCCTTTTGCAGCGAAGGAGGTTCTCTTTGTTTTTCCAAATCGTGCCAAGAATAGTGGTCTTCTTATCAACCTCAATGCAACCTCAACGCCAAATCCATCGACGTAATGAAATTGTCAACAGTGATGTTGCGTCCGGAATTGGAATATGATTGCATCAACGACATCAACACATCATATCCACGACCAAATCCTGTACTTCGGTCAGAGCAACCAGTGCAGATAGAAAACTTCAGTGTATCAATAGTCCACCTAAACCTCAAGCCATATTTGGCAGACTTGCTTGGCATTTTTTGGGGAAATTCAATCCATTTTGAGGTCATAAAATTGTTTAATGACTTAGAACAAACTGAAACAATGAAACAACGACTATTTACCGGAAAGCTGAAAATTTGCATAGGTGTAAGGGACACCTTTGCTATGAAACTGTAAAAAGTCCCAAGCCAAACAAATGGCACGACAAATGTTGATGCAAGAGAGAACAGTACAACGAGTTTTATTAGGAAAAAAGACGGAAAGGAAATACCGTATTTTAAAAAGAGAAAGATCCAACATAAATGCCGCTCATTTGATGAAATTGAGAGATGCTATGAAAGGAATAAGATTCAAAAGAAGAAAAAAAAGCAAAATGCTGAAAGATAATGCTATGGTGGCAACTCCGAAATGAAGCCTGTAAAGGCCAGTAGGGAAACATATAAATAGAGGAGCAGTCGCTACTGAGGATCTGGAAAAACCAATTGCAGACTGCTTTACGTCGATGGAGACACTCATTTCGCGCTCTCGGCATTGCTAACTTTAATCTTATAGGAATGCATTTGCAAATGGCCCTGATGCTGTGCTGTTCAAGGTAGTTGGAGATTAGTTTGAAAGGAACATGCACCAGCTGATCCTAAAAAAAGCAGACCCTCACCCTATTGCTACAACATCCTCTTTTCTCCTCCTTAAAGTTGGATATGAGATCTAGTCTGCTCCCATATATGAAAGTCTAAAAATCCACATCAACAATTTAATATGTCGCTAGCACCGCGGTTTTTGACCAGAAACAACAATAGTTGACCAAATTTTCAGACAACTACAAAACTTGGATAAAATCCAGGACAACGCGTAAGACAATATTTATTGCGATAAGCTGTGCAGGGGCATGACTAGTTAAGTGATTTAGGTGGAAGAAAATCAAACGGACACTGCCACGCGATGTTGTTCAAGGACACATGGTCTCTTGAAATGAGGGACTCCGTTTCTGTTAACGTTATATTATCTGAATTATTCAATGTCAATGAATGTATTCATCACACGATGAGTCTCGTTTTACTTATATGGTTAGTGTCCAGTTCCAACCCAGCATGGTTTAATAAGAGACTATCGAACCTAAAAAACAAAAAAATAAATCATTTAAATTATATAAAAAAAAATCTTGAGAATTTTCAACTTCGTTTGAATTACTTAAAACTTGAATATGAGTTCGACACTCTCAACAAGTTTTTGTACAAATCTTATATGTTCTCCTTACAGCATATCATGAAAAGTAATAGTAAATGCTTTTGAAGCTTTATCAACTCCAAACGTAGATCTAATGGCTATCCCAGTTGTATAAAATACTTAATTAGGTACGGTTTCTAATGATGTTGATGAGATCTGTAATCTTTTCGCAAATTTTTTTCAATCCGTCTATTCTACTAACTCTTCTACTATCTTAGAACCACGTTATATTTCAGTTCCAGATAGCGTAGGATCCATGAATATTGAGATATTTGAAATCAAAACTGCTTAGCTTGGCTTGGACCCAACCAAAAAAGAGGGACCTGGTGCATTCCACCAATTTTCCTTTCAAAATGTGCTAATTCTTTAGCTAAGCCTTTGACGGATCTGTTAAACCTGTTTTTATCTAGTGTTTTCTTCCTGGATTTCTGGAAATTGTCTTTTATTATTCCCGTGCATAAATCTGGTTCAAAACAAGAAGTTATTAACTATAGAGCTATATGTAAAATCTCCGCGCTACCTAAGCTGTTCGAAAAAATTGTGTGTGATTAACTATCCTTTACATAAAAAAAAGAGATTTCAGAACATCAACATGGTTTTATGTCTGGTAGATCTACTACGACTAATCTCTCCTTGATGACGAATTACATAGTAAAAAATTTTGAAAGCAATTTCCAGACTGATATTATATTTACGGATTTTGCTTAAGGCTTTGACCGTGTTAATCATCAGGTTCTAGTTAATAAACTGAAGCAATTGGGGTTTCATTCAAGATTTCTTGATTGGCTGCAATCCTGTTTAAGCCGCAGAATCATTTGAATGTTTCAAAATGCCAAGTTATGTCCTGCTTTCGTAGAACTCTACCTGTTCGGTTTTAGATTTATAATTCTGACCTGGAATGTGTTCCTCAAAAAAAAAAAAAAAAAAAAGATTTGGAGGTACTAAGCTTTCATTTTTACCTCATATTAATCCTAATCCTAATCCTAACTAATATTATAAATGTGAAAGTCCCTCTGTCTGTCCGGCTTTCTATGTTACCATCTCCCGCCCAAACTACCAAACTGATTGATATGAAATTTTGTGCAGAGATAGTCTAGAACCAGAGGAAGGACATAGGCTATATATTTTATCCCTAAATTCCCACGGGAACGGGAACGTATACGGGAATTTAGAAACTACAACACCGATTTCAAAAATTTTTCCTTGGATAGAATGCTTTACTATCCCAAAGTAACATAAACTTTAATTCATCCACATATTCCTACGGGAACGGGAGTCCTTACTAATATAATAAGTGTGAATGAAGCTCTGTCTGTCCGTCGTTCTATGTTACCATCCTCCGCCCAAACTAATAAACCGATTTAAATGAAATTTTGTACAAAGATTGTTCTGAACTTAGGGACGGACATAGGCTTTATTTCATTCGAATATTCCCTCGGGAACAGGTCCTCACTATTATAATAAATGCAAAAGTAGCTCTGTGTGATCACCTTTCTATGTTACCATCTCCCGCACAAACTAATGAACCGATTTACATGAAATTTTGTACAAAGATTGCTCAGAACCTTAGGAAGGACATAGGCTATATATTTTATCCCTATATTCCCACGGGAACGAAAACGTATTCGGGAACTTAGAAACTACAACACCGTTTTCAAAAATTGTTCCACCGTTAGAATGCTACACTATTCCTGAGTAACATAAACTTTAATTCATCCACATATTCCTACGGGAACGGGAGTCCTTACTAATATAATAAGTGTGAAAGTAGTTCTGTTTGTCCGTCGTTCTATGTTACCATCTCCCGCCCAAACTAATAAACCGATTTAAATGAAATTTTTTACAAAGATTGTTCAGAACCTGAGGAAGGACATAGGCTATATATTTTTTTTCCTATATTCCCACGGGAGCAGGAACGTTTACGGGAACTTAGACACTACAGCACCGATTTAAAAAACTCTTCCACCGTTGGAACGCTCCATAATCCCCGAGCAACATTAACTTTTACTCATCCCCATATTCCTTACGGGATCGGTCACCATATTTCCATGGGAACGGGGTCTTTACCAAAATTATAAGTACGAAGTTAAATCTGTCTATCTATTTCTCTTTGTTACCATTAGCCACCCAAACTATTGAACCTATTTATATGAATTTTGGTACAGAGACAGTCTAGAACCTGAGGATGGACAAATATTCCCATGGGAACGGGAACTTGGAATTTTCAAAAAATGTTCACTGTTAGAATACTAGAAACACTATTTTCAAGTAATATAAGCTATAAGTCATCCTCCGGAAACGGCCCTCATATTCCTACGGGAATGGAAGACTTTAGTAACAGTATGAATCCGAAATTAACTCTGTCTGTCTGTTTTTCTTTGTTTATATTTACCGCCCAAACTATTGAACCTATTTATATGAATTCTGGTACAGAGACAGTCTAGAACCCGAAGATGGACATCCTTACTAATATTACAAATTTAAAACGTTTTGATTCCCCGTTTTCCTTTAATTCCCATTGATTGGTCATTATAAACAAGTCTCAGGAGCTTTAAGTTGCAGGTGTTCGTTTAGAAAATAATCCCATGGCAACTTTATGTGGCAGGATCACGTGTATCAATCCCACAAAACCTTTTTATTTCGCAAAAAATGGAAAAAATTAGAACGTCGTGTGCAAACATATACTTAAATAAAAAAATAAAACAATCGTTTACTAAAACGCATGAATGTGTCTTATTTCCAAAATAAGTAACCTAAAAAATAAGAATGCTGACGAAAGCCACTATTCCACGCGGACGAAGTCGCGGGCACAGCTAGTATATATATATATGCTAAATCCATTATTATTAATTCAACTCTTAGAACAAATTGAATGTCATATAAACTTTAAATGTAAATTATACTCAGTTTTTAAATGGTTAATAAGCCACATAAATACATAATTAAATTAAATTTATCAACCCAAACCAACGGAGCTGATATTATGAATTTTTACTGCCTGTGATGAATAATCTGATCATAGATGACTTACCGTCTAACTATAAATAGTTATAAAGGTACTATAAATATTTTCTTGTTAAATAAAGGTAATTGGTTGACAGTTCATTGGTTGGCCTGGGACGTACGACGCCTACACTTCAGTCCTGCTATTGAAATACATAAATAAAAAATAAAAAAAAAGCAGTTTTTGAAAGCGTTTATAAATTTTAACAGGCTGCCTCCCGGAAGTCAAAGAAAAGAAGTCACCTGGATCCTCCTAAGAACGCTTTCTTAGGATTTGACTTAGCATGCGTAATAGAGGGTTAATGAGTGTGTTTGTTTACTTCGGTTCCCTTTTGTTTTAAAATATTCGAAATTATAAACTTTGGCTTTTACACAACTTTATTTAAAGAAATCTAGAATTAAATTTCACACAATTGTTTACAAGGCAGTGGGGGGGGTGCTTGTGTCTATCGTGGTTAGCAAAAGAATAAGAAAGAGAATGGCCAATGGCGGATATTGTCGACAAAAATGGCTGGCCTTTCAAATGGAACGGGAGGAAACAAAACATGGGGGTGTTCGTGCATTGTTCTTTAGAATTGGCAAGCACACTTTTGTTTTGGTTCCTCCCGTCTACGGCCGCCTCGTATTCTGACTTCAACAGAATAGCAAAGAAAGTATGGAGTCCTTTACACAAGTCATTTAAGCTGAGCTTGGTTTTATTTTCGGGCAACACTAACTGCGCTGCAGCGGGCTGATGCTGAAAAGAGGTTTCAGACATTTTTCTCTTCAGTGTGACGCTTTTGATTTACTGCTTGTCGAATTGGTGGTTGTATAGTTTCCAGGTTATGACACAGGAGTCCAAAGAGCTGAATCTTAATAAGACATTGGAAACTGGAACTGTGCGAATTCATCAATAATTGATGGAAATCAAATACAGCTTCAAGAATGATTCTATGATATTCGTTAGCCCATTTGGAAGCCCGAAGACAGTCAGATGTGCTGTTATCTATTAATAAAATTAATTTATAACGTTAACGTGTTTGGTGTCAATTGAATCACGAAGAAAGTCACTTTTCTTCTTTACCCAAAGTAGTATTCATTGGCAAGAGTAGTTCTCCGTTTCATCACCCCGTTATTGTAATTTTCGTGATTTTATTTTAGTCTTGCTCGAGGAAGTCTTGCTCTACCTCGCCTTTCTAATGTTACATTTTGTCTATTTCGCTTATTTTTCTATAATGACAATGACATCACGGCTAATTCTTCTCATTAAGTCAACATCGTCGGTGTAAACGAGCTACTGTACAGACTTTTGAAAGAACTTGCCTCTGGTGTTCGAATTCTAAACAACCTTTCCAAGTATAATTTTCAAATAGTCGCATTACAGTGTATCGCTTTGTCAAACACCTTTGTCGACAGAAAAGGTTGCGGTGAGCTATTTACCGATCTTGACGGAGCAGCTTTGGTTTTCCACAGCCATATCGAAAAGTGAAGTGAGTCTATTTGACTTGTGCACAGCTCACCTGTGCATAATCCTTTCATATACCTTGAAATGAATAAAAAGATGATGTGTATTGAAATTGTACTCTCAAGTTTTCCGAGATCTGCCGTTGTGTGAAAATGTTGGTCGATTGTGAACTTTTCTGGTCATAGACCGTATTGCACTAACGTCCCTTCTTTCCAAGGTCATGGAAACGTTGATAAACCGTCAAGTTATGAAATATCTTAAAGAACGAAGCTTCTTAATGACGGCTTTCGTAGCAAACGGTCCACTGGTGGAATCAATCTTTACAATAATTTGGAGAAAGTAAGATTATAACGTTTGATATTTCTAAAGCATTTGATAGCATCAGGCTCTTTTGCGTGCTTTTGGTATCGATGAGTCTCTTCTTCGTTGGATTAGAAACTACCTTTCCAACCATTCAATACAAGTTGTTTTTGATGGCTTCTAGTCTGATAAATAAAAATAAAATAAATAGGGTGGCGCAACAGAGCGGGGAGCCCCTGGGCCTAGCGCATTTCTCACAACCATGCCTTTTGAGGGAATAGAAGGGATCTACAATTTTCTGCCGGTTCCGAACGGCTAATTGATAAAGCGCTTTTCATGGCAATGAATACTAACAGAGGATTTGCCAATTCCTCGCGAAAGGCGATACCCGTGGAAAAAACATTTTTGCCTCTGTTGGGATTCGAACTCGAGACCTCTGGATTAGCAGGCGGACATGCTATCCATCACACCACGGGTACCACTAGTCTTTACTTGGCTCTGTATTTCCCCTGCATTACGATTCACAAAGGTTCAAAAGCAACGTGCATCGGTGTCTCCTATTAAATCCTCTCCTATTTTCCTTAATGCTCGCACTGTGTTCTATAACATTATAAGGGTATTCATAACCCCATGAATAATGGTACCCTCACCATTGCACCATTTATAGTGGAATAAGTCTCCTTTTTTAAGTTTAGATGATACTGAGATCCATTCATCCACATCTCGTAGATCAGCTGCTGCATGCGCCTTTCCAACTGACCTTCAGCTCCTATATCAGCCATATGCTCTTGCAGTTACATATTTGATTTAAGCTCACATGTGGCAAGTTTAACTTCTTCTCATAGGGTGGACGGCATTCTTGATCATCGTCCAAGTGGAATGGGGCATTCTGTCTGTTTGGTTTTAGTGTTTTCATCGCTGATAAGTAGTTTGCTGATGTGATCTTTCCAGACCCCCAGGAGCTACTGGAGATCTATTATTGTGTTCTCCTGCTGGTCCTTACAGGCATGAGTTTAAAATTTGTCAACCTGGAATGATCCTTCCACTTAATGGTAAGGTTTTTAAATCATTAGAACACCTTGTAGTGATTTAAGGCAGCCATGTTTTTCAACAACTGTCGTACTTTCGTCTCTCTGTGTTTTTGTCGACTGCATTTGTCGTTCAACTATTGGTTTAGTTCTTGGGGCCGATTGAAAGTCAGAACCTTAGAAAGCTGTTGTTCTGATGCCCTTTTGGCATTGTTGCTACTGATCTTCAATGAAGGATTCAAAGACAGTTAAATGGGACACTTGATTAGAAAAGACACCGCCAAACCCTTTGCGATGGAGCAGCTTCGTTAGAGTGGAACTTCCTTGAACAATGACCCCAACATACACAAATGAAGGCTCACACCACATTTGAAGTTTCAAACTTTAAAGCAAGCACTTAAGTCCAAAGGCTCGATACTTTAAACAATTAACGATACATTTTTTTGCTGATACCATTCAGACAGAGCACCCATCACCAACGCTATACCTTCCTGCCACTTAGCATCTCAGCAAATCTCTCAGCTTTATTACAAAATCCAATCTACACCGAAAATTGAAAATTATAAACCAACAGAACGCTAATTCCATTACGCTAAATGGTAGGTACAACTACTATCCTCCACAGGATATTATCATCCAACAAAATGGAGACTTATACCTCCAGAAATGTACATTATTACCTTTCCACGCTTCTCATCATCATCATCATCATCGTCATTACCATCATCAGTGTAGGCTCCTTCCTTCCTTTTACCTTTATATTATTTTTTTCATACTTCTTCTTGTGCAACTTCCTATTTCACGGAGGTTCCACTTCATAATGTACTGCCAGCCACACCATCTCCGTAGACACGACTGCAAAGAAAGAGCACAAAATCCTTGTAATTAACGACCACAGGAGTTGTTCTCGCCATTGCCATCGTACGCCAGATACAGACCAGATAGGATACCTCGAGTACATTTTACCCTCTTGAACTTCCTGATGTACATTTCAACGGAATTCATTCAGTTGCTGAGTCTGTTTCAATTTTCTTTCACTCCTTATAATTACAACCCACCCAGGTCTGGGGATAATAAATTTCCATTTCAAGTGGAATCCGACGTAAAAGGACGAACCCAGCTACAATAACAACAACAACTGCAAAAAAAGACATTCCAAACAAAGCAACTGTTTATTTTTAACCAATTTGACTGACTGGACTGAGAGGCCATCTTTGAATGTCGATGTCAATTCAGTTTACTTGGGCAAAATGCTTATGACATTTTTGTGATGCATGTAGCAGAACAAGTTGTTATTGTTGTTGTGCAAGGATATTCATTCAAACACCCGCAACGGCGGTTTGGTGTAGACAGATAAACTCAAGGAATTTACTGTCAAATTGGTCAACAACCCGGGCGATGATAAAAACGAGAGGCTCTGACTGCTCCACTTTGGTTAAATAAACAAATAAACAGAATAATTTGGGAAGCATAAGACACAGAAAACAGAAACATAAAACAGACGTCGACAACAACTCCGAAGAATCGTTTTTGAAAGGACCGTAAACCAAAATACAGCACTTGGACGGACGGACTATTGTTTTGAATACCTCCTTTGGATTGTGTTTAAGTTCGCCATGATGTTGAGGGATTTAACGCAATCGAGACATCTTGTGGTGGTGTTCGTTGCGTCGCGTCGTCGCATCGGTCGGTCGTTGCTTTGGCATGGGAAATTCTATCTATCTGAGATCTCAGTTGAGTACTTTTGCAGACCGACCTCGACGAATACGTTTGTTTTTCGTCGAAATTCAATTAGCAACTTTGGATGATGATGAACAACGTAAACAGGAGGAATTTTCGCCCTCACTGTTTATCCAAGTGAAGTGTGGTTTATTTTAAGAAAGACAAGAAGCAGAATAGTGCGGTAGCTAAAGTTATATAGCTAGTGGTTGTATTTGCTTCAAGAGCTAACGGAAATTTGAAACAATGTTTATGGAATGTTTTGTAACTTCTTGTCGCGGTTAAAATGCCACAAATAAATAGACTTTGGAAAATGGTGGAAATTAAGGGAAAGTCAAAAGAGGTAAGCGGAAGCCTTTGATTGGTATTTTGCTGTCAACGAATTGAGTTGATGGTAACAGATTTCAAGAACTTTTCAAATTTAATTTACAAGATCTTCAAGTAGGTGTGTAATTTGTAGATTGTGGTAGAAGGCTGTCACCTTGTAGATTCAAATTACTAGAAACTAACTTTGCTTTGGTGGAAGATAATGTTGGCTTTTTTCTAACGATAGTTTTATGCTCTTTTGCGGCAGTTTTTCCAAAAGATTTTTATGTCACTGAGAGAGGGTGGGGTATGTATAGGAAACGTGTAATACAGTTTCCTCTTCTTCTTCGCCTACAGATAGTCTTTGATAAGAACAGTTGTAGGTGGTTACAGAGTCGAGAAATTTTAAGGCTACTTGGCTGTCCGTGGAGACGCGAATATCTTATTCAAAATATTTATGAACATTATATCTTTAATCAATTAATTGATTTTATTAGTGTCCGCAATTAAAAGTTATATGATTGTATCTATTCTTTTTGGCTTTTTCGACATTATGTCGATTATCTCTTCGCATAGAAAACTTCCAAATCTCGATGCACGTTCAACAACGTTAACCCGTTTAATCGCTTTTGACTTGTTTTATTTCGCAGACACGTTTTCAATCTGCGCAGAGATGATAGAAGTCACAGAATATACGGACATTAATTAAAGGGAGAGACTTTAACTTATAAACTCTACAAATTTATTCAGATTATTTTGAATTCTCAGAATCCACTGAACTATCACTGTCTGGTTAGAGAACGATCACTGTTTCACAAAAGTTCTTGCGTAAAAAAATTTTAAGAATTTATGTAATTTCAAAAATATAACAATTCACTTGACGAAGTGTGACTCATGGTCGTCCTACTAAACCATACGAGTTTTTCAACGCCTGCTTCGGCGACGTCTCGGTTATAATGGGGGATTTGCGCCACGAACTTAAAGCAGACGTGGTTGATCAGGGCCACTGCCAGTCTGTCGTTTATCAAACCTTCCATATCGAAATAGAGAATAGCTTCCGTTGAGACCAACCCACTAAACTAAGTGCGTTTCCTCTAAATATTCAATATTGGGGTTAAAAGCCCCAAATATCAGGAAATTGGTTGAGTTCGTTGCGCTCGTTGTGTTTTCTCGATCTCGATCTCACGTTGAACCATATAGGGCACCCATAGACCATTGGCCAAATGAGGTCCATATAGCAAATCACTTTCATTCTGCTTTCAAATTGACTACTGTGAAACAGTCGCCTTGTTAGAGCAAAAGTTCCTCTAGCCCTGGCCGGAGCAGCACCCATATGTTTTTTTAAAATACAGATATATCAGTAATATCAGTTAGCCATAGGCCGAGGAATTTGACTTACTACTTTCCTTGGCGGTGGGTGGCCATGTAGATCAACGATCACCTGCTTTGGCCAGTTTTTTTCTCGTATCCCTTGGAGACCGAGTCAAAGAGGTTCTAAATAAAATTGTTCCTGATTTCTGGACGTTGATTCGCAATATTGCTGTATGACCTGTTCAGGAGCCTCGGTGTCTGGTGCATTTCTCACAACCGATTCCGAACAACTAATCACGAAAGCGGTTTTTATGGCAATGAATTGTCTATCGGCGGAATTGCCAATACTTCGCGAAAGGCGATACCATCAGTGAAGAAACACATTTTGGTTTTTTGTTGGGAACCCGCAACTTTCGAGTAAGAAGCAGACATGTTTACCATTACGCCTACAAGGTATTTGTCCGAGTCAAAGTTTGCCTACCGGAAAGCTCAGACACCAATAACACTAAAAGAGTGTCTTACGTTGATCGCAATATGGAAGCTACTTATAACAGAATTTGGATTCGCAGCATAATCGATTAACCTTTGAGTTAGTTAACAGATTTTTGGCTTACTTTGGCGAATTCAGCCCTGATGCGATTAGACACTGTACGCTCATTGCCTACTCAGCCTGCTGCTAACAACAACGACAAATTAGTGTTGTGTCTGTTGCCTGGAAAGAAATCTCCATAGTACATCTATGCAATTTTTCTTCTTCTTAGCTCCCGATTCACTCCCTAGGATGACGGTTATATCGACTTGGAAGCAGTTTAAGGCTTTCGCTTGTTTCTGGCTGTACGTACTGATTTGAAAGATCTAACGTTCCGCTTGCAGAGCCGTAGATTTTGTCCTTTCTTTGTAAGGTTTATAAGGTTTTCAACGGTGAAATCATTATTATTTCTCGAATCTGTTGGCTTTATCGAAGACAATCTCGTTTTCTGGGAGAGCATTTGAGAGTAGGTACTATAAAAATCAACTCACATTTCGCTATAAAATACCAAATTGTCAACTGACAGTTTAAAAAGCTATGACACGAGAATTTTGTCTCGAATTTGTTTACAATTTTCGGTTTTCGACAGAAAATTTTATTTGAAACAAAAAGTGTCTTGCTGATATTGTCATCAGATCTATAGTTTGTCAGATAAACCATAAAATCTTTGGTATTCTATTTTCCAAGATGGCGGCGGCTGAAGGATCAAGTCTCAATTTTAGCCCTCCAAAACTTGAATTTGAGTTAACACTTACCTCCATCGCTATATAATTGCGTCCTTTTAGTGGAATAATTAGCACAAAAAGCAAAAGGATTCAATGCAAAAGCAAAGCAAAATCTTGTGAATAGTTACCGAACAGTTTCAAAAACTGAGTATAGTTTTCATTATAGCCGTACGACCACATCTCATATCTAATCGTCCACCGCTTATAAAGTCCCATGAGTCCTTTTTGACACATTTTACATTTATCTACGTTCTCATAGGTAGAAAGTCTTTACAGAATGTTTCCCTCACCCGTATCAATGATTTAATTCTTTTCAAACATTCTCTCATCTATCACACATCAATTTATATACTTTTGTTTGATTCAACGCCTCATTCGTCCATAAATCTCTCGCTCTTTGTCTCACACAACCTCCTATTACCCAATATTTATCACTGTTTACATTTTTAAATTGAATAAAATTCTACACATCGTGAAAGTAGAAATCCTTTTTGAAAAATGTAGATCCTTTGAAATTGTCTCTGAGAAAAATAATTTCCATTCGAATCGTTCGACCCTCATCTTCTGAGTAATTCATTCCCGCATGACGTCATAAATAAAACCCACAAAAAACCCCTTCGACCTAAACGACTACTGCATCAAAAAACTAAACCAACAACAAACAAATTCTCGTTGTTTATGAATCACTGAAATATGCCATTGATTTGCTGTTAAGCATAATTTATAAAAAACCAATTCCCCGCAGTAATTAACTTCATCCAGAGATACCACACGAACGCAAGTCGAGTGATAAATGATCCCACGGGATAAAGAGGGTTAGAATTCCACATCTTGCTATGGATTTGTTTGAAAATAGAGTAGCTATGTACAACAATCCCAAATGAAGACGTTTGTACTTTGAAAATATTTTCACTGACAGCACACGATCCCGCATCGATTTATCTCATTTCAATAGAGGAATAGAGATAGAGTCACAGGAGAATTCCTAGCAATCTGTCAATCATTTGACCCTGACGTTATCGTCGTCGCAATGTCTACTTCTGAAAGTCGTTTCCAGCTCAATTACTCATCAAATCTCTTTTTACGAAATTGGATCACTTATATAGACGAGAGTACAGAGCCTAGAGTCTTGGTTGTCGTTTGTCGGGTGATCATGTAAAATATCACGACCGTGTGTGGATATGATGAAAACCGGCTTCGATCTGTCAGTTGAGATTATAGAAATGTAATTTGTTGCCTGTTTAGCATAATAAATTAATCAAGTCTTTTTTAAGACGCGATGCTGGATGATGACAGGCCAAGGACCAAGAGAAAGGTAGAGATTTATGTTCGAATAGGGGTGGAGTCTGTTTATGGGAATAGAAAGATGATTTGTGACTCTTACGGCCTAAAAAGTGAATAACTGAGATGCAAGTCATAAATTCTATTGTGGTTGGGGGTCTTCAACGGTTGTATGCATGTTTCTCATCAAAATTTATGACATTGGTAGGAGTAGATAAGCTATCAGGGCTAATTAAAGTACCATACATCTCAAGACCCAGATAACATCTTACCTGCTGTTAATAACGCCAGAATAATGGCCTTTCACTATAGCTGGGAGTTGCCCGTCTCACCCTTAATCTAAAAACTCACCTTTTTTTAATAATCGTTTCATTTTACGAAAGACAGCAAAGATCTGCGACTTCGGTTGCCGGAAATTAGTTTTGTAAACATTTCCCTCTGCTCCGCTGACTTGAATGATTAAATGGCCACATGATCGATGGATGACCTGCTTGTTCTTCTGTTGGATAGAAAAAAAAAAAAAAAATACCCATCCAAGGAAACACAATCTCCTACGCCGCGCAGTCATCAAAGAACATTCCTCCGCGCAAAACTACAAAACCGCAAAAGAAATCATCATCATCATCAGCATCATGGTTTCGCTTGACATACCATCTGTGGTTTCCATATTCAGCCTTCAGGTATAATCAACCTCCAAGGCCAAAACCACATTGGCCATCTGCTTGGAATAAGTTGGTAGATAAGAAACAGAGCTGCACTCAAATCCATGTTGGAATTAAGATTCCCTCAAGAGAATTATTACCTTATTACTCTACTGCACCAGCAGCACCAGGTATGGTTGTGCAAAGGGAGAGATGGCTCTAGGAAATACCAACCACAGGAATATTTGTTCAATTAAACGCAGAAAGAAGAAGATAGAGCTCTTTGTTACGAAAAAAAAAGACATTCCTTTATCCTTCTGTCGTTTTGCATTTGATAGACGAACGTCTGTTACCCTTGCGCCTTGCCTCAGCCCGGCGAAACGAAGAATGTATTATGCAATCAAGGAAGACTGGCAGTCGTAAATAAGAAGAAAAGGGATTTTTTCTTGCTCCGGACATTTGAAAAGAGTCCGGGCGATAGATGAAAGTAAACAGGATATAAACATTTACAAGGATTTACCTGTCATATTTGGAAAATTTATAATTACCCTTATCCATCCGCTGCGGGCAGTTCAGCCGTGTCGTGGTTGGGCGGAAGTATGAGTATTCTTCGTTCTTTTTTGTTATATGTTTGGAGGAAAGGGAAATAAAAATTTTTCTTCTTAATCGTTTTCTTTATCCTGTCGTTTAGATATAGAAAATTACGTTAATGAGCCTGTGTAAAAGGAGTACCTACAGTGTGCTGCCGCACTTACTTTAAATGCGTGGCAGCAGGTTGATTTTGAATGGGTTTGAAGAAGAATCGATCAGTTTTGACTTTTGAAATAGGAAAATTGCCGCCAGGAGTGGTTTGAATTGAAATTATTCTTTTAACGATTTAATGAAGTAAGGGGATCGATGATAATACAGCTGTTTTGTCGGGGGCAGCGAGTGAAGCAGTTTTGAATATTCGACTGACAATTTATTTTAGAATGAAATACTTTTCCAATGAAATGGAATACAACCAATTCAAAATACGAAATGTTCAAACGAAATGTTCAAAATACAATTATTTTAAAGAAAAGACGGTTTAACTCTGACCGTCATTAGCTTGGATTCAAAAATAGGTGCTCAACACAATTTACCGTAACGATGGGAAAGATGGAATTGGAGGAGGTGTATGTACATACAGGGTGTCCCGTAATTCGTGTTACATACTTTGGGATGTGATTCTTGGTCATATTCTAAGGCTAACTTTGGTGTACCCTGACCTGTGTTAAATTCGATTTCTCTGTCAATACTAATGGTAGAGACCTAATTTTTAGATTTAATTTTTTGTAGAAATAATATTCTTTAAAGTGGGCCCCTATAGGCTTAGGGTTGCCAGACTGTACAATAGTTTTTTCTTAGAATATGACCAAAAATCACGTCCTACAGCTTGTAACCAATTATGGGACTTAGCGGTAGAACTTGTCTTTACTGCCACCCGATCTGAAATAGGCAATACCTAGAAAAGTGTATGTCTATCTTGTTAATTGCAAAAAGAGAACTTCATTGAACTAGAGGAAACCTTAAATTTAAAGAGTGGTTAAATTTTAAGGGCCGATGTTGCATGTGAACCACACCTAAACGTCATGTTTTTTTCTGCATTTCATTTGACATTTCTTGCTATTTGTAGTTAAAAGCTTCATAAATATAAAAGATATTCGTACAATTCGTACTGCAGAAAATATTGCTATTGTTTGCGGTAGTTTAACTGAAGAGACGATCAACTCGTCGTCGTTCACTACCATTGCACCTCTCACGCTCGTCGTTGGTGAACATTATATATAAAGGCTTGCATTTACACACTTACAAAGTGCAATTGACTTAAAAACTAAACTTTAACCGCCATTTCAAGCGTAGTCAATGGTTAGAGTGGTGGCAAGAAAAAGCAACAGCGGATGATCAGTTTTTCAAGAAAATCATCTTCAGTGACGAGGTGCATTTTCATTTCAGTGGATTCGTCAATAAGCAGAATTGCCGCTTTTGGGCGAATGATAATCCAAGGGTGATTGTCGAAAAACTAATGCACCCAAAAAGAGTGACTGTTTTAGTGCATTATATTTGCATAATCGAGCCGTATTTTTTCAAAATTAGGCCGGTCAGGCTCGCTATCGTGAATGATAACAAACTTTTTATGGGCCGAATCTTAATATATGGATGTGGACGATATGTGGTTTCAACAGGACAGTGCCAGGTGCCACACAATGCATTGGTAGCAAAACAATGGCTCTTTTGAGCGACAAATAGGGTTGCAAACGCTACATCGATGTTTTAAAAAAATCGATGTTTTGGTCATAGACATCGATGTTAACATCGATGTTTTGAAAAACGATACATCGCCAATACATCGAAGGCAAAACTGAAAACATCGGCAAAAACATCGGCATCGCACATTCATTTCCTTGAACATTCCCTACACATGTAAAGTGTAATTCTTAAACAAAAAAGTTTTTTGATCACTGAATTGCAACAACAATTTACCTACAAACGAAAAATAGCATAATCAAGAGCCTGTAGATCTGTTGTTAGTTAGTAGTAATGAAAACTATTTCTAAGAAAAGGGCAACCCGTTCAGTGAAAAACAGTTTTGTAAGAATTGCGGCTCAAGGATTTATTCACACAGACATAAGACGTAACTGGTGACAATTATTGTAGTTTAATTATTAAATGAGTGCACTATTGCTTTTCAATTCCCGGCAGAAATAGAGAAATGCAAAGTAATTGATTCATGTTTCGTTTGAGTTGCGACTTGCGAATTGCCAAAGTTACGTTACGTTTCTCATGATTCTGAGGTGTGACAGCCGCTTCTCGATTTGAAGTGAGAATCGACTCAAGAAGCACCAACACATGTTACTCAAATGTCAAAAAGAAAATTTTCCTCAAGGAATATTTTTTAAGAGCCATAGGTGTTTCACTCACACAAAGGAAATTACGTTAAACTGAATAGACACAATTTTGGGTGTTCTCCATTGGTTTTAAAAATGAGTACTTCTCCAATGGAAAGCGACATAAGTGTTTTCAAAGAAGATCATATGAAATCTGTTTTTAAAAAGCATACAAAAAGTGTAATGCTTTATCTTCCCATCGTTGCCACGTGAGCGTTTGTTTTCGGGAGTTGGGGCAAGAATTACTCAGGACAGAAACAGACTTCTGGGGACAAGACTATCAGAGCTTATTTTGATTCGATCTCAAAATTCTTGGGTTTGATCAAATAATTTGGATATTTGTAATATTAATAACGTTTAAATAAATGTTTTGTATCGCAATTTGCAAATGAATCCTGTCGATTTGAATTTGGAACTGGTAAGACTAGTAAATTTCCATATTTAGCTACAGTGCACGTAAATAAAGCCAATTCTTTTCATTATTGACAAGATAATTAAAAAACCGGCAAAACATCGGAAAAACATCGATGTATCGTTGTTGACATCGATGTTAGTCGGAGACCATCGATTTTTTCCAACATCGATGTTTCTTACAACGATGTTGCAACCCTATTTCTGATCCGAGTTGTAGGCTTCGGCCCATACAATACGTTACATCCGTACGCTAACTGATTCAAATAAAAGCTGTAAGTTTTGCCCGACGCAGAGGATAGATGTGACCCATATAGAACCCGTTGCGGTGTTTTGGCAGATATAAATAAATGAAAAGAAATAAATAAATTAAGAGAAATAAGAGATGAATCGATAAGTCAACGTCACTAGAGATGGTCAATTTTCAACACAGCTTCAAGAAGAGAAACTAAAACCAAAGTTGGAATTTCTTATTTTGATCAAACAAATACAAAATGCAAATTTTTACAGTTGTCGTGTTCTCAATGATCTTCTTTGAATAGCCACGTGTGGAAAATTTCGACGATGTTCAAGTTGGTAGGGAGCAACGGAGCTGCTGTGATGCCACGGCTGATTATTAAAAAAAAGTCTACATCAACTTGCGCAGGTTAAGAGGCTCTTCACGTATGCTCTTTCCAAATAATATTATATTTTAATTCCATTCTTCTTTTGCAATACCAATGTGTAACCGTGTATTTATGTAAACGTAAAATTGAAGTTGCGTTCAATGATTGCTTAAGATATATACTCATGGCTTACCAACATCAAAGATCTCTGTTAGGAATAAACCTTTATGAATATCATGAGCTCAGAACCATTATAAGACTTCGTAATATAATTTACAATAAAAGTTCACAGAGGTCTTTAACTTTACTTGCACAGTTTTACACACTCGGTAGGAGAGCGATCCTACTTTGTCAAAGCCATTAAATTGTGGAACGATCTTCCACATGAACTACAAAGAACAAAACAAAAATTTTTCGTTACAAAACTTGTTTCTAATACCTTGCAACGTTTTTAAGTAATGCTTAGTAAAAAAAAATCTAGTTTTAAGCAATTTTTCGCTACCTTTTTCAATAGATCTGGCCATCACCGTCAATGATGGTTCGAATAATGACTTCCAAAGCTTCATAAGTTGCTGGTTTGTTTGAACTTCAACTTATGTACGAGCTACCATTGGAATAATTCTTCTTTCGCTAAAAAACTTTATATATTTTTTCATATATTTTGCTATACACCCAAGCTAAGAGATTGGGTTGGCTCAGATAAATTAAGCATAGAAATGGTCTGTCGTTTGCCGACAGCCACCTTAACCTTACCTAACCTAAGCACTGCTAGGAATTCAGAGAAACACCTAGGAAAAAGGTTGGGTTTCTTCCAGTGCCTTTAAGCTCAGAATATTTCCCTGAACAGTTCCCTTTTATTTCAAAACCAATGCAACTGCACCCACTTTTTGTCAGAAAACCACACGACTCATAACAATAAGTCTTCAGTCATGCCATGAGGCTATCTTTCACTTAAAACCCTTTTTATCTTTCGTCTATCTGTAGGCTTCGATTTAATATCCACCGCAATTAAGGTTAACGCATTCACTCCTTCCATGCTTTCCATAAAATGATAAATTGCACTTTGCGCCAACGATATGTTAACAATTGTATTCCTTATGGCAAAACACGTGTCCGTTCATAACTTATCATACACACACGCCCACACCCATTTAATCTACCACCAAGAAACCGCTCACACCAATCATCAATTAATAATCCATGTCCACTCAAAATGATTGATTGTCCTTTTTAAACCATAGAAAACGTCATAAGGACGAAGAATGCGTGAATCCTTATACAATACTCCATGTCCATAGGCCAAACCCCACAATATGCACTAACCCAATTCGTTCCAAATACTCTCCACATAACACCCCCACAATCATATAAATATCCTTCTTACACTCAGTCAGTCCTTTTCTTTGCAAATATTTTCTCATTAAAATTCCACGGAAAACAATCCTTACCCTGGCTGTCCCAGAGTGCACACCATAATTCAACCCGATGAAGGATTTCACTTTGCTGAGAGTGTGTGTGTGTTTTTTTTTTTTTTTTTTTTGACCCCAAGGAGATTGTAATCCGTTCGATGCAAGACAAAAGATTAAGGAAAACGGAATTCTAAGAAGACATGTGAAATGGAGGAATAAAATACTGGAATGGAGTGCATAACTTTGCACTACTTTGGATGTTGCTTAACTTCAAGTGGCATGTAAGTTAGAAGAACAGTAGGGGCAAATGAAGAGCTAAATTCAGTTGGGACATTCTGGATGATGAAAGAAAACTAACCTTTTCCTTTTTTTCTCTAAAATTTGCTTGAAAAATAAACTCACTCGCATGTGTGTAAAAAAAAACATTTTAAGAATTTATCAAAAAAACTGCTTTGGAAAACTTGAACCTTAAGGGAATGTAAAGCGGAGTTCCTTCAGTTATCTTACATCTGTACTGTACTCAAATGTGTACGCTTTAAAAACACATCTTATTTCTTATGAACACATTATTATAATAAAAATTTATAAAATTTATATTACAAAAGTGTTGACAACTTTAAGGTTACTGTTTGTAAAGCTGAATCAATTTTGGGTCGTCTTAAGGCACTTCCTCGGCCTTCAAATCTACAAATGATGAACAATTTCGGGCTGTAGGAACTGGTACCTGCATCACCGAACCTGTTCCGATCTCGCTTAAATTTATAATTCCTACATTTCAACAAAACGAGAGTACAACTCTCGTGTTTGGTGAGGTACTTCCCAAAAGCCCTTGACCCTTCTTAGTTCTTACATACAAAGGGTGGCGCGACAAAGCGGGCGACCCCGAGGCCTAGTGCATTTATCACAACCATGTCTAGCTAGGGAATGGAGGGGACCTTCAATTTTCTGCCGGTTCTGAACGACTCGTCAAGAGAGCGCTTTCATGGCATTGAATTTACTAACGGAAGACCTGCCAATTCCTCGAGAACGTTGATACCCGTGAAATACAGCTTTTGGTCTCTGTTGGGTCTTGACTATGAAACTGCCTTGTTATAGACAAACATGCTAACCACTATGATACGGGCGCCTTCTTGTTACAGTTAAAAACAGAGCTTTGAAACTGATAGGTTATAGTTCAATTGTAGAACCGATCGATTGTCTTAAGCATCGTCGTAAACAGTGCTCTATTGAAATAGTTAGTTAAATTACTTCCCTGAAACAGATTAGCTATAACACCCATTACGTCAAGAATGTTCTGCCATAGACGTGCAGTCATATTTAAGCCGTTCAAAACAAATATGGAATTTTTTACTCGACTTTTACAATCTACCACCAATCACACGTTTCAACCAAAAATAAACGGTAGCAATGCTCGCAAGCTCTCATTTAAATACTTAAATTTGTTCAGATCATCTAACACTACTGCTCACAAAAACATGTACTTACGCACCAACAAAGAGTTCAAGAAACTGTGCTTACAGAAAAAAGTGCTTCATCTCAAAACCCTAGCATCATCGTAATTCTCAACGGCATGAGAAATTTTGTTTCTCACAGAACAAAAAGTATCACCCCCAAAGAGAATTCGTGGTTTGATTCAAGCTGTAAAGAGGCGATTAGGGATAGAGAAAGAAGTTTTCGTAGATTTAAAGACAAGCCCACTGTAGAAAACCGAAATTTGTTCAAACGGGCCAGAAATATCTGTAATGCTCAGATACAAAGGACTAAATTTTTACATGACCAAAAAGTAAGGCAAAAAATACTATTGTGTCCAAAAGGAAGTAAAAACTTTTGGTCTTTTGTGAAGAACATTAAGAACTCGATCACGTCATCGGTCCCAACGCTCGTCTTCAATGACTCTCCGTATGTCAGCTCCATCGACAAAGCCAATTTGCTGGCAGCTCAATTTGCTGCTAACTCGACACTTCCTCATAGCATAGTGGCTCCACCTGAGCTCGAGGCTGCAAATTCTTTGATGAAGCAGATATTCTTTCGAACTCGCTCGGTTGCGAGAGTCCTCAAAGATCTCAACATACATAAATCCGCTGGTCCAGATGGTATCCCCGCCGTTATTCTGAAGAGGTGTTCTTCTACGCTGGCAAAACCACTGCGTAAACTTTTCCATCTTTCCTATTCTGCTGGGATTTTTCCGAGCAGATGGAAAACTGCATTTGTCCAGCCGGTCCCTAAAATAGGCGAATCTTCCTCCCCTTCCAATTACCGTCCAATTGCACTAACGTCCCTTCTTTCCAAGGTCATGGAAACGTTGATAAACTGTCAACTTATGAAATATCTTGAAGAACGAAAACTTCTTAATGACCGTCAGTACGGCTTTCGTAGCAAACGGTCCACTGGTGATTTGATGGCTTATCTCACTGAAAAGTGGAACCAATCTTTACATTGTTTTGGAGAAAGTAAGATTATTGCGCTTGATATTTCTAAAGCATTTGATAGAGTTTGGCATCAGGCTCTTTTATCGAAAATGCGTGCTTTTGGTATCGATGAGTCTCTTCTTCGTTGGATTAGAAACTACCTTTCCGACCGTTCAATACAAGTTGTGTTGGATGGTTTCAAGTCTGATACCCACTTCATAAATGCTGGTGTGCCCCAGGGCTCCGTTTTGTCTCCGACTCTCTTCCTCATTTTCATTAATGATCTCTTGTCTGAAACTTCTAATCCACTTAACTGTTTTGCTGACGACTCGACCCTCAGCTTTTCATATTCGTTTCCAAATTCACGTCCCTGCTCTTCGGATGTGGAACTGGAACGGTTGCGTATGATAAGCTCATTGAATTCTGACCTTGACAGCATTGTTGCATGGGGTATTATGAACCGAGTAGAATTCAATGCTTCGAAAACTCAATGCTGTCTCTTGTCGTTGAAGCTTAACATTCCCCCATTGCCATTATCCATGAATGGTACCTGCATCGAAGAAACCGAAAAGCTGTCAGTACTTGGTATGTGTGTAAACGATGATCTTCGTTGGAATGACCACATATTTGAAGTCGCCAAAAATGCTGCAAAATGCTTAGGCTTCTTGAGACGATGTAGGAAGTTCTTCACCCCTTCTGATCTGGCTACAATTTATAAGGCCTTCATATCCGCCCAAAACTGGAGTATAACTCCCATATCTGGTCAGGTGCCTCTCAAACATCTTTGCACCTCCTTGATAGGGTACAAAATAGAGCGTTAAAACTGATAGGTGATAGTTCAATCGTAGAATCAATTGATTCTCTTGAACATCGTCGAAATGTTGCCTGTCTCACTCTCTTTTATCGCTTTTTTCACAAGCAGTGTTCTAGTGAAGTAGCCAGTTGCATTCCTCCCCTGAAACAATTTAGCCGCAACACCCGCCTCGCTAGGAATGTTCATCAGTTTTACCTTGAGCCCAACTTCGGGCGTACAGTCAAGTATAGAGATTCGTATTTCAGTCGCAGCACCCGAATGTGGAATGCTTTACCTGGCTCAGTATTTCCCCTTCATTACGATTCACAAAGATTCAAAAGCAACGTGCATCGGTGTCTCCTTTCAAATCCTCTCCTATTTTCCTAAATGCTCGCACTGTGTTTAACAACATTATAAGGGTATTCATAACCCCTTGATGTGCGCGTTAATTATAAAAAAAAAAAAAAAAATCAAAACTACAGTTTTGTAAAAATTCAAAAGATTTCTGGAATAGTGTTCGGGATTTGGGAGGACGTCACCAAAGTGTAAAAATTGTTCTAGATTGTGGATTTCTATAACTTAATGTACGACAATGCGTGTATTCCAGCTGGTTTCACTAAAGCCCTAATATTGCCAGTTTTTAAAAAAAGAGATGCAAGTCGTGCCGAAAACTATCGAGGAATATGTTTGCTAAACTCGCTAAGAAGGATTTTTGCTACGATTTTGTATAGAAGGATTTCCAATTGGATAAAAGAAAACAATCTTCTTAGCATTTTTCAGGCTGGTTTTCGTTCTGGATATTCGACCATAGATCTCATTTTTGCGGTGACCAGTATAGCTAGAAAATGTATTGAAAAAAACAAAAAACTCTAAGCATGTTTTGTAGACTTCAAAGCAGCATTCGATACTGTCAACAGGCAAGCTTTGACATGTAAGCTTGAAATGCTTGGAGTGTCGAGAAAATTTTTATTAATGTACTTAAATTTTTGGCGTCAACAACAGCAACCGTTTGGGATGGATACAAACTGTCGGAATGGTTTGAAACGTCTGCTGGTGTTCCACAAGGATGCATTTTGAGCCCTATTCTATTCCCTTTCTTCATCGATGGGATATGTTATGTTATTCCTGGTGGTTATGATCTTCGAAAGCCGACAGAGAAGAAGACCACGTGAGGAAACCTGGCGATTTAATAACCAGGAAATATGTAGATGTAGTAGGTAAGTGAGTTCAAGTACTTAGGTGTTTTGTTGACATCAAACTTAAACTTTGGCAAACACGCTAAAGAAAAAAGCAGGGAGGAAGCTAAGTTGGCGCTCAATTTGATGTGGCCGAAATTCTTTGCAAATCAAAATATTGATCTTTTATCAAAATACCAAGTGTTTAAAACTACAGTTAACGCCTTGCTTGTGTTATGGCGTGTAGGTTTTCGGAGTCAAACCGTTAGAAGAACTCGAAGCTGTTCAAAGATTTTTCTTTAAGCGACTATTTCGATTACCAAGCGCAACACCGACCTATGCTATACATTTAGAGTCTGGTTTACCACCCATTTACATCCAAAACCTCAAAATTCACTTAGACTACTTAACTAGAGTGATGAAGAGAAGTAGCTCTAGTCTCCATAAGAGAATCATGAACAAATTATTGGCCACAAACGCTTCTCTATTCAGATAATGGCACCAGCTAGCGTTATCTCATGATCTACCCTTATCTCTGACAGAGAACAACGTTTATGATTGGACGGATATATTTCCTAAGATTAATTTATAAGAATCTTAACCATGGACTATCAACCGAAGAAAGCTATTTCGCTTCCAAATACTCTTCAGAAGTTATAAGCACCATCTTCAGTGTTAGGGTTGAAATTCTAAATCCGAACTTCATTCCGCACAGAAATGATCTTTAGCAATCTTGTAATCTATGCAACAGAAGAGAACCTGAAAATATTTTTCATTTTATTGCAGTGTGTCCAATTTTACAAGAAATTCGACGTTTGTATTTCCGGGAAAGTTGTATGTTAAATAGGCTCTACGAAGTCTTGAATGGAAAGAGTGACTGGTTGTGTATGTTCAAGTATTGTAAACATGCATTTACTTATCGCAATAGTTTCTAAAAAAAAAAAGCCCTCTACCAGTTATTGCGTTAAGCCACCCCTTACGTTCGAAATCCAGCCTATATGTTGGCTGCAAATTATTCAAATTGTAGAAGATCTCAGAACCTCGCTTTCTCATTTCACCCAATTTTAGAAATTGCACTTGCTTCTTCAATTGCATGTACTTAACTGTTCAACGTAATTTTTTTTAAATGTACGTTAAATAATAACTCTTTTTTTATTTTAATCATAGTAAACGTTTCTCTAAATTTTTATAATCTCTTCAATTGAAAGTTTTGTATCAAAATATCTGATGAAATTATCATTAAAATTGTAAATTAATTAAAATTGTTGTAGTTCTTTAATATACAAATTCTTTTATGCATACAATTTATTTTTACAATTTATTTTTTGTTTCTTTTTTATGGAATGTCTCTCCGGCAGACGGCAAAATTGCCATGTCCGTATTCTTAAGGCAAAAATATTGTAATTTATCATAAAATAAAGAATTTATCTATCTGTCTATCTATCTCTACTCGACTCTGATTTTTGATGAGGGACTTAAAAATTATTGTTCATCGGTGTTTCTTACTCAATCGTCTGCTATTTTTGTAAATGCTGGACATGTTTTTCCCAAAATTGTAAAGGTTTTCATAATATCTTTGTGTGCGCTTAATTAATTTTAAAACAATGATCCCGTTCAAAACCGTAATAATAAGGGAACCCATTTTGGCAGGGCTATAACAAGAAGTGAATTTTTTCTTCCAAGGAATCTCAAAAAAGTTCTTTGTTCGAAGTTTGAAGCTATTTCGTCCATCCATTTGGGCTGTAACTCTATGTACGGTAGGACGCACAGACGCACAGCTTTGCAGATCGTCGAAAGCTAGGATGCAGACCACTTTTTGACCTTATCATGGCCCTCATTTAGTTATTTAAGATTTTGCGAGGCAGAATTTTTCCAACAGCAAAATTTGACCACGACTTTTTTGTGCTTCTCAGAGCTATTAAAACAAAATCTTAGAAAATCCACAATAGCATCAAACGTGTTCGAGAACTAGAAAAAATGAAAGGGAAAGAAACCAGTACTTGAGGTGCATTTTAAGTGCCCTAAATTCTCCATGAGCACAAAACCTAATCAAATCAAGTAGCTGCACTTTAAAGTTTTACGGTCTCCATATCAGAGTATTAAGCTGCCCCTATAATCCACAGCCTTACAGTACACTCTCATGCATATTTTCTTAAGCTCTACCCTAGTCCATTATATCCTCCTGCACATCACTTCCATTGCATTGCAGTGGCTGATGTCTATGTTCTTAGAGCTTGACTTTTTTATAGCATTTATTGTTATCCTTAATCACGTGTGTTGCATCAGGCGACTTCACTCTGGTGCTTCCTCCATCTACCAATGGCTTTTATGGATTCTACACTTCTCCTCCTACACACATCCGATAACATTCGATTATTGCACACACGTCCTAGAACTGTATTTACGTCAGTCATCGTGCAATGTGGGGCGGTGAAATCGTGATGATGATGAAGCGCTCGCGTTTTAGTACGTGCCTGCAACACGTGATCCCTCAGGGGGTGTTATGAAGCCATTCCCGATTGACAGAGCTTCCACTAGATTGAATCATTTTCCATACACCTCTGGCTCCGGGTCCTTATACTTACATACTCATGATGGCAGGAACAAACAACCAAAATAAAAAAACAGAAATTGATTTGGATGTGAGATTCGCTCCTCCGATGGGGATTCAATTTGGACTGTAATGAGATGTTGATGGCGGATGAGCATTCATGCTTCTCTTGTTGATTATGATTATGGGAATCAACACACGTTCGATTTGTGGGGAAAAAGGGTTAAATTGACACTTGGCGTTTGGTTGAAGGTTGACATTTGCTCAAGGGGGACGATGATGTTGATTGCTCATTTGACGAATAAGCGGGGTCTGGGCTTGACAGGATATATGCGTTTAGTTTGGTTTCCGTAGGGCTTTTATGCATCGTGAGCCAGATTGGATTTGTGACGTTTAATTAAGAGCGCGTTATTTTGGTTAAGTGCGATGGTATGTACTTTTCTATGAATCCGATTTAAAGCGATAGGTGTCGGCTGACGTGATTTAACACTTCTTAAAAGCTTTGTCACACCCATCAATACATTTGAAATTTACATAGACAACCCTTCAGCTTTTAGAAGGAACGTCCCATGTGGAAACCCATCAACACCACACCCTTTCCAATTTCGCAATCTACATACATCTACATATGAAAGAACAGGGCCTGGTTTGAAACTCACCTAGTCTGTGGTTGAATCTAGCCACGTTCTATCGCGTGCCATTACTAGTTTTGCCTTTGTTTGGCTTCTGTCAATATCCATCATCGCGCTGTGCGCGGAAACACTGTCATCTTTTTGTTCTTCCTTTACCTCTACACACTACCCCCACCCCTCCTACAGCCAACCACAAATTTATGATAATCATGTCAATGTTTATGATGACGTTGTTGGAGCAATAAACTACATGCTTTCCTTCAAAGCCCTACCACGTTGATCCACATCGAGAACAACATTAATTGGACATAGAAACTCAAAGCGGTGATGTAGATCCATGGAACTTAGCTAGAGAATGAGAGTTGATGGCTAAATAGCTTTCATCAGTAGCAATGTGTTGCATTGTCACATTGCTGTGGCGGAATTTATGAAACGTCACTCATCGCGACCGCCGATAAAGTAGATGTCACTTGGCGTGTGAAACGCAATCTTCTATTTGGATGTGAAATTGTGGTGGGTTATGGTATGGCTAATGGTGCGGCTGTCTGAAAAAGCAAGCAACAACTTCACATACTCGTATATGTGGCTAAAGATAAAGTGTGGTCGCAGGAGTGCCTCAGTTTTCTTTTTGATTCTAGCTAAGTTTGGATTTGTATGTAGCACATTTTTATTGGCAGCGAGTGCGGATAAGTGTTTGAAAATGTATTTTTGTGAAGTGGAAAATCAGTGGCGGAGGTGTTTAATGTCGAATCACGATCTGCAGTTGGGATAACTTCAAATATAATAGAGCTCGGAGAGCCACATGACTTTAGCGAATTTCGTCGAAAATGACCTACCAAATTTTTGCGGGAGGCGATACATGTAGAAAAACAGTTTTTTAGTCAGTGATAAGGCAGACTTGCTTATACCTCTACGTCATAGTCATCACAAGGCTTCATTTCAATGTTTAAAGAGCAAGATGAATGGTATGCAATCAATTTTAGGGCTGTTGACACAGTGACGTTTCCAGAACTCACATTAAGGGAAAGTTATATTGGCTCATTCTCAGCATACAAATTCGCAGGCTCCTAGTCATGCCTCCAATGATGTTTCAGAGCTTTAAAGTTTTGGTATTGTGTTAATATTCGGGTTCTGAACTTCACCTTTATTCGTACTCGTTGGAGAAAAATTAAGGCTGGTAAGCCAACGCACACTGAACCAAAGAACTTCAGCAAGCCTATCCTCTTTTCTACTTAAAGCTCTAGAAAAGCACTGAAAAACTCTGCAGCCCAAGAAGCAAACATAAACATTGATTGAGACTGCATTTCAGCTAGCAGTTGAAGCAATACAAAGAACAAACGTTGGCCACCTATAAAAATCCCCTTGAACAATGTTGAACATGGTGCTTTTGGCCAGGCACTAAGCTCCAAAAATATCAACGCTGTCTAACTGCATCCACTCCTCCTTTTAGTTCTTAGAGATACTTCGCAGAGTGAAGCTACCCTGTTAACCAGATCGTGATCAAACTAAACCAATGCGAACTCAAAGTCGTAGCCTATGTTGATAACACAGTTATCATGACTTCGAGCTCCTAAAGTCAGCTCTCTTATGACAAGCTCATCATAGGTATCTCGATCGTAAGCTCAACTAAAAAAAATTAAGCCATTCACCTGATGTAAACACCTATAATAAACCATCCCCAACGCCTGTCCGGTATAGTGATCCATTGTCAACGAAGATTGGCGCAACAAAGCTATTGAAACAGGCCCTAATGCATTGTAAGGGCCTGCAATTGTATGCCAATTCCAAATCGAGAAAGCGCTTTTCATTGCAGTATCTTAGTCTCGTACGAATTGCGGATCCCTTACGAAAGAAAATCCCTTTGAAGAAACAGTTTTATGCTTCTGATGGGACTCCATCTCCAACCTCCCACGTAACAGAGAGACATTCAAAACTAAGCCACGGGGATCACGCAAAACCATGACCAAAACCCAAAGGCTTGCGCATGCATTGGCTCAACTAGTGGCATGAGAAAAACTATGCTACTGCTAGCTCTTATAGACCCTTTCACCAAAGAAAGGCTAGAGCAATGTCATTATTGGAAAACATGCCCATCATTCTACAGAACTATAATGAATCATACCGAGATTTACATGGAAGCTGACTACGACTTCGCAAACAGTTCCAATACGAAAAAAGGGTAGGAACAAAGGTCTTTAAAGGTAGATCAGTTATAAGCTCGCAGGTTTTTGCAGTCTGTGAAACCGCAAAGAGTAAGCCCAACACTTTTGATGTGAAAAAATAATCAAAAAAAAACCTTCTACCAAATCTGGCAATGGGCAATGAAAGGTGGTCATCTTCAGGGACTTGCTGAGCATCCAAACATATGACCAGTCAGTTAAAAAAAAAAAAATTTACCTCTGCTTAGCAGCTGGCTTCAGTTCTCTCCGTTGATTGTCGCCCTCACAGGTAACAACTCATTATTGGGTACCCACATGATGGCAATGGTCATATCCGATTTATTTAGACGATAGATAGATAGTTCTTTATTTACAAATTAAGAAGGTTACATTATAAATTTGAATAAAGAAGTACAAGCATGGCGTGAAAGCCGTCTGCCGGATTTAATCTGAATTTTAGATTTTAAGAAAGATTCAACAAATCGTTCATATATCATAAATTTATAACAAAAAAAATAAATAACAAATATTATTATATAAATAAATAACATAGGTTTTCGTGTATTATTTTACAATATCAAAGCTATGTTTAAATTACAGCTATACATAAGTTTATGTGCATCGAAAAGAAAATAAGTAGGTATAAAAGAGATATGGAGGTTGAAGAACTGCGAAATCACAACCAATTTTTTTTTTTTTTTTTTTTTTAAGATTACCTACTATCTTATTTAGTTCTGGGATACAGGGCTTTCAGTTTAGCTAAAACAAAATTAATTTATTGGACTTTGAACAATGTATTTGATTCAAAACATGTTCAAATATGAGTTTCTGTAGTATTTTGCGTGAGAAACATAACGTACCAGCACTTTCCAACCACTCTCACCGTTCAGAAGGCGAAAACATTCTTCGGGGGACAAGAAACTTTTGTTCAGATGGAGTCTACGTATTTCCTGTAGGATAGGACAAATTGCTAGGAAATGGTATACATTCTCATTCTGGTTGAGGTTACAGAGGGAACAGACCGGGTTAATGTCTGTCCTATGTGGCCTATGATTGAGCTGAAGAGTTTCGGTTCGCACCTTAAATATCAAACTCATATCTGAGACTGAGATATCCTCATTAAAGTAATTACTACTCCCCAAATTCAGATTTAGATAACGGTATGTGGATCTAGAAGCTGATTCCCTAGCTCTATCAAGATGACTTCTGTACATTTGTTTATCAATCATAGAAATACAATCGTAGAAATTATTTTTCCAATCTTCTCTGTTCTTGACGTTTAAATTCAGCGGTAGGTTATGTGCCAATGCAAGTGCATGCCAATTTCTGAAAGGGGAATAACCGCAACGAAGTGATATAAGCAATATTTTTTTTATGTAAGTTGCTATTAAGTCTATGCATAATTTTAGTTAGATAGTCTGCGTTAGCCTTCAAGTTTCTTACATATATTTGTGGTAGACCGGACTCAACGTAGATGTCGTAGTTGGGAGTGTTGGACGGAACCGGAAAATGCGTTTGAAGAAGTATCTTTGAATATATTCCATTTCTTCCAGCAATTGGTAACCATAAACTTCATTCCCATAACAAAAGCAGCTGTTGATTGTAGAGTTGAAGTTTTTTGAGAAAAAATTTGACCATATTGTATTAATCGCTGATTTTGCAATCGCAAGTTTCTCTTTAATATAGGCTTTACTACTTAAATTTTGAGAGATAATGAAACCTAGAACTTCAATATTGACTCCGTCTAACTTCCAGTTTCGTGCATTATTATCAGATCGATGCCAGATTATTATTTAGACGATGCCACTACGAATAGGCAGAGAGCTCCACTTCTTCTGTGTGTTAGAACCGCAATGAAAAAATAATTAAAAATAAATAGGGTGGCCCAACAGAGCAAGGAGCCGCTGGGCCTAGCGCATTTCTCACAACCATGCCTTGTGAGGGAATGGAAGGAACCTACAATTTTCTGCCGGCTCCGAACGGCTTATCGAGAAATGAATACTAACGGAGGACTTGCCAATTCCTCGCGAAAGGCGATACCCGTGGAAAAAAACATTTTTGCCCCTGTTGGGATTCGAACTCGAACCTCTGGATTAACAGGCGGACATGCTATCCATCACACCACGGGTACCACACCGCCTCGGAAAATACTTCTTCGACTAACTGGGTGAAATCTCTAACCTTTCACTGATCATCTTCCACAAAGCTCATTCAGAGCTCCAAACGGTTTGGCCAGGTTTTTTAGTTGTAGCTGAGCCGGAGTGCTGCTGTCTATCCGCTCAACATGTCCCAGCAAACGTAGTCTCGTGATGAGGTCCTTGCTTCCATGCTAGTATAGCAAGCTCAAGTTCTAATATAGAGTTACCTTGGTTCATCTAAGTAGAGGGTTTAATTTTTGAATTGACTTCTTAACGTAGCTGTAATTGGAAAGAGGAAGTCCATTTTTGATACTCACACTGATGTTATATCCGCGTCTACATCGTAAATAGACTAAGTCCTGTACTACCTCAAAGTTATGACTGTCTTGTCTATTGTGACGATTTATTCGTCGATGTTCTCTTTCCTGTCTGACAACATTGGGGTTCAACAACGTATCCGGATAGTTTTTTTTTTACGTTTCATGCCTTTTGCAGAGGCACACACCCAAAAACTATCGAAAGGTCTGGTAGAATTTTCATTATACCTTTCTATTGAAGTTGATTATTTTTGTTTCTTTTCATGTTGTTTTTTTTTAATTTGTGGTGCGTTTATTTCAGAACTAAAGTCACTAAATTTTATGAGAGTTCGAAAAAATCGGACTTCAATCGTTTAGCGACGATAGCTTGAATAGTTTTTCAAAAATTGAATTTTTATATTTCAGGGCTGTTGTCGGCAGCAATCTGGAAAAGAATATCTCAATAGTTCTGTGGATATCTACGATACTGGTATCTGAGGCATATTTCCAATAGGTTCTTGAATGTGCTCATTCACATGTTGTAGTTTCTGCTTACCAAAGCAATCCTGACACCTTACACGCTTACTTCTACAATTTGATTTCGATTTCGTCTGTATAAGCAATTGTACGTGCAGACTTTTGAAACTGGTGTCGGTTTTTGAGCTTTGCACAATCTTTTCAATGTGATTTTAAAAGGCTAACTTACTAACTTAGGTGGGCATTACAGTTCGGGGTGAACCTGGGCGGTTTCGGACGAGCTCTCTCCAGTTTGGGTCCATCCGCTCTACATGACCCAACCATCGTAGCCTCGCAATGCGTACTCTTCTGGCTTTGCCCATGTCGCGGTAGAGTTCATACAGCTCGTTGTTGTATCTTCTTCTCCACACATTGTCTTCGCATACGGGAACAAAGATTCTTCGGAGAATTTTTCTTTCGAAACGACCAAGGGTTTCCTCATCCGCAGTCTACAGAAGTGATTTTTCCAGCGACTGTGACTCTACAACTATGTTTCCGTGCTGGTCTTTACAGGCTTGAGTTCTGGGTTTGCCACCCTGACAGTATCTTTTTACCTTTTGGTAAAACTTCCGCGTCCCGTTCCTATCATTGCACTTCTCAATTTCCTCAAACGAGCGCTTCTCATGCTCATCCTTCTTTTCTCCTTGTAGATCTCATTATACGGCATGGGATTCAGGGATAATTGAAGAGATACTCGATTGGAAAAGGCATTTTCAATCTCTTGCGATTGTAGCTTTCCGGCGTCATATCTCTTCACAGCGTTGGTTCTTGCAGGTCGTGAACTAGATGTCCTCACTCGTACCTTGGCTACAACAAGGTAGTGGTCCGAGTCAAAGTTGGCCCCTCGGAAAGTTCGGACATCTAGCACACTGGAAGAGTGCCTTGCCATGGTCAATTAGATTGACGTTTGATTGATCTGGGGATCGCCATGTACCTTTATGAATTTTGAGATGCGAGAAGCGTGTACTACTTACAACAAGATTTAGCCCCGCAGCAAAATCGATTAGCCTCAGTCCGTTTTCGGAGGTTTTGTCATGGAGGCTATGCTTACCGATTGTGTTTCCAAAGATGTCCTCCTTCCCTAGCTTTGCGTTAAAATCGCCAAGAACGATTTTCACGTCGTGTCTAGGGCACTGCTCATACGTTTATTCGAGGAGCTCGTAGAAACAGTCTTTGGAATCGTCGTCTTTCTCTTCTGTAGGGGCGTGGGCGCATATAAGGCTAATGTTGGCGAATTTAGCCCTGATGCGGATGGTCATTATACGCTCATTGACTGGATTTTGGCTAATCACCTTATCCCTGAGTCTTCCTCTAACGACAAATCCGCAGCCAAATAAGCGCTGTTTCTGTTGTCTGTATAGCAGTCGCCATAGTAGATGTCACAGTTTTTCATCTTCTCTGTGTCCGGTCCACTCCATCGCACTTCTTGGATGGCGGTTATGTCTGCTTTGCAACAGTCCAGGGCGTCCGCTAATTCTCCAGCTGTCCGTTAAGACATCTTACGTTCCACGTTCAGATCCGGAGGTCATTGTCGTCATTTTTGAAATCATATTATCGTTATCCGAGGCTGTTTGTTGTTTCGGAACTAGATCTTATAAGAGAGATAAGAGTCATATGGTAAAGTTGGAGTTGTCGAAAGCCTTTTTCGACGCAAAAAGGTCTCGGTAAAGAATTTACAGATCTTGACGGAGCAGCGTGAATTCTCCAAAGTCATTGCACAGTCGTACGAGTTTTACAGGAATGCCGGAACTAGACATGGCTCTGTACAGCTCGTCTCTGTAAATGCTGTCTTACGCGGCCTTGATATCAGTAAAAGAGTATTACGCTGTTGACATGATGGGGTCTCAGATGTTCAGATATTACAGTAGACATCAGCAGGATCATAATATCCATCTGCGACGGTTGATTGTTTTTCTTCCTATACTTCCTACAAACAAAACTCCTGGAAATGTTGGCCTTTCCCAAAGGCTAAGTAAAGAAAACCCAAAAGAACTTTATGGTAGAAAAAAAAACAAAAAAAACATTTTAACACTCCAATTACTTCCAAGAAAACACCAAGACCAAACCCATCAAGATATTACCGTGTGCTTGCCTCAGGTGATTTTAAAAACCCATCCATCCTTACTTGCATCTCTTGCATACTGACGAGGTTTTAATAGAAAAACAACATTTTTCTCTAAATTGACACAACTATAATTAACTCTACGCCACTGTTCAGCCACTATACAGCATTCTAAAAACTACTAAAGTCATCTTCTTCCATTTCTCCATCCATGATGGTTACACTGAAAATGACGTCCTCATACCATCATCGTCATCGTTTCAAAGAGCCACACCCATAGACACAGTAAAAACTATTACCCTCTTTGTGCGGTGGAAATGTTGTGGCTAAAAATATCCCATTATTTTCTAGACTGAAAATACAATTTTATGTGCGGTTTTATGCACCTCGTTACGACCAAATCTCTATTTCTCTCTCCTAGTTGACATCATTGTCGAGTGTCGACATTGGGGGATGGGATGTCGTTACGTCTTTCATGTGGCTATGCTGTAGTAGCTCTATGGACAACATTACTTTGCACATATTTACTCCCTTCCACCATAATAGAAATGCCTTTTCGCTTCACCACATAGTGACTTAGTGAGTGTTATTGGCTTTTTGGGGTCAAAAACATACATAAGCCCCCCTCTAGCAAATAAATTGTCCTGGAGGTTGCATTTAATTAAAAAATGTGTCACTCAAGAGCTCGTTGTGATGTTTTATTTACATCCTCTGATGTTCTTATGGTGCTCCTTCCTTGTTAACCTTCTAATTTGAGAAAGTAAGAAAAAAACATTGACCTACCTCATCTTCTTGAGTTCCGTTGAGGTTTTACTTCATTTTGACGTTAACCGAGACACAGTGAAAAATTTGACGTAATAGAAGTGAATGTCATGAATAAATGTTTACAAATCAATTAGCTGTCAGCGTGTTTTGTCGTGTGGTAGTTCTGTGAATTTTTTTTTTTTTTCACAAACATTGCTGTGGCAAAATTGGAAAAAAGAAGTAAGGTGACAGACACGCGTGCATGGTCTGAAACCACACAACAAACAGAGAGATGTTGACAAAGTGTCTGGCGCTTAATTGCAATGTTTTTCAGCGGACATGTTGTTTGTGAGGTAATTATGTGGATGGATGGACTCGCACATGAGACATGAAAACCGAAGTGAGGACGACAATAATGCACTTGCGATAACTTATCATCATCAATGTGAAGTTCGTGCAGATAAAACAAGTTAATAATGACGTTTGACAGCCCATTTTGACAGTACTATAGGTTCCACATGTGTTCCACATGACTCGTTTTGGTTAAAATAAATGCTCCTCCTTGAACTAATTGACTTCAACTTCAAAGTTAATTTTCTTATCGCCTCTTTGTGTGTCAGAAAGTAATTGTTTACCCTCACCCACCCTCACACACGACACACACACACACAAGCGCATTTGGAAAACAACTCACCACCAGAAAAAAAAAAGAAACAAAATATGTTAAGACTTCTTATCTGTCATTTAGTTATCTCTGACAAAGTGGTAGACAAATAAGGCAACAAACGGTCGGATCCTTTCAACAATTCAAAAGCAGCATCACCTAAAACAACGATAATAATCTTTAACCATTTTTCCCTCACTTTATCGCAAAGTTTTCTATTTACTTTGCTCTTTTACCGGAAAAGTAACTTTTTCATGAGACCGCCTTTGCCAATTGCCAGTTTGCCATGCAGTTTCCTCCCCCGCAAAAGTCAAAATATCTCAACCAAAATAAAACAAAAAAAAACAACAACAACAACATTGTTCATAAGAAAAAGTTTTCCGCAAACAAAGATAAAATGAGAAAAAATATAAAAACAGAAACCCAAGAAAAAACGGAACGAGAAGTATAAAATTCAGTAGCACTTTAAAACGATTAAGGATAAGGATAAAGATCAAGGATTTGTTGGGTATTTTTGGGGTGAAAGAAGTAGGTTATAGGGTATGCGGTAAAAATTCCATGGATCCAAGACAAATTTACTTTGTGATTTGATTGAGACATTAAACGGTTTTGTTCAAACAGTTTTTTAAATTAACAGTTCAATAAATTTACAGTAATGGATGACTTTTGCACAGCGTTTCCGTTACAGCTAAATTAAAGGCATTTCGCAATTTTTCAAAGCGTTCATAGATCTTTGAATGTCGGGAAATTACTCAACACCTCGTGATTTCTCTTTGAATTATAGTTTGTCAGTAAAACAGTTTGCAGTAGAAATCTTGAAAGAATGTCAGAAAATGATTAGGTTTCAAAAATGTTGAGAAATGTTTTTAGGTTTATTTACTAAGCTTACTTACTTACTTACTTAGGTGGGCATTACAGTTCGGGGTGAACCTGGGCCTCAACCAACATCCTTCGATAACGACTTCTATTTCGGGCGAGCTCTCTCCAGTTTCGCACTCCAAGTCGGTTGAGGTCATCCTCCACTTGATTGCGCCACCTAAGACGAGGTCTTCCCCTTCCGCGATTTCCCTGCAATGTGCTTTCGAACACCCGACGAGCCGGAGCGTGTGGGTCCATCCGCTCAACATGGCCCAACCATCGTAGCCTCGCGATGCGTACTCTTCTGGCTATGCCCATGTCGCGGTACAGCTCATACAGCTCGTTGTTGTATCTTCTTCTCCACACATTGCCTTCGCATACGGGACCAAAGATCATTCGGAGAATTTTTCTTTCGAAACGACCAAGGGTTTCCTCATCCGCTTTCGATAAGGTCCATGCTTCCGCGCCGTACAGCAGGACTGGGATGATTAAGGTCTTATATAAGGTTACCTTGGTTTTTCTGGAGAGGGTTTTGTTTCTCAATTGCCTTCTTAACCCAAAGAAGCAACGGTTGGCAAGAGTTATTCTCCGTTTGATCTCCGCACTGATGTTGTTTTCCGTGTCTACAGCGGATCCTAGGTAGACGAAGTCCTGTACTACCTCGACGTTATGTCTGTCTATTGTGACGTTTTGTCCAATTCGTCGATGTTCTGTGTCCTTGTTTGATGACAGCATATACTTTGTTTTGCCCTCATTAACCATCAAACCCATTTTTGCCGCTTCTGTTTCAATACTCGCAAAAGCACCTATGACATCACGCTTTTTTCTTCCCATTACGTCAATATCGTCTGCATATGCGAGCAATTGCACAGACTTTTGAAAGATTGTTCCTCTGGTGTTGACGTTTGAGTTTCTTACAATCTGTTCAAGTATGATGTTGAAGAAATCGCATGACAGTTTATTGCCTTGCCTAAAACCTTTTCGACATTAAAGGTCTCGGTGAGTTCTTTACCGACCTTGACGGAGCAGCGTGAATTCTCCAAAGTCATCCTGCATAGTCGTACGAGTTTTGCAGGGATGCCGAAACTAGACATGGCTCTGTACAGCTCGTCTCTGTAGATACTGTCATACGCGGCCTTGAAATCGATAAAAAGATGGTGAATATCGATATTGTGTTCTCGGGTTTTTTCCAAGATCTGCCGTAATGTGAAAATTTGGTCTATTGTGGACTTCTCCGGTCTAAAACCACATTGATAAGGACCTATCAAGTTGTTGACGTGGGGTTTCAGACGTTCACATATTACAGCAGACAAGATCTTATAAGCGACGTTAAGGAGGCTTATTCCTCTATAATTGGCGCAGTTGTGAGGGTCTCCTTTCTTTAGGATCGGGCATACGATACTGAGGTTCCATTCATCGGGCATGCTTTCTTTCGACCATATCATGCAGATCAGCTGGTGCATGCTCCTTTCCAACTGATCTCCAGCTGCCTTGAAAAGTTCGGCATCAAGGCCATCTGCACCTGCAGTCTTATTTGATTTAAGTTTGCATATAGCAAGCTTAACTTCTTCTAGGTCGGGAGGACGGCATTCTTGATCATCGTCCAGGCTGAATGGGGCAGTCTGCCTGACAGCGGAATTTGTGTCCTCTTCGCCGTTAAGCAGTCTGCAGAAATGATCTTTCCAGATCCTCAGTAGCGACTGTGACTCTATAACTATGTTTCCCTGCTGGTCTTTACAGGCTTGAGTTCGGGGTTTGCCACCCTGGCAGGATCTTTTTACCTTTTGGTAAAACTTCCGAGTCTCGTTCCTGTCCTGGCACCTCTCTATTTCCTCAAACGAGCGCTTCTCATGTTGCTTCTTTTTCTTTTTGAGAAGTCGGTGTTCTTCCCTTCTTCTCTCCTTGTAAATCTCGTTATACCGATCGTGAGCAGCCCTCGTTCGTGTTTGCAAAAGCATTTGTCGTGCTCTTTGCTTGGCTGCATTTGCCTGCCTACATTCTTCATCGAACCATGGGTTTCGTGTTGGTGGCCGAGTGAAACCCAGAATCTCAGAGGCAGCGGTTCTGATAGCTTCTTGGCATTGCTGCCACTGGTCTTCAATGTTTAATGCTGGCGGCATGGGATTCAAGGATAATTGAAGGGACACTCGATTGGAAAAGGCATTGGCAATCTCTTGTGATTGTAGCTTTCCGACGTCATATCTCTTCACAGCGTTAGTTCGTGCTGGTCGTGAACAAGATATCCTCATTCGTACCTTGGCTACAACAAGGTAGTGGTCCGAGTCAAAGTTGGCCCCTCGGAAAGTTCGGACATCTAGCACACTGGAAGAGTGCCTTGCGTCGATCGCAACCTGGTCAATTTGGTTGACGGTTAATTGATCTGGGGATCGCCATGTGCCTTTATGAATTTTGAGATGCGGGAAGCGTGTACTACTTACAACAAGATTTAGCCCCGCAGCAAAATCGATTAGCCTCAATCCGTTTTCGGAGGTTTTGTCGTGGAGGCTATGCTTACCGATTGTGTTTCCAAAGATGTCCTCCTTCCCTAGTTTTGCGTTGAAATCGCCAAGAACGATTTTCACGTCGTATCTAGGGCATTGCTCATATGTTTCTTCGAGGAGCTCGTAGAAACAGTCTTTGGAATCGTCGTCTTTCTCTTCTGTGGGGGCGTGGGCGCATATAAGGCTAATGTTGGCGAATTTAGCCCTGATGCGGATGGTCATTATACGCTCATTGACTGGATTTTGGCTAATCACCTTATCCCTGAGTCTTCCTCTAACGACAAATCCACACCCAAATAAACGCTGTTTCTGTTGACTGTAGCAGTCGCCATAGTATATGTCACAGTTTTTCATCTTCTTTATGCCCGGTCCACTCCATCGCACTTCTTGGATGGCGGTTATGTCTGCTTTGCAGCAGTCCAGGGCGTCCGCTAATTCTCCAGCTGCACCTAGTCCGTAAAGAGATCTTACGTTCCAAGTGCAGATCCGGAGGTCGTTGTCCTTTTTTCGTTTGCATGGGTCGTCAACTTTGAAATCATTATCGTTATCCGAGGCTGTTCGTTGTTTCGGAACAAATTATTTTTTCCGTGGTAGGGTAGTTAACCCTACGCACAACCCCCAACCTGGAGGGCCAGGTCCTTTTGGATCCCTTCGGACACAAAGGGCTGGAATATCCAGTGTCAGTACCCTGCTGCAGGGGTGTGAGTGCTGCCGTTGGCTCACCAGGAGCTCATCCGCCACCATCTCTACTTCAATACCCTGTCCTAGTATTGAAAGACCCTGAAAGACCTTTAAACCAAATATGTTGGAGTAGCTCCTTCAGGGGTTTCTGCTTTTATGGCTGCTGAAGTCCACCGTTGATTCTGTCCTTCGAATTCATCCGCTGGGACATTTACACGAAAGCTCTCGTAGACCACTGAGATTCGTGCAGTCAGTCATTGTTCGCAGAGCAATTATAGTGTTGATCGATCACAATTCTTTGTTCCGGATTCCCTTATCTCAACACTCGCACTTACTAGTTTAGCAGGTCAGCTCTGGACGGAGCATCCCAGGTCCCAGTGGATACCGCTTGGAGGTATAGTAAGCACAGTTGACGTGTACTATAAGTTACAGCATCTGGGCGCTGACGCAGACTAAGCGTGTGTAGAAAAGTGTGCATCTTTTGAAAAGACGAAGTGGCCAAAATGAAACATTCCAAATGAACCAAATCATTAATTGGTTAGTTTGGACTTTTTTGTTGGAATACCTTCAGGACATTTTTGGGGTGATAGTCTGGTGGACCGCACTAGACAAGATGATCAACTACAGCAAGCTGACTAAAGTTCAAAGAACGGCTAGCCTGAAGACAACCCCACCGGATGCCCAGCAAGTCGCAGCTAGCTCAGCTAATCGACTCAGAGCTACATCACAGTGGACCAATAATCAAATCGGCCACACTACCATTCTAGATAACTTTAGATTCTTACCCAATCGATCCGGCTACACCACCCCCAAGTCGGTGTTTGACAATAGTTTCCAAGTAACCATACCTTCAAGAAAAGCTTGGGAAAATGGCACTCTTTTGGAAAATGAAGCAATACACTTTTACACCGATGGTTCAAAAACCTGCGAAGGTGTGGGATGCGGAATCTACTCAGAAAAACTGAATCACAGTCTTTTCTTATGCCTACCCGATCACTTTAGTGTGTTCCAAGCGGAAATTCTGGCGATTAAGAAGTTGCTGTCTTTGCTCAAAGAAAACGTCTTATCTTCCACGGATATTCGAATCTTCTCGGACAGCCAAACTGCACTTAAATATCTTGCCTCTGTCTCTACAAAATCCATCAGGGTCCAAAACTGTCAGATGTCTCTGAGGGAGATGTCAAATCAGTTCAACATTCACCTTTGATGGTTGCCAGGGCAGAGGGACATACCAGGCAACTGACGAACTAGCCAAAAAGGGCACGACCACTACCCTACGCTCAGAACGGAACAAAATAGGTGCACCTATCGCTACATGTTAACTCTTACTTAGACAAGACGCTTCAGGGATAACAAACACTAGATGGACTGAGAGTAGCAACTGCCTTGCAACCAAAAAAGTTTGGCCGTGTGTAGGCTCAAAACGCTCGAAGAGTTTGTTAGCCTTGAACCGCCTGTATCTAGGTTTTACCATAGGTGTTCTTACGGGACACTGTCTAATATGGAGACACGCCAAAAGACTTTGTGTGCTTTGTAATGATTTCTGCAAAAGCTGCATGGACGAGGAGGAGGAAGAAACCGTTCAACACCTTCCGGGCATGAGCAAGCCCTGCACTACTTCATAGGAGGAAAACTCATCTCGGTGAATTCTTCTTCGATGATACTAGCGACCTAGCTTACATAACCTTAAAAGTCTTTCAAAATACATTAAAAGTTCTACGTGGTTCGACTAGCAGGTGATTAACCGTCTAGTCCCGTAATGGAAGATTAATAAGTGATCAATTCGTTAATCTTACATCGGGTTTCTGAGATCAGTAGGTGATTAAGTTGCTGATCTCTGTGGTATCACAATGGGCCCTTGCGGCCTTAGTGTGTCAGGTAATGTACTCATTGGCTGACAGCCACTTCCACCTTCAAGGACAAATGTGATACCAGCAATCTAGAAACGATATAAGCGCTTAAAGCTAATATCGTCTTCAGCCGTAAATCACCAACAAGTTTTTGAAAAATTTAAGTGACAGTGAAACCAGCCAAAAACCCAGACTTAATCTTGTCAAGACTTAGTCTTTGTTCAGACTCAATCTTGTCCAAACTTAGTCTAGTTCAGACGCAGTCCTGTCCAAACTTAGTCTTGTTCAGACTCAGTCTTGTCCAAACTTAGTCTAGTGCAGACCCAATCTTGTCCAAACTTAGTCTTGTTCAGACTCAGCCTTGTCCAAACTTAGTCTTGTTCAGACTCAGTCTTGTCCAAACTTAGTCTAGTTCAGACTTAATTTTGTCCGGACTTAGTCTTGTTCAGACCCAATCTTGTCCAAACTTAGTCTTGTTCAGACTCAGTCTAGTCCAAACTTAGTCATGTTCAGACTCAGTCTTGTCCAAACTTAGTCTTGTTCAGACTCAATCTTGTCCAGACCTAGTCTCGTTTAGAATCAGTCTTGCCCAGACTTAGGTTAGGTTAGGTTAGGTTGAATGGGGAGTGCAGCCACAAGTGGCAACACCTCACTCGGATCTCGAGGATCCATTGTGCTCCCCGGGAAATCATAGGATGAGGAAATGGGAGGATTGGAGAGGTGGATGGTTATTGTGGTAGGGAACTCCCACTGAACCATTTGGAGCCCTGAGTAAATTTCAGGACGTTGCTCAGTGGGAGGTTAGAGATGTCGCCCAGTTCGTCGAAGAAGTATTCTCCGAGGGTTTTTTTCCGGGTGTGGGCTAAGCTAGGACACTCACAGAGGAAGTGAAAAGATCCCTCCTCTGCCTCCTCATCTTGGCATCCTCTACATAAGTCGGATGTGCTAATGCCCATTCTCATCATGTGGGTACCCAACGAGTTGTGACCCGTGAGAATGCCAATCAACAGAGAGAGCCGAGGTCTGCTTAGCTGGAGTAGAAATTCTGTTTTTTTCTTGGAAATATCTGGCCAAAGGTTTCTAGAGACTCGGCATGTTTCTAAAGATGACCACCTGTCATTGGCGATTTTTAGAAAATTGTGTTTGATTCTGCTTTTTTCTTGCTCTAGTGGCTTTAGAACTGAAGTGTTCGCTTCGCTGGATTCGAGTGCTGACCCGATTTTTGCCAGCTTATCCGCCATTTCATTACCGATAATGTCACGATGTCCAGGAACCCAGGTTAAACTAACTGTGTTTGTCTCATTGAGCAGTCTAAGGTTACTGCGACAGCTGTCTACTAGCCTGGATTTTGTGATAATGGATGAGATAGCTTTAATGGCCGCCTGGCTGTCTATGAAGAAGTCAATATTTTTGTTGATCAAGTTTTGCGTAGCAAGGTGCTTCGCGGCTTCGCACACTGCGAGTACTTCTGCTTGAAAGACACTGCAGAAGTCGGGAAGCTTTATTGATCTATTCATGTTAGGGTAGTCTGAAAAGATACCTGATCCTACCCCTTCGTCCGTTTTGGAACCATCTGTGAAGACGGAAATGTGATTTTCTTTTATAACCCTGTTTTCCTCCCAGCTTTCTCTAGTCGGAAAGACTGTTAGGGCCACTGGATTGAAATCAATATGCGGGGGGGTATAGTCTGTTTGGATGTCTATATCTGTATGGTTCATGATGGTTCTATGGCCTGATATGCCTATTTTCCAATTGTTGCATTGTTTGAGTCGCAGTGCGCTTTTGGCCGCCATCTCCTTAGTAAAGAGATCTAGGGGGGCTAGCGATAGGAAGGTTTCCAGAGCTGCAGTTGGTGTTGTTCTCATGGCACTAGTTGAACCAATGCATGCAAGCCTTTGGATTTTGGTCATGGTCTTAAGGTTTGAAGCCTTCTCTAATGATGGCCACCAGACTAGACAGGCATATGTGAGGATTGGTCTTATTATGGATGTATACATCCAGTGAATGGTTTTGGGACCAGGTCCCCATTTTTTACCAAAAATTCTACTACAAGTGTAGAAAGCGATTTGAGCTTTCCTTTCTCTTTCTTTTAAATTTTCTTTCCAGTTAAGTTTACGATCAAGGACTATTCCGAGATATTTTGCCGTACCAGATAAGTTTATTGGTATTCCATTAATGGAGGGAGGAAGTATATCTGGAATGTTACGTTTTCTCGTAAACAGAACAAGTTCTGTTTTTGTAGGGTTGACGTTTAGCCCACAGTTTTTCGCCCAGCTGGTGAGCTTGTTTAGAGCTGTCTGAAGAAGTTCACAAAGGGTGGTTGTGAATTTTCCCGAAGTCATGATGACGATGTCATCAGCATAGGCTACTGCTTTTATTCCGCTCCTGTCGAGTTTAACCAGGATTTGGTTAACTACTAGGAGCCAGAGTAGCGGGGATAACACTCCTCCTTGAGGTGTACCTCTACAAGTTTTTACTTTTAGGGTACTTTCACCCATTTCTGCTTTTACTATTCTCGTTTGGAGCATGGAGTCGATCCAGTTTGATAGCGTTGGCTCGATATTTATGGAACTTAATGCCATGCGAATAGCATTGTATTCAACGTTGTTGAAGGCCCCTTCTATATCGAGGAATGCAGCCAACGTGTACTCTTTATATTGGATTGACTGTTCAATGGTTCCGACTACTTCATGAAGTGCAGTCTCAACTGATTTGCCCTTTATATATGCATGTTGGGCTGTAGAGATCACATTGTTATTCAGTTTTGTTCGGATATGCGTTTCTATAATTCTTTCTAGAGTCTTAAGTAGAAAGGAGGATAGGCTTATTGGTCTGAAATCTTTGGGTTCAGTGTGAGAGGGCTTACCGGCTTTGGGAATACATATGACTTTAACTTCTCTCCAACTAGTTGGAATAAAGGTGAGGTTTAGACAACCTCTGAATATTTCCACTAGTATCGGCACAATCAAGTCTTTGGGACTTTGGAGCATCATTGGAATGATACCGTCCGGACCCGCAGATTTGTATGCTGAGAATGAGTCAATGGCCCACATTACCTTCCTATTATCTACTAATAGATTTCCTATGTTGGATCTAACGTTAGCGCTAGGGTTTCCGCGTTCTGGGGATGTCATTTGAGAACACCCTGGAAAATGGGTGTTCATGAGTGACTCTAGAGTTTCAGAGCATGAGTCAGTCCATGTGTTATCAGGTCTCCTAAGAAAACTAGGGATATTTTGGACCTTGGACATGACTTTTCTTAGCCTTGCTGCGTCATTTGTGCACTCAATATCTGAGCAGAAGTTGCGCCAGGCTGCTCTTTTTGCGTAGGTAGTTCTATTTTTGTATTCATTTTTACTGATCTTGTATAGGTCCCAGTCAGCCGAAAGGTTGCTAAATTTTGCTCTATTGAAGAGCCTCCTAGAGTTCCTTCTAAGGGTCGATAGTTCGCTTGACCACCATATGGGGTTGGATCTACCTTTCCCTTTGGATAACGGGCATGAGCTTTCGTAGGCATTGATTATGTCTGACGTAAGCTTGTTTACCTGTGTCTCTATGGCTGAGCAGTTAAGCAAAGGCTGATTGTTGTTTTGGCTGAGAGTTAGGGCCAGTTTTTGGTTATAGAGACCCCAGTCAGTTTTCCTAGGGTTTCTATAAGGGATACAGTTTTCAGATTTGTGTTCTATTTCGAATGTTATCATTCTATGGTCAGAGAAGGTTACGTTGTTGGAGACCCTCCAATTACTGGTTACTAGCGTACCAGAGTTGGTGGATAGTGTAACGTCTAACACTTCTTTTCTTACCTTTGTTACAAATGTTGGTTCGTTACCTCTATTCATAATTATCAGGTTGTTCTCAATAATATATTCAAAAAGTGACTCACCTCTTTCGTTCGTGTTTGTACTTCCCCACTGTAAGTGATGGGCATTAGCATCACAGCCCATGAGAAGGTCCCAGCCATTCCTTTTTGTAGTGGCGACCAGTTCTGCAACAGCTGCCGGCGGGGGGTTGGAGGTTGCATCGCCCGGCATGTAAACGGAGGCTAGGATTAGGGGTGGAGCCCCTTCTCTTTCGCACTTCACTGTTGTCAGATCACTGCTACTGTGAGGGGTTAGAAGGAAGAGATTTAAATTTGTCTTTGATAAAATACATGTACGATAGTTACCTTCTGTAGGCCCTTTGCTAAAGTAAAGTAAGTGATCTTTGGATTTCAGTCCGCAGATCCGGCCATGATTTATCCACGGCTCTTGAATTAGGGCTAAGTCGATGTCAGTTTTTGACATCAACGCGGTCAAGGTGGCAGAGGCCAACTTACTGTGCTGCAGGTTTATTTGTAGCACCTTCATTGTCTTTTTTGTGTTCGTCATTTTTGTTTTGTAAGTTGGCAGCCGTTGCCGGCCTCACCCTAACCTTGTTTAGGCCAATGTTAAGTCTGTATCCCCTTTCTGGAAGCATAGCCATTGACTCATGATTGAGCATGACTACGACTTCTTGGCCTGCGCTCGTAGGCTCTTCCATCTCCAGTACTTCCCAGTCAGCACTTGGGAAACTTGGGTTGAGTTTTCGTAAGAAAAGCTCAATTGTTTCCTTCTTCAAGCGCGGTCCAGGAATGTTTATCCGGACTTTGGGTCTGGTGGGGAGGTCTTTTTTTAAGGCAACTTTAAGCGTTGCTCCTTCTATAAAATCCGCCATTTCGGATATCTTTGTTTTTAGCCAGTTAAGGGTAAATTCATCATTGCACATGAGAATTTTGAAACCCTTTAACGTCGAGATGGGTCCAAAATCAGGCACCGCGCCCGAGGACGTGGGAAGCTCGTCAGTCATGCACTCGAGTAGCCTTATTTCCACTCGAGTCCAGTCTTCTTCGCTTAGCCTTTTTTCTGGACTCCCCTCATTGATAATGGCCACCTGAAGGCTCTCTTTTATCAATTCCGCTACAGTACTTTTTTTGTCAGTTGTACTGGCCGTCTTGGGCTTTTTGTTCACGGACATTGGAGGGGGTGTCGAGTCATTGTGTCTGGCTCTCTTTCTTTGACTGCTTTCTTGGGGCTTTATAAACCTTTCGGGTTTAGGACCATCCAGTGGTGGTCTCCCTGGGGTTTTTTTGGCCACCGCAGTCTTTGCCAATATGGTTTTCTTTTTTGCTTCTTCTTTTGTGACTCTACCTCTGGGTTCTGCCAAGGGCAAGGTCTTGGCTTCCATTTTATTAATGAATTTCCGAGCCCAGCTTAGGCGTTTCCAATCACGGAAACACAGCGTTGAGGTGTCACCTTTACCGAATCTTCTTACGGTCCTTCTGGCATTTTCGAGCCTCTTTTGACCTGGGTCTTGTGCATCTTCCTTTTTCTGTACCCTCGGATTAGGGCCTTCACCTTTTGCCGGCTCTGATGAGCGATGGCTCTTGGTTGGGGCTTTCTCCTCACAGACTTTAGGATTTGCGCTTTTTTCCGGACCCTTGTTTGGCGTTGAGGTCATTTTGGCCGAAATCTCATTTTTCGCCAGGAATTCGCCTCTTTTGGCCTCTGGCCGCCTTGGGACAGGATTTTCGGCCACGGTGACATCCGCGATAGAGTCGTCAGAACTGGTGAAAGATTGATAGTCGTCTTCCTCGAGGATGCGATGTTCCTCTTCTGACGTTATCTCTCGTCCACCTGCTCCTCCTTCTCCATCATCGGAGTCTGTGAAATCCATGAGGTTCTCCGAGAGTCCCTCATTGGTTTCAGCGGCTTTCCTGCTGCAGCCAGGAATGCAATCTTCTGCATTGTCTATCTTTTCTTTTCTTGTCACTGGCGACTTATCTTCTTTCGAAGCCAAGCCATCGCCGACAGCCGTGACTACTGCCGACTTTTGAGCGTATATCCCCGCTCGAGTTTTCTCTTCTTCGTTTACTTGTTCCATTGTTAGATAGACATCTCTGTTTGAGGTTTACTTGGTTGTTTGACTCTGCAACTGGATTGCTGGAGTGTCGAAACGTAAGCTCCCCCACCACGTCAAGGTGAAACCTCGTGAGGGAGCCCAGACTTAGTCTTGTTCAGAATCAGTCTTGCCCAGATTTAGTCTTGTTCAGACTCAGTCGTGTCAAGACTTAGTTTAGTTCAGACTCAATCTTGTCAAGACTTAGTCTTGTTCAGACGCAGTCCTGTCCAAACTTAGTCTTGTTCAGACTCAGTCTAGTCCAAACTTAGTCATGTTCAGACTCAGTCTTGTCCAAACTTAGTCTAGTTCAGACTCAATTTTGTCAAGATTTAGTCTTGTTCAGACCCAATCTTGCCCAAACTTAGTCTAGTTCAGACTCAGTCTAGTCCAAACTTAGTCATGTTCAGACTCAGTCTTGTCCAAACTTAGTCTTGTTCAGACTCAGTCTTGTCCAGACCTAGTCTTGTTCAGACTCAGTCTTGTCCAGACCTAGTCTTGTTCAGAATCAGTCTTGTCCAGACTTAGTCTTGTTCAGACTCAGTCTTGTCCAAACTTAGTTTTGTTCAGAATCAGTCATGTCCAAACTTAGTCATGTTCCGACTCAATTTTGTCAAGATTTAGTCTTGTTCAGACCCAATCTTGCCCAAACTTAGTCTAGTTCAGACTCAGTCTAGTCCAAACTTAGTCATGTTCAGACTCAGTCTTGTCCAAACTTAGTCTTGTTCAGACTCAGTCTTATCCAAACTTAGTCTAGTTCAGACTCAATTTTGTCAAAACTTAGTCTTGTTCAGACTCAGACTTTTCAAACTTAGTCATGTTCAGACTCAGTCTTGTCCAAACTTAGTCATGTTCCGACTCAGTCTTGTCCAAACTTAGTCATGTTCAGACTCAGTCTTATCCAAACTTAGTCTAGTTCAGACTCAATTTTGTCAAAACTTAGTCTTGTTCAGACTCAGACTTTTTCAAACTTAGTCATGTTCAGACTCAGTCTTGTCCAAACTTAGTCATGTTCAGACTCAGTCTTGTCCAAACTTAGTCTAGTTCAGAATCAATCTTGTCAAGACTTAGTCTTGTTCAGACCCAATCTTGTCCAAACTTAGTCATATTCAGACTCAGTCTTGTCCAAACTTAGTCATGTTCAGACTCAGTCTTGTCCAAACTTAGTCTAGTTCAGATTCAATCTTGTCAAGACTTAGTCTTGTTCAGACCCAATCTTGTCCAAACTTAGTCTTGTTCAGACTCAGTCTTGTCCAAACTTAGTCTAGTTCAGACTCAATCTTGTCAAGACTTAGTCTTGTTCAGACCCAATCTTGTCCAAAGTTAGTCTTGTTCAGACTCAGTCTTGTCCAAACTTAGTCATGTTCCGACTCAGTCTTGTCCAAACTTAGTCATGTTCAGACTCAGTCTTGTCCAAACTTAGTCATGTTCCAACTCAGTCTTGTCCAAACTTAGTCATGTTCAGACTCAGTCTTGTCCAAACTTAGTCTATTTCAGATTCAATCTTGTCAAGACTTAGTCTTGTTCAGACCCAATCTTGTCCAAACTTAGTCTTGTTCAGACTCAGTCTTGTCCAAACTTAGTCATGTTCCGACTCAGTCTTGTCCAAACTTAGTCATGTTCAGACTCAGTCTTATCCAAACTTAGTCTAGTTCAGACTCAATCTTGTCAAAACTTTGTCTTGTTCAGACCCAATCTTGTCCAAACTTAGTCTTTTTCAGACTCAGTCTTGTCCAAATTTAGTCTTGTTCAGAATCAGTCTTGTCCATATGAGAGTAATTGCAAATTATGTGGCCTCATCCTAGTGGTTGGCAGTGTACATTGCTACTGCATATAAACTGTTTTTTTTTCCCCTTTTTTAATCGAACGCTCAGAGCCTCTTTTTGCGAATGCAGGTGTCAAATTACCGCACACGTGGTAGAGTAATACGTCACTGAATTGTGTGCTTTTGGCATTACCTCTCACATTATCGAGCCCTTTAGTACAGAAATTTAACTTTCTTTCATTTGTATTTGAACGAGCTTAAGTCGATAAATGAACAGCAGAGATCAGACTGGTTTTGTGTGATATAGAGCGCATTTTGAACTCCTCTAACAATGAAAGAGTGGCAACTCGCACGCCATAAAGCACTGCTCGTGTGCGCTAACTCTCCAGTTTTTTATCCATGAATGAAACTAAATTCAAGGTTTTTTTGGTTTAGCGACATGTTTTGCTAGTGGCATGTCTGCCTGGTATGTGGCAGTTCGAAGTTCGAATCCAACAACAAGATTGTTTCATTTCTTAGGTATCGCATTGAAATAACTAGTTCGAAGGACATTGAACTTAAGACCTTGGTAAAGTTTCTATATTCCATAGTTAGTTTGATTTTTGGTCTTGATAGTGTGACCAATCTGACGATATCGTTACCTACCTCAATTCGTACTTCAATCAATTTATCTACGCACAGGATGTGTAGACAAGTTTCCCACAGAGGGTAAATCGCTTTCTGATATTGCATACATTTGAACAAGTTCAACTGCATCATAAAATCTTCGTAAGGTTCAATAAACTATCTCTCAAGTGTATAAATTTCCATGCACACACCCCTTCTCTGTTTCAACCCAAAATATAAAACTTTAACAACACAGCACTATAGTCTCACAAATAAAACTCCAGATTTCCAATCACAAACCATTAACATCACTCGCAGATAGATAAACGTAATGATATCGGACTTCTTCGTCCATTAAAAATCGATTTCCACCGCCTTAGGAGCCAAAAATGCAATCAAAGCTGTATTCCACTTTGCTCTCTCTCTCTCTCTGCTGTCCCCTATCGCCTTGAAGAACACATTCTTCCAGCAAATCGATGACATACGATGCATTGATGGTATCCAAACACCATAGACCTGGAGGAGGACGAGTGTATACCTAAGTCTCATCGTCAAGGCAATAAATTTCCCGGAAACCGAAACAGAAGCACAAATGTTGTCTAATTTCGGTTTTCGTATCTTCGAATCTGTGTTTGGGGCATCTCAGGGATACTGGAATTGGTGCGGCGCGACGGTATGGCAGCGATGAGTCCATAAAATGCAATCAGGAGATGGCATTGAATTTGTAACAAAAACGAAGACGTGTCTCTGAAAATGAAAATATAAAATAAAAAAAAACAATCTCTGTTTACAAGTTCAATGTTTGTCTGCAGGGTAGAGCTCTTTTTTTCTTGGGCTGCACTTGGTTCAAGTTCATCGGCACCAGGTTCATATACGAGAGTTGTATTGTGATCTATGAACTTCTACGTTGTGTACACTCTGTGCACTTGACTCGCGCGTCGGTCGGCTTATGCACCTGATAGTTGTGTTTACACTTTTAATGACGGCGATAATGACGGTGTCGTTGACAGTGACCTGTGTGTTTGTTGAAGACATATAAACAAGGATGTCAAAGACTTTCCTTTTATAGAGTCAATCAAGTGGAAGATTAACCTTCCGACTTGATTGTTTTGTTCTTTTAGGTGTAGGCCGCTTAAATTGTTCGGGGAAATTGGGCTGTTAGAGAGAAGTGTCGAGATCTTAATCGGATGACAAAAATACATTTTGTATCTTTGAGGTGGAAAAGAAAACTAAGTAAACAGAGACTAATTGGATCTGGCAAACTATCAACAGTTGAAGGAAGCACTCCACTGCGTTTCTTTTGTTTAAAAAGTAAGCTTCTAAAAGTTGAACTCCAGTCATTGAACTTGAAGGGAAAGTATAGACACTGAGCCATCCTGTTTTAAATGTAAATTGTGAGATTGAACCGAGTAAAGTAAAGTCAACAAAAGTAAATTGAGAACCGAACAAGAGGTGGAGATGCTGCAGTAAAATGAAAAGTATGAATATAGGGTGAGACAACGAAGCTGGGGACTTACACTTCAAGGACCTACAATTTTATGCCGATTCCCAACAGCTAAAGTGGAAGGCATTTCCACGAGAACGGCCATGCCCGTAGGATTGGTTTCGAACTTCAAACACCCACCGGTATTTCGTTTAATGGTTAGTTAAAAATGATCTTTTAGAGTTTTTCTACTCCTGTTTTGTTTCTTTTTTCTTAAAAATCAAACTACGAAGCTTATGAAAATACAGTTGCAATAACTCACATCTTTATGTAAAAATTGGTGTAAATAAGGTCTTGGCAAACAGTATGTTTGGTTTTTGCTGATGTTGAATATTGTGTTGCCCACAATGTACGTAGGACACCATTGACTTTGCCGACAATTCCACTTATATAGATGTCCCAAATCAAAAAACCGGTCTTAGCGAAATTTTTAACAATTTCAACACATTCGATGGGAATTTTTCGATAAGGTAATTGCAGGAGAGATGCCGCGGTTTTTCAAAAACGCGTTTAATTTGTATATTAAAGTGAGGTAAACCTTATTTGTTTATAAAAAATTAAAATTGGATTTATTTCCCAACATAAAAAGGAACTTAGCTCAAAGAAGGTAACAATTTTCAATAAAAACAACATAAACAAAAAAAATTTAGCATGTGCCATCTCTCCCTGCAGGTGTGGGAAATTCTGGCCAGACAACACCCGAAGGAAAGTGTGTTGAGATCTTCGCTGAGTTTAACCAGTTAACTCAACTTGTTGATGAGCCCACTCGGGTTCCAGATATTGAAGGCCAAGCGGCCAACACTCTTGACTTATTTCTCACTTCTCATCCCGAAAAATACAGGGTTGTAGTATCATCTCCTTTAGGCAAATCAGACCATTGTGTCATATCGGTAGATTTTTCGCTTTCCGTCACGGTAAAAAAAGATAAAGTCCCTAAAAGAACTGTGTGGCAATACGAGAAAGCCAATTGGGACGGCCTGAATACTTCTTTCGAAATTTTAACTGGTCATTGTGCTTTCTCGACGGAAACGTTGATGCATCAGCTGATATGATATCTAACGTAATTCTCAACGGCATTAAAAATTTTGTTCCTCACAGAACAAAAAGTATCATCCCCAAAGAGAATTCGTGGTTTGATTCAAGCTGTAAAGAGGCGATTAGGGATCGAGAAAGTAGTTTTCGTAAATATAAAGATAACCCTACTGTAGAAAACCGAAATTTGTTCAAACGGGCCGGAAATATCTGTAATGCTCAAATACAAAAGGCTAAGTTTTTACATGACCAAAAAGTAAGGCAAAAAATACTGCTGTGTCCAAAAGGAAGTAAGAACTTTTGGTCTTTTGTCAAGAACATTAAGAACTCGACCACGTCATCGGTCCCAACGCTCGTCTTCAATGACTCTCCGTATGTCAGCTCCATCGACAAAGCCAATCTGCTGGCAGCTCAATTTGCTGCCAACTCGACACTTCCTCATAGCATAGTGGCTCCACCTGAGCTCGAGTCCGCAAATTCTTTGATGAAGCAGATATTTTTTCGAACTCGCTCGGTTGCGAGAGTCCTTAAAGATCTCAACATACATAAATCCGCTGGTCCAGATGGTATCCCCGCCGTTATTCTGAAGAGGTGTTCTGCTACGCTGGCAAAACCTCTGCGTAAACTTTTCCATCTTTCCTATTCTGCTGGGATTTTTCCGAGCAGATGGAAAACTGCATTTGTCCAGCCGGTCCCTATAAAAGGCGAATCTTCCTCCCCTTCCAATTACCGTCCAATTGCACTAACGTCCCTTCTTTCCAAGGTCATGGAAACGGTGATAAACCGTCAACTTGATGAAATATCTTGAAGAACGAAAGCTTTTAATGACCGTCAGTACGGCTTTCGTAGCAAACGGTCCACTGGTGATTTGATGGCTTATCTCACCGAAAAGTGGAACCAATCTTTACATTGTTTTGGTGAAAGTAAGATTATTGCACTTGATATTTCTAAAGCATTTGATAGAGTTTGGCATCAGGCTCTTTTATCGAAAATGCGTGCTTTTGGTATCGATGAGTCTCTTCTTCGTTGGATTAGAAACTACCTTTCCGACCGTTCAATACAAGTTGTAATGGATGGCTTCAAGTCTAACATCCACCTCATAAATGCTGGTGTGCCACAGAGCTCTATTAAACCTCCGACTCTCTTCCTTGTTTTTATAAATGATCTCTTGTTTGAACATTCTAATCATCTCAACTGTTAACTGATTTAACTCTCAGCTTTTCATATTCGTTTCCAAATTCACGTCCCTGCTCTTTCGACGTGGAAATGAAACGGTTGCGTATGATAAGCTCATTGAATTCTGACCTTGACAACATTATTACATGGGGTATTAAAATCCGAGTAGAATTCAATGCTTCGAAAACTCAATGCTGTCTCTTCTTCCCCTATTGCCATTATATTGAATGGTACCTGTATCTCAAAAACCGAAAAGCTATCAGTACTTGGTGTGTGTGAAAAGTGCTGCTAAATGCTTAGTTTTAAAACGGTGCAGGATATTTTTCACACCTTTTTATTTGGCTACAATTTGCATGCTTCGTCCGCCCTAAATAGTTTGCATATCGGATCAGGTGATCTTCAAACAACTTTGTGTCTACTTGGGGATACAAAGCTGAGCTTTGAGATTGGTAAGTGGTAGTTCAATTTTAGAATCCATTTACTCTTTTGAATATCGTCGAAATGTTACTTGCCCCACTTTTTGTTTTCGCTTTTCTTATATTTTATCCGCTCAACCCGAATGTGGAGTGTTCTCTCTACGCTGTCTCTGTTTTTCCTCTGCACTATGATGGCTTAGATTTGAAATCAATGTACATCTGTGTACTGTGTCTCCCACTTAATCCTTTCCTATTTTCCGAACGCTGGCACTGTCTTTCATATATGTATGAGACATTTCTTGTCACAATGTCATCTAACGATACATATATGCATTGGAACTCAACCAATTTTCGTACGCATCATAGTAATAGACTTTATAGTGCCATAGTCTTAATGTTTTTATAATAAATCATGGACCATCACTTTGTCTAATAATTTTGGTTTGAAGAGCTGACAAAAGAAGAAGGCAAAGAAGTTCCATGTACGGCTTAAGTTGACGGAGGTCACAATTGCATATACAGGGTGATTTGCATAAGAGGCGAAAAACTTCAGGACGGAAATGTTGGGTCGAGACAAGAAAAAGAACGTATGTGATGAAGATCTATTTCTGTTATTTTGGCAGGACGGGCAATTTAAAAAAAATGTCTTAAAACGGCAAAGGAATTATATTAAATAAACAAAAATACTTACTTAAAAGTTTTTGAAAGCTAACTCTTCAAACGTTTTGGATCAAGTTAATTTAGTGAATGGTTTTTGAGTAAACAAGCCTCAAAGGTAAAGTTTTGGAAAAAAATCAATTTTGTGTATACCTATATAAATACATGCAATCGTCGTCTAACGTTTTTAATTTGTTTTTATTAACATCAATCAATAATATTAACTTCCCGAAAAATTAAAAAATCAAACAAATCAATTCTCTAAGACCCTCTAACAAATGTTTAATCAAACTTCTTTATAATCAAAATTAAAAAGAATTGTGTAGAATCCAACAATAACTTATAATTAGGGCCTCCCAATATCAAATAAGGAGTTATGTTCACATAAAAGTTCACCCTTTGCTCACATTATTCACGCTTGACAGGTCCGCTCCTCCTGTCAACTGCACAAAGACCAGTGAGCCATTTCTCGTTTTGATCTTTCGACTTTGAACGACAAAAAACCACCTAAGGCGAGTCCACACAACGAACCCAATTTACATACCACTGCGTTTGAGATTCGAATATTTTTTTTCTCTTTTTTGTCTTTTAAAGTACCATTTAAAATTCTTATACAAAATGCCCACGTAAAAGGAGCGCATTTGCATAAAATTGAATTGACTTTGGAGGTCAATTCCCACGGTTTAGTTGTCGAAATACTAAACTCTGAGTGTTCATTGAATCGAGCAACGGTTGTCACTTTGTTGTTTAGTTATACAAATTCGTCTAGGGAGGGCCAACCTGGCGTGGAAGATGTTCTCGAATTTGTTATACGAACCCACAAAAATGCACTCAAGCAGAACGTGCTGCGAAGCCTTCGCAATGGCTTTTAGCGTACTTCCCGTACGTGACTAATGGCTCAGTTGATGACTTGAATTAAATTCCAAGAGATAGAATTTTGGAGAATTAAAACGAAATTGATTGTTTGAATGTCGAATGCAGTCCATCTGGTGCTTTGGAGGGTGAATATAAGTTCTTCTTAATATAATATTTGTCCATGCCATGTCCATTGTAGGAAAAATAAATTCAAGGTCACAATCTCCTGATTATAGAAACTCAAAATTGAATAGTTAGAAAGGAAAAGGATCATCAGATGCTATAAATCGATGCTTGGGTTTCATAAGAAAACCCCGTAACTCCACTTTATAGGGAAAATAATTCTTTTCAGGAAACCTGTTCGAGTCCCTAAAGATGTTAATCAAAATACATACATACATATATTTGTTTTGAATTTGTCAACCTCATAACTCTGGTAGGCCTCGTAACTTTGATTTTCCAATAAAGTCATTCGAAGAAAAAGTTATAACTCGAATTAAAGAAACACTGAGTTGATTGAGGTAGCTCGTAACGTCGCGTGGCGTCGGCAGCGCCACACTGTTTTGCTTGTCGCAGCTTCTACTAGAAATTGAAATTATTTTTTTTTTCTTTTTTCTTGTACACCTTAAACAATTTATTAAAAATATTAAGGTATATGAGATTAAGAAAAAATAAATAAAAGCGCTATAAGTTACAAACTCTGTAAAAGTTTCCACTGCAAATTTCTTAATTTGTGAATTACGAGATTGAATATGAAACTTTGAGGAAGTTAACTGCGAATCATAAAGAAAACCCGTGAATTTAGAGGCACTAGATTGCTTATGAGAAGCGCTGTTGTGTTTCCGTTACAATTTATAAAATGAAGAATGTTCAAGGTGCAAAAAGTATGAACATTTAAGAAAATGGTTAGTCAATTGACTAGCGACCTCAGACTTGTTTTTATTCTTTTTACGCACGTGGAAGAAAATATTCGGCGCGTTATTCCTAACACGCGATCCCAAGTGCTGCAACGATTATCTTAAGGGGGAGACCAATTTAGGAACGTAAAAAACATGCTTTCTTTGGGATTTTTTTAGAGGGATTAAAATAACCCAACCATTTTCAAAATTAGGAGAAATGTTTATTAGAGCTGTCGAGTATTCAAAAAAAAATGTTATCTATCCGATGACCAACAAAATGGCGGCTTTATTGAAGTTTTCCGGACTCCTGTTTCCGTCGACATCGAAAACTGCTGGAGTTGCCACTCTTTTTCAGTTGATCTGAGAAAGATTTACCAAAGTTCATTCTTTTTAAGACATATTAAGGATAAGGATATACATTAAAAGAATGAAAAAGTGCAAAATTATAAATTTGTGAGCTTTTTTACTAAAAATAATTTAATTTTCGGCAATTTTTTCGATATATTTGACTTTCGAACTTTAGGTAAATCCTTTCGATAATATTACTGAGAGTAATCTCCCAAAATTTCATCTAAATCGGTCGCTAGCTTTTTGAGCTACAACAAGAGCAGTTTTTAAAAAGTAGTTTCGAGATAATTGCGATTAAATTTTCAGCAAGATAAAATTTTTAGCTGTAGTGACTTACGGATTAATCGGCAATTCCAGGCACGTACAAAAAACAATAGAATCCCCCGAAACAGCTGCGTGACCATACAAAAACTCAACAGTAGAGCGTACTGTGAAGCGAAGGTCGCTCTTGCTCATGCGGTCCCAGCTACCTAGCTCGTCAATCGACCGCTTGTTGTTCTCGCACTCTAAATGCGATAACTCTGAATCTATTCGATATTCTCAGTTTTCCTTTGGTCATAACATTCTTTGGATATCATACTTTTGAAATATGTAATAAAAAAAAGTTGATTTTTTGAAAATTTCACAGTGGTCTCCCCCCTTAAGAGACTTGCCAGGTTTTCAAAAACCAATTGCCAGACATATCCTGTTCGCGCTTTCGATTAATTGCGCTCGCGTTTTCCTTTCACTGAAAATCTTTTGTGATTCTTGAAAATTCCGATCGAAATAAAAACACGCGCTCTTTTTTAACCTTTAGATTAACAATAATTTGATGCTTTATTAACGAGAACCTTTAATAGACTGAATAGGAAAAGAAAGAAAAATAGAAAAGAAATGCTTGGAAAGATAGAAAGAGACAAATAGTATATTAGCGAATTAGTGTAGGCAAAAGAAACCAATTATGGTGGATTCACAATAGTTATGAGCGCAAACATCCTCCCGCCGTTGAAAGCTTGATTTCAACAGTCTTCGATCAGCAGAGGACACAGCTTGCATATGGGCCGCTTGAATTCTCCTTTGGTTGTGACAACGGATGCAACTCGTACTAGACCATCTTGCCCTGGGTAGGTTTTGGATACTCTTCCGATAAGCCATCGACATGGCGGCTGGTTTTCGTCCTTGATTAAGACAACGTCATCAATTTTTACATCTTTACATTTGTTTAGCCACTTTGGTCTTTTTCTCAGCTGAGTGATGTAGTCCTGAGACCACTTACGCCAAAACTCCTGGACAAGCTGCTGTAGGTACTGCCATCGATCGACGAGTGATACCTTCTTCGTTATGTCGCACGGATCTGGGACTGTTTTCATGGGTCGAGCGATCAAGAAATGGGCTGGTGTTAAGGGGTTGGTATCTCCCTCAAATCGCAAGCATAGTGGCCGGGAATTAGCACATGCCTCGATTTGACATAGAATCGTAGTAAACTCTTCGTAAGTGGCTGATGTGTTTCCCAGGACCCTTCGAAGATGAAATTTGAGCGTCTTGACACCGGCCTCCCAAAGTCCCCCAAAGTGTGGAGCATGCGGTGGTGAGAAGCACCAATTGATTCCGTGTGAACTCAATTCGCCTGTGACATCTTCTAGAAACGTGGTTGAATCCAATAGTTCAGCCCATTCACGAAGTCGTTGGTTCGCCCCAACGAAGTTGGTACCATTGTCACTTAAAATCGTGTGACATTTTCCTCTTCTGGCAACGAAACGTCGGAGTGCTGCTATAAAAGCTGCCGATGACAATTCTGTGACAACCTCTAAATGCAGAGCCTTTGTTGCCAGGCAAATGAATAGAGATACGTAAACCTTGTATTGCTTGGCACCTCTTCCCTTCCAAGATCGAACTAAAAACGGACCAGCGAAGTCAACTCCAGTGTTGCCGAAGGTTATCCCAGATGTTAATCGCTTCTTCGGCAGGCTTGCCATTTGTTGTTGATAAGGAGTTGCCCGCTCTCTTACACACGTGGTACAATGATATATAGAACGTCTTATCAGATGATGAACCCCGACGATAAAGTATTCAAGCCCTATGAGATATGTCATTTGACGCATACCGGCGTGCAAATTACGAGAATGACAGTCATCTACAATTAGTCTTGATAAGCGATGATCCTTGTGCAATATTATGGGATGTCGTTGTTCAAAGGGAATATCAGCGTTTTCGAGTCTCCCTCCTACGCGCATTACACCTTCCATATCGATGAAAGGACTCATAAACGAATATTTATTTTTGGTGGAAAGTACGTTTCCACGTTCCAGGCACTGGATTTCATCTTGAAAAAATGACCTTTGTGAATGTTTTACCAAGATTATTTTAGCATATCGTATTTCATCAGGGACCAGATACCTTGACCAAGCGTGGTTCGGAGTACATTTTTTGAAAAGACGAACGCAGCGAGCGATAGTTCTATACAGCAGATTTAAATTAGAAAATTTTTCGAAAACGTTCCATTCACGATTCTCACTCGATACTGTCGTCAAGCAGGATAGTTGGGTGTTGTTGGTGATCTCCTCAGAACTAAACGGAATACTGGAGAAGGTGACTGTATCTTCACGTAGAAAATGTGGACCATTCCACCATAAATGCAGACCTGGTAGTGTTTTTGGCATCATACCACGAGTGGCACAATCAGCAGGATTTTCCCCCGAACGGACATAATGCCAAATTTTTGCGGGAAAACTACCAACGATTTGCGATATCCTGTTATCTACGTAGGTGTTTTTAGGTTTTGGATGACCATAAATCCAATGTAAAACAGTAGTGGAGTCCGTATAGGCAAAACATTCAATGTCGTGGATGCATAGTGCGTTCTTCACTTTAGTTAGCAACTTCGTTAACAACAGAGAAGCACACAGCTCCAGACGGGGAATCGAAAGAGTTGGTTTTACTGGAGCAATCCTGGTTTTGGCGCAAATAAGTGCCGTTTGAACGGCACTAGCTCCCACGACTCTTGAGTATATAGCTGCGGCGTAAGCTGACTCAGACGCATCAGCAAACCCGTGCAACTCAATTACCTCCCTTCGAGTTGATTGTAACCACCTTGGAATTTTAACTTCGCGTAAAGAATCAAGATCTGATCTAAAATCTGACCATTCTTCATGAAAACTCATGGGAATAGACGTATCCCACCCAATGCCAACAAGCCATAAACGCTTCATAAAAATTTTCATTTTAACGACGGACGGTGAAAGCCATCCTAGAGGGTCGAAAATACGGGCAATATCCGACAGCACCTCCCTCTTTGTTATTTGCGGGCGAATCCCATTGAGCGTTGATTGGAACTTAAAACAATCGAATTTTGCATCCCATATCAAACCTAACGTTTTTATCTCTTCTCCACCTATTGACAAGTCGGTTCCAGTTTCTCGGTACTCGGGACCGATGGTGTTGATAAAGAGAGATGAATTAGATGACCATTTCCGAAGGTCCATACCGGCGTTTTTCAAAATACAACAAAGATCGTTTTTGACCGCTACCGCATCTTCGATAGTATCAAATGTTGACATGTAATCATCAACATAGAAGTCATTGATGAGGCTGTCCGCAGCCCATGGAAACTTGGCGATATTGTTGATACCAATTTGTTTTATAACGCGCGTTGATAGATACGAAGCCGACGCAGTACCGTACGTAACGGTCTGAAGTTTATAATCACAGATTTCTTGTGAAACATCATTTCTCCATACTATTCGTTGAAAATTGGTATCATTTTCGTTTACTAACACCTGACGATACATCTTCGCGATGTCTGCCTTAACTGCGATCTTGAATTTCCGAAATTTTATAAGACAAGTTATAAGGTCATTTTGAATTGTAGGACCGATACATAAATGGTCATTTAAGGAAAAACCGTTTGAAGATTTGCAAGACGCGTCAAAGACAACCCTAAGCCTTGTCGTTGTACTTGAGAGTTTATGCACCGCGTGGTGAGGCAAGTAAAAAGCAGGAGAACTGCGTTCATTGTAGTTCAGACGCACCATGTGCCCTAACTCTTCATACTCGCGCATGAAATCTCCATATTCCTTCTTTAAAATCGGATCCTTGGAAAACCGCCTTTCCATTGCAAGAAGCCGTTTGACTGCTGAGCTCCTAGAATCACCGAATTCTATTGTGTCCTTGTTAAATGGTAGACTAACGACAAATCTACCATCTGCTTGTTGGAAATGTGTCGATTTAAAATGATTTTCAACAAATTCACTTACCTCGGAATCGGAACCATACTTATCTATGCTGTCCTCGTGCTCACAAAATCTTTTCAATAGCACATCAAGATCGATTGTTGAATGGCATACGCTTATTATTGGTTCATGCTTAAGCAAAATGTTACCGGCAATGACCCATCCGAAAATTGTATTTTGCGCAACTGGAGTACCAGAAGGATGAACGATTCTCCCTTCTGTTAGAATTTCAAAGAACACGTCGGCTCCCAATAAAATGTCGATTTTGTTTGGGACGTTGCATAACGGATCTGCAAGCGGTAGATCCTTAAAATACGATACACTTGACTGCGGGATTTTAACACTTGGCAGATCTTTTGTTAGTAGAGAAAGAACGAATGCCTGTACCGATATGAGAGTTCCTTTATTTAAAGACGATGACAATTCGAGCTTAACTTTACCCTTCGTACTTTGAACGTTTCCGCTTTGCCCTAGACCGACGATAGGGATCTTAGCATGACTACGCGTCAAGCCAAGTTTTTTCAAACACGATTCCGATATTAAAGTCGTTTGTGACCCTGAGTCGAGTAGCACTCTACACTTTGTTTGCTCACCACAAGAATTTTTTACCTGCACCCAAGCCGTGGGTAACATGGTTAGGTAATCGTTAAGGGATTGTTGCACTGTGTTTACCGAGAAACTATTTTCGATACCATTCGAGGTACTGGGTTGGACTACGTAGGGGAGAGTTTGTTCACGATGTAACATTGTGTTATGTTTTACCTCACATTTCTTGCAATGCGAGTATTTGCACTCTGTCATGTTGTGTTTTGTCCGAAGACAGTTCTGAGAAATCTTATTTAACCTCACGAAATCGCAGCGAGCTGACACCGGTAAGTCACGAAATTGAGTGCATTGATATAAGAAATGTTTTTGTTTACACTTAGGACACGAAGGTACAGTCACATTTAGAACTCGCTTTACTGGGGCCTTAAGGGAGGAAGGACGAACATTTTCCGATTGAACACGATCGCGCCCGGCGGTTGATTGGCTTAAACATTCTAGCTCATTGATTCGCTGTTTTAAGAAACCTGAGAAATCCAAATACGTTGGCTCTGGTTTATGTTTAGTCTCTCGTATCCAGAGCATTTTGTTATCGACATCTAATTTTTTGATTAGCACGTAGACTAGCAACGCGTCCCACGAATCGACTGGCTGTTTTAACGTACGCAAAGCATTAATATTTTCAGATGACACACTAAACAAGCGCTTAACTTCCGACAAAGATCCGCTTTTCAGCCCTGGAAGTTCAAATAAATTGTCCAAATGAGCATTCTTAATAAACGACGGCTTGTCATAGTGATCCTTTACTAGTTTCCAGGCAACTTCGAAATTTTCGTTGCTTGGAGAGATATGCTTGATTATAGACAAGGCATCATCCTTTAAACGCGTCTGAAGATACTCTAATTTTTCGATACCCGACACCGACTCCTTCGAAACAACCAACGCTTCAAATAGATCGCGAAACCGTGTCCAGTCGTCAAACTGGCCAGAAAATTCAGGCAAAATAATTTTTGGAAGATGACTTCTGACTTCAGGCCTAGGGATATTTACAATATTACGTTCTCGCGACAGATCTTTTATAATTTCGTTCAAAGAGTTTTGATTGTCAGCTAACGACTGTAGTGTCTTACTAAGATCAATTTGAAGGTCTGGACGCGGTTCAAACACTTTTTGATCATCAATTGCATCCGACAATTGCGCGTGGACACTATAAAAATTATTTTCGAAATCGGTTCGATACTGATATTCTTCAGCGCTGTGATCTGCATCGTCAACCAATGCTTCTATTTCATCTTGAATGTGCTCAAACCTTTGCATGCACAATTCAAGCCGATCAAGACGCACTTTTGCTTCAGTAGCCGTGAATGGAGGCGAGTCTAAAAAGGCAATTATACGCGTTATTTGCCCCTTTAACGTTGCTCGTTGTCGCTTGAGGCCGTCCATGTCAACAAATGTTTTAACCGAAAACAACACCGACTAGCAAACGGGAAAACAAGACATCAACAGATGTTTTAACCGTACAATTTTGACGTTTCTACAATTTCTCTAACAGTTACATGAACAGCGGTGCTTACACATGCATGCACTTTTGGTAGAACAATGTGGGCAATGAAAACTGGATAATCAGATTTTCTTATCGATTATCTGATCTTCGTGTGGGTACTTTCTTCTTTCAGCTTATGATGAGATTCGCGAGTCGCGACCTACGGAGACCGACTATCATGTAAGGTTAAAGGGAAGAATGAAAATGGTAAGCCTGAGCATCCACTGACCACTATGTTTTTAAAGGCACGCAGAGCACGATTTTTTTTATATGGTTTGTGGACTGTATGTATGTCGATAAAATCTTAAACACGGTTTGCTTCGATATAGCTTTAGTTAATAAGTACGGAACGCACGCAATGTATTTTATTTTCAGCACTTTATGTTCACCAATGGATTATGTTGTTTTAACAAAACGACGCGGCGCTAAATAATCCAAAAAAAGCTATGGAATCCGGTTCGATTTGGACCAAAATGTTCGCGCTTTCGATTAATTGCGCTCGCGTTTTCCTTTCACTGAAAATCTTTTGTGATTCTTGAAAATTCCGATCGAAATAAAAACACGCGCTCTTTTTTAACCTTTAGATTAACAATAATTTGATGCTTTATTAACGAGAACCTTTAATAGACTGAATAGGAAAAGAAAGAAAAATAGAAAAGAAATGCTTGGAAAGATAGAAAGAGACAAATAGTATATTAGCGAATTAGTGTAGGCAAAAGAAACCAATTATGGTGGATTCACAATAGTTATGAGCGCAAACATATCCAAAATAAAAAAAAAGAATTTTTCCTTCAGCTTAGCGGATTTCGGGTCTCTCCGTTCGGTGGCACTCTCGCGACTCACCCATTTGGTGTCACGACGAAGAGTCACAGGAAGGATCATGTCACTTCTTCTGTGAGTGCTCGAGTATGGCAAAAATAAACCCTCCAAGAATACTATTTCGACGACCTGCGCTACATCTGTAACCTTCCGCTTAACAGCATCCTAAAGTTTTTTCATTGCTCCAAATCATTCAGTGAGGTTTAAACCAAATAACCGAGTCACAGACAATTCCGCCCACCCCTTACTTACTTACTTAGGTGGGCATTACAGTTCGGAATGAACCTGGGCCTCAACCAACATCCTTCTATAACGACTTCGATTTTGGGCGAGCTCTCTCCAGCTTTGCATTCTAAGTCGATTGAGGTCTTCTTCGACTTGATTGCGCCACCTATTCCCCTTTCGCGATTTCCCTGCAATGAACTTTCGAGAACCCGTCGAGCCAAAGCTTTAGGGTCCATTCGCCCAACCATCGTAGCTTCGCGATACCTACTCTTCTATCTATGCCCATGTCGCGGTACAACTCATACAGTTCGTTATTGTATACTCTTCTCCACACATTGTCTTCGCATCAAAGATGGGATCAAAGATCATCAGGAGAATTTTTCTTTCGAAGCGACCATGGGTTTCCTCATCCGGTTTCGTTAAGGCGAGTAATTGTACAGGCTTTTGAAAGATTGTTCCTCTGGTGTTGACGTTTGAGTTTCTTACAATCTTTTCAAGTATGATGTTAAAGAAATCGCATGACAGTTTGTCGCCTTGTTGAAAGCCTTTTTCGACATCAAAAGTCTTGGTGAGTTCTCTACCGACCTTAACGGAGCAGCGTGAATTCTCCAAATTCATCTTGCATAGTCGTACGAGTTTTGCAGGGATGCCGAAACTAGACATGGCTCTGCTCAGCTCGTCTCTGTAAATACTGTCATTCGCGGTCTTGAAATTGATAAAAAGATATGGTGAATATCGATATTATATTCTCGGGTTTTTTCCAAGATCTGCCGTAATGTGAAAATTTGGTCTATTGTGGACTTTTCTGGTCTAAAGCCACATTGATATAAGGACCTATCAAGTTGTTGACGTGGGGTTTCAGACGTTCACATATTACAGCAGACAAGATCTTATAAGCGACGTTAAGAGGGCTTATCCCTCTATAATTGGCGCAATTGTGAGGGTCTCCTTTCTTTAGGATCGGGCATACGATGCTGAGGTTCCATTCATCGGGCATGCTTTCTTCCGACCATATCATGCAGATCAGCTGGTACATGCTCCTTTCCAACTGGTCTCAAGCTGCCTTGAAGAGTTTAGCATCAAGGCCATTTGCACCGGTAGTCTTATTTGATTTAAGTCTGCATAAAGCAAGCTTTACTTCTTCTTGGTCGGGAGGACGGCATTCTTGATCATCGTGCAAGCTGAATGGGGCAATCTTCCTGACAGTGGAATTTGTGTCCTCATCGCCGTTAAACAGTCTGCAGAAATGATCTTTCCAGATCCTCGGTAACGACTGTGACTCTACAATTATGTTTGCCAGGGTGGCAAACTCTGGCAGTATCTTTTTACCTTTTGGTAAAACTTCCGAATCTCGTTCCTGTTATGGCACCTCTCAATTTTTTTAAAATAGAGCTATTCATGCTGCTTCTTTTTGTTTTTGAGAATTCGGTGTTCTTCCCTTTATTTCTCCTTGTAAATCTCGTTGTACTGATCGTAAGCTGCCCTTGTTGGTTTTTGCATCAGCCAATGCCGCTGTACCTCGTCCAATCTAACCTCATCCAACCTATGCTCAGCGTTGCTATCGATTTAAAATAGATTTATTCTTATTTTGGCTTAATTAAAATTCTCAATATGAAGTATCTTTATTGTTTTATAATTATACTCAACTGTCAGTTCTGTCCTAGTTTTCCATAACAGCCACGAGTCGCAATTTGGGATACGAATAGAAAAGTGAAAAGCAGTAGTTATTCCAATCCAATCTTATTCATCGCGTAATTTTATTTGTCTTTCGGTACTTCTTCCCCTATTTGTTATACTATTTTTAGGTTTAGTAATTGGGTTTTGGTAAAACTTTCCGCTTAGCTTTTAATTTTCCAAAAAATTGCGCAGCTGACCAACTTGTCAGTAATAGCTGGGGCTCTAAAAATGCTAATCTCAGCTCATATGTCACCATATTTGAGTCCTCAGAAAGCCTGTGTTCAAACAGTCTCTTGACCTTTCACTTCTTCGTCGAAAACAATAACACGATCCCTATTAGCCCATTGACTTAATCCTCTGACAACAAACTCACTACCTTGTTTCCCTTCATCTGTAGCTACCCGTAGTACCTAGTCCCTCTATTCAGCCAGCATTGTATATCAAAGTCCTCATTTACCACTACCCCACTAGTTTGGTGTGTTATCATCAAAATTCAGTACTCTCTCACGACATATGTCATATATACACGAACTGTTAAGCTGCTTTCCATCCAATCTAGCATGTGTACAACAACAGCGAACAAGTGAATCAAAAAAAAGAACATCACAACGGAATACCTAAATCCGTGGAGGGTGGTTGCTTGTTTTGTAGTTGTTTAACGCTTTGTCCAATGTATTGTTCCACTAAGCCCCGTTGAGCGATGATTGCCACTCTAAATCGCGTGCGTTCTCATTCAGAGCAAATGACAAGTGGTCTATGTGTGTTTAGCATAAAGTCCTTGTGTCAAAATTTGGCGGATTTGTCGCTTTATCCCCCTGCACACGAATCTCACGCGACCACTCTCTAGCTCGACGATCGATGTAACAAAAAACTCAATAACTGCGAATATAACATCCACTGCCACACATCCTGTGCAAAGGATGTACTGTGTATAGAAAAATCTCTAATTGGAATGCAAAAAGGTGTCCTTTAAGGATATTTACTGTCAAACCGCATTTGCAGAACAAGTCGAGTAAGTGCTGTAACTACTAACACACTACCCAAAACTCAGATCACGAAGCGAAAACTAGGACAAACATGAAACAAACACACACAGGACATCAGGACGACAACGACTATAAACAGGATGAGAACACAAGGCTCTTTTCCTAGTGGGTAAATGCATGTAGTTCTGTGCACTTTCATTGACTCGAACAAACCGACAAGGAGTATACGACTCCCACTGGAGAAGCATACATACAATTTGTTAGTAGTCTTTACTGCTGCAATGGTGTTATCCTTTAAAGTGCAGTTCTAAAAATGTAAGACCCCGCTCCGCCACACCTCAGCTCCCCCTTTCATTCACTTGCCTTTTCACATGGGAAATTTAAGGAGAATTATGAAATTTTTAATGCCATTAAAAAGTTTTCTCACACTTTTACTTCTTGCATACAAAACGTATACATTTTGTATATACAGGATTCACTTTGGAGGCAAAAATTAATGTCATCCTCGAGAAAATGATAGGAGATGACGAGGATGCGACGAGGACGAAGAGATGAAGATGACAACCGACCAACGACCGACGACGCGACCGTCGCAACGAAGGAAATACAGGACGTGACCAACTAGAGTGGATGCAATTTTTAAATTGAAGCGGTTTTTGTGTCACTTCTGTTTTAATGCTGTTTATTTGAGAAAAGTAATCCTTTTAATAGTTTTTCATTTTTTTTTTTCCTTTTTTTAATCCTTTCTTTTGACTGGTGAGTGGTGAGTGGTGAGATGAGTGTAATATGTGGAAGGCGTGTGGGTGGGTTGGTGGTTGGTTGGATGAATGAACGTACTGTATATGGTGCGGATGCACGTGTGAATGCATATGAAACGTGATACTTAACGCACTCAAAGGATTACACACGGCACAAATTATTTTATCACTCAGGGAGCAGGATCCTTGCAATGCATACACTACTATGGCTCGAATATAATTCATGTACTGCTTGTTCTGTCTCTTCCCAAACACACCAACTTGAAAAGGGTTATATTGTAGAAGAGTTTGTCATTAAAACAGATGTTAGCAAACAGGATTAATTATCCTGGCGTTTATTTTACCCACTCTCTTTCTCTCTTAACACAACGTGCAGAGTTTAAATAAATGGTTTTGGTGGGACGTTTGACGTTGGCTGGTTGCGTTTATTTTTTTTAGTGTTGCGTTCGGGTGGGTTTGGATTTTTCTTTTGTGTTGCAGATAACGTGGACTAATTATTCAAAAAAGGACATTAATTACTTGTATTGTTTATTTTGTGTTGTTTTTGTTTGTGCAGTGTTTGAAGTGTGGCATAATATTGATAAAAAGTGTATGGACGCAGTAGCAATGAAGTGGAAGATAATCATTTCTAAGTATCCGATAGTAGATAAATAAAAGCGGAGTGATTAACGTTGCTGGAAAGGATGAGCTGCCCTTTCAACACTAAATCGATCTTGTGGTTCAAGTGCTGCATGATATGGGTGAAGGATTAGCGAAGTCAGCAGGAAGTGGTGAATAGAGAGAAGCACAGGCTTGACACACAGAATTGATATTTAGTCGTTAATAATTATGGTGGGGGAAAATCCCTCATTTATTAGGCTTAGTACAAGCTATTAACTTACAAACTAAGAAACTTAATAGCTAAAACTTACTAAATAGTTGGAGGGCTTAGGAGACGAATTTTAGGGCAGGGAGTACTCATGTTGAATGAAAAGAACGCAAATATTTCTCTTCAATCTTTCAGCGTATTGAGGTTGAGGAGTTTGATTCGGTCTTGATAAGGAGGTAATATCAAAGGATTACCCCAATTAAGACCTCGAAAAACAAATTGGAGGAAACGGCGTTGTATGCTATCAATTCTGGCAATGTGCACTTGTTGTAAATGCGACCAGACTTGACAAGCGTATTCAAGAAGCGGACGAACAAATGAAATGTAAAGGGATCGGGTTAAGTAAGGGTCTGCAAATTCTTTGGGCCATCGTCTCACGAAGCCAAGTGCTGAATTTGCCTTAAGGACTATATCGTCGATATGCTTGAGGAAATTCAGCTCACTGTCACAAATAATCCCAAGGTCACGGATCACCTGAATCCTGAACGGTGGAAATGATTTGACTGTTTAGACGGGGAGGAGACGTGAGAAAGTTATTGAATGGCACTTGGAAACATTTAGCTCCAGGCAGTTTTTTGAGCATCATATTGAAAAACTGTCGAGATCCTGTTGGCGGTAGGAAGAGTCTTCTGAAGAAGAAATGACTCGGTAAAACTTAGTATTGTCTGTATAGAGAGAGATCGAGGAGTGTTTGATAATCATTTCAATGTCGTTAATACTAAGAATGAAGAGCAGAGGGCTTAAATGGCTATCTTGGGGAACACCGGATGTAGCTAAAAAGCGGCTGGATTAGGCGGATCTGAACCGAACGCTGTAAAAACGGTTTTCTAAATAAGAAGAAATCCATCTGAACAGAATATGTTCCAAGCCTAGGTTGGAAAGTTTAAAAAGAATAAGTTTATGGGAGATTTTATCGAAAGCTTTACTAAAGTCAGTTGAAATTACATCGCCCTCGTTTCCATTCTCCGGCTGAGAGGGAAAATGAGACAAGGTCAACGAGGTTTGTTGCTGACCTGCCTTTGAGGAACCCGGAGAAATGAGAGATTCGCAACGAAAACTTAAGTTTTCATACAATATGCTTTCGAAAATTTTGGGTATATGCAATAGTTTAGCGATGGGACGAACTTTTCACGTCGCACTTATGACCTTTTTTCCGATCCTGAACGGCTAATTGAGAAAGTGCTTTTCATGACAAAAATTTATTATCGGAGGGTGTGCCAATTCCTCGCAAAAGGCTTCAAATCACCAACCTCCAGTGTTACAGGCAGACATGCTAACCATTACGCCACTACCGATACCCTTTGAAATTTAGTCAGAAGCTACTAAAAGAACAACTTGTTATTGTTAAAAAAAAAATGCATGTATTTAGCAACCGCCTGTATATTTGCTCCATATCCTTGGTTTGAAGGCAGGCGAAAGTTCCAAGTAAAACTAAATCAACTCCTTAAAAATTTTCCCTTGCCAATAATATGCGAACCCTTTGAAAAATATGACTTAAGCCTCCTAGTTACGGCTTATTTCTGATGATCGGTGATCGGTTTGGCTCCTGAAGAACTTTTTGTCGTGTCTCTAGGTTATCTATAAAGTTTTGAACCAGACTCGTCATCAGATTTTAGTTGCACCTGGTATCTCCGAAGGAATGTCAACTTGTTTCCGACCTTGAAAATAAGCAAATACGTACATTTGTCCTTTTCGTATCTCAACCGATATCTGAGTTTAAATTCTTGTAATGTACAAACTGGAGTAATGTTTGCTTAAATTGATTCATCTGAAGAGTCTTTCAATGAAAGCCGTTAGTAAAGGAAAACTTTATCAACCAAATAAATGTCAGCCCTTTGCTTGCATGAACTCTTTCTTTTTGTGAAAATTTTCATTTATCCTTCGCAACAGTCGCTCTAGCCTCATTTTTGAACAAAGCCAGCATCCAGATGATTTTCACAGTAGCTTTTGGTTTTTTTTGAAACTTTCTTCTTCTCCCATTCTTTTATGCATTGGTAGAAAATAGCTTTAAATTTTTTTGCTTGGGCAATCTATCAACTCCCATAAGATGAGATGATGATGGAGATGAGAATCGTGAGCCATATAAATCCGATGTCTCCCGTCTTTTTGAAAAACTCATGTAGTATCTCATCTGGACTAACATCTTTGTTTTTTAGAAAGTGCTCTCGGGGAAGCTGTATGTTTATTGGTCGTATAATTCTCATTTCACCAGTGCTGAATTCAGTTGCCATCCACTTAAAACCATCGGACAGCTTCATTTGGATGACGACAAAATTCGTCCTTGAGAATTGTCAATGTGTTTTGTGAGCATTCTTTTTCATCGATTAGCTATTTCAAAGATGGTTGCCTTTTATTCAAACTATTTTATCGTATATTTGTGAACCTTAAATGCTTAAATGTCAAAATAGCAGGCCCTTATTTAAAGGCCTCTTACAGTTTCGTCCCATGGGAAAAACTATGCATTTGGCAGGTATAAAGTTCGAAACTCAACTCTTTTGTTTATCTAAATTTAACACGGCGCAGAGCTCCAAAAGTTGTTATAATAATTCCTATCAACAAGATACCTAGTTTAAACGACCTCATTGATGCTTTTACTCCAGTACTGCCAATTTTTGGTCTTTTGTTCCGGACAATCATCTATCTTTTTTGTGTGACTTCGATTTTGAAGTAGTATCATCATTCGTTCTGTTAAATCTATTCTTTCGTCTGGTAACATTGATCTAACGTCACATATTAAGCTACCTAACACATGTCATCAACTTTTGTTGAAGCCCGGAAGTCCTCAAAAGTTATTCCTATTCCGAAAACGGTACAACCTATGACTGTTAATGATTTTCTCTCCATTTGTGTTCTACTCCGTTTGCCGAAAGTCTTTTACACAATTTTTACAAACCAAATTTCTTCTTACTAAGATAGACACAAACTGATATCCCCGATTCAATCTGGCTTTAGCTGTTTAAGTGTAAAGTTAAGTTAAGATTGCTGATAATATTAGACTTAAATTCGATATGGACTATTTAACAATTCATTGCTTACTTGACTTTGCCTAGGATTTTTAATGTGTCGATCGCTTGCTTCTTTGTCTCAAACTTGGATTATACTTTGTTTTATGTCGCTTTCCATTTTGAAAACCAATGGAACACCCAACATTTTTTCTATTCAGTTTAACGTAATTTCCTTTGTCTGAGTGAAGCACCTATGGCTCTTAAAAAATATTCTTTGAAGAAAATTTTCTTTTTGACATTTCAAATCGAGAAGTGGCTGTCACTCCTCAGAATCATGAGAAGCGATCTTTTTGCACCAATGCAGTGGATTGAGAATGCTCCTGGACGCTCTTGGACGGTTCTTTTCGTCCAACGGAAAGTGACATTAGTGAATGATATGTACGTTTAATTAAATTTTTTTGATTAATCTACGCAAACGACAGAGTTATGATGGAAGTTATTTCCAACAGCGTCCCTTAGTTTTGGGTGTATACCAAGAATCAATATTAGAACCAATATTGTTCTGTCTCCTGACCGATTGCACGATTTACGTTTGCAATGGTCTCAGTGTTAACCCAGGTAAATCTCAAACATTTTTATCTCTTAAAAGTAATGCAATAACGAGGAACCAATTATCTCAGATAATTTGGAAGTAAATTTTGATGACATAATCTCTAACCTCGCCGGTTTTAAACATTACCGCAATCTTCTGGCCACTAAACTTCGATTATAAAGGCTCTATTTATCGCCATTATTGGGCCATATGCTTAAAGGCTAGTAAATGCTTTTACTGGTAAATTTCTATAGTATATACTAATTTTCGTCCTGGAAAAAAAAGTATTTACTAGGTAACAAAGTATTTACTGGTTTCGGATGAATTAAACCAGTAAATACTTTAATCGGTATGCATAAAAACTATTCTGTCCAAGTATATACTGGAATTTTTTCAAGCTATTGAAAACCAACTTGAACATTTGCTAGTAAATACTTTTTCATGTTAAATGCCCATTTTAGTCGGCAGTTTTATATCCAAGTATTCGGTAGAATTTTTTTTAAATGGCCTTTTTTTTAAGTGTAATCGCAGAAAAAAAATATAAGGAGCGAAGAGATTCCGGAGATAACAATTTCAAAATACTTTACTGTTTTGAAAAGGAAAACGTTGATTTGTTTAAAATTTAATGAAAAAACTAATTTATTTGTAATAAGAAAATAATAATAATAATGATATAAACATTTAGGTACTCAAACTGAAAAAAATAAAGTTTAAACACTTAGTCTAGATTGTAAATATTTAAGTTATATCTAGGCCGAAAGGCATTAGCAAATTTAATCAAAATCATTACAACCATGTTTTAAAAAATTGGTTTTTTATTTTTAATGTTTTTTAAAGACGAAATTTTAAAAATTTAAGTACACAAATCTTAAGATCTTGCTTAAATTTGTATTCACAAAAAATTTGAAATAAGTCAAATATGTGTAAAATGAAAAAAACTTAAAATGGAGAGGATCTACTACCCCTGATGAAAATATCCGAATCTTTTTGAGATATGTTGGAGATCCAGGATTTCAAGCCGGGGTTGGAGAAGACACAGGCTTCCATCAGAGTACTGTTTGCAGAGCTGTGCATCACGTAGCAAATTTAATCCTAACTAATATTATAAATGTGAAAGTCCCTCTGTCTGTCCGGCTTTCTATGTTACCATCTCCCGCCCAAACTACCAAACTGATTGATATGAAATTTTGTACAGAGATAGTCTAGAACCAGAGGAAGGACATAGACTATATATTTTATCCCTTAATTCCCACGGGAACGAGAACGTATACGGGAATTTAAAAACTACAACACCGATTTCAAAAATTTTTCCACCGATAGAATGCTTTACTATCCCAAAGTAACATAAACTTTAATTCATCCTTATATTCCTGCGGGAACGGGAGTCCTTACTAATATAATAAGTGCGAATGAAGCTCTGTCTGTCCGTCGTTCTATGTTACCATCTCCCGCCCAAACTAATAAACCGATTTAAATGAAATTTTGTACAAAGATTGGACTGAACTTAAGGACGGACAGAGGCTTTATTTCATTCGAATATTCCCTCGGGAACCGGTCCTCACTATTATTATAAATGCAAAAGTAGCTCTGTCTGATCACCTTTCTATGTTACCATCTCCCGCCCAAACTAATAAACCGATTTAAATGAAATTTTGTACAAAGATTGCTCAGAACCTTAGGAAGGACATAGGCTATATATTTTATCCCTATATTCCCACGGGAACGAAAACGTATACGGGAACTTAGAAACTACAACACCGATTTCAAAAATTTTTCCACCGTTAAAATGCTACACTATTCCTGAGTAACATAAACTTTAATTCATCCACATATTCCTACGGGAACGGGAGTCCTTATTAATATAATAAGTGTGAAAGTAGCTCTGTCTGTCCGTCGTTCTATGTTACCATCTTCCGCTCAAACTAATAAACTGATTTAAATTAAATTTTTTAGAAGAATTATTCAGAACCTGAGGAAGGACATACGCCATATATTTATTCCCAATATTCCCAGGGGAGCAGGAACGTTTACGGGAACTTTGACACTATGGCACCGATTTCAAAAACTCTTCCATCGTTGGAATGCTCCATAATCCCTGAGCAACATTAACTGTTATTCATCCCCATATCTCTCACGGGAACGGTCATCATGTTTCCACGGGAACGGGAGTCTTTACTAATATTATAAGTCCGAAGTTAAATCTGTCTGTCTATTTCTCTTTGTTACCATTAACTGCCCAAACTATTGAACCTATTTATATGAATTTTGGTACAGAGACAGTCTAGAACCTGAGGATGGACATATATTATGTTATGCAACATGTTTTATCCCTGTATTCCCATGGGAACGGGAACTTGGAAAATACAGCACCCATTTCAAAAAATATCCACCGTTAGAATACTGCACTATTCCCGAGTAATGTAAACTTCAAGTCATCCTCCGGAAACGCCCTCATGTTCCCACGGGAATGGAAGACTTTATTAACATTATAAATCCGAATTTAACTCTGTCTGTCTATTTTTCTTTGTTTATATTTACCACCCAAACTATTGAACCGATTTATATGAATTTTGGTACAGAGATAGTCTAGAACCCGAAGATGGACATCCTTACTAATATTACAAATCCAAAATTAACTCTGTCTGTTCGTGTTTCTTTGTTACCATCTCCCGCCCAGAAAACTGATCCGATTTAAATGGAATTTAATTAAGAGATAGCCTAGAGCCTGAGGAAACACATAGGCTTAATAAGTAATCCCTATATTTCTACGGGATCGACACCGTAAACGGGAACCTTAAGACTGCTGGGTCGATAAAAGTTCTTTTACTGCGGGGTGATTTCTGTCAAACTGTCGAAAATACATTAGACCTGAGAAGAAATGTCTATCTTGATCTTCAAATAATAATTGGCAATCGGGAATGGCTGTTTGAAAGGCGATTTCGGCGCCGACTAATGAGATAGTTAACCAAATAAACTAATAAAATATGTTTGACGTATTGGGGGACGTTGGCGAATGTCTATCAATAGACAATATTATGGACACTGAGCAAGTCACATCATACCCTATAGAGTTTCTCAATTTCTTAGGATTAAGTTGATGTTCCAGTGCCAAAAATATCCAGAATTGTACACAGCTACAAATTACACATCTGGGATGCGGCATTAATAATGACTGGAACGAAAAAAGGAGAAAACGTTTCGATTCCCCATTTTCCTTTTATTCCCACTGATTGGACATTATAAATAAGGCTCAGACGCTTTAAGTTGCAGGTGTTCGTTTAGAAAAAAATCCCATGGCAATTTTATGTGGCAGAATCACGTGTATCAATCCCACGAAACCTTTATATTTCGCAAAAGATGGAAAAAATAAGAACGTCGTGTGCAAACATATACTAAAATAAAATAATATAACAATGGTTTACTAAAACGCATGAATATGTCTTATTTGCAAAATAAGTAGCCTAAAAAATTAAGAATGCTGCCGAAAGTCACTATTCCACGCGGACGAAGTCGCGGGCACAGCTAGTTATTAATAAATTATATACTTACCTAGTACCTACCGCCAATTTCCGATGAATTGGTAGTATTTACTTGGATGAACCCAGTATATACTACTAGTATAGTCTTACCAGTATAAACTTATCTTTATGCATACCAAATGAAGTAAATACTTCAAATTTGAGCTTTTACTGGTAGTACTAGTATATACTATAACCATTATACTACTAGTAAGTACTTCTCTTTTATGCATATGCCCCATTGACTACGCTTCATTTACTAATTACAAATTTTAATACATAAAAAGAAGTGTACGGTTGGTTGTGATCGCATTACTTGAGAACGGCTTACCGAAATTTTTGTGGTAGCTTATGGGATGTTATTAGATGGTTTTAATAAATATGAAATCGGTCGACCCGTTCCCGAGTTATGGTACTTTTAATGAATTTAACTTTTGCTCATATAAAAACTATGGGAAACGAAGGACGGGAACTGGATCCTTAAAAGCACGGACCCGTGCAACGCCGGGCAGCTCAGCTAGTTTTCAATATGCCACAGGTACAAACGAGAATTTGGCAAAATGATTGTCTTTTAGGCCAAAGGTTTCACTCATTATATCAACCTTGAACATCGAATTTGAAGACATAAACATTGCGTTACACTCCTCTTGCGTGTTTTCTGATTTGTACATTCTTTTCAAAAAATTGTATGTGTGCAGTTAACAGAATGGAATTGATTATTTTCAGAGCAGCAAGTTGATGCCAAATGCTTATCATGAATTTTTATGAAAAAATGTGAAAGAAAGCAATTGACTTGGCAATTGTCAGTAGAAGCCTGCAAAAAGCAATCGGTCGTCAATCTTCTTTTTATTATTATTATTTGGGTATGAAAATTGCTGAGATGAGAGTCGGCAATCATAATCAGAAACAATTTTTCAATTGAGGCTCTAAGCAACACACTCCATACACACTTATAACTCAATTTTGTGTTGTTTTACGAATTACCTAACATTTCAAAGGTGAACAAACATCTTGCCCTTAATGTCATCTCAACCAACATTCTTCAACTTCTAATAATTCTTTCCGCAAAGTATCAATTGCTTCGATCGTAATCTTCAAATTTTCTACTCAACTAAATCCCAAGAAAATCTTTCAAGGACTTGCTCCCAATTCAATTTCTCGTCAGTTGCAATCCTCTAACATTGCACTTGGTCAGTGTTCATTCATCCATGTAATATATCCTGGAAATCTGAGCTGTTGCACACAGAAAAGTCTCGCATAATTCATCTGTTCTCCCTGGTAACTTAAGACTCTGTGCCAACAGTAAACAACGACACACAGCCCCCTAAATGTGACCGCCCAATGTAATCGACCTTTTTCCAAATCATTTAACTTCTCCAATTCCAATCGAGCCTTCATGAGGAAATAAAATAAGAAGAAGAAAAAAAGGAAATTATGATCTATCGTAGTTTTATATTTGAGTGGATTTAAATTGAAAAGAATTTTACTTCTAGGACCGAAAGAATGAAGAGAACCTGGACTTTGTATACATAAATCCGACGGGCATATCAAATGAAAATTAAGTGCGATGATTTGGTGGTCTTCTTCTTCTTCTTTCGGAAGCTGTCTGTACCATGCTTCGTTTGGTGCATTTAATGAAATGGCCATGGTGGCCCTCAGGGCTTAACAGATTCACACGCACGTATAAATATTTGAATTAAACAAATTTGTTTGTATTAAAATGTCAGAATCCACAGAAGTAAGGATTACATAAACCTTCGGGCATCAGTGAATTAATTGGATCGCAGGAATTTTCCCATTTCCGACATCAGAAAATTATGAGATTCTGAAAAACACACACTTCTAGGTACCACTACATGTGTGAGAGTAGTTTTCAGTTAAGAATCGGGAGGCAAAGTAATCTTTGAATGAATGCTGTAAATTCTAATCAATCAGAAGCAGGAATGTTTTTTTTTTTGATTTGGTTCACCGAAGCCTAGGTTTTCATTGGTGGTGCACTGACCAGTTCGTTACACCTTATTATAGTAGATTCCTATAATCCAGTTGTTTTGTTGCTGTTTTACAGCCTGTTAGTCTCTCCCCAGCAACATTCAATCAACGTTTTTAGATATTTGAATGAAATCATTTTGAATGAAATTTCGAGCTTTTAATGTAAATCTCTCATTTCCTCCCGTCAGTATTACTTTCTCAAAGAAAGGTCTACAGACGTTAACGTTGACTTTGTATCATTCACCCATTCTGCCTTGGAAAAAGGAGAAGCAGTTGATGTTATTATTATTATTTTTTTTATCCAAACGGCTAAATTATAAAGCGATTTTTATGAATGTGTACTATTGGGAAATTGGCAGTTCCTCGCGAAAGGCGATACTCGTGAAAAAGAATGATGGTTTTATTAAAGCCTGTTAAAATCTCCCAAAAACTGATAACGTTTGAACTTTCCACCGACTTCGGCTTCGAGTTATTGAGATGGAATTTTCTTATTTGACTCGTTTTAGACCTTCTCTTTCAAGTCCTTTTAGTTTTTAGATACTTCCAAGGTTTTTTTTTAAATTTAAACACTTAGTTGAATTGGTGGTAATGTTGATAAACACAGTGCGGGTGTTAGGAAAAATGGAAAGTATTACTAAGGCGATCCGGATGCACATTATTTTGTGCATTGTATTGCGTGGGGAAAATTGAGGCTTCAGCGGAAGGATGCAACCGTCTAGTTCACCACAGCTCCACAGCAAAAAAGAGAGACAGGACGATTCCTACGACGATGTTCAGGAGAATTAATTGATCCTACAATTGAACTGTCACATATTAATTTGAATGGTCTGTGTTGATCCTCAAGGTAGTCATTAAGGTCCTCTTCTTTTTATTTTTACTATTAAAGACTTAGAATTGATAGCTCACCATTTCCTAATAATTAACTTCTTCAGCTACTGACTCTGTGGTACCCGTGACGTGATGGCTAGCATGTCCACCTGCTAATCCAGAGGTTCGAGGTTGGAATCCCAGCAGATGCAATAAAATGATCTTCCACCGGTATCGCCTTTCAAGTCCTCCGTTAGTGAATTCATTGCCATGAAAGCGCTTTCTCCAAAAGCCGTTCGGAACCGGCAGAAAATTGTAGGTCCCCTCCTTTCTCTCACAAGGCATGGTTGTGAGAAATGCGCTAGGCCCAGGGGCTCCTCGTTCTGTTGCGCCACCCTAGTTATTTAGCTACTGACACTTCTCATTGCCGACAGGATATAGAAAGCTTTTCTATTTGGAGCTCGAAAAACTTCTTAGAACTTAACATTGCAAAAGCCAATCTATTATCTTGTCTCATAGGGCCAGCAAATCTTCTCCCAGTCGATATTTTCTTCTTTTCTTCGAAGTCAAAAGATTTTCTAAAACTTTCCAGCCCATACGTAACCCGCTGTCTGTGTATTGCCTTTGTTCCACCGCTCCTTGAATACTTACGCTTGTGAAGTCCCCTTACCAACAAGCTCATTTTTCTAGAGAAAATCCTCTCATCGTGTATTTTGTTTGCTCTAAGAGATTTTTTTAGTGATTCTTAGATACTAGCATTAAAAATACGTTGAAAGATCGAAGAACTGTATTCGGCAATCTCTTTTGTCATCAGGAACCATTGACTAGACAACCTTTAGTTCCTCAACACCGGTCCCCGAAACACATAGACTCTCTCCATTTTTACTTACTCGTCCATACTACTGTACGAGTACAGGTCAATCTTACTCCCGAAAGCTGAGTAATGTTAATTCTCTCTCTCTCTCTCTCTCTCTCTCTCTCTCTCTCTCTCTCTCTCTCTCTCTCTCTCTCTCTCTCTCTCTCTCTCTCTCTCTCTCTCTCTCTCTCTCTCTCTCTCTCTCTCTCTCTCTCTCTCTCTCTCTCTCTTCTTTCCCTTCAGGAGGGATCCTTTCTGTAAGTACTTCATGTCTCTGCTATGCGTTTTTGCCGTAACTCTAATCCGAGTCTCCTTGACCTCATTATTGTTTCTATTATTTCGAACGTTCTCTTACAAGACCAATTATCCCTAGATGGTATATCTGACCATGATCTGATTTTTTGTACATACGACAAAAAATTTTCCCATGTGTTAATCCATTTATCATATCAGTACAGGGACTATAAGGCTATAAATAATGTTGCCCTACTACTGATATTCCCCGGGCATTTATGCCATAGTTTCTCTGACCCCAAAGAAAAGTGGATTTTATCCAATCTTTGCTGTTTGAATTGTTCGACAAACATGTTCCCCTTAAAACTGTTTCTGTACGGAGCAAAAGCTGTCTTTGGTTTACATCTGACGTACATGGATCGATTGAAAATCGAAGGAAATCGTACGCCAGATGGAAGCTTAATCCCTCAAATACTAACTGGGAACTTTACTGCCGTTCTCGAAATAAAGCTACATTTATTATTCGCAGAGCTAAGAAATACTTTTTTATGTCGAAATTGGATGCAAACCAGTCTTCTCGTAAGCTTTTGAACAATTTACGCTCTATTGGAATCGATAAGAAGGAGACTCCTCTCAACTTCCTTGATCACAATGAACTAAACAACACCTTTGTTATGAGTGGCGTCCAAGAACTTAACTTTGTCCCCTACAATGAAATGTTGTTTGAACCTTCAACGGTATTCGAGTTTGAAGTGGTATCAGAATATGATATTCTCGAAGCATTCGTTTTATCAAATCTGACGCTTGTGGAGGGAATGGTATTTCAATTAATTTTTTAAAAAAGATTCTGCCACATGTCCCCAATGCTTTGACACACCTGGTTAATTTTTGTATCGCTTCTTCGTCGTTTCCTGAGAACTGGAGAAAAGCTAAGGCCATCCCTGTTGCTGAAAAACCGAATGCTTGCTCCAGCTCAGACTTTCGACCCATTAGTATTCTTCTGTGTTTGTTAAAGGTTTTCTAAAAAATTTTAGCGTCGCAGATTTCTAGTTACCTTAAACTGTTTAATTTACTGTCTCCAGTGCAATCTGGTTTCCGTGAACAGCATTGCTGTGAGACTGCTATGATAAAGGTCCTTGACGATAGTAGGGTTCAATATGATCGTCTTCTAGACAATGTGACTATTCTCTGCTTACTGGACTTCTCGAAGGCTTTTTACAGAGTTAACCATGATACACTTTGCAAAAAGCTGAAATACTACTTCGGCTTTGACGAGAGAGCAGTGCAGCTTCTTAGGAGTTATCTTTGCAACCGTAGCCAAAGAGTTAACATTGCTCAGATGCAATCTCAGTTTCTGAATTTGAAAATGGGTGTTCCTCAAGGTTCTATTATAGGACCAATATTGTTTTGCATTTATATCAATGATCTTCCTAGTGTCTGTTCGAATGTGCTCCTACATCTTTATGCAGATGAAGTACAGCTATGTATATCTCGTCCGATTGGCTTGCAAGAAGATTTGGCGTGTAGTCTGAATGAGGATCTCACTTCAGTTTCCAGTTGGTCCCTTAAAAATGGTCTCACACTTAATCCTTCAAAGTCTCAACTCATTGCAATTTCCAAAAAGACTATTATTGACTATTAAAAAATTAATAAATGCTTCAAATTTTGAAAATGCCCTACTTCTCACAGCATCCATGAAATTTTAAACAGGCTCTTTTTGTTTTCGTTCTTTTTTTACTGTTCTTTTTCTATATTTCTACTCTATATCCTATTCTCTGTTCTCTGTTCTATTCTATATTCTATTCTTCTCTTTATTGTATTCTATTCTTAAAATGTATTATTTTGTATAATTAGGTAATTTTGTTGAATAAGTGAAATTGTTATTGACTACCCAAAGTTAGGCACTATAAAGACTAAGTCTTATTTGTACATTTAAATTGTTAATAAATTGAATTGAATTGATTTGAATTAACTTTTTTTTCATTTGCCTCAATGTCCCCCAGTGGTCCTAAGAAATCTTTTCCTATTTTGTATTTTCGGCGCAATCTAAGCCTACGAATGAATCGTTTTTGATTTAATAAAGGACTTTATCTCAATTGACCTGCAGTAAATCTTGATTTCTGACAAAACTCTTTTTGGATTGATTTGGTACAATCTTCTTCAAGTGTATGGAGGGACTTAAACAAACTTTTGAAATTTATTGAAGTCTGAAAACTATGTTGCAAATTTAGACCACTTTTCAAAACTGTGTAAGGCAGTATTCTCAGCTTTTTTCTTTTTTTTTCTCGAATAATATTGGCTACTATGCAGCCACACACAACCCAAGTTTTTTAAACAATTCTACTGACCAGGTTTCAAACAAAAAATGTTCGAGGTGGTTTCGTCTCATTGCGCCTTCTGTAAGCAAAACAAGACATCGCATCATGACTAATAAAACACACCGACCAGTACCCACCGGCTGCCAGTTGTGAAGAACGAAATGTCTTCAAACGACACTTTTGCCTTTTCCTTTTAAATTTTTACCGAAAACAGGCAATCTATTGTGCTACCGCAGATTGCGTCTGCAAATCCGCTACCGTCATTGTGTCAAGAAAAATAAAAAATTCACATAAAAGAAATGAATCCCAAAAAGACCCCATGTCACTGTGCCGCCCTTGACCAGTGGCTCGCAGTTTTCGTTCTTTTGTTTGAATTTGCTCGAAGACAATCTCCTGCTGGGGAACCATTTGAAAGAGGAGTGAATCTTAAATACATTCAGTAAATCCCTTTACCTGTGAAATACAAACAATAATGCACCATAAATAAGATTCAATCCTTAAGGATGTGCAGTTGTTTGCCAAAGGACTTTGTCAAAAAGAGAAGCAAAAGAAAAGCGCAATTGCTTCTTGTTATCAAAAAAAAAAATCTAACGTAAGCTAAAGATCCCTTGGCCACAATATGCGACGAGGGATAAGACCAATAATAGTTACAGGATAACAAGACTGCAAGACAATAAATACCGATCGCAGTGAAGAAGACATCTGCTGTGTGTTGCTTTGTAGGATGCTAAAAAGAGCTGATCCTTCCTTTTCATTATTCAGTCTCTCGTTTTAGATTTTCTCCTTTTGAAATCTTCATCATGGTTGCCATTGTGGATGCGATAATTGTCCTTTTCATGGCTATGATTTGCAATGCCTTTGTCTTCGATTGATCCTTTTAAGTGAAATTTTCTACGTCTTCATGTGTTTTTTCCCCCTGGAGTGTTTTCTTTAGCAGAGGACAATGTGGTTCTGCAAAAGGCTATGATCAATCGATAATGTACCGTGAAATCTCAATTATTGTCCACCTTCGCAATGTGCTATTTTCCGTGGAAGAAGGATGTACGCAATTTGTGTTTTTGCCTTCCAATTTGTGGAACATAAGTGAGACATTTGGTTTTGCCGAACTTAAAATCGTATTGTTGTTCTTATTGACTTATATTTCCGAACGAGGGCGTAGTGTTTGAACTGAAGTCAATTCTGAGGAAACCAAGAGTGTGCTATACTTTTAAAATCAAAGCGGTGCGGCGCGGCGTGTGTGCCTTACTGAGGTAAATGTTTGTCTCAATTAGAAGAAACCAGTTGGAGTCGAAATAGTAAAGGTAAGTTTTTGTAAGCAAATCCAATCCAATCTCGGCTTCTTTTAACAAATTTTTTTTGTCAACAATTAACTTGGACCCATACTGTTATCGTATAAAATAAAAAACAGCTAAGGACAATGATTAAGGAAACGGAATTGTGAGTAGAAGAAAAGATTTTGATTGTTAATTCTTCCGAAGGGGCCAGTTATAACGATCAGGAAAACGAGTCAGGTAAAATTTTTAACTGAAATCGTTGAAATTGAACTACAAACGTTATACCAATCGATAACCCAAAGTTTTTTGCCAAGGAAATGTTCAACAGAGGTAATATCTAGTAAAATTTCAGTTCGTGTCAGATGATTGAAATTTCAGCCAAAATGGAACAAGTCCCACCAATTATTTGCACTGCGTTTTTCATGTATTCCATTGACAGTTTCAAAGCGGTTGTTTTGGTGTGCAAGGAAGAACAGTTGATTGTTTGTGGCTGCGAAGAGGTGAGACCCTGGCTACTGAAATACTTTTTTTTACAAGAAACTGGGTCAAGGGATACTCGTAACGTAGTGACCAACACCTTTAGTTATTACGTAGGAGTTCGAGTCTCAAGTCGTAGAAACGAAACATGCAATTCTTTCTCGAGAGGAGTTGATTGTAAGAAATGTGCTAAGCCCTGGGGGCTCCTCGCTCTGTTGCCCCATCCTATTTGTATATTTATTTAATTGGCAAGTCCTCCGAGAGTTTTCGATGATATGAATAACCAAGCAAAGTTTTGCTTTACGAGTTGAGAGCCATAGGTTGGAAGTGTGTCCACAGAGAGGTCAAGCAAAACTTTGCCAAGCGGATGATCTCATAACTCTGACAAATGCAAAGGTACATCACCATTACCTATAGTATAAAACAAAGTCACTTTCCGCTGTCTATCTGTATGCTATGATCTTTTAAACTACTCAACGGGTCCAGGATACGCGCGCATACACGGTAACATACATGGGAACTTAAAAGCTGCTTGACCGATTTTAAAATTCTTTCATCGTTAGAATACTATTTATTCGCATGTTTTGGAACGGGCACGTAAGCGAGAGGTTAGTGTTTCTATTGAAAAAGTATTTCATCGCCGTTTTCTCACAGGAAACGGAACGGGAACGGGAACTCAAAAACCATTGGATAAATTTCAATTTTTCTTTTTCGCTATAACAATACGATGTTATCCCTAAATTACATCACATTCCAGGGAAATTATGGAAGAGGAAGATCTAGTCTTAGGAGCCATAATCAAGTGGAAAAAGAACTTATAACCGACTTAGAGTGCAAAATTGGAGAGAGCTCGTCCGAAATCGAAATCGTAACTCTTTTTGTCAATGAAAAACGACATAATTAAAAGTAAAAACGCTGGGCACTGCGTACCTTCTCGGAACAAAATTGCTGTTGACGCCGATTTTTACACAGTTTCGAGTTTTACACCAGTGCAGTGAGTTACATCCAAAATCGGGCGATTTAACACCACTGTACCGTGGGATTTTGTGTTTTGCTAATATTTGGGGTGTTATTGCTCACATACGTCACCAAACGCTGTAAAAAGGCCGAAAATTGGGCTCCCTCGGCCTTTTTTGAAGTGAAAACTTCTTTAGGCGCGTTTGGCACTTTTGCGATGGGGGTAAAGCAATGAATTCGCAACCGACACCATTTTTGGCTCATCGTAATGTAAAATCTTCATAGCCCAGCGTCTCAGGTTCGATTCCCAGCCATGACTAGCATTTTTTTATTTATTTAAAGTGAAAACATAAATAAAACTTGTCGCCACGGCTGGGATTCGAACCTGAGACCCTGAGTATAATAGCCAACGACTCTGCCATTGAGCCAAGAAACTCCTTAATTTTGCTGCTGCTAAATGACTTAAAAGAATGTAAAGCAGTAATATTACTTACCGATTCGGAGAAATACAGAGAAGAAAGAAAGGAATTAAAGGACAGAGAAAAATTTATGCAACGCAGAAAAAATAAAAACCACCAAATATTTTACTACCATTACAATGAAGTGGATGAGTGAAGCTGGAAATTTCATCATGGCAGAGTAGGAGACGCACTGGTCGATGATTGGAACTTTACAACAAATTAAAAGAGATCAACAACTAATTGCGATGATTTATCGATGGAGTTGAAATGGTTGCATGAAAATAGTTTGAAAACCATTACTCAAATATTTATTAATTTCGTTTCTAAACTTAATGCATTGTCCTTTTTTTCATTTCATTGTTAAAGTTTACGAGATCTGTAGACACTATCGTTAAAAAAATGAACGTATTGATTTTAACAGAATTTCACAACGGTGACGAAGAAATATAGATATGACATTCCAGATTTCAATTTAGTTGCAAGTTTCAGAAGGCACGATCGTCCAGCAGCAGGAGTAGCTATATATAAAAGGTTGTCTCATACAACTGCCATATTTTGCTCAAATCATATGGATTTGCATACGAGGTACAATAGTATGTTTAGTTACTAATGTTTTTGATATCGGCGATTTGTGTGTTTGTCGTTGCAACTCTGGAAATGGACAGCAAGTTATAACAGTAGGCGTTTATAATTCACCGAATACGTGTTCAAGTGTAATACGACAGTTTTTATATAAAAATCTATTTATTTAGTCTGAAGACGCTTCTGCATACCTTCACGATAAAATTGGGGAGAGATTTGATGACTTCGCCGATGCTACAAATTTGCCACTTTTTCAATTTTTAAAAGAAGAATACTATTTAACAATGACGAAAGACCGCAGCCTTAGTACAACGAAACATAAAGCGACAATTGATGCAGTCTTTGCGATATATTTAAATAGATTTGAGACAAAATATTTCGTTTCCTATTTAAGTTACCATAGACCTATTATTTCAGTATTAGAATACGATGATTGTAGAGATGATAATAGAAGATATGAAATTGTGATTTAAAGCTCATAAGTTTCATTGATGTTCTTGTATATGATTTTCCTGTACATTAAAATATTTACTGAAAATTCAATTCTGTTTTCACTTCTGTCGGCACTCCCGGAGTGCTTCTTTTTTTTTTTTTTTTTTTGTAGTAGTATGTGATTTTTATTTAATCAATCAAAAAATGGAATTGATTTACATATAAACATGTTTATAATTTCACCAATATAGCATTGGCTTTTGCCGTCAGCCAGAAAAAAGATTTTTTTTTATTTTAATTGTATTAATAATATTAATTTACAGAATTCATAGTTTTTTTTTTTTTTTTTTACATAACTGGCTAAAATCATCCATTCTTGGCCATTTGGAATTTCTTTCGCTTCTTCGATGGCTAAGTAAAGTATTTTTTTCCCCAATGCGCATGTCGCACTGTCTGCAGGATAGGTCATGTTGTTAAGAAGTGAAAAACATTTCCTGTGGCACGATGATTACATAAAGTGCATTCCGTGTTTCCGTCAGGTCCATATGGCTGTATCGGTCGTTGAAATACTTACTCACACCAAGGTTGTGTTGTATATATATTAGAGTGGTCCTTAAAGTGGTTAGGTCGGAATTTTAATGAGTGCACCCCCCACCAATGTTGCAAATAAATAAAAAAAAATTTTCCCAAAATTTCACCCCCCTATCTCAATTTTAACACGTGCCGCCAGATCTGTACTTTTTTCCATATAAATAACATGTGATTTTTCTTATGTTTTGGTTTTTTTTTTTTAAAGCAATATACATAGCACCAAAAAATCCGGTCACGATTTTTTTCTCATCGGAAAAAATCCTACTTTTTTTTAAGAATTTTTCCAACTTTGAAAAACAAAATGGCGAAACAAATATGGCGGTCTGAAAAATTTAATTTACCGCCATATTTGATTCGCCATTTTGTTTTTCGAAGTTGGGAAAATTCCTAAAAAAAAGTAGAATTTTTTCCGATGAGAAAAAAATCGTGACCGGATTTTTTGGTGCTATGTATATTGCTTAAAAAAATAAAAACTAAAACTTAAAAAAAATCACATGTAATTCATATGGAAAAAAGTGCAGGTCCGGCGGCACGTGTTAAAATTGAGATAGGGGGGTGAAATTTTGGGAAAAATTTTTTTTATTTATTTGCAACATTTGTGGGGGGTGCACTCATTAAAATTCCGACCTAACCACTTTAAGGACCACTCTAATATATATACTATACTCTATATATATTAGTCTAAACATATTACGTGTCTCGCTCCGCTGTGCTGCTTCCGTGAAATTGGAGAATTATAGTGTCTTCAATTTTGCCCAAAAGTGCAGGTACAGCATCATTTCATGCTTCGATGTTTCTTCTCTTGCAATGATTTTGGGTAGCCTGTGGTTTGGTAGAGTCATCGTTTTCTTCACATAGCCTAAGTATAATTTTAGTGTAAAGATGTAGAGTGGTGATATACCGGTCTCCAAGTGCAGCATATTATGTGGGAGTATTTTCTGGTATAGCCATATCATCCTTTTAATAAAATATCTCAGCAGTTTTTCCACTTCACCATACTGCAGATAACCTGACCAGCATAGCACATCACAGACCTCATCACAGCTTCAAAGAGCTATATTTAGCGCTTGGAGCTATGTGTTTTTTCCAAGGACTCCTGCCCAGTTACAGTTGATGGCTTTTTTTTGCTTCCACTTGTTTCTCCTGGAGATGTTTTTTGAAAGAGAGCTGTGGTGTTATGGTCACTCCAAGGTATTCATATTCTCTCACCAACCCGAGGTCAGCATTTCCCCATGTCCATTTCTCTTCTCTTGCATATCGTCCTGTGCCGTTTCGAAACACCATTACTTTGGATTTACTTGTGTTGTTGCTGTAGACTCCACAGACGGCAGTATTGTTGCAATTTATCTGCATCATGTTTAGGGTCTCGGAAAATATGATGATTTCATCTGCATACATTAATGCTTTAATTGTTACTCCAGCAAAAAGAATACCACCTGGTAGAGCTGCCGTAAAGTCATCTAAGAATAGTGAAAGCAGGACTGGGCTCAGAAGACAGCCTTGCCTTACCCCACTTTTCGTCTGAAACCATTCTGAGGTCTCAACTCCATCCCAAACCATAGTCAGATTATTCTCATACATCGTTTGCAGTGTATTGAGCATCCTGGATGATAAACCTAAGCAACTTAGCTTGTAGAAGAGAGCACTTCTGTTGACTGAGTCGAAGGAAATCTATAAAAAAATCCTTGTCCAGAAACGATCTAGCAATGCAAGTCAGGGAAAAGATATTGTCAACAGTTGAATATCCTTTCCTAAAACCAGCTTGAAAATCACTGAGGAGGTTGTTTTGTTGTACCCAGACTGTCAGCCTGTCAAATATAATTCGAGTGTAGATTTTCATCACAGAGTTCAGGAAAGAAGTACTTCGGTAGTTCCTTGGGTCGTTTTCATTGCCTTTCTTAAACAGGGCGAAAATGATATTTTTTCTAAAACTTAATGGGATTTGACCACCATTGTAAATGTAGTTATAGGCCTCGGTAAGCTTATTTAAAAGTATTTCCGATGCGTACTTATAAAATTCATACGGGATACGATCGTCCCCTGGGGCTTTTTTGAGGTTACATCTGTGGAGCACCATCATTACTTGTTGTACTGAAATTGAACGGTCGAGCACATCATTTTCCACAACCGGGCTAGCATACAGAATTCGGGTTTGGCTTGCTGGGATACATAGCTGTTGTTTGAAATGCTCGACAAGCAAACTCGTGTTTATTGTGGTTTTTCTTCCAAAAGAGATTCCATTTAGCAAACGCGCTAGTTTCCAAAAAGAACGACTGTCTCTTACGTCGGAGAATGCCTGCTTGAGGTGATAGGAGTATTCTTTTTGTTTCAGATTTAAGGTATTTTTGAATGCTTTATTTGCTTCTTGTTACATTATTTTCGCGACGTTTGTTGTTCTAAGAAGACTCAGTAATCTGAAAGATTTTTTCCTTGCTTTCTCACAGTCAGCGTCAAACCATGGTTCTTTCTTCAAAAGTGAGTGGCCTGCTTGAAAGGGTTGTGACGCATGAGTTATACACGACACTAAGGTGTATATCCCCTGAGTTGAATTGAACACGTCATCATTTGCAGCTTCCAGCTCAAGATCATGCCTTATTTGATAAGAGTTCAGACACGATTTTTTCCACTGCAGCTGCGGGAGTAACTTCAAATGTTCGTGGGCGTTCATTGCGTTTTCTCTTAGACTGCATTTTAATAGGAGTGGTAAATGGTCAGAGTCAATTAGTTCTTCCACTTTCAAATCATTCACACATTCAAACCATTTTCCTCAAATAAGGAAATACTCTTTAGAAGAACAAGACGTTCCTCTTATAAATGTAAAGTCCCCTTCTTTATTGCTTTCGGATCTGCCGTTCACCATTGTAAGGCCAACTGTTTCACACATTTCAATGAATCTTTTCCCGTTACTATCTAAATGCAAGTCCAAAGCTGACCTGAGTGTTTCAAAGACGTGGTGAAGTTTGACTTAATCTGTAGCAGCTGTGAATCTCCTACCCTGGCGTTGCAGTCTCCGATAAGCATGATATTTTCCTGTCCTATTTCCAAGAGAAAATCATATAAACTTGTAAAGTCATTTCTCCACTTGTTACAATTGATGTAAACCGGAACTATATAAAATATTTCATTGAAAATGGTGATTTCAACCACAATCCTGTCAAATTCTGTTATGAAACGACTTCTTGTATCTTTGTTAAACGATTTTTTGATTCCAAATAAGCAACCTTCACTTGCTCTTCCAAAACCATCAGACCTCGTAGCTGGAATCCTTGGGGCTTTTGGCCCAGTTAAATTCTTGGCCATAATTTTTAAAAACCTCACGCCTAAAAAACATTTCACATAGCAAATGTTAATAAGTGGAAACAAGTTTTTCAAATTTAGTAAAGTAATAATAAAAGTTTTATAAAGAAAAGGTCGAGAAAATCAAACATATTGTGGGGTAAAATTGTAAATCATCTGCGACGTGGATACAAGTTTTGAATTAAAATTCTAAACAAAAATTTTAAACAAAAAACAACCAATGTGGAAAAGTTATCCATTACTCTCGAAGATCATTCATTTAATTTCATTGTCTGAATTTAAAACATTTTCAGTCGACATAGGATTCTTATCCTCCATTTTTTCGAAAATTGTCTATAAAGAGTCAACATCATTTACAGAATAAATTTATTTAATCTATTTTAACTCTGTACATACACATAATATTTTACATAATTCAACTTGTTTGTGTGTGAGTGTGTTTCTTTGAAACAAAATGTTTGAATTCTTTTATTCGAAATAACTCTTTTGAAATGCAACAACTTAAATTTGCTTTTTAAATAACAATAATGGTTATGGTTACACGTATAACTTTCTTTTCTTGTTTCTCTAAAGCAGCAGTTGTTCTGTTATCTTATACCTATTCATTTTCTTTTCTTTTTTTGCTTAAAAATGGAACACATTTAAGAATATAAATATAATTTGTTTATTCCTTTGTGACCTTACTTTATCAAATGTACAATTTATTAGGTACATGTTGCAAAACTAAATACCTATTACACAACTAAGACTTTATTGATACATTTTTACATTTATTATAATTTTTAATAAAATATATATGACTGCAAGTTTTTCCTCTTTGTCTTTTGACTATGAATAGGAGGATTGCAGAATGTACCTATATATCAAAACTGAATTTAGATAATCGCTGTTTTATATAAGAAATATTCAAAGCAAGTTGAGATGTAAGATTTAAAATGTATGTATAGCGAAAGGGTGATAGTTTGTCTTCATTAATTTGATATGAATGTGATTTATCGACGAGGAAGTTATAGGGCTTTTTGGTATTTATAATGAATTATAAAACCTTTGGGACTTCAGTAGGCAAACAAAATATGTATCCCTTTATACGCTCTTATTCGTAGATAATTAAAGAAAAAACGAAAAAGAAATTTTTGCGAACCAACTGTTCTTTTTGAGATCCCACAACTCCAACGGTTCATAATTCAAATTAGTAAATCATCTGTTTTCCAATCCAATCATTGCATACTTTTTGGCACAACGTATAGACTTTAACGTCGGTAGGGTAGTATTAAATCTGCCAACAAAATTAAATTTTGACCTGGAGCTCTTTTTAAATAATTAACGAAATTACTGCTGTAGTCTTGGCATAAGAAAATCCTTCTTTTTTTTTTTTTGATTTCGAGTTCCTTGTTTGTACACTACCACTACATTTCTTTACGAGTCCCTTATCATTGAAAGGAAGGAGATGCCGTCCTGTCTTTCTTCTCAGTAGGAATTTAAAACGAGCCGTTCTTGACTCTATGTGTGTTCTTTTTTCGCATTCTATGTATTTCACTCGAGAGGTACTCATTTTAAAAAACAATGGAACACACAGGATTGTTTATGCTCAATTTACCATATTGCCTTTTTGTGAGTAGAACACATTCAGCTTATAAAAAAAAACTAGAAACATTTTCGTTGGGTATCTGTTATTCAGGTAATATGTTTATTGTTTCTTGAGTGGATTCTTATTTTAAATCGAGAAGTGACTGCCACTCCTAACAACCCTGAAAGCTGAAAATGCTACTGAACGTTCCTGGAAGCTTTTTTGGGTCCAATATAAAACGATATTCCTAAAGCCTTTGTTTACTGACAGCTCAAGGACGAAAAATGGTATTTTTCCGATATTTTCAGCAATGTAAAACGTCTAAATCACTCGTCTATTTTCTGGCTAAAGTCTGCAACCGTGAATGATAATTCAGCTAGCAAATAAAATTAAAAAAGTCAAATCAAACAGCCTTTTATCTTAAAAACACTCGGGTCTTCTGTCATAAGACCAAAACTAGTCCAGGAGACAATCTAGTAATTCTATTGAAAAGAATAACTCTTTTAACCTACAATGGATTCCAGCAAATAAAAGTTATAATGTTCACCATAAAGCAGACAGTCAAACAAAATACTGTACTTCTAAAACAGTCGTCGGCGCACAAAAAAAAAACAATTCTGTAGTTTTAACAAAAAACACTTCAAATACAGAGCCAAAAGCATGCTACTGAAACTCCTTAGCTCAAACCTGCTCCAAACTTTTTATACCAAAATGTGTCCACCCACAAAACCTTGAATTCCATCTTTAATCTCAGCAAGAAACCCCTTAAACTTGGCCCAGTAGGTTAACCGGCCATTGTTCTTTGCAAAAATTATCTCTCACCTCTATCACAAGTGCCGGGGAAACAATTTCGTACTTCGGATGCCAAATCGAGATTACTAAAAATGTCTTCATGAAAAGTTCAAGTGACCTTCACTCCTTATGCGTTTCGCTCATGTACAAACAATGGGCTCATCAGTTAGATTAAAATAATTCTAATAAATAAATTCTTTAATAATTTTTCTTTTCTTCATTAAAACTATCTTCGTAATGAATGATTTACAAAAGAAATTTATAACTTTTAATGATTTTATCAACAGTAACAAATTTTGTTCCGCAACATTCACTACGAGGACGTCTATGATGCTTCCTTTTTGGCATTTGAAATCAGAAATTGTTACTCAGGGCCTTGGGATAGGTGCCCATATCTACACAAAATAAATTCAGCAGCGGTTTCTATTAGCAGACTCTCCCTCGAAAGCAAAGAAATAGCTCTGCTCGGTGTGATCATTGCGTGATCATTCTCTTGGAGTAACTTGAATTATCCAATCACAGAAAATCTTTAACTTTCGGTTTAATTCAGTAGCAAAAGAACTGCTTTACATCGGGTTGGCACAATAGGATTTAATTGAACACCGCTGTACCCAGAGCTTCACAAACACAACCTTCCATATCTAATCTCTAATGATAGAAACTCAAAAAGAATTACACCAATGTGCGATAAACCCTTTTACGTAAGATTCAAAAAACAATTTTACTTTTACGTTTACTGGATGAATGCAATGGCCAAAATCGCATATGGAACCGCAGCCTTAAGAGTAAAACAAAGTTAACTAACCAAATTTGATTTTAGAGTTTTAAAAAAAATTTCAGTCATAAGGCGCGGCGCGATCTACGAGCGGATCACTTACGTGAAGCAGTTAAAAGGGAGGAATCTGATACCTTCGAGATCAACATGCTCGTAACGGCGAAAAAAGAAAAACGAGTAGCCGTGAAAATCGTGGGAAAATCACCATACTTTACGAAAAGACTGGTTAAACGTACTTAATAAACAGTCGATACAGAATTATATGTCCTTTTTCAAATCAATGAACTCACTGGCGGCGTTCATATTAAACTGGGAGTCTATATCGAAAGAAATGAACAAACACTCATCTACTACAACATTGGCGACCGCGATGTAGTCCAGAACATTTAAATTTAAAAAAAGTGATTTTTAGTTCATGTGCATATTTGAACGTTAACTGCACAAAAAATTATAAGAAATATTTCTAACTTCAGATAAGGCCCGATGTTTTATCAATTAAGTTTATAATGTGTGACTATCTATTAACACGACACGACAACAAAGTTTTTAGGACTAATGTTATAAAATAAATGGCAAAATTTTTTAAATTATGAGGTAGATGGTTTTATCTTACACCATATACGAAACACAAAGAAAGAACAAAATTAAACTAAATAAACCGCATAGCCAATTTGTAAAACCAATTGAAACAAAAGAAATAATTTTTTTTTTATTTTGCTTATTATGTATCAGTATCATTCTTTATTTTTGATATTTTATCCTTAGAATTAAGATATGGACAATATAATAATTTTTTTTTTGTTTTCGATTTCTATAATTTTTTTTCTTTGTAATACAATAAAAAAAAAAAGAAATTGCAAAGTTCACTTACGGAAACAACATAATATTTTTTAATCGTTTAATCGCGTAATAATAACTTGAATGTATTTTAAAACATAAGGAAACAAATTTATTAAAGCTGTCTTTTTATTTGTAATAGACTAAATATTAAATTACATTTCTTTCGCTTAAATTTAATTTCTAAAGAAAAAGAGAAAAACAAATGTTTCAACAAATTCAATACAAAAAATCAAAAGACTTGACAAGTGGAATATATCAGTTTACAATTCAGTTTCCTTTTCTGTTCTTTTTTTTTTTAATCACACTTAAGGATTTTCGATTAAAATGTTGTGTTGTGTTAAGTATTTTATTAATGTTTTACTTAGACTAACAATTTTTAATGATTTATTTATTGTTTGTTTAACTTTTTATAGGATAATGCAGGAATATTTATAATTTGATAGTTTTTTTTTTTCTTTTTCTATTTTATGCAACATTTACATCAATTTTTATTTTATTTTTTAAGTAATTACATTTAATAACTAGTTACTAAAAGTTGTTGGTTTTGTTTAGATTTTTTTTATAATTTATTGATTTTGTTTGATTTAATATAAATGTGATGATTTAATGCCGTGCAGTAGGGAGTGTTTCAAGAGTTGCGCTAGAGAAGTCACAGTTTTTTTAAGGAGAAAAATGCTGCATTTAGATCAAGCCGAACAAAGACAATATTCGATAAAGAACCCTTTTCAAAAACTGCATTTTTTCAATGTTCATGACTTTTTTGAAATTCTATTTCGATAGAAAGTAAGTCGAATTCGAAAGAATTGCCTTTTGTGACTCGAATCGAAAGTTAAATCGTAAACTTTCGAATCGATCGAATCTCATTTCGAATCGCCATTTTTCTAAGTCGACAAACTTTCAATCGAAATAGAATTTCAAAATAAGCATGGTTAAAATCACAAGCTGGTAAATCCTTTGAAGTTTTTAAAAGGTTGGTGATGCCCATTGTTTATCTAACGGGTTTTGCATTTTTATATTCAAAAATTTTAAATTAAACATTGGACAATCATCGCTTAAAGTACATATTAGTGAAAAATTTCTATCTCAACTTACGGCGAATAGGGATGACATCGAAGAAACAAATTTAAAAAATTCTTCGGCACAGGGAGCGACTATCTTTAGACCGAATTTGATTTGACCCCATTTAAATTAATCTGATTCCAAATGAAACTACAAAAGTATGACGAATGTCATATTAAAAGAAACAAAATATCATCGTAACGAAAGAGGACTGTAGTATTTTTTATTAGACAGGATTAAATAGTTTGGATCCGACTCAAGATTTGCTTTGTATTGAACTTACTATCTAGCTACGCTATCAGCTGATCTATGGTCTTGAGAATACTATAGACTTCGAGCAACTATAATCATTGTTATGACAGTTCCTGTCGTAAAAAGTTCGGATGACGAATATCAAAAATTAGGTAGTACAGACGGCTTCGTCGTCTAGATTTAAAGATAATAAGATAGAAATTCACTTAAGCTTGGTACCGAGACCAAAATTTATTTAACAAGGGTGCGGAAAGATAAAACCCAATAAGGAATTCCCTTGAACCCCTACCGTCTAAATTATTTTTCTAACGATCGATTCTTCTTCATCTTCGTTCACTTCTTCTTTTGCTTTGTTCTTCTTGTCTCTTCTTTCTTGTTTTTCTTTGTTCTTCTTTCATCTTCTCTTTTCTTTATTTTTTTCCTTCTTTCCTGTTCTTCTTCTTATATTTTACTTTTTCTTCCCTGTTCTCCTTGCTTGCCGAATCTATCTTAGATCGACGAGGCTTACCCAACGGGCACATCACTGCTGTGAAGAAAATAGCCTCAAAAGTAAAGCTCTCGATTATAACCCGCCGCCTCCACCTGCAATAATAGGTGTGCTTCTTTACCGAAAATTCGCATGAAATTCACCGAAATTCGGCGAAAATCAGTCTAACCCTGTTCTAGCACAACGATTTTTCGTAGCAGTGCACAAAAGATACAACCCACGAGTCTGCTCACGAGAGAGTAAAATATTTCCCCAAACTGCGAATTTCTGCCATCTAAATTTCTGTGGGCAGAAATCGTGCACAGCCAAGACAAATACAACAACTGTCAAGCAGACGTTTTTCCAAGCGTTGCTGCGAATGTTTTGTTCAAGGCGTTTCTTTACTTTTTAGACAATTACGCTCTTTCAGAGAGTTTCTGAAAGAATTTTACCTCAACAGATTATGAATTTCTGTGCACAAAGTAAAGAAACAGACTTTATTTTCGTTATGTCGAATCGACTTAACATCAAAGACACAAATCAATGCTAGCGTGACTGGGGAAATCATGTTATAACATTCCATTTTGTAATCGAAGAGCATGGATGGTGGATGCAGAATTTTGACAACTGAATGAAAGCAAAGACAAGAATTTTTTATTTTTATTTTGAAATTTTCCAATCAGTCATAATTGTTTACGGTCGGGGTTGCAAACTCGAAAAAATAATGTTGAGAAAAGCTTTTTTTAGGTTATAATATGAGATACCGATACGAACCGACACTGATGAAAGACGAAAAATTATGAGAAAAAATGACATCAAATGACCCGCCCCCTCGTAATATTTGATGTTAAGTCGAGTCGACATAACGAAAATTATTGCAGGTGGAGGCGGCCTGTAACATGTGTATTTTTAATGTGAAGAAGTGTTTTCTGAATACACGTGCAAAGAATTAATGCACCTGCAACTTCGAATAAGATGTTTTATTTTCGAAAAATTGCCCATGTTGTCAATTGAGCTAAAATCCAACATCATTAGTCCATTGAAACATTACAAAATTTGGACAAAAAACAAGTTTGAACGAAGATATAAAGACAAAAGTGTGGATAGAGGTGAACAATGTTGAATTTGCTTCCAAAAGCAGTAAGTTTCAACTGTGCAACCTTACATATCACCATCACCATACCAGACGTCGTCCCTTACGAGACCCCAAAAACAAGCCGTAGTACTGTGGTCTCGAATATTTACGACTTTTCGAATAATTTAACGTCCAAGCCAGTAAGATTATTGCACATCCATGAGAACCAAAATATCCATACCTAGCACAATTATAACCTCCTGAGGATAGTGAATTGTAAAACAAAATATAAAAATATATATAGAGGGAGGTGAAGGCGGGAAGGAACTTTAACCTGTTGTATCTTATACGTTCAACAACTATTTCATAGAGTTACCCTTAGATCAACACAAAAATCTTATCGAATTTGTTTGATTTCAAATACTCCCAATTTTACAACTCTGAAACTACTCCCGTAGCCCGACCAGCTGTCATCTTTAAATAATATTTCAATATTCCTTGTATAGTCTAATATAAATATCTATTTATACTTTTTATGTATGTATATAATATATATATGCATGTATCTTCAAATTTTTATTTTTCCTATGTATAATATATTTTTATTTTTGTTTTTGTTTTAACTATTCAAAATGACATTTAATTTAACAAATCTTTTTTTTGTTTTTCTTTTTCTATGTAACACTTTAATGCAAATAAAATTTACATACAACATTTTTTCAGTTTTATTTTGCTAAACGAAAGTATTAAATTTTATATTTATATTTAGTTTGGTTTTAATATTATGTTGCTGCCAATGTTATTATTATCTATTGCTTTTGTGTCAGGTTTGGTGTATTTGTATTTTTTCTTCTTTTCTTTTAATTTTTATCAATTTTTAATTTGCCTTAAGGGTCACATTGCAAAAGTTTTTTTAAAAGTTCATTGTGTTTTGTGTAGTTTTTTTTGTTTTTTGTTTTTTTTTATAATGGAAGTCCTCAAATTTGAGCGTTTGCCATTTTGTTTCATGTTTTTATTTGGCATCAGTCAGTGGTGTAGGAAAAACCACAAAACTATACACATTTGGAAAGGAAGCGGATAGTTTGAAATCAATAATAAATCAGAGTGTTTTTTGGCATGGCATAATGAAATCAAATGTTTCTAAAGGTTTACCAATCATTGATGTTGGTCTAGTAAGAGTTACCTTTTATTTCTGTTACAAAACCAAAACCCTACTTTAATATCTAATAAAAATGTTGACAGTTGGAAACATTAGAAATAAATTAAGATCTTAACATTAAATGTTATTTATTTAACTTTCAAGCGCACACAAACCTGGTTGTTATTTTCTTTTAAACTATATAAATCTTGGTTACACATTTATACTAAAAAAAAGCAACAGTTATATTTAAAAAAAGGAAGAAGTTTTCTTTAAGAAAAAACAAAAGGAAATTGTAATGTCTTTCTCTCTTTGTTTTAAGTAAAGTTTTATTTTTATCACACATTGCTGTCCGTACCTACGGCTCCGGTAAATGAAAATGGTTGTGCATTATTTACAATGCTGGCACGATCATTTGCTGTGGGTGTTGCCAATGAACCGCCAATGTTCGAATTAATGGCGGCGTTGCGCATTTCCTCCGCTGATGCTCTGTTTTGGTTTAAGAAAAAAACATTAAATTAAATGAATAAATACATAAAAGAAATATAAATTTTTAAAAACTACAAAATTCCAACTTTACTAAACACGTTCAAAAGAATAAACAAATCAGTGATAAACTAAATTTTCTTCGAACAAATGGGAATGTACGTATATTGTGAATACTAAATTTTGACCAAGGCTAGCTAATTTAAGTGCAAATTAAGGGTTATATTATAAAAAAAGATATTGTAATCTTTACTTCAAGTCTACGATTTGTTTTTAAGAACAGCTACCAATCAAAAAAAACTTGCCATGCAATTATTAAAAACAATGACATTGGAGGTATAACTTTGGGTTGGCAATAGAGTCAGTGGCTGTATGATGGATTGTGAACATATAGATCGTTGTGTTGCCAAACGCTACTTGTTCCAACGATGTAAACCTACAATTATTAGCACATGTTAAATTTAGTAAAAAATTTGAAACAAATTTTACACTTTGAACGGGATGGATTTACATGATGTTTTGAAGATGAATTTTTGTATATCGTGTTGTAAAGATTTCTAAATTTTACTACAAAACTAATGGTGCTGACTTCCCCCTTTCGGAAATCTAGAATCCAAAGTATAAGAACAGACGGCCCTATCGAGGTAACCGTCGCGTCGGAGCGGAATTCTCTCCGATCGGAGACATTTTGCTTCGTGGTAGTTCTCCGACCGGACGATCCGAGGTTCTCCGATAAGTTTTTGTTGTGGAGATTTTAGTTTTGGGAATGCAAAGCATTGCCGCATTTGTGAAAAATTTCTTACGACGACAACTACTTCGAAGCAAAATTGAATCTCCGAAAAAAAGCGTTGCGGAGAAAACTCCGCTCAGACGGTTACCTCGATAGGGCCGAGAGTCTTTACTTAAAAATGAATTTTTTTCTACTGCCTGCCTTAGATGATGGTGCTTGTGGGATGTCTCTTTGTTAAGTTGGAGTTCGAGGTCAGTATTACTGAAACGTCTTTTGTATTGAACGGGTTTATCACCTTTCGTGAGTTCTTAGAAAGCAATGACACTGCCAGGTAATGCGCATTCTCACTTAGCCGTTCTTATCGGCAAAAAAAATGGAGGTCCCCTCTATTCTTAAGTTATGGGTGAGAGAAATGAGCTAGGTCTATGTCTTAAATGCAATGAACTTCTTCACTATTTTTGAAAGATTTTAGAAATAATCCTACTTTCACTCATTGTTTTCAATGAAACCTTGACAAGCTTTAGCTTCCGGAGACATTCTTGATTGTATAATTTTGTTGTCCTAGGAAACTTTAAGAGTGGTTAACGAAGCCGATTAATTATAAAGCAAATAAATATGCATTTTACGAACAATCAAGTTGTATGATTATGAAGCAAAACGCTGAGCAATTGGTATCGAACATGCATCAATGTGGCACCATTAAAACTGTCCACAAAATACGAAGAGCACTGCACAAAGTATGTGAATTGTAGTTAATTGGAGAGAGAAAGTTGGAGTGACTCCAAAACGTTTTCCAAATTTCGATTTGGAATGAAGTTTGATAGTGATTTTTCTGCACTCTAGTTTCTATTTCGGGGCAAAGTACTGAACACCAATACATAAGCGAACCCTAGTTTCTATTTAATTTTTGTCCACTCCAAAGGTCCGCTGATAGTTAATAAATTTTTCTTCTTCTCAAAGACAATTTTTCGAATTGAAGAGAACAATTTTAAGTTTTGTTTTAAGCGATTAAATAAAAGAAGAAATCTAGTAATTTTACCACAACAAACGCAACCACTCTAAATCTGTCAATTTCGTTCAAACTAGTTCCAAAAGTTGACGAAAAAGGAGTGGAAGAGTGAAAATTGCGTTAGAAAACAACAGGGTTGGAACGTTGGAAGTATGACTGATCTAAATACCGAACTGAAGAGATGATGAGAAGGAGGCAAGTAGAAATGAAATGCCCCTTTTTTGCACAAAAGTCTGCAATAAGTTCTAATATAGAATGGATCAGCGTAAAAACAAAATAGGTATCATGCAGCGGAAGAGCTAATTGGGCAACAAGTTGGCCATTTCGAGGTTATGTGACCACTCGATGTCTTCTCCATTTGTCATGCAAGGAAAGGTATGGTATTTTCATTATCCATTAAAGGATATGCCAAAAGAGGAGTTTATGTTTTCTGGGGGAGATATATACGGACATGTTGGAAGATATCAGCAGTGGTGGAAATGAAACTCGAATTAATTTAAGGTGATACTGCAAAGTCATATTGAAACAGGCTGTCACCCTATAACACCGACTTCTGCTGATAGAATTTTTTATGGGGGTGATGAAGAAAGTCAAGCAAACAAGGGCTACTAAAAGCATAAAGTAGTATAATTTGGACAAAGAAAACTTTTGCTAGGGAAAGCGGTTTTCAAACAACGGTCGAGGTATCACTCAAATGATAAAGAAGAAAAGGTTCGCCTCGTGGCATAAAAAAACTGCTAGAAAGAAACCAAGTAAAATTATAACCAATTCCAGGCAAAGAACGCGGAGGACATGTATTGGGAGCTGGAAGAATTTTCTGCTTCGGATGCTACGAAGCAGCCGCTCAGAAAAAATGCAGGAGATTTGTTATTCGAAGCTTATTAACTCTGAGATTATTGATAATGGATTAAACATAGATAACTTCGATAATCACTAACTTAAAAGCCAGTGCCTTAAATTGATTTTGTCATCACGCTTGTATCTCTTAGTGAAGATATTTTTCAAACCGGAAAATATCTGAGGTGTTATGTGAGAGAGACTGAGTGTTAGATAGCCTGGAGTTAGAGCCTGGAAGCTCAAAAAATTGTCAGGCCATAGTCTTTCGCGAGGGTATACCCAATATCGACGGCATAAAATTGTGGATTCCTCTCAAGTTTGAGATTTGAATCCCAATATAATTGACGATGATCTATCGTACATATTGTCTTTCGCGAAGAGTTGGCCGAGAACGTTTTTCTCACTGCAGGGGGCTTATTTCAATCTCAAATATATTGCATAACGCTGCAAAGCTGAATAGTAAGTATTTTCAGAACGAAAACATATTTGAATGGCGCCCAATGCGAAGACAAAAAGTCTTAAGAACCCTTCAACCTACATATGTCTCTATTTGTCAGCCTTAGAAACATCGTTCAAGAAACCTCCTACATTATTTTAAGGTAACCGTAAAAAAGCATCACGCCTGTTGCGAAACAGTAAGAGAAGTCACTTGCTACCAAAAATGGTAGAACAATTAAGTGAGATGTGAGACAATACCTGATACCAATATCTAACGACATAGCATTCATGAAATTAGAAAAAAGATAAGAGACAACTGCTCCTGATTCCCATTTTCAGTCTTATTAGTGGTGATAGTCTTCATATTCATTAGAGGGACAGTTACCTGATGTATGAAGGGAAGTGAAAAAGATGATACACTTAAGTTGGTATCGTCATGTTCAAAGGAAAGATTCGGGGAACCCTATCAAAATATCAATACATTTTGACACAATCGCCGACTGGCCCAGTATCACCAAATCCGGGGCTAAGCGAGCAAGATATGACCAAAACAAACTCTTTTACCACACAATCATACTTTTCGAAATTAACAGTCCACCGGCATGGAATTTTTCAAGCCGTTTCTCAAGATAATCTCTAAAGGAAAAAGTGAAGTACCAAAAGAAAAACTGCTCTAACATCAAAAATTGTACTCAAAGAAAAAGTCAAATGTTTTTTGAAAGCCATTGTCTGGCAAGTCGCAAATGACCTACGTCACGTCGAAAACATGAACATGAATTTTTGCGGATTGTAAGTTGATGGCTATCAATATTTGTACCTTAATCGTGTGCAAGAAGTCTATGAAAATTCAAATAGAAAAAACTATAACTATGAATGTAAAAAAGGATCCAGAAATTCAAAAAGAACCAACGAACTAAAAGCTTTTACTCTTCACAAAATCTTTTTCAAGCCATTAAATCTCAGTAAAGTTTGAACCTAAAAAAGGAAAAATTTAATAAAACAAACCACCATCCAGCCAATAATTTATGTCAAAAAATGATTTCGCTTTTGGGAGGTTGGATTAATGTGCATAAAAAACCAAAAATTACAACGTTTTCTTGTGGTGTATGTATGTTAAAAGAAAACACTCAAAACAACTACTCAGCAAAACTTGCAAACTTATTAAAGTGCAACCAATAACAATAAGGAACATTAAAAGCGTAAATAAAAAAATGTTATTTGCCTTTTCCACACGCGCAAGTTATTTCTTTCTTTTTATCGGTACGCGATGGTTTCTTTTATGACCACAAAATGAGATTTTTTTTAATTTTCGGCAGAGATGAAGGAGCCACTGGCGCATAACTACTATGATGACAAAGACTGGGTGATGCAAGTGGCGGTGATGTTGTTATATAGTTTTGTTCTTTTTTTAAAATTATTTCTTAAATCCGATTGAAGGTTTTTTTTGTAGGCGCTAAATGCTAAGGTAACCAAACTGAAGAATAGAAAATGAAAACATAGAAGGGAAAACGTGGATGGGTGGATATGGAGCAGGGGCAAGGATTCTGAGGACTTTTTCATTCTGTTTTGTTTGTTGGTTCTTTGAGCAAAAAATATTCAAATTTAAGATCACTTGAAGATCCTTTTTTATTGTTTTTTTGCCTTTGTTTGTTTATTTGTTTTTTTATTTTTTTATTTTTTTATTTTGTATGGGTGCTGATGTTTTAGTTATTTTTAAACCATTCAAATTGAGATACTCTACAATTTGTTGTTGGTGGGGATGTTTTGTTAAATTTGTTTGTGTATATGTTTCGAATGGTGTTTTGAAATAATTTTGTCGTTTTGTTTAATGATTTGTAAATGATTTATGTTGGACGCCATACGTCGGGATCTTCCATTAGTGTAACATGTTGGTCGGTACTCATTTGCATTTGTCCGCCACCAGGTGTCATTGTTGTGGGTGAGGTTGCTGCTGCAGCCATATCTTCACGAGTTCCTCTGTTATTTATTTTTTTAGTATTTTAAGGGTCAAAAGTTGGTTAGTGAGGAAAACGTTTGAAGTAAATTTAGTTCGGGTAAGCATGGTATAAAGAGAGATAGAGAGAGGAAAAGAGAAAAACAGGACAAAAAGAGTGAAAGAAAAGACAAAAACGAAAAAACACACATATTAGCGATAAGAATTTTCTTCATTATTTTTTTATTTAAGTTTAAGCGATTGTTTGCTTAAGGTCTTTTTTCTATAGACTCAATGTTAGTCAAACAAATGCGTGTGTCCACACTGTGACTTTAAAAAATAAAACGTAACTTAAACTGAAATGTTTACTTACTTTTTACCAAGTGACATCATTCCGTACAAAGTTCCTGTCCCGAAAATCAAGGCGCCAGGGAAGAAGCTTCCCAATCCAAAGCACAAGACTACAGGTATGACAGAAAGTCTAAAAGCAATCAAAACTAATTCAAATAAATGTTTCAAAAAATAGGAAGGTTTGTTTCAACTTACACACAGTATAGCCCCGCTCGATTCCATAATGGACGACTATCAGCTATCGTTGCGACCGTTTTGGCGTGTTCGATGAAGAAGCAGCAACACGGCGCTTCCACTACTAACAAAAAGAAACCTAGACATATCTGAAGAATTCCGCCGATCACGCACGAGATGTTTAAAGTAATGAGGCCCAGTGTGTTGGTTAAGCCGAACAGAATGGAAACTGAAAAAAATCATTGGAGCACTTTGTTAAAAACTGGTATTTAATTAATCAATTAAAGCAAAGGTTGAACTAAACACAAGCCATGATCTGACTTCAAAGAAATATCACATAATCATCAACTGCCGTGATAACCACTAGAAACCAACTGCCATATTCTAACATAAACCGTTAAAACGTTTATTAATTAACATTCCTAAGCACTTCTAGTTATACATAAAATGATGGCATACATTACATTAGCGATGAATGTGTCATTATTATGTCTTATCTTATCATTGATCCGTTTGTTAATTATCTTGGGTTTCCCATACAAAAGTCCTAATCAAAGGAAAAGGAAGAGTCTCTGATTGGTGCCAAATTGGTGACGCAGCTAATAGTACACGCCAATTGGCTTAGTATACCTCTAACTCTTTCCTGGGTGCCTGGACATGAAGGCGTACAGTTTAACGAAGAAGCTGACCGCCTAGCAAGACCTAGCTCTCAGCCCCAATTCAATTCTGCGATATCCCAATCAGTAGCATTGAACGCGAACTGGTTACTTGGGAACGGCAGAACACGATTTACACCTGGGACAACTCTAATGGCCACTGCAAGCCTAAACTATTCATTTACTTATCTCAAAGACATATGAAAGAAATTCTTGACATGAGCAAATGTGACTCAAAGTTACTTACGGGTTTCTTCACAAAGCTCTCTCAGATATCATCTTAAAAACATGGGCATCAGCCACCTGCCACCTCTGGAGACACAGAAACAGCTGAACAAGTGAACACATTTTATGTGAATGCCCTGCCATAGCCAGATCTAGGCTAAAAAAATTTAGTAAAGGATTCACTCGTCCCCTTGATATTAGAAACACCCCTTCTTCGAATATTCTTAGGTTCTTAGAATACCTCAAACATAAGGTAACATCACAAAAAATCTTTCAGGTCGACGTGCTAGTAAAGGTGTTTTCCCTTCGCCCTATCCAATTAAAAAAAACTCCAAACGGTAACCATCACGTCCAACCGGAATTGACCTAAAGTGTCAATGTGCGAGTGTTGACCAAAGAGCAATACTAAAATGCTCTGAGAGTAATGACTACTGCCCGAGTTTTAGAGGCCTACCTTATGCACATTATCACAGGGGATTAATTCGAACTAATGCTGCACTTCAGCTGTGGAAAAGCAGAAACTCCTGAATGAACGACTCCGACATACATATATTGGCGCAACAGACAGGCATTGTTGTACAAGCTTTCAATGCTTGGGATCTCTCGGAAATTCTTGCAGCTATACTTCAACTTCCTTATCTCGTCAACTGCTTCGGTATGGGATGGGTCGCATCTGTCAGATTGGTTTGAAACGACAGCAGGTGTCCCGCAAGGCTGCATTTTAAGCCCAATCCTGTTTGCTTTATTTATTGATGATATTTCCGATGTTCTTCCAGGAGGAATATCTTTTGCCGACATTCAAGTAAAAGTCTTGCTCTATGCTGATGACTTAGTATTGCTGGCGGAAAACCCTTTTACCCTTCAGTTGCAAATAAACAGGTTAAATACATTCTGTGAGAAATGGGGGTTAGTCGTCAATACAAGCAAAACTAAGGTGATGATATTTGAGACTCGTCAAAGAAGAAGGCTTCCCGAAGAGAATTGGTTACTAAATAATATTGCTATTGAAGTGGTGCAGGAATTTAAGTATCTGGGAGTTTTAATCACACACAACCTTAACTTTACAAAGCATGTTACGAATAAGAGTAATGAGGCTAAATTGGCTTTGAGCTTAATGTGGCCCAAGTTCTTTGCGAACCAAGAAATTGATCTGGTGTCAAAATTTTGTGTGTTTCGTGCGACTGTGAATACATGCATGTGCTATGGTATCTCGGTTTTCGGATATACTTATATAGAGGCGTTCGAAGCACTACAAAGATATTTCTTCAAGCGGTTATTTAGATTGCCAAATTCAACGCCAAATTATGCCATCTACGTTGAATCTGGATTATCGCCTCTTTACATTGAAAATCTAAAATCAAACTCCGACTATTTAACGAGAGTGATGAGAAGAAGTGGAAGAAGTCTTCATAAATCAATCATGGTAAGATTGTTGCAAACGAGGGCTTCACCATTTAAGGATTGGAACGAGTTAGCCCTAGCCCACGGAACTAATCTTCCCCTAACTGAAACAAACGTTGATGATTGGACGGGGTTTTTTGCAAATGTCATCGCTAAAATTGATGTAAAAATTTACACCCATCATCTATCTCGAGCAACTGAAACAACATCTAGAAATATATATAAGAACCTCAATCACCAGTTACCCTCGGAAGCGAATTATTTTTCTACAGAATTTTCGGCTGAAGCTATAAGCTACATATTCAGAGCTCGTGTCGAACTGTTAAACTTAAACTTTATGCCCCACCGAGCTGACTTGCCACAAATTTGCGATCTTTGCAACAGAAGAGAGAATGAAGATACAATCCATTTTATTGCGATCTGCTCAATACTCCAGGAAATACGACGATTGTATTTCGAATCAAGTCATCTCACCCTAAATCAACTCTATGAAATACTCAATGGAGCGCTAGGATGGTCTACCCTCTATAAGTACTGCAAACACGCCTTAGCATATCGCAATAGTTATGTTACTTAAACAGCAGTTGCTGCAGTTCAAGCACCAACATTGTTGTTGATATCTTTTGTGTTTCAAATCACTTTAAAATTGAAAACATATTGTAAATATATTTCGGTTTCAAATCCTTTCAAAATTGATATCTTTTTGTGTTTCAAATCATATTAAAATTGTTAAACTTCGTAATTGAATTGTGTAAATCTGATTTTGAGTTACTATATGCTTTTTTGAGTTTGTATACACTTTAATTTCGTATTTGAAAAAAAAAACTTGTTATTTTTATTTATTTTATTTCATTTTTATTCTTTATAACACTAAATGAAATGTCATATCAGGCAGACGGCAGAATAAGCCATGTCATTATTCTTAAGAAAAGAAATATTGTTAATCAAAATTTTTTGTTAATAAAGAAGTTATCTATCTATCTATCTATCTATCTATTGGCGCAACAGACCGAAGAGCCCAGTGGCCTAGCGCGTTTCTCACCCCCATACCTTGTGAGGAATAGAGGGGATCTACAATTTTCTGACGATTCCGAAGGATTATTTGAGAAAGAGCTTTGGCAATGAAATTAGTAGCGGAGGAATTGTCAATTCTTCACAAAAAGTTATACCAGTGGAAAAACAATTTTTTTTTTCTTTTCTGTTGGGATTTTAGCCTCAAAAGCCACAGGCAGACCTGTTAACAATCACGCCACTAGCACTACATATTTGGTTTAAAGGTCTTACAGAGTCTTTCAATACTACCACAGTGTATAGAAATAGAGATGTTGACTGATGAGTTCCTGGCGAAATAGCGAGGTAGCTATTGGACCCCTTGTGGTATAGGGACCCTGCTTAGCTGAAGGTGACCCCGCTACCAATTACGTTAACAACGACATGGGGTTTGACGTTTTGGGACACACAGCAGTTCCTGTATAGCACTCCCTTAGCTTAATACACACAGAACTTTTAACTTGAATTGACTTATATATGAACGTGAAGTCTTTTCTTGGAAAAACCTAATGCCCCTGCAGCAGGTTATTGACTACGGATTATGCAGCTTTTTATTTTTCAAAGGACCTGGCCCTCCTGGTTTGCAGCTGTTCGTAGGGTTAACTACTCGTACCCAACCACATGCAATTTGGTTCGGAAGCAACCAGCAGTCTCAGACAACAACAATGATTTTAACGTTGACGACACTAGCAACGGTTCTCAGGTCGAACGTAAGATACCTCAACTGATTACGTGCAGCCGGAAGATCAGTAGAAGTTATGCTGTAGAGCAGATATAACCGCCATTCGAGAAATGTAATAGAATGGGCATAAGAAAGATGAAAAACTGCGACACCTACTATGGCGGAATGTACATACTACAGAATTAGCTCTTACTTGGTGGTGGATCTAGTTAAAGTAAATAAACGGCCACACAGAAGAACAAATCATAATTGGAAAAGGTCGTTGACACTTCCAACGCAATACTTGGGAAGGAGGACATCTTTCGAAATACAAAACGTACGCAGAGCCTGCATGACAAAACCTCCTAAAACGGGCTTCCATTAATAGATTTTGCACGCTTACCTCACCTCTAAATTCACAAAGGTAATGGCCATCCCCAGATCGCTCGACCGCCCACCAAATTCGCCACATTGCGATTGATACAAGGCACTCTTTCAGTGTTATTGTTGTCCGAAATTACCCAGCATTGACTCGAAATACTACCAAAATGCAAATGAAAATATCCTGTGAAACGATATGATGTCGGGAAGAAACATTCGCAAAAGATAACAATCTAGTATCCCTCCCTCAGATAGCTTTTCAGGACCTGAACCGTCGCCGTCGCTATGTCTGCCAAGGTCGTCAGTGAGGGCTTCAATCAACGATTGGATCTGTCAAGAGCACAACCATAGATGGCATACCTCCATTAAATGCAGCCAGACCAAACGTATGCTCCCCAACGTTGATAAAAAGACTATCACATTTTTGCTATCTCGTAGCAGGAAAGAACATAGAAGGCTTATTGCCATTGCAACCGGGCACTTCTCTTTTGCCAAAAACTTAAACGTGTTAGGCTTAAGTGATACCACACTCTGTGAATCCTGTGGAGAAGATGAGCACACCGGAACATTTCCTCTGTGAATGCTCTGATTTTTCTCGCACGAGGTTATAGATGCTCGGCGCAGACATGGAGAGAGCTGGTAACTACGAACATCTGGAAAGCTATAAAAAATAAAAGGTCGCTATCTGGAAGTAAAATAGGCCGGTATTTAGGTCTGAGTACTCAAGCTGGTATTTAAAAAACTTTCGACAGAAAAAAAATTATCCTTGAATCCTGTGCCGCCAACATGAAGCTTTTAAGATTATTTGCAGCAATGCCAACAACCCACCAGAACCGAGCTCTCTAAAGTTCTTGGTTTTACAGGCCTCTAAAACGAAACCTATAGTTGGATGAAGAATGCAGGTAGGCATACATATGTAGCCAAATAAGAACCACGTAAAATGTTGATGGAAAAGAAAACCAGAGAGCTTGTCCTAGTTCACCCCGAACTGTTAGTTGATAAGTAAATAAGTTTAAATTGTAATTCTTAGTCTCACACCCACCACAAAACTTAACAATTGCTTTAATTAAAATACATTATTCACTTTAAGTATATTAAAATTAAAATTCATGCGTCAGTCTGGTCTAAGCTACACAATCTATTCTTAGAAAAATATTTGTCAATTCAACTGATTAAACAATGAAACAAAAGTTCCAATGCGCTATCTTCATGGATGTCATTTTGCTTTCCACTTTAATCTAAGCCCAGCAGCAACAAAAGCTGCATTAAATTAATTTGATTATTTGACTCAACTGATATGGGAGTCCAGAACAAGAAAAAATAGAACTCAGTTGACCTGCCTTCACATTTCTCGCAACAAAAAATCAATAGCCCTATACAAAACATTAAGAACACTTTTTCGCTGCCTTACAAATCCATTAACACGATGAAGCTATTAAAACTATCTCTACACACTCAAGACAATCATGAATGTGCGGATGGTAGTCGGCGCACATCAAGTTTCAAGAGCCTAGATAAGATTTAATCAGCAAGATGGAAGAGCATAAAAAGAGGCGATGAATCATTTCTGATTGAAATCATAAAGGTGAGGTGAGTATGAGAGCTGAAGAAAATGAGATCTTTGTAGTTTACTTTAGATGTCAAGTAGGTAGTGAGTTCTTTTTGCTCCCCCTCTTCATATGAAAATGATAGCAAATTGAATTAGAGGATTAATTTCGTTTGATAGAGTTTCATGAGCGAGAATATTTTTTGATTTCTCTTTGTTTTTGCTTTCCTCTTCAATGCAATTAGTCTTGCTTTATTTTACCTTTTCTGTTTTTGCTTAAGTAGAGTGAGTTGATGCGAAATTAGAGAACTCGTTTTGAATAATTACTCAACCGACTGGAGTCAAGTAATGTTAAAATGTTTCTTGTTTTCCGATGCGGTTACAGTTGTGGACGGCGATGTGAAATAAACCATAACAACCAAAGTATCGCACATCAGAGAACACACGAGTTAACTTTTCTCACTTGACAGTTATATTATGATTTATTACTTTTTCTCTGTGTTTCTTCAAAAGATAACACTAATGTCTTAATTATGTTTTTTTTTGGCCAAACAATGATGTGTTTTTTTTATTTGGTACGCCCTTATCATTAATGGGGTGGTAGTTATCCGGTTGCTGCGTGCAAAAGGACACCTATTCAAAACTAGCTTTCCAGTCAAAAGGAGTAGGTATAAATCGATTGTGTGTTAGGAATGTAATTGAACCAGGTTGCAGGCCAATAACTTGTACATGTTCATTAGTTGGGTTTAACTAAAAAGTCACGTGATTGATTAATGAGCAAACTAACATTAAGGCCTAATGGAAGACAAACAACTGCAATGAGTCTTGAAATGATTATGAGCGAGCGATTCCAGTGAAAAAGTTGTGCAAGGAAAATGTGATACATTTTATTATTCACACTAGGTATCGTAAGATAAATAAATGAAAACTGTATTGACAGAGTAGTGACATGACGACAATGTAAGATAATCTCCACAGCATTGCATATTTGTATATATGCACCAATAGTTTAAAACCACACAGGGATGGATGGTATCAAGTAGACATTGTTCTCAATGCCAGAAAGCTCAGTTTGTGCAGCTGCGTTTGAAAATCAATGGATCGATGAAGTAGTTAGGCAAAGACTTATTAGCTATGAACTGCTTTTTTGAGTTTTAATTCAATATTTAATATAAGCTATAAGGTTTTCCCAAACCAAAGCGATTTTTTGTTGCGACAAAAAAAAAATTATATTGAGAGCATTTCTGTTGCCGCGTCAAATGATAATAAGTGTGTTTAATGAAAAAAAAGCAGAGCAGCGTAGCTCAGAGCAGAGCAAGAAACATGAAAAATGTCAGGCAACTTAGAGCAGAGTCAGCTGGTGCCAAAAATCAGCTGATAAGAAAGCAACAAACATTTTGTGACCTTAGCTTGTTTGCAAAATTATGTTTGGTATCCTATTATAATAAAAATCTATATTCGGAAACATTGGAATCAAAACTAAACTAACATGCGATGTTAACTCAATTGATTCTAAGCTGAATTTGATTTCAAATAGATTGCAAAACGGAAAATAGAAACAGAAATATTTGAATCAAATGTCAACAGCTGATTTTGACACTTTGCTCCAATCTGCTCTTACTCGAAACTCTAGAGCAGGTCATTAAACACAAAAAGTTCTTGCTCGGAGCAGAAAAATTGTCATTAAACACCAAAAACCTGCTTTTTTCTGCTCTAGATCGATCTAGAGCAGGTCATTAAAGACACTTAATGTATCGCCATGTTAACATATATAAAATTTGACACCTGAATTTATCGCTGCCGTAACTACAAAATACGATGCTAGTGGGGTAATGGTTAGCAAGTCTGCCTGCTACGTTTGTCGTTCGAGTCCCAGAAACATACAAGGGACACCATTTTCGTGAGGAATTGACAATTCCTCTGAGAGATGCAAAGCTGTTTCAAACTTAGTCGTCCGGAATCAGCATATCGTAGATACTTCAAAAACTTTAGGCCCTAGGTTTCCAAAGCTTTGTTGTACCACCCAATTTGATTATTTATTTATGTAACTAAAAAACGAATTTGTAAGCAGGACTAACTCTCTTTTCGCGACCAAATCGTCCGATAGTAATTTCACTGCCCTGCATTTTCTCAATTAATCGTTTGGAGTCCACAATAACTTGTCGACCCCGCTATTCCTCTATTCCTCCTCCGCAACGGAAGGATCGCCAATGTGAAGCAGAAAAATAACAAAGTTTTGAACCCGATACTTGTAACGCCAAAAAAGAGAAAGAAGAAGACATTTAGTCAGATAAGAAAAAATACAAATTCCCGCATCAATTTAAGAAACCTTACCAAAAGAACACCGAACATGAACGAATTGTACAAAATGTCACAGTAGACAGATATAACTTCGAGGTAGTACAGGACTTCGTCTACCTAGGATCCGCTATAGAAACGGAAAACAACATCAGTGCGGGTACCAAACGGAGAATAACTCTTGCCAACCGTTACTTCTTTGGACTATGAAGGCAATTGAGAAACAAAGTCTTTTCTAGAAAAACCAAGGTAACTATTTATAAGACCTTGATCACAGTTCTGTTATACGGCGCGGAAACGTCGCCGTCGACTTTATTGAAAGCGGATGTGGAAACCCTTGGCTGCTTCAAAAGAAAAGTACTCCGAATGAGCGGTATGCGAAGACAATGTGTGGAGAAGATACAACAACGAGCGGTATGAGCTGTACCGCGACATGAACATAGCTAGAAGAGTACGTATCGCGAGGCTACGATGGTTGGGCCATGTAAAGCGGATGGACCCAAAGGCTCCAGCTCGACTTGTAAAACTGGAAAGAGTTCCTCGAAATTGAAATTGTTGGCGTAAGATGTTGGTTGAGGCTCAAGTTCACCCGAACTGCAATACTTACCTAAGTAATTAAGTAAGTAAGTAAGCACTTTGTGGCATTTTACACATTAAGGTTCCAGTTCCACATCCGAAGACCATATACACGAGTTAGAAACGAATATTAAAAGCCGAGGGTTTGAATCATCAACAAAATAATCAAGAGGATTAGAAATTTCCGATAAGATATGATTATTTAAAATAAGGAAGAGTCGGAGACAAGACGAAGCGCTGTAGCAGGACCTAAATTATGCGAAACAAAACTAACTTAAACAACTTTTATTTAACGGTCGATTAGGTAAACTTCTAATCCAACGAAGAAAAGATTCATCGATACCAACTAAAACCACGCATTTTCGATAAGAAACCCGGATGCCAAACTCTTCGAAATGCTCTAGAAATAGCAAGCGCAATAATCTTGCTTTCTTTCTAAAACAGCGTAAAGTTTAGCAGGTTATTATCAATAAGCTTGGAAAGAAGGGACTTTAGTGGGATTGGACGATATCTAAAAGGGGTTGGAAACAGGCTTGACAGTTACAGTTTTCTGTTAGCTCAGAATGAGCAGCCCAAGTATAGTATACATGAAAAAATCGACGCAGAAGTTTTGCTAGCATAGATCACCACTTCATAATAAGGCAAGGATTGTATCTAACCCAGCGAGTTTATGTATATGTATTAAGATTTTTGGACCTCTTGCAACCGAGAGATTACAAAAAAAAATCGGCTTTTTCACAGAAATAGAGCTGCCAGCAAATTGACCTTATCAAAGTTGTTGAAATAGGTGAAGATTCTGAAGAGCGTTGAGACCGATATTGTAGTGAATTTCTCAATGATTTTAGCAAAAGACTAAAAATGTTTGTTTCCTTTTAAACACAACAGTATTTTTGCCTTACTTTTTGGTCATGCAAAAATTTGGCCTTGTCTATGCGAGCATCACAGATATTTTTGGTCCTTTTCCTCCATTAATCACATCGTTACAGCTCGAAACGAGCCACACATTCTCCTTGGGGTTGATGCTTTTGATGTGTTATTGAAGAATCTTATTTCTTTGATTACCAAAAAAAAATCCGAACACGAATCAGAACACATAAAAACTCAAACTTGATCAAGCATAATCAGTTCTACATTGATACTTTCTGGAACAAATTTTTTCTTCCGTTGTGGAAGGACAGCAATCAATTTCTCATAATGCAGATTTTTTTAAGGACTTCATCTTATTTTACCGTGACCGAATACGTTAAGTCTACCGATATGACGAAATGGTTCAATTTACCAAAAGGATGTGGTACTTTAATTCTGTATTTTTTAAGATTAAAAGTGAGAAATAAGCCAACAGTTTTGACCGCATGGACTCCTATATAAGCTGAGTAAAATGATTGAAATTAGCGAAGATCTCAACATACCTTCTTTTGAAATTGGGATTTCAGTGTGAGGGCAGTGGGAAACAAATCAGATAGAGCTGGAGGACTTCTGTATATAAAACAATAATGAATGAGATGATAAAGTTGAAGTCCAATGGCAATGAATGAATGAATGAAAATTGGGGTTTTGTATTGTACCTCGACCTGTTTAGATCTATTGTACCCCCTACTTCTTGGTGGTATTCCTTAATTAAAGTACTTCATCCAGATTAGTTCCTCTGATGAAACTTAGTATCTGGGTTACGCTTAGGAGTTTTAGCTTCCTCTCCTCTACGTAGTAGGATCCTAGGTACTTTTTCCTTTGGTGTATTAGAGCTCCGCAGTCACCTAAAAGGTGGTCAGGAGATTCTTCCTGTTCGTTGCAAAAACTGCATTGGTCGTCGCTCTCTATGCCTAGTACTTTAAGGTGTTTTCTTAGTCTGCAGTGTCCGGTTAGGAACCCGGCTAGCATTCTTACATTGTTTCTACTTAGTTTTATTGCGTCTTTATAACGTTTTGTAGTAAAAGTTTGGCTTGACGCATTTTGGGGAGGCAATTCCAGAGTTTGGCTCTGTTGTCTTCCTCCGACTTTTTGATTACTTTCTTGATGTGGCTTTCTGTTACTCCACAAAAAGGTTCCCGTCCTATGAGTGGTGATCCGGCTCCTGTCTTTGCCAGTTCGTCTGCCTGTTCGTTGCCTATGATTCCTACATGTCCTGGTACCCAACAGATTGTAGCCTTGTTGTTGCAGCCCAGTTTGTTCAATTTGTCAATGCATTCGCTGACAAGATTTGAGGAGATTGTGTAGGGTCTTAAGGCCTTAATTGCAGCTTGACTGTCCGTCATTATTGCAATATGTTTGTTTTTGTATTTCCTGTCAATGAAATATGCTTGACATTTTTCCCATAGGTACTGAAATTTTTGTTCTTGGCCCAAAAAATTCCTGCTCCAGTTCCCTCCGTTGTTTTTGAGCCATCTATATACCATTTTATTGCATGTGCCTTTTTGTTACTTGGCTCAACGTCGAAGAGCTTATCGATTTTGAATTCCTTGGTCTTGCTATCCCGAGGAAAGTCAATGAGTGGTAACTCGTTCGATGTTATGCTCTTTTCGCTAGATTTCAGAACACATTCAGTCTCTTTAGCAAATTTAGCTATCGTTGCATTTGAGATGCTTCTTATTACCAGGTGCAAAGGTGTCAGATTTAGCAATACTTCCAAAGCCGCAGTTAGTCCAATGGCAAACAGGGCAGGTAAAAACATACATGATACACACATGATGCTGATTTGAGACTCATCACTCATGACAAACTGTATGATTTTTATGACAAAAAATATCAAACAATTCATGGCTGATCAAAATCAATTGAATTCAAATTGAATCAATGCCAACCACTTGAAGGTGTCCTTAGCATTTTCAATTTCTCTGACTCTATGAATGCGATTTATTATAAAAGTCGTAATTTATGAAGTAGACTTCTGACACTGTCTTACTCTGTAAGCCAAAATATATTTCTTTAAACTTTAGGCCCCACAAATATTTTCAGTTTTATTTAAATTATTTTAAAAAAACATCCAACTCTCCATTTAGAATAAGATTCGAGCACAACATGGGCAGAACAATTTATCTTGTCTACAAAAGAGTGGCCCGTGGAATGTCTGCCTGTGACATGAGAGTTTGAGGTTTGAATCCCAGAAACATAAAATTGTTTTTCTACGGATATCGCCAGCATTTGGCAAGCTTTCCGGGCACAATTAAACAGCGCTGAAACCAGCTTTCTCACTTCGCCTTTCGAGATCGATATAAAGTTGAAGATTCCACGTTCCCCCGAGCTATGTTGTGCTCCTCTTTTTTAATTCACAAACGAGTTGGGTTCTGAATGGCTTCGTTAAAACATTTTTTTGAACACTCAACTTATCGAACCATATGCTAGCTATATGCTAACAAATGTCCTTCAATAATTTTCGCCCACAACCCTTTTTCGACAGTAAAAACGATCCTTTGAAATCCTGTAAAGCGTTGCTTGAATTTGATAAAGAATCATTTCCATCTCAGAACTGTACCATCTCATTTCACTTTCTGTGTTATTTGAAAATCTAATAAAATAAAAACATTGTTTGTTCTCGAATGCCAAATCAACTATGCGTAACACATTCCAAATACATAATAATCGAACATTCCAAAACAAAAGCTGCTATCAAAAGTTCCAGTTGGGTTATAATTATTCAACGTTGCCATATTATCATCCATCACTCAGCATCAGCATCCCCACAAAACACTGCTCTCATTATCACTCATAGCTGGAGTTCAATGAGATGTCGACAGTTATTTAATCACATTGTATTCCATGCTAAGCCCCAACCACCACCCCACCCAGTTGGAAAGGGGGGGACATTGACATTGTTAGCGCAGCAGCAAACACATAAGGCACAACAAAAAAAGAACTGGTACGAGATTTCTTGAAAAAAAAGCAACAAAAGTTTTATATCCAGAAGTCCAAGAAAAACTGGAGCACTTGACCAAATTAGGATGGTAGCAAAGCTTGTCATACAAGTGCTAGACACACATTACTCCACTTCTTTGTATGTCCAACAAGAAAACAAAATAAAAAGAACCTTGTGTTCCTTGTTTTCTTATTTCCAAAAGAACCGGATATATATAGCAGCCCTTCAAGAACACAGATATACACAGAAAAATAGATAATGACCGAAAAAATAATGTTGGAAAAATCGATATGGAATGTGAAAATCCAAGTGGAGATTATTTTTTGAGCAGATTTGAAAGGAATTTATTGTTTTTTCAAGCTACTTACAGAATGCTCCGACTATTCCCAATACTTGGGCTCCGTACCGCATAAACCAAGGAATATCCGCTGCTGCACTCTGCTGTTGTTCTGTTTGATTTGGACGGGCCAATAGGCTGGCCATTTTCTCAGCAAAAGACTGCGGATCGGAATTACAAGATACTTTTTAGTTCCTCAATATTGGGCAATTATCAGTAAAATTGACTTACCATTTTTCTAGTGGTTTAAGTGGATTAAGTTGATTAAATGAATAGTTATGTTTGGAGGAATTTTCTTTGGATTCCTTATTTTAAAAATGCGAAACAAGAACACGACGACGAATGCGAAAAAATTCTGTCAACGAACGAGAAAGACACGAACAACGATTGAAAATTTTGACACATCAAATGCGCGTACGCATACAAAGTTTGTATGTATGGCAAAATGGGAAATGTGTGGGTGTGTGACTTCAAAAAAATTGACATTTGATTTGAGCGCATTGTGCTCAGTTTTGATAGGTGACGTTGAGCTTTGTGGTGGAAATGCATGTTAAAATATAATCTCCTCACAAAATTTAAAAGCAATTTTTTTTTTTCTTCAGTTGATTTCAATTGTTTTAGGATGTTGTGAATTGTGATGAAGCTGTCAATTAAATGGCAACTCCAATGGCTTTTCACTTGGATTAGAATATTTTATGCCAGTTGGCTTCCAATTTCAAAAAATTGATTGTGTATGTAAAAAAGCTAAATTGTATCGTAATGCTGGGTTTACATGCATCTGCAGCTAAAGAAGTGCAGAAAAGTAAAACGAGACGGATGAAGATTGCAAAGCACAAAAGTAAAAAAGAAAGACGAATAGGATTATGGCTGCGGATGAAAAATTATAGGTGCAGATGAACATGTTCATCTGCACATTCGCATTGAAAACCACTGCCTAAGCACGATCCCCCTAGGGCTGCTTGCTTGTTGCAGAAGCAAGTATTGAATGGCAGCCTGATCACACTACTACCCAGCTTCCATCAGCAACCCGTAAAAAACGGGTTGTGGACTTCATTTTAAATAATTAAGCAAATTAGAAATATCAGCAACCGATTTTGAAAGAAAAATTTACAAAATACTTGCTGCAGTATTTTTTCGTTTTTCCAGCTGCTGCCAGCAGCCAAAAGTTCAAACATGTTCAACTTTGCCAGCCGCTGCTAAATACTTGCTGGCTGGCAGCGAGTGAAGTGTATTTCGTGGTCACACAAAGCTGATCAGCGGCTTGATCTGCCACAAGCGACCATGTGTGAGCCGTGCTTAACGCTCTGTTTCTACTTGCTTTAAATTCATAGCAGAAAGCAGGAATATGACAGACAAAAGAAAGCAGAGCAACTGCCAAATTTTCTGTTGTGGTTATTTTGATGCACACTTTTTTATACCAAACACAACAACGAAGTTGCAAAATGCTTTGAAAACATATTCAGATGATTGTTTTCTCTGCTTTAAATAACTGCGGATAAACACCATGCGATAAAAGTATGCTATCTATCGTAGGATATGAAGATAGAGCTGCTATATTGGACTTCACTTGCGATATTCAAAGGCTGCTGTAATTTAAGGCACTTTGAGTGAATTGCTGAGTGATTAACAATGCATTTTGTTGTCGATGAGTGGACGTGCCTAGTAGTTTCTCATTTTTTGAATAATCGTGTCCATTTGTATCCTCTAACTTCAAAGTTTCTTATGTCGTTTTCCAAAAACGAAATTCGGAGTGAATTAAAGAGTTGAAGTGACAGATTTGAAATTTCGAGTATAGCTTATCTGTCAAAAAAATCACTCACTTTCCAAATCACTCCCGATTTCGTTTGGGAGTGAATTTTGGAAAACGACATTAATAAATTAATTTCGCTAGAGTGGCATCACTATAATTTACCAAGTGTCAAACTTTTCAAAACAACAAAATCTAGTCAGCTGTGCCACTCGTGAACATGAACAATTTCGAAGATTTTCTTTTATTTCCCAAAACTAAAACAAAAAACTGTCGAATATGTGGAATAGAAAGTGAAAATGGTAAATTATTATTTAATTCTAACAACAGTATTGAAAAAGTTGCCGTAGAAATATGTTCAATCATTGCTATTAAGGTGAGTTTCTAAGGTTTCCCTTGCCGGATTAAAAAAAAACATTTTCCTAGTTTCCTACCTTCAAAATTCTTCCATTTTTAACCGGAAACACTTCTTTCAGTTAAAAAATATTCAAAAATATCCAAATTGGATTTGTCCAGGATGTCATCTACAATTTGAATCCACAAATCAATTCTTTGAGCTGATTAGAAATGGACAAAATAAGCTTGTGGAATTATTTGGAGATCCCGCAAAACCTGGAAGAAAGCCCAAGACACAAGTAAAACAGTCATATGCAGTTGATGATTATGACTTTTCGTATGAAAGTGAAAGAACAAACGAAATAGAGGGAAAACGGATCACAAAACCACCGGAAAGATTCAAAGACTCTATGCAAGGCAATGAACTAGAAAACCTTTACTCCGAGATTGGTATTGTGAGGCGAAAAAATAGAAAAACCAAGGCAAATGTGATTGGTCACATCGAAGATCAAGACGGTGCCACTTTGGGAGAAATGCTTAATGTCTCTAATAATCCTCAGTATACTTGTACCAGATACCAATGCGATTTTTGCCAGGAGAAGTTTGTTAAGGAATTCACTTTCTTTGAACATATCTCAACTCATAAGAACATTCTCTACGAGTGCACAGAGTGTCAGCAAAGCTTTCTAACCAAAGCACTGTATGACGAACATTCTATTGCTTCGAATCACATTGGACTGGGAATAATAGAGTCACCAAATATGGAAGTGGATGAACTTCCAGAAGAAAGTTCTATAGAACCAAAAGATTGCTCTATTGATAATCCACCGAAAAAGAAAAACTCTATCAAATTCACTTGCATTAAGTGCCCCAAATCATTTTCGACGAGAGACGCGTTGAAAAGGCACCAGTCGGTACACTCTGAAGAACGACCATTCAAGTGTGATATCTGCTCGGCAAGATTCAAGCTCAAGGCTATTTTAAGAGCTCACAAAGTTTGCCATAGCACTGAACGTCCATTTAAATGTGCAAAATGCCCAAAGAGCTTTCGCTATAAGCATTCGTTAGGACCCCATTTGAGAATCCACGATGGTCTTAAGCCCTACTTATGTTCGGTAAGTTGAAAATAAATGAGTTTCCATCAGGTTTTTGAAAACATTTTTTTCTAGATCTGCAATAAAAGCTTCACCCAGCTGGGAAATCTAAGAGAACACAAACGGATCCATACAGGAGAACGACCTTATGTGTGCCTTATCTGTGGTACTGCTTTCAAAACGTCCTCACAATGTCGTTTACATCAAAAAACTCATAATCCTGAGCAAAAACCAAAACTCGAAACCGAAGAGAGAACTCATGAATGTAAAACATGTGGTAAATTGTTTAGTACAAGGCCTAACATGATCAAGCATATGCGAATTCATACTGGAGAAAGGCCATACTCTTGTCATCTCTGTCCAAAAAAATTCTCGGATGCTTCAAATTTCAAAAAACACAAGGCAGGCCACTTGAAGATACGACAAGAGAAAAGGAAAGCCAAGATAAATTCACTGCTGAAGAAGAATTTGGCTCAGATTACATTTAAGGTGCCACCAGATCCTGTTGGATTGCAGTCTAAGAACTCATTTTCTACTTCAGATAGTAGTGGTCTACTCCCAACTAAGTCGGTTGCCACGAACTTAGCTTTGAATTTGGAGGACGTTAACCCAAACAAGCAAAGATCTCTGATGGAATTGCTGGGCGAAGATGACGACACCAACTCAAAGTCTTGTGGATTGTTGCGTGGCAGTTCAGATCCGATTATCACCGAAATCCACAATGACGATAACCCACTGTTCCAACAACAATTGTTAAGCAATCAATTGGTCTGCGTTTCTTATCAGGATCCTATGAATCCTGTTAGTAGCAAGACTACATTTTTTGTCGTCAATTAAGAAATTTAATATTTTAAGAAATAAAAAGACTTTACTGCCTTATTTTATATTATGCTTAAAATGATTGTAATTTATTTGTGATTCTGAATTTAAGAAAAAACAAAGATTGAATTTTTTTGAAAAATATATGCAATTGTCCTTTACTGAACCGACCGTAAGGCAACAAGCAATAGGCAGGGCACCACTTAAGTGTTTTTCATTGAAATTCGAAAGAAGAATGTTTTTTTCCTAGTTTGAAGATAAAAAAACGCAAATTGTTTTTCATTTAACGTTTGACAGAACAATTGTTTTGTGGTACCCTTGGCTTCCATGGCATGTCCGCCTGTTAACCCAGAGGTTCGCGGTTCGAATCCGAACAGAGACAAAAATGTTTTCCACGGATATCGCCTTTTGCGAGGGAGGTATTGGTAAGTCCTCTGTAGTAAATTCATTGCCACCAAAAGCGCTCTTTCGATTGGCCGTTCGGAACCGGCAGATAATTGTAGGTCCCCTCGATTCAGTGTAAGCCCCCTCACACAAAGCATGGTTTTGAGAAATGCTCTAGTCCCTGAGGGTCCTTGCTCTGTTCCTCCACCCATTAATTATTCACCCCTATCACAAGGTCCGTCGTAGAAATTTTGGACTACGAATGTCAAATAGAAATGACTAAAAACATCTTCGTAATGAACGCTTGGCAACAGATATTTGTAACTTGTTAATAACTTTATTAATAGTAACAAATTGTGTGGCAAAACATTCACTACAAGGGCGTCTGTGATGCTTCTATTGTGGTACATATTCGTAGTCCGAAATCGCTAAGACGCGACGGGCTTTGTGATAGGGGGCATTATTTTTTTTTTTTATAATTAAAAACAATTATTTTGCATGTTTGCGAGAACTCAGAGTAGATCTCTCAAACAAATGGAAGTAGACAGTAGATCTTTGGCGTTTAAAGCAGCTCCAGATTCTCTTTTCTTCAATGAAACATACAAAATGGGAAAAGAGTAAATCTTTTCACAAATTAAGTGATGAAGCAGTGTATTTCATGGCTACTGAAATCGCTTCTCGACTGACTTGGAATATTCCATGCCATTTAGGTTTGAATTTCGAAATGTTTGGCTGTACATGTAAAAAAGTTTAAGTGCATTGTAAAAGGCTTGCCAAATTGGAGGCAAATTGAAACTCAATATTGTACCTAGGTCTCAAAATAATGCTACCCCGTGTATTACAACTTTTGAAGCTAAATATCTCAGTAATTTGATGTAATAGAGGCACTTTTGCAAGTATTAAAACATATATGTATGTTGGTACAGAAGCAGCGGTATGGGATGGATCTAGGTTCTCACAATGGTTTGACACTAGCACTGGTGTTAAACAAGGATGTCCCTTGAATGCTTTGCTATATGCATTGTATATTAACGATATTGGCACATATCTTCCTAGTGGAATTCGGATGGCGTATGATATTTAGGCAATGGATATTTAGGCGTCAAGTTAAACAAAACGATGGATTTCAAAAATCATCTAACTGAAAAGGCGAAATCTTCACAAAGCTTGCTGAATATGACATGGAGGAATATTTTCTCAAACCAAAATGTATAGCTGTCGGCTACTACAAAATATCGGAATGTGTTGTAAAAACATCTCTTTGCTATGCCGCACAAGTTTGAACGGATGAGTTTGAAGTCGTAGAAAAGAACCAAAGAAATTTTTTAAAAAAAGCTGTTTGCCAAATGGAACACCAAACTACGCAATTTATTTGGAAACAGGACTCTTTACGACCACTCTTAAGCAGCAGCTGCAGGCAGACTACATCTATAAAGTAGGTACACATACACATTCTGATGGTCGTTTGACCAAGAACATGCTCCTTTATGAAATACGGAATAAGGACTGGTGGATTGCAAAGTGGCAAAGTATTGGCGATATCTGTGGAGAAGTTATCCAATTCGATTTGAATAACTTTGTTCAACTGAAAGAGCAGCTTAACAACGTGATACAAAAACACGAGGACAATGTGCGGGAAAAATTAGTAGCAGAAGCTAAGCAGTCTGAGAGCAGAAAAATATACTCACAACTCAATCATAACCTGCTGAAAAATAATTATTTTCAAGACAAATTCATTTATAAAGAAATATCGCTAATATTCAAATCTAGATGTGAACTCTTAACCTTAAATGGCAGTCCATACAACGGAAGTTTCCAGCAATTCTGTACTCTCTGTAACATTAAAACAAAAGAAGATTGCTTTCATTTTATAAGCATCTGTCCAGTATTTCAACCTCAAAGAGGAAATTTCTTCAAGGAAAACAGCTTTACAATGAATGAAACATTAGATTTACTAAATGGTGAAAGTTGGAAAATATTTTTCTGTTTTTTAAATTCAATTTATAAATATCGATATCTATTAATGACTGAATTCATTTAAATTTAATTATAAAAATGTACATACATAAATGTATGTACATACACTTTGCCAACTGAGCTGACGGCTACGCTAAAGATTTAAAATTCTTTGTTGTAATTCAAACCGTATTGAAATATTGTTAAATAAAATGAACTACTTACTTACTTACTTACTTACTTACTTACTTACTTACTTACTTACTTACTTACTTACTTACTTACTTACTTACTTACTTACTTACTTACTTACTTACTTGCCTAGAGGCCTTTTTTACCAGATTTGGATTCAGCGGATAACAAATAGTTCGAAAAAGCCATGGTTTGGTTTTGCGTTACCATTTTTTTCATGTTAAAACAGATGCTCAAAGATAGCAAAAACAGGTTTTTTCGATCTTAAATGCTTAATATCTCGGAGACAGGAGTTATTAGGTGAATTTAAAGATCATTTATTTGGATTCAACGAGGCAAAACCGTTTAGAATAATATAGATTGCTTTTGGAAGCAAAACCAGTGTTGACCAGTGTGATCAACTCAAATCTGAAATTCTATGGTTTTTTGTTTTAGTGTGTGCTCGTTTTCTTTTTTATTAAAAAAAAAAAGCCCAAAAGAACTTAAAGGACAGCTACGAGACCTTGAAACCTCAACTGGCAACTAAAGCTATCATAACAGAATAAAGCTGTACCCTGTTTTCATGTTGAATGATCAAGTTTAGGGTCTGTTTCTATCCAATTACTATAACCGACATGTTAAAAGAATTACTTCATCCATCAGTGATCAATTTCAATTATAGTTTCAATGGCATTTGTATTGCATATTTTCATACGCTTCTTTTAACATTCCAGCAAACTTGTTTAAACAGAAAAAATTCTCTAAAATTAACATATCATTCTCATTTATATTTCGCTCTAATAAAATCGTGTTCCACATTTTCTTTATATTTATCTTAAAATCTACACTCATAATAATATATAAATACTATTCTTTCCACTCTCTTCCAAAAAAAAATCCAGTCATTATGATAACATTTCAAGACAAAGGACATAAGTAAAATTGTTTTTTTGTCACCACATCTTATAACAATATTTTATTTTATTTTCTTCACTTTATAGCAATAATTTCTGTCAAATTACGTATGTATGCATGTACCTAATTTTCTTTCTGTTTGTAAATTACCGCAGCTGTGAATTTCAAATTCTAATCATTTTTCAAATCGAAGTTTCAGAGTAAGAACCATTGCTTTTGTTTGAACTTCTTGTATATAGAGTATCTACTTAAATTATTTTTAATTTTTTTTTATTTTTCCTATAAGTTTTGCAAAATTCCAAAAGCAGTGTTTTGTTTTCAACGAAAGCAGCTCATTTAATAAGTTGTAGATGTTTTTCTTTTTTTAAATATTTAAGTATTCGCGTTTATAGTAATTTTTTTTTTCATCTTGTTTTTTGTTATCTTAAATTTGTATCAAAAATTATTTGGAACTTATTTTACGAATAAAACAATTTAATGAACTGGCAGCTTCTTATTATTTATTGTTTCCTATTCACTCTTGGAGACGGAATCATACGGTATACTTCCTAGTGTTTTCAATTATAAGTTTTCGCTGACACCTGTTGGCGATTTCTATATAATTCAATATTGAATTTAAGACCAACAGAAACAACACTACAATATGGAATCCCGTGTTGCTATGTCAAGATACAAAATATGTCCTTTTAAATTATTTTCCTTTTAAATTTACGTTGAAAAAGTTCAGTAGTAAATAAATTCTAATATCACTTATACAAATATATAATATGTAAAAATTCACTTTTTATACAAAAATTTAACAAACATAGTTAGCACACAAATAAAATGATAATTTTATTGAACACGATAAATATACTGTGATGTCTAATTAAAGTGTAAGATCAAAGACTTATATACGATTGCGTATATTAATAATGATGAAAAGACAAAAACAATTGCCATATTTAACTGCCATATGAAATGAATGGTTAACTTACAACAACTTATAATATAAACGACTTCTTAAGAAATAATAGTTTTAGTTAGTGTATATAATAATTTTATAGTAGTTAACTGAATAGTTTTTTCCCATTATAGTATAGCCGAGAGTTTCTTCAACAGCTAGAACGCACTTTCATTCTCTTTTCATGGTTTCTCTCTCCGTGTTTTTATATTTTCTTATTTTCAGCAATTCTTTTTACAAAGAAAAAAACTTGAGGAATTGCGATGGCAAAACTGGCTGTGAGACTTCCAGTTGACCACCAGCATCTTCAAGGCGTTGCTTAAAATCTGGACATTGATCGACAATACATGGATGGCCATCTGATGGCCAAAATAGGCAACAACAATAGCGGCACAGTGAGAGAACTTCAGCAAATTGATAGTCATCGTTGACGCCATAAGTGCGGCGCAACTGATGGTAAATCTTCTTCCAGTCTTTTTTGCCAGGCTGTAGTTTAAATTTGTTCATATCTAAGACAGTGTTGATTTGATTTTGATTAAAGTGAAAACGAGTTAACTCCCGCCAGATACGTTGTTCGGAAACTAAAGCTGCCATTAGGGTCCATGCACCGGAAGTAGCCTTTAAATATATGAACAAGTTTAGATATTACTAAAACAGAAAAAGCAATTAAGTTGAAACTAACCTCTAAGTCCTTATGGTCAGCAATTCTTAAAATAATTTCTCTAATACATTCTTCAGGTAAGTCGTGTAGTTTTGGACGTATTTCTGGACCAGGCTAGAATAATCGAAAATATTAATATTGATAACTTTTAAAATACTTTTTATGTGAATTGGTAGGGTTTGTTTTATTGAATACACAGTTACTTAGTCTTTACCCATAAGATTGTACAATATTTTATAAATCAACTATTTACAATTTACAAAAAAATATTCCGCAGGTCTTTGATGTATTCGTGGAATGCAGCTTTGTCTGGTGTTTATCCCGACCACATCCATATGGCTTAGCATAAAACATGAGATATTCGTTCACGACAGACACCACAGCGGAGATATAAGAATCAGTGAGAAGGGTGTCATCTGTCTACAATAAGCTGATTTTACAGACATCATACCAGTATGAAATCCGAAATAAAGTGGTGTTAGTTATAATTTCACAAACACAACCTTACATTCAGCTGAATACGTTTTTCACAGATAGATAAAAAAAATAAATAGGGTGGCGCAACAGAGCCAGGAGCCCCTGAGCCTAGTGCATTTCTCACAACCATGCCTTGTGAGGGAATGGAGAGGACCTATAATTTTATGCCGGATCCGAACGGCTAATCGAGAAAGCGCTTTTCATGGCATGAATTTACTAACGGAGGACTTGCCAATTCCTCGCGAAAGGCGATACCCGTGAAAAAAACGTTTTTGCCTCTGCTGGTGGGGGTCGAACCTCGAACCTCTGTGTTATCAGGTAGACATGCTAACCATCACACCACGCACGGGTACCACAGATAGATCTAATGTTACCAAATAAACAATAATGTAAACAAATGAGTGTTGCGGAGCAAGAGAAGTAAAGGCTTTCTCTCTTGTTCTTTATTCTTCTATGAATAATTCATATAGCGCTGAGAACCTTAAAATATTTTAAAAGCTAACAAGGATGCTTCGTAGAAGGTCACTGGTTAAGTTGGTACTTTTTAGAGAACTGACTTGGCAGTTTGAATGGCAGATTGCGAAAGAATAGACGGACTAGTTATTCCGTGAACGACCGATGTTGAGTCAAGGACCCGGAAAATATTTTAACACTTAAGGCCAATATCTCCCAAGCAATCCATAAACTGTGATCCGGCGGCGGTACTCTCTTAAGGGGCCTTCTAGTTTCTCGGGTCGAAAATCGAATATACAACATGTCTAGAATAGAAGTTATGGCTCTGGAACGAGGCAAGTATGCTGGGAGCAAACACCATTTTTCGAAATGGTTTCAGAAGCTTTTGTATTACAAAAACAATAAGATCGATCATTCCGATGGTTTGCCCGTAAAAAATTTTTGCAATAGCCGTAAAAAACTGTCGAGAAACTAGAGTACCGCCTTAATAATGCGCTGACTATGGATTTCCGCTGCAAATGTTATCGCATTTAATAATTGCGTATTTCGAGGATAACTCCCTGCTCTCTGTTAAGGTATGTTTGTAGGAAACATGTATCGAAACAGCATCAGTGTGTCAGGTGCAAAGTAGTTTTAAGGTTTTTACTGGCGCGGGTTCAGAAAAACAGCTGATTTTCCTGAATATTTAGTCATTTTGTCTCCGACTAAATGAAAATTTTCTTGTATTTTGTGCGAATATACATCATAACAATAAATTTCTACATTCGGTTCCCGCCTCTACAGATTCATATCGATTTTGACATCTTTGTATGAAGCCCGCAACAAAGGTAAACTCAAGCGAAGTTTCAACGAACATCCTCTTTAATCAGAATGAACTCTATAGGTCACATCACAACCTTGACTACTATTCTATACTTATTAGTTACACAAACAAATTTATTATACCAACCTCTTTTATTTCGATTTGACTAGTTAATGATTCTATACGTTTTATTGTCTCCACATGCTCCTGCCATAGATTCATACTTCCAAGTGGTTTGCCCCAGCATTTCTGATTCTCTTGATTAACTAGATGCTGCAGCTGGCTTGTTAAGCCACGAAGGACGTTAAAATTTTGTTGACTATCATTTACTGTGTAATGTTGAAAGAAAGAAAACAAGAGCTAGTAAAGTAATTTCTTTTTGAATAGAATACAGAAACTAACCATGTGAAGCAACTTCTTCAACCATTTGTAGAAGTAACTTTTGAGCACTGCCTGATAAATTAGCAATACCCTTATGGGCAACTAGTAATCTTAATAACGCACATATGTAGTGAAAACGTCTACGATCGCGAACGGAACTTCGAAAATCCAAACGTCGAACAACCTCTCCAAGTCCATTGAATCCGGCTATTTCACGAGTGCATCGTATTGTGATGTGGCAGTGTGGCGGTATAGTCTCGTTTTCTTCATCGTCAGAAGTTGAAGGTTGTCTGAAAAAAGATGAGAAATTTGAAAAATGATTATCCAAGTAGTTGACAACCAGGCTGTATAATAAAATGAATTGCTGGAAGTAGGTAAAACCTATTTGCTATTCTTATCTTAAAACTTCAAGAAAAAGGTTTTAATGTCTATTTCATTCCGATACTCCCACGGGAACGAGAATATACGCGGGAACATAAACGAAGACATACATGAGATTTCAAAATTCTTTCATCGTTAGAATATGGCGCAGAATCACTGTTCTCCCGTTTTTCCGAAGTTAATGCCAACTATTATTCTCGAGAGGATAAAGTCCAGGATCGAGTCTACCCTCAAGAGGCACCAAGCAGGGTCGACAGCGGTCGATCGTGCGTCGACCACATCAACACCTTTCGAATTATACTTGAAAAATCGTCTGAGTACCAATCACCCATGTACCTCATGTTTGTGGATTTTGAGAAGGCATTCGACATGGTAAATCGTGAATGCATCTGGAGATCGCTTATTGCGAGAGGTATCCCTGAGTTGCTGTTTTTAAAGAGTCGTACAACAACGCAAGGTGTTTCGTTTTGCACAATGGACAGCTATCCGACTCCTTTGATGTTCGCAAAGAAGTGAGACAAGGAGATGTCCTGTCACCAATTCTGTTCTTGCTAGCAATTGACGATGTAATGACTGCCACTGTGGGTACAACTGAAAGACACGGTATCCAATGGGGTCTGTTTGAAAAACTCAGCCACATAGATTATGCTGACGATATATGTGTCATGGCAAACAACACGGCTAATTTAAATCAAATATGTCATTCGCTGCAACTAAATGGCGAAGTGGCTGGCTTAAGGATCAACGCAAATAAGACCAAAATAATGACCACGGGCCAAAGCACACAACAAATTATTCTAAGGCAGGGAACCATAGAGAAGGTCACGCAGTTTAATTATCTGGTCAGTTTTATTGCACTTGATGGCGGAACGGACCTGGATGTTAACAATAGAATAAACAAAGCCCGTAGTGCATTTGGAATCCTTTCTCCTGTGTGGAACTCAAGCAAAATATCGCTACGCACCAAGTTGAAACTCTTCGAAACCAACGTGAAATTTGTGCTGTTATATGCTTCTAAAACATGGAAATACTCTGTCAACATCTCGAGCAGGCTACAGGCCTTCGTCAACCTTTGTCTGCGCTACATTCTGAAAATCCGATGGCCGCAAACCATATCAAACGTTGAACTATGGAATAGGACCGGATAGATGAAATTGGATGCAATCATCACGAAAGTGGCGTTGCGGATAGGCCACACACTGAGGAAACCTAACGACAACATAGCGAAACAATCATTCGAATGGAATCCTCAGGGTGAGAGACGCGTTGGAAGACCAAAAACAATATGGAGGTCATCTGTTTTAAAAGAAGCTCAGTCTCAAGTGGCGTTGCGGATAGGCCACACACTGAGGAAACCTAACGACAACATAGCGAAACAATCATTCGAATGGAATCCTCAGGGTGAGAGACGCGTTGGAAGACCAAAAACAATATGGAGGTCATCTGTTTTAAAAGAAGCTCAGTCTCAAGGTATTCAATCGTGGTCACAGCTAAGACCCGTTGCGGCGAATCGGGACAGATGGAGGTATTTGGTTCTGGTGCCCTATGCTTCAGGAGGAGTTAAAGTGCTGCTACAGTTGCAACCGGACAACATATATTTATTTATTTATTTATTTATTTATTTATTTATTTATATACATATATATATGGAATGCTATTAATTTTCATATTCCCACGGCAAGAGGAACGGGAACATAAACAAGAACTAAGTGTTTGTATTGAAAAGGCTCCAAATCTACTGAGGTGATATGAAATGGTTTAGATTTTAGAACCTACAAAATGACATAGACTATATTCCTTTCTCTTTTCCCTCGGGAACGGAAAGGGCACCGAAACATAACTTGGAACAACAATTCATTCACCGTTATAGCGATCAGGAAAACGAACCAAGAAAAATGGTATATCAACTATTAGAACTAAATAACAAATGTTATTCCAATCGGTGGCAAATAAGCCAAATAACTGTTTTGCCAAGAAAAAGTACAATTGAATTAATATTTTCCTGTTTCAATTTCATATGTGTCAGCTGATTGCAATTTCAGCCAAAATGGAACAAATTTTATTTGGATTCCACACTGCCAGCATATATATATTTTTTTTTTCGTCTACATTGCATAAAGAAACTCATAGTGCCCCTGTTCTGTAACTATCGCATCGATAACATCGCAATAACTGAAACGAAATTCTACTAAATTCATATAATTTCATTCCTTTTTCCACCGTTTATCGCTGGGTCGATAAAATAGTAGTTAGATGGACCGTAGAACCTTAGCAACGCCGGACGGATCAGCTAGTAATTCACAAGTTATACTTCCATCAGCTTTTTTTTTTTTTTTTTATAATTTACGCGCACTTCAAGGGGTTGTGACTACCCTTATAATGTTATAGAACACAGTGCGGGTGTTAGGAAATTAGGAAAGGATAAGAAAGGAGATGCCGATGCACATCACTCTTGAACTTCTGTACATTATATTGCGTGGGGAAAATTGAGCTGGGTAAAGCATTCCACATTCGGGTTGAGCGGCTAAAATATGAATCTCTATACTTAACTGTACGCCCGAAGTTGGGCTCAAGGGAGAACTGATGAGCATTCCTTGCGAGGCGGGTATTGCGGTTAAATTGTTTCAGGGGAGGAATGCAACTGGCTATTTCACTAGAGCACTGTTTGTAAAAGTAGCGATAAAAAAGAGTGAGGCAAGTTACATTTCGACGATGTTCAAGAGAATCAATCGATTCTACAATTGAACTATCACCTATCAATTTCAACGCTCTGTTTTGTATCCTATCAAGTAGGCGCAAAGATGTTTGAGAAGCACCTGACCAGATATGAGAATTATACTCTAGTTTAGGGCGGATGTAGGCCTTATAAATTGTAGCCAGATCAGAGGGGGTGAAAAATTTCCTGCATCGTTTAAGGAAACCTAAGCACTTTGCAGCATTTTTGGCGACTTCGAATATGTGGTCATTCCAACGAAGGTCGTCGTTCACACACATTCCAAGTACTGACAGCTTTTCGGTTTCTTTGATGCAGGTACCATTCATGGATAATGGTAATGAGGGGATGTTAAGCTTTAACGACAAATGACAACATTGAGTTTTCGAAGCATTGAATTCAACTCGGTTTTTTTTACCCCATGTAACAATGCTGTCAAGGTCAGAATTCAATGAGCTTAACATACGCAACCGTTCCAGTTCCAAATCAGAAGAGCAGGGACGTGAATTTGGAAACGAATATGAAAAGCTGAGGGTCGAGTCGTCAGCAAAACAGTTGAGAGGATTAGAAGTTTCAGACAGGAGATCATTTATGAAAATGAGGAAGAGAGTCGGAGACAAAACGGAGCCCTGGGGCACACCAGCATTTATGAAGTGGGTATCAGACTTAAAACCATCCAATACAACTTGTATTGAACGGTCGGAAAGGTAATTTCTAATCCAACGAAGAAGAGACTCATCGATACCAAAAGCACGCATTTTCGATAAAAGAGCTTGATGCCAAACTCTATCAAATGCTTTAGAAATATCAAGCGCAATAATCTTACTTTCTCCAAAACAATGTAAAGATTGGTTCCACTTTTCGGTGAGATAGGCCATCAAATCACCAGTGGACCGTTTGCTACGAAAGCCGTACTGACGGTCATTAAGAAGCTTTCGTTCTTCAAGATATTTCATAAGTTGACGGTTTATCAACGTTTCCATGACCTTGGAAAGAAGGGACGTTAGTGCAATTGGACGGTATTTGGAAGGGGAGGAAGATTCGCCTTTTTTTGGGACCGGCTGGACAAATGCAGTTTTCCATCTGCTCGGAAAAATCCCAGCAGAATAGGAAAGATGGAAAAGTTTACGCAGTGGTTTTGCCAGCGTAGAAGAACACCTCTTCAGAATAACGGCGGGGATACCATCTGGACCAGCGGATTTATGTATGTTGAGATCTTTGAGGACTCTTGCTACCGAACGAGTACGGAAAAATATCTGCTTCATTTCACAGTTCTTACTCTCAAGCTCAGGTGGAGCTAGAGTGCTGTATGGTAGTGTCGAGTTGGCAGCGAACTGAGCTGCTAGCAGATTTGCTTTGTCGATGGAATTGACGTAAGCAGAGTCATTGAAGACGAGCGTAGGAACCGATGATTTGGTCGAGTTCTTAATATTCTTAACAAAAGACCAGAAGTTTTTACTTCCTTTTGGACACAATAGTATTTTTTGCCTTACCTTTTGGTCATATAAAAACTTGGTCTTCTGTATCAGCTACTAGACTATTAAAATGGTTTTTGCGGTGTGTACTAGAAGTGTGTCTACAAAATCAAAGCTACCAGCTTAGATTTGTTCTTATCAGAGTTTAATTTCACTCTTGGGCCCCTGTTCTGTAACTGTCGCCTCGATAAAAGCAGGCGATAAACGGTGGAAAATGGAACGAAATCCTACTAAATTCAAACTCCATTTTCCACCGTTTATCGCCAAGGCGATAGTTACAGAACAGGGGCCTTGGTTACATCTAATGCAAAATAAAATTCTTGTTGAAAGTCAAATGTTTTCGGAATTGAAATTGCTGAGTCCAAAGGATGCAGGAAGCTTGATTGGAAATTTCGATAGTAACAGTAATTCGATGTAAAAACATTTCAAAAACTATAATCTTAACAGCATTCAGCTGTCGGAAACGATCGAATTCAGTTCAACTCCTGCTAAAATGTATCCATCTTATAGAAAGCAAGAGATATGGAACAGCTTATCACGATTCAGGACGCATATTACTTAAGAATTCTTTTCAAAGGAGCTGTTAAATGGGTTTCTTTTGATCAAATGTGGGTCAGTAAGAATACGCTACCATAGAACTTCGCTTGGATTTGTTTTATCATCTTTGCTTACAAATATGACTGTGAGGTTCCATCATACTTCACTAAACCAAAACTTGATTTATCTTTCCTTAATTTTCAATCTTTTTATCTGGTCGGACATTTACTAACAACCTCCTACCCCTATTCGACTGGTTTTTATATTTCAATGTGACACCACAATATGCCCAACAATTTTTGCATGAATTCGGTCAAGTTTATATAGTGGTTGCTGTGAGATGACCCAGTTTCCGTTTGCTGGTTGGTTCTTGCGTTTCCTTTTTGAACTTTTACAATATAGCTTTTTGCCCTTTTTGTATACCTACTCTCTTTCTACGACTTGTTATTGTTGTTGTTGTTAGTTTTATTGTTGTTGTTGCTTTATAGTCACCACTGTTGCACTGCATTTTGTCCTTTTCCCGTTTACCACTACCAATCTCTTACAAACATACTTTCGGTAGGTATACTCGTATGCACGTGTATTGGAATTTTCATTGACTATCAAGAGTATGTGACAAAAGGAAAGGGAGCGTAAATGCATGATGGATGAGTTAACCAAGGCCGGAAGAACTATACACTAATGTTGGTTTATACATGCAATATGTGTATGTACTTAAGAAAAAAGAAACTCTCGGAAACGGGTAGTCCTTAAAGAACAATTTGAAAGTAAATTGAATAATGGGAGAATGTAATTGGAAATAGCTTTTGATTGGTTTTAAATTGTCTCACTTCACTTTAGTGAACTTGGATGGATGGATCCAGTGAATGTAGGCCACGAAATAGTCGCTGCGAACTATTTTTTTTTATTTACATAATCAAGGATGAGCTGTGTTAGTATGTACATAAAACGAAGAGGAGATTATTGAAGCTTACAGTAATTGTACCTTTTTTGTCCCTTTTCTACATCATTTTGCGTTTATTCTTTGGCTCATTAAAATTGATTAGAGATTGAGTACCATTCAAAAAAGAATTTAGCAAAATTATCTACCGGGATAAATATATTTATATATATATATATTTTAAAAATAACACAGATTTGGATTTATATAAAAAAAATCCCTGAAAATTAAAAAAAATGAATTGAGGTAAGGCAAATGAACCGATGTCAGAGGCATTCATGAGAATCTTTTTTAAAAACCAACACAATACTTGATACGAAATTCCCAGGTTACTCTCAAGACATGTGTAGTTGCAATCTAAATGGGCCAAATAACAAGCAATCTAGTGGTCTCTGGAACAATTCTCACTGATACCTTGAGGATTTATCAATCAGCACATCTTTTGCCTTACATCTAATGGACATACCGTCTGATGCGATGAAAGGAAAGGGTTGTTATCAGATCCTTGGAGATTTGATAACAATCCTTTCTTGCTTCACGATAGTTCACGGATGGATATTGGATCTAGCGTTGGAGTCTATGACAGTCTAGTAGGCACATACGCGTTCTTGACGTACGTTTTCCAAAACGGCTATTAGCTTTATCCCGAAGAATAATAATTGGAAAGGAGTGGTATTTATGTCAGTAGCAACAGACGGGCTGTGTTAAAAGCTCTACTCAACCCTCCAACTAATGAAACGAAATCGCCGATGAACTTGCAAGACAAGGATCTAAGACACCTTTTTCAGGCTCGCTCGGTCTGTTGATCGTCAGTGAAGTCTTCAATCAGTGATTGGGTCTGACAGACTAAACGAATGCACAGCGTAGATAAGAAAACTTCAACAGTTTTGCTATCACGTAAAAGAAAAGATTGTAGAAAGCTTGTTGGCGTTGGTTATTCTTTTTTGTAAAGCATTTAAAAGTCTTAGGCTTAAGTTATACCATATTCTGTAAAGAAAATATTCGAGCACTTCCTTTGTGAATGTCTTGTATTTTCCCTGATATAGCTGGGTTCCATACTAGAACAGCATCGTCTGAATTTTCTACGAATATCTGAAAAGTTGTAACAATATGGGAGGTTGCTATCTGGTAATACAATGGACCAGTATTCAGGGCTGAATGCTCCAGTTGTAAGCATTCTAAGAACATCCGATAGGTAAAAAAAGCTTTTATGTAACCATAGACGCTCTCGACGCACTGTTGAATCTTCCTCCCCTTGATACATCATAGGGGTGTACTCTGTACTCTCAAGACCATTTCTCGTTTAAAGAGATGTGGTCTCTGGCACAATTCGCACTGGAGCTTTGAGGAGCTCGCAAGCAGCATATCTTTTGACTTACGTCTAATGGATATGCCGTCTGACACGATGATCCTAAGGCTCAAACTGCGTCAAAATTACTCAGTCAACTTTCCTTCGGTTCAGGACTGGTTCACTTCAGAATCTGAGCCTGGAAAGAATTGTTATCGTATCTTCACAGATTGCTCCAAAACCGACGAGGGTTCTGGTGCTGGTGCCTTTTTTGAGAACGACGACATACGACTGCACACATCTTTGGGATCATACGCATCCGTTTTCCAAGCGGAGGCATATGCTATCCTAATAGCCTTGAGCCACGTTACGAACAAAGGATGCACGGGGAGAAGTATCTTTGTTTGCGGCGACAGCCAAGCTGTGCTTAAGGCCCTTTTCAACCCTCTAACCACGTCGAAAGTGATCCAGGAATGCAAGAGCTCTCTAAATGCGATCGGAAGATTAAATTCCTTTTTTTTTTTTTTATAATAAACGCGCACATCAAGGAGTTATGACTACCCTTATAATGTTGCAGAACACAGTGCGAGTATTTAGGAAAACAGGAGAGGATTTAAAAGGAGACATCGATGCACATTGCTTTTGAATTTTTGTGAATCGTAATGAAGGGGAAATACAGAGCCAGGTAAAGCATTCCACATTCGGGTGGTGCGACTGAAATACGAATCTCTATACTTGACTGTACGTCCGAAGTTGGGCTCAAGGTAAAACTGATGAACATTCCTAGCGAGGCGGGTGTTGCGGCTAAATTGTTTCAGGGGAGATCAATTGATTCTACGATTGAACTATCACCTATCAATTTTAACGCTCTATTTTGTACCCTATCAAGGAGGTGCAAAGATGTTTGAGAAGCACCTGACCAGATATGGGAGTTATACTCCAGTTTTGGGCGGATGAAGGCCTTATAAATTGTAGCCAGATCAGAGGGGGTGAAGAATTTCCTGCATCGTTTCAAGAAGCCTAAACATTTAGCAGCGTTTTTGGCGACTTCAAATATGTGGTCATTCCAACGAAGATCATCGTTTACACACATACCAAGTACTGACAGCTTTTCGGTTTCTTCGATGCAGGTACCATTCATGGATAATGGCAATGGGGGAATGTTAAGCTTCAACGACAAGAGACAGCATTGAGTTTTCGAAGCATTGAATTCAACTCGGTTTTTTTACCCCATGTAACAATGCTGTCAAGGTCAGAATTTAATGAGCTTATCATACGCAGCCGTTCCAGTTCCAAATCAGAAGAGCAGGGACGTGAATTTGGAAACGAATATGAAAAGCTGAGGGTCGAGTCGTCAGCAAAACAGTTAAGCGGATTAGAAGTTTCAGACAAGAGATCATTAATGAAAATGAGGAAGAGAGTCGGAGACAAAACGGAGCCCTGGGGCACACCAGCATTTATGAAGTGGGTATCAGACTTGAAGCCATTCAACACAACTTGTATTGAACGGTCGGAAAGGTAGTTTCTAATCCAACGAAGAAGAGACTCATCGATACCAAAAGCACGCATTTTCGATAAAAGAGCCTGATGCCAAACTCTATCAAATGCTTTAGAAATATCAAGCGCAATAATCTTACTTTCGCCAAAACAATGTAAAGATTGGTTCCACTTTTCGGTGAGATAAGCCATCAAATCACCAGTGGACCGTTTGCTACGAAAGCCGTACTGACGGTCATTAAGAAGCTTTCGTTCTTCAAGATATTTCATAAGTTGACAGTTTATCAATGTTTCCATGACCTTGGAAAGAAGGGACGTAAGTGCAATTGGACGGTATTTGGAAGGAGAGGAAGATTCGCCTTTTTTAGGGACCGGCTGGACAAATGCAGTTTTCCATCTGCTTGGAAAAATCCCAGCAGAATAGGAAAGATGGAAAAGTTTACGCAGTGGTTTTGCCAGCGTAGAAGAACACCTCTTCAGAATAACGGCGGGGATACCATCTGGACCAGCGGATTTATGTATGTTGAGATCTTTGAGGACTCTCGCAACCGAGCGAGTTCGAAAAAATATCTGTTTCATCAAAGAATTTGCAGACTCGAGCTCAGGTGGAGCCAATATGCTATGTGGAAGTGTCGAGTTTGCAGCAAATTGAGCTGCAAGCAAATTGGCTTTATCGATGGAACTGACATACGGAGAGTCATTGAAAACGAGCGTAGGGACCGATGACGTGGTCAAGTTCTTAACGTTCTTAACAAAAGACCAAAAATTTTTGCTTCCTTCTGGACACAACAGTATTTTTTGCCTTACTGTTTGGTCATGCAAAAATTTGGTCTTCTGTATATGAGCATTACAGATATTTCTGGCCCGTTTGAACAAATTTCGATTTTCTACTGTAGGGTTGCCTTTAAAATTTCGAAAATTGCTTTCTCTATCCCTAATCGCCTCTTTACAGCTTGAATCAAACCACGAATTCTCTTTGGGGATGATACTTTTTGTTCTGTGAGGAACAAAATTTCTCATGCCGTAAAGAATTACGTTAGATATCATATCAGCTGATGCGTCAACGTTTCCGTCGAGAAAGCACAAAGACCAATTAAAATTTCGAAAGAAATTATTCAGGCCGTCCCAATTGGCTTTCTCATATTGCCACACTGTTCTTTTAGGGACTTTATCCTTTTTTACTGTGACGGAAATCGAAAAATCTACCGATATGACACAATGGTCCGATTTGCCTAGAGGAGATGATACTACAACCCTGTATTTGTCGGGATGAGAAGTGAGAAATAAGTCAAGAGTGTTGGCCGCATGGCCATCATTATCTGGAACCCGAGTGGGCTCATCAACAAGTTGAGTTAGTTCGTTAAACTCAGCGAAGATCTCAACACATTTTCCTTCGGGTGTTGTCTGGCCAGAATGCCGAAGCCAACCTGAATTGGGTATATTTAAATCGCCCGCAATTGCGATTTCAGTGTGAGGATAAAGGGAAACAATTCTTACTATGGAGTCAGATAGCGCATCAAACTCTTAGAGGTTGAATTGCTATCTAAATTGGGGCTTCCTTGATCTCATTTGGGTTCCGGGCCTAACTGGAAATGAGATCGCCGATGAACTCGCTAGGCAGGGATCTCAGACAGCTTTCTAACGGCCTGAACCGTCGCTGGGTCTGCCAGCGCCCTCAGTGAGGGCTTCAATCAACGATTGGATCTGTGAAGAGCACAACCGTAGAGGGCATGCCTCCATTCTATGCAGACAAACCAAGCGTATGCTCCCCAACGTTAGTAAGAATATTGCAACATGTTTGCTAGCTCGTAGCAGAAAAGACTGTAGAAAGCTTATTGGCGTTGCCAGCGGGCACTTCTCTTTTGCCAGGCATTTAAACGTGTTAGGCTTAAGTGATGCCACACTCTGTGATTCTTGTGGAGAAGATAAAGACACCGCAGAGCATTTCCTCTGTGAATGTCCTGCTTTTTCTCGCATGAGGTTACAGATACTCGGCGGAGACATGGTGAGAGCTGATAACTTAAGCTCCTTATCATGGCAACGTCTTTTGGCTTTTCTCCGAGCATCTGGAAAGCTATAACAAATAGAAGGTTGCTATCTTGTAGTACAATGGGCCGGTATTTAGGTCTGAGTGCTCCAGCTGGTATTTTAAGAACCTTCAACAAAAGACAAACCCCTAAAAACAAATGTATGACTCAGTAATGAACGAATGTAGTTCAATTTGCCAAACCATTAAAGTGCTCAAATTGAAGCCTTTTTAGAGAAACTCAAAGCTACTCTACGAACACTAGTACTTGAACAAAATGTATAACCCCAAAGCGACCGTTACCATGAGTGGACTCATTTTCCTCTGCACAAGAACGAGTTATGGTGGACTTAAACTGACCAATAAACAAAAGAACCACATTTTCATGACAGCTCAACCGTAATGATTCCTGCTCAACCTGAGATTCAACCGAGAAGTTACATCATTTCGTTTATAATTCGGAACACTCTATAATTTCTTGTTAAGTCAGATCTTGATTGCTACTTTGATATTGTAAATGCCACAAAGAGCATAATTAACTTTTTAATAACACTCCATTTAAACTCAACTCACCTCAACTCACGCTCAAACTGTCTTCCTAATTTTTCCACTGCAAACATCGCTAATAACCAACAATCAAAAACCGTGACGGTAAAACCACCTCTCACTAGTCTTGGCTTATCTAACAGGCCTAATTGACGGAACGAATTGTTCAGTCGTTTGAGTTCATTCCACTTATTTCATCTAATCTATCTGTAAATTTCAACTACTCGCAAACGCAAGAAGTTTTGTTACACAATTGGTGTTTCTTTCAAAAAAGTGCTCTTAATCATATTCATTAACAATATTTAGAAATTTGCTTGTGAAATTAAAAACAAATTGCGTACATTTTATTATCAGCACTGGGCTTACATTTATGATATACTTTTGTGTTTGGCATTGAGCGAGAGCCATACCGACATTTTGGGAGCTTGCATTTTCTAAATCAGATTCAGAGGAACGCAAACCAATCTAAAACCAGACAGAGAATGATTCTAATGGTTAGCTGCTTGCTTATAACGTCAAATTTAGAATTTCAAATGATTTTTGCTCTAAAAATGTTCATAAATTTAATTAATTTTCATAGAACAGCAATGCGCTCGAATTCGAATGCGCTCATCCGACGGCGACGTTGGGCATCTATTTTTGAATTAATTCGAAACAGATTCCTCTGTTTGTTTTGAAATTTACGAGTGCACGTTGTAAGTGTGTTTGGATGAAATATAGCAGGGCGCACGATAGACGATTGCAATCGTACTAAATTTAGACTGCCTGGAGGTGAACCAAGGTGTGTGTGGACATCTCTCTTTTGATAGGCCGTTAAAATGCTTCTTTTTTTTCCTTCGAAGATACAATGTATTATTAGTTTTTATAAGGCAGGCATCAGGCAGGCATACAAGACATGTTGAAAAAGTGAAAACGAAAAGAGGAAGTCGAAATGCATTGCAATGCTGTTTTGCTGTTGTCTCTATCTATAAATAAGCGAATGCGGAAAGCAGTTTAGGAAACAATTTTGCGTCTGTTTGGGACTTTTATTTTTTGCTATTATTGTTGGGGAGTGAAGCTGTTTCGTATGGGCATGAGTTTATTGAACTGATGCTAAATGTGAAGAGCGCTTGATTCGTCTCTTTTACCAAATGCTTATTGGTTTTTATACAATTTATAAGATTTTGTCAGCTTCATTGAAACGGGCAAGACTCTTTTTGAGTACTTACAAATGTATTATCTTTCGGAAAGAACTACAAGTAAATAAGGGTTGTCTTTAAAAATGTAATTGGACGGAGCCAGAGAAAGAATCGGCCTTATTAGACATCCAAGTTAATAAATTTTCCCTGACTCAAAGAATTTACTAAATTAGTTTCAAACCACGCAAGTACTTTTTAACCTCTTTTCTCTTCACTAGAATCATTTATAGTTAATTTAAACTCTAAACTTTCTCTAGAGTCACCTCAAATTTAAACTGCCGACACCAACTATTTGCAAAAATTGCAAAAATTTGGAAAGCATGTGATAAAATCCACTTAAAAAGGATTACAAGTAAAATCTTTTGGAATTTTTCATCAGCAAAATGTCATGATAAAACTAATGTTTAAATAATAAAATTTGTTAGCTTACTCTTTGCTCTTGAGAACTATAGGTTTATGTGCAATTTTTAGTTTTTTTTTTTTTTAATTAACGCGCACATCAAGGGGTTATGACTACCCTTATAATGTTATAAAAACACAGTGCGAGCATTTAGGAAAATAAGAGAGGATTTGAAAGGAGTCACCGATGTACGTTGCTTTTGAATCTTTGTAAATCGTAATGTAGGGGAAAAACAGGGTCGGGTAGAGCAGTTAACATGCGGGTGATGTGACTAAAATAAGAACCTCTATACTTGACTGTACGCCCGAAGTTGCGGCTCAAGGTAAAACTGATGAGCATTCCTAACGAGGCTGGTGTTGAGGCTAAATTGTTTCAAGGGAGGAATGCAGCTGGCTATTTCACTATAGAGCACTGTTTGTGAAAAAAGCGATAAAAAAGAGAGAGAGAGGTTACATTTCGACGATGTCCAAGAGAATCAATCGATTCTACGATTGAACTATCACCCATCAATCTTAACGCTCTATTTTGTACCCTATCAAGTAGGCGCAAGGATGTTTGAGAAGCACCTGACCAGATATGGGAGTTATACTCCAGTTTTGGGCGGATGAACCCCTTATAAATTGTAGCCAGATCAGAGGGGGTGAAGAACTTCCTGCATCGTCTTAAGAATCCTAAGCATTTAGCAGCGTTTTTGGCGACTTCAAATATTGACCACATATTTATAGTATATATTCCATTTATTTATATATTCCAACGAAGATCATCTTTTACACACATTCCAAGTACTGACAGCTTTTCGGTTTCTTCGATGCAGGTACCATTCATGTATAATGGCAATGGGGAATGTTAAGCTTCAACGACAAGAGACAGTATTGAGTTTTCGAAGCATTGATTTCTACTCGGTTTCTAAGACCCCATGTAACAATGCTGTCAAGGTCGGAATTCAATGAGCTTATCATACGCAACCGTTCCAGTTCCACATCTAAGCACAGTTAAGCGGATTAGAAGTTTCAAACAAGAGATCATTTATGAAAATGATGAAGAGAATCGGAGACAAAATGGAGCCCTGGGGAATACCAGCATTTATGAATTGTATTGAACGGTCGGAAAGGTAGTTTCTAATCCAACGAAGAAGAGACTCATCGATACCAAAAGAACGCATTTTCGATAAAAGAGCCCGGTGCCAAACTCTATCAAATGCTTTAGAAATATCAAGCGCAATAATCTTACTTTCTCAAAAACAATGTAAAGATTGGTTCCGCTTTTCGGTGAGATATCACATCAAATCAACAGTGGAGCTTTAGCCACGAATATATGTTCAGAATAACTTCTAGTTTCCACAACTCTTTAGAAAACGTTTCTACCAGCAACATTTAATCAGAGACTTTTGTGTCATATTTATACACTATAAACGTCAAATAATGAATGTCAAAGGTTAACATTTGATACCAAATATTTTCAAACTGTTCCAGTAGTACAAAAAGACAAAGCCACTTCTCAACTCAACTCAACTCAAATGTCAAAAAGAAAATTTTACTTTAGGTATATTTTTAAGAGCCGTGAGTATTTAAGTTTATCTTACTTCGCATAATTACCATCTTTTCATCATTTCTTTTAGACTTCAAAACTTCTGACGGGTTTCATTTATTTCGTTTCATTTACTCAAATATATATCTACTGTACAGTAAGAACATAGTCTTTAAGAAGTATAGGTTAGGGACATAATTTACTTAATTTAAAAGAATTTTAAAGAGAATTTAATTACAGAAAAAAAAAAACAAAAATTACAAGAATGGGGAAAAAAAACACAAAAAAGAGAGAAAAAAGAATATATTTATACATATATAACAGTTTAGAGATAATAATGAACGAGACATATCAATTTTCATTCTGCAAATTTTTAACCAATATTAAATTAAAATCTTTCTGTTCAGACTTACGTCTTATTGCGAGTGGAGGGTCGTTCCATAAACTAACAGCATGTACGAAGAATTGTCTACGAGAAGTGAGAAGTGATCGAATCTCCGAAAATTAAAGATATATCGAGTGACTGAGTTAAAAGCAACATTTAGCCTTCGGAAAGAGTCACATTCTGAATTGGCCAATATTTTACAGCCATACATTATAAAGGGTAGGATAAGAGCCTTCACTAGACTTAGCTTAACCTCTGTAGGCAAATAGTTTCTGGTTAAAGATAGGCCCCTTAACGACCCGTAAATCTTGGAAACAATTTGGTTTATGTGCAAGTTCCATTTTAGACTATTGTCAAACAAGACTCCTAAGTTTTTTATGCTTTCTACCATTCCTATCCTAGTGCCATTTAGGATAATAGGTGGAAAAATGGTAGGATCAAGGACACGTTTATATATGGCAATCTCCTTTGACTTGCCTGGGTTGATCTGAGTTTGATTAAGTCTAGACCAGTTGGAAAGAGCGGATAAGTCTCGATTTATCTTTTCAAATGCATCATTAACTATGCCACTGGGAAAATTAAGGTATAGCTGTACATCGTCCGCATATAAGTGAAAATGACAATAAGATAAACAAAGAGGAAGATCATTAATAAACATTGAGAGCAAAAGTATAGTATAGAACCTTGAGGTACGCCCCGGCGGATGGGAAGAAACGAGGATAGTCGATTTTTACATGACTCTGCTTGGACTCGATCACAGAGATACGAGAAGATAAGTTTAATTGAAGAGTTAGTAAAGTTGAAGTTATTACATAGTTTATTGCAAAGAATAATTGCATAAATGAAAATATGTTTGTTTTTGTCGAAACTCAGTAATTTCATAACCAGGTCAGCAATATGTGCTTTACCACCGAACACAAAAACAAGTCAATACTGAGCTTAAGTACTCAATATCAATTTAATTTTGTGTTGAAGTGCATTGCTAAGTTAATTTCATGACTTCTGATGACCTCCTACAAAAAACACACCTAATATTTTTTCAAAACATAAAAACTTTACTCAACGCAAATTGTATATTTTTTATGATACTTATAAAATTTTCATTCATGTTCCATGTTAAAACTTGAATGAAAATTTCAAAGTTTCGATAACTTGTCTGTCGCAAACTGTCTGGCGTATACGTAACATAATTTTCTCAAAGTTCGAAAGGTAGTCTCAAAGTGCAATTGATAGCCTTTTAAGATTCAATTTTATTTCAATTCCTTTTCTTGGAAACGGTGCTCTTGAAGCAACATGTAAGAGTGACAAATTGTAAGCCAGCTGGTATATCTGGCATTGTTTGAAATTGATTTTTACGCACGACGTGCTCTACCCTTAGAGGTTTAATCCTCCAATAAAACATTTACGTAATCGATATCAGTGCAACTTCTCCCCTCGACTTCACGATTCAGAGCCTTGCGCGAAAAGTCATGGCTAAATTTAATTTAACAATCAAAATAGAATGTAAAAAAAAATAGTTCAATGTCACCCTATGTTTTAGTGAGTCTTTGCAGCTTTAAAGCAAAAGCTTTCATTTTTATATTCAACTTCCGTGAGTTCTCTTTTCAAACACTTTCTGCAGTTTTGTACTCTGTCACTGCTCGCATGCCACTTATACTCCCGCTCAGTTGTTTGATTAAAGCTCATGAAATCATGAGCGTACTGCATCTGCATCTGCACTGGCAAATGCACACACCATCTACACTACAACACCACCCTGCCCCCGACACCGAGAGGCAGGTTTTCGGTGGGCACTAGACGGAGCTAAAACAGCAACAGAGAAAAACACAAACAAAAATGAAACACACGCCAAGCAGCAAGCACTTTTGCCATTTTTCATAGGATTGGTGGTGGATAGGGTGTTATTATTTTATAGGACCAAGTGTGGTGGGGGGGTGGAAGAAAATAATCGTTTTTCGGCTCTAGCTTTCCCGTTTTTTTTTCTTCTTTTTTCTTTTCTTTCTCTGAACCTCCATCTAATTGCAATTTACGCAATGAACAAAAACAAGGTACCTACCAAGACTATAACCACACGACTGTCGTGTGCAGTCTGATCCATTGTCATGTCATTGTGCCTCTTTTTTGTTGTTTTTGTTTTATTAGCTTTCATTTATATTCGCTATAAATGTTATGAAAGATGGAGCCTCTGGATGGAGCAGCATAATCGAGGTGAGAGGCCCATTTTATTTGATGAAATAGCAAAACAAAGAAAGTCAACGGCAAATTATAATTAGAAATAAGTCGTAAAAGGTGAGGAAACTCCAAAATAATGTTTATTTAATTTTGCCACTCTATTTCGTGTCTGCTTACGTACCTTGTTCGTTTTCCACACTCGAGTACTTTCAACTTTTCCCATCCTTCGTCCGTCTTAACCCATGCTTCTCCAGGCGAACGCCAGTCTTTCGAAATGAATGGCATTTTCTTTTGGTGTTTTTTTTTCGCGACGAAAAATTAAAATATTAAGACAATAATTAGAAAGATGACTTAAATGAAAATCCGACGAAAGCTTAATCAAGGTTTAATTAAAGGCCACACACAGAAGAGAAACACTTTTCCAAAGGGCAATCGTTTCTTTTTTTTTATATGCGAACGTTCTTTGTTGGGTACACAGCTGATTGAGCAAAACAAATAAAAAAACAACACGAATCTTCACAACAATAGGTCTGTTCGTTGAACTTTCCCCAGGGTTGACCCAGGTTTTCTTGACAACCCTATGAGTTGTCAAAAAAATCTGGGTTTTCCACTCCTCAAAAAACGCTTATCCACAAATCACCACACATCCCTGTCATTAAAGAAAAAATACATGCCATTTGACAGCCCTCAAATCGCCACAGCAAAAAGCTAGTGCGAGTTTGGGGAAAACCTATGGCAAACCTATGGCTCAAAAAACACTCAATTTGACATTCATGGCGAATTTAGGTTTCTCAAAAAACGCTTTGTGGCGACCATAGGGCAACCCCAGGGCTTCAACGAACAAACCTAATGAGTAAAACCAAAAACAAGTAACTAACAAAAAAAAAGACGAACTAGCCGAACTACGCGGCAGCGAAATTCGTTCTGGGCTTTATGATTCTAATTTAGATTCAAAATTCAGATAGACGAAGCAGCAGTAAACGCAATGATTTGATGTATAAAGGCAAACCAACTACTGGGGACGACCAACGACGGCGACAACGTCGAGCTCACGAGAAATACCAAAAGAAACTGGCTGTTGGCTGTACTGCGACTGTGAGCTGATGGATAATGTCAGAGCAGTGCATGTTGTGAAAATTGGGGAAAATACTACATGGTGGATGGCGCAGGAAAACTTTGTCAGTAAAAGTTGTTAAGGAGGGTGGCAATAAGCACATTTGAAAAACCGACAAAGTATGTGCCTTGAAAAAAAAAACTCAAAACTCAAAGTCTCAATTGGAGACAGGTCGGCCTAATTCGTGGGACAGTTCAGAACTGGAATTTTCTTATGTATCCCAAAGCCATATTTGACTTAGTTGTATAAAATGACGCGTCATCTTGCTCAAAAGTGAAACAGCCACCTAGTGCTTTTAGTTTTGGTATTGAGGGCAAAAGTTGGTGCTCCAACATATTTTCTTTTACCTACATTCACAGTGCCATAGATGAAAAACTTGGTAAATTGCTCAGAACCACATCACAACTTACTGCCTGAACGGAATGGCGTAGCTGTAGCACTCCGCGCTGTCAAATGAAAAATCAGAATGCAGCTGAGGAATGTAGTAAAGTTCGTCCACAATGGTGTAGCGCAAGATGTCAATTTTGCTGAGCCATTTTGCTTTGTTTTGTTTTTTTTCTGTATGAAACGTCAAAATGTAGCGCTGCACGCTGCAGCGTGCTCAAAAGTTGAAGTTGAGTAAACTTGTACTACATCTGCAGCTACCGCTACAGCTACTGCTACGCATTGTGTTCACTCTTATGGCATTTGCCTACTTTCGACTTTGACAGCTCGGCGTACTATAGCTACAGCTACATCATTCTGTTCAGGCAGTTAAGCATTGAGTTGCGCTTTGACTGGGACATTGTGCAATGTTTAGATATAATCAGGCTATAAATCTCGAGCATAAATTGAGTTTTCTTAAGAACATATTTTGGCAAATTACTGAAGAATAAATCACAGACAATTTTAATATTACAAGCGCGTTGAAAACAGTTTGATAAAAAAATTGTTTGAAAAATTTCACTCGAGCGGATTCAACGCTAATTTTTTGGGGTGCATAGCTATTTGTATCGAAATTATACGGAAAGTAGTTCCTCTCAAATCGTGGGCTTCTACTACAGCTAATTTTATTCCATTTTCCCTATATGACTTGCACAGCTCCCTAAGTCCGTATTCATTGGATGGTATTGACATCAAAATAAATATAGTAAAAGTTTCCTTTGTTTTCATCTGTGAGTGCAAAAGCTTTCGTGCTCTAGTTGAATATGATTTTAGATACGCATTCTACTCAAAAAAGCAAAGCTTTTTCATAGACTTCTCCCATTTTCTCTGTTTACCTCTTCATATTCGTAAATTATATTTTAGCATTGAAAGGTAATCAATTTGGTTTTGCAATTTTAGATTAACTAGATTTGAGTCTGCAATAAATGAATCATAATGACCACGAGACGAGAACTGATGGACAACACATTGATAAGATAAATACAAAATATTAATTAATATCGCTCTTTAGTTATATTAGTCATAACTGCGTACTAACAATCAAAATTATATTTGCGAGGTACATCATTTAACATTTAACAAAAAAAAAAAAAACATTACCCAGCTATGTAATTTTTTGAAAGGTTTGTTTACTTCCCATTTATTAATTTATTCTCTCTATGATCTTCTTTGTTTATAAAGTAAGGTTGTGGTTCGAATATTTAATATGGAAGCTTTCTAACAGATGATTTGAACATATGGCAGTGGGCAACGTTCAAGAACCTATCGGATAAGCTATCCTGGATACCCATATTTTGGATAGCTTTTCGAATGATTCTTTAATTTTTTTCCAAATCGCTGCCGAGCGACGTGTGAGATATAAAAATTCAGAAAAAAATTCAAAATAGTTATGAAATAAATGAGATTGTTGAAATGAGATGCGTTGAAAAACGTATTATTATGAAAGTTCAACATTACATTTACATTTCGTAGCTTTTTGCAATTTGGAGCGATGAATGTCAACAGACGTTACATAGCATAATATTAAAATAAAATAAAAAAAAAAGTTCCACAGAGTGTCTTTTCGGTGCATCGATTGAGAAACGGTAGACACGTAAACGAAAGGTTATAGCTGAGTTTTTTTGGTAGTAGCCGTGAGCGAAATTAAAGGAATTAGCATTACATACTGCAGCACTGTTCAAAATATCGTCGGTCGGCTGAAATACTTTCAATGTAAAGGTAATGCTACCTTTTGTAACTTTCTAGAACTCAACTTTACAACTTGGGTTTTTTTATTTTCATTAATTTATATTTTAACTATAACTATAACTAACTCGGATTTTTCTTATTTTAATAATTTTTTTTTAGCTAAACTGTCACTTGAACGATTAAAATTAAGGTTGAAGATGGAGTTCTTTTATAGTGGATTTGCATGCATCTGCTAGTACAAAGTGCAGAGAAGATGCAGAGAGAAGCGGAACAAATATAGATTATAAAAAAAAAGTCAGAAATAGAAACTCGATATAAGGTGTAAGTCGCTTTGAATGTCGAACTGAGTGTTTGTTGAGCATAACGGCTCGCGTACACTGAATTCGAATTATCAGCGATATCGGATCAGAGCTGTTCAGGCGACAATTTCGGACGTTCATCTGCATACACTGCTGCCGTTCTCTGACGATAGCTGACAGACATCCTGTTATTAAAATTATTTCTTTCATTCCAATTGAAACTACTTTCCATAGATTTTAAGTGAAATCTCTATTATTATACGCCTAGAAAACTTATTCCACAGTGGTGTCCTACTAAAAATGAAATTTTCTAACTTTTCACTATTCATTGCTTGTATTCTTGTGTGCTGTAATATGGTAGGGGTTGAAGGTTTGGAAAGGTAGTGGGATAAAGGAATAGGATTGGGAAAGGTAGAGGATTGGGTTAGGTAGTGGGAAAGTTGAGGTAGAGGAAAAAGTATAGGATTGGAAAGGAATATGGAAAAGGAAAGGAAAGAATAAAGGAAAAGTAAAAAGAAAAGGAAGGAAACGGATATTGGAAAAGGAAGGGAAAAGGAAGTGTCATGACGAAGAGACCTGGCACGCTTGCGATGCTCAGCTTAGCTCGCCGGATTAGGGGGGGATCTTGCCTCTTCGACAGACGGAAACCACATTACAAAAACATATATCGTGCCAAAAATACCACCACCACAAAAACCTTACCACACTTCAGGCACTGCATGGTGACATCGCAGTGTGGCCTGTAGCCCACCCAACCATGGAACTCGGTCGGCCATGTTGTCGAGTTCCCCGTACACGATCACTGCTGTCAGTCGAAACCCATTACCACCGATGCATCGCCAACCTCCTCATCCCCCTGGAATCGTGCTTAGCACGCCATCACGACCTTTACCGCCAAAAAGAAAAACCTCTCTTTCAGACCATCGACGTGATGTACAAATTTATTTAAGAAAAAAAACTAACAAACAGAAAATGAAATTTAAACAACTCAAATGAACTGACCAAAAATTAACAAAAATAAATCAAAACTCTAAGCAACGCAAAACACTAACCATAAAATAATAAATTAACAGAAAAATATAATAAATAACACAAAATCCTAAACCTAACCTTAATACTATATTGTTTTTATGTTTTTCTATATGTTTTAATGTTTTTTTTTTGTATTTTTAAGTTTTTATATTTTTTTTGTATTTTTATGTTTTGAAGTGTTTTGTAATTTTATCCTATTTTTGCTTGTGTTTCTTTATTATTCTTTTAACCTTTTTGGGTATTTATCTTCTTTTTTCCTTCTTCTCTCTTCGACTTACGACCGATCTCTTCACTACCTTGGCTCGACGGGATTGTCTCCACCAACCTACTTCTAATCCTGCCTAAAAGGAGCTCCCTGTAGCGGATATGTGGCCGCAAGGTGGCCTCGTTTTAATATGCAAAAGAGCCTAAGTACAGATAAGGAAAACGATCGCAGCCCTATACGACAAAGAACAAAAAAAACCCACAAATCCACACAACAAAAAAAGGAAATCTCAACAAAAAAACGTAAAAAAAAAATGAATAAAAAAAAATTGTAAAATAAATATAAAAAAAAATTACTAAAATTAAATAAATAAATAAATAACAAAAAAAATCACGCCGAACACTTATTACAAAATTCACAGCAAACAGGAACAAAAAGTATGTTGGGGCCCTGCCGGCGCTTTACACCTCAGGCCGGACCTGGCCTCGCACTAGCACTCGGCCACTGGTGCAATATTTTGGTTTTGTATCTTAAGCTTTCGCCTTGTGACGTACATATGTACATATACTTTTTTTTGTTGCATGAATTAATTCAATTAAATTAATAAATAAGTGGAAACAAATTTTTAAACACGGTTCTGGGATCTAATACGAGTTACTTGGTAGCCTGGGTACCCACAGGCTCGTATCCAGTTACTAAGACTTATTTTCTCGTACGTGTGTTTTTCCCTTTATTTTATGGGTTCTTTTGCTACCCAAATTAAATTTGTCGAATATGTTTCGACTCCCAGAACTACCAAAAAAAATCCACTTCATAATCGCACTAAGGAAAATTGAAATTTGAACTCACCCGTGGTATTTTTCTTTTCAAATGTGTACGTACACTGCATATATATATGTGCTACACAATTTAGCCGGCAATACGTTCTTCCTTCTTATTTTTTTCCTGCTACCCCACTGCACTAAACAATTTTTTTTACATTATAAATAAATTACACACTCAAATCTACCAAGATAAACTACTTACACGAAATTTACTAGAAAAAATCAAAAATTGCACTTAAATATTTTTTTGTGGATACACCATCGACTTTGAATTTAAGTTTGAAGATGACTTTCTTGTCTATGTTCAAAGTCGAACGGTTTGTTTTGCCATCCACATCCACATCATATACTCTCACCAGCCTCTTTAAAAAAAAGGTACCAGGCGACTCACTGTGGCGTCTGGCGTAGCATCGCTAGTGAGAATGATGTGGTGGCGTTCGAAATTTTAATTTTTATTTCTATCTAAATAATTACAAAACTCTAAATAATGTACGCATATAAACTTACACTACAATAATAAATACTTACGTAAATACATAAAATACTTAACTTAACATAAACTGCCTATGCACATACAATACATAAATAAATGCGCACATTAGAAATACATAACAATACACTAGAACATAACATATAAATAAATAACTAACTAAAATAAATAACACTTACCATAATAATACATAAATAAAAACTAAATACATAAATATAACAAATAAATACCTAAATACATAATATAAAAATAATCTACTTCTCACAAAAATTCCTACCCTACTGTCACTTCAGTAACAATCGAGGCGACAGCAACTACCCCTGGCGGCAGCTGCAGAAGCTCGTTAGACTTCTACGCGAACGTCTCCTCCTAGTTTCTGTTTCACTTTTTGACGCTTGTTTACTATTTGTCGAAACTAGAAATAGGAATGGAAACTATGGCTGGTAGCTGGTTGTTTTAATTTTATTTGTGTTTTCCCTTTTTACTGTTTCACTTCATTTAATTTTTCTTTTCTTTTTGCATTCTAGGTGTATTCTAGGTTCGCAGCATGTGAATAGAAGGAAGAATCTGGTCGACAGAGGATAAACAATTCTAAAGGTAGGTTTGTTTACCTTTTTGGTGTACATTAACTTGCTTAACCCATTTTTTTTCTTTTCCCATACAGGTATCCACAACAGTGCTTCTGGCATAACTGACGTACGTTGTACTTTGGTGGATTTACATGCATCTGCAAGTGCAGATGAAAAACGAAAAAAGACACAAAATGTAAAAAGTTATGGGTGCAGGTGAACATGTTCATCCTATTCGTCTCTCTTTTTAACTTTTGTGCTTTGTAATCTTCATCCGTCTCGCTTTACTTTTCTGCACTTCCGCAGTTGCAGATGCATGTAAGCCCAGCATTTATAACTTCTCTTTTTTGTCCTCCACCCTGTCTTATGTTCCACATTTAAATTATGTCAAAAAAGAGATATTCCAATTCCAGATTCCAATGTCAAAATTTCATTTGACAACTTGGTTTTGCGGCACATCTCTAGTGACATCCTTCATCGATGAAGTCTTGTGTGTGAGAACAAAAATTAATTTTCCGCACAATAAAGTGTAAAATATATTTTGCCTTCCCAAAAATTAAGTATTATGTCGCCAACGCAAGAAAACCAACCAAAAATAAAATACGCCGAAGGTAAAATTGACAAAGCCCAACTGGAGTTTATGAAAATTGTGGAGCAACAAAATCTGGAACGAGTTCGTAAGTTGCAAAAGTTACGTCGTAACAATTTAATCACGGCCGGAATTCTCGGAGCATCAGTCATTGGAATCTACGCATATTCTTTGCTTAGTGTCCAACAAGAAAGATTTCTAGACGACTTCGAAGAACCGAAAAAGGTCGGCAACTAACAAACTTACCAAAAAAGTTAGGTTAAGGTATATTCTTTTAAGTTTAAATTCATATCGTTGTTCTTATATAAATAAAAAGCAAAAAAAACTTAATAAAATGTCATACGGGCCTGTTGCTGTTGCAAGTCGTGGGTTACGACTTCCACCTTTACCCACAATCCGAGACCTAGTCAAACTTTACAAACTTCAGGCCATTAAACAGCTGTCACAGAATTTTCTAATGGATGAGCGGCTGACCGATAAAATTGTGAAATCCGCTGGGAAGATTTCGAAGGATGACGTTGTGCTGGAAGTAGGACCTGGTCCAGGAGGAATTACTAGATCGATTATGAGACGAAACCCTGCGAGAATTATCCTCGTAGAAAAAGATCGAAGGTTTCTGCCGACATTGGAACTACTTCAAGAATGCGCACAGCCACTTGGAATTCAAATGGATATCCATCAAGCAGATATCTTAAGGTTTCCAATAGAACAGGTTATTCCCGATGAATCCCAGAAGCTGCACTTGATAGGCAATCTTCCTTTTTCCATTTCAACACGTTTGCTGATAAATTGGTTTGAAGATTTGTCGGAGCGGCGAAAGGCTTTCCGGAGAAATGACACCACAATGACGTTGACCTTTCAAAAAGAAGTTGCCGAAAGAATCTGTGCTCCACTAGGAAGTGATCAACGCTGTCGTTTGTCGATTATGTCTCAAATTTGGACCGAACCAACGCTGAAATTCATAATTCCTGGAAAGGCTTTCGTGCCCAAACCTGATGTGGACGTTGGAGTAGTGAAGCTCTTGCCACTAAAAAATCCCAAAACAGATATTCCTTTCGACGTGGTTGAACGTGTTACCCGACACATTTTCTCCATGAGACAAAAGTACTGCAGACGAGGATATAGTACGCTATTTCCAGAAGAACAACGAGAGGAGACAACCTATGAAATGTTTGAGGAAGCCGATGTGGAGTCCACGCTGAGACCGTTTCAACTGTCTGTCGATGAGTGCCTTCGTCTGACGCAAGCCTATTGGCAGTTCATCCAAAAGAATCCCGAGATAGCCGAGTACGATTACCGTGGCCCAAGAGTTAAAAATGATCTGGAATTTGTTGATTTTTAAGAACTTTTGTGGCAAATAAAGTTTAATTTTTGGAAGATTATAGTTGGAATGTTTTATTTGTTGTAAAAAATTGTCAAACTTTATTAAAGGCACATCGGTAAAAAAGAAACATAAAACATATTTGTACAATACGTGGACGGACTCGTTTCGACATTCGACTTAATAAATAGTAAAAATTTGAGCTGAAATTACAATTTTCGTAGAGCAATGACTACAAAACTGACTAAAGAAACTATTGCCATTGTGTTTTTGTTTAAAGCTGAAGCTCCGTTACAACGGTGGTCGAGGAAGCAGAAGCAGAATTGTACATCTGGAAAATAGTTCCTATAGACGTCATGCTCTTTAACAGTGTGATTAACATAGTTTCCTAAACGCAAATCAACAGCTGACTTGCGACAGCCTTCGTATTTGTCGGCTGGTATATCAGTCCGGAACTTAAGGGCGCTCAAACAGTCACGGATGATGGTTTCTTTAGCTGAAATGTTTACATTTTAATAAGGCTTCCAGTGACATGTGGAAGTGTGTACAATGTACATACCCCCTCTGCGTTCTGTGACTTTCACACAGATATCTTCATCTTCCGGACAACGTTCACCAAGGTATCCTATACCCCGCCAGTTGAATTGATCCCCACACCCTGGAGTTGCTGAGGTGCAGCGATAACACCAAATAGCTAAACCTATAAACAATAACCAAGGTAAAATTTGTTTGTTTTCGAGTCAGGAATGTTTACTCACTTTGCTGAATTGAAACTGACAAAAATATAAGGAAACAGCTAAAAAGGGACACCATTGCGATTGATGTGCGTTTATTTTTGATTTGGGTATGAAAATAAGGCGAAAATATGTGAAAAAAACTTAAATAAATTTGTAAATTGTTGAGCAAAACAACGCCCATAAAAATTTCTTATAAATTTATGACAGGTTGTTGGACTGACATCTGACAGGTTACTCACGCAGTGACTTTTTAGTGATCACACTACCATCTGGCGGATAGTAGGAAGAAAGCTATTATACAGGGTGCTACCAATGTTTATATAAACTCGATTTTCTTTTTGACTGGTGGCGGACCAAGCGTGTCGTCGACCAAAGCTCCTATGTTCCACTTGAAGTTTTTTCTTTAACTGAGAAGAGTGTTTGTGGATGCTATTAAGCTGAAAGAGAAATTCAATTTGTAAACAATAAATTTTTCTGGTGGGCCTGGCCTGGGCAGCTGAGCAACGACCAAAGAGCAAACCGTAGATCGGAGATATATTTTGGTAAATGTATGGCGGAAAGGATAAGAAGCGAAAGCGATTTATGGGAATAATCTCAAGGATAAAAATAGACATTCTGTAAGAAAATGAGAAAATGACCTTGATTGCATGTGATTATTTTCTTTATGGGTTATTGAGGTAGGTTGGAGTTTTATTCAATGTGTTCATCGATGTAAGTTTTCGTGTTTTTATTATTTATCGTCCTGTGTCGTATATTAAGCCCATATGTATTTCATCTACTTAGAAGAAACTTTTGGCGCTTATTTGAATAAATGTGCAACTTTTGGACGTTACAAAAATCAATCTCTGTTACACAGTCATTTGGTGCGGTTGTTTAATTTGCAATTCTAGAATTAAAAAGCGAGCTTCAAAAGTTAATTTGTGATATATCTGCATACATATCTATTTCATCCATTTCATTTTGATATTAAAATATTCGTAGTGAAGCGAAATTGAAAGAGCAATAAGAACTGCTGTTTGCTGTTTGTGGAATAGTAAGCTTCAATTGGCGATTTCAGTTATTTTCAAAACTTTGATATCGTCGATTGATTTTTAATGAACTCTTTAATTTATAATTTTTTTTATTATTACTACCCGCCCCGGCTTCGCACGGGAACAAAGCTGATACTAAATAAACTACAGAAAAACTGTGAACGTTCAAACTTGGTGTAAAACAATTCCCCTTTCCCTATACCATGAACATTTTCTGCTATCTTTGGAATATTCATACACAACATTTTTACTTATTTACTTTTTACATTTTTACCTCGCAATTTTCAAATCTGTAATATCTTCGAAAATATTCATTTAAATCACATGCTGCAAAGGAAATTTTGATCTACATGAAATGCACAACGTATCTAATGTATATAATGTATCTATTTAATTGAATAAGGAATGATACTGTATCGTTTAAAATAGCTTGGTAAATAACCCATATTTTTTTTTTTTTGTTATATGTAAAAGATAAAAATGGTTGCTGTGGGTTATCCTTAAGAGATAAGCATATGTTGTCCCTGACTTTTTTATTAATTTTTTTAAGATATACAATTCCGTAGTTCATAAATTTGATCTACCTCGTAAGGTTTAGCCAGCGTTTGCAATGTAAGCTCAGAAAAATATGTTTGTTAAGACATCACATAACAAATCTTTAAATTTCTCAGCTTTTCTCCACTATAATATGCATGTATTATACATATAAACCTTCCTCTTGAATCACTCTATTCATTAAAAAAAAACCGCATCAAAATCCGTTGCGTAGTTTTAAAAATCTTAGCATACATAGGGACATAGGGACAGAGAAAGCGACTTTGTTTTATACTATGTAGTGATAGTGATAATCATTACGATTACCTTTTTAAACATTATATTGTCAAAAAATATAAATATTTGGTGCGTTTTGAAAAGTTTCCTGCGATCGGGAGTATACAATTAGTGTATTTTGAAGTTTTTAGTTTTGCGTGCCAAAGGTGTATATGTTTAGTATCTGCTGTGCTATTTTTAGGCAAGCAATTAGCTAGTTTTGCGATGGTTTTTTGTATTGCCTTGTTTCCAGGAACGAAAAGCAGACATTTCATGACTTGAATTATGTATAAATTTAATGTAATTTGGGTACATTTCCATTTTAGTTATTTATTTTTAAAATTCTCAAAGTCGTAAATAAACCATTATATAGACAACTCAATACTTGAAATCATACGACATTTATACGCTAAAATAAGCTTTTAACACGTACATATATCGGAATTTAAGCTATTAAGCCCTTGTTCACTGACGAAAAATGATTTTAAATACTATTTTTGTGTTAAAGCCTTGCCCAAACCAGCGCGATAAGGTCGTGCGATGGGATTTCTAGCAAAATGAAATACCTCCTACCTTATGGAAGTTTGACTCAACGCAATCGCCTCGCACGCACTTATCGCGCTGGTTTGTGCAAGGCTTTAATTAATGAATAAGCATATTTTAAAGTTTAGCGGAGCCTAAAATGTGATTATAAATACGGCTGTAAGTCTTTTTCGTTGGCGAACCTATGAAAAAACAAAAACAAAAAAAATTTAAAGATAAATATTTTCAATATATCTACCAAATCTTGCCTATTTGAGAAGATCTATTGATCGGTATTGCTTATTAAGATATGATCAACACTTTTTGTCGATAGAGGTAAACAATCACTAAACTGCGCACCACTAATGCAAATACGCCTAAATCTATAAGTCATCATCAATCATAATACTCACGATGAAATTACATTTAATTATAAATATTTTGACAGATTTCTGACAAGAATCATTGGATTATTGGAAAAAACAAAATCCATTTATACATGATTTGATGTTGACTATTGCTTAGGCAATTTTTTTCGGGCATTGGGTCTTTTAAAGATGATGCCACCTATTTATTGAAACCACACCAGACAGTTTTCGATAGAGCTTGCTCGTGTGGCTGCAGGGCCACCGGAAGGATATGGTTGTATGGATACCTTTGCGTATGAAGTTTTTCCTTGCATATCAGATACTTAAGCAGTACTGAGATTCGAATACGGAAAGAACAATGTCAGAAAATCACCCGATCACTGCATTGCAGGAATTTGGCCCCTGATTAGTGTGAGAAAAATTTATTAAAAGATTGATTATTTTAAAGTATTAATTTATTACCTCCAAGAAGGTATGCTATACTTGGTGTTGATCACCCTGATAAAAAAACACTAGTAAATCGTCACTGATCCATTAAGATTTTCATATATTCCTTCATTAGAATTTTAAATAAAATTCTAATAGAATAGAAAAAATATGTTTTAAGGAAAAACAAAATAAGTAGACATCTATTTCTTATCTACAACTCGTTTAGGCACGAGCGATCACCAAAGCACATTAACAATGATAATATAGTCACAACTGCATCAAATACCTTTTGATAGAACTTCATTTTTGATTCTTTGAAACAGAACAGGAACTGTTCTAATTGACTTATAAATATTTAATGAAGAAGACATGTACTTATCATGACATTTGATCTAGCACACTTGAAGATAAACTGTCAAATTGACAGCTTATCTCATATTTTAATGTCAAAATGTCATTTTGGTGGGAATTTAGCAATTTTTACGTCCTGTTGTTGTATTTTTTTGATAAATATAATTACTGATTTTGTTAATTTATTCAAGTGAATTTATAAGATTTATTTTATTGTTGTATTAAGCAAATTTTTTTAATAGATAATACTCTGTGGAATTTATAGTGAATATAATCGAGCGTCAATAACATAAGTAGATAAAGTCAAGTTGTGAAAGTTGAAAAGCCAGTGCCGTCAATCTTAAAAGACAGTAAATTGAAATTCCGATTTGAATTGACGTAATATATGTATAAAAACAAAAAAAGCAATTAAATTGGTTTTCTGCAAAGCGAAATAGAAATGTAAACAACAATTTAAAAGAGTAAAATTTGATAATAGGTGTTGATTTTGAAATCTCGGAAGAGTAAACTTATAGTCTGAGTTGGCGCAATCAAGTTGATGAACACCTCAATCGACTTAGGGGCCAGTTATAGCGATCAGGAAAACGAATCAGGAAAAATTTCCAAATGGAATAATAACTATGTTTTCGTTGCAATTGAATAACAAATGTTAGGGCACGGCCGCACACTGAGTGGCGGAACGGCAAAATTAGAACAAAATTGAAAGCTGAGTAGCATCGTTCAGCAACTCAGCCATTTATTTTGTTCTAATTTTGATTGGCCGAGCTGCCGTGCGGCTGAACGATGCTGCTCAGCTTTCAATTTTGATGGAAATGTCGCTCATTGCGTGCCTGCTTCTAAGTTGGAGTGAGCTCAGCCGAAATCGAAATTGTCGGCAAATGATGTTGGTTGCGACTCTGGTTCACTCTGAACTGCAGCAAGTAAGTAAGTATTAACTTTCGACAAGTTCTTAAAAACCATCATTAACCAAGTAGTTAGCAAGTATTGCACCTCAAGTGAATTATCTTTGTATGAAACGCCAATAAAATGTGAAGTTGTGAGAGTCCAATTTATGTTGACAAAAGTTCGTTTATGGAGTTTGACAATCCTTTAAAACGAACTGATTTAATTTGAACAATTTTTACTTGCGATTATAGGTACTATAAGGCAAGTCTTGCAATCGTGCAGAAAAAAAATTTTGAGATAACAATTAATTATGACATTACGATGATAGAGAATACGAAAAAAGTGGGGTCCTGCAATTCTGTCTGTCTGTCTGTGTGTCTGTCTGTCTGTCTGTCTGTCTGTCTGTCTGTCTGTCTGTCTGTATATGGATCTACAGCCTGAACTAATAGACCGATTTTCTTCAAAATTTGCAGTTAGGGTCTGTGGAGCAGCCTACAGAGGGGTTTTTGGAATTGAGTCTCTAGGTCTTGAAATAACGGTACCTGCCATACAACCGATATGATAATACTTATTTTTCTCGAAAACGGCTCCAACGATTTCGATAAAATTTTGTGTGAGAGATAAATTTTTAATTGTCTTTCTTATTTTGGAAAAAGGCTAAAAACGGTACATCCAATAGTACCGTTTTTTTCAAAACCGACTTTCTTGTTAATGGCTTACACGATCTTGGCTAAATTTTTGATTTAAGAAGTTGTAAACTGTTAAAGAAAGACTGCATATCAATATTTAAAAAAATTTAGTTTTGAAAATTTTTTAAATATTTTTTTTAAAAAATTTTGATTTTTAGAAATAACTTCAAAAGTGTAACTTTGACTTTTTTTTAATTTTTTGTCAAAAAAACTTCTATCAAGATCTAAATCTTTGCATACTCGACTTTTAAAAATCAGTTTTAAAAAAAAGTGAAAAATAAAAAACCGTTTTTTGAAAAACTGGTCCAACGATTTTGATTAAATTTTCATCATTCATTTGTACTAGCGATTGAAAAAGAATGGCGCCTTTGGAATATTTAATTTAGTTTTTTTTATTATTTTGCGTGATTTAATTCAATTTTCATAATTAATGTGTAGTTGGCAACCCTGTACCACAAAATATATTATAGAGATAATACCAAAACCTTTAACTAGGCCTTTACATTTTGATATCGTATTTAGAACACAATCGCAAGTTCGTGCGACCCAGTCGTGCCCATTTTTTTTTTTTTTTTATATAACTCCGCTAGCTATATCGTATTTTGCTTTTGTTTTCCTTTTCAAATTTTTGAGCGACCAAAGTCCAAGTTCTAACAAATAAATAACTAATAAAGAGTTGCCATTCGTAACCGTTTTAATATCTGATGAGTTATCAGTAAACGATGATGAAGTATAGTCAACAGCAACAAAAAAAGGAACAAAGTATCCTTACTGGTGTAATTTGTCATTGACATAGCCCACGGAGTGAAATGTTGCAACAATATGCAATCATTACAAAATGTACAGTGGCTGTTTGCAAAACTACGAGTTACGGACTTCCCCTTGAATGTATTCCTCCACCAATGTCATAAGCTCGTCAAGCGTTTTGAAATCAAGGCTCTTTATATATAAATTTTATTCTGCACGCAAACTATCATATATACGGTCGACATTGTCGATCAGGCTTATACGGGGATGACAGTGAATCAAGTACTGCATATACAACGGTACTTCGAAACCTACTTCTGTATAGCCGGGTGATTTACGTTCTGTGACTATCGCCTCTATAAAAGCAGGCGATAAAAGGTGGAAAATGGAACGAAATCCTACTGAATTCATAGAATTTCGTTCCATTTCCCACCGTTTATCGCCGATGCGATAGTTACAGAACAGGGGCACTGGTTCGGTATTGGTTTCAGTGGCTGGTGTGTCGTCATACTCTCTTGCTGTAACAATCTTCTCCAAGTCTTCACAAAGATTTTGCATCGACTTTCGCATTCTGGCTCTTTTAATATGAGCGCTAAATCTAATCCGTAGAGTGGCTATCGTTCCTTCGGTATTGAGTCCTTGTTGTATAATGATAAAATAAACAAATAGGGTGACTCAACAAAGCTATGAAAACCTCGTGGCCTTACACAATTCAAGGAACTAAAATTTAGGATGTTTCTTTTTCCGAACAGCTTTTTTAGAAAGCGCTTTTCATGGCATTTTAAATACTCTCGGAGGACTTGCCGATTCCTCACGAAATGCGATACCTGTAGGCTGTAGAAAAACTAGTGAATGTTCTTGGGATTCGAACCACAAACTCCCACTTAAAATGCAGATATGTAGGCCATTACGTCCCGGACAACAACTCGAACGGTTGTTCATATAAAAACACATCTTTTAAAGTGACAAATTCATAGGTGCAAGATTCATTTCGAAGCATATTCGAATATCGCTAACTTTTGTGAAGTAGTCTTTTTTCTCAGATATTCGCCGACAGGTAGATAATGTGGGTAATCAACACTTCGCGAAGCAATAGCAAAAGAATTCAATATCTTCATTCTTTACAAAATAAATTTATATTATTGTTTAACGGGTAAGAGGGAGTATTCCTTGTGTCGATTTTTATTTTCAATTGCACCCATTTTCTTGTCTTGCTCTTGACACCAACCACTAACACGGATGATAAATTTGATGAGACAAAACAGACAAAACAGTATTTTTCAATTAATAATTTAATTGGCTTTTAATAAATCTTTGTGTAACATCTTTCAAAAGATCCAAAAGTAAATGGCCATGTTTTAATTATTTGAAAGACTTCCAAACGATTCGTTACACCTCAGCGATTGAAAGATTTATTATTATTTTAAGCAAATTTCATCCATCTTATCACAACTTGATTACCTTTGATATAAACTCTGTTTGTAACACATGCAAAACTTGAACATCTCACGATTATCTTCTCAAGTCAGCGATTGTAAAGTTGTCGTTGGCGTAAGATTTCAATGACCCATTAAATTTCTCAAAAGTTCTCACCGGTCAACAGTGAAGAACCTCATTCACTACCGATATAAACACTTGAAAGCTCACACTAACGATCATTATTTACCACTTAGACTTAACGATATACAATATTTCATTATATGTTATGTATTGTTACTATATTCATTCAATCATTATATTTCTACTACTGACAACTGAAAGACGACTTAGCAATTATTTGCGAATTATGTTGGCTAGTCTTGTTGATGTTTTGTTGTTACAATGTTTATTTCAAGTTTTTTTACATGCTCTCCAAAAATGTTATTTCAAATTATTTCATCTAAGACTTGTTTGTCCTTCATGTCACCACATGGTATAAATACATCATACACGCATGTACATACAAATATGTAACTTTCAAGCTAAATGTTTTACATAGTTGTAACATAAAAAGAACGCATAAATCTGACGTCAACCTAATTTTGTGATCGTGTCACATACAAAAAGATTCTTACATTAGTTTTGTTTACTAAAATCTATTCAAGGTCGACCGGTGATGTTTTGAAAACAAAAATCAACAATTTTGAGCATCTTTACTTTTTCCTGTCCCTCAAATTCGAGAACAAACTTCTCCTTCGTTGTGTGGCAATTTATTCATGTTCGTTTGTTGTGTTTCTCTTGAAAGCTTGATCAGCATCAGCATCCTTGGCAGAAATTTGTTGCAAATCTCGATACATACTCTCCGTGCTCTTTACTTCGAGTTTCCTCTTCCCTTCTTTTTTGCAACTTTGGTATTACGAACCTTTTCATTTCTATTTTAATCTTGTTTTAGCTTTGAAGGCCGGACTTATCGTTGCTACAGCTTCATTATTGTAGCACCACGTTTCATTGGCTTGTCCCTTCGAGCTATTAATTTGCCTTCTTTAAGCAAGTTGGTGGTAGATAATCTTTTATACTTTTTGCATTGCCATACCATCCTGGGTATAAGCAAACCACCAACCATCTTCACTAGAGGGATTTGTAGTATCAAATCCCAAATTTCCATGGAAGTCTTCGTAGTCCTCGTTTATCTTTTCAATATGTCTGCGTCCATTCAAATTCCCGCCACCAAACGAAAACTCTTCTTTTGGTATATTCTTAATTAGATTGTAAAAATCTAGTCAAAATGCATCTTCTGCTCATGTCCAATTTCGGAAGCATATAAACTGACAATATTCCACACCTGTCCTTGCATCAGCAATAATTTAAAGAGCCCCACCCATTGAATCCGTTGCGTCCGTTCGCTGCCGGATTCAGCTGACAGTGACAGCAGTGAGTTTTACCGGACACAACGGATTGGGGTGATGCATAGAATCCGTTGCGGTGTGAAGAGAAAACTTCAAATTGGGTTTGACTGCGCATGTCATCAGTTCTGCCTGACGCAAAAGTTAAAATTTGGGCAACTTTTTGCGTTGCGTCCGTTGCATCCGATGCTTATGGGTCACCTCTCATAAGATCGTGTGTATTCAATCGAGCTGTCAGTTGAATCCGGCAGCGAACGGACGCAACGGATTCTATGGGTCAGGCTCAAACGGTCACTTGACTTAAAAATAGTAACCGTTCACCCGTTCCATAGTAGAACATATTGTAGGCGGGAGCGGGTCGAAATGCTGTTAAAATACAGCTATATATACTGTATGGTCAAAATACTGTATTATACTGTATGATACTGTATGTTCATAATACTGTATGGTAAATATACTGTATTTCAAAATACTGTACTTCAAAATACTGTATGTACAAAATACTGTATGATCAAAATACTGTAGTTCGAAATTCCGTATGCCAAATTGCTGTATGAGCAAAACACTGTATCTCAAAAATCTGTCTGTAAAAATACTGTATTTTTGCATATTTCCGTTCTTAAACTTCCATTCCTTTATTTGTTTTCACTATCGATATATTCATTTTGAAGCAAAATAACATTAAACACAAATTTGTACAAACCTTTAAACATCTACCGAGTGCATGAACGCGTGCAAGTTTTGAGAGATTGATATGTCTGTTGCAATTGCTCATGCAGTTGTTGATTATGATCAAAACAATTCATTTTAACATGTGAGAGAGATACATACATACATAATCAAGAAGGAGAAAATGAAATAGAGAAAAAAGACGAACATACCATTTGTTTTGTTCTTGTTTTAATTAATTCAAAGACTAATGAATTATCATAGGTACATGTATAATTGTTCTAGGAAGTTTATTAGATTATTATGGTAAAGAAAAACTGTTATGATATTTTCTTAAGAAAAGTATTGTTTTTTCAAAATTCTTTATTTGAAATTGCTGTAATAAGGCTGAAAAATAAAAATTGTTTAGAGAATGTAAAAAAGTGCCGGCACTTTTCAAATACAGTATTTTGATATACAGAATTTCGAGATACAGTAATTTGACTTACAGTACTTTGACCATACAGTATTTTGTACATACAGTATTTTGAAATACAGTATTTTGAGATACAGTATTTTAAATACAGTATTATGATTTATGACCCATACAGTATTTTGACCCTAACCCATTGTAGGCTTTTGTTTTATAATCCGGCTTGGTCCCTGTATCCTGTCATTTGGTTTTTTTTAACACATATGTATAGCTCTGCCCGAAGCATTTTTGGTTGGTAGTGGTTGGCAGTATCATTCACATTTGCAAATATTTTTGTAATGCACGAAGTTTTGCGAAATTTTGCGAAACGTATTTCAGTTTTTTAACTTAGCTATTAATTATGAGGAAACAAGTAAATACGTTTCATTTAATTAGATTGCTGAAAAAACAATTAAACCAAGAAATGCTGCTCAGTTTCACCTTCAATACTAAGCAACTAGCCATCCCACCAAGCTTCGAAGAAAAGACCTAATCAAAATTTTTCAACGATAATCTTTTTGTATTTTGTTAATTTTTTTCCGTGAACGCAAAGCTTTATACGCACATAGGTTGAAGCCGAAATTTGAATGTTGTTTGTTCACGAAATTCGTGATTTGCCTTATCTACCTACATTACACTAAGTCCTACATTTCGAACTCAACAAAAGCACCTACTCACCAAGCAAATCCCATTTCGGGGTGATTTAGTATTTACGATTGAGCAAATTTAGAGAGCAACTTTTTACTGCAGCGAAAAACTATTAGTCAAGGTGATGCATGTAGATGCTTTAACCAAAAGGTTAAGTCTTCAGTTAATATTGCTTGTCAATGAATCAAGAGAGGCTAACAGTCATATTTAAACCCGTTGTGATGTACAATAACTGCTCATGAATTGAGAATCTTTACTTATGTTTTGTGTATAAAATTCTTAATCAAATTCAAATCTGAAGACATTCAAGTTCAAAGTATCCCAATGGGACTTAGTTTATTTATTTTACCAATGACCTTAACAAGGTCCAGTAATAAACACAGCCATCTGTAAGAAGCACCTTTATACGATGCGAATAAATTCGAACACAAATTTCGGTAAAGAACTGATTTATTTATGCGTTCTAATAAATACAAAATCATTCTTGTGTAGGCGTTAAAGTCAGACTTACTGAAAAGATGGTCTATAAAATGAGATAAAATCGACTGGTCAGAAGAATTTGTTTATAAGAACTGTCACCAGTTGAACAGGTTTCTTAAGGTTGTTCAAGCTACGTGTATTATTCGAACTGCTGATTTGATTTGATTTGAACAGAATGTTACTATAACACTAGATAAAAACAACAACAAAAAGCGCCGACTTGGCGGCGCCTTTTCAAATCTCCGTAGACATATTTTGTGTTTCTGACGTTTGAATATAAAACTGTCAAAAAAAAATACTACGAGCAACCAGTTTTTTCCGGTACCTGTGAAATGTTTGCTGGCGTATGAATTTAAAACAAATCGGCGCAATAATCAAGTTTATTGGCGAGCGATTGGTCATTGGTCTGTTTACAAATAAATCTTTTGTTAAAAATGAAAACAAATCAGTGAAGCTAGATATAGATACATATACATAATGTAGTATCATATGTCAAAAGTTCTTGCGGCGTATGACACTGCTGAAATATAAGTTTGTGTTTTGATTTGTTTCAGTTCCGAATAGGCATAAAAGTAATTAATTATAAATTTCTACAAAATGCATAAAAAATTTTTTTTATTAACATCAATCGCATCCGGCTCAATGGTGTTTGGTTTTCTGGATTATTGTTCTATCGAGTTAATGAGATATGAGATTCTTAGAATAGAACCTATTTTTCTGAACCGGGTGACCTTGGCTGCTACAGGAAGTTTCTGAACTTAGTTTTATACTTTTAGTTTTATCAAATAAATAAACCTGCTGATTTTCTAGAATTAAAGAACATCGCAGAAACTCTCCCTTTGCCCAACGTGTCGATGTGGTAATTCGCATTCCTAATATTATGTCGTTAGATTGTCGCCATTTTTCAAAAATTTAACAACAACACATGTTAGTTATAATCATTGAATTGATTGTAAAAAGCATGTGTAGCTTGAACACGTGGACATAAAAACAATATATTTTTTCACTTTTCTATCAGCCAATATATTTATTGTGTACAAACCATGAATCAAATCAAGACAGCAAACTAGAAACCTTTTACCGACTCACCCGCTTTGCTTGTTGTAAAAATGTAAAAAAAAACATTCCATACCACGCAATATTCAATAATCAATTTTGGTGTACAAAGTCCAACATCGAACATATTCAAAAAAAAAAAAAAAATTCACAGTAAAAGAAAACAAATACCCAAAGAACTTGCATCAATTAATCTTCTTAAAATTTTGAGGAAATCCCCTTGTTTGCCATTTCTTGATGGCAAATGACATTGTAAACAATTTTTGCATTTACATAAATACCTGAATTCGAAATTAGTTTTTACAACTAATCGCACCAAAACTGTGACGCCAATACTACCGAACGAAGATTGGAATGTTAGCTGACATATGAAATAGATATTCCATGAACTCGTGGATTTGCAACCAGTTTTTGGTGACAAAAAAAAAATAAGTGGTTATCATCTTTTACGTCTGGCGCCATATAGGTTTGCGTGTATGGGATTTCTTTGGCTGTACCCGCTGTGTAGGTAAGCATGTCAGCTTTAGAGGTTTAGAAATAAAACTGCTTTTCTTTGGGTATCGCCTTTGCACGAGAAATTGGCAAGTCCTCCGAAATCTCTCTATCTATGTATCTGTCTCCCTCCTCGTGATAACGAAATCCTTTAATTGTTTCTCTTTTTGTTGTCGATAAGAATAGAAGTTGCTAGCTCACCCTACTGTTGGTTACGTGAAGGTTGCCGGACGTCCAGGTGAAATACTGCAATGCTAAAAGATGCTAAAAGAAAAGGATTTACCCTACATGCACGGGACTAAACGCACACCATCACTGCACCACTGCCTCCCCTTAAACGCAGTACTACTTTGCATCACTACTTTCTTGTGTGGCTTAGAAAAGTTTTTTACCTCCAAAGTGTCTGCTACTTGATATACATATTCGTAATACAAAGTTGTATCTACTACATTGAACAATCAAGAAAAAACAGCAAAAAAGTGCGCATACGCCAGAGTGACTTAGATTCAAAAAAATAAAGGGAAAACTATTCACAGAGTGAAAAATTAGATTTCATTGGCTTAGGCCAGTGTAGTAACATTCAACTTCATGGAAATGCTTACGACATCAAACTTTAGTACATTGATAAATCTCTCTCAATATTTGAAATAACTCGTGACCTATTTTTTTTTTTTTTTTTGCTTTAGCACTGAGCCGCAAAAAGCTTGAAATTAAGGATCGTGCAAGATTTGAAGCGATGTGCTAACGTGAACTTATCGCAGCGTGATAGTATTTGGGTTCTCTAATTGAAATCGATGATATTCAAAAGAATCTCGCTTGCTTAGCTTAACGGCCTGAACCAGCAAATGTTCGTATTATAAGCTCGGTTTTAAAAATTCATGTCTATTTACTATTTCTATGTCAGCTTCTTTAAAACTTTGACATCCACCACAACAACGTGTCTCTGTCTATATTTTAACCAAAAGAAATGTTTCTACAAAAAATGGGCACGACTGGGTCGCACGAACTTGCGATTGTGTGATAAATACAATATGAAGATCTTAAGGCTGGGTAAAAGGTTTTAATACTCACTCTTCATAATATATTGGGTGATACAGGATTGCCAACTCCCCATTAATTATGAAAATTGAATTAAATCACGCCGAATATTGAAAAAAATTAAATAATCCAAAGCTTTCAGGCGAAAATCTAAAAACGCCATTCTTCAGCAGCTGCTAATACCTAAACACTGAAAATTAAATCAAAATTGTTGGACAAGTTTCTAGAAAAAACTGTTTTTTAGTTTAAATTTTTTTTTAAACGAGTTTTTGAAGAGTCAAGTATGCAAACCAGAAGATCATTTGAAAAAAATCAAAAAATCAATTTTGAAATTATATTGAAAAACAAAAATTTTATTAAAAAATTATAAAAAATTCGAAAATTAATATTTCTTACATATTAATATGCAATCTCTTTTAAACTAACGAGGTCTTCCAAAATACAAAATTTCGTCAAAATCGTATAATTCATTAGCTGTGTTTTTTTTTCAAGCCTATAAAGGCTTGATCAAATAGAGAAAAAAACACGATTTAGCAATTGTGTAATTGCAATATGAAAAAAGCACACAATTGTTGAATTGAGAAATGAGAAACGTCATTTGGTACGTTGGGTGTGTTCGTTGAGTTTACAAATTGCACATTTTTGTCGACTAAATTTTTGTCAGTAACATGAATTTGTTAACAATTGTTAGGCAATATCCTCTATAAATAGGGTGATATACCCGGAACTGAATTATAATCTGATGTGCAATAATTATTTTAATGACAAATTAAGTGTGGAAGCGATATCCTTGATTTGCAGAGCAAGGGGTGATCTCCTAAATCTAAATGGTACACCCTACAATAACGCCACCACAGTTCTTTGTAGTTTGGGCAATCTCAAAGCAAAGGAAGACTGCTTCCATTTCCTAGCCATATGTCCTGTATTCAGAGAGCATAGATTGATCCATTTTGGTTGTGCTTCACTTACCCTAGATCAAACAAAGATAATTTTAAATGGCGCAAACTGGACGAGCCTTTACAAATATTTAAAAACCGCAAAAAGTTACCGGTATACTATAATTAACGAATATGATTAATGTTACCTGCTAAAGAGCGAAAATTGAAAATTAAATTTAAATATCATGTTTTTAGTTAATAATGGAATATAAAAGAAAAATTTTACTTAAACTAATTTTATATAGAGTCAAAAACAGGCAGACGGCAACGCCATTGCCTTTTATTTTTATTATGTAAAAATTTTATTATTCATTAACGAATCAATAACATAACCACCTTATGGACTTCACTTTATTTAATTTTGCCCGCTTCTTCTTTATTCTTTTCTCATAGATAAGAAACAAAAACAAACGTCAAAATCTTGGATGCATTTCGGCACTTTACAATGCCATCTTCAGCACGTCTTTTTATTGACTAAATACTAAGTACATAATTATTAACAAAGCTTTCCAATAACAAAAATATATAAGAGTGAGAAACTGCATAATGCAAACTAACGCAAAACATTTTGTTGATTTTGTCTTCTTATGATGCTAAAAAGAGATGACTTGATCGGTGCATCCATTGTGTTCATCAAGATGTTGTTGTTTTTGTGCATGTACAGGCTCTCATACGCGTCTAAAAATCTGTCGTCGCTTACATGCTTGATGAGCTTTAGGTTTTCTTTCGTCACATTATGTCCATTCTCAATCATGTGTAGGGCTACCGCTGATTTATCAGGTTTATTTAACTTTTTGTTGGCAAGATGTTCATTAAACCTTGTTTCAATGTACTAATTATGTACTTAGTATTTAGTCAATAAAAAGACGTGCTGAAGATGGCATTGTAAAGTGCCGAAATGCATCCAAGATTTTGACGTTTGTTTTTGTTTCTTATCTATGAGAAAAGAATAAAGAAGAAGCGGGCAAAATTAAATAAAGTGAAGTCCATAAGGTGGTTATGTTATTGATTCGTTAATGAATGTGACTAGACTTCACGGTGTTGTTTTAAAAAGAACATAGATTTTGTTTTTAATCAATGTTTAATATTTAACTAATGTAAAAATTTATTTTTATTTAACAAAAACACATAAAACTGTAACGAAAGTTGTTTATATAATAAAAATCCTAATCCTAATTCTAATCCTAATCCAATTGTTAGCTTATTATATGAGTTTGTAGATACACCGAACAGACCCAACGACAGCCTTCGCCATTTTCGATAACATTTCCAAAAAATAGTTTGGTAGCACATTTTTTGTTATCGGGCTAAGGAAATAAACCCGAACAAATTATTAGGCTAAGGGAAGCCCAGATAGCTAAATTTTTGTTGTATTTAGCACGTGAATTTTTCTAAGCCGCTTAGGCTTGAGAAAAAAAACACACTTACTAACGAGAAAGTCGGTTTTGAAAAAATGGGAGGTACCGTTTTTCGACTTTAAAAAACATCATAAGAAAGACAATATAAAATTAATCTTTCACTCAAAATTTTATCAAAATCGTTGGAGCTGTTTTCGAAAAAATAAGTATTATCATATCGGATGTATGCCAGGCATGGGCGTAGCCAGGTAGGGGCAGGTAGGGGCAGATGCCCCAACCTAAGCCAAATGTCCTCGAAAAGTTCTGCGTTTTTTAAGAAAAAATTAATCTTTGTCCTCGAGGACATTTGTAGAAAATGCTGTAACAACGAGGACTTTTCAAAGAGTATCGTAAAAAACGAGGACAATTTGAAAAAAAAAAAACGGAAAAAAGGAGTATCAATGAAATTTTTTATAAAAAATGAGAACATTTCGCAAAATTTCCGAAAAACGAAGACTTTTCAATGAGATTTCTCGTAAAAAACGAGGACAATTTGGGAAAAAAGGGGGAAAAAGAGGAGTATCAATGAAAATTAAAAAATAAAAAAATGAGGACAATTCGCAAAATTGCCGGAAAACGAGGACTTTTAAATGAGATTTCTCGTAAAAAACGAGGACAATTTGGGGAAAAAGGGGAAAAAAAGGAGTATCAATGAAAATTTAAAAAAAAAAAACTGAGGACAATTCGCAAAATTGCCGAAAAACGAAGACTTTTCAATGAGATTTCTCGTAAAAAACGAGGACAATTTGGAAAAAAGTGGGGAAAAAAGGAGAATCAATGAAAATTAAAAAAAAAAAAAAAAAAATGAGGACAATTCGTAAAATTACCGGAAAACGAGAACTTTTACATGAGATTTCTCTAACATCTAGAAATATTACACGAGTATATTTGGACATTTATATTTATAATTCTTCGAATCAAAATATTCTCCAGAAATTCTGAATCATCTGAATGCGGCATTTTGAATGCTATAACAGAACATTCTAAAGGCAAATATCCCACTCTATTTTTAGAATCCAAAAAAATGATACTTTTAAAGTACCTCTCAATATTCTTGTCAATAAATATGTCCTACCTTTTTTTCAAAAAAAATCCTCGTTTTTTCATTGATTTTTGAGAAATTGTCCTCGAAAAAAGACCTAAAAAAATTCCTGGCTACGCCCATGATGCCAGGTACCGTTATTTGAAGACCAAGAAACTCAATTCCAAAAACCCCTCTGTAGGCTGCCCCATAGACACTAACTACAGAATTTGAAGAAAATCCGTCCAGTGGCTTAGGCTGTAGATCCATACACAGACAGACAGGCGTACAGACAGATAGACAGACAAACAGACAGAATTGTAGGAACGACTTTTTTCGTACTCTTTATCATCGTAATGTCATGTTTAATTGTTATCTCAAAATTTTTTTTTCTGCACGATTGCAAAACCTGCCTTATAGTACCTACTAGCTACCCGCCCCGGTTTCGCACGGGTACTATGCTGATACTAAACCATGTTATAGGACGCGCTATTTATAGGCTCGCTCCTGCCGCCCCGGCCGGCTGGTGGTGCCACAAACGCTACGTCCCGCAATTTTTAAATCTGTAATATCTTCGAAAATATTCATTTAAATCACATGTTGTAAATGGCAATTTCGATCTACATGAAATGCACAACGTATCTAATGTATTTAATTGGGTAGGGATTGATACTGTATCGTTTAAAATATCTTGGTAAATAGCCCATATTTCTTTAGTAGTACATAAATTTGATCTATCTCGTAAGGTTTGGCCAGCGTTTGCAATATAAGCGCAGAAAAATATGTTTATTAAGATATCGCATTACTAATCTTTAAATTTCTCGGCTTTTCTCTATGCATGTTTTATACATATAAACCTTCCTCTTGAATCACTCTATTTATTCAAAAAAAAAAAACGAATCAAAATCCGTTGCGAAGTTTTAAGAATCTAAGCATACATAGGGACATAGTGACAGAGAAAGCGACTTTGTTTTATACTATGTAGTTATAATCGCAAGTAAAAAAGGTCAACAAATATGAGTTTATCGGTATTTTTTGCATATCAGCCTTTGCTACCTCTCTGAAAAAAATTCATAGTTCCTCATCTATCAGTGCGGAACAATTTATACTTCCTCGATTTTCTTGTTTAACGTCAGAACAGCAATTTTCCAGTCAATGCTATACGCCTGTGGAATTCCCTACCGAGACAAATAAGAAGTTTACGTGACATAGTTCTTTTCCGTAAAGAACTCTTCAAACATTACCAACTTCATCCTGGCTAACTATTTCTCTCTCTCTCTCTCTCTCTCTCTCTCTCTCTCTCTCTCTCTCTCTCTCTCTCTCTCTCTCTCTCTCTCTCTCTCTCTCTCTCTCTCTCTCTCTCTCTCTCTCTCTCTCTCTCTCTCTATCTGTCTATCTATCTATCTATCTATCTCTCTATCTCTCTCTCTATCTCACTCTTCATTATCTCTTCGTTTGATTTCTGAAAGCGCAGATTTTCATACTAAAATCATTAACTCAAAATCTATCTAATCTTTCATTAACTCATCTTTGAATTTGTAATTGAATTAATTTTTTTTTAAGCATAATCCTCTTTTCCATATTTATAAATCTTAACTTTAACTTTTGTTTATTTTAAGATTGCCACTAGTTTTTAAGATATTCTATCTTAATGAGTGTAAGCAGTCAATGAATGAATAAATAAAATCTAAATATATGTGCTTTTTAATCCGACTATAAGACTGGTTCAACTGCTGCATGAGTGCAACGTAATTTCAAGGGCAGAGACGTTACAAATGGTAATAAAATGAAACCAAAAATTGAAACAACAAAACAGAGAAAGGGCTTCCACCGTCCATAACAAAACTTACCGGTAGCCGGCAATCAGCAAAAATAAAAACAACAACAAACGATTAACGTGACAATTTATATTCAACTATGTCAACTGTCAAAATATTTCCTTTTCACTAAATAAGGGTATGGAATTCATGAATTCAGTAGAAGATCACCTGAAAAACCGCCTTTTCAACAGTTTTCAATTATAATTTTCAAAACGGATGTTTGAACCATATTCGAGTGTCTAGTCGCTCTCACTATACTTTGGATTAACCCATCAGCAAAAATCAAGTATTTTGTTTGTTTTTATATTTTTTAATCAATTTTTTTGCAACAATCAAAACAGTGCAAAGGTATTTAGACCGGTTCCTATTTTATGTTCTTAATTCATACCTACGCGTTATTCGTTCACATCTTCTATGAAATTGTGTCTATCGTCACTTAAGTTATTACGTCTCTTAAGTCTAAGAATTTGTGAAACATTTTAGTCATAATCACTTCAAATTGGTATAAGGTATACGAAACTGAAAGAGACAAGAAAAAAAAAATGATATACAAAAACCAAACCGAAAGATTTGAAAGACGAATTGTGTTTTCTTATTTATATTGAGCCAGGCTTCAGGGTGTATCTTTAGTATGATACAAACTCTCAAAGTGATCACAACTACAATACAAAATAAAAGTGCTTCCCAAGACTCGAATTTAACTATTATTACGAAAAAATCCAAGTGCTCAAAAACAAAACTTAGACCCAAAAGTGATTTGACATTCAAAGCAAAACAAGAAAACAAAAATTATGTCGTCCCTTAAGATCAGTGCAATCCTCAGTCTTGTCATTATCTGCGCCAGTTATACACAAGCTGCTGTGTTTACTCAGCCCGCTGGCTACAGTCCTGGTTAGTATCCTTGTCTTCTTAACAATTAATCAATATTTATCTTTGTAAGGTTCAATAGACTTGAAAACTTTGCTGTTAACACTGTTATTTGTTTAAATTACGTCTCAGAGACAGTTATTTTTTTTTTTTATTTAAAAAAACGGTCGCATCATTTTTTGACACATCTATACATTTGCATTACTTATACGTAATACACACTTTACCGCTGAATATAGCCCGACGGCATCGGTCGGCTAAAAATAGCATATTCAATTCACGTTATACCTTCACTGAGTGATACATACAGTGGGAGTGTGTTATTATGGGATCACATGGAACTTTTCCATTCGAATGCAATTATTTTATTTGCCCTTGGGCAACGTAAGCTCATCGCTGGTTGCGTGAAAATAAGTTAATTGTTTTTGGAGTACATCAAAAGGGGGAGTGGTTTATTCCAATGACATATTTAGGTATTTCTGTTTCTAAAGGTGCAGTCACATAAAGAAATTGTCTAAATTTGAACATTTGTCAATTTCATTTTTGACAGATGATGCTACTACTTGAAAACAATAAACAAATAACATCACTAGCCTACGTCGAACGAAATTCGCAACTCCGTTTCATTATCATAACTTGAATTAAACAGCGATTAGCTTGATAAACAAATTTCTCAAGACATTAATTCACAAATGACCAGTGAAACAGCAAAAAAAAATTAAAACACGGAATGGTATGTTAAGTCACGCGTCAGTTTTGGCAGATTTTCGTCCAAGAAGCCGGTTATACCAAGTGGATAATTGCCTCAAAAATGCTTCAAGAGCTTGAATTTCCAGTTTTTGTTTTCTTTTTCTAATCGGAATTCTAATTTAGTTTGCAAATTACCAGGAAAAAATAATTCCAAATGACGTCAATTGAACCAATTAAAAAGCAATGATGACAAAATCTAAAAATTTTAACTAATCATCTCTCTTTTTATTTCTTACAGCACATCCTGGTAAATGTCTTGACACAATTACCCGTCGTTTCATGCTGCCAAATAAGGAATACAAACCAAAAGGTATTTGCGCCGTTTTGTCATGTGATATTGAATCATTGACAATCAATATCGAAACATGTCCCTACATGGATATGCCAGAATGTGAAGAACTCAAGACAGATTTAAATTGGTCTTTCCCCAAGTGTTGTCCGCAATACGTGTGTACGGACTTTAAAACTGGTGAAGCAGTTATATTCTCAGCATAATTTTGACAGTTACAAAAATAGTAACTGAAATATTCAAAAACGTGATGTTAGATAGTAGTTGAAGTACAAACTTCATAATCTCATTGCACTGACCTTTTTCTGAAGTGATGAAACCAATATTACAATTTTGGTTCCGTGAAATTTTTGGCAAGAAGAGAACAAAATTCAAAATAATATCATTTCCCAATATGGCCAGTGTTGAACTCATTAGATGTTAAGAAATAAGTATTTATTTACACGCACAAAGTATTTATATATTTATATTAAAAGAAATCAACTCATTCCATTTTTGAATGAATGAATGAATTAAACTATTTTAATATTTATTAAAAAAGAAGAAAAGAGATAAATTATGTAAATGTAAAAATTGCTGAAAGGCAATAATTTTATTGATGGAATTCGTCATAAAAATTTATTAAGTATGCGATTTTTGCGAACTGTACCAAATTTGTTAATTTTTTTGTATAGTTATGTTAAGTAAAAGAAAAGAAAAAGAAAACAAAACAAAGCACTTATAATGACTCAATCATTACAAAAAAATAAAATAATTTATTAAACAAAATATTAAATCAAACGACTTTTCTTGAGATTTTTTAATACTAATGCTTGATTTGTGGGGCAAATCATGTATTCAATTAATTTGTGACTTGAAAGCAACTCCACAAATGTGAAGAATTACGATAGCAGAGTGTGACGAACGCAATGCTTTGAACGACTTCTGGGGTCACAAAGCTGCTGAGCCTCGATTTATGAATGAAACTGATTGATTAGAAGTTTGACCAAATGCTCAAAGTCACTTTTTAGCAATAATCTTTTTCGGCTTTTATATGAAATAAAACGATTTGACATCTTAAGGCAACATCAATGTAGTACGCATTCGACATTTTCGCTCCAGCTCTTCCGATATCATCGCTACCTTATTTAACTTGCTCACTCCTCATGGCCTCATACGGTAAATGTAATTTCTTGACTGAAGAATACAGCCGTCATGGTCTTTCTTGCCTTAAAGACCACCGCATCTTCTCCAACGTCCGTCCATCTTTATCTTGCTTATCTACAAGATAAGCAAAAGCATGAATCTGTTTCTGACGATGGTATAACTCGAACCCATTTATGGTGTCTATCCGCAAAAAATGTTCACCCTACAAATTAGGTTTGTTTTTTGAAGCTATAGAGTAGATAATATAGAGAGTAAACTCTTACCCTCTTTGCCTAAAACACCCTCTTTTTTTCAGAGGTGAAATCAAAGATAGCGTTTTATTTGAATTAACGGCTGCAATTGAACTTGATTATTTCCACTTTACATTTTGATGGCAACTGATGTTTATTGCGGCAGTTTTGAAAGAAGATATCGACATTCTTGATTGTTTCAAATCAATTTAGTTTTGGTCCAAATGGAAACAAACAGAACTGTCAAATAGCATGAATTTTCGTTTTTCCTCAAAATATGTGGTGGTTTCGTTCCTCAGTGTACGAAATCTGAGTTCACCTTGGGTAAAGTTCAACAAACGAACCTACCAGGACCAGGGGCCGAATTACCGCACACGTGATAGAGTAACGCGTGACTTAATTATGTGTTTTTGGCAATACTACTCACGTTATCGAGCACTTTAGTACCACAATTTGACAATTCTTTCATCAGTATTTGAACGAATTGAAATTGATAAATAAACAGCCAGACCGATGTTGTGTAATATAAAGTGAATTTTAGAAAGAAAAATACTACTCACTCACTTACTTGTTTCCTATAAGCCGAGTTCACACTGCACAATTAGTTGGACAGACTTCGTTTGATGGAAGTTGGATGGTCGGATGTAGTTTGCGTTCACACTTATCAAGCTTGTCGTCCAACTTTATGTCACACTCCGTAGCTTCTAGATTTTCAAAAATATTTTAAAACAATCCAACATGTTGTCGTTCATTGGTCGTTCAAGCCAAACGGCTCGCGTACACTGAATCCGATTTATTGGGCGATATCGGATCGGAACTGTTCGGACGACAATCTCGGACGTTCGCCTGCATACACTGCTGCCGTTCTCTGACAATAATTGAAAGACAGCCTGTTATTGAATTTATTTATTTCAGTTCAATTGAAACTTTTTTCCATAGATTTTTAATGACATCTCTATTATTATACGCCTTAGAAAACTTATTCTACATTGGTGTCCTACTAAAAACAAAATTTATTATCTTTTTACTATCCATTGTATAGGCAAACTGATGTACGACGTCCGATAAATCCAAACAAGTTTGGATTTGTCTGTTGATCGGATGTAGTCGGACGACATCTGACGTTGCCGGTTGGAGTGGTGTATGTGCTCTCTTTGCTTAACACATGTTTGGTTCGAACGTCAGAGTTTGGCCGACAACGGCCGATTATAATTCGGACGATGTCTGATTTAGTGTACGCGAGCCGAAAGTCTGTCCAACTAATTGTACAATGTGAACTCGGCTATAGGCAACTCATAATCGCTCTGATTCAACACGTTTTACAACTTCCCATTTCGGGGATCCTTAATTTCCGATTTCGAACGGTTATGTGATTAAGCACTCTATTGGTAGTAAAACAACTCTCGGCGAACTTGCCAATTCCTCGCGAAAAGCGATAGTAGTGGGAAAACATTTTTAGTTTCTTCAATTTGAACCTCAAAATCCAAAAGATTTTGATGTGGACCTCAGCAAAGCCTATGACAAAATACCCCATATCTTCATAATCTTCAAACTTAATGCCCTAGGTAGCTAACCAGTACTGATTTCCCACATACAGTTATACATTTGCAGAATGATGAAATAAAATACATTTTATCCTCTGAATCTGAACCCATACTGGCAAACATCTGGTGTTCTACAGTGACGTTCAAAACACCAGATTCTTTAATTTTAGTGTTATCTGATGATAAAAAGAATTGAATTTTTGCCCTTATATACATACACACACACACATTTATATACAGCGATTGGTAGAAACATTTGTAATACCTTCTGTCCAATATGCACCCTAAGCTTAGACATCTCACATCTCAGTGTCTCAAGCGAATTGAAGCCGTTCAGCGTAGATCTCTTCTTTTTGCACAGCTTGGTCTTACCTGGATAAAGGCATATACCCTCCAAACTGACGAAGATCGATCATGCAATCGTTCAAAAGAATCTAATCTCTTATGCTATTCGCAAAAATACGTTTTATTCTACTTTAATTGATAAAAAAAAACATTTTTTTTTTTCAAATCTTTCCAATATGAAACCATATTGAAAACAAACCCATCACTTCGCTGAAAGAAACATATGATCGACACAGTTGTGGCTTTATAAATGTTTATATGAATATGTTTACTTAATGGGTCTTTCAAACCCATTCATTCTTGCAAAATTCATACATCCACTCACGTAATGCTCATTTGATAAAAATTACAGCCTTCTCGTACTTGACTCATAGTAAATTCTTTAAGTGTCGCTGATCACGTTTATGAAGCACATCCACATGAAAACTAATTACATATATTATTTCCCATCTGTATACAAAAGAAGAGGTTTTTGTAAAGACAATAATTATTCAAAATACTTCCGTTGAATGTGCACTCCTATTTACATATGTGATCATTTAACTTTGCTAAGGTCAGAACACATATAATTCATTGGCTTTATTTTCTGAACAAGTTATCATAGCTCTGAGCATAAAGCAGCGTGTCAAGTAATATTGCATAAATCATTGCTGATTGATTTTATTATTGTTTACAAGAAAGGCTAGATAATATGCTTCGTTCTTGAAAAGAACAACAACAAAATATTACTGAATCCTACGTCAATATAAAAAGGCGCTTAGAAATGTAAATGTTAATACCTAGAATCTTTAAAACAAAGTAAAATAGCCAAATCGTGTGTCAACCGCAAAGACATTCCAAGAAGTACAAAACTTAGAGTTCAAGACGTGCGTCATGAACTTACTATCAGTTAGAATCTGTCCCTAAAATAGAAAGCATTTATTTACCTTATGAATCTAAGATTGGCTTGAATGAGTCATTTGACACAGCTTTTTTGTCTTTGGACATTGTCATTTTTAATTCAAAAATTAAAAATTCTAATCGGGAGTTTGGTTTTGGGTAATAAAAGACGTGTGATCGAATTCAATAGTCCTGTTCATGTGGTTTTTAGAAATTTGTTCTTAGACATACACATGACTAATGCCAATTGATTTTTTATTTTCAAGTAAACAATTTCTGTTTATAGAAATGTTGTTTTAGTCGGTGAATTTTTTTTTTTTTTGAAAAAAATTTTACGCTACTTTAATTCATTCATTTAAAATGTATGGGTTTATGATGACAATGGCGAACAAATATTTCGTTTCCACTCGGACAACCTTGTCGGACGAGGTTTACATAGGTAAGTTATATAAAAGTTTGCGGTGTTAGACTTTGTAACAAGACCATTTGAGCATTGTCATCCTAGCGTTGACTAGACCATTAACACCAGGTGTTTACCAAGCGAAAGTGTTGTTGGAAAGATCAAAGTGATGGCAGATAATGCTTTTTTGTGCTATCTTGAAAACATTTGATCTTTAGCAGAGTTTTTTGAACCTCAGAGTTTTGATTTGCGTTCTCTAATAAAAAGCCCTGATAACTTTGGACTTCGATGAAACATCACTGCTCATTCTTGAAGTATCCTCTGTTGTGATGACTAACTCCACGTACATACATAAATTTATGGTAGCGAAACAGAGCAGTGAACATTTCTCACAACCATGCCTTGTGAGGGAATGGAGGGGACTTACAATCTTCTGCCGGTTCCAACGGCTAATCGAGAAAGTGCTTTTCATTTCAATGATTTTACTAACGAAGGACATGCCAATTCCTTGCGAAAAGCGATACCCGTGGAAAAACATTTGTTGGTTTCTATTGGGGCTCCTACCGCGAACATCACGCGTAACAAGCAGACATACTAACCATTTCGCCATGGGCACCACTGGCTAACTCCAGAGTAATAGATAGATATAATATAATAGATAGTAAAAAATAAAATCAAGGCAGATCTCTATACTTGCTTCGATGAAGCGCTGCTCATTCTTGAAGTATCATCTGTTGTAATGAGTAGCTCTAGTCTCTAGATAGTAAAAAAATGAAATGAAGTCAGTGTTTCATTTAAACTTCACCATCGTCATAAGTATTTTAAGAGGTTTTTCATTCAAAACGCTATTCCAAATGTTAGTGATATATGTAAGTAATTGCAATTAATATACAGTGTTAAGTTTTTATAATATAAAGCCATTGCTTAAGTTTTTATAATATAAAGCCATTGCTTTGTATTGAAATCACGTATCCATCTATGTACCTATAAAATTTTTAACTTCCTGTCTTATTAGTTGTTATTGCTTTCATCCCATAAATCGTAGTTGAGAATTTCAGCATGCATTTTATCTTTACGTACTAATTGTTTCGATTTTATTTGATGAGCCAAGCCATGTGTTTTTGTAGTGTAAACAGTGACCGAATTCAAAAGGGATTCAAAAGATTTTTCAACGCAGATGACAAGTTAATTTTGTTCAGCTGATAATGAACACTTCCTGACAGCATATTGGCTCCACCTGAGCTTGAGTCTGCAAATTCTATGATGAAGCAGATATTTTTTCGAACTCGCTCGGTTGCGAGAGTCCTTAAAGATCTCAACATACATAAATCCGCTGGTCCAGATGGTATCCCCGCCATTATTCTGAAGAGGTGTTCTTCTACGCTGGCAAAACCACTGCGTTAACTTTTCCATCTTTCCTATTCTGCTGGGATTTTTCCGAGCAGATGGAAAACTGCATTTGTCCAGCCTGTCCCTAAAAAAGGCGAATTTTACTCTCATCCCAATTACCGTCCAATTGCACTTACGTCCCTTCTTTCCAAGGTCATGGAAACGTTAATAAACCGTCAACTTATGAAATATTTTGAAGAACGAAAGCTTCTCAATGACCTTCAGTACGTGGGGTGGCCGTGGTGCAGTGGTAGAGTGTTCAGTAGGTAGGCCGGACGCGTGGGTTCGAATACCGCTCTTGGCATCTACTTTTCTTTCAGCCTCCCAGTTTCATCTGGACGTGCGCCGCCCTTGAGGTTAAAATTACATCCACCTTATTTTAAGGTACTGCACCACAAAAAAAAAGTGAAGGCTGCTACACTGGTACACTAGTACAATGGACCGGTAATTAGGTCTGAGTTCTCCTGAGCCTCCTGGTTTTTATATAAAAAAAAAAAAAAAAAAAAAAACCCTTCAGTACGGCTTTCGTGGCAAAGGTTCCACTGGTGATTTCATGGCTTATCTCACCGAAAACTGGAAATTAAGCATTTGATAGAGTTTGACATCAGGCTCTTTTATCGAAAATGCGTGCTTTTGGTATCGATGAGTCTCTTCTTCGTTGGATTAGAAACTACCTTTCCGACCGTTCAAAAGTTGTGTTGAATGGCCTCAAGGCTGATACCCACTTCATAAATGCTGGTGTGCCCCAGAGTTCCGTTTTGTCTCCGACTCTCTTCCTCATTTTCATTAATGATCTCTTGTCTGAAACTTCTAATCCGCTTAACTGTTTTGCTGACGACTTGACCCTCAGTTTTTCATATTCGTTTCCAAATTCACGTCCCTGCTCTTCGGATGTGGAACTGGAGCGGTTGCGTATGATAAGCTCATTGAATTCTGACTTTGACAGCATTGTTGCATGGGCTCTTATGAACCGAGTAGAATTCAATAATTCGAAAACTCAATGCTGTCACTTGTCGTTGAAGCTTAACACTCGCCCTTTGCCATTATCCATGAATGGTACCTGCATCGAAGAAATCGAAAAGCTGTCAGTACTTGGTATGTGTGTAAACGATGATCTTCGTTGGAATGACCACATATTTGAAGTCGCCATAAACGCTGCTAAATGCTTATGTTTTTTAAGACGATGCAAGAAGTTCTTCACTCTTCAAGGCCTTCATCCGCCCAAAACTGGAGTATAACTCCCATATGTGGTCAGGTGCACCTCAAACATTTTTGCGCCTGCTTGATAGGGTACAAAATAGAGCGTTAAAGTTGATAGGTGATAGTTCAATCGTAGAATCGATTGATTTTCTTGAACATCTTCGAAATGTTACCTGTCTCTTTCTCTTTCACCGCTTTTTCTACAAACAGTGCTCTAGTGAGGTAGCCAGTTGCATTCCTCCCCTGAAACAATTTTGCTGCAACACCCGCCTCGCTAGGAATGCTCATCAGTTTTACCTTGAGCCCAACTTCGGACGTACAGTCAAGTATAGAGATTCATATTTTAGTCAGACCACCTGAATGTGGAATGCTTTACCTTGCTCTGTGCTTCCTTTGCATTACGATTCACAAACATTCAAAAGCAACGTGCATCGGTGTCTCCTATTAAACCCTCCGCTACTTTTCCTCGCACTGTGTTTATAACATTAGAAGGGTAGTCATAACCCCTTGATGTGAGCGTTAATTAAAAAAAAAAAAAATGTATTCATCACAACAATTACATACTTTAGTTTTTGAGGTTCGTATTTAGATAATTCCAAAAACGTATGTGATTTTGAAACTAAGGGGCCAGTTATAGCGATCAGGAAAACGAATCAGGAAAAATTTTCAAATGGAATAATCACTATGTTTTCGTTACAATTGAATGAGAAATGTTATACCAATCAATAGTAAACAGCCCAGAGAATTTTTCTTGTCAAGAAAATGTTCAATTGAACAAATACTTTGCCGTAAAATTGTATTTTTCTATTTTTCTGATGGAAATGGAACAGGAAAAGAGAAAAATACAAATTAAACAGAAAATATTTGTTCTATTATATCTTTTTTGGGCACAAAAAATTCTTTGACTGATTTGCCATCGATTGGTATAACATTTGTTATTCAATTGCAACGAAAACATAGTTATTATTCCATTTGAAAATTTTTCCTGATTCGTTTTCCTGATCGCTATAACTGGCCCCTAAGCTAGAATAAAGACAGTCATTATTTAAAGCATTTAAACATCAAATTTTTCGGTTTTACCCACTGGAGGGATTTATGTATATAGGTATCTTATGTACTTACATATGAACTTATAGGTATGTGCTTTTATAGAAATTCACAGAATAACTCATATAGCTATGTAACAATGAAGCAATAAATTTTAATTTTTGACAAAAGTTAATTCCTTGTGAAAATTGAAGTATATGAGGGAGGAATCGCGGGCTTGATGCACGCATAAACATTCAATTTCTATTTCTATCAAAAAAAAAATTTAAGAATTCATATACCAGCATCACAAATAAATTCAAGTTCTAGAAGTTTGAAGAAATACAAAAAATTGAATCATCTGACCCTTGAAGGCCAAACTCGACTTGTTTTCAATTTACTGATCATTATATTTTTTTTATCAATATATATAAAATGATCCCCATATTCCAACAGGAACGGAGTTGGGAATGGAAAATTAGAAGCTACTCCACAGATTTCAAAATTTGGGGTGCTACATTATCTGCCTTCATCAGTAACTTAAACTATATTTCATCCCTATAATGCCACGGGAACAGAAACGGGAACGAGAACGGGAACCTTAAAGTTACTTAACTGACTTCAAATATTCTTTCAACGCTAGGATGTAACATTATCCCTCAGTGAAATAGATTTACATTTATTTCATTCACATATTTCCACGGGAACAGAAGATTCTAGCAGGAATGGGTTGGGAACGGAAACTTGGAACTACTGGACAGACTTTAAAAATTCTTTCAGCATTAGGATGCCACAGTGTCCCACAGTAAGAAAGATTATATTTCATCCCCAAATTCCCACGGAAAACTAAAAACGAGAACGGGAAACTTAGAACTACAGACCCGAGCAAAGCCGGGCGGCTCAGCTAGTAGTGAAATAAAAATTAAAATTTGACTCTCCAAATCAAAAACACAGAAACAAATATAATTCCATCTTCGTTCCCAAAACACCTTATTCCTATAATTATAATAATTTGATTGACCGTTAGCATAATCTCAGAGCTTCAACTTAGGCGTAATTTGTTTGTTTGTTTTGCTTTCACCATATTAAAAAATAAAAATATTTTTTTATACCTACATAATGCATAATGTATTTTTACTTGCTTCTGGGAAGATAGAGTTTTGATTTTGCTGAGTCATAAGGTGTGTTTTCAAGTTGCTTGCCTTCACCGACGCTAGGAGGCGGTACAAAAAATCCATAGATAAACTTCAATTTTAGATAGCTAAGTCACGAGTATGAACTTTTATTTACCTTTCGTTATGATATAGGTCCTATATCATAACGAACCACGCGCTCCGTGGTTTTTTCAAATGCTTAATCACTTTTAAGTGTGCCGCTATAACAGACAAAGACAAAATGAAATAGTTGTCTTTCAATCCCTCAAAAAAGGTAGACTAAGAGCCAACTGCAAATTAGTGAGCCTAACACCCTAGAAGGTCAGTGTTATTGAATAGGTTTGTTTGTTCTAGAACTTGGTCTGTAACTTGGTCATTACAAATCTTTTTAAAAACAACTCATACCGAAAATTAAATTTTTTTGAAAAACCTAAACTCGTATGTCAAAATAAGTGTTTTTAAGCCCTGGGTTTTCCCTCAACTCGCCCTAGGTCTTAGCTAGGGTGAGTTTGGGCTAGGAACAGGGCTGTCCAATTGCACGTATTTTTGTTAAAATGACAGGGATGTGTGGTGACCTTGAGGTTTTTTGAGGACCCAGGTTTTTTTAATATCTCATAGTTTTGTTACGTAAATCTGGGTCAACCTTAACGAACCTAATAGGTATCTGACTTCTGACACAAAAATTTTTATTAATGCTCCATAGTTTCTTTTTCAGAGCTCTTTCAGGTTGATGTTATGGTAACAAACAAGGACGTCAAATGGCATTTAATAAGAGCTACATATGTGCATACAAGGTTTGTTCGTTGAAACCCTAGGGTCGCCCTGGGGTCGCCACAAAGCGTTTTTTGAGAAACCTAAAGTCGTTAAAGTTAGGTATCAGTCAGTCCTCAGTCGTTTTACAACGGCTTAATAAACTACTTTGTTATTGCATTAAAATCCCCAAAGAGAGTAGGTAAGATTCTGACAAGAAATACAAATCATTCCATGCATTCATTCACACACAAATTTTGCAGAAGGCTCTTAGTCTATGAACAATGATGAACATTGAACAGCATCATGATCGCAAAAACGTTATTACATTTAACATTATAGGATTTTAATTGACAGAATTAACCTACATATATATGTGGATATACGTCAGTCTTTGGGTCAGTTATCTATTGTGTTAACGCAGTGTACGCAATTTCTCCACAACAAGGTGATAATGCATGACACTACAAATTGTGTTTGTTTCTATTAACGTGAGTCTTTGTTAACATCCAACAAAAAAGCAATCATATGCATTAATAGCTCATTTCATCTTTTTATATATTTCGAAACAAATAAATGAATCGAAAAAGTAATTCCCAGTACTCATAGAAGTTTACTCAAGAACAAATTTACTAAATTAGTGCTGGGAATACCTAAGCCTTGACAGATGAATAGCTACGAACTCATTATGGGGTTTCTCCCAAACACATCGTATGTTCTTTTGCCTTGATTCACATTGGCGAAAATCACTTGCATTTATTGGAATTATTAAATATGAGGCAGTAGTTTTTGATTCGGTCAATGTGCAAAGACGATGATCATGTGAATTTAATAGTTGAACTCATTATGATCGGATAAGTCGTAAAGTAACTTGAGAAAACAACACAAAATCTGAGTTCTTGAGAGCATCTTGTAGTGTTCTACATTTATTTTCAAACACTCTCCTAACCTAAACTGTTTCATAAGAAAAATGTCCCCCCTGTGGTTTATCTTCTTGAATACAAAGGGAAAAGAATACATTTTTGGGAAAAATGAAAGAGGTATTCTCCTGAAAGTAGACTATATTTTAAGAACAAGAAACCGTTATTTCAAAGATCAGTGATTGATTGATATACTTTGGGATGCGGTTTTTTTGTCATACTCTAATAGCGTTTTTCATTGAAATTCGACAGGTTTACTCTCAAATCGAGAACTACTCCTTTCAATGAAACATGTTTTTAAGTTTTTTCCTAGTATTGGAGCTTAAATTGATGTTCATATTATATAGGAATTCATATTTTCACATTTTGTAATTTGGTTTTTTCCAGTAAATCACTTACATATTTCTAACTTATTTGTTCGCTTGTTCATTTCAACATTTTTTTAAACCTAAATTTAAAATTATCAAATTATTTTCCATTTGGCGTTTGACATAAAAAATGTTTTTGCATGTGTACGTGAATTCAGAGTAGATCTCCCAACCAAATGTTGCGTTTAGAGTTACTCCGCGGATCTACTCTATTTTTCAATGAAACATGAAAAATAGAAAAAGAGTAAATCTTTTCACAAAAGGAGTAACTCCTTTCGTCAATGAAAAACGATATAATTAATTAGTAGTACCACTTCTAATGAAAGGTAAAGATGAAGAGCTGGTATAGGGTCGATATCACCCAGCGGCATATTTTCCCCGTCACCATCGCTTTCAATTGGTGGCGGTGGTGGTGTCCTTGGTCGACCAAAACCGAACGGAGAACCAGTTGGGTTGATGGATTTTTGAAGCTCAATCAGTTCCACTACACTTTCCTCCAACATGGTAAGACTTATATGTTGTGATGGCTCTCCTCCTGTGGTAGTTAAGTTTTTTTTTGTTGTTGGCCATTTTTCTTTTTAAATTTGCTTTGTAGTGTATCCAAACCGGTGAGACACAACTACACTATGGTTGAAGTTGTCTTCCATAATAGGGGTGTAAAACTACCAAGTGCTGCAAATCGATCACTATTGTAGTAAACCCGTCGCATTTGGGGTCAAAATTGGCGCCCAATCAAGGCAAGTTGACAACAATTGCGGCAAATCACCCGCTATGCTACCGAATCCACCACAATATAAAAGAGGGAAATCAACCGGAATTACACCAAAACTGACGAAATTTTTGCAAGTTCATCGTGGTTGCTGCTATTCGGACGCAAATGCCTAACATCAACCACCAGTTTGACAGTTGACAAAAATCTGGTCAAAATTGCGACAGATCGTTGCCAAATGAAACACATTAGCCGCAGTTGCAATCACAATGTTTTTGCACAGATGTCCATATTTTGTTTAGTATCCGTCAAATCCAACTCAGACGATGTTTCTTCGAAGTTTAAATCTTTATTTCCCATTTTTAATCGAAACTCCGATTTTCGAACCTCGGCGCGATCTTGTCTCAGAAGTATTTTCCTTAGCTCATAGGAGTAGTGCGACACTGTCGTGCACAGAGATCTTTATGGAAAAGTTATGAATCAAAGATTAAATTTTTAAAGCTAGCACTAACGTGAAGATGAATTAACGTTTACTTTTTATACATGAGGCCAAAAATATCATTTTCAGATGTGAATTCAAAAATATAAAGTCCGTCTTTACTTTTTATTTTCAGTTGTTTACTTTTTATTTTCATTTTCCATTTATTTGTATACATTTACAATTTTTGTAGTATTCACATGTAAACTAAGATAATGCAAATTAGTTTTTACAAAATGCATCTCGTTGTTGAGTTGTGTTATCATGTTTTTATTTAACATTTACATTTTACATATTTTTTATTTATTTACTTCTGCAGCGTGATTTTCTTATTTAATAAGAAAATTTCACGATTTGAATTAGTAATCTTTTCTTACATCTAACCACTTCTTTTCCTCGCACAGAAAAGCTCTTAAATCACCATTCAAAATTTTATCTTTTTCACATTCATTTTCTTATTTTGTTGCTGTTTTCTAGTAAGCAAATCTCTGATCGGGATGATATCCCAGTATGTCCAATGCCGGATTGCAAGCAAAGTTAATCATTGGAGGTGGTCCACACATAAGCACAATTGTATTTTCGTCAGCTGGATACAGATGATTTTTGATCAATTCTTCATTGATAAAGCCTACACTGAAGGCCCAGCCTGAAAACCAACAAGAAATGTATTAGTTGGAATGAATTAACAAAAGATTATACTCTGATCTACAATAATGAAAACAAAGATTACAAAAAGAAAATCCGCTAAACTAATTATATCCTCTTACTATAGGAAAATACTATGTACCTTATGATGTCCATTCAGGATTAAAAGCAGGCATTGATAAAAGTTTTAATTTGGTTTTTCTTTGTACAATTAGATTATATCTAAAAAGCGTTTTAAATAAAATGAACAACTTTGTCTAAATAAGACGCAACACATAGTTTAACAAGACGGCAACATTAAGTTCATTTCCTCAATAACTAAAACGCATGTTTGCGTCATAGCCTAACCGTTCCAGGCCCGGTATACAGGTGTAGTTAACCATTGGAGGTGGACCACACAGAAGGACAAGAGTTTCTTCGCCGGGTGGAAAGAGATGATCTTTCATCATATCATCAGTAACATAACCTTGACTGAATGACCAACCTAGAATTTAAGTAGGGGAAATGAGAGTTTAAAAGGAGGAAATAAAACGACAAGTTAAAACAACAGGTGCAGAAATCATAACAACAACAAAAAACGAACGAAAGAAAACTATACAAATTTCAAGTTGTTAAAAATAACGATGTGATTATACAAAAATAAAATTTTATATAAGGTTCATTATACGGTCAGAAACAAAGTATTGCAAAAGGTTATCTTAAAGATCAAAAAAGGACTCTTGCAAAGATGAAGACATCGAAACACTTAGTGTGACTTAGTATTGCCCTGAAATGCAGCAAGGTGAACAGATTGGAAACACTCAGGAGATCAAACGGTTCACTCAATTAAAAGCAGGACACTTAGACCTGTGTTAGACTTAGTTCCCAAGAAAATAAATAACAATCTGCTCTCAAAAATCCAGAGGTGAACACAATAAATCTACTAGACTTAGCTAGTACATATCATCGCTATAGTCCATCAAATATGGTGTGGGGTCTTTTGTCAGATTCAACTTCACCTGGAACTGGCGATATATATCTAGTTATGCTGCAGTTACGTTTTATGTATGTACCCATCGGTGCCTTAGCTGTCTAGCCTAAGCGTGTTACCCCTTTCCCAGAGTGTCTTAGCTCCTTTTTGCTTAAAACGCAAAACTTCAGTGCAAATACATCCTCTGCTTCATATGTGATACTTATCAACGCTTACCAACGCGGAAAACTCGACAATTTCGAACCCCAAAGGTCAATATGTCTTGGATGTACCAAGGCCTTCCCCAGCACTCTGGATACTGCTCTCGAAACCTACATTATGGATGTATTCTCAAAGACAATCTGTAATTTCGTCCAATTCGATTTTCCTATGATACTTTTGAAGAGAGCGATGACTTACTGCACACCTCATTACACATACGCGTCCATTTTCTAATGCTGACTAAATGGCTATAAGCTTATTTACAAAGAATGACTGCAACGACAGCCAAGCTGAGGGAAAGGCTTCAGGGGTATCTAAGCTCTTAATTATTTTTCGAGAGAATATGAACCCAAACAATATTAATCACTTCACACGATACGATAGTATGTTTACGGATCTTTGTTAGCAATGAACAACATATTTTTGAAAAGTTTTCCAAACAGTAAACATTTGCGTTTCTCTGGATAGGACACATTTGATTAGTCAGAGAAGATTCTAATGGAACTTTAGAGTTCAATGTAGCATTAAATTTGGGTACTACTTTGAAGATGGAGATATGTTTGATAATTCATTGACAGAACATTGAAAATTTAACTCATTTTATGTAAAGTGTTAAAAGAATTTAGTTTAAATATTTATATTTCGTTTGCTTACGCACCTCTGATTGAAACAATCGCAATAATGATTGGTTGATTGATTTTCTATTTTATAAAGATGTAATGAAATTATGACGCGCATCAAAACAAAAAAAACAGAAATTATATTAAGAACAAAACAGCCCAACCCGAATTTTAGTAAAGAGTTGTAGAAATAGGAGATCAACTGTCTGACTCAAACGAATATAAGCATCAATTATTTTCGAAGATTATGCAAAATATTCTACAAATTCATAATTAGAGTGTAAATCTTTAAAATCAGAACAAACCCACAGCTGACAGACTCTAACAAAATAATACCTCAGACAGTTCGTCTGAAGGCCCAGTATTCTTAAATTCCATCCAATTTGCATTCGGTCTGGGAGCTCCAATTGAATTTACAACTAAAACCCTTACCTATCCCAATAACTTGATTCGTCATTCATACATTCAGAAACTCGCACGAAATTTATTCATTTATTCGAACAAAGTTTTTCAACAAATCGCTTTTACATTTTTCAAAAGTGAAAACATATCAACAGGTCAACGAAAACAAATAAAAAGAAAAAACTCAACAGATGGACGACGGCGAGGGGTAGTTTGTGTACAAAATAAATCATGAATCATGAAAAAAAATCTGACATGAGATATAAGTGCTGTTACGTAAAACAATGTAACAGAAATCAAATTAAAAATAAATTTTATTTGGCCTACCGCCAAAAGTGTGTGTTGATATTAGGAAATAAGTAATGACATGCTATTCTTGAGAAATTTGTAAAGTCATTATACTAATTGGTAACAAATCACGCACCTTCTTCAGCTCTGTCAACAGTATACCAAACCTTGAATTGATCTGGGTGTTCCTTTGCCAATACATCTAGTTCAGCCCGGCAGAGGATGTCTTTTTCGGTCTGAGAAGAAAAATTAAGGGTGATTTCATTATATCACAATAGAGTCAAGTTGAAAAACTCACTTGGTTAGCAAACAATAGCGCTAACTCCGTTTTGTCCTTCTCCTTGTTCCTCAGCACATCCCTGGCCAACTGTAGCATTGGCGTAATGCCAGTTCCGCCAGCAATCATATTAACTCGTTTAGCACTTACCGTCTTTGGTGGATCTTTGCGAAGCTTTTTAATGGAGAACTCTCCCATACCCAAATATTGCAAGCGGCCAGATGGCCCACGGAAAGCAATCTTATCGCCAATTTTCATTGACTCAAGATATTGTGTCATCTTGCCGCCATCGGGGAACTTTGGATGGATCTCTTTGAAATAAACCTTAACAACTAAATCCACGAAACCCTGGTCATCATCACAAGAAATTGGTGTATAGGGCCGGATGACCAACTCATCATTGATTGTTGATATCAGGTGAATATGTTGTCCTACAGGAAGGCCGAGGATATGTTGATTTGATGGAAGGCCGAAACGAAATCTGCGCGTATCATGGCTGAGATTCTCTTTCTCGATCAATGGCAGGAGATATTTGTCATTGGGATCCTGTAGTGTCTTTAGACGGGCCGATTTATTTGGTTTTGATTTGTTTGATTTTTTTGATTTGTTATTCAGAAAGTAGTGAACTAATGCGGCTCCAGCTATAACTGCTACTATTCCAACAGCAATTGGGATGATCTAAAAAAAGAGATATAAAAAATTTTACTACCAACAATTAAATCAAAGGCTAATTTTAATCAATCACACAAAATACCGACTCTAATGTAGTTTTCATGAAAGAATTTTTAAAATGGGTACTCATGATGCAGACGAAAGCAAAACAATCGAATAGTAAAGATTAAAAAAACATAATTGACGATAATATTATTTCCTTAAATATTCAATTATAATTATAATGCAAACAATTGTTGACACATACATATAACTATTAATCTTGAGATAACGGTTACTTTATTCAATCTTATCAGGTCTGAAATAAGAAACCAAAAGATTGTAACACAATCACGAGACTAATGATTCGCAATTTAAGATAAAGTACGATATAGAAAATATACAGTTAATTTGAAAAATTGAAAACAATTTTTTTTTTTTAGATCAAATCCACGATCATCATCTACGAAAACGAAAAATCAAGTCCACTTTTGCAAAAAATTCCTTTTGTTCTATGCCAGTTTGGAAGATACGATACATTTTTTGTTTTAAGGAATTTTACTATTCAAACCAATTATACAAGAGACTGTTTCTAATGGATGAAGAATGCTGGCTGCTACTTTATAGGTTGTTATAATTGCGGTTTCAAGCGGATGTTTCACATTAGTTGAGCGAATATTGGGTTGGGTAACTGACAGCAAAAAATAATAGGACTGCCAATTCAAACCTTAAGGAACATAATGGAATATAACTAAAGAAATATTCCAGGGCCAACCAAACAAGAAAGACTTCCAAAAGCTTGTTTGCGGATGATCAAAGATAAAGAAAGGAAGGCCTAAACACTCCTGGTGAAATCAAATGCAATCCGTATTTGGTTGGCTTCAGATATGGAACAATCCACAACAATCTGGGAGGCTTTATAACGCTTTCTCAAGTCAACGTACCCCACAAGCGGATCATTAGTATAAAGAAAAGAAGTTTGATAGTTGTGATCCTTTGCAAATAACAATACTCATAGCGGCGTAAATATAAAAAAAGAACTTATTATTATTTTGATATTAAAAAAAAATGGCATTTTCATTAATAATCGGATATTTATTTAAATGAAAAGAGGAAAGCCGCCACACTTACTTTTCAAGAATTAGTTGTCTCTATTTTCAAATAAATGGTTTGTTCGTTGAAGCCCTGGGTTCACCCTGTGGTCACCACAAAGCATTTTTTCAAAAACCTAATCTCGCCCTGAATACCAAACTGATTATTTTTTTAGTCCTGGTTTTGCAGTAAACTCATCATTAGGTTTTTTGAGAACTGAGAACCTAGGTCAACCCAAGGTAAAGTTCAACGAACGAACCTTAATATAGTGGCATTTATTTAATGGATACCCAAAACGGTGGAAAATTTATTTATTTATGTATTACACCTACGAACAATGAGCTCAACAGATTACACATTATTACAAAATAGGTTTCAATTTCTTAAAAATAAGTAATACAATTTATTTCGAAATTTATCTCTGGAGAAGGCTAAATCGATATGACCACGAATTTCATTAAACTCTCTAACTAATCTTGAAATTGGTGCACTCATGCCATAGTTACCTCTGTGCCTTGATTGAAAAAGAAGACTTCTATCGATTAACGGCCTCTCTGGAGCATAAATACAAATTAAGGACAACAAGGAAGGACACTTTATATGATAACATAACATGTCTCGCACAAAAACTATGTCATGACTAGTTCTACGTGATTTGAGCGACTGCAAACCTAGAAGACTCTGCCTATCTGTGGAATTTGGATGAAAACACCATCGCATTTTGTAAAATGCATACTTCGTAAACCTTTTCTGAACTTTCTGAATTCGATCTGAAAAACATTGTTGGTGAGGGTTCCAGACGATGTCTGCATACTCTAGGTTGGGTCTTACTAGTGAGGTGTAAAGAGACACAAGGGTGTATGGTTTAGGAAGGTCCGTTGAGTTTTTTTTGATAAATCCTAACATTGAGTTAGCTTTTGATACGATAGCTTCTATATGTGGTATAAAAGAGAAAAAATACGACTAAATCCTTAAATTTTTCAGTTCTCTGAAGTGGGTTGCAATCAAGATAATATGAAAAATCTTGCGTATGTTTCTTTCTTGAGAGAGAAATCACGAAACATTTCTTGGCGTTAAGATTCAATCGGTTTAACACACACCAGTGAGATAGATTTATCAATATCCAATTGGAGTCTTTGGCAATCACTAATAGAGGTTACTTTCAGAAAAATTTCAAGATCCTCAGCGTATATGAGACATTTGCTGAAGTTGACACAGTTAACAATATCATCAATAAATATGATAAAAAGTAGAGGACCTAGATGACTACTCTGTGGAACACGAGAGGTAAATTCTATCTGCCTTAAGGTAAACTCGTCAATTTTGACTTTTTGAACCCTTCTTATGAGGAGGTTTGAGTGGTAGCCAAATGATTCCAATTTTTGAAGCTGTATATTGACAAACAGAATCAAACGCTTTGCTAAAATCGGTATAAATAAAATCCACTTGATCTTTGTTTTCAATAGCGTCTACAACGAAAGAAGAGAAACATGTTAATTTGGTGATTGTTGATCTTCCCGAGATGAACCAATGTTGGGTATCACTTATTCCTTCACTAAGAAATCAAGTTGTTTTTTGACAAGGCTTTCAAAAAACGTAGGAATTGCAGATAGTTTACAAATTCCTCTGTAGTTCTCTACATTGTTTTTGGGACCTGATTTAAAAATTGGAATCAAGAAAGAAGATTTCCATTCATCTAGGAACAGTCCAGATGACAGAGTGAAGAATTGAAAATTATTAGTAATGGAAGAGCCAGGGAACTAGAACATCGTTTCAAAACTATCGCAGGAATACCATCAACGCCAGGTTTAGCGTTTGGCTTAAGAAACCAAAGACACCCATTTGGTGAGAAAAAATTTGATTCATTCGTTAAAGCCATGCGGTCCCCTGCATTTTTTTGAAAAACCTAAACTCACCCTGAATGTAAATGTATTTTTTAAGCACGGTTCACATACGGCTGCTTGCCAGCGGCGAATCGAGTAACCGCTACTGCCAGCCGCTGTTCAGTTGAGATCAGGGTTGAGCGGCTAAAATATGAATCTTAACTGTACGTCCGCAATTGGGCTCAAGGTAAAACTGAAGAGCAAAGCGGGTGAACGATTTAATTGTTTCAGGGGAGAGATGGAGTTGGTTATTTAGTGCTTATACGTGTTAAACATTTTGCACAGGAATAAGCCCATTTTAGCCATCAAAAAAAGCTCTGTAAAGAAATCCGAGAACATTTGGGTTGCATTTCTATCAGTTTTATGACAGTTTACTTTCGTTTCTTTACGTTAGTTTTTTATTCATTTCAATATCAGGGTCAAGAAAATACAGAAAAAAATGTTTTCAAAAATTACTTTTTTATTTTACAGGTGAGCTGTCTGAGGATATATGTATAAAGGTATTTTATTTAGCGTACCTATCTCCACTGAGAGTGAAAATGTCAAACAGCCAGAAACATCCCAGACTGTTTTTTAAACCTCAACGTCCTGAATGTCGGACTGTTTCCAGATACAAAATACCTAAACTTCTTTTTACAGTTCAACTCATTTTCTTGGTCGCTCGTGTGGCATTCAAGAGACTAGATTTTAACCAGCAAATTAGTTAATCGGCTTCCAAAAGAATTCTCTAGTTTGGTTTTGGTAGCCATGCCAACATATCAAAAATCTTAGCTACATACTTCGGAAAATCAGAGTAACTAAAATGAAATTTAACATCCAAAGGCCACCCTGTTTATAAATACAACGCAGTTACAAGATTTTTTCACAACCGGAATTCCCACCGGCCGCGGCCAACCAAATGCCGAACACGAAAAGAAAAGCGTCACTATGATCTAAAAATAATGAATTGCAAAATATACAACAATCAACTCGTGTTTCTGATTATTTCACTCACATTATGCGTTCATTCTGCATGATTTGCCTATCATCGTCGTCGTGTGAGGATTTCCTATCATATCAGGCCAAAATAGCAACTTAAAAGCTTAGTAAATATTTAATTTGATACGAGGAACGCTTTATTTTTATGAAGCTCTTATGTAACTTATGTACAAATTCAACTTCTATTTAACGACACGAACGAGTAAAAGAATCTAACTCACTTAACTCACTTTAATAACCCCAACAACCCTGACCTTCTTTGACACTAACTTGTTTCTCACTCCATGACTAGAAACAGGCACACAAAGGTACAACAATGTGGCACGGAAGCTCCTACTCCTTATTATTTGAGTTCCTACACCAAATTCTTATTGATTTTCGACACTTATTCCAGCATAGATACTTACGTCGAAGGAGCTCATTGTACAAATATTTCTGTAGTGATAAGGACTCTGGAATGCAAGTGAATTTTGCAACTGACACAGTCAGGGAACTTCAATTAAAATTAAGACAAAACGCGTGATTTCAATGTCAATCTACAACAGATGACCACGTACGCCACAACAACACACTCCACACCTTCAAACGCGAATGTGAACTGAACTCTAAATCATTCTCAGTCATTAAGCCCGTCGTCTACATCACTAGATTTGTCTCCCTTTATTTTGATTATTTGAATAGCTAGATTGATTAGTCTTGAAATAAAGCAATTTAACTCAATAGATAAGCATTTAGCAACCACTTTTTTTGGAGAGGGGTGAGTGACAATCGGTCTTTTCCAACAAACAAAAACAAGTGCAATCAATATAAAAGGGCCAAAGGTACGGCCAACAACTTAAGCAACTCACATGCGATTGATTTATCATGATTAATCCTCTTTAGAATATCTTTTCTCCTTTCGTGTCCAAATAAGACAATGCCGCTCGACTGCTTCTGCTTCACTGAGACTGATGGTAAGGGTCCTTTCAACCTTAGACTTAACTCTCTTCGTTTTGTGTATTTTTCAACATAAATCGACCGCGCACACACTTGATATACATATACGAAAATCGAATTTCAATTTTTAAAAACCACTGAGAAGTTATGTAATTTGCCTTCGCGAAACGAACTGTGCAGGTACACCGTAGGTGAAGAACTCAAAGAAATGAATTTTATGAAATTTGGAAAAATCAAAATGTTCTATTCTTTTAGCTCTGACAGGCGATGACGTAATTAGAAATACATACTTTTCTCAATCTTCACCCACTATGCACGAATGTATCAGGGACGTGGGGAGAAACCGATTGGGTTCATATAAAAATAAAATGCAAAACTATGTAGATGAGTATTTTTTTTATAATCCGGAAAATGTATTTTGAAATGTTGTTGTTGTTGTTTTGCTCAAGATGATGCGACTTGGGATAGTTTATGGGGCTTCGTTAAGAGCACCTGCTGATGCAAACACCGCGTTTAAAGGCAATCAGCTGTTGGTTGAGGTTAAAGAAATCAGCTGCTAAAACGTACTTTGGAGTTCCATAGTAAACTTTATACGATCAGATTGCATGGGATATTGTGTTTTATTTATTTTCTTTTCGAGTTGGAAAACTAAAAATAAAGTTTTTTAAACATTTTTTACTTCTTGTGTTAGTTCCTTCGTTGTTCGTTCAGAAATTCATTTTTTGACAGATGTTTTGTTTTTGCTACGAGAGTGTAGATGTCAGCAAATCTGTTGAAAGAATAGGAAGCAGTAAAAACGTGATGCCACTTTAAACGACTTCTTTTCGTATGAAAATGTATTTGGTTTGTTAAGGATGCAACCAATTTACTAAAATGCTCAAATTTTTCAAGTAGTAGAGAGGAGGTTGATGAAATAAGATTTTTAGTTTCTGACATTTTGAATTACACAAGAGGATTTAAAATTTTTGAATGGATTTCTTCGTTACGTTACGTGTTCTTCTCGTGAAAGCAACCCCCATCAGTGCTCCTATACAATAAATAAACTGCATATATTTAAACGGGAGTAACTTAACTTCGCAGTATAACGGATCACTCCTCTTTAAACAATTTTATCGTTAGTCAAAGTTAAGCCCTTTCATACAAATTTTTAAAATTCTTATCCACGTTCACTCTGAATGCACCCACTGACTATTTTAAATAACAAGACTTCCGCTTGCCAGTATCGGCTCGAAAAATTTGAAGTTTAAAAAACAATGGGTTAAGTCTTTAAGTGAAAAGCACGTCTAAACCACAGATAAAAAATTAATTAATTTCTTCTCTCTGGTCTAAACCAAGCTGCGAGTAATTTGTTTGTTTCTTATCTTCCTTAAAAAAGTAATAACAATTAAGATTTTTCATAGGCTGCCGCAATGCTGCTTCATCGAGACTCACCTAGTGTTCCAACCAACAAAGTAGTCGTTGCCTCTGTCCATAGTTCTTTGCCAGCAACTGTAGGTGCCTAATGGTCATCAATTAAGTTCTTACTGATTTCTAAAGTATTCAATTACATAGACATAGGTACCTAGACATAAGTACACAATTAAAGTGGGAGATCTCGGAATGAGTCCCACACAAACTTGAGATCCATACAAGATATCAGATTCACGCCTAGTTGATGGAAGCCTCACAGTTTATTTTGATATAAAACTTTCGGCCTACTGTTTCGAAATAAAGCTGGTTTGAATCTGTTGCATCCTGGATCCTGCTTTCATTAGCATTTGACCCATGGGAACTAAACGCCACAGCAAAATCCTAGGGCGAGCTGAGGGATAAGTTTTACATTCAGGGCGACTTTAGGCTTCTCAAAAACGCTGATCCCAGGGCTTCAACGAACAAACCTGTAGTTAGATAATTGTTTCTCCTAGGTAACGCTGGGAGGGTTTTTCGAAAGTTAAATTTTTCACTTTTTGGGAAAGATGCGAAAAAAATGAATTTGAAAAAAGCGTTACTTCGTAAATTATACACAGAAATTGTGTTCAAAATTTCAAAAATAATGGACTCATATTCGTGAGAATTTCGTTAACTTATGTGAGACCTCTGCTAAATATAGGGGTTCAGTTTCATGAATATAATTCCTCCAGTTTTTAGAGGCAAGAAAAGCTTTCCTCTGCTAAATATAGGGGTTCCGTTTCATGAATACAATTCCTCCAGTTTTTAGAGGCAATAAAAGCTTTCCTCTGTAATGCGATGACCCAAAACTGACAAACTTGTCCATGCTTTTTGAAATTAACCCAGTAAAGTCGGCATGCGGATTACTATAGTTGAACCGACAAGTGTGGGACAGTTGTGATCCCTTTGAAATATTGGCGTCAAAAACAAGCTTAGAAGTCCGATACTTTGTGCCAGAGCGGGGAAACTCTTTTTTGATTTTATAAATTTAACAAGTTAAATTATTTTGAATAATAACACATAAAATACTCTTCAATTTACCGCAGCCTTAAATGCAAATCCCACAATACGAGTTTCGATAGCTTCAATGTCTATAAGACCCATTGTTTTCAACTCTGAAAATCGAAACTGATATAAAGAACAAAAACTAAACAAGAAAAACCTCACCAAGAATAAGTCTAAATCCTTTAGCAGCCTCAAGTCTTGTTGTGCCTTTCTCATAAAGCGTGTCCATCGCCACATAATCATTTTTAATAATTTTTTTAAAAATATATGTGTACATTTCAAAGTTATCATCCTTAAAAGAAACAACCTAAGTATACATCTTTTTTTTACAAACAAAATAGCATATACCTCTTTGAACAAGTAAGGATCAAAACGTTCCCAGTTGGCAAAACCATGTCTCCTGCCTGCATCCTGAAAATATTCACAAGAATCAGAGAGTCATTCTTTTCAATGGCAGCAATGACGCACACCTTTATTAAATCTAAATACTTCTCTAACTGCAACACGATTTCATTTTTATGTGGAGTTTGGGTTATTTGTTGGCCAACATCGCCATGAACTTGAGAAAAATGTGCATAGGGAGGAGGACTTGTGGAAATATTTGGGAAGTCACTAACGATACGATTTTCTATCGGGATATTTAAGTTTTGATAGTCATTGTCAGGAGGAATTTGATTCTCAAAATGAGGAAGCACTTCAGGTATTTCAGCTATGTGATTATTTCGAGGAGGACTAACAGGGATGACTGGAAGTTCTACTCTTGGTCGTACAACTCGTTCATTGGGATTCCTTCTAATTCGTCTTTTCCTTCTTCGTCTTGGCTCTTCATTGCTTGGATATTCTATTGTATTAAGTCTTGGTCGTAGAATTTCAAACCAATTGTTTTCAACAGCTTCTCTTATCGGATTATTTTCATCAGGTTGAGGTATACTAGAATGTGTTGGATTTGCATTACTATTGCGTGTTTGCGCTTCACGCATTTCAATATCTTCAAGAATAGCTGATTGATGTTCCAATTGTGGTGCTACGTCTCCACCAATTTGAATTACACCGGAAGGAACATTATTTTCCTGATTTACCAAGACTCCTTCTTCCGGATTTGATGTTCTGGGCAAGACTGGTTCCTCTTCAATCATTTCAAAATCTTGCAGGATCGCTCTAGAAATGCTGAAAGGACGCTCTTCAGCCAAGTTTAAATTTTCTGGATTCGGTGGAATGTGTAACAACGAACTATTTAATGGCAATGCTTCTTGTAGCCCCGGAAGTGTCGATGAATCTTGATACACTTGTGGATGTTCTACGATCATTTCAATATCTTCAGGAACTGTTCGTACAACATTAGAGACCGAGGCTACATTTTCATTCAAATCCAACTGTAATGGTGGAATACTGATTATGGAATTATTGCGAGCAATTTCAACTGGAAGTGGACTTTGTGGGATGTGGATTGATGAATCTCTTTCGGGAATTGGCAATAAAGGCTGTTGGCGTAGCAATGAACGAGTTGGTAAATTTGAAATCTGGTTTTTATCAATAGGTGAGCGTCTAGAAAGACAAATTTTATACTTTAAGTGATTAAATAAAAATTTAAATCGAATCTTTTTTCACCTAGACGAGTCGCTTCGAAGAGGTGTAAAAGGTTGCAACTGTGAAGTGCGCAATATCGCCTGTGGTGTAAGGGGTGAACGTGAAGAACTCATTTGACTTGCTTGAACTGGTTGCTCAACAGATATTTGTCTGAAAATAAAAAAATGTTTGATATACGGGTCATCTTTTCTCAAAATATTGATTGCAAGTTATTGAGTAGTGTGCATGACTAGATTTGTTGGATTAATGAGTTTCACGTGAACAGCATTCCCCTCGAAAAAGGTCCCATTTCACTTTTCCCTTATTATGAGCTATTTTTTAAAAGTTTAATGTGAAAACGTTGAGAGCAATTTATTTCACTTATTTTTGTAAGGCGAACAAGTGAACAACAAAAGTGGAAAAAATGTATAGTGGAATTTTGTACAGGAGAAACTCAAAATAGCGTTTAAAATTCCGGGCGAACAAAAATGTTCCTGGGGAAAAGCTGATCACGTGAAACTCATAATAGGGCTGAACGAATTCGTTAACAAAGAGTCACCCTTTATGAAAACCTCCTATATTGGCTAATAAATTCACCAGTGTTTGCCACAAATTTGTGTTCGATTGAAAAAAAAAATGCAAAAATCATAAAACCAACCTAAAGAGTACGTTCACGACTTTCTGATAAAGAGAAAGAAAAATGATCAAATATATAAGGTTAGTTTATTGAGCTCTGGGTTTGGTCTGAAGTCATGTCTTTTTAAAAAAATTGATTCGCCCTATAATACGAATTAGGTGTTTTTTTTTTTTTTTTTTTTTGCCCTCGCACTACAACGTCTCTACCGTTTAATCATCTTCGTATCGTTTAATCATCTTCGTATCGTTTAATCATCTTCGTATCGTTTGATTACCTTCTTTTCTCGGCGTTACGAGTATGGTGATTTTGAAAGGAATAACAGCTCTACCACTAATTTGCTTGATATTAGTGGGGTACGACCTGTTCATTTCAAAAAGCCTCGGCAAAATTCCTGGTTATATGTCTGAGGCCAACCAAGTGCTCTCCTTGCATGAGGACTGTTTTGGTCTGTTTTCCTTTTTTTCTTCGCGATCGTATCTGCCTTTTTTGACGATGTTCTCTGACCCACTCCTTTGAACATGACAATACTAACAGAGCCGATCGTGTTCTATTTTTCCCAGATTGTATTTTTGGTTTTTGGTACTTCTGACATGGTGTTATCTTTGGCATGCTAACCAGCATGTCTGCCTGAATCCCAGGTTAGGTTAGGTTAGGTCCATTGTGATACCATAGAAATTATGCGAGGGAGTACCTCACTTAACAAAACCATTTCGAGTTTTTAATGAAGCGAAGGAGATGCAGGGGATCTGTGTTCGCCAGATCGCTTGGATCGTCGAGAAAATATTTCCCCAGATGCCGCTTTCTTTTAAAAGAGAGTGCAGGAAATGAGCAGAGGAGGTGTGGGATTGTCTCCTCCTCCTCCTCCGGCGCCTGAATCCCAACAGAGGCAAAAATGTTCTTCCACGGGTATCGCCTTTCACTAGGAATTGGCGAGTCCTCCGTTAGTAAATTCATTGCCATGAAAAAAGCTTTCTCGATTAGCCGTTCGGAACCTGCAGAAAATTTTAGTTCCCTCCATTCCATCACAAGGGCATGGTTGTGAGAAATTAGAAATCCTCGCTCTGTTGCGCCACCTATTTTTTTTTATTTTTATTTTTAATATGGTAAATTTTTCTAACTCCTGCTGTATAAGGAGAATCTTCTTCCCAGCTGCCGTCAAACCACGCTCAAACTTTTTGTACTTGTCCAACATTAATCATCGACAAGTTTTAAATTGTTTCATGTATAACTACACTGCCAGCAATTGAATATTTTTTTTACTGTCGTCTCATAAATGTTACTTTTGCTTTAAGTTTCTTCAACGTTTAGCTTCTGTTTGTCTGTTTTAAATTTTTCGCTTCGAAGCTCGTCTTTAGTTCTCAAGATTTTGGTTTTTAGTAAAACTTTGTTATCAAACCCAAAGCATTTGGATAGAAATGCGGTACACCCAATAACTAATTTATTGTACATTTACTTTCTTAGTCAAAGTTTGGCTTCTGTAGATCGGTCAAGCGAACGCCGGAATACATACAAACAAACAATGATTCGAAAAGGCAAGTAGCCGATACTCAAATGTGTAACATCCTCAACTATTATCATAAACGGCTGAAAATAACTTTTGACAATCACAATCACAGCTGTGAATTCCAGAGGGGAGTTTAAAACATGTAAATTTTTTCATACCAACCTTTGACTTGCATGGGCTCGTAAAACATCCGCCAAGTTTGAAACTCTTTCCATTGAAATGTACCCACGTTCTCCTTCTGGTATGATCACGTTGTTCATTATCCTTTTAATCATATTTCTCGTTTTTCCGGGCAGTAAAGAAAAATATCTTTAAAAAAAAATTATAAAATCAAACAAATAAAAATAAATTTGTGTTTATCTTCATGTTCTGATAGACCAAAATAAAATTCAAATGACTTTCTGATGCAAAAACAGAAAAAGATTCAATCAACTGCAAGCCAAACAGAAAGGCTGGTCTTTGTTTCACTATTCAAACCGATTTGACAAGATTTTTAACATAGTAATTCCATTTACTCTTTTTCATCTCTGTTTACATCAATGCTTTGGTCTACCACCTATTTAAGCAAAGCCAACTTACAAATGTGACTCTTCGGCTTTTCGAATTTGTCCGTCTGTTTTCCTCTTTTGCTGAAAACGGCAAATGTCTTCAAAATCTATTTTATTCTTCTTTTGCTTGACGTACCTCTACAATAAATATCTTTAAAAAAAACATTCAATGAACAGTTTATCATAATAATTTACCAAAATCGGAACTACAGCTACTGAAGGCTTAGAGCGACTTCTCTTTGTATTGGTAATGACTCTCTGTTCAGGCAGGTGCTGATTTTCTCGAACGCCAGCAAAAGCTCTCAGGAATGGAACTTCTGCCCTTTCCAAGTTTATAAGAGAATGCATTGAAGGCTGAGTAGGAGGCAGCGGTGGCAATGGCGAAGATATTTCAGGGATAGGTGAAACATTTATTTGTGAGACTATGTCAGCAATGAAACTATTTTCTTCGCGCCCATCTAGCCGATAATCTTCGTTAAGCACTCCTGCATTTCCTGGAACTATTGACACACTAAGTGGTGTACTTTGCAACGCAGGAGCTGTCTTCCGTCGCTGAAGAGGATCAATTGGTATGATAGGAGTGTCTTCCTGAGTAATTGTCTCTGAAATTGGCTCGGAAGCCACTCTTCTTTGAGACTGAGTTTCGGTGACTTTTTCTTGAGAAGATTGTACCGCTTCATCAGCTAGTATTGCAACTGGAGTCAATGAAAGCGGAGAGGGAGCATTTGGTCTTCTCAATCCAGCTTTGATGATTGTTAATATAATGTATAATTATTCCTTTTATTTATTTATAGCACTGGGTACAAACCGTTTAGATGGAATATTAAAGCATCCGTAAAATAAACTTTAATCCAAGTGGTTTCTATCATTGACAAAGTAGGGAGCAACTGTCCCAAATGATTTCTTCAACAAAAAAAAAAAAAAAAACATGCACTTTCAGTTCCATTTGATTGATTCATACAGACCTTATTATTTCGAAAGTTTCCTCTTTAAAATATTTAGCATCAAGAATTCCGTTTGCTTTTGCAATAAAATAGGCTTCCATAATTGTTTTAAAACTTTTGTAAGCATCACCTATTTCGTCTATTTCCATTCTTAATTTATTGCAAAAACCGCTATTTAGAGTGCTTGAATTTATTTCCGGCTCATGCCTGATTATTGCCTAATTTCTACACATATTTTTTTTATTTTTATTTATTATTTTACACTACCAGCGCCGTCTATAGTCATAGTTTGTAAGTTTAAATTTTTTTTGAGAAACTTGGCATGGTTGTTCACTTAGGTAAGTGGTTTGCAGCTGCACTTGTTTACAACTCGGTAGATAACACAGTAAAAACTGTATTGGCGAACAAGAAGATTTTGTTTTTTTGTTTTTGCAAATGTTAAAGTATTTAAATTCCAGGGATATGATCATACAGTAAACAAAAAGCTTACGTATTAATACTCGGCTAAGGCGTTTTTCAGTTAGCATAACGTACTATCAATGGAATAATTCACACGCAGTGTAGATTCAGAGATTCAAATGCGGAGAGTATGCTATTTTTTCCACAAGGTAAATTAGACCGGGAACACGAATACCCATTTTTTTGTCTTAATTAACTTGATGATCCCGTGTTTTTCGCTATTTTTGGGCTTGTAACTGTTGACAATAGGCGTGTTTTTTTTTATGCTAGTATATAGTACAGTAAAAACTTCCCTTGGGGAACAACAACAAATCATTTTACTGTCGTAATTTTCCACAGTGAAAACAGGGATGGCATTGCTGTGGATTGATAGTTTCCAGCTTTGAAAATAAGATGGCACCACCAATGATTTCAGGTCATCAAAGCTTTTTCGAAAGGACGTGTTAAAAAAAAATGTGGTATTTGCAAAGAAATTTTTTCTCTCGATTAAAAATTAAAGAAATAAAAACTATATTCATATTGAATTTTCGACCTGTTTCTTACCTGGTGGTGTATATAATACAGGATTTTGCACTAGTTCTTTTTTGCTGAAGCTAATAGCTTTTCTCATGGAATTATTGGACTAAAAACTATAGCCCAATGCAAGAAAAAAACAAATTAAACAAACAAAGCAGTAAAAAATGGTCAAAAGGGAAAGATATATGTATGAAAATTAAACATTTTTCAATACAAATTCAAGTTTGGGACTAGCAGTACGTGTTTCAACTTAATTTAATTTGGGTTGTGTTTATTTGTGCGGTAATATTATAGTTCAATTTCACGGTTTTGTAAATAGAATCAACTTATTTTCTTTCTAAACCTATCGAAAAGACTGGTCAATAGTGTAAAATTGCTTTACCACAGGTTTGGATAAAAAATAAATTGATTCTGTTTGCCAATGGAAAATCTTATCAAAGATTGGTTTTAAATATCTTTTTACATACTCCCCGAACATACCCGAAAGTTTTTTTCAACAAAACAGCTGACTTTGACATAGAGCTTTCTTCACTGCTGGACGATGCTTCCAAAAATAGTAAAAAAGAGCTGTAAGAGAGAATCTGATGTATGGAAAATACGAATAAAAATACCAATTCATATCTGGCCTTGTATCGTTATTCATTTGATAGACCAATTAACGAAACAAACCTGGTATGAATTTGATTTTGTTTCATCTTGAATTTCACAGAGAGCTTTGAAAAGTGACAACAAGCTTTGACGTTGAGCACCATCTTGTTGCTGAAAATAGAACTGAAAATACTGTGGATATATGGTTTTTTTTTAACTCGAATGCTGTACTATATACTAGTGTAACGTGAACCCAACATTTTATACCAATTTCCTAATCGAAAAACGTTCAACCGAAAACACAACTGGCAACACTTTAATGGAATGGTATAAATGACAGGCGTTGCTTGTAACCCAGTGTGTGTGAGTGTAGAGAGACAGATAGACAGAGAGTAGACAGCAAATGTGGCGACAATGTAGAAGTTACTGGAGAGTTCTAGATGGCGTGTCATTCGATATAAATAGCCCGCCCGAGGCAACCAGAAGTCAGTTTTGTTTATAGAGTGATGAAGTTAAGAGTAAATACAAGTGTTAGTCCAAAAGTCGAGTTGAGTTCAAATAAAGTGTATATCGAAAGTAAATACTGAATAAAGTGGTAAAATTAAATTGAAAGGTAGAGTTTTATTTTGCGAACTAAGCGCACGTTACATTGGTGTCAGAAGTGTAAATAAAACTTATTTGACTAGTAAAGTGTAAAAAAAAAAAAAAAAAAAAAAAGTAAAAAAAAAAGAAAAATAATAATTATATACAGTGAAAATGGGTAAGTTGTTAGAAGAGCTCAACTGCATTGAGCTTAAAAGTGAGTTAGGTAAGCGAAATCTTTCTAGAGCGGGATCGAAAAATGAGCTCGTCCTGCGCTTGCGCAACCACTTGGAACAGCAAAGGGAAGACGTAAACACTTTTGTTTTTGAAACAGAAGTGGAGGAAGAGGAAGCAAGTGAAAGTGTAGATTTTTCTAGTATAATGAAGCTTTTATTAGAACAAAAGACAGAACAGCAGAAGGTTCTCGGACGTCTGGAAGAACAACGAAACGATCAAAAGAAGGAACAGCAGAATGTTCTCGAACGACTCGAAGTACAACAAAAGAAGCTGGAAGAGCAACGAAATGAGCAAAAGAAGGAACAGCAGAATGTTCTGGAACAACTGGAAGCACAACGAAACGAACAAAAGAAAGAACAACAGAATATTCTCGAAAGACTTGAGGCGCAACAGAATGTTTTGGAAGGTCAGAAAAACATTCTAGAAAGCAAATTGGGTAACATTGAGAAAAATGTTTGTGGCCTAGAAAAACGCATTGAATGTGTTGAGAAACGATTTTCCAAGCTTGAGAGTCAATGCGAAAGTCAGCTTGCCACTTTGGAGAAACGAATCGAAAACATGGCTAAGGAACTAGACCAGATGCGGAAAATGGAGCTACGGAAAACTTGTGGAGATTGTCTAAAGCAAAGAGAAGTACAACCACCAACATTCGACGGACAGTCGTCTTGGTCAGTTTACAAGAGACAATTCGAGGCAGCCGCGACAGCAAATGGCTGGGTTGACGAAGACAAATACATAGCACTGACTCTTGCTCTTAGAGGACCAGCAGCTGAATTACTTCAAACTGTTCCAGCTGGTAAGAGCTACGATTTCAGTTCTCTCGTGGCAGCTATAGATAAACGCTTTGGTGATAGCCACTTGAAAGAAGTCTTCCGAGTCCAACTCAATAGCAGAGTCCAGAAAAGGGGTGAAAGTCTACAGCAGCTCCAAGCAGACGTCGAAAGACTGGCTCACCTGGCATACCCGGATGCTGGAGAAGAAATCATCAACCATCTGGCTGTTGAGTCCTTCGTTCGTGCCATTTCTGACAAACATCTTCAGAGATCTGTGCGAACTGCTAGAACACGAACTCTTTCCGAAACTCTAGAGTTTGCATTAATGATGGAAGCATCTGAGCAAGCTTCTCAAATGGTACATTGTCAAAGAGAAGCCATATTCGAGGCGGGATCATGCCCAGGAATTAAGCTACAAAGGAACCAGCGGAACGGACTTGCCAGATGTTGGAATTGTAATAAGACGGGGCACTTACAGCGACAATGCCGGTTGCCACCAATTAAAACTGAAACTGCTTGTCGACGTTGTGAAGTCCAAGAAAATCAATCCGCGAGCTGTAGATTAAGACCGCAGACTTATCAATACCGAATTGGACATCAGGTAGAAAACCCCCAATGGAATTGCTGGCGGAAAGTAGAGACCAAGACTCAGCGGATGAGAGTGGAACCCATATTCGGATGGAACAAGGAAGAACTGAGGTCTGCTCAAAAGAAGGATCCAGACATCGGACCGATTCTCAAATGGAAAGAGAACAACACGAAACCTGACTGGAACGACATATCTGACCAAAGCTCTGTTGTCAAAGCCTATTGGGCACAGTGGGACTCGCTTCGCGTGCAAGAAGGCGTACTCCAGCGCAAATGGGAATCTCCTGACGGTAAATCTTTTGTAATGCAGCTTATTGTTCCTCAATCGAAAATCAAAGAGGTTTTACAAAAGATGCATAGAAGCCCTACAGGAAGCCATCTGGGAGTCAACAAGACGCTGGAGAACGTGCGAAAACGCTTTTACTGGCTGCATGTTAGAGGTGACGTGGAGAAGTGGTTCCGAAATTGTTATGTCTGTGATTCAAACATAGCGGTGAGTAGGCTAGATAGATTTAATAGAACAGGGCCATGGGCCACAGTGTATGGCGACCGAATGAAGACACGGTACGACACAAAAGCGACAACGTCAAGATTCCAAGCAGGAGATCGTGTGTGGCTTTATAATCCTCATCGTCAAAAGGGATTGTCACCGAAACTTCAGCAAAACTGGGAAGGTCCTTATACTGTAGTCACTAGGATTAACGACGTGGTTTACCGCATCCAAAGAGGACTAAGAGGCAAGTTAAAAGTAGTTCATTGTGACAGGCTGCATCGATATAGTGGCGAGGCCACAGAGTAGAACCAGAGAGTCCACTCAGCAAGGTAGTGCGTTTTTGCCTACAAGCTAAGCTAAACCGGATGCCCGCACCCGGATGCCCGCACTGGCCTTCACTTACCACAGCCGCCATTGTGTGTGGCCACAGAACAAAGTCAGTTGAGTTTAAAAAGTAAAAAATTTTTTTTTGGTTGCAAAAAAATCGATAATTTTTAATTTTCATACAGCCTAGAATTTAGAAAAATGAATTTAAGCTGCAGAAATTAACTTTTTTTTTCATTCTGACCAGTATTCCACTCAAAAAGACAAAAATTAGTAAAAAATTTCATACCGATGCAGGCGCTTTGTTAAGTTTCACAGAATATACTAGTGAGCACAGAACCTCAAACTCCCCACTCGATAGCACCTGGTGTGGTAAGTCAAATGTCAAATAACAGATAGCAAATTAAAGTTTAGAATTTGTATCTGCAACAAAGAATAAAGTCGTTTTCATAAAAGCTTCTCTTGAAAGTGAAAAATACCAAATAATTCTTTGATTACTAAATAATAATGGAGCCCTATGATGTCGTAGTAAATTAACCTGTGGTAATCGATAATGGTTCTGGTGTTATCAAGGCTGGCTTTACCGGTGAGCATATCCCAAAATGCCGATTTCCCAACTATATTGGATGACCAAAACACGTCCGGGTTATGGCCGGTGCATTGGAAGGTGATTTATTTGTCGGCCAAAAGCGGAGGAACATCGAGGTCTGCTGAGCATAAGGTACCCAATGGAGCATGGAATTGTGACAGATTGGAATAATATGGAGCGTATTTGGAGCTACATTTACAGTTAAGAACAACTGGCCACAATCACAGAAGATCATCCTGTTTTGCTGACAGAAGCACCATTGAACCCTCGAAGAAATCGATAAAAAGCGGGCGAGTTCTTTTTTGAGAGTATTAATGCTCCAGCCCTTTTTGTTTCCATGCAAGCAGTGCTCAGTTTGTACGCAACTGGACGAGTAACTGGCGTTGTTTTGGACTCGGGCAATGGTGTGACACATGCCGTTCCTATCTACGAAGTATTCGCAATGCCCCACAGTATTATGCGGGTAGATATCGCTGGTCTAGACACACAGAACACTCATACGAAAAGAAGGATTCAACTTTCGATCAACGGCTGAATTCGAAATAGTCCGATCGATCAAAGAAAGGATTTGCTATCTGGCTAGTAATCCACAAAAAGAAGAAAACATTGAAGCTGAAAAACGAGCTTACACATTACCCGATGGAAAGACACTTGAGGTAAGCTACCGTTTCCTTTTTATTAAGTTGAAATTTAATTCTTGTAACCTTTAGATTGGTCCAGCACGATTTAGAGCTTCCAAAAGTTGAAATGGATTTGAATTCCGACCCAGTACCGTGTCACAGGACTTGCACAATCTCGAGAAACTCGACCTATCTTATGCCGAGGTGTTGCGACGAGTAGATGCATGTAAACAACCCTCTACCATCGAAGGAAATAAAGACAGTGAAGAGACACCTTTTACTTGCATATATTTACATGCACAATTTACCATTTAATTAAAGGGAGAGATTGAGAAGTGATGAAGTTTGCTGTAACAGATTTGATAGTTTTAAATATGTATATCTAACGCGTCTTAGCGATAGAATTGCTTATTAATATAGTTTATACATTTCATCAATATTGTTCGGATGATAAAACAATAAAACTGTGATAGCTGATAAGAAATATGCGTTATTTGTATGGCAGAATAACAGTGGCAAGATTGGTTGGTTTCTCTTCAACGACGAGAGACAGCTTTGGTTTTTGGAAGCATTAAATACTACTGCAGTTTGTTATTGTAATTCCAAATCAAAAGTGATTTTTACTATGCTACCATATTTAAATGGCAAGTGAAATCACTTTTGATCGGGAATTTTTTCAAATTTTGTTTTAATTGAAAATGTGATGATGCAGGTTTGTAGTCAATGCAATACCTGATTAGGAATTATATAATTTGTAGCTGTATGTCTATTTATATACAAGTGACGCCACCAAATACACGAAGAGTGTTTCAATTTCTGATTTTGATAGAAATTCTTGGTACATTTTTTGGAGTTACATCTGTATTAATAGACATAGAGCTATAAAGTATATATTTTCTGATTAGAAATTACATTTATCACAAAGCTGTATAGGTTTTTTTAATAAAAAAATTTTTTTGAAGAAATTCCTTATCTAAAGCCGTTTCGATTGGGTTTAGTCAAAAAAAAGTAGAAAATGATAGCTTTTGAACTAAACTTTTTTGAAATATAGCTCGCATTGAAAATCTCATGACGGAGTTTTGTAGCTAATACAATAGAGACTCCAAAAATGTATAGTTCGTAACCGTAAGTGTAGCCATTCATCACCAAATGTTTTTGATTTTTCAGATTAAGTTAGCTGATTGGAAGTCGACATTAAACCATGACGACAATTTTTGAAAAACTTATCATAATGAAAATCTTAAAATGCCAAAATACTGTCTACGTTATGCTGAGCTCAAAAAGCCTTCATTTGTCTCTGTAGCACAATTATTAACCAATTGCCAACAATTTAAGTTTCCACTTTTTCTTAACACAAACCAAAGTATAAACTTAAACTGTTGGTAATTCGTTAATAATTGTGCTACAGATATCAATGAAAGCTTTCTGAACTCAGCATAATATGAACAAGAGACTGGAATGTAAAGATTTTGATTGTGCCAAGATTTTTAAAAATTGTCGACATATTTTGATGTAAGCTCGTAACAAAAAAATTGTAAACAAATTTTGAAAATAAAATACTTTAGTACGAAACCAATTAGATATAAAACATAAATACACATACAAAGAAGGATAAAAATTTAACTCTTTAACCCGCAACTCATGCAGGCATCTTTGTTCTCCAGGGAACACAGTATCTCTACCATCTTTCGTTCACGTTCCGCTTTCTCAGGTGTAGAAGAAACACTGATTTGACCATTTTGGTTATTTAGTGTTAAATTGTTTTGCATGTCCGGCTGGTTATGGTTCGGCCGCTTCTTATTCATCGAAATCAGCATCCTAAGTGAAGATGACATGTTAATCAGTCAACAAATATTATTACAAAACAATTTATTGGCACTCACCTTAGTCTGTTGATTGATTTCCCTGTCTATCACCTCAACCTTCTACAAATGCTTTAAATGTAAAATATTCGCAGTCTCTGAAGACCCTTGCAGTTTCCCAGCATGCTTGCGATAATCGAAATTGCATGTTTTCGTGCACGTCTGAACAAAGTACTCGATTCTTGTTCTTCTTTGGAGTGTTCATGGAGTTGTCAGTGGATACTTGATAATGTTGTAATTGGGTGAAAGTCTTGCATCTGAAATGTAAAATATTTGTTTTTATTTTAACGTAATCGGGGAAGAAATTTTGTCGGTAAACACACCTGGACAATGTTTTGTTATAGTTAACGCAATTGTTTCTTAGCAACAAGATTCTTTTAAGTGCATAGATCGCCAAGACAAACCCAAAAGAAGATGCTCGCCAGCATGAACACTTAACAAAGCAACTTGATCGTCCAAATGCAAATCATTGAAGGCAGGAATTTGTTTGGCAGGATGGTGTTTGTCAGACACATAGAACTCTGTAAAGAATAGGTCTGTTCGATGTGCAGTGCTCCAGTGCGCACTGGGGAATGTCAACGCACTGAAATTATCTGTCAATGCACTGAATACCTGCTCTGGATTTGATTTCATATCGAACACTTAAGAGCTAAAACTCACGTAGCACTTGATTTTCATAAATTAGTTTCCTCCATTTGGCAATAAATATGGTTTTATTTCTTTCATAGATGTATGAAAAGATATGAAATATCAAAATGAAACCCAAATATTCACTTTATTACCCAAATGCCAACAAAATATACTTTGCTTTGCAAATAATCTTTTTGGCGTAAACAGCTGATTTCCAATTGACAGCTCTGAAAACCTCAACCCCAGAAAAAACCTGGGGCATGGCAGTGCGCACTGAGTGCTTGCACCGGACGAACATCGAACACAGTGCAAATGCACTGGGGCAAAAAAAATGTCACATCGAACGCATCAGTGCGATTTCAGTGCGCACTAGGGCGCCCCAGTGCGCACATCGAACAAACCTAATGTTGTTTCATCGAAGGCTCGGTTTGTTGTGATCACGTTGTGATGATTTTAGTGTTTGAATCAGAACAATTCTTGTTTCTGAAAGATAATCGAAAGATAGTTGGATACATAATAATTTAGTAATACTTACAATAAATAAAATATCCTAAGATTTCTTCATGCGAGTTTCGATTCGACTTTCGAGTTTTATTCTCAAATGTCAAAGATGTCATGTTTTTTTTTTTATTTTTCTATTGACGTTTAGAATCTTACCACTACTCCATTTTCTTATCAGGAAATAGGACGCCATATTGAATTCGTGTTGAAAAATTTTTTGCGGGTGTTTCGGGTTGAAGGGGTGGAAGTGGATACTCTGTATTATCTGCTCTGTGGGCGAGGCTGCAGATGGAATTATTCGGGACGAACAATCCTAAGGAGGGGGCAGTGTAACGTGAACCCAACATTTTATACCAATTTCCTAATCGAAAAACGTTCAACCGAAAACACAACTGGCAACACTTTAATGGAATGGTATAAATGACAGGCGTTGCTTGTAACCCAGTGTGTGTGAGTGTAGAGAGACAGATAGACAGAGAGTAGACAGCAAATGTGGCGACAATGTAGAAGTTACTGGAGAGTTCTAGATGGCGTGTCATTCGATATAAATAGCCCGCCCGAGGCAACCAGAAGTCAGTTTTGTTTATAGAGTGATGAAGTTAAGAGTAAATACAAGTGTTAGTCCAAAAGTCGAGTTGAGTTCAAATAAAGTGTATATCGAAAGTAAATACTGAATAAAGTGGTAAAATTAAATTGAAAGGTAGAGTTTTATTTTGCGAACTAAGCGCACGTTACACTAGGTTAAAAAAAAACACGCCTAATGTTGAAAACTTCATTCAAAACTGCAGCAATTCTAGCAGGATGTAATCGCTGTGCAAACAAGTGCGATTGGTGCGTGCGATGTAATTTCAATCAAAATTAAGCACATTTAACCTTAAAGTCCTGCACAAAGCCGCGTGATAAGTGCGTGCGATGCGATTGCGTTAAGTTGAACCTCCACAAGGTTACATGTGTGTTTCATTTTGACAGAAATCTCACCGCACTGGTTTGCACATGTTTTGAACCTGCAAATCGGAGTTCCAGAGAAGGAAACTATCTGCTTTGTTCTCACGAAATTTGAGCAGTGCGTTGGCAATTTAATTTTTGGAAACACCCAGCTGCCCTCCCTCGCCTTTTTGCCTAGAAACTGCATTCAACAAATGGAGCCGTATAAACATACCCAAGCATTAACACAATAAAATCACAAGCTCCTTAGTTTGTGTTTCACTGTTGGAACCAAGTTGGAACCTACCTTGACTACCCTGCCTTGCTTGGATTCCGATCGATGAGTAATTTTTTTTTTCACATTCGAAACCAAAAAAATTTATACATGTCGATTATGGAATCCGCAATAGTCTACTCCCGCGGATCTCATCCGATCCGCAAGGCATCCGCATCCGCATTGAACACAATTATTGAATCCGGCGGATGAACTGCAATGTCGATCCGCGACACCACTTTACCTTATCCTATACCACCTGTCAAATGGCTTCATTTGACTTCATTCAAGTGGCATTCTTCATCTGTAAAAAAAAGGAATAAGAAATTAAAACTTGCATAAATCTAATAAAATAAATTTTAAATGGACTCCGTAGCGTTTTTTTTAATCGAAATGAAACTGGAAGGAAAACCGATGAGCTATAAGTCTCAGTCTCCATAATTTTTTGAGCTGCCTAATATTGTGTAGGTGAAACTAACTTGATTGAAATGAAAAAGTTTAATATAAAGAATTACATAATTCATTTATCTAAACCAGGAATGTTTTGGTGTTTGGTCTGCTTTTCGTTTTGATTCGTCACGATCGTGTGTGAACGTGGTGTGAACGTTGTATTACATTGATTTTTTGCCTACTACTACTTCAGATCGAAATTGAGTTGCATGTTAATTCAATTCTTTCAGGGGTTGATGATTTGCCTATTGAAAGAAGTCGACGCAAAATGCTTAATCCACAACTTTTATTCGAATTTTTCGAATAGCGTTGCAAAACACTAAAAAAAAACCTAAACAAATGAACAAAAAACATTTATCAAGAAGAATTTACATTCACTTTTAAATATCCGCAACAATTTTGGTGAGGATGAGAAACGCCAAAAATTGTATGGAGTGCGGATGAACAACGGATTCGGTAATACGCCTTTTTTAACCTGTGTTATCGACAATCTTTTACTTTCACACCGTCGGATTCAATGCGGATTCGATAATAGCAAAAATGTCAAAACTCGTGCGGATAGCTTCCGCAGTCCATTTTTCGGATTCCATAATCGGGGTGATAAAGTTTTAATTTTTTTTTTAAAGATGATATGAAAATGCCATCTCTGATATTCCTAGAACATATTTTTCCTGGTAGGTAGCAGCACAAGCTATTGACTTTAGAAAAAAATCACAGCCAACTTCGCTTGTCACGGCTTTCAACATTTCTCTTTCGTCAAATAGCCGTCAAACAGTGCGGACTTTGTTAAAATGGCGTAAGTAAAAATCAAGTTTAATCCTTTTTTCCCTCGTTAATCTTCAAATAAAATTAAATCATTTCCATGTGGTAGAATTGAAAATTTATTGAATTTTTGTATTTTATTGATATTTTTATGAAATTATTCTACATTTCTAACCAACATGCAATCATAAACCAACCATATCGGTTATTCAATATCGTCAATGGTTTGGAAATGATTGCAAAATTAAAGAGTTTTTGTTCATCAATCCTTCGGGAAATTTAATAAATCGCTTAGACTATTAAATTTTGAATAGAATCTTACATTTTACCTTATAATTGACCGCATTAGTGTGGCAAGTCTTGTAAAAACTCGTAATTTAACCACTCTTTTTTTCTCTTACAGATCCAAGGTGTCTCGTGATACCCTTTACGAGGCGGTAAATGCCGTCCTCGAGAGTTCTCTCAAGAAGAAGCGTGGTTTCTTGGAGACGGTGGAATTACAAATTGGTTTGAAGAACTACGATCCCCAAAAGGACAAGCGTTTCTCCGGCACCGTCAAGTACGTCTCTGCAAGTAAATTTACCTAATGTGCATGATGGAATCTTCCATTTGTAATTGTACTCGAACCAAGAGTTTTTTTCGTTAACCTTGTTTCTTGGACTTGGTTGTTCCGTATGCCATTAGAAAGCCGAAAGTGTTCACTTTCGACGGACCTGCACTCAGGGTCTTAAAATCAAATTGAGTAGGTTTCTTTTTGTTTGGTTCTCCATCTCAAAAAGAACCGATCCTCCCTTTAATTTAAATTTTGCGCAAGTTCGGCTGCCAATCGAATGGCGGTAAGTCCTTGTGTTTCATATTTCCTGTTCCTCATCGAAAATCAAGATGATGTTAAAAAATTGCATGTATTATCTTAAATAGCCATGTGGACCACAGTTTAACTGATTACGGCATCCGAAGAGGGTTGCTGTTTTGTGTTGTTAATTTTATTACAATGTCCTTTTTTTTCAATGGAAATAGGTTGAAGCACATTCCCCGCCCAAAGATGAAGGTGTGCATTCTCGGCGACCAGCAACATTGCGATGAAGCTAAGGCCAACAACGTTGAGTGCATGGACGCTGAAGCACTAAAGAAGCTGAACAAGAACAAAAAGCTGGTCAAGAAGCTAGCCAAGTCCTACGATGCTTTTTTGGCTTCTGAGTCGCTTATCAAGCAGATTCCACGTTTGTTGGGACCCGGTTTGAACAAAGCTGGCAAGTTCCCTGGTCTCTTGTCGCATCAAGAATCGATGTTGGGCAAGATCGACGAAGTCAAAGCTACCATCAAATTCCAAATGAAGAAAGTTTTGTGTCTGTCCGTGGCGGTCGGTCACGTTGACATGAAACCCGATGAGTTGGTGCAGAACATTCATTTGTCTACCAATTTCTTGGTTTCATTGTTGAAGAAGCATTGGCAGAACGTGCGTTCCCTGCACATCAAGTCATCTATGGGACCACCACAGCGATTGTACTAAACTTGACTAGTAAAAGAAATAAAATCTTTTTTTTTATCAACCTAGAGAATTTTGTTTTTTATTTTTTCCTCATCTTTGTTGTGTTTCAGTTGAGCTGTAAATTACATTGGTTAGGTAATCTCTTGTCTTTAAGGCCTGTTTGGAGTCTTTCCTCCTTTCAACTTCAAACTTGGGGTTACATTTGGAAGTGTCTACTGCGTCTCCCCATTCTTCGCGGTAACCATCTTCGTTTTCTTCCAATAAGTTGTGGAGAGCGCAGCAGGCCTTGGCGATGGCCTCGATTGTACGAGCTTCGAGATCGTATTTGCGCTGCAATATTCGCCAGCGGGCGAACAGACGCAGATAAGCGTTGTCTTTGAATACGAGCACATTGTCAACCGCTTCGTTGAAGGCAAGTTGCTCTCTTGTTTCGGGTTGGCGGTACTTTTGCATCAGCCAGGAGTTGAGTGGGTAGTGTTGGTTGGGTGAAACCACAAAACTGGGGACTAGGCAATTACCGACTGGTTGAGATTTTGTCTAAAATTGAGTAAACTGTTTAATCCAAACGAGACCATTGTCAGTAAAGCAATACAAACCATTATGAGTTCTTCTGGTGACTCCATAAAAACCGTTGGAGCATTAGGAACCATGCTGACTTTACGAAACCTAAAAATAGAAACATCAAATCAGGTCATTGAACTCTAGAAAGTGTTCTATTGGATTTACAAAAGCTTATCGTCTATCAGTGCTTGCATGGTAATGGAAGTTCCGCCATTCGGCTTGGCATATACTTCAGCATTATTCGCTGAAGCGTTAATGGGAATCAGACAGAATCCTAAGCATCCAACTACATTGGGCAGTGATGATGCGGCTTGGAATGTACGACGTATTACATCATATTCGCCTTCGTCCTGAGGCATTACAATCAGAAATGAACTCATTTCTTCAATAATTGCATCGGCAAAGCGCTTCATAAATTTACACACCGATGTACGAGAAACTCCAAAGAGTTCTGCTACAACACGATAATCATCTCCCGTCGCCAGAGTGTAAATTGAAAGTGCAACTCTTTTTTGCAAATTAATTAGGTTCTTTAATGGAACTGAAGCTCCATTAGGCCGCATTGAATCGTCTAATCTATTGCAAATCCAATGGAATGTTTTCTTTGTCATTCGGAATGTGTTAAGCCATTGTTCTGTAGTGTATGTAGGTACCACACCCTCCCAAAATCGAGAGTCTGGTTCATGAATATACGCTCTTGTCGCAGTAATGGGCAGTTGCATGAGAAACTCATTCTGGACACTCATCAATTGGTGTAGAAACTGATTTCGATGTATTCGCTGGCGATTGCGGATGCGTTGAATTGTTTGACGACGATTCCAGAGAATAGTGCGACGGAAGGACATGAGTTGTGTGGCTAAGACGTTTATAATCTTCTCTAATCCATTTGTTGTATGATTGGTTAGTTGTGAGTTTGTAGAACTGGATTCATCGGAATGTTGATCTGACTGGTCGATATCTAGAAGAGTATTCCGTAGGTTAAGGCTTTGGTTATTCGGATTGAATTATTATTGTTTTCTTACCAGTTTCTGACATTTTTTTTAATAATTTTACATTCGAATAATTCAGCTAATTAATTGGTTTTATGAAGGAAAAAGGCCAAAACGAGTAATCTTGTTGTTAAACATAGAACATTGCCATCATTTGACAATTAAATTGACATTAAAAAAAAATCTTTTACAGGGTGCTACAGCTGAAAAATGCAACAAGTAGTTTCTTTCTACACGGAGTAGATAGTACAGTAATGGTGGATTTACATGCATCTGCAAGTGCAGAAGTGCAGAAAAGTAAAGCAGGACGGAAGTCTGAAAGAGAAAACCGATATCTGGTTTCGAAGTTGCTATAATCGGTTTATAGCTTGCTGACAGCTTTCAAAGTCATGTTTCTCTGCCCTGAATGCCGCTGAAAACATAAAAAGAAAAATCAAAATTAACATCAGCGAGAAAAACCCAAAAGCTGTGAGGGCTTTAACCGCCATTTCTAGGAAGCTCTGGAGTGGAAAAAAAATAATTGGATATCCATGCATTTGCTAATTTTTTCATCTTCTCCAAGGACATTCTTATTTCAGAACTTCTTGGTTCATTTGGAGACAATGATCTTTCCGCCAAATAATGGTGGATTTACATGCATCTGCAAGTGCGGATGAAAATCGGAAAAAGACACAAGATGTAAAATTCATACTTGTCTGATAGAGAGGGAACGAACTTCCTAGTTATGGTTGCAGATGAAAAATTATGGGTGCAGATGAACATGTTCATCTGCAACCATAATTTTTCATCTGCAACCATAATCCTATTCGGCTCTCTTTTCAACTTTTGTGTTTTATAATCTTCATCCGTCTCGCTTTACTTTTCTGCACTTCCGCAGTTGTAGATGCATGTAAATCCAGCATAATGCCTAGACTATGCACAACCTACTCAAAGACGACGGTGTTAGAATTCCATTCAAATCAACTTCCTACATAAATCCTCTGATGTCCTCGAAAGCCTACAACTCTGTGCGTTCCATAGTAAGACATTATCGAATGGGTTTGTCATTTTGCTGAAATATGTCTACCACATTGGTATGCCACAGGCACTCTTCGAGTTCCAATATCTGAATAGAGATGAATTCACAGATAACACGCACTTCAAGACGCTTAGCTTCAATGTCACCCAGGATTGCGATCTAAATGGAATCACTGGGTATTTTGACGCAGTACTGTACAAGGATATTACTTTGAGCAACGCAAAGGAGTACAAAGGCTCTTGGACTTAATGAGCCCAGAAAGAAGGCTTGTGAGAATCTAATTTTGTGTTTCCTCTGTTTTGAAACAGCACTTTTGTGTATATTATATATTATGCATTTTAATAAATAATGTTCAAAAATTAAAACAACAAACTATTTACATTTTTACTTCTTGCAATCACCCTAGGATTTACCTTCTGTCAGCTTCAGACGAAAAATAGCAGTCTGATTCATTTGTCATACTTTTTATATTTTTGAAACTTGGAACCACTTGAAGCCTCAAGAGCATACCTGCTCTTTATCGACACTTTTCATTTTCTTTCCCATCCCGAAAAAACTCAACTCTCATTCCACATCACACACTGTCCTCTGTCCACCATTTTTTAATACAAACAACACTCAAAAACACAACCAAATTGTTCGCCGTGGAGAGAAGTCCATCACGGTTCACGGATGAGAATTCCTCAAAAGAAAAATCTACACAAACTCGTATCAAGTGAAAAAAATTGCTCACAAAAGAAAATTGTTTTTGCAAGAAACTCCGTCGCAGTTTTTCGCTCGCATACATTTTCCAAGTAGAATGGTCGTTTTGCAGTGAAAATATAACTAAAAAGTGAAATCAAATGAATAAAAAAAACTACGCAACTTCGAAGTCATAGCCAACAGGAAAAAGAAAGAAAAATTACTCACACTGGTGCGCTTTTGAATTAAATATCGATTGAGTGCAAAAAAGAAAAAAAAAATAGCTTGTGTATCTGTATGTGGGGGAAAAACAAAAACAAACGTCAATCACAAAAAGAAACGTCAAATAATGCGTTTTTTTGTTTGCCACTAGAAAAACTTGAAAAGCGACCACAGAAAAAAGCCAACAAAAAGGAAATAAAAAAGTTGTTCTTCAAAGACGGTCAGCAGGAGAAAAATAGTGCTGTGCTGGTAGAAGTGTGTGAAAATCTGAAATCATTTCTTTTTCTTATTTTATTCCTCCATGCTTCAGGCAACAAAAAAAGTAGTGAAGAAAAGAATTAATTAATTAAAATAAATTCAGGAAATAAAATTGAAGAAATCGTAAGATCTCTGGTGAGGAGTGAGACATGCATCGCTTTAACCTGCTCTGCCAGTGGAATTAGTCGAACAAGTGCTGATGAAAATTTTTTCTCGATCTCAAGTGAAATAGTTTCTTTTTTATACCTACATATATATTTTTTGTTTATAACTTCGCCCATAATAATTTTTCGTTGTTGTTGGTTTTATATAAGAAAAAAGTGAAGAAAGGAGTGGCTAAGAGTCAGTGAATTTTCTAACAAATCCTAACATTGGGTTTATGAGAATCAAACACAAATCGATGCAATGAATGTTGTCGGGGACTATGAGTACAGTACAAAAGATATGCTGGGCCATGGGGCCTTTGCAGTCGTCTACAAAGGCAGACATCGCAAGGTAAGCCTTTAAAATAAATAATAAACTTGTGTTACTTAAAACGAATAACAAAAACAACACCTATTTAGCCTCACTACTTGAAATTCAATTCAATATTGCGACCGCTGACGAGAGTGCCCTTCGATTCTGCAAATTGCTTGGTGTTCAATATTCTCGGCGACTTTGTTGTTTGCCTTGTAGATATGGGTGGTGGCAGGAGATTTGGGTACACATTGTCAAACTAGTGCGTCGTAGGTGTTGAAAGCTAAACGCAAAATGTTGTACGAATTACGAGCAAATCTAGATTCCCATTGTTTGGTCATGAATGGCATGAGACTAACGAACTACATGGCAAGGCATTGTCGATCCGAGCTTTGGAAGAGGCAAAGCAATGTGTGCCTGCCTACTTATAACTTATCTGCACACCAAAAAAATAAATAAAAGAAAATAGAACAGAGTAATTAGGTCAAACAGAATACTGCTTATAAATGATAAGAAGCTATACACAGAGATCATAGCGGCTTTGCCTACATGTGTTTTTTCCTCGGTACAATGTAGACTCGGAAAAAACAAATCTAGGATGCCACCAAGACCAAACGATGTGTACAGAGAGAGAGAGAGAAAGAGAAAATATTTGAGTGCCAAAAATAGACTTTTTGTAAACATTTTTCATTATTTGCTTCTATTTTCTGTGCCTGCTGCACTACGAAATGCGGTGATTGTATAGTTGGAAATACCCCTTAGGTGGCCGCGTGTCACTTTTGTTAAATGTTCGGGTATGTTCTATGCTCATATCTATTTGGGATGCATAATTAGAAGTTTGTTTTCTTATATACCTGCAGGTATGTACATTTTTGTCCTTCAAAAAGATGCTTTATGGTGCCTTTTATGGTTAAAATCTGTCGAAATTTGACTGTTGTGTCTTTCTTAAATGCTAAAGAAGATTTTTTCTTGATACTTGTGTAGGAAACAATCCATTGAATCGTCCCATCCGCTGCACGAACATTATATTCTTATTGAGAGAAGAGGTCTAATGAAGAATTAGACAGATACCATAGAAGGGAAGTGGTGTCCCCTTCGTAATGGTTGACATACCTGCCTATTACTTTGTAGTTCGATGTTTGAATCCTAAAAGCATCCAATGTCCTCGGAGAGTAATGTCCTCGGAGAGTAATTGTCTCACTGCCATGATAAGTGTTTTTTCATTTAGATGTCTGGAACAGGCATACAATTGTAGTTCCCTTAAATGCGTTATGCATCGAGGCTCTTCGTCATTTGTTGAGCCATTGGTAGCAAAACTGAATGCAACACTTAGTTGATGTGGAGCTCTGGGTTTGGTTTGAACCTGGACTTAACGCTAATTGAAAAACAAGAATAGGTATGCTGTCATCAAAAAACTACAGAGAACTTCGACGAAAACTTCGACAAAACTTCACAATAGACAGACATAACTTCGAGGTAGTACCTACAGGACTTTGTCTACCTAAGGTTCGCTACAGCAACGGAAAGCAACATCAGTGCTGAGATCAAACGGAGAATTACTAGAAGAGAATTGAGAAACAAACCCCTTTACAAAATCCAAGGCAACCCTTTATAAGACCTTGATCATCCCAGTCCTGCTTTACGGTGCGGAAGCGGATAAGGAACACCTTGATCGTTTCGAAAAAATAGGTACTCCGATTGATCTTCGGTCCCATAGGCGAAGAAAATGTGTGGAGAAGAAGATACAACAACGAGCGGAATGGAATGTACCGCGAGATTGTAGGGCGGATGTCATAAAGGCTCCGGATCGATGGGTTTTCGAAAGTCCATTGCGAAAGGGCAATCAAATGGAAGACTTAGTCAACCGACTAACAATGCAAAACTCGAGAGAACTTGTCCGAAATCGAACTTGTTAACGAAGGATGTTGGTTAAGGCCCAGGGTTCACATCTCGTAGTGCCCACCTAAGTAAATAAATTGAAAACGTTACTCCGCCTTTTTTAAAAGTAAACTTGCCTTTAATTCGAATTATTCTTGATTACGCCTAAATGTAGTCATTGGTTGTCTAGTACTCAGATAGGAAAAAATATAAATTTACATGTATCGAGGACAACATATCTTCTATTTTTGTAATCAATTTGTTATTGAAAACGCAAAAACCTCGGTGGCCTACTCGATGGTGGCCTAGTTTTTTTTAACAATTGTAATATGCTCTTTCTCTAGAGCTGGGGTATGATTAGTTCTAGGGTTGTCCAAACCACAAGCTACTACACCCAAGATTGTGCAATAAGTTCATGACATGCTGTTGGTGGACAACACTTTTGGTCACCTTTGAAATTGTTGTGAATGGCACCGTGAATGACCGATGCTATGCCACAATCCGGAAACGATTCAAGCACTTAAGAAACCATCAACAAGGACTTGGAAAATTGGAAGTAAGAGAAAGCCCTATTGCGAAGCCAGCCTGAGCAGCAATTTAAACGACTTTGGGTTTCAGAATTAATGGGTTTGCTCCTACTCATTAAGCCATAATTAAAAAAAAAACATTTAGTTTATTTAATTACATATATTTATAAAAAGCAAATTGTATTTGGTCCATCCTTGCCGATCATAGCAGGTCACAGAACCATTATGAATTATACGTGCAGACATCCAAACACACTACACCATATCCCTTGCATAATGATCTCAATCCAGTGGCTCGACAAGAGAACGCTGGGAGTGAAACAGTAAAATATGTCTCCGTCTTCACAGACGGTTTCAAAAGATACGACTGGGTAAGGTCAGGCTTCTTTTCAGACGAATACAGACTAATACAAACGGTAGTCTGCGAAACAGCAAAAAGAGCAAAAAAAAAAAAAAATAAAATAGAATCCAACGAAACTTTCTAAAATCTACCAATGACAGGTGGTCATCTTTAGAAGGTGGTCATCTCTAGACGGGTTTTCAGAAACCTATATCCAGATTTTTTCATGAAAAAATAAAAAGAATTTTTGCTCCAGCTAACCAGGCCTGGACTCTCTCTGTTGATTGGCATTCTCATTGGATATCCAAATGATGAGAATGTTTACTTTACTTACTTAACGTGGCGCTACAGTCCGGGTCGGCCAGGGCCTCAACCAACATGCTTCTCCAGCCAGCTCGGTCCCTAGCTAGCTGTCTCCAGTTTTGCACGCCAAGTTGGTTGAGGTCCTTTCCTACAGTCGCGGTCTTTCTCTACTGCGCCGTCAGTCGGGATTGGATTCGAAGACTTTTAGGGCCGGAGCGTTAGTGTCCATTCGCTCTACATGACCCAGCCATCTAAGCCGCTGGACCTTGACTCGTTTGACAGGAGTACAGCCCGTACAGTTCGTCGTTAAATCTTATCCTCCACTCTCCATCTATGCAGAGGGGGCCAAAAATCACCCGAAGAATTTTTCTCTCGAAGCATCCTAAATCGTTCTCGTCTACCTTTGACAGGGTTTATGCCTCTGCGCCATATATAAGAACAGGGATGATAAGTGTCTTATACAGGGACACATTAGTTGCTCGAGAGAGGATTTTACTACTCAATTGCCTTCTTAGTCCGAAGAAACAGCGATTGGCAAGAGTTATTCTTCGTTTGATTTCAGCGCTGGTGTCGTTATCAGAATTAATAGCGGCGCCTAGGTAGACAATGCCCTTAACTACCTCAAAGTTATAGCTGTTTATCGTGACGTTCTGTCCAAGACGTCGCGACGGTGTTGGGTGTCCTTTCTTGATGAAAGCATATACTTGGTCTTGTCCTCATTGACCACTAAACCCATCTTCTTCGCTTCCGTCTCGATGCTCATAAACGCGCCATTGACATTTCGCTGAGTTCTTCAACTTATGTCAATATCGTCGGCATATCCGAGTAATTGAACGGATCTTTGAAAGATTGTGCCTCTTGTGTTGACGTGGGAGTTTTGCACTATTCTTTCAAGAACGATGTTGAAAAAGTCGCATGACAGTACATCGCCTTGCCAAAAACCTTTTTTGACATCGAATGTATCGGTGAAGATTTGGTCTATGGTGGACTTTCCTGTTCTAAAGCCGCACTGATAAGGGCCTATCAGGTTGTTGACGAATGGCTTCAGACGCTCACACAATACGGCAGAGAGGATCTTGTAAGCCATGTTAAGAAGACTGATACCTCTGTAGTTGGCGCAGTTCAGAGGGTCTCTTTTCTTGAGGACCGCGATCTGGTGCATACTCCTGACCAGGTCATCGCCTGCCGCTTTAAACAATTCGGCAGTGAGGACATCAGCTCCAGCAGCTTTGTTGGACTTTAGCTTGGATACTGCTGTCTTCACTTCGTTCAGGTCGGGTTGGCGGAATTGTTGGTCTACGTCGCCTAAATCTAATGGTTCTATATCTCTAACAGCGGAATTGGGTTCATCATCGCCGTTATAGATCTTGAAGAAGTGGTCTTTCCATATCCTTAGCATTCTTGCTATCCATTAAGTCACGGACACCATAACTCCAAACAGACTCGTCTTAAAACTAGAAATCGCATGTTAAAAATCTACGTAATCCTAGTTTCCTGTTGTGGGAGTGCTCTGGGCAAGTGTACATGTACGTAAGGATATCACTTAACCAACACTGGCTGACTCCGACTTCTCCTAGTTTCCAATGTACCTTATAGAATTGTGTATCTCAGCATGGGCAAGCATGTTTGATGTCGGTATCGAGGCGGAGTGTTGTTGATTAACAAGTACCTGGTGAGGGTTAAGGATATATAACTTCCTTACACAAATCAATGCTGAGTATAGCTCAACAGGCGAATCTGTTGACTGAATTGAAATCAAATGTTCCAACTATTGACGAGCAAATCTTTCTTTTTGCGATTAAATATTTGACCTGTAGATTTAAAAATATTTTTGTTTCTTTGTAAATCCATATACATATAAATATACGTATAACTACCGTTTGCCAGTGGGCTATTGATGTCGGTGAATATTTCATCATTTTTCACTAGATAATGTTGCAGGGGTTGTTTAAAATTTGGTGGATTGCAAATGATGTCTTGGGGTGGTGATAAGTATTTCAAATATATGTCATTTCAGAACGTCTACCGCCATCCTCAATCTCAATGCTTGAGCAAATTTACTCTAGTCATGGCTTCATTTCCTTTAAGTTGCGTAACTAATTTGTTCTCCCCTGCGATGATGCAGGTAGTTAAATTGACGGCCATTGAGTTTTTTATGTTCAGGCAAAGGAAAAACTTCTCTTCAGCTCTCAGGGTACTTAAATATTAAATCATAGAAGCTTGAAATCGATTTTGTAATTATGAACATACCCATTCCATTGCAGCACGCAATCATGATCAGACTTATCACGTAACTTAACTATTATTTGCTATTCTCTCACATTGGCAGTAGTTCATTAACATGATTCAAACTCACGCTACTTGCTTTTAGTTTCAATGTATGATTACTGAGAACAAACAGTAAATTGCCATTTAGCCCATTTATGGTTCAAAGCTCACAGACGAATATCCAGTCAAAATAAACACTAACAAAGGACTACAAACACAGAGAGTCCTAAATCGCACCTTTCACTTAGCGTGTTTGAATTTTTCATCAAAATGCTTGTTTGTCCGTCTTTATGGTTGGCCGTAGGAAGGCTTTTTTTCGATGAAAAAACAGTACCTACACACACTCACAGCACCTTACACGAAACAAGAAAATCTGCAAAGTGAAAGTCGCAAATATAATTCGTTTGAAGTCGCCACGCAGTCTGGCCGTGTTTCCTTCTCTCCCCCTTATTGAACGCATATATGTTGTATGGAACCAGCAATATTGAAAATTCCTATTGCGAAACAATAAAGCAATCTGTCACTGCCATTTATGTAAGAGTAGTTATTTAACGCTGATGCAACTAACGTTTTGATTTCAACATTGAATTACTTTGTCATCGTTCGTTATAAAGTTGCATTTATTGACTTTTGAACTGAATTTGAGAATCCCGGATTTTATGTTGAATTGAGCATCGCACCCCTTTTCATCTGAGATCACTGAGACTATTATGTGAACTTTGTATTACTCGCAAGTACACCGGAAGGTACTATAACATTGTGTAGTTAATTTTCTACTCTTTCCTTTAGTATCTCTGGGTGGTTTTATGTAGACACACTGTACAAGAGAGTATATTTTGTGGAGCGTGAAATAAAAATGAAGTGCATCCCCGCAGCCATAATTTTACTGATGATGATAATGATAATTCCGATTCTGGGGGAAAGGTGAATTTGTTCAATTATTGATGGGGGAGAGAAGACCGAGGCAACAAACACGCTCTGGATTTTGTTGAGAAGGTTTTTTTTTATGGAAATGTAGTTTGGAGAGATTTACTTTTATGCGAATGTACTTTAAATGAATATTTGAACGAAAGCCTGAAAGAAATAATGGAATCTTTTTGAAGAGCTGTCTAAACCACATCTGGTTTTGAGAAGATTGATAGCAACAGTTATTCAAATTATTTCAATCAATTCATTAGGTCTTTTGAATATTTGAAGACCTATTTGTATTTACCAACCGTCACAAATACATTTTATCAGACTTTCCACTTCATTTCAATAATCTTATTCAAAGAGCTCCACGGTAGGTACGCATTTTGTAGGGAAGGGTTAAGTAAAGGCAAATGAAATAAAAAGATTTTTCATATGGTATAGGTCATACTACATCGTATAAATTGTAATGTTTTTTAGAGAAGGTTTATATTTATGAGACAATCAATCAATCCTTTTTTAAGGGTAACCGGCTTTTCCCTATCTTAAAAATCATTCAGACTCGAAAGATACTTCAATTTAATTTCTAGAAGAAACCTTTCCTATGTGTTTCGAAGTTTACGAATAAGAAAAGGAGGGAATAAAACGGACAAGAGCTATTAGGAGAATAAAGTTGTATAGTTTAGACAAAGGAAAAGGCGAACAAAGTATTTAAGTATGTTAGATTGCCGACAAAATTTGGTTAAAGAGAACCAAATCTTTATTAGAGGTTTCAATGTTTCAACTACCAACAAGCCAAAGAAACATGATGTTGGTGGAATGGTGAAACTTAAACGGTGATGGTTAAGTTTCTCTCATGTGATAGAGATGAAAAACGCTCGCCTCCAAAATAAAATACGCAAGTTGCAAGAAAAAAACGAAGAAAAAGAACGCCCAGCTCCAAACAAAGAGCACAAATGCTATGAATCGGGAGCTTGAAGAAAATTTCTGCCCCACTGCTTATGCGAACGAAGCTATGAGAGAAATACGCGACACAACAACTTGAATCAGGCCCAACCATCTTCAAAATAGCCGTTGAAAAAAGGGGAAATGGTCAGAGAATTAGTTCTTTGATAAAGCACTGCACAGTTGACGAAAATATTCTGATGGATTTTTGAATGAACCGTTTTCTTGATATAACTTTGCAGGAGCTGAACCTTACTCAAAGGAAATACCCAACATCATGTAAAAATTTCCTTCAATATCGTAAAAAAGAAGAACTTTGGTTTACAGTCATCAGATTCTGACCCTCATAACTGATACCTCTCAATCATAAGTCACAACGTTCAAGTAAAGTCACAACTTTCAACTCAAATTGTTTGAGGTTCTTGACAAACAAATTACAACTTTGGGACTGATTGTGACTTGTGTTTAAGGCAGACTCGAATAACTTATATTTTTAAATATTTATTTTGATTGCAATATATAGATAAAACTAAAGTTTGATATATCGGGTATTCCGATAAGGACTTGACTTTTTTTTTAATAGATAGCAAACCATTGCCAAAACTTCAGTATCGCATTGAAGTACAATCAAAATATTTACGAATGGAACTGGACTTTGTTCATATAGCGGGCATGTTTGGAGCGGTCGATTCTTTGAACCCAATTTTCGATGATTCGGGCGCACATTTCGACAAATACGGCCGCTATTTCACGTCGAACATCGTTTTCGAGTCACCCCATGACCAGTGTTGGAGACAACATAATGATTTAACTTACCCCCAAAGAAAATATTCTAGAGGCACTAACGAGGCGGCCAATAGACTTGTTATCTTTTTTTTTCATGTTTCAAATGATTTTTTTATTTCATAAAAGTTGTAATAATTTAGTTTATCTTTCATTTTTTCAACATGAACATAAAAAAGTTCATCTAAGATTTGTTTCCTGTAGTTAAGTCCATGGCTCCATTTAGAACTCCTATTATTTCCTCTTCATTAAGGTAGTTGACACCAATGTAGTCCTCTTTCTTTCTTTCATCGAATAACGTTATTAGTCTATAGAGTTCGCTTTTCTACGTGTCCATTCTGTCGTTCCGGAGTAGAAGTGTATGTCCACAGTACTCAGCTAGCTCCGTCCAAGATTCGAACCATGATATTTGTTTTTGAAATACAAGCGTTGTGATTTTCTTCGGTAGTCTCCTATCATCCATTGCAATAGTTCTTAAAATGTAGTCCATCTGTGTTTTTAGAGTTGAGATGAATAAAGCTGGAAGACCTGTCTCTAACATTAGTATGTGATTTGCAGTATCATTTGGTAGCTTTAAACTTCTTTTTAAGAAATAACGCAGAAGCTGCTCCACTTCATCGAACTCCTTTTGGCCCCAAACTTGAGCTGCAGAGCACATGATTGCCTTAGCTGTAGTTTAAAAAATACGATATTTGGATTCGCATTCAACGTCTTTACAATGAACCACAGTCCTCCATAAGGCGTTCAATGCGTATTTAGATTTTTCCAACTTATCAAGCATGTGGCTTCTCTAGTTCAAATTCCTAGATATCCGCATATCAAGAGTGTTGTGTTCATTTACAACTTCAATGCTTTGGGTTCCAAATTTCCAGGTTTCAGTGCGGCATTTTCGGCCTCCACCGTTACGTAAAATCATAATTTTGGACTTGTATAGGTTTACCTGGAGCCTCCACTTGTTGCAGTACTCAAACAACCTATTGATCATTAGCTGGAGACTACCAGGCGACTCTGCTAGCATTACAATGTCGTCCGCAAATATAAGAACCTTAACTAAAAGATTTGCTGAAACACGAACTCCTCCTTGCAGTATCTCTTCTAAGTCACAATAAATAGGGAAAATAATAGGGGATTCAAATTACATCCCTGCCTCAGACCTATTTCTACTTCGAATTGCTCGGACACTTTGCTTCCAAAAGCAACTGCAGAAGTTGTTGAGCTATAAAGATGCTCCAAAACGTTTAAAAACTTTGACAATACTCTTTTAATACACAGTTTCAGCATAAGTGCATTCCTATCTATAGTGTCGAAGGCCGACTTGAAATCAACGAAAAATCCGCAGAGTTTTCTTTTGGATCCGATGAAGATTTCAGCTATATTGGTAAGCGTATAGATTGGTCGATTGTCGAGTAATTCTTTCACAAGGCGCAGTTTGTGACTCGCTCAGTAAGTTATTATGAACCCAATCATAGAGCCGTTTGGACAGAAGTTTTGTGAAAATTTTCATTGATGAATTCAAAAGTGATATTCCTCTATAGTTTGCGGCCACTTCCTTGTCACCTTTTTTGAAAATTGGGCAAATGATGGGTTCTTTAAAGTAGTGTGGTAGATATGCTGAATCATACGCTTGGTTTAAGGCTTTTGTTAGAGTTTCAATGAAAATTGCGGTTAGTGTTTTATAGAATTCTTGAGGTATGCCATTTGTTCCTATAGAGACTTGTTGCTTTGGAGTTCCTTCAATACATGTTATACCTCTTCGCAAGAAAAACTTACGTCCAATTATATGGTTATCTTCAGATAACACGTTTATCAAACTTACTTATCAATAAATCGATTTTACCGTGAGCTGTGTGGCTTGTGGAACCAGCTTCGTCACTGAAAATGATTTCGTGTAATGAAATCCATCATCTTTTCGCGTGTCTCGAAGAACGTTCGTAGCTTGAAACGGTCCATCACCTTCAATTGTTGGCACCTATCACAAGGCCCGTCCGTCCGTCGTAGCGATTTCGGACTACGAATACCAAAATGGAAGCATCATAGACGCCCTTGTAGTGAATGTTTTGCCATTAATAAAGTTATTAACAAGTTATAAATATTTGTTGCCAAGCGCTCATTACGAAGACGTTTTTAGTCATTTGTTTTTGACATTCGTAGTCTGAAATTGCAACGACGGGCCCTGTGATAGGGGTGATTGAATCAGCTTATCTTAAACGGGTGTAAACCAAGATATTTATGGCGCATTTTGCTATAATTTGGTCGCAGCGATGCCCAATTCTTAAGAACGACGCCCGTGGCATTTACTAATTGGAATGGGATACGGAAGCCTGAACGGCAGCGATATTTTGGACACTCCGACCAACCCGTTGTCTCACTGACAAAGCAGCATCACACAACGAGTATGTAAGACTCAATATTTTGCACTTAACTTGTTGTTACCTTGTCTAATAGGGCGAGAATTACGACCGAAAATAGGAGTTATCGCTATTTAAGACATCGACACCGAATTTCGGTAGACTTTTTCTTTTACTTTGCAAACTTTATACAATGTTGAGCTTACTAAATAAATTGTTCAATAAAAGGACGCGTTCACAAATTAAATTCAAAGTTGTCAAGTCCCTTTAGGAAAGTAATAATTAATTTTGGTTTTCAACCCTCTTGTTCTTGGTAAGAGAGTAGGTACCTATTTCGTGTTTTTGTGTCACAAGAATATCTTCGTCGCAGTAGTTTTATCGTCTACTCATAAAAAATGAAGGGAATCGGCTACTTTCCTTCCCACAAGCATTTCAAATTGTGATGCGGTTTTTTTTATAATCTAAAACAACGAAATCAGTATTCGTATTAATTACTCATTCCACAAATTACACCATAATCACGCCAACATCTATCAACCAGAGATACCTTTGTTCAAAATAATTCTTGTCATACAACCTACTCGTACCTAACCCTTTGTCTATATTTTTCCACATTTTTTGTCATTTTTTATCACATACAATCCAGTTGATTGCGAAAAACAAAACCAGAACAACCCTAGCCAAATTACACGTGGCCTGACTCTGTACGTAGTTATAAGTGTGTGGAAATGCTAACAAAAACAAATCATTAAAAATTCCCAGACATTTTAAATCGCGACGTAGTTAAATCAAATGATGACCCTAACCTACTTGGAACATTAGAAAGTCATTTGCTAGACTTAAAGTACCTACTTATAGTTAAGGTAAGAAATAAAAAATTATCTTCAAATCAATTTGTTGGAAAGTGACTAGTCTCTTAACACACAGTTGATAACAGCGATTACAATTGCATTTTGCACTGATTAGCTTGAAGGATGTCGTTGCATTTTATTGCTCGTATCTTAAATCAACACAAACGCAAATGCAAATGCCATAATTATCTATAGACAGTTTGTGAAAAATGTCACAGTGCAGATCTGTCAGAAACTTGTTTGAGCTACGATTCGAAAGTTGTTTGTTGATTGACTATTTCAAGGAATGAATAATGAGTTATTATTGCTAGCGCGTCTTATCACGACAAAAACAGAGAAGCGGAAGGAAAAACAACAAAAACAAATAAAAAATGTGTTTTATTTTTGCTTCTTTTGGCGTTCTGTTTGGTTATTATTTTTATCAGCAGCGGCTGTAGATGTTTACCGGCTTGTGGGTTATTACACTTAGGATCCGCGTGGTTGCTGTCATGGCTGTCTGTTGAACTTCAAATCAGTAAACACTTGCAAGTGGGAGTTCCTTTGGTACGAAACAAAAACAGCAGGTATATTAACGACTTTGCCAATTATATAGAGGTTAACGATCGGTTTTGCACCTCAATTCCTTTCTTTCTACTCGAATAGATGAACTAATTGGAGTTGGTTTTGAAGTCAATGAACTAATTCAAACACAATGCTTACTTAAATATTAAATGAGCGGAAGTTTCTTGAGTAGGGTCGTTCGTCCAGCCAGAATATAATTCGACCTAATTAAAGATGACAGCTCTCTGAAGAAACAACTTAACTAAGCTCTGTACGTAAATATATTGACATTTGTGTACTTAACCTTCTACGCCTTCTTCAAATTGCCAAATGGGTGCTTCTTGGTTCTGTTTCTCTCCACTGAAGCGACGACGTATGTACCGGACGAACGCACTGTCATTCTCTATTTACTCTTGTCATTTTCACTATCGTGTTTTTGTTGATTGTTCTGTTGCTATCGATTAAACAATGATATGTATAGATATACTGGTGATTAGATATACATGGTAGTTGAACGAAAATTATCTCTTCTTTGTTTCTCTTTGTTGGGGAAGCCATATCATATTTTCATTCAGTGTACGTACTATCGAGTTCTGAAATCTCCTACTTTTGTTTGATTAACGTATTATCGTAAAATGCATCAGTCCATGACTTTTCTGAATAAAATAATTTGCTGATCACTAACTATGTGTAATTACCTTAAAAATAGTATCGAAAGTGGGTCATAAAGTACTATTACGCGGCAGACATTTTTTGACCGGAATTACGAGTTTGCTGCGCAGCTCCCGCTTGTTTATGCTTTTATGGTTTAAAAACAAATATTAAGCTTTTTTTTGGAATATCCATGAGTGAAAATCTAGCCGAAGAACTTAAATGTTGGGAGCATATCAACTGATAATGTTAAACACGTTTTCTTGTACCAAGAATTTAAGGGACATCAAACGGTCACAAGACTTCAAAATGGTCAATAGGCTGCCAAACAGTAGTTATTAGTAGAACATTGACGGCGTTCAATAATCATAGTCGGATAGCTTTTTGTTTTTGTTTACGTGTTAAGCGTTTAGCAGAGACACGCACCCGTTTCTAACAAAAAGCTATCTAAAGGTATCAGAGAATTTTTGGTATACCTCTATTCAACTGATCAGCTGATAATAAATAAATTTTTGCTTCTTTTCATGTTGGTTTTTTATTTTGGTGTGCGCTTATTTCAGAATTATAGACACTTAAGTTGCATCAGAATTCGACAAAAACAAATTCCAACCGTTAAGCAACGATAATATATTTGATTTTAATATTTGACATCTGTTATCGGCAGCAATCCGGAAAAGGCCGCCTGAATCGTTCAAGAAGGTATCGAAGATACAGGTATCCGAAATGGCCTATCCGATATGTTCTTGAACACCAAAAAAGTACTGTGTTTCCTGTATTCCGCCATTTTGTTTCTTGGACACACAAGGTAATTACTCGCTTCGTTCTCATCAACTCTTTGAGTTCGAAAATACGACCATTCATTTCTATACATAATTACGTTTCGGCTTTACGAAATTGCGAATCACGTTTAAGTTTGGTAATTTTTTTTTTAAGTTTGATTTCTCTTTTACTATACGGATGTTCTTTAGTCGTGTGAACCCTGGGATCTTCATGTCCATTTGTGGGAATATTTTAAAGTTTTTTTTTTTTTGACTGATGTAAATTGTCTATATGCCATTTCAGGGAGGAAAGCGAGAAGAAATTTTTTAAATAATTTTTTTTTAGAAAGTTAAAAGCATTTATATTGTATTTCAGAATACAAATAATTATAAAGAATCGACTCCGTTTAACTGGAACACTAAAATTGCAGAAAAATTGTTTGACTTAAACTAAGTTCCCATTTCAACGAACTTCGGATAACTGAAATTAGTTTCACATAAGCAGAATTTTATAAAAAAAAAAATACTTACTTACTTACTCAAGTGGGCATTACAGTTCGGGGTGAACCTGACCTCAACCAACATCCTTCTGTAACGACTTCGATTTCGGGCGAGCTCTCTTCAGTTTTGCACTCTAAGCCGGTAGAGGTCTTCATCCACTTAATTATTGCGCCACCTGAGACGAGGTCTTCCCCTTCCGCGATTTCCCTGCAATGTGCTTTCGAAAACCCGTCGAACCGGAGTGTTTGGATGCATCCCCTCTAGATGGCCTTACCATCGTAGCCTCGCGATGCGTACTCTTCTGGCTATTCCCGTGTTGCAGTACAGCTCATATACAGTTCGTTTTTGTATCTTCTTCTCTACACATTGTCTTCGCATACGGGACCAAAGATCATTCGGGGAATTTTTCTTTCGAAACGACCAAGGGTTTCCTCATCCGCTTTCGATAATGTTGGTTTCACCAATAAATTAGGAGACAGTTTTGAAGTTTTTAAGTTTTATTCTCATGAATACGAAACTTTAAAATTCCTATGGAATGATTTATTAGGTTAACTTAAATTCAAGTACATATAGATTAAAGATTTCTTACGTTTAGTTCTCCATTTGTTTATTTTTACTCTTAATATGCTTAGATTTGTTTTTTTTTTGTTTAGTTCTACTAATTTTACTATTTATAAAATCTTCTTTAGGTTAAGCTATTCAATACTTTTAATAAGTCGAAATAAAATACTTTCTTAAGATAGTTTTGTTCTGCTCGCGCGTCTCAGAGAAAAAAGATTGATTTATTAGGGCAAAAAGATGGCTCCCTTTTTTCTTAAAAGAAAGATGGCTGCCTATTTTTGATGGCTCGTCGGCTACTGGCTCGATTTTTCGATATCAGCCGGTCCTGCCAAGTTCGCGTTACAGTCCCCCCGGTAACCAGGTAGGAGACCTGGATTACCTCCTTCTCCGAACTTGTGAACGTCAAGTACTGCGAGTTTTACAACAGGTCTTTTGTAAATTCCTCCTAACGTTTGTACCACTGCGCTCCGGACCACTCCATCTCTACCAGTTATCACCTCGAGAACTCTGCCTTTCGGCCACGTCTTTCTGGCGCTATTTGGGTCCACCACGATAACAATATCGCCCTCTTGAAGTTGTCTCTGTGGTTCATACCACTTGGTTCGTCGAGTCAGGTCGGGCAGATATTCGCGAATCCATCTTTGCCAAAAGGCTTGCGCGTACTTGCCGGCTGCTAGCCAATTCCTTCTCATGGTGGCACCGTCGTCAATGGGATGTTGGCTAAGACGTTCCTGATTGGCACATCCAATCAATAAATGGTTTGGAGTCAGCGCTTCACTATTCTCACAGTCTAATGGTACGTAAGTAAGGGGTCGCGAATTCACAATGCTCTCTATTTCTGCCATCATGCTTAACAACAATTCGTCGCAAGGGTTACTATACTTGGCGATATTTCAGCCAGGACTTGTTTAACTGACCTAACCATGCGTTCCCAGCATCCACCCATGTGGGGTGTGACTGGGGGTATGAAGCTCCACTTTAACTCTAACTCAAATTCCTTAGCTACTGCGTCGCGGTTCAGCTCTGTCAAGGCCTGCTTTAGCTCGTTACTGGCGCCTCGGAAGTTGGTTCCATTGTCCGAGTATATCTCCTTAGGCATACCTCTTCTGCAGATGAATCTTTTGATACCCAAGATACAAGAATCGCTGGAGAGACTGTGCACTATCTCGATGTGAATGGCACGTAGAGTCAGGCACGTTAATAGCATGCCCCACCTTTTTTCGGAGCGTCTTCCGACCTTGACGTGTAGCGGCTCAAAATAATCCACTCCGGTGTACGAAAATGGCCTTTGAAAGGGTTGAAGGCGAGCGCTGGGTAGACCAGCCATGCGTGGAGGCAAAGGTACAGCCTTTTTGTTTTTGCAGTATTGGCACTGTCGTTGGACTTTTCTCAGAGTACGTCTTAAGTTTGGAATATAGTAATGTTTTCGAAGTTCATTGACTACCGTTTCGTTGAAAAGGTGGTGAATTTTAGCGTGATATTCGTAGACTATTAGCTGCGTTATCTTATGATCTTTTGGAAGGATTATTGGCCTTTTCGTATCGAAGGGAACATTATTTATGGCATCGATTCGTCCGGCTACGCGAACAATTCCATTCTCATCTAAATATGGTGAAAGCTTATACAGCGTACTGGATTTACTCAAGGAAACCTCAATCCCGGCAATTTTTGCTCTCGTTAATGCATCATACTCATCGTGAAAGCCCTCCTGCTGACATAGCTTATAGAGATATGTTCTCGCTGCGACAGTTTCTTCGGAGTCATTTAAAACTTTTGGGGTTTTCCATTTTAAAAGAAAAATCTTGACGAAACGGAAAACATACGTCATTGTCTTGAGAAGACTTTTCCATCTTGAGAATCGGTTATAGTCTAGCACAGACTTTGTTTGGTTGGAGCAGTGAACATAACATTCCTTTATTTCTTCAGCCCCTTCATCGTCCGATTGGATCTCTGGCTTTTCTGAAGTGAACGAGATAGGATTTTCATGTAGGAACTTCGGCCCTTTATACCACCTACTCGTTGATCTGAAGTCACAGTTATTTTTATATTTCGACGCGTCGTCTGCCACATTTTCTTTACTGGAAACCCAATTCCATTCGTCTGCGTTTGTAGATTCGAGAATCTCTCCTATGCGGACAGCCACAAAACTTTTAAATTTTTTGTTGGTAGACTTTATCCAACTGAGCACAACTCGCGAATCAGTCCAGAATGTCGTACTGTTAAATTGAATTGTATGACTATTTGTTATGAATTTAGAAAGCCTGGTTCCTAACACTGCCGCCTCTAGCTCAAGTCGAGGAATTGAAATTGTTTTGATCGGAGCTACTTTGGTTTTAGAACTAATTAGCGCACATTCGACCTCATCCTTTGTAGTTACCCTCATGTATGCTACCGCTGCCATGGCCTCTTCTCCAGCATCAACGAAAACATGAAGTTCCACGTTGCTCCCGCTTCCAAATCTCAAATTTGTGAGATATCTTCTGTCTATAGATATCTTCTTTATATCAGGTATGAGGCTCAGCCACATTTTCCATCTTTGAAACTGACGTTCCTTTATTTGCTCATCCCATCCTATGGCAGAGCGCCAGATCTCTTGGAGGATAATCTTCAATTGGATTGTGAAATTTGCGATTAAGCCTAGAGGATCGAAGACGCACATCAGCGCTCGTAGTACCTCACGTTTTGTCGGCACCTGCTTGCCATTCATTATGTCGTGCTGCGTTCTGCCTGTTTTGAAGGTATAAACAAACGCGTCTGTACTTGGTGACCACCACATACCAAGAAGTTTCTCAAATTCGCTTTGACCGTTTTCGTTAAATGTTTTTAAAGGTTTCGTAGCTTTTGCTTGTAGGGCGTTTAAAACGCGTGGGGAATTTGAGACAAAATTTCTTATCTCGAATCCAATCTGTTTATGAATGTATATAATCTCTCTTGCAAGGGTGATGGCCTCCTCTTCAGTGTCTACGCTGTCTAGTAGGTCATCCACGTAGTGATTTGCAATAATTGCTTTGACCGCTCTAGGGTACTGACTTTCAAACCTCTTAGCATTCTTATTTTTGATGAACTGGGCGCAAAACGGTGAACAGGTGGCACCAAAAGTCATGACCTGCATCTGATACACCTCGATGTTTCCACTCTCGATGTTCCTCCATAAGAACCTTTGAGCATCTCTGTCCTCTTCAAGGATTTTTATTTGATGAAACATCTCACGTATATCAGCTGATATGGCGACCTTCCTATCCCGAAAACGGAATAAAACAGATGGCAGTAGCGGTACGTTGTCTGGGCCAGTCATTAGGCACGAGTTCAGCGAGACACCTCCAACCTTGGCTGCCGCATCCCAAACTATTCTTAGCTTCTCAGGTTTGTTTACATTCAGAACTGGGAATATCGGTAGATACCAGACGCGTGGCATAGGATTTTGCACCTCACTCTCTGTCAGCTTCTTTGCGTAGCCTTTCTTGACATATTCCTCAATTTGCGAGTTGACCTTGGTCATCAATTGCGGTTGACTCAAAAGACGCTTTTCAAGGCAGTGTAGCCTTCTCTCCGCCATCGCTTTTGTTTCTGGCAGGCGTATCTGTTCGTGTTTCCAAAGCAGTGGAACTGCATACGAGTTACCTAGACAGACTGCCTTTTCATCCAACAACTGTACTGCCTTGCGGTCTTGATCTGACATCTCGTTTTTTGTGATTTTCGTACCTGCATTCTCCAAAGCAAAGAATTGCTTAACTGTCTCATGCAGTTGAGAATCTATTTGGACTTGACAATCGCAAAGGTGGATGTTGATGTTAGCGTTGTGGTTTTCTTGCGATGAGTCTTCTGGTGTAACGCCGAAGAGGGTCCATCCTAGTCTGGTTTTAATAGCGGCTGGCTGAGAATCTTTACCCTCCCTACTTTTCAATGGCATCCCTAGTCGCCAATGCTGCAGGCCAATGACAATTTGTGGTTTTGCATTGAAGTATGAACTTAGTGGCAACCCTTTCAGATGGTTGTACCGTTTCTTCAATTCTTCAAAATCGAGCGACTGTCCTGGAAGACCTAATGATTTCACGGTGTGTGCATTTGGAAGTAAGTATTTTTGGCCACTGCCAATAGCTGATATCTCAAAGGTAATTTTTTTTGAAGATTCTTCTCTCCGATGCGTATTGGCCGTCCATTTAAGACATAGCGGTTCATTCACGCCATCAGCTTCAAGGGACTCAGCAAGTTTCTCATCGATGAGCGTTACTGACGACCCATCGTCAAGGAAGGCGTAGGTGTCGATAGATTTTTCTTTAAAGTGCAACCTCACTGGAACGACTTTGAATAGTGTAAGCCCCTTGTTCGAACGCAGAGTTGTTCCACTGTAGTAAGAAGGTTGAACTGCACCGTTATTGGTTTGTTGTTCCGTACTTGACTTGTAGCCACCGGGTCCCAGCTTTGATTCTAGGGTATTGTTATGCAGCAGTGTATTGTGACGAAAGGAGCATCCCATAACACCACACTGTTGAGATGATAAACAGCGTCGCGAACCATGGCGACGTAAACAAATTCGGCAGACAGAAAAACCTTTCACAACCTTCCATTTTTCAGAAAGTGGTAGCTTTAAAAACTTTTCGCAGGTGGCTAATGATTTACAAGTACCTTTGCAAGTGATGCACTCATTCTCTACTTTAGGTTTTGTTTCTTGGTGAACGTTGATACAGACTTTTGATTTTTTGTTCCTATTCTTATCGAATGAGTTTGGAACGGTCCACGTAACCTCAGACGCAGCTCTGGCATAATTGCTAAGCCAGTTATTAAACACCACCAAGTCCACCTGAGAAATAGTTTGTTTGAACATTCCCCAACTAAGTTTTATTTGCGTAGGCAACCTGTCAATTAGCTCGTGTAATAAGCAAGGATTATTCAAATGGGCTGAAAGATCCGTAACTTGCATCATTCTGCACATGTTGTCTACCTCCAGTGAAAATTGTATTAAGGTTTCTAACTTCTCATATTTCGGATCTGGCTCGCTTCTAATTTTCTTTATAAGTGACTGAATTATTACTTCGGGTCTACCGAACAACATCTTTAAAGTCGAGATTACATCGTCGACTTGGTCTGGGTGCAGCAACCTATACTGAACGGCCTCAAGTGCTTTGCCCTTCAGGCATCGTTGCAGACGAAGCATATTTTCGCTCTTACTAAAACCACAAGCGTCGGATGTATTTTGCCACCAACTTATAAAAAGCGGCCACTCTTCCGATCGCCCTGTAAAATGCATTTGTTCTTTCGACATAAATTGCCTAGCCGCGATTTGAGATTTTTCTAAATTTCGAGTTGTACTCGTTGATACCCCTAAGTCCGTTTTTTTTTTCATCAAGTGCAACTCTATTACCTCCCTGTAGGTTTGAATTTTTTAACCATTCGTGAACACGCACACCGCTGTCAGATGAATTTGATTTTGAAACGTCACCGTCGTTCACGTCAGATTCTAGTTCAAGAATTGCATATTTTTTCTCAATATACTCTTTGTCGCGCCTTTCTTGTAATTTACGTTCTTCTTCTAACTTTAGAAGTTGCAGTCGAACGTTTTTAGATATCGAGGTTGAAGTTGAACTCCTGGTTGACGAACCACGTACACTTCCAACGTTTAATGCTGGTGTGCATAGCTTCGGTGGATTACATTCATCACCTGCTGCTACGTTCCGCCTAGCCTCACTAACGATAGCACTATCCCTGCCTACTGTGTTTACGATTGTCGACTTATCGATCACCGGTTCTAGCCCTTCAACTACTTTCGTCGTCGCATCTATCTTCCTCATCGTTTTCTCATTTGTAGCCCGAGTTTTCTTTTTATTTTTTCCTTTAGTTGTAGTGGGATCAGCTGTTAGCATCCCTATGCACTTATTGCAATGCCAATCTACATTTTCTATTTCCGCGGATACACCTACGCATGGAAAATGGAACCAGTCGCCGCATGTACCACACTGTACCATAGGTGCCTTCTCATCTGGTTCTTTGCATTTTTTGCAATTATAGTTTTCCCTAACCCTACTTGTTGCTAGAGCATTGTGAATTGGCGAGCCCGAACTACGACTACTAACACTATGTGACATGCTGACTTACCTCGATTATAATGCACGCAATTATGCTGCGATTGTTCTGGCGAATGAAGACGATGATGATGATGTGTTTTTGTTGCTTTTTATGCACGGATGACTGTGATGAACTCCGGATTAGGTTAGACTCGATGTGCCGATGAATGTACAGATGAATGATGAGGTTATGTTTCGTATTAAGCGAATTTTAAAGAATTTGTTGGTTTCACCAATAAATTAGGAGACAGTTTTGAAGTTTTTAAGTTTTATTCTCATGAATACGAAACTTTAAAATTCCTATGGAATGATTTATTAGGTTAACTTAAATTCAAGTACATATAGATTAAAGATTTCTTACGTTTAGTTCTCCATTTGTTTATTTTTACTCTTAATATGCTTAGATTTGTTTTTTTTTTGTTTAGTTCTACTAATTTTACTATTTATAAAATCTTCTTTAGGTTAAGCTATTCAATACTTTTAATAAGTCGAAATAAAATACTTTCTTAACCCATTAAGAGCCGAAGGTCTTCAAAACCAAAAATATCTAGGTTTATGTATTTTATTTTATTGAAAAACACATAATGTACCTAAAAACTACAGAAAATTAGAAAGAAAATATTTGAAAAAGCTTTTTGGAGCCTGTACCCAGACGGGTACAATGGCACAATACATGTGCACATTTTTCCTTTTCGCAAAGCGCAAAGTGCTAAGTGCTACACAATAGGTTTGTTCGTTGAAGCCCTGGGGTTGCCCTGGGGTCGCCAAAAAGCGTTTTTTGAGAAACCTAAAGTCGCCCTGAATGTCAAATTGAGTGTTTTTTGAGCCCTAGGGTTGCCCTAGGTTTTCCCTCAACTAGCCCTAGGTTTTTGCTGTGGCGAGTTGAGGGCTGTCAAATGGAATGTATTTTGTTTTGAATGACAGGGATGTGTGGTGATTTGTGCTTTAGCGTTTTTTGAGGACTGGAAAACCCAGGTTTTTTTGAAAACTCATAGGGTTGTCAAGAAAACCTGGGTCAACCCTGGGGAAAGTTCAACGAACGGACCTAATGTCGAAAGTACTATGGCTTGAAGACCTTTCAACGAAGTCGAAGTTGCCTCCTAAGTTTTGAAAGTTTCTGCCGTAAAAATATTATGGTATGATGTCTTGAAGTGCCATATCGATGTAAACATTTATCTATAAAAAATGCGCACCTTATTAGCCGTTGTACCCATGCGAGTACAGTACTTTTGTTGCTTACCAAATGCTATCAAAAGTATTTTTTTTCGTAAAACTTGTTCACAATATCAAAACACAAGCTGTTAACGTTCCAAATTCAGTTATAATGCTTTCAATTGCAATACGATTTTGACTAGAAGTTGACAAATGATGACTAGACTACTGAAAACTTGCAAAACTGACAAAGACGAAACAAAATAATGTAAACTAATAATAACTGTTTTTCATTGCAGCCACTTTGAGTATGCAAAGTTTTAAAAGCACAAATTGCGTGGGCGAAACAAAAAAAAAATGTAAAAAAAACTCTTATCTATTCGGATTAACGGCTATTTGAAAATGCCTATTTTTCTGTACCCGCTTGGGTACAATGGCTATTAATGGGTTAAGATAGTTTTGTTCTGCTCGCGCGTCTCAGAGAAAAAAGATTGATTTATTAGGGCAAAAAGATGGCTCCCTTTTTTCTTAAAAGAAAGATGGCTGCCTATTTTTGATGGCTCGTCGGCTACTGGCTCGATTTTTCGATAGCAGCCGGTCCTGCCAAGTTCGCGTTACAGATAAGGTCCATGATTCCACGCCGTAAAGCAGGACTAGGATGATAAATGTCTTATACAAGGTTACCTTGGTTTTTCTAGAGAGGGTTTTGTTTCTCAATTGCCTTCTTAACCCAAAGAAGCAGCGGTTGGCAAGAGTTATTTTCCGTTTGATCTCCGCACTGATGTTGTTTTCCGTGTCTATAGCGGATCCTAGGTATACGAAGTCCTACCTCGAAGTTATATGTCTGTCTATTGTGACGTTTTGTCCAATTCGTCGATGTTCTGTGTCCTTGTTTGATGACAACATATACTTCGTTTTGCCCTCATTAACCATCAAACCCGTATTTGCCGCTTCTGTTTCAATACTCGCAAAAGCACCTATGACACCACTTTTTTTTCTTCCCATTACGCCAATATCGCCTGCATAGGCGAGTAATTGTACAGACCTTTTTTCCTCTGGTGTTGACGTTTGAGTTTAGTACAATCTTTTCAAGTACGATGTTGAAGAAATCGCATGACAGTTTGTCGCCTTGCCTAAAGCCTTTTTCGACATCAAAAGTCTCGGTGAGTTCTCTACCTGCCAGAGCAGAGTGAATTCTACAAAGTCATCCTGCACCCCAGAGACCACAACTGCAAATTTTGAAGAAAATCGGTCAAACGGTTCAGGCTTTAGATCCATATACGGACATACAGACATAAAGACAGGCATATAGAATTGCAGGAACCACTTTTTTCGCATTCTCTATCATCGTTGTCATATTTAATTGCTCTCTTTTTTTCTGCAGGATTGCAAAACTTTCCTAATAGTACCTTTAATCACAAGTAAAAAGAAACTCAGGCAAAGAACAGAAAAGAAATAGGTATGATTTCAATGTTGCCTGTGGTACAAAGGCTTACATGTCTATCTGTTACGTGGGAGTTCGAAACATCCAATTGTTTTTCTTCGGGTATCGCCTTTTGTGATAAACTACCAATGCCGAGAATAATAACACTGCCATGAAAAACACTTTCTCACTTTGGTGTTCGGATTCAGCATGAAATCATAAGGTTTTTGAAATACGTTACGCCGCAAGGTTCTTCCAGCTTTGATGGGCCCCCTATTAATTTTTCATTTATTTGTTAAGAGCTATTTAAATTTTAAGAATTCCAATCCGTGGTTTTGCAAAACGTGTTGTTAATAGCCCTGTTCACACTGTACAAAGTTGGACAGACTTCGTTTGATGGAAGTTGGATGGTGGGATGTATTTTACGTTCACACTCATCAAGCTTGTCGTACAACTTTATGTCACGTACCCTTCCACTCCGTCCAACTTCTAAGTTTTCAAAAATATTTGAAAACCGTCCAACAAGTTGGACAAGCGGTCGTCTGAAGGGTTCACACTATCAAGCATTGGTCGTTCAAGCCTAATTTTACAGTGTGAACAGGGCTTATCTCGAAAAACGCAGCGTTGGAATAGATTTAATTTTTCCTCAACAGTGGTGGAAATTTTTTCCGATCGGACTAAGATTTTAACGCTGGTTTGGCTTCAACCAACAATTTCATTTTCGGCTGCCATGTCTCGTTTTGTCTAACTCAGTTGAGGTCATATTCCACGTCGTAATACCGTAGAGCCGGAGCGTTGAAGTCCATCAACTCAACATATGATAGTTTCGCGATGCCTATTATTAAAGCTATGCTCTGGTAGCGGTACCCATTGCTCATGTTCTTTGTTAAATTTTCTTCTGCTCACATCGTCTTTACAAATACAATAAAATATTTTACTTTCAAAAGTAGGTACCAAGTGTTTCCTCTTACAGCTATTGCCTTACAGTTGTTGAATGAAGCGATTGCAGAAGTGACCTAAATGTTTTGTGTTGACGTAATAATATGAAGGTTAAAGCATCATTTTCTTTGTATTTCTTTTTATTCTTCTTCCTTTACGTCGGATAATATTTCTATAGAACCAAGTAACTTTCTGAAGCCATTTGCAATTTGTGCGATTGTTTACTTCAGAAGTGCAACTGCGACATTCGAACTAATTTGGCTTGGTTTTGCATAATGGAAAACGTGTTTCAAATTCGCAAGTACTTAGCAAACATATTCTCTCGATTGCAAGTAATTCAAAGCCCTATCCCAACCAAAACGCAATCGTCTGTTCTAGCGTAACATGTTTCTTATAACCGCACGTAAATACGAGCACATTCGATTTGATAAAAAAAAACTACCAAAGTCGATTGGAATTTTTGCAAAGCTCTCAGAAGTTAATTTAATACGACTGATTAAGACCCCACTTTAGCTGACCATATTGTGCATGCGAACGAATGATAAACAATCCAAGTGAAACTAATAAAATGAGTTCATCAGTATGTCGACTGCCACTGCCTGCTTTTAACAAGTGGGCGGTATATTCCGCATATACGAGTAACAACATATTTATTAATTAATATCGTCGTCACCTCTTAATTCTATAATGAAATTTATTTGTATTTTTTTTTTTATTACAGAAACCCAATTTCCCAGTGGCCATTAAATGCATCACAAAGAAGGGCTTAATTAAGACACAGAATCTCCTTGGGAAAGAGATAAAAATCCTCAAGGAATTAACTGAGCTTCACCATGAAAATGTCGTTGCTTTGTTGGACTGCAAGGAGTCGCAGGACTGTGTCAATCTTGTTATGGAGGTAAGCGAATGAACAAAAAGGAAAACTATCTATCTAACTAACTTAAGCGATGTGTGTCCTTTATTGATTTTTCATTGTTTTCTTCGGGGTTCTTATGAGTGTAGTGTTATTGCATTCCACCACCCAACACACTTGCATGAGTCGTTTTGTTCGTTTTTATTGCAAATTTATGCAATGCGGCAAATTGTTGTTTATTTTTGAAAGCATTTTCGCTGAGTTGGATTTACTTGAGTTACTGCAAGCTGAATGAAAATCTACATGAAATATACACTAAATGAGGAAGTAGTTTTAAATACAAAAAAGGAAAAAAAAAATTCGAGAGGAGTCCATTGCCTGTGGGTAAAATTTCGCCCACTTGAGCGAACCAACAAAGAGGAAGCTGGTGGTTCCCAGAAAGTTATTTTTTACTTCAGGACATGATTTTTATTCGTTGGGAATAAAGGACCCGTTCGTTAACCTAAGGGAAAGGATACAAAACAAAGATTCAGGAACGCCCAGGTTCAGGGAACTTTTCGCACACAAAGAGGATGACTTTGTTCTGTTGGTATACATTCAGTGAAAACTTTCGTTTCTAATGTTGCTGGGGGTAAATAGTGAGGCTGTCTGGAAATGAATTGAATGACTTTTGTTGGTATTAAGTTCTCAAAGAGATCTTTTATTAGGTACCTATTAAAATCGAAATAAGGTTCTTGAATACATTTTTAAAATGTCTACTCGTTCGGTTGCGAAAATAAATAAAATTTTTAATTCTGTTTGAGTGAAAATTAATTGGATGAAGTACCTATACCTACACCAAGCAGTCATCGATTGCATCTTTTTTGGAAATCTTCTGGGGAGCAATATCCTTTAAATAATGCAAGCAGGTGTTTCTTAAAATAGACTCATTCCGAAGAGAAAGAATTCGAATTTCTTTAAATACTCCAGCGTGTGTAGGTATGTGCAGTGTATAGATTATTTTTATTTTGGCAAGTACTCTTGGTTGTTTAAATGATCGAAAATGGTGTTCCCGGAAATGTGTTTAGATTATGAAGCAAGAAAAGCGAATATTCATGTGCAGTGAAGCAGATTTAAGGAAAGCTATTGGCTATTTTTGGTTGTTGATTTGCATTAGTCTAATGAGAAACTTGAGCTTATTTGTTTAAATTTGTTTTCAACAAAATTTAACGGTTAAAGACAAAAACCTGAAATTACTACATTTTATAGTCTTGACAGATTTAAATTGAAATCAAGAAACAAGCTCAACAAGCATCAGTTGAATTATGATCTTATCCTCCAAGACAACAAACAACTCATGAACACAAATGGCTCTGATTCATTATTTTTTGATGTTTCTCTGTTTAAACAGATAATGGTAACTCAGAAGAGAATTTGAAGCCATTTGCCAAACAAACGAATAAAATTAATAAATTTGCAAGGTTACGCAAGCTCTTTTGCGTTTATTTAACTGCTTCTAACTCGTTGGTTAGTGAACGACTTAATTTCTAAAACAAACAAATAAAAATAAGTATGTAGGTATGCATGTTGATCTTTAAATTTAAATTCCGCATTTTAGTGCTTGGCTGCAAACAAAAGAAAAAACAAACCCTAAAAATGTATAACTATTGTATTTATAACAATCAATTCGATTTGTTGTCTGAGATATTTGTTAGGATAGCTGTCAAAAAGATATGTAGGAGTCAAAAATATAGTACTAAAAAAAAAGTTTAAGCTGTCATCTCCAGCGAATTCTTAGCACTCATTTTAAGTTATGTTCTCTTTTTCGTTGCTTTTCGCATAATTTTACTTACGGCCTTGAAAGAAGTTATTAAGTTTTAAAAGTAAAGGATGTTTTTTGTAGACATGTGTTTTTCAATCTGGCAATACTTTTTTCGGAGTTGGTCTTGTTGACAGCTGTCACTTGATCTTTGCTCAGAGGTCATTTCATTCAAGTGCATGAAATGAAACCGCACGACCAGCGTTGCCAGACTTTCGGCATGTCGATTTCCTTTTTTTTTCACCCAAAAAAGTTTTTTTCCCGTTTTTTCCCCTTTTTTTTTATTGCTAACGAAATAAAGAAAAAAAAACAAGGTTAAACTCAACAACAAACTTTTATTAAAAAAAAAAATTTAATACTTTATCACATCCATCCATACTGTGCGGAATTAGCGAAGAAATACTCTTATTTTTTAAGGTCATTGGACTAATAAATTCGAGAAGCTTAAAAACTTGACCCTCATGATCATCTTTCTAGATTAAAAATTAAGTTGGAAGCGCATGGAAAGACGAAGGGTTGTGTTCGTTAAGTATTTTTTATTGAATTTACTATCATGTTATAGCTCATGAGTAACAAATTTTATTATAATGTAAACAATTTGAAGGTGACTGTTTTTCCCGTTTTCTTGGTTGTTTTTTTTTATCCGCACAGGATCAGCCAAAAAGATCAATGCTGAATGCATGTCAAATGATGATGACTTATGTATCTCTTCAACAGACCTTTGTCCTATCCGGTCTATTACTCCTAATTATGACATGTAACGAAAAATGTCTGTGGTGCCTGTGACGTGTTATAGTTAGCATGTCTGCCTATTACTTGAAAATTCGGGGTCTAAACATGATGAGTATCAAAATACTTCACTGGTATTACTTTTTGCGTGGTAAATTTATTAGCAAGTCCTCCAAAAATAACAGAACTGCTATAAAAAACCTTTTAACACTCCGTTCAGTATCGGCAACAAATTGTAGGTCCCCTCCATTCCACATATGGTAGGTTGAGAGATATCCGCTTGGTTCCGAACTTTCCTGAGCTTGTTGTGTCAAGTGAACCTCTTGTGTAACATGCAGACATGCTAACCATTTAGCCACAGGCACAATCGTAACCTTCTAAGCTTTGAAATAAGGTTAATTTAAAGCGTTTATGCTGCGTCTACAAAGCTTGCATTGGTTTGCAGCACACTCTGTTGAAGTTTTTCTCAAGACAACTTGAATCGAGTTAGTTGGGTGGTGTACCGAGACACTATGCCAGTAAAACAGTAAAATAGCTGTTCACGAAGCTAATAGAATAACTAAAAGATAAAAGTGATGCCAAAATGTATTTTTCCGATTCGTAGTTGATTTTTTAAGGAATTTGCTTTGTAATTTGAAGCATTTTAGTGGAAGTAGAAGGTTTAGTGTTTTATTTAAGTTGATAAAAAAATTTTTTTTTAAATACTGACTTATAGCAGCTTGAAATTAGACCGAATTCTTTTTTTTTTCAATTGGAATACAATAAAAGTAAATAAATAATACAAAAAGTACTATCTGGCAGCACTTTTATTTTTCTGGGGTTTCATAATTCAATGCTATGGGTTCATAGTGGAGATGTTTGCGTGTGTGTAGTATTTGCATATGCACATAGATTTGCTCGTGATCGCTTTTCGTGTCGATCATCTCGTGTACGTAACTTAAAACTAATTACATTTTGATCAAAATCAGCTCATCCGTTTTTTGTGGACAATCGACAAAAAAACGTAACAGACTAAATTACGAACTATCGTTTATCGTCTCGATAACTCTTTTCCCTTTTTTTTTTGCCCCGAAAAGCACTTTTATGAATCTTGATTCAGAGGCAAGAGTAACAAGCACTTTCACTGACACCAACACAAAACATTTGACGTTTACCAGTTTGGAGTTTGAAATGAGAGAAGTAAATAGTGAACTATTTAATTTGAAGGATATTATTTGCTGGTTTGAGCAAGAAGATTTGTTAATTAGGTCCTTCTACGCATATATTATTTAGTTGTTTGGAATAATTTTTTTTATGTTTAAGGGGAAAATTGGACGTCGAATCGCGCACATACAGTGACAAAAAAGCACTTTTGTCTTTTCATGTTCCATTGAGCAAGAAAAAAAGCACTTTTCTAAGAGTGCTTTAGTTTTTCCAAAGGAAATCGACATGAGCTGATTAGGTTTATAGCAAAATAAGTATAACATTTAAGTATTCTTATTCACTAGGAAATAAGGCTCGTGAATCTCTCTGGCCGCTTACAGAATCAAATTTTGTTTTAGATCTAACAAAAAAGAGACTTAAAGTTATTTGGCCATTTACCTTGAAAGATAATAAATTAAAAACGGATGGAACATGGCCTTTAAAAATTTAACTTTCGCCAACAATTTCGATGTTGGGCGAGCTCTTTCCAGTTTTGTACTGTACTCTAAGTCGATTGACTCAAGTGAATGAGGAGTACTTGATTGCGCCATCGAAGACGAAATTTTCACTTTCGTCGACTTCACCGCAATGCTTTCGAAAACGCGTTTAGCCGGAGCGTTGATATCCATTCACTCTGCATGTCCTAGCCATAGTAGTTAAGCTAAGCTCATGTTGTGGTAGAAAATGTCATTTTGAAGTAAAGTGACACGTCACAAGCATCTTTTGAAGACTTTTGAGTTCTTACAGTTCGTTGTTGAATCTTCTTAGTGTTTCTAGCGAGGGTTTTATTTCTTAACTGCTTTCTAAGCAGCAAGAGTAATTTTTCGTTTGGTCCCCGGACTGATGGTATAGTATCGGTGACTATTGTGAATCTCATTACTACATCCAAGTTATGTCTATCTGACGTTTTATCCAACTCGTCGATGCTTTCTGTCCTTGACATCCATCATCAACCATTAAACTTATTTTTACTGTTTCTGTTTCGGTGATATCACGCTCTTATTACGTCAATATCGTCTGGGTAAGGGAGTAAATGTGCAGACATTTATGTCTCTGGTGCTGACGTTTGAGTTTTGCACAGTCTCAAGTATGTTGTTAAAGAAATCACATGTCAGTGTGTTCAAGATGAAATGTTTCGGTGAGTTCTTTGCCTACGAACGGACGGAGCAGCGTAAATTCCTCAGTGATATTTTGCGATACTAAGGTTCCTTTCATGCTTTCTTCCGACTTATCATGTACATATATTAGTTGCTTCATGCTCCTTTCCAACTGATCTCCAGCTGCCTTGAAAAGCTCGGCATCATCTACATCAGCAGTTTTATTTGGTTTAAATTTTCATATTGCGAGTTGGGAAAGATAACATTGTTCATCATTGTCCAAGTTGAATGGGGCATTCTGCCTGACTATTAACTGTTATTATTTTTTTTATTGAACAATTGGTTCTTAATTCTAAGATAACGTTACATTTAGATATACAGTTGACTCTCGATAATTCGAAACTGGAGGGACTCTTAAAATACTTCGAATTATCGAATGTTCGAAATAACAAATGGTTCGAAATTTGTGAGAGAAAATAAACAAAACTTCGAATTACAAGGTGTTGATCATTAAATTACATATTATTTATTAACTGCTATTCTATAGCTATGAAAAAAAAAGTTAGAGTGTACATGTACATTCGCAAACATAAATAAACTTATTCATAATGTGAACTAATTAATGTTTTTGAAAGAACTCTTTAATACTCTTTTGCTTCAAAACACATTGCTGCTGCTCAGACTGCTTAATAACTTTTTTTAAGAGAAAAAGTGCCTGAAATGCGTTTTCATCACTTTCGTTTTGTAGACAGAAGCGTTGTAAGGTATCGAATGATGATCGTGCTTCCTTAACTGACTCCTCTGTTAAGGGTTCTGATGTATCGTCCTCATCTTCACCGTTGCTTTTTTCATTCATATCTGTCGCAGTTTAAATTTCGCCTTCGGTTAGTGCACTTGAGACAGAAACATCGTCATCCACTTGAACAAAGTCAGAAAAACTCACACCGCTGATGTCTACTAATGGTTCTACTGCTGATTCCTCATAATCCATAAGTATTGGAAGATTTTCTTTAAGAAACCGGACCTCTTTCTCTCTGCAACTTCGAATTGTCGAGTGTTGGACGCCGATGAGTTCGAATTACCGCGTCGTTTTATTATATATAGCAATGATTTTTTCGTTCGAATTACCAAGTGTATAAAAATGTACTGATTTAGTTCGAAATATCAAGAGATTTTGTAGGGAACTCGTGATAACTTTGAATTATCGAGAGGTTCGAATTATCGCAAGTTTGAATTAACGAGAGTCGACTGTACATATATTTGCTTTGAAGGGCCTAACTTTAAACAATGTCTTGTTTGCTAAAATAATGATGATTATTACCTATGAATAGAAAAAAATATAAATATTTATGAGGTTGAGTTTAAAAATATATTCGGGTTGTTCAGATCTGCCTAAGAACAGAATTTGTGTCTTTATTGCCGTTCAATTGTGGTATTTGCAGATACTGTAGCCACTGCGATGCTGTCATGGTTTTTCTGCTGCTCTTTACTGACTCAATTCTTGGTTTGCCTTTTAGGCATTATTTTTTTCCTTTTTTAGTAAAACCTTCAAATCTCATTTCTACCATGGACATTTTTAATTTCCTCAAACGAGCGCTTGTCATGCTGCTTCTTTTTCTTTTTGAGAATTTGGTGTTCTTCCCTTCTTATCTGTTTATAGATTTTGTTGTCGAAGGCAGCCCCTGGTTCTCTTTCCATCAATCTTTGTCTTGATTTTTGCTTGGCTATAATATTCCTGGCTGCATTCTTTATTGATCCATGGGTTTTGTTTTGGAAACCTTGTGAAACAAAGAATCTGATAGGTTGTGGCTCCTCTGATGGGTTGTTGGCTCTGCTGCCAGTGGTCTTCAATTCTTAACTCTAGCGGCATAAGGTTTAAAGATAGTTGGTGGAACACTAGTTTTGAAAAGGCATAGGTTACTCTTGTGATTGTAGCTTTTGATCGTCATATGGTTTGACAGCGTTAGTTCGTGTGAGTCGTGAACCAAATATCATCATCGTACCTAGAACAACACAGTAGTCCGAGTTGAAATTGGATCCCTTTGGACATAGGTTAGGTTAGGTGAAAGTGGCTGTCAGCCAATAAGTAATGCCTACGTACATTGCCTGACACACTTAGGCCACAAGGGCCCATTGTGATACCACAGAGATCAGCAAGTTAATCACCTACTAATCTCAGAAACCCGATGTAAGATTAACGAGTTGATCACCCATTTATCTTCCAGTACGGGACTAGCCGTTTAATCACCCGCTAGTTGAACCACGCGGAACTTTTAATGTATTTCGAAAGACTTTTAGGGTCTATGTAAGCTAAGTCGAAGAAGAATTCACCGAGATGAGTTTTCCTCCCATGAAATAGTTCAGGGCATGAGCAAAGAAGGTGTTGAACGGTTTTTTCCTCTAATTCGTCCATGCAGCTACTGCAGGAATCATTGGAAAACACACCAAGTCTTTTGGCGTGTCTTCCTATTAGACAGTGTCCCGTAAGAACACCTATGGTAGAACTTAGATACAGGTGGTTCAGGGCTAACAAACTCTTCGAGCGTTTTGAGTATACACATACACACGGCCAAACTTTTGGTTGTAAGGCAGTTGTTACTCTCAGTCCATCTAGTGTTTGTTATCCTCTAGCGTCTTGTCTGAGTAGGAGTTTACATGTAGCGATAGGTACACTTATGTTGTTCCATTCTGAACGTAGGAAAGTGGTCGTGCCCTTTTTGGCCAGATCGTCTGCCATACAGTTGCCTGGTATGTCCCTGTGCCCTGGAACCCATGAAAGGAGAATATTGAACTGATTTGACATCTCCCTCAGAGACATCTGGTAATTTTGGACCCTGATGGATTTTGTAGAGATAAAGGCAAGAGATTTAAGGGCAGCTTGGCTGTCCGAGAAGATTCGAATATCCGTGGAGAATATGACGTTTTCTTTGAGCCAAGACAGCACCTCCTTAAACGCCAGAATTTCCGCTTGGAACACACTACAATGATCGAGTAGGCGGAAGAAAAGACTGAGCTTGAGTTTTTCTGAGTAGATTCCACTTCCCACACCTTCGCTGGTTTTTGAACCATCGGTGTAGAAGTGTATTGCTTCATTTTCCAAAAGAGTGCCATTTAAAATTAACATAACTAAGTCCGGCTTTTACTTCTTTTTGTCAAGGCTCTTACAAAAGTTATCGTATTTACTAAGGTGAGGACAACAGCTAACGTCTAATGTTAATGTGCCCCAAACGTATTTTCTTATTGTTTCATAACTTTTTATGATAAAATGAACTATTTTACATTTCTCTTTTTCTATTAATTTTTTCCATCTGTCTAACCGAAAGCAGCACCTCCCAAATATGATACTTGTATTTGTTAATCGCTAATAGGTTATATGTTTTTTTTTGTTCGCTTGAGAGGTAAAAATAAAAACTTCTGTTGTCCATTTGGACGCACTTTTTTTCTGTAAAAGTTTTAGTAAAATATTTAATCTTTTTTTTTTGAAAAAAGGCCATTTTTAACAAATTAAAACTGAAACCCACCTAACCCCTTCAGACATCAACCTGTTCAGCATTAGCAATAAATTCCACATTGTTTAAAAAATCTCGCTATACCATTTTCTATTATTTATTTTTAACTGTCAAAATGTTGTGCATACAACATGGATTTATATTTATCTTGTAACAATGTACATGTTTGTGAAATTATACTGCGAGCACACCCTAATGGTAGATAACTTATTTACGACTAGGCACCTTATCTTTAGTAGCATTTACATAAAGAATTCGACATATTAAACATTAAATTTTAAACATACAATTAACTGCGTAGGTATTTCATATTTTGGAACACAATAAAATTGGTTTTACAAAAATCTTACATAAGTTATAAACAGTAATAAATGGTTGTTAGTTTTCATGTTACAAAAAATGGAAACTGAAAGGCAATTCATTGGCTTTTGGAATTTCGCAAGTAGAAAAAATACCAGTTCTTAAAAAAATTAAGAATTAAGAAAATGATTTTGTTCGCAGACTTATTTTCAAAGAAAGACTTTAACTCTAAAAGAAAATCTAATTTTAAATAAATACACTAAAGTTACATTTTGGTCCTTTCGAAATGAGAACTAATTAACTGAGCCCATTTGGACAGTATACTCTTTTTTGTTTGTTCTTAGTGAAAGCGTGGCATTTTTTTTCAGCCAGACTGTCGTTTCCTTATCCAATTTTATTCAATGGAATTTCTTCGGCTGGCCTCACCTGATCCCCTGGCGGTGGTTTCCGCGTTCTGCAGCACTTTGTCTTGATTCCACCGACATCTTTCCGACAAATGAAACCGATAATTAGGCCGATAATGGCAATGATAATGATACCTAACAAGTAAATTTCGTTTTAATAGATAAACTCTCATTTCAATTGTTAATATCTTACTTATCAGGGCGTAGTTGATAGCCTCTTGTGAAATTGGCACCTGATATGCAGCCTTCTCAGTGGTTTCGGTTGTAGGGCTTATCTCAGACTGCTCGGTTGCGTTCATGGCGGCAGTGTCTCCGTCACTGGTTTGTTCGACTGATAAATTGGCGTTCGTCATCACAGCTGCTTTGATGACAGGCGGTTTGTAAGCTGTCGACGTAGGAAACAAAAGTTTAGATACATAGAAATTGATTTTTCACCACAAAAGAAACAGTTGAAGTGCAAAAAAAAGTCAAACTTACTTGATGCTGATTCACTTTGTTTTGTTGGATTCAAAGATGGCGCATCTGTGACAGCAATTAGGCTCTGGTCAAAGGTATCTCCACTTACTAGCTGGAAACAACTAATATCGAAACGTTTTAGGCTTATATTGTCAATTGATCTTAAAACATTGCAGAGGTCTTGAATGTTATCTTGTTCCAGTTCGGGTAGTTTTAGTTTGATGAGTTCTTTCAATGGTTGAAAAGCTTTTGTATTGATTTTCTGTCAAACGAAAAAGAGAGATAAAAGCTTAATCATACAAGAACTTTCAAGTTGAATAAGAGAGAAGTAAGTGTTGCCATTCTCTGCTTACCTTATTAAATGTATTTCCATCTAACTTGAGTGTATTCAAACCACTCAAATTGGCAAAAGTTTCATCGTAAATTTCTGTCAGACTTGAATTCTTGAGAATAAGCTCCCTTAATGCCGGCTGATGGAGAAACGAACTCTCTCTGGGCAAAACTATTGGATTGCTACTCAAATTAAGCGCTCTTAGTTCGTATGCATCACTAAATGTATCGGCAGAGATCTCAGAGAGTTGGTTGTTTACCAATGATAGACTGTCTAAGCTTGGCAAGCTGCTAAACACCTAGAAATAAAGAAAATTATTTTTGAAACAATAATGAGATTTATATATGAAGAATTTGGTGTTACCTCCTTGTCAATGTGTGTTATTAGGTTTCCATCCAAAATAATTCGCTGCAATTTCGGGGTAACACTGAAAACTCCCACAGGGATTTCACTTATTTTGTTATTACTTAAATCTAGGGTGACAGCTGTTGGGGGAATGTCATTTGGTATGGTTGTCAAACCTACCCCGGAACAATTGACGTTTTTGTTGTTATTGCGGCAAATACAGTCGGTGGGACATTTAGGGGTTTCATTACTCCGGTCATTGAGCTCTTAATAGGTACAAGAAAATGGTAAGAATACGAATTGGGAGGTAAGATCATCATCAGGGCAGAACATTACCTTCTATAGTATCCGCTGACTGATTAGACTCGCTTAGTGCGCTGTCAAAAAAATCTGATAGTGAAAATTTGCTTGGTGGTTTTTTAGTTGTACTTGGCGAAGGTGTGCTTGACTTGTCATCATCGTAATAATAATCCTCATAATTATAATCGTCAGTGCTGTTGTTTTGACTAGGCGATGGAACGGCTTTACTGTAGCTTTGGCTGAAAAGACATGGATGTGGTTAGAGAAAATGTTTTGAATAGTGTCATTGCGAGTGTTGAAATGTGCACTGAAGGTTGTTATTATCAAAAACAATTCGCAATCTTAACTATTTAGTAGCCACTCCAGATTTTAACTTCGGATAAATGTTTAAACTCTAAGTAGCCACATATCAATAAATAAATAAGAAGAAGTTATCTTTCCAATCAAGACTGATTAGCAAACATATTTGCTAAGTGGCAATCAGCGCAAAAGAAATATTTGTTGGAAAAACATAAAGGTGCCGAGCATTATTTACTCCAAAACTAATAAAAGCTTGTTCTGTTTATCTTTGTGTTGGACTTAATAAAGGAACAAGACATTTGTTTGAGTAGACAGAACCTACATAGGTCTAAGCATAAGGGATCTAAATGTTCACTCGCTTCTTTATCGATTTTCCTCTTCACTAATAGGATTTGCCGGTTTGTTAACTTTGAAAAGGTAAATTCTCACTTGGTTGTTTTTGAGTTCAAACTTTAAAGCTCTATATCGAAGACTTAATTAATTGGGGCTTATGTAATATGTATTACCCATCCCTGCGACCACTTGTGGTTTTAACACGTCTGGTTTTGTTTACTTGGCGATTTTGATAAAATGGAGCTTCATAAAGTATAGAGAAGAGAGAGGTGTATTTTGATTTTAATTTAATTAACAGTTAAAACAAAAGCCTTGTTACTTTCTGTTTTTGAATGGCTTGAACAATTTTTTTTTAAAAAACTTTCACCACAGATGTTTTTTTCATTAAAAATGTCTTAGCTCTAGCAGCTAACTAGGCATCGCTATTCTCCTTAACACTTTAACCGCATTAACAAATCGGCGCAACGCAACGGCGGAGCGAAGTGAAGTATAGAAAGTATTCCAAGGTGAATCAACAACCAATTAAATAAACTGCCGCATATTTTGCCTCTTAACTTTGCAATGATGGCCAAGGTTATAGATTACACACATAAATGAAAACCGGCTTTGCAATAATTTGGCAGAGTTTCATACAAAAGTATGACGTTGAAGATTTGACCTGTTTATATGTTAATGCCTTCGCTGAATGAGTCAAAAATGGAAAAAATAATAATAAACATACTAGCAACTCCAACGTATTACAGAATTTAGTTAAGTTCGCAATCAGAGAAATACACATACACAGTTGTTGTGGAGAAGTTTTTTGGAGAATTATTGTGTCGACGACGTAAAAGCTAGTTTATTTTTGTTTTACAAGTTGTGGATAGAATTGACAAGAACTCGTTTAACGTAACAAATAAAACAAGACATGCTTTGTGAGTTGTGACTTATGACAAATTTAAGGGGGAAAAAAATTTTTGGAATTTTTTCTTTACATTTGCCGAAAAATCATAAGAATGGCGTACTTACGAAAGGCTGAACAAATAGATTGAAATGAAATTTAAATGAAACACCGTGTACTTGTATAAATAAATAAAATAAATAGGGTGGCGCAACAGTTGAAGGAGCCCCTGGGCCTAGCGCATTTCTTACAACCATGCCTTGTGAGGGAATGGAAGGGACCTACAATTGCGTACTTGTATTCTATCTTTTAATCCTATTTATATGTTTGTCTCTTTTCTGTGTCGCTTTTTTATTTCATCGAGTTTTCAAATGACAGTGGCGTTGAAAGTTTCACTTCAAAACTGATGATAATACGTTCGTGGAACATTGCCTAGGTTTGACTCTTGGCAACCCTTAGAGTTGCAAAAAAATAGGATTTTCGGTTCTTCAAACCGATTAGCTGCCAAACCACCAATCTTTGCATTGAAGAAAAATAAATGCTATTTGGCAGCCCCGCTCGGGACTAAATTCGGCCCAGCTAATATTTTGTGCTATTGATGTAAGCCCATTAAAGCTGAGTGTTTGACTTTAAATGTGAGTTGAGGAGCACCAACATGGCTCACTAACGAACGAACCAAATGAGTATAGAGGCAATCATTTCCAAGTATTTTGACTGCTCCAAGGCAAGTAGATTTGATAATTTGAAATATTTTTGAAACATCGAGTTGTAAATGGGGTTAACCAACTTCCTTTGGATATTTTATAAAATTTGTGAAGGACTTGTATGCATTTCAGAACCAGAAAAAGCAAAATTTTAACGCTAACAGTCAAAGGCTTTTTCTGCTTGCTTAAAGGTAGGGAGCTAATGAAACGCCCTCTGAAAAATGGAATAGCTTTTTTTTCTTAACTTTTTTCCGGTTCCTGTGTCGGCGGTACTCTTTTGATCTCACTGATTGCTTGTACTACTTCCAATTGACACCAATAAGGGCAGCCAATGCTCTAAAAAAGAACTTTTGTGAATATCGATTTGGAAGCAAGATTTACACTCACTTTCACGTACACAAAACCAAAACTTTTGACGTACACCAGATTAGAGTTTGAAATTAGAAAAGTGAATTTTATTTAATTGAAAATAGGTTTTAATTGAAAACAGGTTTTGTTTTTAGAGTCTTTTTGCGTTTTTTTCATTAAAAAAAAGCCGTCAAGTGGCCAGTCTCAAAAAAAGCACTTTTGTCTTGTCCCTTACACTGACCAAAGAACAAGTACTTTTGTAAATTCCAATGGAAATCGACTTATGTAAGTTGCTTGTTAAAAAATAAGAATCAAAATTGATCTGTTAGGTTTAAGGTAGCAGTTACATCAGCCATTCAGCGTCCGAGCTGCAGAATTTCTAAGGCACTGCTATTGTACGCACCCTTTTTCTATTGTTAGAGCTTCATCTCGTGGATGTAAGAGTTCACGTGAATGAGAATCAGTGCTCGTGAACGAAAACTCTCCACTTTGTTCTTCACAGGTCTTCACTAGCAAGTTCACGAAAAGAGTCAAACGTCTAATTTTAATGGGCTTACGACATAATTCACAAGTATGGACTGGGCTTAAGCCTCAAAACTTAAAAAGATGGAATCAATTCCAGAAAAGCGATCGTCACTTTTTTCTTTGATTGTATTAAAGTCTTTAATTTTAAGCCCCACTGTAGAGACTGTAGAAAAATCAATTTCATCTGCAGTAGTAAACATTATTTGCCATAAAAGTAAATTTCCAACCAAAAAAAAAGGAAAAATAATGAACAAAGACACTCTAATAAAATTGACGCCATTCAGGGTTACGAATTACTCTCTGTATAGTTTCGACTGTATTTTTACTTCTATATCTGCCCACGTTGAATTCCAAAATCTTCACTTCGCAATTCGCATGCATTAGTAATAAGCAGACCACAACCCAATATCAGTCATTAGTTCAATGTCTCCTTACTTAGTGTATAAAATAACAATTTTGTCATCGTCTTAATAACATATCATCACCATTTCTTTGTTATAATTGTGATTAAGTTGCTTACGATAGTCTCACCTCGACGATATAAAGCAAATGGAATCATCAGTTGAAAGACTTTGTACTATACTGCAATGCTTTATTTATGTTAACGCTGAGTTCCAAGTGATCCAACAAGATTCATTATTTGAACTAAGCCAACGTTGAACACAGGCTTCCATTTCCAGTGTTAAATCTCAAGTACATACACTACTGGGAAAAAATAAGGGATCGAAAAAAAGAATTCAAAGTTTTTTTTAGGGAAGTTCCTTCTTTTAAGATTTTCCGAAAAAAAACTCTCAACTTTTGTTGCACATTTCATGAGAAAAAAATTTGATTTTTTTCGGTTTTATTTTCTGGTCTACGGACTTTTTTCTCGATGTAACCACCACATGGATAACTCATTTATTCCACCTTAGTTTGCTTTTTTTTTAAATTTTATCTTTCGTCATCGATATTTTCATCATAAATTGTCAAAAAAAATAACCAGTGAAATATGTATTGGAATTGTTTTTCATCTCTTAATTTTTACCAGTAGTGTATGTTTTCAGAAACATTTTCAAAAAACAAATTACGTGAAGAAGTTGTAGGTTAGGTTAGGTGGATGTGGCTGTCAGCCAATGAGTATGTACGTACGTGCATTGCCTGACACACTTAGAACACAAGGGTCCATTGTGATACCACAGAGATCAGCAAGTTGACCACCTATACCAATCTCAAAAAACCCGATGTCAGATTAACGAGTTGATTACCCATTAACTGTCATTTCGGGGCTACCTGGGTGATCACCTGCGAACCACCATTAGTCGAACCACGTGGAACTTTTAATGTATTTTGAAAGACTATTAGGGTCTATCCAAGCCAAGTCGCTAGTATCGTCGAAGAAGAATTCACCAAGACTAGTTTTCCTCCTATGAAGTAGTGCAGGGCATGAACAAAGAAGGTGTTGAACGGCCTCTTCTACTTCTTCATCCATGCAGCTTCTGCAGAAATCATTTGAATATACACCAAGTCTTTTGGCGTGTCTTCCTATTAGACAGTGTCCCGTATGGTAAAACCTATAGACACAGTCGGTATAAAGCTAACAAACTCTTCAAGCGTTTTGAGTCTACACGCGGCCAAACTTTTTTGGGAAGAAGTTGTGACTTAAATGATATTTTTGTTGCAAAGGCTCTGTTTTCTCTTTTGATTTTATGGTAAAAAGCTTGTGTCAGTTCTCAAAATATCGCAAAGAACAGTTCTTTTGCCAGTAACCTGCCCAATGCAAAGCTGTGACCCCAAATACATACTAAATTCCATTCCAATTAAGAAATTAGGTAAAATAAAACAAAAATGTCGAGACCATATGTTTTTCTCTACCTGATTTATGTGGACATTATAAATAGGGGACAGAGTTGTCACCTTGGACTTTTTCATTTGAATTTCAAATCATTGCCAAGCATAGGATAGAAAATACCAATTCTTTACGTCAACTTCACCAGAAATTCATTCGGCAAAACTTCATTTCACGAATTGCTTGGCAGTGTGCCATTAATAGCTCCAAAATAAAAAAGAAGACCTCTTTGAAGATTTATTCATCTATCCAAAGAATAAGAAAAAATCACTTTCGCTGCCAAACAATGAATTGCGTGATCAGTCATCATAAACTAGAAACTTTAAAAAAAAACTGACCCTCTATATTCATCCTTTTTTAATCATAAAACATGTGAAAGATGAAAAAACAAAACCAATCGATAAAACTACACGTATGAATGTTCGTATGTACCTACGATTGTATAAAACAAAAACAAGGCAAACACACGACGATGGTGGCCATTATATGGGTCAAGAGCAACTATTTTTATTGAATTCACTTTTGTTTCACAGGGGAGCAGTTTCGCCCAAGATGAATAATAATAGTTCTTTGGCACGTCATCGTCAGGTCGACAACAAACAAGTATTTGCTACTTGACTTTTTATAAACTAAAAACACACGATAAGATTGTGTTTTTTATATCTGTAGTGATAAGAGACTACCTTACCAACTTTAAATTTTGACCATTTTTGGTGTGCTATTTTAAACTGCATGCGTGACATTGGACAATTGGAACGTGTGCAATTTCGCAACACGCATACATTTGATGTAATTCTATTCGATTTGACGTCTTGTCATTTGATTGCATTTATTAATTACCCATCATCGTGAGTCGTCTTATATGATGGTGATTTAATTCCAGAGTTCAAGGAATTTGTTAGCATTACAAGTCCACTTAACGTACCTCTCACTGGGAAAGCACTGTGTATATCTAAATACTTTGCAATTAAATGTGACTTAATAATGAGGACTTTGAACTGTTTTTATCGTTGCGACGTACTTAAATTGTACCGACTTCAGTATTGTACTTCAACATTATTTAATCACTTCGAAACAGTAATTCCATTTCCCTTCTTTGTTTTTCCTTATTATTACTGACAATTCCTTCGTGTTGAGTTGGCAGTGCTTTAATCTTTTTATTTATTTAGGGTATTCAGCCTTTTTGGGGCGGTTTTGGCGGACTTTAGCTTCTATTTCTATCGATTGTGTATTTTAATGGCACAATTTTGCAAAATAGATGCAAGTGCTCTACAAATAATAATTATCACTATGAAAAATGAAATGACAGATGAGTCACATTTTGCGATTGTGGAAATACATTCACTGACCGCAAATATGTGGAAGAAGTGAGGGTGGTATTAAGTATCGGTGCATAAAGACACTACAAAGTGCAACGATTAAAGAACTGAAATGGAAACTAGATAGGTATCCTTCTCCTATGACACTTTCGTATAGACAAAGATGAGTGAATGGTATTTGTGTTTTTACTTAACAGTCAGTCATTTTCTTCGGATTTCCGGGATTGAGTGCAATCACACTGTTTTTGTTTCAATAGACAAGGTTGAAAATGAAGGGATTTTGTTGTCTGTTCAGTTTATGTTGTCAAACGGATGTCATTACATAAACAAGTTCTTTTTTTTTAGGGCCTTCAGTTGACTTATAGTTAAGTTGAGTAGAAAGACATTGCTCTCTTTGAGCGCTAGAATTAGAGTTAATGCTTCACATTTGTTCTTTTGAAGTGGTTGAAAAGAGTGGTATGATGTGATTGACTCAAACCTGATACTAAAGTTGAAGAAGATTTAAAAAACACACATCGTCATTCACGCCCGCCGTCAGTTAATATTTGCAGACGTATTTATTTGACTTTGCTAAAAGACAATTCCAATGTTGAGCAGTGAATAAGAACTCCTTTAGACGTTACTGGTTGTATAAAAATCTTTCCAATGAGACTTTTATACCAATTTTAGTTACTAGATTAGATTAGGTAAACATGTTCGAATTGCTTTTTCACTTGCACATCAGATCGTTATTTACTTTTCAACTGAATTTTAGTTACTCAGATGTTATTTTATAGAAAAGTTGGTAACATAGTAGAGAAAACTATTACATTAAATATTAACCAAAAGAGAAAAAAATAATAAAGAAACCCTATTTTTGCAGGTTATTTAAGCTCAACACCGACAAGTGGGGCTAGTTTTTGTTTATCTTTAATTTATTTATTCTTTAAATATCATTGTTGGATCGTAAAACACTTATTAGAGATGTAGTTGCCTGTTTTTGTGAACTGAAATGACTGAAAAGGTCAGAATTTTACAATACGAATGTCAAGTTGAATCTTTGTAATATCTACTCTGTGATTAAAAATTGTCAAAGCTGTAGAAAAAGTTGAAGTTATTAGGTGTGTTTCTTTACTTTGTGCACAGAAATTCACAATCTGTCACATTTTAAGGAGTGGGGGTATAACTCTCTCACAAACTCTCTGAAAGAGTGTAATTGTCTCAAAAGTAAAGAAACGGTCTTGAACAAACATTCGCAGCAACGCTTGAAAAAACGTCAGTTTGACAGTTGTTGTATTTGTTTTGGCTGTGCACGATTTCTGCCCACAGAAATTTAGGTGGCAGAAATTCGCAGGGTGGGGAAATATTTTACTCTCTTGTAAGCACTCTCTTTTGTGCACTGCTACGAAAAATCGCTGTGCTGGAACGGCATTAGACTGTTTTTCGCGGAATTTCGGTGCAATTCGTCCGAATTTTCAGTAAAGAAACACACCTAGTAATTTCGGTTGTTATCTCTATCTAGCATACTTTGTAAATTAGCTGAAATTAATTGAAATTGCATTTGTGTGGTCTTTGACTTGCTGCAAATATATCAGTAAATCAAACACACCCAATACAAAAAAATTGTAAATTCATAGGAAAAAGTGACAGTTCTAGTCCAGAAAATGCAACCAACGAACAAGAAAATCCAACAAATGAAAAGTATTCATGCGGAGAGCACAAATTTTGAAAAAGTTGGAGCGAAAAAATTAATTCTTCACTCGAACTTAATAAATGCAAATTCGATGAACTGTGTTACTTTTGGAGCATAATCAAAAACTTCAATTGAAAACACTTTTAAGGGCGCGGGCGGTTCACACTGTTCAATTAGTTGAAAACTTTTTGATGAATGTTGAATGGTCAAATGTAGTTAGCGTTCAGACAAAAAACCTTAGAATTATTAAAAATATTTGAAAACCTTCCGACAAGCCGGACAAGTTGTTATTTGATGGTTTACACTATCCGACATTGGTGGTTCATACCAAAGTCTGTCCAATGCCGTGGGTAACTGCAAAACCTTTCTACCGATCTCAACCAGCAGGTTGAATATTGGTATACCGATTGCTATATGTAAACTTATGCTAAAGCAATAGGCAATGGATAAAACAGATTATAGGTGGAACAATATTACCACGTGAGTGGCAACAAAACGGATATGGCCAGGGCTAGATCCAAAACGCACAAGACATTTGTTATCCATAACCAAATTGCAAGTTAGCTCCGTAATCAATGTCATCACCGGACATTGTCTGATGGGAAGACACGCCATAAGACTTGGCGTTTCCTCTAATGACTTCTGCAGAAGTTGCTTAGATGAAGAAGAGGAGGAGACAATCCCACACCTCCTCTGCTCATGTCCTGCACTCTCTTTTAAAAGAAAACGGCATCTAGGAAAATATTTTCTTGATGATCCAAGCGATCTGGCGAACACAGATCCCCTGCATCTCCTTCGCTTTATTAAAAGCTCCAAAAGGTTTTGTTAACAGAGGTACTTCTTCGCATAATTTCTATGGTATCACAATGGACTTAATACTGGTCTTAGTGTGTCAGTTAGTTTTCCCTGACAGCCATTTTAAACCTAACCTAACCTAATTTATTGTCAAATGTCTATTTTATAAAGTTTGAAAATCAGCTCTAACGAAAACGTAACATAAGCATTCTCATTTTAGGAATAAGTTATCGTTATGGTTGGATGTAAAAAAGGTGCGTTCACACGTCGCTTCACAAAAAAGGAAGTAACGTAGATTTTATATTCCATGTGACGAAGTCGAACGTCACTTAAAAATAAACAAATAGCTGGTGTTTCGCACTTCCAGCTTAGATAAAAAAGTTCTGAGACCAACTATTCATAGAACGATATCAACTGATTCACTCTTAAAATATGGCTGTCAAACCCATTAAAACACGTTTCACGTCAAATGACGAACTTTAATAATTGTAATTTAGAAAAATAAACAACCTATGACAAACAGAAACATAAATAAATGGTTGAAAGCTTGAGAAATAGATACCTGTAATCACAAAACCACTTTACGATGATTAAAGTCTCTTTTTTTAACAAGCTGTCATTACTAACGCAATTAAAAGTTCAAGCATGTGCCAGTTACCAAGTAAGTTTAAACCTGTCACTAATGACTAATGCCTTCTACAAATTATTACAACTTGTTGTTTCTTTAGAATCCGGAAAACCTTTATGAGCCTAGTTTGGTTGCTTTGAATTGTCAAACAACCAGTTTCGACGAAAATTATGTTTACCTTTCCAGTTTCCTGTCAAATCAAATTTCACACTAAAAACCATAACCTAACTTCTTGCTAGGTAGACATTTTTAATTTGGCGCATAAAAATATCCCACCGCATTGTTTCGCACATTACAGTTTTCTTATCTAGCGGTGTCAATTTTATTTAATTCAAACGAACATTCTCATGCATTCAATTTCATTTGATATCCACTCAAAGTTCAATGTCCACTTTGATAGCCTTTGGTTCGTATTTTTTTTTTAATTCTCACAATGGACGTTTATGACGTTTACCCAAGGTCGCTACCAGCAATCAAAATCTTTGTTTTTGTTATCCCAACAGATGTTTCAATTCACGAAAACAAAACATTCTCTTGATTGTATTGTATTATTCAAAAACAATAAGAGACAACACATTGAAAGGATTTTCATGTGGAATTATCGCATCACCTACAGTGCACTTTCAACACATTTTGTTGGTCTTATTTTGATAAGACTTGCATACACATTAATAAACTGTTGATTATTACCTCACAGAAAGAATAAAAATTAAAAATAATCCAAATTTGTAGTAGACATGCATGTTTCTGGTACTTTTACTGCTGTTGCACTGATCTCGTTTTCTTTGATGAATACTGTTAGAAATAGTTTTACGCAATTTATGAAGCACTTGTCACTGTGTTTTCTTGTTTTAATTTGAATTCAATTAAATTGAACTCTGAACTATCACTTCTTGACGTATTAACATTTTATTTACAAACACCTTTACACACGCTGAGCCGTCCGTCGCGTTTGGTTTTTTTTTTATTCTATTTGAAGACAAAATGGGTTGAGTACATTAAATTTGTTTCTCATTAAGTGTATGTAGTTAGAGGTATGATAGAACTCAAATGAAAAATAAAAAATAAAAAGAAAATCAGAAAAACAATCACAATCTAGACCGCTTCGGCTGCCTCCACCGGCCTCAATAACCGCTGTCAAAGCTTCACAACGAAGCCAACATCTAACGACTACAAGTGTCAAATAAAATCATAAATATACACAGTTTGTAGTGCTCATTCATATTTCATATATGAAGAGAACTTGTAAGCGTGTATATAAATGTGTGTTCTTATTATCTTTATCTTATCAATTCCGTTTGGAACTTATTTTTAATTTCTTTTTTCTTTTAATAGTGTTTTGTGTCGAACAACGAGCATTTATTTATTGTCATATCTCAATAAAAAATGAGCATGAAAAGTGTTCTCATTCTCTTTTTCTTAAAGGTTTAAGTTTCCTGAACGATTTGAAAATTGGTTGTTTGTTTTCTAGTATAGCAACACATTTTTTGTTAACAGTTAGTTCTTCGACACACAAGGTAAGCAACGAATGAGTCACGTTTGGCGCCAGTTCAAATGTCTTTTTTGTTTCAAAGCAAGAAGGTGCTTCTACACCCTTCAAGGTACCATACTTCGAGTTGTAAATGTCGAAGTTTTTATTAAAAATAGAACCGGGATTTATAGAAAAGCAATTATTCGCCTGGTGCTTATTCGTTTGAGCGTGCTCGTTCCATATTTAACTAAAATGTCAAAAAATGTCAAGTAAGCAATGAGTGTTTTCATTGAAATTTGAAAGAAAGGTCGAATCATTTCTTTGGATTCATTTTGATGATTGTTTTAGAGTCTTTTTGTCTCCATTCAGTATTTTTTTTTTATTTTTCATTGCGAATGCAGAAACGTTGAATATTGACAACAATTCGAAGTGACACCATGTCTGCTTCATAGAATTTCTCTTGCCAACATTTATATGTCATACAAATGCTATATTCAGCTTTGTATACATTTGCACTGTTGTGTATAGAAGAAGCTATAAGCAACAAATATGAGATTTCATTAAACTTTGACTTGTTACGATTTTTGCTAAGGTTTAGTTTGACGATTTTTCTTTTTAATTTTGTGATTTATTTGAACGAAGTCTTCTCAACTATGAATGAAAATATTATTTTTTTTTTATGTTCTTTTTATGTTTACATTTTTCGTTCGTTAATTTTGCGGACGATCAAGTTTTTCCTTACGACAACGAGAGAAAGTTTCTACAGTGTGAATAAAACACCACCGAACCAACCGTCACAAATGAGAGAGTACGAAAAACTGATTTTCAGTTTCTTGATTCCACTCAAATGTCGTGGCGATTTGGCAGGCCTTATGAATTAACTGACTCTGACTAGAGTGAGCAGTGAGCTGTGTGGATTTGGGTAGCTTTTTTTAGTTTTTTTTTTGTTCAAACTTCAAACGCGTATCACGTTTCGCGCTTTTTCACTTACTCATGCTCTTATAACATGGAATTGTGGATTACGGAATGACTCGTGCCAGTCATTTAGAATGGATATCTTTTAATTTCACAAAAAAAAAAAAAAAACAAATAAATTACATCACTGATGTGATAACGTTTAAAATCATAACTTTGGCCGGCGTTTAATCATTGATGTACTAGTAGTTTGTTTGCATTTCACTTTGCGCAAAGTGTGCATCAGGTAGGAGATGACAGGAGCTTTCGACTTGTACTAAACAGTAACATTATACATTAGGCAGCACAGAACAGAAGACAGAACTATAGAAACAACACACAAAAGTCCAAAGCCAATAGCCAAACAGAGATGCCAGATTGGGCGCTTTATCGTATTTTGGGCTACTTTTTTTCTTAAAAAACGATAGAAATTTTTTCCAGAGCGCCCAATGGAATTTTGGGCTACATATCGTTGAATTTTTCTGGAGGATCAATGGAAAAAATTGTTAATATATATGACTGGAAAGTTTTGTTTCCTCTTGAGATACCACAAAATCCAGAACATTTTTGGAGTTACTTACTATCTAATGTAAGAAACGGGTCCAATGAATTAATTTTTAAAGACTTAAGTTTGTTTGCCATCCAATTACCGACACTTCCAGTAAGCAGTGCTGTAGTAGAACGAGCGTTTTCTTTTATGAATTCCATAAAGACTAAGCCCCGAAACAGATTGTCGACGGAGTCTCTTGAAGCTTTAATGCGCATACGCATCAATTCAACTGTAAAAAAAGTATGTTGTAAAGACTTTATACCAACATCAGAAATGATAAACAAGTTTACATCAGACATTTATGCAGGGGTTAGTGATGATTATGCAGAGAATAGTGATGATGATGTGGGTGAATATTAACTGAAGATAGAAAGATATGATATTATCTTTGTGATTATTTTTTGTGATTTTTTTTATTTAAGTTCTTTCTGCGAAATGTCCTTTAATTTAAATGAACTTTAACTTATAGGCATAGGCAAGTCATAAGTCATTATGATATCTTGTTTTTTTCTTTAAATAAAAATATCTGTTTCATTATAAAAAATAAAAATCGACTTTTATTTTCAACGATATTTGGGCTACTTTTAGGGGAAACAATATTGGGCTACATTTTTTCAAGATTTGGGCGCCTAAAGCCAAAAAGCTTCTGGCAACCCTGTAGCCAAACTCAAAGTAAATGTAATGAAGAGAAGAAAAGCTCTTTCTTTCATTTCTTGGTACTTTTAAGAGCGGAAAAGAGTTGTCGTAGGGGTTTTTTATAGATCTTTTTTCAATACAATTTCTTTTTTTTTTTTTAAATAAAAATTGTGTTTTATTGGGAACTTCTATATTCACTTCACTTGTCTTAATAAAACGCTCTTTTGGCTATATTCACTTACCAAGTTCGTTTTCCCATAAACGGCACATCCCTGTTGTGCAAGTGAGTTATTTTTGTCCACTAACGCTATAACGTTGTTGTTTTTCCATGAGCGATGTTTTGCGATATTTTGCTGAAGTGAATATAAATTCCCAGTAAAACAAGGCTAATATTTTAGTTTTTTTTGTGGTAAATTTTATGTGCCTGTGACGTTAGTAATTGCGGATTTTTTTATTTACTTACTAGCTGAGTCGCCCGGTCGGCTTAGCTCGGGCCCTACTGTGATCAAATTGAGTATGTTAAGGGGTTTGTCTATTTTCAGTTTCAAAAAATCGAATTTAGACTCTACTATAAGGAGCAAGCCTCGTGAAGAATTTATTCGAAAACATGCTGGTTTAAATATCACCGACCTCCTTACCTCTTTATCTCCTTACTAATCATTTAACTGTAAGGGGTCCATATAAACGCCCCGAAATCGGTCAACTTTTAATACTATTTTTAGCAGTGATAAAATAATTTGATTGCTTTTAAATTTAACACAACTTTATTTAATATTTTAAGAATACAAAAAAAAATTTTTTTTTCTTTCAATCAAAAATGGCGACTCAGTAAGAGTTCTTAAAGGTTGTCTCCGACTGCGTGAACACAATGAACTGCAAACGCAGCGCCGCAAGAGTTAAAATAAAGCTAATTTATGCGGCTCCGGCTTGTGTTGTTGTTGTATTAACTTATAACATATGTATTTAATATATTGACATTTCTTGCGGCTGCGGCTCTGTATTCATTGTTTTCACCCAGTTAACCGTTGATCTGAAACTTTTTTAAGGACATACAAACGGAAATGATTAAAAATTAAAAAAGAGCCTAAAAATCATATTGGCCAAAAAAAAACTTTTCCCGATATTAATAATGTAAGGAAAGGCCTCAAAATATTTCATCCGAATCAGTCAGTAACTTTTTGGGCCACAACACGAACAGTTTTGAAAAATGTAGTTTCCAGATATTCGCGTTCAAAGTTGAAGGACCAGTTTTAATGACTTAATAATTACTTACCGATTAATCTGCATCTTTTTCGGCCATCTTTTTTTTTCTTGTACATTGAAACCTACCCAATTTCACTATAAACTCATAAAACAGTCATAGCACACCGTTGTTTCTTAATCAAATACATGTTTTTACATTAGCTGTAATTTTGTAAATATTCGAGATTTTTTTCGTCTCGTCAGTACACGTAGATCGTGGACTTCCCTCCTTAAACACGTTTTCTCGAAAGTAGTGTTTTCTTAAATCACATATTTGAAGTCGTCAAAAACGCTGCTAAATGCCTAGGCTTCTTGAGACGATGCAGGAAGTTCTTCACCCCTTCTGATCTGGCTACAATTTACAAAGCCTTCATCCGCCCAAACTGGTATAACTCCCAAGTGCTTCTCAAACATCTTTGCACCTGCTTGAAAGGGTACAAAATAGAGCGTTAAAATCGATAATAGGTGATAGTTCAATCGTAGAATCGATTGATTCTCTTGACCATCTTCGAAACGTTACCTGTCTCTCTCTTTTTTATCCCTTTTTTCACAAACAGTGCTCTAGTGAAATAGCCAGTTGCATTTCTCCCCTGAAACAATTTAGCTAGGAATGCTCATCAGTTTTACCTTGAGCCGAAATTCGGACGTACAGTAAAGTATAGAGATTCTTATTTTAGTCCCACCACCCGAATGTGGAATGCTTTACCTGGCTCTGTATTTCCTCTGCATTACGATTCGCAAAGATTCAAAGGCCATGTGCATCGGTGTCTCCTATTTTCCTAAATTCGCACCTATTTTCCTAAACCTCGCACTGTGTTCTATAACAATATAAGGGTAGTCAAATCATAACCCCTTAATGTGCGCGCTAATTATAAAAAAAAAATCGTTGACACGATCTTAACGGCACTATCAAAGGCATTGGAAATACATATGTTAATTTTTTCGTATTTTTAGAATGTCTCATTATGATTAGACAATATTCAACATCTAGAAAAAGTAATAAAAATAGGACTTTTTTCTCAAATCGCTGCCATTTCGTTAAATTTCAAAATCTGTTCCCGTTTCCGTTTCCGAGTGAATATGTTAAGGAAATATAGCCTATGTCATTTCTCAGGTCTTAGACCATTTTTGTTCCAAATTTCATTCAAATCAGCTCAGTAGTTTTGAAGCTTTTTCAATACAAACACCGTTTTGATGGGTTTTTTATTTTTATTCAAACTTTTTGCTTAATTTCACGAACTATTTTTCTTTGTGTACTGGCGACGCCTTTCGGATTCGGTTCATCTTCGGGCGCAAACTTTGTATCACTATACCTGTTAAAAAACCGCTTCTGAATCAGTTGTGTAGATTTAAAGGTCTTAGCATACAGATCCAGACCGGCAGCGGATTTTATTTTATACTTTGTTTGTATATGTGTGTGTATGCAAGGATTATTATTTTGATAAGGAACCACGGCAACACTAACGAAACATTACGCGTTACGCCGTCTCATAAGGAAACATAAATACACTTATATAAAGGAAGAGTTAAATCAAAGAGGAATTCATTGAACTTTCATTGTATCGTGGTGAAAACTGTTTTTCCAACTCTGATTCGGAGTATTCTATTCCAGTCTGTCGTTGTCAACTGTTTGCTCTATATATGGAATACGAAGATGAACACGGATTGTAGGTGCCAAGGAGAGTATTGCAATTAAACCTACCCATTGGTTTTCAGTTTTTTTTTCAGTTGTGTTTTTTGTCACTTTGTCCGTTTTCCGCCCAGAATTGTGGTCTTGAAAGAATGACAATATCTCTCTCACTTAAAGGCTAGCACGGTAGTGATCCTCCGGGTTACGCCGAGTTGAATAAGCAGAATCCGCTAGCCTCCCGGTTTTGAATTCCTCTATTCCTGAGGCCAACTAAAATCAATAAAAAATATAAATAGGGTGGCGCAACACAGCGGGGAGCCCCTGGGCCTAGCGCATTTCTCACAACCATACCTTGTGAGGGAATGGAAGGGACCTACAATTTTCTGCCGGTTCCGAACGGCTAATCGAGAAGGCGCTTTTCATGGCAATGAATACTAACGGAGGACTTGCCCATTCCTCGCGTTCCATATTTTTTCCACGATACCCGTGGAAAAAACATTTTTGCCTCTGTTGGGATTCGAACTCGAACCTCTGAATTAACAGACGGACATGCATCCATCACACCACGGGTACCACTAAATGCTGATTTTGTTGCATTTGTTTGAGTGTTGATGATCGGCCTTTCTTTTTGTTCTTTGTGGCGATTATGTCTGAAGGTTCATATTTTGCTTTTTTTTTGGAAAGTTCTGGACTTCTCCTTTGAGTAGTTTTGGATAAGTAAAAAACGATTTAAGTAGCACGTTGGTTTTGGCACAAGATGTTTCTCTTAAAACTCTTGTTTTTGCTATCTTTTTCTATTGTGTAGAAAGTAGGAGGACGCAAATACTGCGACTTGTTTCACATAAGAACATAACATTTGACTTGCCATGTCCAACAACAAATGTGTTTTAAACCCGATTTTTAAAAACAAATGAATTCACTACTGCGTGCTCATAAAACAATGTAAAAAGGGACCAAACCAGATGGCTGAATCTCGAATGGATTGAACGTGAGGATTTTCTATCGAAATCTATGAATTGTTTATTCAAGATTTTTTTCTCTCTATCATAGGGGAATTTAAATCGCGACAGAAGAATATTCCATGCGTGAATTATTCGTTACATTTAATTTATAAAAAAAACCCAGTCGCGAAACGCTAATCGAAACATGTCTTCTATGATTTATTTATGAAAAAAGTCCAACCATATGTTTGAAATTCGCATATCCAGTTTATTGTAATTGTTATGGTTTTATTTTTATTCAACTGGGAACCAAACAAAAGTGCCGAAAAAATGAGAACCAGCAGATGTGAGCTGAAACTGAAAGTCTCAAAAAAAGGGGGAAGTCGTTGTTGAAAAATAAAACCATCCTTTCTATTCATTGAGATTTCAATAGAAATGTCAACCTGATGGAAGAGCTTGTTAAAGCGATCTTGTACGAATTTATTATATGTAGGAAACAGCAGCCGCTACCGCTACCGCCGCCGCGCCGCGTGTTGTTGCGGGCGTTCATTAAGCGTGCTGTCTATGCGAGTGTTTTGTTGCTGGAATATGTAATTTAAATATTTATAGTTTGTAAATCGCTAGTCTGTGCGCGATTCCGTCCGCCTCGAGTGTATATGCATTTTTATCGCCTCTAATCTCAGATGGACTAGAAATTATAGACAATGGTCACCGACTGCTCTTCGTACTGTTCGTTTGATGGGAGCTTCCATGTGTTGCTGTTTTTTTTTTTTTTTGTTTGAAGGCCACCGGATGAAATGTTTACACTTAAAGCATAAATTTTCAAACGTAAATAGTTAATTTAAAATAATTTGAATGAATGTGTTGTTGGCAAAATAGAAGATGATAGTGATAAGTGCGTGAGACTATAGTCGCGCCCCCTTCTGCACGATAGGGGTAACTTCGAGGGGGTTGTGAAAGTATGTACATTTGTATATGTACACGTAAGATAATCGCTGAGTGTATCATCTTAAATGCAAGTGAGATAAGATGAGGTTTTAAGTGGGTGGCTTGGGGTTATGTCAAGAGCGGTGACTTGATTTTAGGCCAGGAACTTGCAATCAGCTTAATATCTAATTTGCGTTTTTTTATTCTCTTCTTTTATTCCAGTATTGCAATGGAGGAGACTTGGCTGATTATCTAAGTGTAAAAGGCACTCTGAGTGAGGACACTGTACGATTGTTTTTAATTCAGTTGGGTAAGTTTAGCTTAATGACTTTTTCATTAACAAATTGGTTAAGTTTTTAATGTCAGTTGATGTCAGTGTGATCTTGAGATGCAAATTATTGTGAGATTCCACAAAGTAAAAATTCTTTTCTTTGGGAGTGTCATTGCCAAAAAACCGAGCTTTGAATGGTATTCAAAGACTGAACCGTAGGTAGTTGTTTGTCTTTTCATAAGACCAATTGTGATTTGAATATGAAAACTATGATTTCTTCTTTGTTGTAGATCTAATGATGGCATTTATTTTTGTAGTAAAATATGTAATGAAATTTAATGGTATTTATAATATTATTTTGAAGTAGTGAAAGAATGTTTGAATTCCCTGCAAATCCCACATATCTCTATGAGCCTCTGGTTTGTGGTCTGGTTTTTGAAATTTGTGCAGGCATAGGAAGCTATTCTGAAGTGTGCAGTGACGGTTTAAAATGTCACTGTCGTGCCTTGGCAACTAAGGGAGAAATCACATCTAAACAATATTAGCATCAAAGGAAGTCCAGCGACATCCATAGCAGCTTAAACTTTTCCCATAAGTGAGCATGCAGATTCGAGGTTTTAGTCAACTAAACAGAAAGTAAAAACATGAAACATTCACATGCAAACACTTATTGCGATTTCGTAAAGCTGGAAGTTGGTAGTATGATGTAGTACCTATGACTGGTTGAATTTTAAAAGAGATGATGAGAAGAAGACTAGAAGGAGACGATAAAACACTTTGTGTGTCCCCAAAACAAAATGGCGGAATATAGGAAACATAAGCCTTGAGATCAGATCTCATTTATGACTAAAATATACAATTATTTAAATTTTGGAAACTATAAGAATGCATACATACATATTTATATGTATGAGCAATAAAAAAAAAGAAAATTTTTAACGTAAAAACAAAAAGTTAGTAATGCTAAACATTTTGAAAAAAAGTTTTGATTAAATTTACAATTGTATAGTAAAAAAAAAAGAAAATTAAAAGAAAATTAAAGTAAGCTATTGAACACATAAGGAGTGAAAATGCAACGCTTCGTCTGGGTTCTGTAGATGATCATTTAAAGAGCGGATAAAGTTATTTAAGTTTAAAATTGTTTTATATGGAGCTTGTAGTCTGTTCCAAATTCTGGCACCAGATACGAAGAAAGACCTGCGAGTCTGCATCGTTGAACTTCTTGGTATATTTATGTTGTTTGTACGCGAGGAAGTTGAAAATTCAAGCCTCTCAAATAAATAGGTGGGGGTTTCAGATCGTACTAACTTAAACATGAATTTACAAATTTCAATAGTGAAATGCTACATTAATGAAACACCGAAAACACTATGGGACAGGTGTGAAACATGATCATACCTTCTTAAAGAATGAATAAAGCGAACGCATGAGTTAAAAGCTACATTTAATTTTAGTTTGCTAATTAAATCCATCCCACCATAAATAGGAGAACCGTAGCTTAAAATTGGAGCCAACAAAGTTTTGCCCAACATCAATCTAGCAGCTTGCGGAATGAAGAACGAAAATCTCCACAATCGTCTTAGTCCTCTATAAATACTTGTTATTATATTGTTAACGTGTTCATTCCAAGTGAGAGTTTTATTAAAAAATTTTAAATTTTTTACTGTAGAGCTGTAAGGAATCACGTGACCATTTAAAATTAAATGTGGGAAGTAAGAATCATCCAAACATGTTTTGTAGATTATTATGCTTTGAGATTTGCCTGGGTTCAAAACTAAATAATTTCTGACTGCCCACTCTATATCCTATTTAAGTCATCATTTATATTGCTGATTGCATCTTCTAAGAAGCCGAGATGAAAGAACGAATATATCTGCAAATCATCGGCATAGAAGTGGTAACAGCAATATTTAATAGCCTCAACGACATCATTGATAAACATGCTGAAAAGTAAAGGTCCAAATAATGATCCTTGGGGAACACCTACTTTTAAATCCACAAGATCAGAAACCAAAGTACCAATACAAACAGCTTGTCTGCGGGTTGTTAGGTAACTTTTGATCAGCTTGAAGGCACAATAAGAAAAATCAAACCGAGTGGTTTACTGACCCAAAAACATTCGAAAAATCAAGTAAGCTTAATATTGACACTTTGTCAGAATTCAATGCAACCCGAATGTCATCTTGCACCTTAAGAACAGCAGAAACACAGCTGTGTCTTTTCCGGAAACCGGACTGAAGAGGCGACAGGAGATTCTGAGACTCAATGAAGTCGGAAAGCTGTCTAACATCAATTTTTCCAAACCCTTGGAAAGAAAAGGCAGTATACTAATAGGTCTATAATTTGACAGGTCAGTGCATCCCGTCTTTTTCTGAAGAGGAATCACCTTCGCCATTTTCAAGGAACTTAGAAATACAGACTTTGTTAAACAGTCGTTGTAGATACTGGCAACGCTTGGAATGATTTTAGGCAGCAGCAGACGAATGAATTTGGGAGAAACACCATCCAAGGCAATCGCGTTGGACTTAATAGAATTAATAGAGGCAAAGCATTTTTCAATAGATACACAATTAAATGAAAATGATCCATCAAGAGTATTCAAAGTAGAGGGCAGATTTACTTGAGTGTTAGTGTCGGCAGGATTCAACGCAAACAAATTATTCACAAAATTTAAATCTTCACAGAGTTCAAGATCAGGTCTTCCAACCGCACCAAGGTTCTTTAAATTGTTCCATAGAACTTTAGTGGAGTTTCTGGTAGTATCTAACTTGTTAAAGTAGAATAAATTTTTCGAATCTTTTATAGCCTTAACTACTATATTCCTGCAGGTTGCATACCGTTCCCAGTCGCTGCTCAGTCTTGAATTTTTGTACACACTATATAAGAAGTTCCGTTCACATATTACATTATTAATTGCCGCTATCTGCAAAATCTAATATGGTCATTGTCCTGCCCGAGAGTATCCCAACAAGGAGCAATGAAATGCGGGGATCACAAGCCGAACCAGATCAGATTCTGGATTTTCAAACGCATCAAAAGAAAAAAAGGAGCCACACAATTTGATTTTCTTGCCAGATTTCTCACTATAACACGATGCGATATACATACATATATATGTATATTGTACTTCTCTTCTTTTTTGTGAAAGCCGTCTCTCTCTTTCTATGCTCTCCTCAAAATTATTTTTGGTTCAATCTGAGCCTCTTTTTTTTATTTAAAGACTTTAGCTGCTCGCTGACTAAGAAGCGTATCGTTTAAAATGCTAGCTCTTTGTCTGGTCTCAACAGCCAACACCGCTTTCTAAAACACAAACATCCATTCGTTTAACTAAGCGTTAGCCTTCGAACCTTTATACCTTATTTAAACTTAGGTTAGGCTTAAGGCAATTTTAATTTCGTCAGAGGGGCGTAAATTGCTGGATAAGTATTGGCTATCTACCATTGATGTTTGTGTTGTTTTGCTGTTTTCATACGGGCTTCCGTTTTTTTGGTCTAGCTTTGACAGATTCTGCCTCCGCAATCTACGACGGACGCTTTTCCAGAAGGCTGGATGAGTAAACCATAAGCTGATGAAACCTTGGTTGATCCTAACTCTTCCATGATGATGCAACCACATGCAAAAACGATAACCGACAAATCCCCTTTTTTCAAGGTCGTAATTAGGCGAATACTTTCATACACTCTTTATGTCTGCTCAAATACATCACCAACTGTCTACACTTTCTGTTGAGCATCCTCGACTCTAAAGTGGTCTTCATCCAAAATACCAAAATCTGGACCAAACTTTCTACCACAGCACCTACCTATTACTGTTTTCTAGATATGAAGTGCAAATTTGCCATTGTCCTTTTGGCAACACCAGGGTTTATTGTTTTACAACACAACCAATAGTCATTCGAACCTGATAAAACTTAGTATATTTGTCTTTTCTCTGAGTCGTACTTCAACTTTTTATGTAAATTTGTCACTTAAACTTAACAAAAGAACCATTATCTAATCCTTTGTTATTCTTCCAAACAGCTGGTGCTATGAAGGCTCTCTACACCAAGGGAATAGTTCATCGTGATCTCAAACCACAAAATATATTGCTCTCGCATAGTTATGGAAAATCATTGCCACAGCCCTCGAAAATTACTCTTAAAATTGGTGAGCTCTCTTTACCAAAGTGTTTATTATTAAAATAGTAAATTTAATTTATTTTTATTTTTAGCCGATTTTGGATTTGCACGATTCCTTCATGATGGTGTTATGGCAGCTACCCTTTGTGGATCTCCAATGTACATGGTGAGTTGACCTTTAAGTACATCACCAAAAGGACTCGATTTTTTATTTTCTCAAACAAATTATGAATAATGTTACAAAGCTCTTTATTTATGTATGATCCACGATACACAAAACTAGCTTATGTTTTTTTTTTACAATCCACAGGCTCCTGAGGTTATAATGTCACTACAATACGATGCCAAAGCAGACCTGTGGTCCTTGGGAACCATTGTCTATCAATGCCTAACTGGAAAGGCGCCATTTTATGCTCAAACTCCAAATGAATTGAAATTCTACTACGAACAAAATTCAAATTTGGCACCAAAGTGAGTAAATTTCAACAATTATTTAATTTCATCTTCATTTTGAGATCATAACAAATAAAATATTCTCTCAAACATCTTAATTTGTTATTAGAATGCCAAATGGTATTTCGCCAGAATTGAGTGATCTACTTTTGGGTCTATTGCGCCGCAATGCCAAGGACCGTATTTCATTTGAAAGCTTCTTCATTCATCGATTCTTGCAGGGACTAAAAGCACAACAGACGGCTGGTAAATCAAAAACTCAAGTAAAATTAAATTAACATGTTCAAAATAAATCTTTGCTTTGCAGGTGATATGCCACCTTTGGGAGTAAATTTAACACCGCCCAAAACTCCAAGTCCTCTACAAAACAAATTGGAAAAAACTCCAAGCACAGGTTTGTTTGTAAACATTTTTTATAATTTTTTCTTTTTTTTTTTGGATCGGAAACAAAATCGTGCGACGCAAAACAATTAGAACGACAAATTTTAGAAGATCATAAATTGTTGTCTTTTTTGTGTAGTTATTTTGAGAATTTTTTCGTCATCTTACAGAGTGCAGGAATTTCGTTTTCTTGGTCTGTTCGACAAATCTTTGGCAACAGCTTGTCTGAGCAGCAAAAAAAGTAGATATTTTAATTTTCGCTTTAACATTTGTTTCTTGTTTGAGTGGGAATAGTAAAGTTGTTGGCGGACAGCAGGTCTATTCGAAATTATTATTGTTCGTGTACGTCGATGGTAGAGGAAGAAAAACACAATTAATTCAGAAAAAGAGATCTTTACGTAAGGAAAGTGTTTATGAAATAACCAGTTGACTTTGTTGCAAAAAACGCAATTTCTTTAGCAGAATTGTTAAAGTGTTCCTTAAATTTTATGCTTCTTGAAAATAAAAGCGATGTTCGGCTGAAAACTGCAGCTTTCAAATTGCCAATTGACTAATTCTCTGTTTGAAAGTAGTCGTTCCTTTTTTATCACTTCCATTGATCCTGCCTTCAGCTTGTTTAAGTTTCAATAAAATAAGGATCAATCAATCGCATTGAATTGTTTTAAAGTACTTATGTATGACAATCTTATGCGCACATCAGCTATAGATACCACGGTAAGTGTTATTTTTACCATGGAAAGCGAACAAACAAGATCACATCAACAATACAAGCCTAGTATGGTATCTACCTTCTGATTTTCATGGTATAGACATGTCATTTCCAGAAACAGACACGCTAATTATTAAGTTTACCTCAGTGAGCAGTCATTGAATGTCTTAAAAGTCATACCTATGCCAAGTTTTACCTGATTCACTTGCCCGTGACTGAGTGAAGTGAGTCGTTTTCCAAATCGATTTAGCTAATGAAATTCATTGAACTAATTAGTGCAATTGGCTGTCAGATTTCTCACTTAACGTTTCAGCAGTGAAAGTGAAATTAGCTAAATCTCGGCACTGGTGTATTGAACTTATACCTTATAGATAGTTGAGTAATATTGTTTTTTGTTTTCCATTCAATAGAATCACAGGTAGAAAATCCAGCCATTATAGCAACAATAACAAATGTTGGGATCTTATGTGACAGTGAAGCAAATAGCGGATCATCGAGCAGTCCAGAAGATTCTGACGATTTTGTTCTAGTGCCGAAAAATCTTCCAGAAGACCAGAATGTCGTAGAATATGAAAAAAAGTAAGTTGAGTTACTGGATACACCCTTATAAATTGTTAACTTTGATCCTGATTTTAGACACAACAACCGCATGCAGCCCCAAAATCCTCAATCCAGTCCTCCACGACCGAGCAGTCTCCCGATATCTGAACCTAAACCGGTTCCTACTCCTTCAGCTCGTCGCCAATCGACCGCCAATGCAAACACTACAACCACTACGGTTGATAAGTTGCGACGTCAAGATTCGGCTCCGACGTCGAGGCCTGTTCAAGCTGTTGCTGCTGCTGCTGCTGCTGCCACTGTGACCGCTCCTAACCCGATACCACGGTCACAGCCGATAAGTGTTAAGCGACCCGAACATCGTAGCTCTGTAAGTAGCGACATCAATTCGATTTCACCACCTGCAGTGCAGTTTGCCATTGGCACACCTCCAACTCGTCGCAGATCGGCCTCTGGAGGATCGCTGTCAGAGACTCCACCACCAACAGCACCATGCACGTGGCAGGTGAGTCCCGGAGCTCTTACACAATCACCACTGCGTCGATCTGGCAACAGTTCACCCGTCCTTCCATCGGCTTTGACCAAACTTCCAACTTTGGGCAGTCCAACTTTGGTCATCAACAGTGGCAGTGGTGGGAGCGCTGGCAGTGGCAGCAGCGAGAATAACAATCATCCTCATATGTTGGGTCAGAGAGCTTTTACTTTACCAGAATTGGGTGCCACAGGTGGGCTGCAGAGCCTGTTGGACACGAACAACTGTGACGGACAGACAATTCCATTCCATGCCCCTGAGCTGTCCGAGGAGACACTCATGGATCGAGAGCACAATGAAACGCTTTCTAAGTTGAATTTCGTCCTTGCCCTCACCGACTGTATCCAAGAGGTGGCCGACTCCAGATGTGCTCCTCTATCGGCACTGATGTCAGCTACTGAGCAACAGATCCCACCGCATGCTCCTGAGCATTGTAAGCGAGTTGAGAGACTAGTACTTCTGGTAAGAGCGCTGCAGTTGTTGTCTTCCGGTTTGAACTTGGCTTCACAACAGTTGCACAGTGGCAACTTGAAACCGTCTTCGAATGTTAAAAATGGTATGTAAAAATAATTTTTAATGAAGGTGAGATGACATTAAATTGAATGCTTTCGTTTTTCAGCTCTTCTCACAATGAACTCGAAATATCGCAGTATTCTATATGAATCAAAGAGGCTTAACGGAACTGGCTTATTGCAGAAAGCGAGTGCATTTAATATAACAGCGGACAAGATTCTGTACGATTATGCAATTGATATGGTAAGTGTATTTTTTTAAAGAATCTAAATGAGTTTTGAAACATTTTTTTGTTTTCTATTTGCAGTGTCAAGCTGCAGCTTTGGACGAACTCTTAAGCAATACTAAAAATTGTTTTGAGCGATACAACACTGCACATATTCTTTTGCACTCACTCGTACAGAAGTGCAATCATCCACAGGATAAAATGCTGTTGAACAAATGTGAGTTTGTTTATAAATTAATTGAAAAAAAAAAAATCTTAAAATGCTCTGAGCCTTTTGCGTAGCTGTATGATTATTTTGTTGAATCGTTTTTCCGTGTTGATCCGAATATGCCTTTGTTTTAGCTTTTAGTGAAAAGTATAAATCGTTAGCCGTACTTTTTGGATGCGTACTCTTCTTATGTGCATGTCGAGGTACAGCTCATACAGTTCGTTGTTGAATATTCTTCTCCAGACATAGGTTAGGTTAGGTTTAAATGGCTGCCAGGAAAACAAACTGACACACTTAGACCAATATTAGGTCTATTGTGATACCATAGGTATTATGCGAGGGAGTACCTCACTTAACAAAACCATTTGGAGCTTTTAATAAAGCGAAGGATATGCAGGGGATCTGTGTGTGCCAGATCGCTTGGATCATCAAGAAAATATTTTCCTAGATGCCGCTTTCTTTTAAAAGAGAGTGCAGGACATGAGCAGAGGAGGTGTAGGATTGTCTCCTCCTCTTCCTCATCTAAGCAACTTCTGCAGAAGTCATTTGAGGGAACACCAAGTCTTATGGCTTGTCTTCCTATCAGACAATGTCCGGTGATGACATTGATTACGGAGCTAACTTGCAATCTGGCAATTGATAACAAATGTCTTGTGGCGTTTTGGATCTAGACCTGGCCATATCAGTTTTGTTGCCACGCACGTGGTGATATTGTACCACCTATGATTTGTTCTATCCATAGCCTCTTGCTTTAGCATAAGTTTTCATGTAGCGATTGGTATACCAATATTCAACCTGCTGGTTGAGATCGGTAGAACGGTTCCTTCTCTGGCGAGTTCATCGGCTTTGCAGTTACCCACGATATCTCTGTGCCCCGGCACCCAAATAAGGTGAATATTGAACTGTTCAGCCATCTCCCTAAGAGATAGGCGACAGTTAAGGGCGGTTACTGAGTTCGTAGAAACAGCGCCGAGTGATTTGAGGGCTGCTTGACTATCTGAGAAAATCCGGATATTCGTTGAGGATATCACGTTTTCTCTTAGCCATGATAGGACCTCTTTGATCGCAAGAATTTCCGCTTGCAACACGCTACAATGGTTTGGAAGGCGGAAGGAGAGACTTCTCCAGACATTGTCTTAAGTAATTTTCTTTCTTCCTCTTCCGGATAAAATTAGTGATTCCGAACAGTGTAGGTTGATCAAGGTCTTATAAAGCGTTAGCTTGGTGTTTCTAGAGATGGTTTTATTTCTCAACTGCTTTCTCAACCTCAAGAGTAGTTCTTCGTTTGATCGTTTGATCTCCATTCTCCATACTGTTGGTAGTATCGGTGTGTATAGCGAATCCTATTAGGATGAAGTCCTGTACTACCTCAAAAATATGTCTGTATATTGTGATGTTTGTTGAATTCGTCGATGTTCTCGGTTCTTGTTTTATGACATCATGTACTTCTTGCTACGGCGCGGTGGAGGTTCGTTGTTTGAATCCCAACAGAAACAAAAAATGTTTCGAACAGGTATTACCTTACTCGAGGAATGGACAAATCCACAATATTTTCAACTATGATGTTGAAAGTAGCATGACCTTGTGTCTTATCAAGAGCCTCCTCAACTCGTGTTCTGGATTAGCTGTTCAGAATCGGCATTCATTGGTATCATATGGGTATCGTTTTGAAGGCCGACTGAAACCTAAAACCTCAGTGGCTGTGGTTTTGATGGCTTGTTGTCATTACTGCCACTAGTCTGCAATGCATAGTCCTGGCGGCATAGAATTCAGGGATACTAGGATACTTGATAAAAAAAATAAAAAATAAAAATAATGAATTGAAATTGAATTGAAATTTAACTAAGTCCGTTTTCGAGGGTAGGACATTGTTCATAAGTTTTTTCTTCGGACGTGTTTTATGCGCCCAACACGAGCTCAAAAGGTCTGTTGAAATACAGAACTTGAAGTTAGAAAAAAGCCACAAAAGGTTTAAAATGAGAAAAGAAAGCCCGAAATAGCTTCGTTCGTATAAATTTAACCAGACCCCAGGGCTGATCCACATTTCACCATGTGTTGTCAAAAAAAGGAGTTTTTAACTCTTAAAAATTAATCTACAACTAAAGCACCACACTCATGTCCTTGTCACTTGAAGAAAAATAAATGCAACAATCATTCAATTTGCAATTCAGGTTGAGATAAGGTTTTTCAAAATAAGCAACCAGGACTTCTTCTGACGAACCTGATGCATGCTGTACCATTTTGAGCGCGTCGATTCAAATATTAATTTTGAAAATAGTCAATAACGCAATCGTCCAGGTTATAACTTGAAATAAAGTGAAAATTGATCCCGTTTTCGGCACGACTTCTTTATACTTGGAAAACTTGTTGGTCAAACCAGTTTATTAAAAGTTCAGTTCCTTCGCATCAAATAAAACAGATACGTTCGAGTACTTTGTGTACCAAAATCGGCCGCGGCCGTCAGAAAAATTTTAAGGAGTGGGGGTAAAATTTCTCTGAAAGCGCATGATGTTCATAAAAGTACTCGAACGTTTTCTCGTCACAAAAGCTACACACATTTAAACGTCAATTTTGAACTGTACACAGTCAGCATTCAAAATAATTAACGTATAAATTTGTGTCAGTTTAGTGATAGTAAAAATTTTAAAATTAATATTGAAAATATCATTCATTTCGTAAATAATAATTTACAAAAACCAAGGAGGGATGATGAGGATGAAGAAGAGTTCCTGTTACAAGTCCTTACAACTTTTGAAAACAGGAACTGTATAAAAAACTTTTCGGAGGTAGTAGTTCTTATGTACTCTGACAGGGAATTTAAAATGCACTTCATAGTGAAGAAGCACCGAAAGCATCGTTGGGCCGACAAAAGGTGTTCTGCAACGAAACACGTAGCAGTTTTTGTGGTTTGCTGGCCATGCTGGCTTTAGGGACTTGGCTAATCGGTTTGACCTATCACTTTCATCAGTTTCACTTATAATTACAAGGACAACGATGTTCTTAAGCAGCCTTGCTCCGAAAATGATAAAGTCCCGGGGAGCACACTGGATCCTTGAGATCCGAGTGAGGTGATGCCACTTGTGGTTGCAACCAACCTTACCTTACCTACATCTTAACCTTGTAAGATAGTTAAAGTCCCGAATTCGCTTTTTTAATTATCTTTTTATTTAGTCCAAATTTCTTCTCCTTTTTTTGTCTAAAGTAGATGTATAAAACGTTTCTTTCAGTTGGCTTCTGTTCAACTAAAGGGCTGAATTGGTTTTTGCCAACAGATGCTAATATGAAACTCCCCAACCGGTGTCGGAGTTGGTAAAACTTTAGGTTTAAACTTTCTCTAACAGCATCATTACAATCTTCACGGTTCTTTGTTATTTCAATGGCCAATAATTGCAAACGAACAACAAGCGATGAGTTTTCAGATGAGAGTTCCTTTGAAGGCTCCGATTTTAGGAGAGTTCCATATGAAAGTCTTCTAGTTTGTTGAATTTTCTATAAACGCTCTCCATTTGTTCAGGGCCTTGATGTCATCCGTAATCACATCGATTGTTAAGTTTAGGAAATCTTGTCCGATTGTTGTGTAAATGATGTCACCAAATGGAGACAGTCTTACACTTTTTAGATCAATGTTGGAGACAATCTACAACTAAGAAAAAGTAAACATAAGACATTGGAACCTAGAATTATTTTGACAACAATTACATTAAAGTACACTTTCGCATGTTCCATGGCTTTCATAGCCCACATTTCTTCAAAAAGCAGGTCTAAAACGTCCTAGATACCAAATAAACAGATTATAAATATTCTAATTTAACTTACCATTGCTAAAGTATTTGGTTGATTGACTTACAAGAGAACGTGCTTGTGGTATATTTAGGTTTTTGTTTTTATATCAACTTAAATGCGATATTATCAAAAACTATTGAACAGTAGTCCTACGACTAACATATAATTTGTTCAATTAAAACTAAGATTTTAGTTAATTTATTAGCAACTGAAAACAAATTTAATCCCTTTTACAATGCGCAGAAACTATGAAATGTCAAAAAAAGTGTGCACACTATTCTGCTCATAGAAATTTCTTCGGCTAGAATGTGTAGCATAGGGAAATTGTTTACTCTCTCAAAATACTTTTAAAGAGGCTCATTGTTTAAATGTTCTATTTTTTTAGAGAGTTACCGTATCGATGTTAAGTATTCCTAATGTCAATTACTTTTTCTTTTCTAGATCGTGACGCTGTGGAAAAACGGCTCAACATCCTTCAGCAACAAGGATTTATTTATGTCACTGATGAAAACTCATAAAACAGTTCGAAAGAAACATACAGCAACATACATTTTTTTCATCTTGCATTAAAAAAAAAAAAACAAAGAATGCATAAAAAACAAAAAAAAAAAAGATGTGATTATGGTTATTTATTAAATTTATATTAACTATCCAAGGAAGATATGCAATTGCATGCAACATAAGGAACCTTATTCCCCACTTATATTTATAACCCCTATGTAAATGTAAATAAAACATGAAAAGAATATAAATATTAATATATATATATATATGTACTAAAAAAACTACACACACAGACACAAACTGATACACAAACATAAGGAGGAGATAATAATATCGTTGAGACACCTTCCCTATTAATTTAGTCCATAGTTTATTAGATTTTAAGTTCAAAGTTTATCCAGCAATTTGAGTAAAATTACAATTATAAAAGATGATAATAAATACAGAGAAAGTTCAGAAAATAAAAGAAATTTTGAAGAATGTCTTAAAATAAACATAAAACTTAGAAATACAAAAATATCAACAAAAGTAACATAAAAATGAAACTATGTTTGCATTTTGTTTTGTCTTTCAAAATAAAAAACAAATTGATCTTTGTATCTGCGCCGCGCAATTTGATTCATTTCAATTTCGTTTGTATGAATGTCTTGATTTAATTGAGTTTGGCATAAAAATGACGTATGAATAGTACTGTGCAAAAGTGAATGGAATTAAATATTTTTCTTTGTTTAAGTTTAAATTAAGGCTTAGCAGCAAATGCATGTATGCAGAAGAAAAAATTGAAATATCCAAATGGACGATAATAAATATGAATAAATATGCTTTTTGTTTTAAATTGAAAACGAAAAAAAAGTAGAAAGAAAATCCCTTTCTTTTTGCATTTTGTTGGTAAAAATTTCAAATTATATTACAAAACAAAATGCCTACCTAAAGATAAATTTGTCCTATGAATGATATGTTATACAACAATACAAAAAAAAAAAAAAAAAAAATCAAACAAAGGAAAAAGAAAATATATCATGTAAGATATTGCATAAAATAAAACAAATAACTACAAATACAAAACAAAGTGTTTTATGAAAGGACTCTTGCCCTAGTTCCTGATTTTTCTTTAGTTTCAGCATTTGCATGGTTTTGATGGTTTACCGCTGTCACCTTGAATTCAGGCACAAGTTCACATATATAAAGTGTTGTATGATGTGCAAGAATTAAAAAAAACTTAGTATAGCATGCAGGTAAAGTAAACACTCTTTACCTGCATGCAATTGTTGTTTTAAGCGCTTGAATTCATTACTGCTATTGCAAACAACCGAGTCATGTGCAGCACCTCCGTGCGAACTATTTATTGCAACTATTTCGTTGATGATGACGATCATAAATCTACACAGATAAACTGCAAGCTTTAAAATTAAATTGCTTTGTTCGTTATTCATTATACGCAAACTTTTTTCATCACCTTTGAAGAGTCTCATCAAAAAATCCCACTATTCACTTTCCATCGGTTTCATTCGGAGAAGCACTTATTCAGCCCTATCACATATTCCATCGTAGAAAACTTCCACACGAATGCTAAGTTACGAACTACGAAAATTTGTGATCACAAAATCCGAATGGAATCGAAGAAAGCATTTCCAGTTGCCACACTAAATACCGCCATGCTTAAAACGTCAAATGTGCAAGATCATTCACATTTGTCTGCAAAACACAACTTCTTTCGTATATAAAGACGACAATTTTACATTCCACTTCGATTTGTTGATACCGAATCTAAGAATTTCGAAATTGTTCCACTCCGAAAGGATTATGTGATAGTTACATCGGGAAACTTAGACTTTTTCGATTACGATGGAATCTGTGATAGGGCAGATTTTAAAAACCAATACTAATTTCTGCTCAGTTTAACGTATTGTCTTCGTGTGAGTGAAACACCTACAGCTCATAATAAATATTCCAAGATTCCGGTGGAATAATGATCAGCATGTCCTGTTACATGGGAGGGTCATTGCATGAATCCCAACAGAAAACAAGCAGTTTTTCCACAAATATGGCATGTCCGCCGATAGGTATCTAGTTCTTCGCCGAAAGATATCTAATTCGTCGCCAAGAAAAGCGTTTTCGCGATGAGGCGTTCGGAATCGGTAGAAAATCGGAGGTGTCCTCTCCATTCCCTAACAAGGTATGGTTGTGAAAAATGCCCTAGGCCCAGGGGCTCCCCGCTCTGTTGCGCCACCCTCTTTTTATTTAGAACAATATTTTCCTTTTTACATGTATGTATTTGTTTTTTGAGTGATCTATCAGTTCTAAAAATCATAATTGCTTCTCGTTGCCAAAACGTGGCAGCACTACGTAGGAAACATATGTTTCACATTTCACTGCCAATGAAGAACATTATGATAAAAGAAGAATGTGTAGAGATGCACTAGCACTATGCACACCGCCAGCGTTGCCGCAGTAAAATTTTTTAAGGTGCCATTTTCGGTAACCAAAGGTGCTACTGGGTGCCACCAGCCCTTCAAAGGTAGAGAGATATTTAAAAACACAAAAAACAAATACTTTCCCATAAATTATCATTACGATTATTTGGGCATGAATTAGTACACACACACATGATATGTATGTTTCACTACTTAAAAAAAAAACATTCCTTTCAGTCTTTTTTAAATGATTTTATTAAGTTTTCTTCATTAAAGTGTATCAAGATCTTAAGGTGCCAAGGTGCCAATCGATACTGAAGGGTGCCAAAATGGCACAATTGTGCCACTTCGGCAACGCTTCACCGCACACGACACAACAGTGCTAAAGTAGTATAAATAGGGCACGCTGAGCCAAGAAGATTCAGTCAGCCGGCACCGGCAGAACGGTGCACATCTCCTCTTAAGAGTAAGTTTCTTTTTAATTATATTGTTTATTTAAAAATAATATTTCGTGCCACCACGGGGCCGTACTAGTACCTGCGATCTGTCAGAACTAAAAGTCTTGGCATTTGTTGCTGGCAGGGGCATTAAAAAATACCTGTCACTAATCCCGACCTTCTTTCTAGCTGGCCGCTCATGCTAAAAAGCACCACCTTTAAGTTGTGTAAAGTAAATTACTAAACTGAATTTATTTCCTCAGATCCGACGATCGCCGTAGCAACAACAAGCAAAACCGCTCGGAAGACAGCAACAGCACTACTTGTTCCGGAGACTAAAGCCAGTAGCACAGCAATCATCAGTCATCACCGCCGACCTACTAGGGGTGTATCTATAATCTTACCACACAGGGCCTCAGGGCGCTTGTTAACTCTGCCGGAGGGCATTTAATAATACTCAACCGTGACCGCTAACTCACCAGGGGTATACTTGCGATCTTACCGCACAGGGCTGAATAGCGCCTGTGATCTCTGCCGGAGGGCATTTAATAATACTCAATCGCCACCGCTAGCCCGCCGAGGGTATAGCTGTGATCTTACCGCATAGGGCTGAATAGCGCCTGTGATCTCTGCCGGAGGGCATTTAATAATACTCAACCGCCACCGCTAGCCCGCCGAGGGTATAGTTGCGATCTTACCGCATAGGGCTGAATAGCGCCTGTGATCTCTGCCGGAGGGCATTTAATAATACTCAAACCGCTAACCCCTCCCTCCCCTACTACCTGTAGCTGGTTCGATACCGTCATACCTTGCATGACAGCTGTACGAAACACCAGCCACCGCCAGAAACGAAAGCAATGGAGTTCGACCCACGTTGTTTCGTGACCGTAGAGGTTCTTGGTCAACCTGTAAAGGCTTTGATAGATACAGGAGCCACAAGGTCATTTATTAATGAAAACACACGTCGGTTGTTGCGCCGAGCGAAGATAGACGCCCACTACTACCGCCAACTCACTTACCTCGCCAATGGAGACGTGACTATCAGTCGAGAGCACTACTCACTCACTATATCTATCGCTGGCCAAGACGTTCATGGGATATTGAGGTATATGCACAAACTAACGAATGACATGGTAATCGGTGTAGACTTGTTACGCAAGGCTGATTTTCGTATGACTTTGCGGGGTCATGAAATTCCTTGGTCTGACATTAGCTCTGAAGATACGGATATTGTAACCGAAACACCTTCCGTCCGGAGCGTGTTTCCCCACGTGCCTACCATACGCCCGGAAGACCAGAGACAGCAGACACCCAACGCGCCGAAACCCCCCGTGCCTACCACATGCCCGGAAGACCAGAAACATAAGACCCCTAATAAGCCAGACCATTTCAAGGGGGTCGATGTAACGAAGCACGCACTATACAAGCCACACCGTCGACGTCAACGATTCTTTTTCAAGCGTAGGAGCGGCAAGATTCTGGTTAGTATATTGCGACGCGGGTTTGCTATACTGACCCATGAGCCAACAGGAAAAAGGAAGGAGGTCGAGTTCGATCCATAAAGACGTTGGACATCGAACGAATGCATTTTTGTTAGGTATTACCTTTTTGTTTTTGTGCCAGAAGCACCAGAGTATACTTATTTTTTTGCAACCTTTTGTTTTTGGTTGCATTATATTAGTATGAAGTTCTTTTGTTTACTCGAAATCCTATCTTATTTTTTAGCTTGTTAAAATTAAAAAAAGGAGGAAAAAACAAAAAAAAAAAAATACAAAACAAAAAAAAACTCAAAAAAATATACAAAAGAAAAAAACAAAAAAAATATATATATACAAAAAAAACGCAAAAAATAGAATATATACAAAAGACAAAAAAAAAAAAAAAAAAAATGCCAATGAAGAACATATGATAAAAAATAAATGTGTAGAGATGCATGCGACACCATAGTGCCAGAGCAGCATAAATAGGGTACGCTGAGCCAAGAAAATTCAGCCGGCAGCAGGCACCGGCGGAACGGTGCACATCTCCTCTTAAGAGTAAGTTTCCTTTAGATATTGTTGATTTAAAAATAATAATTCGTGCCACCACGGGCCGTACTAGTACCTGCGATCTGTCAGAACTAAAAGTCTTGGCATTTGTTGCTAGCAGGGGCATTTAATAATACCTGTCACTTATTCCGACATTCTTTCTAACCGCTCATGCTAAAGAGCACCACGTTTAAGTTGTGCAAAATAAATTACTGAACTGAATTTATTCCCTTTAGCATACTACTTCTTGTTCCGGAGACTAAAGCAGCAGCACAGCAATCATCACCGCCGACCTACCAGGGGTGTATCTTGGTCTTACCACACAGGGCCTCAGGGCACTTGTGATCTCTGCCGGAGGGCATTTAATAATACTCAAACCTCTAAGGCTAAGGCCACGCAGTCAGCGATAAGCGAGCGAGCGATTGAACGATCAGCGATTAAGCGACAAAGTCGAGCGACGAGTGGCCTTTTCGTGAGCGACATTTCTTTAGCGATTAGTTGTTAAAATGCCGTTGTCAAGAGCACTGCGTTTATATTTGTTGTCTCTTCTGTCTGTCTCTCCATCTGTTGCTCTTGACGCTAAGCGATAAACTAAAAATTAGAACAAGTTTGGTGACAGAGCGACGTCGTTCAGTCGCTTAAAAAAATCGCTCATCGCTCGCTCAATGCATGGCCAGTTCAATGCAATTTCATTTGTTTTAATTTTTTCATGTCGTTCAGTCGCTCGCTCGCTCGCTTATCGCTGACTGCGTGGCCTCGGCCTAATCCCTCTCTCCCCTACAGATATACTGCCGATTCGATACCGTCATACCTTGACGAGCAACACCGATAGCTGCAGACGGATAACTGTTACCGACGCGACGCCGACTTTTAAGACTTGTCTCTAAATGCGTATGGCGCCATATTGCTGTATATACGAGTATATAAATTGGTAGTTTGTCAATAAATTATAAATAAGTTGTATTAGAATATTAGAGAAGTTCAAACATATTAAAGAGTTTCTGACCTTCAATGCGAAGTTTTGGTGTTTTATTCTCGACAGCCGTGAGTCATACCCCGGCTGAAAAAAAAAGAAAAAAAAAATAACACGCTCATCTTGTATCGTGTTTCATTGACGAAAAGAGTTACTCCTTTTGTGAAAAGATCTTCTCATTTTCAATTTTCAATGTTTCATTTCAAAAAGAGTGCATCCGGATTTACTCCAAACGCCAAACATCTTATCCCATTTGGTTGGGAGATCTACTCTGAATTAAGGTACACATTCAAAAACATTTGTTCTGTCAAACTTTAAATAGAAAATAATTTGTTTATTTTCAATTTTTTATGCCAGCGTTGGGTTGAAAAAATTGCTATGAATTATGAGGAGACGAGCAAATTAATAAGAGTTCAGTAAATTGCTGATGAAAACCAATTAGTGGAGGACTGAAAGCTTTTTACCTAGGAATCCAGGGACAGTCCATGGATTTTCATGAAATTTTCGGACATGTGTTTTGAATGGCGTATAGAAAAAAGTTAAAAAAAAAATTTCACCGCTCTCAATTTTTTTTTAAATATTTTTAAAATTAATTATTAACTTTTAGAATTCTATTTTTTTTATTTAGGGTGTTTTAGATACGGTTTTGCAAAGGGTAAGAATAGATAGGTTTCGTCAAGACAAAAAAAAGTTGTATGAGAGGATGGGTCTATATCCGTCCGTGAAGGCGCGAGGGTCAATTTTATATGAAACTTACTCCATTTTTAAAAAAAAAACTATTAAAAATCAACTAATCCACTTTTCTTAAACCAAGGAAAATCTTTTTATTCGGTTTTTTGCTCTGAGTAAATATTAATAGAAGCATTAAACATGGAAAGAAAAAATGGCTCTTTGTGGGCCAAATTTATGAAAGAAACAAAAATTAATTAAGAAAAAAATATTTTCTTTTTTCAAAATTTTGATTTTGAGGCTTGATCTCTTCAAAACTTTTCATTAAGTGAACTCACATTAAAATTTTTATTAAAAAACAAAGCAATAGCTTTCAAAAGCACTAAAGTATGAGAAAGTAAGTGGCTTAGTTGATTTTTAATAGTTTTTTTTTTAAAATGGAGTAAATTTCATATAAAATTGACCCTCGCGCCTACACGGACGGATATAGACCCATCCTCTCATACAACTTTGTCTTGACCAAACCTATCTATTCTTACCGCAAAAAACCGTATCTAAAACACCCAAAACAAATAAAATAAAATTCTAAAAGTTAATAATTAATTTTAAAAATAAATAAAAAATTGAGAGCGGTGATTTCTTATTTTTTTAAATTTTTTTCTTATGCCATTCAAAACACATTTCCGAAAATTTCATGAAAATCCATGGACTTGCCCTAGATTCCTAGGTAAAAAGCTTACGGCCCTCCACTAGACGTTGGGTTGAAAAAATTTGCTATGAATTATGAGGACACGAGAAAATTAGTAAGAGTTCAGTAAATTGCTGAAGAAAACAAATTACAAAATATGGAAATATGAATTCCTATATGTGAACATCAGTTTAACCTTCAATATTAGCAAAAAATCTGAAAATATGTTTCCTTGAAAGGAGTAAGTGTGGATTTGGGAGTAAATCTTTCGGATTTCAATGAGAAACGCTTTACTGTGAAAGTGTATCAAGTGACGAACAAATTTTGACAACTATATCGACACTACTTTCGTAGACAGGGGAAAAAGACCAACTTCCAAATTATGTTCTTTCATAGAATATTTTGAATCTATACAATTTATTGTTGTATTATGTTAAGTACTGAAAAATAAATACAAATACATATAGAAATCATAGTCTACCAATGGGAACCTGGTTTTTGAACAATCGTCGGAAAGCCACCGTCACCTAAGCGCTTAGCAATAGAGATGCTAGAGCTCCAAATCGTTATCGTTAAGCCTGAACTACATCGAAACACAAAGTAAAAATTTTGTTAAAAAAGTCAAATGATATTCCGAAACTCCTCTATCAAAAACAAATTTGTATTTCTTCCTCTCAGTTTAAAAAAGTGTGTTTGAAAAAAGGTAGCCTATGTCGGAGCTTTCACTTTGAACAATTTTTTGAAAACAAACACAATCAAATAATTTTGTTTATTTTTCTTGAAAGGTAGCGCTTTCATCACTAAAATCCTGTAGTTTTCTAAACAAAAGCTCTTTCACAGTTTCAAACCAATTTTGAATATTATAAAATTCAAGTAAATGTCAACTTTGTTTTCAAATTTTAAAGTAAATTGAGGCGTATTCAATTAAAATTATTGAACATTAACCATAGCCAGCTCCAAAGAAAAGAAATTTTTCTTTTTTGACAAGTTGTTTATTGTTTTGATTTAAAATATTTAACCATCAAAAAGCTTTTCGGAGTTTTTTAAATGTTGCCAACAGATGTCACGCAGTAATATGTGTGTATTTGAAAAGCTTTTACTTTTTTAGTTTTTTTACTTTTTTCACTTTGTGTTTCGATGTAGTTCAGGCTTAAGCCTGAACTACATCGAAACACAAAGTGAAAAAGTTTCCTAAAAAAGTCAAAAATATATCCGAACTTCTCTATCAAAAACAAATTTGTATTTCTTCCTCTCAGTTTAAAAAAGTGAAAGCTCGCACATATCGAAGCTTTCACTTTAGGCAATTTTTTGAAAACAAACACAATCAAATAATTTTGTTTATTTTTCTTGAAAGGTAGCGCTTTCATCACTAAAATCCTGTAGTTTTCTAAACAAAAGCTCTTTCATAGTTTCAAACCAATTTTGAAAATTATAAAATTCAAGTAAATGTCAACTTTGTTTTCAAATTCTAAAGTAAATTGAAAGATATTCAATTAAATTTATTGAACATTAACCATAGCCAGCTCCAAAGAACAGAAATTTTTCTTTTTTGACAAGTTGTTTATTGTTTTGATTTAAAATATTTAACCATCAAAAAGCTTTTCGGAGTTTTTTAAATGTTGCCAACAGATGTCACGCAGTAATATGTGTGTATTTGAAAAGCTTTCACTTTATTTAGTTTTCTTACTTTTTTCACTTTGTGTTTCGATGTAGTTCAGGCTTAATTTGTTAGCTGTAAATTCATCAATCACATTCAAAATATGACTTTATTGTTTTTTTTATTTGCACTGTTTTTGTAATAAGTATGTACAGAATTCTTAAGACTAAGCAGAATTGCTATTCCATTTTATATGTAAAAAGGTTAAATTTAAAATATGCAAAACATAAGGCAATAGTTCCTCTTACACGCTATTACCGTGAAAGACGTTATAACCATCAGTATACATATTGGGATTGTAATTAAAATTATTATTTTGTCGCAAGAACGCACTAAAATTGATAAGCAAAGAATTTAGGTCGAATCCATCCAATCCGAACTGTCGTAGGAATGAAGAAAAAAAATTTGGATCAATTCCTTCAAACGTAGGCTGTGGACCTGGGCCAGCAGTATATGGAGGGCATTCATTTCCCTATAATCGAAAAAAGATATTTTATTATTATTTTTTTTATCTTGATAAATAAACAAGTGTTTATTCATAACACACTTTTTGCTAAAACATAATCGAACACGATTTCTTAGATTAAAACTTCTTTTTTGCATAAAGTGGTATTACATAAAAGTTTGTGTTGATTATCTTTAACTTTACATAATTCTTTGAGGAAAATTCTTCATAAAAATCGGTCACTAAAAAGGTTACACTAGTATCACATCATGCGAGGTGTCTTGATCATTGTTATCTATGGTTGAACAGATTTAATGAAAAAAATGTTGAAAAATTGAACTTATTGAATGGACTATGTAACTAAAAGGATAATTTTATAATGATAAGAATAATTTGGAACTTGGAAGTTTATGTTTTGCAAGAAGTCTCACCTAACCGAGCTTAAATAAAATAAAACTTACATTATAACCCTCCATCGGGTTCACAAATGGAGGCCTTAATCCTTGCATCGTTGGCATACCGAATTGACCATAAGGATTAGAATGATGACCATTTGGAAATTGCTATAAGAAATAAAAATTAAATAAATTACCAAAATTAACGATTGATAGCTAATTTATTATTCTCACACTTTCATAGATGTTGTCTGTTTCAGGCTGCACATCATCATAGTACCCATGAGGTACATACCGAACCTAAGGATAGATGAAAAATTATGAAAAATTTGTAAAGTAAAAAAAAGATTGGTGAGGTTTTCAGTGTTTTATATTAACTTCTTCAGAGCTTTGAATTTCCAACGAAAAGGCGTTTTTGGTTCTTAAACATATTGAATTATTTGATAAATCAATCAAATTGTGATATACACATAGGTGCAGGCATTGACATACTAAAAGTATCTAGTATGCTAGGAAGAGGGTTAACAAAATTTAACATGTCTCCATCTCCCGACAACAATACGGTTCCAAAATGAACAATGGGTTTGGGTAAAGTGTATCTTTTCAGATTACTCTCCCATAGTACGATAAAAACTTCATTTTTTGTTTGCGTTTTTCAGGCTTAAGTATATGTTTATTTCCGAAAATTCTCGCTACGGACGACTTAGTCACTAAAGTGGGCCATTAAAGCCATCTTGTTCATAGTCAAAAAATTCTACAGAAATATAAGTTGACTCTAGCAACGAAAACTTTCACCAGGATACCGTGAAATAAATGGAAACTAAATGGCGATTCAATGCCTATTCCAATGGGACAAAAAAAGGACAAAATTCATCAGCACTTTTCAAAAATGTCTGATGAGAGGTGGTCGCCTCTAAAAACTGTTGCAAAGGCCTGAATCCTCTTTTTAGACGGCTGTCCTCCAACAGTCTATCGTCCGTTGTGACGCCTAATAAAATATTTCGGATGCAAATTTTTCCACATCCGCGGAGGCGAATGCTGATGCTTGAGGTGGCTGTTTAGAATACGATGCGATAAAAGTTCAAGAAGGATAGGTTGGGTCAAGACAAGATAAAAGTCGTAGGGAGGTACCTATCTCCCTCCATTTGGGCAGGAATGTCCACTTTTACCTTTATTTTGAATAAAAAAACTATTTTCTTTCTGTAAGGGCCGATTTTTCATTCCCCAGATAAGTTTTATTTTATTCATGCCTTGGGTTACCGAAACAGTTTCATCGAACAAAATAGAAACAATTTAATTTATTTTTTACATGCAATGTTAATATGCTTTTATACATATGCTCGATTGTTTTACTTTTATTGTATACTTATGTATTTTTTTAAACAAAACTTTTACTTTCTTTTTATTAAACCTCGTTAAAGTCAAATTTCAGGCAGACGGCAAATATTTTTTTGCCATGCTAATGTTCTTTGTATTTCTTATGTAAATTTTTCGAGATTTTATCATAATAAAGAATTTATAATAATAATAATCACCCCTATCACAGATTCCATCGTAATCGAAAAAATTCTACGTTTCCCGATGTTACTATCACATAATCCATTCTGAGTGGAACGAATTTCGAAATTCGTGAATCTGGTATCACTAATTCCGAATGAAACGGAAAAATGACGTCCTTTTCTACGACAAGTTTCTTCTGTCGTAGAGCGCAGAGCCATATACCTAAACTACACAGCAGTGTCGTTTACACACCCTTATGCCGGTATGGGGCTGTCAAAAAACTATTGCCAAAAATTTTTAAAATAAATTTTTTGGAAGAACTTATCAGCCTTCCTTATTTCTTTTAATTCAATAATAAAAAAAAATAGCAAACTAAATCGACCAAGCGTCAAGCAAACTACAAAAAACCTGTAAAACAAATACAACACCAGACAAACCAACAACAAAAACATGAAACCGCATCGGTAAAGCATTCCGCTCCCTTTTACACATCATGTCGACATACTTTACCGGTGCAACACACCGCGAAATGCTGTGTCGACATATCTCCTTTTTACACGACCAGAAAACCTTACCGACACCACGCATCGACACAGTGTTTCGGTGCGTGTAGTAAGGGTAATAGGCAAAATCCATTTGTTAAAGTATAAAAAACACATTTGTATAAAGCAAATTTACAAAATATAATTCTACTTAAGAAAAAACAACAAATAACTCCAGTTTACCAACTAACTTTTCTCTAAATTCCTGCATCTTTTGATTGAAATCCAAGTAGATTCAACTCTGTTTTTATTTCCTCCCAGAGGTTAACTTTTGGAGGTTTAGCGTATCCTTTGCTATGTCTAGATTACAGGATAACATTTCATACAGCCTGTTGCTTGTTTGTTGTTTTCACCTTTAAAGAATATCGGTTATATAAACTCATATCAATGAATAAAATTTTTCCGAAAGAAATTACATTTTTTCAAATGACTGTCTTTGTTGCCCGTGTCCAAATTAAGCGAAATTGACAGATTTGGAGTGTAAATACTCGTAGTAGTCTAAAGATTGTTAGATCACTTTTTTATCTATTACCACTCAAAACAACACTTGAATTTTATCTGTAAACAAACTTGAATTTCACAAATTATTTTATGGTTTGTTAAGTGAATGAATTTGTATTTGACAGATTAGAAAGTACTCTGGGACCACTTCACAAAAATCCTCTTTTGGGAATTTATAACTTAATGAAGAAAATATTTGATTATATTCGACAGTTAAATTGTTTATTTCATATAATATTTAAGATTTGATCAATGATGCAGATCTATTTTAGCTTATTTTAGTCACAAAAAGTGCAAATAAATGAATTTTTACTAGAAAATAAAAACCGGTAAAAAAATGTGTTTGGGAAAAGTTAAGGGATTTTTTTTTAAGTTTAGGGATTTTTGTTTCTATTGCTTCGAGTACTTATTTTGACATAGGACAGCTGACTTCGAAAATGGACACCATTTTTTCTATCAGGCAATGCTTTTTTCGAATTCGTTCGGAATTTGTGATTGCTTTTTGTCGGGATTCGTATCGTGATTTTTCATTCGGAGATTTCTCCGAATGGATTTCGTGATAGGGGTGAATAATAGACGTCTAGTAGAGTTTATCCCTTTGATAACGCAAAAATTAATTTTTGAATTATTTTTATGAATCAATTTCGAGTTTTAACATATTTTGAATCGACGCGTCTTTTGGATACTCATTGAATATTCATATCTTCTTATTTAGAAGAAAGAAAGAAGTGTAGGGTTGCTTATGATCGCACCACTTGAGAACGGCTCTACCAAATGAAACCAAATCTTTGTAGTCGCTTAGAGGATGTTGGTAGATGGTTTTCTTAAAAAAATCGGTTCGACCGATTGTAACCAAATTTTTGTGGTAGCTTAGAGCATATTGGTAGACGGTTTTCATAAAAAAACGAAATTTTTTTCCTGAATGTTATTTTTGTTCATATAAAATGCACGTAATACAACAAATAAATGAAACAAATCAATACAAATCAACAATATCGATAATTTACATTTTATATATGTAAATTATCGATAATGGATGCATGTATGCATGTTTGTTTGTTTATACGGCATAGACTCCTACATCGCCCAGCGGAATTCAATGAAATTTTTAGGCTTAATATAGTTTAGTCTAGGTATACTTCCTGTAAAAATCCCAATATTCCTACAGGAACGTGATTGGGGGGAAACTTAGAAGCTATGGGAAGCGAAGGGCGAGAATGGGATTATTAAAGCTAGTTAATAATATTTTTTTTATTGAAAAATAGAAAATACTTATAGACCAAGAGCTGGAAGCACATTTTTGGAGTGGAGTGACAACCAAAAATATTGCACATTTATGTGTAGATACACGCACCATTATATCAGATTCAACCGTCTGGCAGGTTTCTTTTTCAGCCGTGGGCGGGGGTGGGCGTTCGAAAATGGTAATTTTTCAGATTTTGAGGTCGAAGTGATTGATACATCAAAAAATCAGAAAAATTCCCCTGATTACAAAAAACTCGGTCCCAGGCGATTTGGTTTCAGCCTACTGCTTGCCAGACGCATTTTAACACTTTTCAAGTGCATTTTTCAGCTTAAAGCACTAATAACTTTTTTCCTATTACACATAACCAAGAAAGTGGTACGCCAAAAAATAAGAAAATTTACCCTGATTTCAAAAAAATGTATTTCAGATGATTTAGTTTCAGCCTACTGCTTGCCAGACGCACTTTAACATTTTTTTTAAACGCACATTTCAACTTAAAGTATCGATAACTTTTTTCTAATCACATGTAACCAAAAAAATGGTACACCAAAACATCACAAAAGTTCCCCCGACTACAAATAAGTGTGTCCAAAAGGATTTCGTTTGAGCCTTCTGCTTGACAGACGCATTTCAACATTTTTCAAATGCATTTTTCAAATTAGCTGATAACTTTTTTCTTATCACATGTAACCAAAAAAATGGTACGCCAAAACATCAGAAAAATTCCCCTAATTACAAAAAAGTCGGTCTCAGACGATGTAGTTTCAGCCTTCTGCTCGCCAGACGCATTTTAGCATTTTTAAGTGCATTTTCTGCTTAAAGCACTTATTACTTTTTCCCCATTACAAATAACCAAGAAAGTGGTACACCAAAAAATAAAAAAAGTTACCCTGATTTCAAAAAAGTGTGATTTAGACGATTTGGTTTCAGTTTACTGCTTGCCAGACGCTCTTTAACAGTTTAGTAAAATGCATTTTTGAACTTAAAGTACTGCTAAATTTTTTCCTATCACATTATAACCAAGAAAGTGGTATGCCAAAACATCAGAAAATTTATTCTGATTACAAAAAAGTCGGTATCAGACGATTTGGTTTCAGCCTTCTCCATGCCAGACACATTTTAGCTTAAGCATGTTTATCAAATTCAATGAATAATTGCTTGTAGTATTTCATTTCAATTAGATTTTTGATTTTCATTCAATTTGATAAACATGCTTAAGCTAAAATGCGTCAGGCATGGAGAAGGCTGAAACCAAATCGTCTGACACCCGTTCCATTAATAAATCAATGCTGTTATTAGTTTTCAGTCAAAAACAATAAACCGAATGTGAAAATTTTTCTTAGTTTTTGAGAAATTGAAAAAATTACAATCATAAACTATTTTAATTATTATCTATAATTAGTTCAAGATAATTTAATAAACTTTTTTAAGATTTGAGTAATCTAGAATCAAAATCAAAATTTTGAGCAATAAAAAAAATACGAAAGGTCTTTTGGCAAGATAATAACTCCCAATCAGCGCAAAAAAAAAAAAAAATGAGTAAAAATTATCAAGAGCATTAACTATTGAAAGAAATAGTTATCCTTAATAAGGCAAAAAAGTAGTAAGTGCCTTAGTTGATTTTTGATAATTAAAAAAACGTTGTGTAAGTTTTTTATAAAATTTCCCTCCCGCCTTAGCGTATAAATTCCAATCCAACTTATTTTCACTCTTTCACCTTCCTTGAGTCCTTTCAACCCTTTTCTGCATCATATCCTCTTCTACCCGATCGCGATGGGAACACAACAGATACTTTTAGATCGTAGCTAACCTAACTTATCCAAGCATTTGTTTTTGAAGATATTGTTGACTCGTTAGTACCTCATATTCATATTCTGTTTTAAAGCCTGTCTGAATTCAGGCCTGATGCGACAGACAAATTTTTTTACTACGTATGCCAAGAAGCAAATATACTGCCTTCAGAGCTAATTTTTTACCACTTAATTAGTACCTAATTGCAACAATGGTTAATAAGTTTTCGGTAGCAAATATCCGTTACGAGATTATTTTAGTCCTTTATTTTAGGATGCGTAGTCCGATATGTTACGATGAGTCTTTTGACAGGGGAGAATACGTTTTTAGAACAAACAAGTTTATGTGTTGAATTTTCAAAGTACACTATGTATAATATTCAAACTCAAATCTCAAAATTTGTAATATAAGCATTGCTAAAATTGTTTCTTTTCATTTTTGTTGACTATGTTGAGTTGATTGTTGTTAAAATTAATAAAGTTGCTTGAGTATTTTTTCATCTTTAAGTCGAGGAGGGTGTTGATTGTTGTTACTCATGTTGGCTCATGATTTTCTTGGTCTTGATCAATTTTAATGTTTTGCAGTTGATGTTAATTAAAACTGAAAAAATTATCAATAAATCGAAAATGTTTCTCATATCAAACAATTTGAATTAATTTTTTTTTGCTTTTTTTGTTTTGACCATTTTATAATAAAGCTTAGTTAAATTTAGTGGCAATCATTAAAGCCAAAGCAATTAATCTGGTTCCTTCTAACTTATTCAAATGCATTTCACAAGACTTTTCATCGAACTAAAAAGCATAAGAGTTCACTTTTTTGTTTGAATATTTTCTGCAAGTTAAATAATTCACTTTCACAAAAACCAGAAAATAAAATCGAAGTGTTTTGAGCGAGCAACTCTAAAAATATGAAAAAAATTTACACCAAAAATAAGTTGAACAATCTTAACTTTGAATATTGTCAAGTTAATAGTTGACCAAAAAAAGAACAAATGTTATGTACTTACACAAGTTTTGTTGATTTCTTCAACATCGTCGTCATCGAATGTTGGTGTTGGTGTTGTTGATGTAGGAGTATCATCTGCTGTAGGAATATCTTCGATCATAAAGGGTTTTGTTTCTTCATCCTCATCGTCTGATACTTCAATAACCTGAGGATCATACACGAAAGCTTTCTTGGTTTCATAACATCGTCTTGCTCTGAGCCTAGACAATCGCATCGTAGGAACCGTAGATACGGACGTACAACTCAGCTCACTATTAGAGCGTTTTATCTTCCTTCGACTTCTGGGGTAGTAAATGGTTGGTTGTTTGCTCGTCAGGCGGCGGGATCGTCTTGGTATATCGTTTTTTATTATATGCTCCCGCAACTTTTTTTTGTGATCGACCATGATGCTCATATAATGCCGGGCAAAAACCTCAAATTTGTGTGAGTTCGTAACCAAACGCCCATCAAGTAGAAGTGCAGAGGCTTGAGGTGGATCATGGGGTGTAGATCTAGTCTGAAAGGAACAAAATTGTCAAATCGAAATCAAAATTTTAATTCAAAAAAGTCATTTGATGTTAGAAAACTATCAGTTAGTTGAAAGTGACCCGAAACCATAGAGGAAGTTCCCCAACTTCCATTTTGAATATTGCGGCCAGTGCAGCAAGATCGCTTTTTCAATTTCAATTACCACAATGTCTTCATGTGACATAGGTACTTTGAGCTTGCAAGTAATGGCACCGTGCGTCGATATATCGTAGATCATCGTAAGACCCTAGCTACGCCACCCGCCACGCGCGCCGCCGCGCCGCGCCGTACGGCCAGCTAGTCTTCATATAAAATAGGAACTAACTAAAAAAAGACGTCTGCAGCATTATTATATCGACTGATGACATGAACACAGATTTATTCCATCACAGTGATTGGAGTGGGTAACGCATGATTTAGTTGTTCTATTTTCAATTTTTTTTTTTAAATACATATGTAACTGTTAAGACTATGAAAAACTTATTTTGAAGAAAAGCCATCAATTCATTTTATTTTTTTTTTTTTTTCCAAAGGGAATAGCTATTGAAAAGGTGGTCAGTTCTAAACTCGAACTCGATTGTTCTACTGTGTGTTCGCAGCTCATGAAAATGCATACTATGCTAATCTGACGCATTAAACGATAAGAAGGCCACCTACATAGGCGATCACTTTTACAAACCAATCAAACGTGAAAAATAGAAAATGGGAGGCACAATACTGTTCGAATGAAATGGTGTGTATTTGTTCAAGCGGTTATAAAATGAGTTAATGGCGTTCGTTGGGAGGAACTATGCCAATCCAAAAAATAAGAATAAAATAAGGTGCATATTGAATGAATCTCAATAACTACTCATGTTTAGTTTTAACTAGAAAAATGAATATTTTTTACCTATTTCTTAATTTCCGTCTTCGGCAATCAGATCACCATCACACAGTATGTACCTATAGTATTCAATTGAAAACAAAAAAATTAATTAGTACATATGTTTTTCCATATATTTCTGTATTGCATATCTCTTATTCATACAAACATATACTACATATACAGGGTGTTTTGCATAAGATGCGATAAAAGCTCAGGACGCATATGTTGGGTCAAGACATGGTTAATGGGTTTGAGAAGGGTCTAATTAATTCCGTTAAGGAGGAAGGGAAGATGTTATAAGAAATTGATTAATTGAATAAGCCAATTATTTCTCTTACTATAGTGCTTTCGAAAGCTAATACTTTATTTGTTAGCTAACATTTAAGTTTAAGTTAATTTACTGAATAATTTTTGAATAACCAAGTCAAAATAAAGCCTTTTTTCCTTAATCAAAATTTTTACAAAATGTTGTCTGAGTCAAACAGAAAAACGAAAAAACAAATTTTCCTTAGCTTTTTCAAAATTAGAAAGGGAACGAAAGATACTTTATCCAGAAAACCCCTCTTTTGCTCATAGGATAAAGACCAATTAGCGGAAAGCTCGATTTTCTGGGGAAAAGTAGCTTTAATTTTATTAATATTTCTCAAAAGCTCGGAATGTTTTTTTTCGTTCGGATTTTCGTTTTTGATTAAGAATTCATGTGTGGATATTAACAAGGCTGTTTGCTTAGTCCACTTCTCTTCTCGCTCTTTTTGATGGCCTATCATCAGCTTTGACTGGAGAAATCAGTTTTGCTGGAGTTAACATCAAAGCAATTACGTACGCAGACGGTATCGTCATACTAGCGGAGTCTCCGCAAACGATGCAAATGATGATCAACAAGTTGCGTAACTATTGTGTATATTCCGATTGCCGGAAAATACACATACATATATGCTACATCTGAAGACTGAAATATCACCGCTTTACATTTTCTCACTCAAAATGCATTTTAATTGTGCAAGAAAAATACTAGCCCTCTCAAATCATCGACTACCGATAATAATTATTGCAAGAAACCTGCTACAGCGAAAGTCCCAGTTTTTTTTGCGAAATGGTCACGGCTAAAACTTCAGTGCAACCATTGTATATAGAAACTATAGTATCATTATGTAGACTTTTTGACCGGTGGCGAACCTATTTTCTCCGGTCCAACTTAGCAGTCTCCGTTCCAAGCCATTTGTTTCACCATTGTGTGTAGAGAAGCAAATGCTGCGCCACCGTGCTCCTCCGGTTCAAAGCATTGTTAAATCGCGTTTTGAACTTACTATAGTTTTTATATACAATGGTACGTTGAATTGATGGAGACAGGGTTGGAGGAATGGAGTAACACCTTTGAGGTGTTGCTGGCAAAGATCGAGGAAACAAGTTTTGAACAACATGCAGAGATGGCGCAACGAAGTGAGTGAGAATGATGTACAAAATTCTGCAGCATAACCTTGGTGTCAATAATTATTTCAGTGATCGATATTCGATTCACACAATCACCACCATTTTCAAAAACAGAGGAGAGTTAGTTCGTCTAAACTTCCAACCATATGTCCCAGTGAGAAATATATCACTTCTTAGTTATCTGCCCTGTTTTGAAAGAAATAAGACTTGCCTATTGGGGAAAATCTACCTTAACTTTGAGTGAAGCTGTTGAAGATCTAAACGGCCAAGAGTAGAATGCGTTATACGGTTATGTGAAATGAAGTATTTAAAATGAAGTATTAAAAAAAAAATCTTGAGGTTATTTTAACTGCCAATATTACTTTACGATAAGTATATATTTCTCTTAATTAAATATTTATAAAACAAATTAAATCGTAAACATTTCAAAATTATAATCTTTTTCGTCTGGCTGACGACAAAAGCCAATGCTATACATGTATTGTGAATTTGTAAACATGATTCTTAATTATTATGTTAAATAAAATCAGACTATCACTACTACTTCTACTACTATATGCGGATTGAATATTGAAAGAAAAACTAATCCTAAATGAGGTAAGATTTGGCAAAAAAACTTATTTCAAGAAAAAAATCTGTTTTTTATTCAAAATTTTGACTTTGAAACTTGAATTCTCAAAAGCTGTTTACTTAATTAGCTTGAACTCAAATGTTTGGAAGTAGTCCAGTGTGATGGGTTAAAAGAATTTTTTTACTTTTTTCGGAAGAACCACATTTTAAGAAAATGACCTTAAAATTTTAAGATCGAAATTTAGAATATTTCCAAAGTTAAACAGCAAAACAAGAGAGCGCCCGTAGAGTGTATGAAAGTGTGTTGACAATGCACGGATTTTAAGAGCGGAGAAAACTGCAGAAGATAACTGCAAAGAAGTGAGAACCTTGATCGGGGCTCTTAAAGCTGCTGCAAATGTCGGTTTTGGGGACACAGTAGGATTGCTCTATGCACCGGGCATAGCTGGTTAAAGAATAAAAGTATTATTAGTTGACAAAACTTTAAGTGCGTTTTTCTCGAAATCCTGTTTTTGAAATTTCGACGAATCAATGACTCAAAACAGCTCCACCATATTTGGCTACAAATTTAACCAGTTATTGCACTTATACATAGCTAAATACCTAACCTTTAAAACATTTTATTTTTTTTACAATAGGTAAATTAATTTTTTTTAACATTTTATCAACAAAAAAATTACATTTTGAGAACTTTTTGTTTTAAAAACTCCGCCATTTTTAAAAAATTAATGTTATTGATTATTTCATTCGTATATGGTCTACACAATAATAACCTCTTTGACTTTTTTATATCAGATAACTACGGAAGGCTGAGTGCTTCCCCGACACAGTTCACTTCTCTTTAGAGGACTCCCCTTTAAGATTACAAATTGTAAATAAATTAATCTAAACTTGAGTAAAAAGATTATTTTTTGTATCATTTAAAGTACTAAAATAAACATGTAAAAGTTACAAAACGATCGCATATTATTTTCATGTTAAAAATAGGTCACGAAAAAACGTGGAAATTTGGGCCGTCACACTGGGCCACCACCTTAATTAACTTTTGAAAACTTTGGTATGAGGTAGTAAGTGGCTTAGTTGATTTTAAATAGACTTTTTTTTAGAAAATGAAGTAATGTTTTTATAAACCTGCGCTTCCCGCCTAGACTGAAGCAACTTGAGCTTTTGTCGCATCTTATGCATCATACCCTTCGCTTGAAATAAACAAAATAAATAAAACAAAATAAACAAAACTTCAACCAGAGATGTTCAATAAAAGCTTGTAAGCTATCCCTTAAATCACTCGGCAAGTATGGGCCACGGAAAAAAAATTGATATTTATTTATTCAATTATCTTCACACTATCATTTTAACAATCCCAGATTTAGAACATAAAATAGGCTTTCCAGGAATTTCATTAATACGTGATATAGCTGCGAATTGCAGCACATAAACAAGAACAACGTCAAAAGTTATCGACTTCTTATGTTTCCAATTTTTCTTCCTAAGCGTATTGAATTTTTTGTTTATTTATACATACAAACATACATTCGAAAGAGTAATCAGGTTCAAATTGAAAGGGATGTTTGTAGAGTCAGCGACACAAGCTTACATTTCATCATCTATTTGATTATTTGTTTATTTTAGATGGTTCTTCAATCCAAGCTTTTTCAGTAAACAGATTGACTTCTGCAGAGAACTATAAAATATGAAATCAGAAATATCAAAAGATTTTATTTTCGCAGAAAAAAAAAAACGATAGAACGTATGTCGCTTCTGACCCGACAGTGAATAAAAAAGTTGCCAGCGCCAGCCATCGCATAACAAGTAGGCCTATAATCATTAGCGGGTTACCTATACAAGATGCAACCTTCGTGTCGCGTCGTTTGCGACTTGAATTGAATCGTTATTGTATCCCCGCCATAAAGTTATGGTTTTAGTTATATAAATGATAAATGTGGACAGAGTGCTCTTTCTCTACTTATTGAAAAAGGTACGGTAAGGAAAAAAGGATAGTTTTTAAAAATTTAGTATCACAGTTCGAGTGTCCTTAAAATATAAATATTGAACTCATTACGGATTGTAAGTCATCTCCTTCATCTGAAGAATTGGTGACCGACCGACGACGACGCTACACATGGTTGGCGCTGAGTTGCTTGTCTTTAAGTCTTTGATGTGTGAAGCTACAGTGCACGAGCCGATTGATGTACATAGGTACAATAGACACTGCAGGCAACTCAACTGGCAGCCTGGTTTCCGGCACACGCAGTACCAACCACACTAAGTCCAGCATCTGCAAAAAATACTGTTCAATGCCATAACAACACATGCACGTTCTCATCGAACCCATTCTGCAAAACTATCCTTTTTAATTATTATAAAAGCTACACAATTTATCTTAAAACGCAGAATTTATTATTTTTCTAAGAAAAGATATTATCAAATTAGTTCATCAGTATTTCATAAATACAATGGATAGACACTTCAATTTACCTACCAACCAAAATGCATAAAAAACTTTCTCCTAAATCACAAACCCAATTATACCTCTTCTAAAATTATGGAAGACGAAAGGTAGACCACAAATAACTTACCCTCGTTTTCCGTTAAATCTCAAAGTTGCATCTTCAACTTCAACTGAAATTTGCTAAACTAGTTGTTCACACACAAATCAGAGATGTTGGTTCTGAAGTGAATTAATAATAACTCGCTAACAAGGCAATTATAGTTGATATCGCTATGACGCCTCTTCATTATCACTTCTCTAACTAATGCTTATTAAAAGTTCAACTCGTAAAATCATGGTCGTGAAATAACAGACCACAAGAGCACCCCAACTCTTCTGTATGTATCAGAATAAAAATAGAAAGTAAAAATTTGTCTGTATAGGGAAATATGAATTTTTTTTTTTGGAAGAGGTCCATTTGAATGAATTCTTAGCACTGAAACACAAACTGAATAGTTCCTCTGCAAACATGTGTTGAACGAAATGCTTATCTTCAAAAACAATAGCAACCGACTTCACATGCTTCGAAAGAACAAGCGGAAGCTGTTCAAAAGGAAACATGGTTGAAAGTAGGAAATGGAATTGAGTGCTACATACATCGGTGTTTTTATTTTTAAAAATGTTTAATATGATGGCTGACGCATTATCCAGTAAATTTCCAAATCAAAGCAACATTGCACAAACTCATACCATACATGCAAATGCAAAGTGTTCTCAGTTCTTCTCTTCTGACTTACATCTAACAAATTTGCTGTCTCATACGATGTTCCAAAGCTCAATCTGAGTCAAAAATACGCAGTTAATTTTCCTTCGGTTCAGGACTGGTTCAATTCGGAAAAATAACCTGAAAAGGATTGTTCCAATATCGATGATAAATCTGAAGTTTTTAGGGAGAGCGCCGGAAAGAGCGTCCGTATTTCATGAGCAGGGCCCTATTTCATAAACATTGACAATAGCAACAGGTGACAGGTGACAATTTGTAAATGACAAATATAAAAAAAACTAGATGACCCACCCGGCGTTGCTCGGGTCTAACTTATTTAAAGCGTTGTTCACACTAAACTGTCTAGAAACGAAAACTAAGAAGACTAAGTTTAAGAATGCCCGAAAATTTCTAGTTCTCCCATTTCTGTAGGAATTTGGTTATGAAATATAGACCATGTAGGCGATAATGTAAGTTTTAGAATTCCCGTTCCCGTTACGGTTCCCTTTGCTTTTCCCGACCCATTGAAATTATGTGGAAGTTAGAGCTCTTATAAGTGAACCCAAAAATTAAATTGCCCTAATCTAATAAAAATGTAGCTTACACCGAACTTTTTTATCACACCAACAACATATGGGTTATTCATACACATCATATAAAGCGATTGGAACGTGAATCTATGGGCAAACTAACTCCTAATCCAGCTTCTGTATCCCAAAAGCGAAAATCTGAATCGTTAAATGATGATACCGAGCCAGCGGCTAAGCAGAACAAACCAAACGAAGAAGGAAAGCGAATAAATATCAAAGCCTGTCGAGCGCCTTGAAGACCGTCAAGAAAAAAGTACTTCGTCGTTAAGCAATCAGAAGAATTCCTAGGAGATTCTTATCCTAAAGCCATGTCCATTCGAGTAAATGGATCTCTAAATCGAAGAGTGCTTGATAAATGGTTGGGAAGCATTCTTATCAAGTGCTCGTCGCAAGTAGGTTGCACCGTTCTATCAAATGAATAAGAATCTAATAAACAAAATTTCCATGTCAGTTATAAAATAAATTAATAATAAATTTACTTTAGAATATATGTAGTTCATATGACATTTACACTGAGACTGTTAAATCTAATATATAAAATTCTCGTGTCACAGTGTAAATTAAAGAATAACGGTTAATGGTATATGACCCTTATCACTTAGGGGTATGGAAAATAATTAGTAGCCGATTCTCAGACCTACTGAATACGCTTATAAAATTTGGTAAATATCGGTAAAGCCGTTTCGGAGGAGTACGGTAACTAACATTGTGACAGGGAAATTTTATATATATAAGGACAAGGATTTACAATTTTGTAGAACTGTCGGGAAATCTGCGAAAATTGTCGTAATTTCGTCTCATAAAAAAATTGTCATGACAATGAATTGTCAGGGAATTTTTTTAAAGTTGAATTAAAAATGTCGAATATTATTTCTTCAAGTGAAAGCGATAATGAGTCTGAGATACAAGTTCGCGAAATACGTCGTCCTCGAATTTTTAAGGACAGAATTAACAATGATTTTGCTGTATTAAGTGATTTTCAATTTAATGAAAAATTTCGCGTCGCATATAGTTTCTTCTAGCTATTTTTCAGTCTCTTGTATACATTGCAAAAAATTTGTCAAAATATATGACAATGACAAAATTTTTACGACAAATTTATCAGAAAGTCACAAAAATGTCACGACAATTATATCATTATCTGAGAGTGACAAAATTGTCATGACAAATTGATCACAGTCTGACAGCGACAAATTTGTCACTACAAAATTGTCATATACGACCTGTCAATGCGATATGAAATGGAAATTTGTCAGATAACTGCGACAAATTTGTAGAATTGTCACTTGTCAATGTTTATGAAACAGGGCCCAGGTGTATGCTATTCAAGTGACTATAAGCTACGTTATGGGAAATGGCTGAATAGGGAAAAGTATTTGGGCCTGCAGTTACAGTCAAAGTGTGCTGTACTTAACCCTCTAACTATTTCGAAAGAGATTCAGGAATGCAAGATTTCTCTTTTTTGAAACACGAAACGCGAAGTGGAAAGACTTAGGAAGATATTATGGAGAAACTTTGGAACTGGACTATAGAAGTTTGTTGCACTTTAAAGAACGGCTCTACAAAATAATCCAAACTCAGGAAGATATAGTAAGGATTGAATTCATTAAAGAATTTCGAAATTTACAGAGCAGAATCCTTTATTCTCAAATGAAACTGAACTTAATGGAAACAGGTTATTTTAACAATGCGTACACTTATAAGGAAATATCTCTAATTTTCAAGACAAGATGTGAAGTCCTTAAACTTAATGGAACACCATATAACAACAGCTTCCATCAATTTTGTTCATTGTGTAATCTGAAAGCTAAAGAAGACTGCATCCATCTCATTAGTGTACGTCCCATATTTGCACAACATCGAATTTCATACATCGGAAAAAATCGCTTACATCACAAGAAACAATAACATTGTTAAACTATAGTGCTTGGAAGAAACTCTACCTCTTTTTGAAAGACATATTAAAATATAGAAAGTTACTTATAACAGAATTTGAATATATAACTCTCCTTTAATTATTATTTTTTTCTATTATAAATATTAAATCCTTTTTTATTAATCTGACAACTGAGCTAACGGCAAACCCAAAGCCTTAAATTCATTATTAATATTTGTAAATGATGTATTAATATACCAATAAAATAAATACTTTACTTACTTACAATAATTCTCTCAATGTGATCGAACCTAAATTCTTTGAGTGTCGTTTGATTTTTTTAGATCGCCGATAAAACTTGAAATAAACGGATTTAAGATATGTATCAGCACCTGAACCAACGCTTGGTTTGCGGGGATCTTCAGTGAAAGCTTCACTCAACGATTGGAACTGGCATTTAATGTGTTAAGTGATACCACGTACTTGTATTGCCAGCATATTCACTTTTGAAATCCTCCAGAGAGTGAACAGGGCTATCCCAAGTAAAAATTGATGTTTCTTATAATCTAGTCGATGTTTGCATTGACTAAGTGCACCATCAGAAAACTTCCATATACACATGTAAAATATCTTAAAAAAATATTTTGATATCGCTCTTCAAAGTATATTTGGCGGTACAGAGTTGCCACCGACACATTAATTATGAAAATAAAATCACGCAAAATATTGAAAAAAATATTCCAAAGATTGCTAATCAGAGCAGTTTTTTAATTAACGGTTTTTCAAAAATCAAGTATGCAAATTTTAAGCCTATGTCAAAAGATGCATTGACAAGAAATTTGACTCAAAAGTACTGTTTTGAAAACATGTATATGTATAGTGATAGTGAGTGAGTTAGTAAGAGGACCTGTCAGATTACTCACTTATAACCATAACGTTTTTCATTGAACAAAAATCTACTCTTGTTATGATAAGATCTACTTCTTTCCTATATTTGACTGAAAACACTTAAAGAAAATTCTGGAGGTACTCTCAATGCGATTGATCTACTCACATGTTGTTGGGAGAACTAATCTGAATTATGCACACATGGAAAAGCAGCAGTTGATAAAGCTAAAAACTTCACTTAAAACTGGAAATTAAAACAGCATTATAAAAAAGTGAAAAAATGAAACTCAATTGCAGTCGGATATGTTAGTTCAAATAAGACGCTATTATTGGTTTCACCTCAGAGGTGAGTCACTGTATTATCTACTCTGATCTCTGAGGTGTGCAGATTAAGGTCCTATATTGCAGGTGAACATGCTCATCTGTTGTAGTGTTTCATCTTGCAGGAAGAAGTTTTCCTTTAAACTAAGGAAGCGCAGACGCCTGCAATTAGGGTCTTCCTTCTCTAGCACACAAGTATAACTTTTATATATATTGTTGTCTGCCAAACTCGGATAAACCAAATGTTTCGTTCAAGATAATTTTCAGTGTTCACTTTGAATATTCTTAAACCACCAATGCCACACCAGTCGTCCCAAACAAGAACCCATATAAAAATTATTCTTATTTCAATTTGAATTTATTCAAAAAGTACGACAAAGCAGTAAGTTATTGAAATCTTCCATCAGACAACCAATTGAAAATAGCATAAAAAGGACCACACATCGGCACCCACGACTAAAAGGTTCTTCCAAATTAAAGCGGCAGCAGTAGGAACACTATTGTCTGGATTTCTGTTTTCGCTGCAACTGTATCAAAACTCGGTGCCGCGCCTGTCACTTCATTGAAGGTTTTCTTATACACATATGAAACCAAGTAATTTGGCAACTTAATTAATCGCTGCCGTAACTACAAAATCACTTTGTTTTGGAAGAATATTAAAATTTTGAACTTTGCCAAGCCTTTTCCTGAAAACTCATGTCTTTTTGCCTGAAGTGTGGTATATCTAGGATATTTTCATAAATAAAATTAATAAATTCTTGGGCGCAAATAGCTTTAGGACGGCCAGACCCTAGACCCATTTCACTCAACCACTCCTATGAAGAACAAAGGTGACCTACGGTATTCGGCCGGTTCCAAAAGATTAGTTTAGATGGCACTTTCCATTATTGTATAAATCTCGAGGTACTTATGGAAGGCGAAACCCCGCGGGCTTGTAAGCAATATTCTACCATGACTCATTTTTAAATCAACCGAAACCATTTATTCACAAAACAAAATCTTTCAATGATTGTACATATAATACTCACCATGCTAAACTAAAAAAATCTATCTTCCAACACTAGTTAACTTTGGTTGAAATTAACAAACTACACTCACTGAATAAAATTTCAAAGTAAATTTTGCACAAAACCGATAACTTAAAGTATTTTTTTTTTTTCTACCACAAGTGGACAGAATACACACGCGTACTCAATGCCGTTCGACATTCATCTGATCAGTGCTGCACAGTGCACACATCCAGATCCAGTATCCAGAATGTTGCCTGCTCTCGAAACGATTTATCTCATCATTGGCAAATGGATTGTTTTTTGTTTTATGCTTGCACTTAGTGGTGTATGGTGTTTTGTGTTTAAAATTTTGAGAGAGTAGTTGTCTTTAATACCTTTCTTTTGTAAGTTCCTTTCTGAACGCATGTACATTAAGGAGTTTACACCCTGATTGGAAAAGTGTTCATTGCAACATGTTGAATTTGAAAAAGATAAAAATACACACCAAACCCGGTAGAAAACATTCCAGTTGTAGGTTGATGGGGGGAGGATTTTATAAAAGAGGATCGGTTTTCATATTATCTATTGGTACACTCATACATTGCAAAACTCTAGCTTTCCAGTGCAAGGTGACGAAGGAAGAATGAGTGGGTGGCATCGATTGGGAGAGGGCCACTTATGGGTTTTGTTTGTTATTGAGTTTTTTATTTTTATTTTAGGTATAGCAAATCTGATTGGCGGCGGGCGTTCCGCTTAGTCGTAATACCTACATACATCAAAATATGTTAATGAATATCTATACGTCTTTTCGGGGAGTTTTAAACTCAATTTACACATTTAAGGCTTTGGTGAATCAAGTAAAATAGCGGGGGGCTCGCATTTTAAGAAGCACGATTGACAGTAGATTTGTCCAGCATACATAGCCTGTGGGAGTGGTTCTAGGAATTTTGTATAAATAAAATAGTGGTGGGGCAACAGAGCAAGGAGCCTCGGGGCCTAGCTCATTTCTCACAATCGTGCCTTGTGAGGGAATGGAGGGGACCTACAACTGTCTGGCTTTTCATGGCTATGAATTTACTATCGGGTGACCTGCCAATTCCTTGCGACAGGCGATACTCGTGCAAAAAACATTTTTGCCTCTGCTGGGACTGGAACCATGAACCTCTGGAACGACATGCAGACATGCTTTATGATTTTGGGAAAATATAAACGATTTTGGGAGAATTAATTGCACGTCACAATTAAAACTTTTGATTTCACGGTGTGTTGTCAAAATGTAAAATTTCATGAAATAGCCTTCAATTCAAATCGTTAAGTATATCTAGTATGTTGGTTAGGGTAGGTCATAAAAAGTCATCAGTACGAGTTTAATAAAATAAAAGTCATAATTTCATACATTTCCAACTTTGAGTTTGAATATCTTCAGAACGGCTTATGCTATGAAAAAAATAAGAAACAACTTTTTTGTTATACATATGATAATAAAGGGTTTTCCAATAGGTATGATATTATTTTGCAGTGGCGTTTCGGCCATTTGTAGTATGTCATGATCTCTTATTTGTTTTTTATTGCATTGAGAAGTGTTTACATTTCACCATTGGACCATCGTAAACGTCTTGAACTTTCTGATTTTGCCTTCTAACAACTTGAAATCGATAACGATTTTTTTAAGAAATTTCCGAAGAGGCTTACTTTTATTTGACTAGTGCGTCAAATAAACAAAACTGGTGATGAAAATCCACAAAATATTTATGAAAAACCATTACATTCACCTAAATTGACAATTTGGTGTGGTTTCGTACTTCTTTCAAAATGAAGCTGGTAACACCATTACTGTCAATGGAGAGCGGTATAGATCGATGATAACCAACTTTTTATGAACATTTGGTTTCAACAAGACGGGGCTACGCTACGTGTCAGACAACAAGTGCAACAATTTAATTAAAAAAAAAAAAAAAAAAAAAAAAATAGGGTGTCGCAACAGAGCGAGGAGCCCCTGGGCCTAGCGCATTTCTCACAACCATGCCTTGTGCGGGAATGGAGGGGAACTACAATTTTTCGCCGTTTCCTAAAGGCTAAATGAGAATGCGCAATGCATACTAACGGAGGACTTGACAATTCCTCGCGAAAGGCGATACCCGTACCACAACACGCAACAATTTAGTTATTGCGTGAAAAATTTAGAGATTCGATTATTTCAAGAAATGGTGATATTGAATGGCTTCCTTCTTGTAGGGTTATTTGAAGTCATTGGTTTTTCAAAATATACCAGATTCTCATCAAGCCTTACAAGTCAATATTGAACGTGCCATTCATAATAAGACTTGATTTAGTGGAAAAAGTTCTCGAAAATTGGGTTCATCGAATTTGTTGCTGCAGAAGAAAACGTGGTGGCCATTTGAATGACGTTTTATTTAAAACTTAATTGTATTCATTGAACTGCACATTAAAAAAAATATTTGAATTTCCTTATCAAAAAGCGTGTTTTTTCTCGAAAACGGCTACAACGATTTCGATAAAATTTTGTGAGAAGGATTAATTTTGAATTGTTTTTCTTATGATGTAAGAAAAATGTTCAGAAAAATGTTTCAAGCGGACGGTTTTGAAAAAAAGAGGATTACTTTCTCGTTAATAGCTGACACGATCTTGACGAAATTTTGGATTTAAACATTCGTAAACTGTTTAAGAAAGACTGCATATCAATATTTAAAAAAAAATTTAATTTTGGAAACTTTTATAAATTAATTTTTTTTTTTAATTTTGATGTTGGAAACTAGCTACGAACCTATAACTTTGGTTTTATACAATTTTTTTTTTCAAAATAACTTCTAGTAAGATCTAGCATACTTGAAAGTGAAAAATATAAAATCCGTTTTTCGTTTTTTAAATTTTCATCGTGTGTATTAGAAATTGTAAAAGAATGGCGTTTTTAGTTTTTGCTTGACGAAAACAGTTAATTTCTACCCTCTCAGTTGGAGAAATCAAATGACCGAGAGGGATAACACAATGCGCACGTTTGGCATTCCGAAATGATCCAACAATCAACTATGCTGTGAATGTATCGTTTGGCTTTAGAACAAATGAACACTGTTTTTCTAGATTGGTAAAGGTTTCGACATGAACCGCCTGGATTATGTTGCAAAAGTGGATTCACCATTGGAACTTAAAATATCATTGATTTCTGACCAAGAATTACGATCCAAGCACTTTTTGCAGAAGGTACGGATATAAAATGGTAAGGATATAAAATTTTTTTCTAAATTAAATCCTTTTTTGAGCGAGTTGCTTTTAAGAACAAGCAGAACAGAATCCCTATTCAAATTCAAATGCACAAAAAAGTTTTTTTTTTTTAAAGAAAACCTTTCAACCTTTTTCCATTTGCATTCGCGTTATTCATAGCATATCTCTCATCAATTTTGTTTTGGCATCAATGGCTAGCAAATACTTAGACAAGAAGGTCTGTTTTTAATTTTTATTTTTCAAGAAATGAAGCGCATATAATTTTATATAATGGTCAAGAACTTATCTTGATTTCGGGTAAAATTTCGAAAAAATCCCAGGCGAGAAGCCCAATTTTAGACCACTTTTTGCAGCATTTGAGGCCGCAAAAAGGCTCTTAATACTCTCTTCTAAAGCTTCAGTAGTCGCATGCTTATCTGCGTGGATAAGCTACTATCCATAACCAAACAAAAAATAGACAAGCGGTGTTGAATAGCCTGATCTTGGAAGTAATTCACAAGTTAAAGACTCGAAATTATGTAAAAAATGGCGTTAACAACGACTTCGTTTCGAAACAATTTACCGAAAGTTTCCAGGGATCAATTATTCAATTATTTTTCGAAAAAATGGCAAAGAAGGTATTGCCAGATGGAAAACCTAAAAAATACCACTTTTACTATTGCCTGGCTGGAGGTTGGCTTTAGTCATTAGATCACACCCTATCTTCGTTTTTTATAAAGGATTGCAAAAATCCTAAAGAACTAAAAATATCTTAAAGCAAATATATGCCAGTATCTAACATATATAAAACTTTCTATAAGACAATACCAGCTTTCATTAGGAAACATAAATTTAACTATTATTTAAATGAATATGTACATATAGTTGGTAGTATTTTTTAGCTGCTACCATATTCACTACAACAGTGATTATGCTGGAAATAAGACTATTTTACTTCATTACAAAAAAAAAAAAAAAAAATTACTAACACTGTCTAGACCTGGCCAACGCATAGATACAATCTCCTTATGATTCGCATTCCTTATTTAATTGCCTTACAACACATATTCAAAACACCATTAAAAAAAGCCCACATGTAAGTGTTTTCTTTCGTTTTCTTAAGAAAATATGCCCATAAAATTAATTCCGAGTATTAAACTCTGAAAATAGCATGAAAACTAAAGAAAATTTGCATTATTCGAAAAAACAATGATAGTGTAAAAATACATCTATGGGTACAACTTCCTAAAACATCCTAACCAAAGCACTATACTTCAAATGAAATATTCCATTCATCACGTTATGTCGATCGCATATTGTTCAACACACACAAAAGATTTCATCCGTATATGGACGGACATATCCCCATCCATTGCACCCCCATTTCCAGCACTACTACCATCGCAATATGTTTGTAGGAAAGGTGTTTTACATGACACAGCCCATATGTGAGAATGAAAAGTCTTCCAGAAGTGATTCGCAATATTGCCATAGAAAGACCATAGTATGAATCATTAGAGTGGACCAGCGCAACGATCAGATTGTTTTTGATAGTTTATATGAGTGGTTGTGCTCCATGTTGAAAATATAAGAGTTTTACAAAAAAGTGTGTTGTTACTTATCCTTTATAATTAAAAACATATACAATTTAAAATTGTGTTTTATTATGTTTAAAGTGAACTCAAACTTCAAAAAGCCTTTTAATTTGGATGCTTTACTTTGGGTGAGTTAAGATTGAGTTTATAAAAATCTTTTTCCTAAGCAAAATGTTAGTTACTTTGTTCAAATAATTAAACGGTTTCTTCTGTGTGAATTTGTGAATTTAAATAAAAAGTAAAAGAAGTGTTTATTTATTCATTCTTTTTAAATATCTTTTGGAGTACAAAATTCCAGTTTACAATAATAAGTGGAAAATAGCAATAGAAATTTACGGGTTGTATTTGAAAGATCATTTTTTTCTTCATTTTGATGCTTTGCTTAGATTTGGTAAAAAATATTTTTTTTCCTTTGGTAAGCGAATTAGTTCAAAATTATTTTAAATGACCTGCCGTCGAATTTTAATAATAAAATCTCGAGAACATCCCAATATAAAAAAAAAAAATTATACTCGAAAAGCAAAGCTCGAACAATCTGCAAAATGCAGCTATCAACTCAGAAAAAGTTGGAACTTTGAAAAAAGTTTTGTCGTTTTAATGAATTAATCCGCGAAATAAATCATTTGGCAATGGTTAAGATGGGTTTTACTAATTCAAAAAATTGGTTTTCTTATTGTTTTATTAAATTTAATTATATCTCTAGAATATTTTCTTGAATTTTCAAAGTTCTTTTAATTTTTATCAAAAGCTACCAATTTCAATTAATTTTATTGAATATTTAGTATACTCGTATCACTATGTATAGTTGACACAGAAAAGGGCTTACTCATACATTGGCTTAGTTTTTATTTGTTAATACATTTATTAGCAGTGGTTTTGATTATCAGTTTCCAATTTTTCCTATTAGCGGAGTGTTCAGGTCCGAGCATCATTGTTTTAGTTGGATCGGGTTTCAGCCGCGGTGGTGGGCTGTTCCTGAGCTGGCGTAGAAGAGGATGAAATTTTTGTCGTTGGTTCTAATGAGATCCTGAGATCCTTGTTCAGTAAATCCACTTTTTTAACGTACGATCGGGATGTCGTGGCAGGCGTATGTTGTCTCCTATAAAGGACTTTGGTAGGTCATCATGTCGATTATGGAATCCGCAATAGTCTATTCCCGCGGATCTCATCCGATCCGCAAGGCATCCGCATCCGCATTGAACACAATTATTGAATCCGGCGGATGAACTGCAATGTCGATCCGCGACACCACTTTACCTTATCCAATTCCACCTGTCAAATGGCTTCATGTGACTTTATTCAAGTGGCATTCTTCATCTGTAAAAAAAAGGAATAAGAAATTAAAACTTGCATAAATCTAATAAAATAAATTTTAAATGGACTCCGTAGCGTTTTTTTTTAATAGAAATGAAACTGGAAGGAAATCTGATGAGCTATAAGTCTCAGTCTCCATAACTTTTTGAGCTGCCTAATATTGTGTAGGTGAAACTAACTTGATTGAAAAGAAAAAGTTTAATAAAAAGAATTGCATAATTCATTTATCTAAACCAGGAATGTTTTGATATTTGGTCTGCTTTTCGTTTTGATTCGTCACGATCGTGTTTGAACGTTGTATTACATTGATTTTTTGCCTACTACTACTTCAGATCGAAATTGAGTTGCTAGTTAATTCAATTCTTTCAGGGGTTGATGATGTGCCTATTGTAAAAAGTCGACGCAAAATGCTTAATCCACAACTTTTATTCGAATTTTTCGAATAGCGTTGCAAAACACTAAAAAAAAACCTACACAAATGAACAAAAAACATAGTACCAAGAAGAATTTACATTCACTTTTAAATATCCGCAACAATTTTGGTGCGGATGAGAAACGGCAAAAATTGTATGGAGTGCGGATGAATAACGGATTCGGTAATACGCCTTTTTCAACCTGTGTTATCGACAATCTTTTACTTTCACACCGTCGGATTCAATGCGGATTCGATAATAGCAAAAATGCCAAAACTCGTGCGGATAGCTTCCGCAGTCCATTTTTCGGATTCCATAATCGGGGTGCATATTCATATTTTGTAGGTATCATTGGCTGATTTCGATGATGAATCTGCGAAATTGTAAGACGTTTGCTCTTAATACAGTCTCTTGCTACTCCATATGCGGTGCAGTGCAAATGCATATGATCTTTCTCTCTATTATCACCAGTTTGTTTATCCTGGTCTTTGTTCCCGTGAGCCATATTGAGAAACAGTAAGCAATTGCCGGCCGGATGAACTGCTTGAAGAGGATGAATCTGGTGATAAGCAAAATTTACTTCCTTCGCTACAGCATCTACGTGGGGGTTGAACCGTAGGATCTCATTGAATTGGTCTCTCAGATATTTAATATTATTTTTGACTATAAGAACTTTCCCGTCAATTAGTGTAATTTTGGTGCTTCGCAAGTTTTTTGCTAAGCATCCTCTTGTATTACCATGTCTATTTGCTGGTGTTTGGAAGCAGATTAGTTCTGATTTGGTGGAGATTACTTTGAAGGTCCAATGCTGATAGTATTGGCAAAGCTGTCTTATATGGGTTTCAAGTTTCTTGGCGTCAAACCAAATGTTACCATGTACCCTTTGCTTTCTACTTTGTTATTAAACTTTCAACAAGGCAAAAACAACGTTGCCACTAATAACTTTAGGGTTTCAAGGCTGCAACAGAGTAGTCAAAAGATAAGGATCAAATCGTTACAGGAAGTATCCCTGGAGTAAACCAGCTTAGAGAACTATAAACATTGCAAAATGCTTCCTATTTCAATTTTATTCACGTTTAATCTTATGAATTTATGTGTCTGTCTCTTTTTACTGTCGCTTTTTCTTTTCACGAAATTTAGTTTCACAACTATGCTAAAGAAGTTTTCACTGCAAAACCATTTGACGACTTCGTATTTTGTCAGCAGAGGAGGTTTCTCAATTAACTTTTGCTAAGAAATGAAACTGAACATCAACACTCGCTCATAAATCACAACCACTGACTCAAAGAAGAAGTTTGAAACTTAAATTTAGGTCTTACTGCGTAGCTACTTTATAATTGCGCATTCTGACTTTCCGTCTAAACATGGGTAACGCAGCAAAAAATCGTGCGCTGATACACTAACTCAAGCGCAGTATACTGTATCAACGCAATGCGTTAACGCAATTGCGCTATGGCGCAATTTTTCTGGACTGAATATATCCAGTGTAAAATTGCAGCAACAGATAAAATAACTCTTTTATCCTATCGGGACAAGAACTATACACATTACACAATAACGCAACACAACAAGTATTAACAAACTTCAAGTTTCAACACATACTTACTATTACTATGCTTACAAATTCAATCGTAATATAGGTACATCTTATAAAGCGTTCCTTTTCATAACGATTTTTTCATTGCACCCTTTCTTGGTAGCTTATTAGAGAAATAACAACCAAGAGGGTAAACCTCAAACACACCACACACAACTGCATCCGCCGCCCGCCGCCCAACGCCCATACAATTGACTTTAAAAACACCACTTTATATTCAGCTACATACGTTTATTAAAGATATATCTAGTTGTACAAAAACAACAATGTAAACAAATAAAATTAAGAGATTTTTCTGCGATACAACATACAAGATACAAGCATCCATTTCCATCAGCCAACCAACAGACCAACACCACTATTTTCAGTACTCATTATTCTTATCAAAAAAATATCTTGATTTCTCTTCTCTAAAGAAGAGAATATAGATAAGAGTAAAGAGTCTCAATTGCGCTGTGGTATCACAATCACTGCGCCATAAGTGTATCATTGCGCTATTGAGTTACAGCTGCGCTAGTGTATCATTGCGCTATTGAGTTACAAATGCGCTAGTGTATCATTGCGCCATTGAGTTACAACTGCGCTGGTGTATCATTGCGCCATTGAGTTACAACTGCGCTAGTGTATCATTGCGCTATTGACTCTTCTATAGCGCAAAGACACACTGGCGCAGTTGTAACTCAAATGCGCCTTTGGTTCTGTTCTCTTAATGCTGTGCTATCGAGTACACTACTGTAGTATTGTGTGTGAGCTAAGGGATGATTTTTGCCTGTAACTTGTGTGTGATGCTGTTGGAGTGTTGGCTATGGCTGTGCTGGGGCTGAGTATGTATGAAAGCGCTTGAAGTTTAATTTGCAATGCTTTTGGGTAAATTTTATGTTGTATATCGCACAGGGTTAGAACCTCAGTAGTAGAATTTCGGAGCAGATTTGTAAAAAAAGTGGAGTAAATTGAAAATTTCCGGAGTAGATTTGAAAACGAAAGAAAAACTCAGATTTTCAATAACTGTATTTAACAAAAGTTTATTTGAACTAAAGTATGTAAATAATTGTTTACAAAGCTTGTTAAATGGGAAATCGAGTTTACTATTGTGAATATACTGTGCCAATAAGTTGAAAGAGCTAAAGACAATTTTTATAAATTTTCAGTACGATCAAATGAAGTTTTGTGAACTAGTTTCGAAAGACGTTTTTAGTGATTGCCTTAAAACTGTAGGTACTAGACTAACGATTTTTTTTTCAGGACAAATGCCCAAATTAAATATTTTTTCGTTGTTAAAAACAACCACACATCTACTAATAAAAAAAGGTTTTTTGAACTTAACTTTAGGCTTATGTCGACATACAGTGATGGTCATTAAAATAGAAACGGCACCCATATAGTAATATAAGTATGCATAACTTTCTTAAAAGACATTTCTTCAGGTTGAAAAGAGGTTTAATTTGTAGCCCATGAATAAGAGTACACATTAAAACATTAATACAAGAAAAAAGCTAGACAATATCAAATACAAAAAAATAAACATGTATTTAATTCAAATTTTGTGTGGCCATAAAATTAGAAACAGAACATATAAAATGGTATTTCATTAAAAATCTTCAGCTTAACATAGAGTAAGTATTAATATTTTGTAGGAAATCCATTTTTTTGTATAAACGCAGTCAATCTTCTTTCCATACTTTCAGCCAAAGCGCGGCATCTTGATGGTGCTATACCGTCCTAGACTTCCTTAATGTTTTTGAAAAGCTCGTCCGAATTTTTAGATTTTTTGGACTTTAATGCTCTCTCGACGTCTGCCCATAAGTTCTCAATCGGATTCAGGTCCGGACTTTGCGCGGGTCAATCCAAAACACTGGTTTTTGTATCCGCAAACCACAGCTTTACAAGTATGCAGTATGTTTTGGGTCGCTGTCCTGCTGAAAAACATGACTGATGGGCATGTGTGGGAATGAAAAAGACTCTATGACATTCTCCAGTATGCCTTTATAAACGTGTTGATCCATTCCACCGTTTATCCTTACTACCCAACACCAACCAAAACCAACACCACTCCAAGAAAATGCACCCCAAACCATTATGTTTCCTCCTCCATGTTTCAAGGTCTTCAGCCAGTATTTTGGGTCTAATTCTTTTTTCTGAGGACGTCTAACGTACAATTTACGGTCTGACCAAAACAAATTGAATTTAGATTCATCACTCCATACATAATAGTTTGGGGTGCATTTTCTTGGAGTGGTGTTGGTTTTGGTTGGTGTTGGGTAGTAAGGATAAACGGTGGAATGGATCAACACGTTTATAAAGGCATACTGGAGAATGTCATAGAGTCTTTTTCATTCCCACACATGCCCATCAGTCATGTTTTTCAGCAGGACAGCGACCCAAAACATACTGCATACTTGTAAAGCTGTGGTTTGCGGATACAAAAACCAGTGTTTTGGATTGACCCGCGCAAAGTCCGGACCTGAATCCGATTGAGAACTTATGGGCAGACGTCGAGAGAGCATTAAAGTCCAAAAAATCTAAAAATTCGGACGAGCTTTTCAAAAACATTAAGGAAGTCTAGGACGGTATAGCACCATCAAGATGCCGCGCTTTGGCTGAAAGTATGGAAAGAAGATTGACTGCGTTTATACAAAAAAATGGATTTCCTACAAAATATTAATACTTACTCTATGTTAAGCTGAAGATTTTTAATGAAATACCATTTTATATGTTCTGTTTCTAATTTTATGGCCACACAAAATTTGAATTAAATACATGTTTATTTTTTTGTATTTGATATTGTCTAGCTTTTTTCTTGTATTAATGTTTTAATGTGTACTCTTATTCATGGGCTACAAATTAAACCTCTTTTCAACCTGAAGAAATGTCTTTTAAGAAAGTTATGCATACTTATATTACTATATGGGTGCCGTTTCTATTTTAATGACCATCACTGAAGTTATCAAATGATCCGTTTTGCTTACGTTCAAAACAACCTATGTCTACATAAGCTATCATTTCTTCTGATTTCTAAATCAAATAAGCGCTTATATCATGGCTTGATCCGTTTAAAAAAAATATATTTTCTTATTTGAGCTCAAGTCAAGCATTTTTTGTCTATTTAAACATAAGTTGCTTTGATTTTTTTTAATTTAGCGGCTATTTTTTGTCGTATAGTAACGGAGCCCAGATTAATTGAAAGGTAAACAAAAAGGAAAATATGTGATATTGAAAACAATATTTTCACTTACGTCGACTTTAGCTCCTTTAACTTATTAACATAGTTATACATTGCCAATGAGAACGAAATGAACGAGAAACGAAGAAAAAAATAAATGGGATCATTTAAAACAGTATAAAACTATAGATACAGTACAGCTTCAGATTCAGGGTTGGTTGCAAAATTGAATAACACAGGATTGTAGTTTACTTTCATGAGACTCGGCTGAAAGATTTTAAAATTTTTCAGAGTGAAAAAAGGAGTAGATCTCAAAAAATCGGAGTGGTGGAGTAAATTAATTTTTTTTCTCAAAACTGGAGTAGATTTACTCCGATCGGAGCAAGGTTCTAACCCTGATATCGCATCTGGTTGTTGTGTTGCTATTGAGTTGCAATTGCGCCACTGAGTTATTGGCGCAGGCAAAAGTGTATCAGCGCACATAGCGCAGTTAGTGCGTCAACGCATTGCGCTAGCGCAGCGCTGAGTTACCCATGTTTATTTCCGTCCCATCCACTGGCACTCTCATGTGCACAGTGAGTGTGATCATGTGAGTGATCGTATGTACCTAGTTTCTGAGTACGTGCTTTCCTCCTTATTATTAAAACATATATCCTATAGATACAAGTGTTTTAAAGATAATTTCAAGTAAATCCTTGACTTTCACACGATATTTTATAATAAAAAACCGAGAAAGATTTTTTACACTACCGTATTCATAAGGGCCTCTTAGAGGAAGAGTAACCGCACGGTTGACAATTTTCAGGTGGTGTTGCGAATGCGCCTGGCAGTTTGATGACTGTTCGCTTTCCTGTTCTAACAAACCTTACCATACCCGCTCAGTAACCGGAAAATAGCAAAAATAAAAGAAGCGCTTAGAGTAAGTACATCGAGTGTTGCTTTGCTTTTCGACTTGACCTTACTTTTTGAAGGATACATTTTGGAGAAATATTAAATTTTCGATGCTAAGATGTATAAAACAAATGAATTTAATAACTTAATTAGTTATCTTAGCCTACATACTCGTACATATATAATATATACTTATTAGGAAAAAGTGCCCTCGAATAGGTACATAAATGGGTAGCTTCATTGACTTGGCTTTATAACATTTAGGGGCACATGCTGTGACCACATCCGAAAACAGTTTTTATATCTTTAAAATTTTATGTTAGAAATATGTTTTTGATTTGGGACTCACCGACAGTTTTATTACTTTTCTGATGAGTTTGAGTAGAAAAGACCCCGATCTCGTTCCATTAGCAATAAAAGTAAAATTGACTTTGCTCTCTCTGTTATGAAATGAGTTCCGAAAAGAGACCTTGCACGGGAAGAAGGAACGGAGGAAATGTTTGAAGGAGAAGCGTATCAAGGAAGCGTATTAAGTATAATCCCATAAAAGCATATTGTTGAAGTGTGAATATGTCATAAAATTGTCCTAAATATGTGTAAACTTAATTATTAGTAGACCTGCTCCCATTCCCATGGAAATACGTAAGTAAAATTAAGGTTAGGTTCGGTAAGATTTCAATGACTTTCACAAAAAAAGGTGATATTCTTATTATTATTATATATATGTATATATTAGGTCTTACTGCATAGCTGATTATGTTAACAAATGCATAATGACGCACTTTTTACTGAAAACGCTTCCAAAGAAATTGTGTATGCAGACTTCCTTAGGATTTCAAGTTCTTAAACTCAGTAGTTTATTTAGAACATACGCAAATGAATGTACATACATAAGTACATACATACTAAGCCTAGTATGTTCTATAGAACCTTCTATTAAACCTTCTATGAGAACCTTCAACCTAAGGATTTTACTTTTAATTGTTTCCTCGGTTCTGGTCGTTTGCACGATTTTAACTGTTTTTAAATTTTGATTGTTTCGAATCTTTTTTCGAAAAACGTATGCTCATTGACTATATGCTCATTGACTATATAGGTACAAAAGAAAACCATATTTTTTGTGGCAGTGAAGGGTACGCATCAGGTAGTTTAATGTTCCTACGCTATAAATCATGGCTGAATAGAGAGCGTTTGAGTGACAAGTGCACATTACTATTGCACAATCCGTATTTTTGTTATGAATTTGATCCTATTTTTTAATATTCTTTGATGGTAATACTTAGAAAATACTGAAAAACGATAGTTTTTAAATAAAATTCTACAAACTAAGCACTTCATTGAAGCGCTTAATAGCTTCAAGTGGTTTGAGATAATTTTTTTTGTGTCATTCAGAAAAATTGTGTTGCTCTTAATGACCGAAGCCAAAACAAAACCTCATTCACACTTGATACATATATAACAATAACAAATCATTTTGTATTGTTTATGTGTTTCTCTTGAGAGCAAATAATGAGTGTGGATAAATTTATGATGTTCCTTTTAATTTTTACGGCGTTTCGGAACTGATTGGTCTGCATAAAAATAAGTGTCAAATTCACTGTGTTAAATGGAAAGAATAACACACCATGGCGATCCAAGCCCACAGTCGGTTTAGTTGCCATTCGAGTGATATCATTCAGTTTTGTGCCAGTGCGACTGAAGGGTGTAAAATTTAAGATACGCGTTTTGTTATCAACGTTTCGCAAGATGGAAAAAATATTCGATTTTAAGAAATTCGTTTTGGTGTGTTTGTGATGTGAAATAATTTCTATAAATTAAAAAAAAAAAAAACAAGCCCTTCTGTACATAAAATCACATTTGGAAAGAAAGGACGAACACGCTCTCATCAGGAAGGACAGATCAAAGTGGGACTTTAGAATTTACTAAGCCTAAATGAATTCTTGTATATTTTGTTACATTAGAATAAGAATTCATATACATAATTGATTAAAAAGTTAAAATTTGATGACATGAACTTTAATCTTGTCCCTTCAGCAGGACTTCAGTTACCATTTTGTAAAAACACATTTACTAACTTTTGCTTACAGCCAAACACGTGAAGGTCTTAAATGAATAAATTCCAATTGAAAAAATATAAACTTCAATTTTATTTAAAAGCTTAAAATGACTCTTGAAACAATTTATAATTTATTTTAGCTTCACACTCTTTAGAATCTTTTTAAATTGAAAATCAGGCAACCCCCACTTTAAATCCTTGTTCTAAATCATCTGACGTTTCTCATTTGTTTGACATTTCGTGCGATAATATTTCCGAGCTAACCTTTGTTCTGACTCAAGTTTTTCTGGACGAAATTTAAGATTAAATTCCAAATTTTTGTTTTCAATCAAATTCATGCTTTTTTTCACCTGAGTTTATTTTTTTTTTTACTTTTTAGTTCTGTTACTTCACTTTATTTGCCTTAACTGTCGAAGTGTTGGTACTGTTCACATTTATTTAAACCATATCCATTTTAAAGTTGTAACCAGATAGTGAAATGTTTATGAATCGCTTGTATTTACCGACTCCATTTAAGATTAAAGTGATGTTAACTAGAGTCGTCACTATCTCTTAAAAGCGCGCTGATCATAGATTTGAGCTATTCTCTTGACTATGATCGTCAAAAAATGTTTAAATATTGATTGAGAAAAATACTGACAGTGCAAGACTGTTTTCCATTTCTTGCATTTGCATAAAAACAACTCTTAACTGTTGAGTTGTAAGAATGTCAGTTTCAAATCAGCAATAGTTTTACTCTTACTCATACTTTCTTAGGTGGGCATGACAGTTTAGGTGAATCTGGGTTTCAAGCAAAATCTTTTGCTTTATAATTTCGATCTTGGGTCAGCTGTATCAAGTTTTCCTCTCTAAGTCGGTTGAGGCCTTCTTCCACGTGATTGCTACACCTGATATGAATTCTCTTCCTTCCCCGAAAGTGTGCTTTACAATCCTTAAAGTGTGCTTTACAATGCTCTTCGAGCCGAAGTGTTGATGTCCATCCGCTCTGCATATCCCAACCCTCGTATTCTTCACACATTGTTTTCGCAAACTGGACCAAACATCTTTCGAAGTAATTTTCTTTCGAAACGATCGACGGTCTTATAAAGGGCTACATAGATTTTTCTAGAGAGGGTTTTACTTTTCCAAGGTAGCAGCGATTGGATAGAGTAGTTTTCCGTTTGAAAAACTAAGTGGAACATTCTGCCTGACAGTGGAATTTATCTTCATCACCGTTTAGCAGTCTGCAGGAGTGATCTCCTCAGATCCTCAGTAGTAACTGCGATTATATCACTGTGTTTCCCTGCTGGTTTTTACAAGCTTGAGTTCGAGTTTTGTCGCCTTAGCATGATCTTTTGGTAAATCTTTTTCTAAGGCTTTCGATTATCATTCCTATTATGGTCTCTCTCATGCCCTCAAGCTTCTTTTCGAGAATCCTGGATGCTTCCTTTCTTTTCTCCTTGCAATTCTCGTTGTATTGGTTAAAGGTAACCCTTGTTCTCTTTTTCTTCAGCTTCTGTCTGCTTTCTGTTTGATTACATTTGTTTACCTGCGCTCTTCATCAACCGTGGGGTTTCTTTCGGCGTTGGAGTGAAAACATTTGATGCTGTAGTTATCATGGCTTGTTGGATCAATACTGACGGCTAAGAGTTAAAGCATAATTGGACACTCGAATCGATTGGAAAAGGTATTGCCTAATTTTTCCGATTGTAGTTTTCCGTTCTACAGTGTTAATTCTTACGGATCGTGAACAGGACATCCTAGTTCGTACCCCACTGCCCTCGGAATGTTGGGAAATGAATTGATTTCATTAAATAAAACAATATAGAAGGTATTTTTTCAGAAAACTCATTTTTGTGGGTTTTCCGCTGATTGGCCTTTTTTCTGAACAAAACAAGGCTGTTTTCCGGAAAAAGAAGCCATCTTTTTTTTTTTTTTTTTTTTTTTAAACCAAGAAATATATTTAAGTTCGGCCTTTTGTCATTGACTAAGAACTAATAAGATAATAGGTTTGTTCGTTGAAGCCCTAGGGTCGCCCTGGGGTCACCACAAAGCTTTTTTTGAGAAACCCAAAGTCGCCCTGAATGTCAAATTGAGTGTTTTTTGAGCCCTAGGGTTGACCTAGGTTTTCCATACACTCATCATAGCTTTTTGCTGTGGCGAGTTGAGAGCTGTCAAATGGCATGTATATTTTTTGACATGACAGGGATGTGTGGTCTAGCGTTTTTGGAGGACTGGAAAACCCAGGTTTTTTTGACAACTCATAGGGTTGTCAAGAAGACCTGGGTCAACCCTGGGGAAAGCTAAACGAACAGACCTAATAAGAGCAATGATTGTTTTAAAAAAAGTGATCCCTGGCAATATTTAAAAAAAATTTTTTTTACTTTAAACTTTTACTTTCCAAAATTTCGACTTTGAGAATTTATTACACAAAAACATTCACTTAATCAACTAGAACTAAAATGTAAAGCAAATTATGGGCGTTCAGAAACACTACAACATTTTGTAGCAAGTGGCTTAGTATAGAACTGCCCGTCCCGCCTAAATGGAGGAAGAGAGACCCCGCGGCATACGATTTTTTTCTTGTATTCACCCAACGTATCAGTCTGAGCTTTTGTCGCATATTATGCAAAACAACCTGTATAATGATGAAGAAATCTAATTTACTAAATTAGTACCTGAAATATTTTAGTTCAAACCAGCTTGGTTAGGTTTTAGTAAGCTGACTGTGAACGCACCTAGGAGGACGAAACTTTGTTTGAAGTTGACTTTTAAGTATTTTCGTCCTATTTTTCAGATACCATCCAATCACCCGAAATAATAAATAAAAATATTGCTGGAAACTTTTTTATCGTAATTTCTTGTTTTCTTTTCTTTGCGATTTTATTATAATGACTGGTAAATTGTTGGAGAGTTAGCAAGATTAATCTAATGTTGTGTATTTATGAATACCAGACGTAATAAAAGAAGTCTATTGCTTTAAAATGTTCGTTTAAGTAATTGAAATGCATATGCAAATTTTTATACACTATTCTCAGGCAGTTCTTGTACTGTTCCTTTAATGTCTTCATGAAAGTTATGATTTCAATCGAAAGAATGAGTTGCTACTGCTTTGCTTACCTACGCCTTTTTTTCTAATATAACAACAGTGCTCATCAATACGACAATTAACTACTATTCCTGTCTGCTCAATATTCTTATTGGCAATCTAGAGTAAGTGATTTGAATGACATCTATAAAATTTTAGTGGTACTTATCAAATCACTTATCCTCGCAACCATTACGTAATTTACCACTCGCTTAGAAAATTGAAAATTGCAAATTGAAGGAATAAACATCTGAACATTGAAATTTTTTAATTGGCTGTGGCTATTCAGGTATTCGTTTTGGGAGTGAATCATTCCTTTGGATCCTGTGCCATTTTTCTGTGACTATCGCCTCGATAAAAGCAGGCGATAAACGATGAAAAATGGAACGAAATCCTACTAAATTCATAGAATCTCGTTCCATTTTCCACCGTTTATTGCCGAGGCGTTAGTTACAGAACAGGGGTACTTATTGGGTTCAACTTTAAGATGGGATTGCAGCTGAAGTGGTTCTCGATAACCAAGTGCACATTGATACGATCCGACGAGTAGTAATGCTGTGCCCCTGCTCTGTAACCATCGCCTCGATAAACCCGGCGACAAACGGTGGAAAATGGAACGAAAAAATGCAACCTTTCGAGTCTTTCGACTTTAATTTGCTTATTAACCTTAAATACGTATTTGAAATTTGAATGACATTCTGACAGTAATAAATAAAAATTAATGAAGTTAAGTGCTAAGCACAAAGGCAAAAGCTGTCAATAGAAACTTACCTATTTATTACAGAGGTAAAAAAGCAGTATCAGATGTTAATTAACTTCTCTTTGTCAGAGTTGACATTCCGATCCAAATATGCCCTCGATAAAAAGTGTATCTACATTTCTGCGACGCTTTTCAGTTTTCTAATTCCTATTATTTTTTATTTAATTTTTTAGAAGACTACCTACCGCCTAGTTCAGATAAGCATGCAGATACTTTTGACAGATATAAGCTTTGTCCTTCCGCATTGAGACTCTATAAAAGCCATGGCTATTAAATAACACTTTTCATTAAAACCCAAGTCACCACCAACTATCACTGCTCAAGTGCTCATGGATAAAAAAGAAAGAGGACTCGTCCTTCAATCAAAATTATTCATTGCAAACGAGTAATGAACGAATATTAAATAACCATGTCTCATGTTATCATTTCAAATATTTAACAACTCCGATTGTTATACCGAGCATCATGTTGAGTCATAAACGTAATTAATATTTAGATACTGCATGTTTTTTAAATAATTGGATTGAATAAAAACCAACGAGCGAAATGCGAACGTGTATTTTCATCCAGGCACACATCCGTTCTATCAGGTACGTATGCGTATCCTATCCTTAATGTTAGAATCAACTTGATCGTAGTTATTATCAATGACCGGACGCATTCTTCGTCGTAGCGTTGACATACTACAGTACATGAATTGAAATCACCCAGGACGACCACCACTTCTCCAAATTTATTGAACAGAAGGTAGTTTCAAAGACAATCTGTACCAGAAGGTCCTTAGTTGCCGTTGAATATAAACATCACGCACAATAAAAGGACTGATTGTGTCTTTTGTTAGCCCAAAACAAATTCGGATATTTAGTTCCAAGTTGAAGTGGCGCAAATATTCTTAGTTTATAATTTAATTGTTTGCTCTTCAATTAAAAGCACTCTAGTGATTATGCGTTTGTTGACAACAGAAAAGGGGTTGATTTTTAAATGTGTAGTGTCAACATACGAGTACCAATCAATTGATTAGTACTTAAATTTGAATATGACTTCAGAACATTGTAAGACAGTGTACCGCACGATATTAGCTACAATTTTGGTTCTATGGGAACAACTTTCCGGCAGATTTCTTGTAAATAAGCGAAACAAAAGTTTTTGCTACGACACCAAATGATTGTGGTGGCTCTCAAATTTGTGCTCCCTCAACATAAAAAGTAGAATTGAAGGAGTCCAAAGTTTTTGTTGGTAAAATAGACCTCTTGTGAAACGAAAAAAAACCTTTTGCCACCAACAACAAACCAAAGAATTAGATTACAAGCTTGTAAATGTCAGTTACCAGAACAAAATTATGGTTGTTACTTTTTAGAATTTTAATCTGCGCTAGTGAAAAAGAATAAAAAATTATCCGACAAATATCCTTTTGTAAAATATAAGTGCGAAATTGCAAGCAACAGCGTACGGTAAAAAAAAATAATAAAACAAGTAACTAAAATTAATAGAGAAATTTATGCGTATATGGATCTTTAAAGTCCATTGAATTGATATCGCATATTTCATCCAATTCTATAAGACACAATTCTTGTTTGAACCTTTCGAGGATATGCCAATCATTCAGCTATGTCTACGACGCTCTTGAACATTCTCTTGAACACGGCTACGAGGTTGACGTAATCACTACGAACTTCTCGAAAGCATTCGATAAAATATAATTTATCTGAAGTTAGGTGCTTTTGGATTTCCCCCGCATTTTATCCAATGGGTGAAATCCTACTTAGAACACCGCATCTAGGTATTGTTTAGAAGTTTCTTATCTATTCCCATTTCTGCGTCCTCCGGTGTGCCTCAAGGTAGCCATCTCGGTCTTCTCCTTTTTGTCCTTGCTATAAACGACGTCCATATGATTATTTCGCACTCAAATCTTTCAATCTATGCAGTTGATATAAAAATTATGAAGTCAATATCGAATTCTCGTGATATAGTGCACAAGATATTCTTGATTTCAACGTAAGCTTACCATCTTAAAAAAAAATTATCCTCTAATCATCATTTTCAACTCCCTAATTAAATTTCCCTTAGCTTTTCAATTATATTAACTTTAATTTAATAATATTTATTGTAAATAGTATTTAGTACCTAAGAAAGTAATTTTGTAAATATTTAAGTTTTATTTTTATTAGTATGTATGATGCTTGAACTAAGCCAGATAAATAAATTAAATTAATTATGTCATCAAAGATTTTCTCTTAGAATTAGTTTTGCTTACTTACAGTAAAACTATTTCCTGTCTTTTCTGTACCCCACCAACTTCGCTGCGCACTGCGAACAGCAAAGCACTTTCATTTTCAAATTCAACAAATCAAAACCACCCGGACAAATACTCTCACTGAACATAACCTTCTCTCATAATTTGTTCGTAACTTCACCTCCTTTAATTAATCAACATATTACTTTACCATAACTTTCCAGGAAGCAAACCTTCCTTTCTGCACCTTTACTACTTATGCCTCGCAACAATCAATGTTGGTATTCAAACTCAGAATGACATGAGAGAAGATTTGTGTGGCTAGTTTCTATCAGAACAGTGAGTCCTGTTTGACGAAAAGTCATAGAACTAGAATACTTCCAACCAATGTTGATTGATTAGGAAGTTTTGCCCCGTTATGCAGTGTCTGTTCACAGGAAAAACAAATATAGATAACTTGGTGGTGTTATTTTATTTCCTCTGGAAGGATACTTAAAAAGATTCAGGACGATATTGGTGGCAACCATTCAAAACATGTGACAAAACACTGACGTGTCCTTTTCCCATTGCAACAAGTTGCACTGAATGCTCTCGATTGCGATGACATGGTGATTTTCGTTTTGGGTGGTCTTCCACTGACTTTAGTGTGTTTCGAGACTTTGAAAAAGATGTGTTGCTGAGAATCGGATAGAATTTATTTAGCCAATCCTTTTTTGATTGTAAAAATTGAGACTAAATGAATTTAAACGTAAATCGTTTGAGTCAACTATGTGAGGTTGTTTAGTGACTGAAGTGACAAAAACTGAGTGTTTTTGAAAATTAAGAAAAGTTTTTACACGTTTTTGGACTCGAGAACGAAAATTGTTTTTAAACTCACTTTGTTAAGTGTTTTGTAACAAGAGTGATTTAAGTTTAAAAAGTATGAAAAGAATGTTGGTTGGTGAGTGTCGACTTTTGACTGAGTAATGTAAAAAAAATTCAAAAGTACGTATGTAAAAAATAGTTTTTAGAAAAATTTTCTTTTTTATTATCTTGGTATTAGATCAGATTTAAATGTTTGCTTATAATGTTTAGTTCGCTTACCACAATTCGAATGTTTGTGTTTTTTGCTTAGCACTGCTTCAAATAATTTGTGAAGCTGTGTAAGACTTTTTACATTTTGCTTCATATCAAATTAATTAAAAAAAAAACATAAATTCTAATCATACTAACTCAATGTTTTTGTATTGGAAAATTTTAAATAGAAATGATGTCCTCGTTTCCTAAATTTACGTTTAAGTAAGCATGTAAATGAAAAATTTAATAGCTCAATTTATTGAATGTCGACGTTAGCTTCTGTTTGTTCTGTTAAAATTAAAAAATAAATAAAGTTTAAAAATAAATGCTTCAACTTTTAATCCTGAATTATTTATCTTGTTCTTATTCATTTTTAATATCTTATGTTTTTAATTTTCCACGTTATACTTTTGCTAAATCTTAACTTTTAATTGGGACTCATACTCATGTAAAAAAAAATACTACACATAGTAAATTTCTATTGCAATTGCCCACTGAAATACAATTTCATTTTCCTGATTAAATGGGAATTAAAATAATCTCGATGAAGTATTTGCTTTATTTTCTTCAAGACTATATTAACTGTTTCTCTTATTTCCTTCCTTTTAAAATAACTAATACATCAACAGTTATAAGCTTCTATAAATCAGACTCTAATTTTTTTATAAAAAGACTCTACATTAGATTGGTTCAAAAAAGTGAATATTTTTTTTCGAAACAGGTGTAGAAAGATGCCTGTGGAGAGGATAGATCTTAATATTAACATGTAGAGGTGTCTCATCGCAAATTTCCATTTCCCATAGAAATAACACTGAAAAAAAACTTTTAAATTTTGGAATTTTATATTTCGGTCTAGAAGAAAAGTGCCGAAATAAGCGATACAATTTTTTATAGAAAATTAGTTATTCTACAAAAAAGCATCACTTCTCGACAAATTCACTCCATCAAAAGTTATTCAAGCTTAAAGTTTAATTTTGGAATGTAAATCTGCGATGAGCGACCTCTAAGTATTAATATTAAGAGTTCTCCTCTTAAAAGGCATCTTTCTACACCTCCTCAAAGGAATGGAATTGTTTCGAAAAAAAAATATTTATTTTTTGTACCAGTCTACTCTGCATAGAACAATGACTTTTCACGGAAAGTTTATTTTATTAATATTGGCATTTTAAGCTGATACAATCTGCATTTTGTTTTAGCAGAAGAAAATGACTATAGAAAACACCACCAAAGGCTCTGAAATATTCAAAACAAAAAAAAATCACATTCTTAACGGTCTGAATTTACTTAACAATCGCGTCGGTAAGATACTTTAATGCTTGATGAACCTAACCAGTTTTAAAAACGTAAAAGGTACATGGCTACTTAATTTTAGTTGCGTGCTTGGAATTTCTTGCCAATTGACTGGTAATAAAAGTAAGGACTAAAAACTCACAAAAATTCTTCCAAGTCATCGACGAGCAGCGGAAACAGTAAAATGGCTACGTGGATATATAAATTAAGGCGACTTTTGCATTTGCGAAACAATATGAAGAAAAAACAAACTAGAAAAAAGGAGAAATATATCAATTCTAAAGGGTATTTAAAATGCATTTACTTTATGTTTACATGTTAAACTTAACAAAATCGTAAATAACAAAATCATAATAAAAAAACAAAACATAAATAAACGCATGCGAATATTTGTCCAAAAATTCAATGTTTATACTTTTTGATTGCTAATATTTGAACGTTTAATCTTTTGTTAGTAGGTGGATGGGTTAAGTTTTGGGAGCATGACGCAGGTGTATGCAAAAACTTTTTTATCGTGCTATAACGGATCGACCGATTGAATTTGGATTTTTTCTGATTCAAATTTGAATTTAGTTAATTCTTAAGTCAATGACTTAACCCGAGCTGTAGTCCAAATTCCAAATTTTTAAATACTTTTATCTATGGAGTTGCAGAATTTTGTTTCAAAAATATAGGTTGCTTTAAATTGTTAAATTGCAGTTTCGACCCATGATGTTTTTCTATTTCAATTTGGAAACTTCTTGGCTACTACTTTCAGGATTTGCACATTAAAAAAAAATTCTTTACATAGACTAATTGTCAATAGATGGCTTAAGCTTAAGCTTTCGCAAATACAAAGCTTTACAAAAAATCAGATAAGAATGCGATATGGAAGAGAATAAAAGAGAGCGTAGTGATGGTATCTTAATGTGCATTTATGTAAAATGATATCATTTAATTTTATTTGATTCAGGTATACCCCCAGTAAATACTAGGCGAGGCGTCCTCAGGGAAGTCATTTAGGTCCACTTTTTCTCACTCTTGTCCTATTAATGATCACTAATAATTGGTCATTAACCATTCACTTATTTCTCTGACCGCAGATGATACGAGGTTTTATAAAATCATTTCTTCCGTTACTGACTTCCAATTTCAAAAAAGAACTAAACTATGATAAGTGTCGAAGTCGATCCACTACCCTCTCTCGTAAGCTCATCAATTCTCGCTTCCAACGCAACCTCATTCACAGTCAAACTATTTCATTATGTATGTCGATTCATGACCTCGACATGACTTGCAACGAGGAACTCAATTTTATCTCACATGTCGATCATAATACCAAGAACTGATTAAACTTGGTTTTGTTAAGCGATGGTTACGCGAAAGTCGATCAATAAATATATTGACATCTTCATAGAGAATCTGTGGTCATTAAAGCTATCTCATCTATTTTCACAAAATCCTATTTAATAGAAAACTGTCGCAGAAATCTGAGACTGGTCAACTCAATGAACACCGTTAACTTTAGTTTGATATCCAGGACATCGTGACGTAGCCAGTTATGAAATGGCGGACAATCTGGCCAGCCAACAGAATCCAACAAATTTTTCGAAAAGCCGACAGGTGTTAAAATTAAAAAAAAAAACTGTATAAAAAATATTTTATACATATTTGTTCGCTTTTTTGTTTCTATTTCCATGATTTTTGTTTTTGATGCTAATGAAATACGTTTTTATTATATACTGACCCTGATCAATTGATGACATATTGCAACTTTGCGGAATCTACTGGGAAAAGATTTTAATTGCACTTTAAATCAACCGCTAAATCACAGCATAAATTCCTTTGGCCTAAACACAACTTTCAACTTTGTTTTTCTTTTAACCTACAGTCTCTTTGACCTTTAAAATTTTACTGTTTGATAGCAGTTTTTTTGTCGACTTTGCAGCAAAATATTTATTTTGTAAAAAAAAGTTTGCTTTTTGAGCACGCTCTCCATACAGTGGGCCCCAGGGGCTGCGATTCAAATGGTCCATCCATCTAGTCCATTTTTGGCAAATTCTTTCTAACATTTCGTGTGATATCTCACAAATAAATAAACGGGCTTGTCACAATTAGACATGAACCTTAAAATATCCCCACATTATGTCGACGACCTATACGGCCAAGGGGCCAGCCCCAAACATGAAATTGAAATAAACTGTTCACATAAATCACCCCCCCAATTGGTTCATTTATAAGCGTACTGTGGGGCATGTGGCACCGTCTTGTTGAAGTCACATGTCATGCAAGTCAAGCTCTTTCACTTTGAGCATTAGAAACTTTCATAAACCCAGTTCTTAGAAGATCTTTCACGCACCCCCCACAATTTTCCCGAGTCGGCAAATCGAGGAAGAAAAACAAAGTAGATTTGTGGAGTCAAGTCATCTCAACCAAAAAGACACGAATGGAAGCGTTTTTGTCTCAAATCAGCAATTCTACAATCAGGAACCTGGTTAACAGTTAATACAACACTACATTTTATACAACACACAACAATTTTAAAATCATATATCACATACAATTTTTCACATGGCATTCTGATTATTCTTTTTTGGAATACAGTCCTGCATTTTGCTTTTCTTGCATTAAATTCTCAGAAGGAATTCAAAGACAATTTACTTATCCGGAATGGGTATCGGTGGGTGTTCGTCAGTGGCATAAAATGAAGAGTCGGGATACACAATCGTCGCTGGCTTGTTGGCATAAACTTGATAGGGGCTAACGGCGTCAAATCGCACAACCGAGGCGGTCAAGCGACTGGACCATTTCGTGAGATAACACGTTCTCCAAACTTGGTTTCCAATAAATTAATTGTGACATTCGCTGTCTGGCTTGTGGCGCCATCCTGTTGGAACTACATATCCTCCAAGTGCAAATCATCCAATTGGGGCCAAAAATATTCAGTTATCATTAAACGGTAGCGATACCCCATCACAGTAACGTGCCGGTCTTGATCATCACGGAAGAAGTACAACCCAATGAAGCCGCCGGCCCATAAACCAGACCAAACCGTAATTTTTCGGGATGCAATGATGACTCATGGAGTACGTGTGGATTGCTGCCTGACCAATACCGCATATTATGTTCATTAGCGGCGTCCACACTGTCCAATTTGTTTGTCAAATTTGTTGGATGAAAAGTTGGACGGAAAAAACCCATAGCGTCCACACTGATCAAACTTGTTGTCCAACTTCATTCTGGTCTGAATTTCAACCATGAAGGACATAGCAGTAGCAGCGCAATTTAGGGATGAAATTTTAGAAAAGCAAGAAAAACAAAAGACAGTGTGTAGGAACTAAAGAGGAAACTACCTGAAAACATCATAAATGTGCACAACGAAGAAAAAATATTCTTTCCGTACGATGTGCGCTACCTGAAAACATTTGGAGATAATCGACTTTAATTTAAATTATAAGCTGTAGAAAAAATATTCTTTCCGTGCATGTGATGTGTGTGCACTAGGTACCTGAACCTTTCCTTGCTTGGTGCACTACCTAAAACCCTCAAGTGCCCATCAAGGAAAAAATATTTTTCCTTGTGACGCCCATTACCTGAAAGTATCGTAAATTCCTATTTCAATGTGCCTACCAACAAAAAGAAATTTTTCCGTGCGAGGTCCACTACCTGAAAATATCATAAAATCCATTTTCAATCTACCCAACATTTTTTCCTTGCGATGTGCACTACCTGACACCATCATAAATTCCTCATGAATGTACCTACTACCTACCGAACAAAGAAAAATGTTCTTTCCGTGCGATGTGCACTACTTGAAAACATTTTTGAAATGAAATTTCTTCCAAGTTTGACGACTTGCGTCCACACTCATCCAATTTGTTGTCCAACTTGCAAAAATATCAAAAAATTTTGAAAACCATCCAACAAATTTGACAAACCTGTTGATGAGCGGCCACACTATCCAATTTGTTTGACAAACTCGAAGTTTGACAAACAAATTGGACAGTGTGGACGCCGCTATTGACGAAGACGTTCAGCCAGAAATTAGCCTCATCATAAATTGGAAGTAGCGCTCTTAACGTTGAAGCCATTGACTCCGAGTCTCGGTATAGTAAATTTTAATAATTTTGACTCCTTGTTGGCTCGTATATCTTTTTATCATAAAATGGCAAACCTTACTAAAGAGAAATGTCAAAAGAGCGGCCAGAAATATGAAGTCATTTGCTGTCCCTGTCGCTCTACTTTTGTAGCGTTCTTGTTGAAAAACCCTTACATCTTATTTATATATATAGATTTATTTTTTGATGCAGTCGGCAAATTCTTAAGACTAGTCGGCATTTCATAAAAATTCACCCCCCATGGCTTGGACCCTCACTACGCCCCTGCTGCTGCTGTGATTTCTTTTTTTATTGAAATTATTTTACTACTTTGATTGGCTTGATCTTATTAGCGGATTTTACACTGTAAAATTAGTTGGGCCGAATTTGGTGTGAACGACTAACGTTTGATATGATAATGTGAACTCACAGAGAAACGCTTGTCCAACTTCTTGGATGGCTTTCAAATATTTTTGAAAATTTTTAAGTTGAACGGAGCGGAGGTACATATATGTCATTATGTTGGACGACTAGTCTGATAAGTCTGAAGTCTGAGGGCAAACTTAATCCGACCATCCAACATCCATCAAACGAGGTCCAACTAATTGTACAGTGTGAGAGCTCTGTACTGTAAAATTCGTCTGAACAACCGTTGTTGAACAATGTGAGCTCTTAAACACCGTTTTTCTAAGTTTTTGGTTGGTTTTCAAATATTTTTGATAATATTGTTTAAGAATAAAGTCCGAATACAAGTCTGATAAGTCTGCACGCAAACTACATCCGACGAAGTCTATCCACCTTATTCTACAGTGTCAACCGCCCTATACAAATGATCAGAATTTAGATTAGTTTTGATTGAAGTCGAGTGCTCAAAAATAAATTATGTTTTATGATTTGCATGTGAAATGCATTAAATATTTACATATTATGTTGTTGATTTGCATGATTGTTGTAATTTATAAATCTTATAAAATGATCTCAAAAACTTTTCCACAATGTGAAAACTTGACAACAGCAATGGTATAGTTCCACATTCTTTTCAATATTTGCAGTGATTCTTCCACTCTTCTGTCTCTGAAAACAACAATCCATCGGTACTAATCGTAATTTTTTATACTAAGAGCACTGTGCGTAACATAAATATAAGCGATTGATTTCTGGACTAACGTTTTTTTTAAAAACTATCATTTATTTATGAAGTAATGTTATAACCAATGGAAATGACTGAAGAAGCCGCTGGTCCAAATTCGGAAAAGGTTAAACCAAAAGCTTTAAAACGATCGACACGGGCTGGCCTTCGATTTCCGGTAGGCGAAATCCATAAACATTTAAGGAAACTCCTCAAAAAAAAGTGCCGAAGTACAGCTGCAGTGTATTTGGCTGCTGAGTTAGAATTTCTCACAACTTTATGCCTCAAATTGGCTGGTGAAGTACGAAAGGATCTAGGACATAGGATAATCCAGCCAAGTCATTTAAACAAAGCTGTAGGTGGAAACAGTGATTTGGATAAACTAATCAGAGACACAATTGCTGGCAGTGAAGACGTTTCACATATTTATGATTCGTTGGCCGGAGAAACGGAGACCAATATTGAAGATTTTCAAGAAAACATATCTGTTATCCAATCTCAAGGGTATTTACAACTTTGTTTCCTTAATTAAATGGTGAAATTAACGGAGTGTGGTAAATAAGTTGTTTTTTTTTTTTGTTGTTGTTTTGCCTTGTAACTGTTTTCTTGTGCTAAAAACTGTATCTCTTCTTTCTTTAATATCTCAGTTTCTTCCTTAGATTTCTGTATACCTATCTTCATATTTTTCGGGCAGTTATTGCCAAAGTTATTAACTAAGTGCACTCCAGAGCTTTTTTAAGAGTGTGTTTGTACTGAGTTTTCTCGGCCTTAATGTCAATACTTTCCAATATCTAGAGGGGAAAATTGAAATGAGTTATTTCCGCAACGGTTATGAACTTTGTACGTCACAGCTGGTACGAAAATAACTTATATTGAAGTTGATAATATGAGGAAATGAAATAACTTGTAATACACCAAACAAAGTTATTTCGCTATTAATTCGAAATAATGAGCTATTCCTGGCTTTCCATATGAGTTATTTCTTGGTGTCATTCAAATTTTCACGTATACTTCTAGTTTGAAGCTAAGCAGACCTCGACTCGCTCCGATGGTTGCATTCTCACGGCTGACATGGGGTATTCACATGACGGGAATCGGCATTCACATTTCCTTCTATTTCTTTGGCGAGCCGTGCTAAATGTCTAATCTTCTACTCAACAACATCCTAGAACTCATCTATAGGACTTCAAATGGTTCAGATAGTTCCTTATCCTCGGTTTTCGCGGGAGCAAAATGGGTCCCTAGCTTCTTTGAGTTTAGGTGCCAAAGTGTCAAATAACCGTTCCCGAAGTATTGACATTATAAGACCTTAAACATCTTTTATTGTCCTGCAAGAGCGTGATCAATTTGTGGTAGGCCAGTAGATGTTGGATACTAAAGTGTATTTTTTTAGACGTGTGGTTTTCATGAAGAAATAAAATACATATAATTTAATGTTATGGCCAAAAATACAGTTTTATTATAAAGATAATGGTTTGCCATTATGTTTTAAAAATGATTTCGAACAAATCACCGTCGCGTCAAGATCGATTAAATTCCAGCCTAGAAGCCCAATTTTCGACCACTTCTTGCAGCATTTGGGGCCGTATGTCAGCAATAACGCTCCAAGGTGTCAACTGCTCGGGATTATCTACGTTATGTAAAAATTGGCGTCAACAGCGATTTTTTTTCGAGACAATTCACCGAATGTACACAGTGCCAGTGTTCGTGCTGCTTAAACCCTTTTACAATGAAATGGCAAACTAAACTCAGCATAAATCAAAAGGAAGCTGTCAAGAAGACAAACTCAAAAAAATGTTTTGCCAGATTAAAAACCATACGTCTGAAAAGTACAACGCCTTACGTATCAATTTCCTATGAATGTAAATGTGTTGGTGTTGGGTGTTTCTTGTTTTACTTTTCATCAAATCTTTAATAAAAAATTTTATGTTGTCTTTAACAAAGAGAAACTTTTTAAAAGCAATCACTTTTACTTAAAAAACAGAATTTCCAAGGTAAACAAATATTTCGTACTCTACGGGTGCTGTTCTCGACTATCTGCTTAATTTTCCTCCCTTTGATGATTTCATTAGGAGATGTACTTTTAAAAACATTTCCCATTTAAAAACAAGTGGTCTCTGGTACAATCTACAATTCGCACTAAAGCTTTGAGGAATTGCAAGCTCCGAATCGACTCACGTCGACAGTAAATGACGTCCGATACAATGATCAATGTCAATACAGCGTCGAAAATACATGGTCAACTTATCTTCGGCTCTGGCTCATTCTGGAATCTGAACCAGGAAAGAAAAACAACTTATAGGAAAGCAAGACCTCTTTGGATGCGTTGGAAATCTTATTTCTAAATTGAGTAAAGTTTGGATTTCTGCATATAAACATTTTTGGAAATAAAGCTGACGATAAACGGCAAGCGAGGACGTCAGACAGCTTTTTCAGGACCTCAACCAACGATTGATTGTTTGATTTGAATGCTCCAATTTGTGTTTTAAAAAATCTTCCAAAGAAAGATTTTTCACTTTACCTACGCTGATGATGCAAAATTTTTCAACGTCATCTCCTCTGATGGGGATTCTCTTTAGTTTCAAAACAACTTCGATTCATTGGTCACTTGGTGTAGTAAAAGTTTCTTTGAATTAAACATTGCCAAATGCGAGACAAGTAACTCTTTCTCGAAAAAGTAAAAAAAACGTCTCGCAATTATTAATCTCCACTCCCTAAAAGTCCGAAGGGAATTCTTTGACAATATTTTCATTCATTGCCTTCTTACTGGTAACACTGACTGCTCCCCACTTTTAGACTTTATTTCCTTCAACGCTTATCCCCGCCTTTTTCCCGTTCCTGCTTATCGTACTCCTATGGTCTCAACAAACCTTTAACCCACATGCTGAATACGATTACACTCCCCTTTTCGTTTCGAACTCAATATTCCAAGTTGCTTTCTAAAAGTCCTCCGTTTAAAAAGTTTGTCATCCTTATAGTTTAATTTAGCTTTTTTATTTAGTTTTAATATATTTAAGTTTAGTGTTTTCATACTTTTAACCTTGTACTAAGACAATAAATGGGGCATAAGCTCCACCAAAATTCGAAAATTAAAATTCATACTTAGCAGTTAAGATCGAAGCTTCAATCAAATTTTGCAACAACTTTTTCTCTTCCAATCTGGTGCCATTGCACGGTTTTGGTGGAATAATATTTCGCAATAATATAATCAAAGAAATTCATCTTGCCTCATATTGATTATTACACTGTCAATTTATTTAAATGTACTGTCAACACTGAAAAAATTTGAATTTGACAGAAAATCCTTATTAGCCCTGTGCACACTGTACTATTAGTTGCACAGACTTGGGCTTGAACGTCCAATGCTTGATAGTCTGAACCCTTCAGACGACCGCTTGTTCAACTTGTTGGATGGTTTTCAAAAATTTTTGAAAATCTAGAAGTTGGACAGAGTGGAAGGGTATGTGACATAAAGTTGAAAGACAGATAAGTGTGAACGCAAACTACATCAGACCACCCAACTTTCATCTAATCACTAATTGTACAGTGTGAACAGGGCTTTTAACAAAATTTAAATTTAAATTAAAAATTATTGGATTCATTTGTTACAAAAAATGTGATAGATTAAGAACCACTCGACCGATCTTATGCAAACTTCACTTAATTCATCTACTAAATAGTCCAAAACAAAGCTTGAGTTATAAGATTACAACAAAAAATGGCATTGATTTAATAACATACATACATACATGTGTATTGTGTACATATGTACAATTGAACAATGCACTGGGCCGTAGTAGCCACATCCTACATACAAAAATATAATTGATAATAAAATTCAATAAACTTCACTTCTTGGAAATGATTTATTCGTGTAACGAATTATAATGGAATAACAAGCAAACATAAATTCGCTTTGCTTACACAACAAGTAGAAAAAACTCCAAACACATTTCTTCACCAATATGATTCACCTATACCCAACTCGGCGTCTATTTCTAGGTGTTGCATCTCGGTATACTCAACTCCTTCAGCTACAAAATCTCAAAAATATTTTCCTTAGAACAATCGTTAGCTGCGTTTCATGGTAACTTAATTTAATTTTTTCTACTTAAACGTTGTACCTATCACTCACTCATTGCTAGCTCATTAACATCCATGAATCATGAATGGCAACGCCTGGTTGAGTAATAACACCACAATGGCTTTTTTTCGCATAGTGTTGACATGCATTTAAACCAAAACAAATAAAATGTTCGAGCACGTATCAAATTACAATTATAACAATACTCAGTTTTAACGATTTCGCAGTTTCGCAGTTTCGCACTAAAGTTCATTACATATACAAAAATGGCGATAATAAAGCACCAAACTACCGAAACCAATTCACTTCTTAGAAAAATGGAAACGTTTATATGGCAGCGAGTGCATTGCAAAGTTCCTTCAGAGTTATGGCGTGTCCATAGCGAATTTTTGTATTCAAATTCAGGACTTTAGGTACCATGACTGCCATGCATGAAAGACGACACTGACACGTCGCGTCGGCGCGGTGCGTAATTTTGTCGATAGCAAAAATATCTCCTTTCGTGAGCGAGACTGTTGTTGGTGGAATAAATGAATTCTATGCTAAGACACCGAACCCATGTGATACACAGGACCCGTACATGCTGGATGCTGATAGTCGTTAATGATTTTATGTTCGTGCATTTTAACGGTTTTTGGTCTGGAGATAATGAAAATCAGACGAAACTCTGGGTGAAATGGAACCGAAAAAGTGTTTTATAATCTACATTTGTCTTCTTGGCTTTGGCGGCAGTGGATTTGAATCTCATAAAGTTATGAGAGCACATTACCCATATGAATGGTGTTAAAAAAATAAATCTAAGCCGCAAAACAGACTGCTCGTTTTAGGTGTTTCAATTTATGGACTCAAAATTAAACCAGCTTAGCTGGGAGGCTGGGATTGTGTACCTTTCATACATGTTTATTCGCTAATAGCTACTAATACATTTATCCCTCTTTGTCGGATGACCATTTTGATTTATAGCATAATTTGAGTTATATTTGGTCCTTCTTCTGACGACGGTGCGTTATGGCTAAAGCAGGATATGTTTCCGTAATGTGAGTCGAATCATCTGTCAGTACTCCCATCAAAGAAAAGCGTAGTCCGCCAACATGTTTTTGGGCATGTTTACATAATAAGTACAAACGCAATTAGCACTGCAGGTGAACCAGCTCCACCAGAACTTATAAAACTCATTTCCTGCAAATTTTAAAGGAATTAGTCGGTTGTTGTTTGCCTACATTTAAGTGGGCAAACATTTAACAACTTAGCCAGAGTCGACATTCAATTCCACGATAGCGCAGCGGCTCGGTTATTCCGTTAACAATCTTATGACCTTTTTCAATGTGTGCATAGAACCGTGCGAGCGGCTAACTCGAAACTGGGAATGAACTTGTAACATAATTTTTATCGGAAATGAAAAATAAAAAAATTAAATTATAGGCCTAAGCACTCCTAAAATATTGATAGTAATCATTTTATCCATATTTATTATGATAAAATAGAAAATGTAAAAAACAATTTTAAGAACGAAATTTTAGACTTTTTCGATCGATATCTCAATAATGATGAACGATAGGTAAATAAAGTACGTAAAACCGAGTTATTGTTAAAAACATGAATTCAACCCTTTTTTCAGAAAATCTTGTTCGACAAAGTGAGGTTAAGCTTTTCTAGGCCTCACCCAACGTCTTATTCAAAATTCAGTTTTTTCGGTTCAATTGCATTTCTCAGATGTTTTTTTCCGACGGTATGACTAGGCTATTAGTAAATACCCTAGTTTTGATTGCGTTGGAAGTAATAGTAATAAAAAAAGAGGCAGAAATCACGTACATTATAGTCGAAGGATTCCCCGTAAAATTGCCAACTTACGAGGTTTAATTTTATTATTAAAATAAAATTATTAAAATAAAAAATGAAAAGTGTCGTTTGACTGAGAAACTCGTATTCTCAAACCCTTAAGAAATGGTACAACAAAGCGAATGCAGCGTACAAAAATTGTGTTACAACAAGAAAATTAATTTTGAAAATAGTCAAGCTTATACACTAGGTCAAATTAGAAACTCGAAAGAATTTTGGAAGGTAGTGAGAGAGATTAATTGTGAAAACTTTACAATTGGAATAGGAGTTTCAGCTGATGACCTGTCTCATTATTTTAGTTCTTTACTATATGGTCAAACTAATGTAAAATTTTTGTATGCTGAACCATGGTTATTTCACAAAATTTTGGTTTCCGAAATCTCTCTTGAAGAGCTAAAATCGGCTGTTCTCAAAGGAAAAAATGGAAAAGCCCCTGGAGATTCCCGTACGAATTTTACAAGAATGCTACTGAAAAGTTTTATTCACAGCTTCATTCGTTGTTCAATAAAATATTCTCGACGGAAGAAATACCATCTTCATTCAAAAGGTCAGTAATTTTTCCGATACACAAAAAGGTGAATTGAACAACGTAGAAAATTATCGTGGCACCTTTTTTATGAATGTTCTTGCAAAATTATTCTGTGGGATGCTAGTAAGCAGATTAGAGACTTGGTGGAGATAAACTGTGTCTTGTCAGATTTTCAGGTCGGTTTTCGGAAGCATTACTCGTCGGTTGACCATGTCTTCACACTAACAGCAATTGTGAAAGCCTTTCAAGCAAGGAATAAGAAAGTATACGCTCTCTTTGTTGATTTCAGAGTGGCCTTCGACCTTATAAATCAAAATGCTCTGTTTTACAAACTTTCAAAACTATATACACGGACTCAAAAGTGGCGGTGTGAGATGGATCCAGTTACTCGGAATGGGTCGAAACTGATAACGGGGTAAAACAAGGTTGTCTTCTCAGTGCCATGCTGTTTTCACTATTTATCAACGATGTGGTTGCATGCCTTCCTGGTGGAATTCAAGTAGTCGATTCAAACATAAATGTAATAATGTATGCTGATCATCTAGTGATTCTATCTGAGTCACTCGAAAACCTTCAACTTATGATCAACCGGCTGTCAGATTACTGTCATGAATGAAGTCTTGCAATCAACGCAAGCAAATCGAAAGAAATGATATTCAGCCCGTCAACCAGAAGCCAAATATCTTACAACTGCTTCTATAATAGTACTAAACTGGAGACGGTTAACGAATACAAATATTATTTAGGAGTAAAACTAGACCGGTCCCTAGATTTTAACCTACATCTCCAAGAAAATTCAAATTCATCATAAAAATGATGTTATATGAACTAAAAAATCACGATTGGTGGCTATCCAAGTGGAAACGCTTATAGGTATCGCTTGTGGAGAAATCGTTTCGATAGACACGAATAACTTAAATTGCATCAAAGAACAATTTTATATTTATTGAAAAGTATGAAAATTCTGTTCGTGATGAATTTTCATCTATTGCTCGAGAATCTGACAGTAGGATCATATACTCGCAACTAAACACTACTTTGTTAAGCATGAATTATTTCCACGATATGTACAGCTACAGAGAAATATCTCTTATTTTCAAAACAAGATGTGAACTCCTTCATATAAATGGAAGTCCATACAACGGAAGTTTCAACCAATTCTGCTCATTGTGCAACCTGAAAGCAAAAGAAGATTGTTTCCATTTTTACGTATCTGTCCGATATTCTCTTCTCAGCCACAGCCTTGAATATTTCGGAAAGAGAACCTTAACTATGCAAGAAACAATTATAATCTCGAAACGAGTTCAATAAATTGGAAAAACCTTTACAAATTTGTATATCAACTCTACAAGTATAGAACTCTGATAAAAGAATATGATTAACTTTTCAAATTTTTTAACTAAGTAATAAAAAAAGTTTAATGTATAATATATACATATATTTAAATGTTTATTGAATAAAATTGCTAACCGAGCTGACGGCAATGCCATATTACTTAAAAAATTATATTTATGGTGTTGTTCTAATACCCCTTTTCGGTACTGTAGTGCACCATAACATTTAATTAAGTTACGTTTCACAAAACTTGAACGCCACTGGATGTGTTTAGTTATGAATTTACGTTTATAAATGCAATTGAGTACAAAAGCGGCAAATTAAAGTTCAAACTTTTTCTTTTTGAAAAAAAAAAAAAAAAAAAAAAAAAAAAAAAAAAATATGATTGGCTGCCAATATAGCTCGACCGCCCCAAATTTTGATTGTGAATCGAATGCTATCTCCATGAAACCAATAAACCGAAAATTTTGAAAAAAATCTGTCCTTAAAATTCCATTTATCTTCCACGCATAAAAAAGTTCGTCCTGATTTTAATTTGAACAAATGAAAATTATGACCAAACCTTTTTTTTATGAAATATTATGAAATGAATTTAGCACACACATATTTTGTTTGTCAATAAATGTCAATAACTTAAAGCACTTGTGTCCTCGGCTGATAATATGTGACTTTTGTATATAAATCCTTGTCCACTGTTTTAACACAAACCACCTTAAAATCTGTTCTGATTGCATCTCACTCAATGTGCTTAACAACTCTGTTCAAACTCACTCATAATTTCACTTTGACATATGTGTACTAACATAAACATGTTTTCTATAGGAACACATTGAAAATGGACATTTCGCCACACCGGCCACAACAATATCTCACTATTGAAGCCAGGCACACTTTAAGTCTGTAAGTTTCAATTGTTTTGATCCATCGATGAGTTCAGTAAACCATAAGGGTCTAAATTCACATTCAAATTATAAGCACAAGACGGTTCACGTCTTTTAAAGTCAAAAGAAAGTATTGAATATTGCTTGCTCCACTACAACCCAAAAAAGCTTATAAGGTTAAACAGATGTTCTTTTTTATTTTCAGAGAAGAGTCTAAGAGAAAAAGTCAACAATACTCAGGTTCCCTATTTTTGCCTGTAAGTTGTTCTTAAGAAAGGAATTTTTTTACTATGTAATATTTATGTTGTACTTTTCAGTCGAGTGTCCGCCGAAATTGCTTGTTTGATGCAAAAAATATAAAATATATTAATCCAGCCCCAAAAGTCTCTGAAACTTTCAAAAAGGCTATAACAGTTGATCCTCTATATTTGCCACCTGATAGAAATACTCAGCCTCCCAAGAAGCGCTTTCGTTATCAACCTTCAGAAGAAAATCTTTCTGAAGAAGACAAAATGCCAAGAAAATCTAAAAAAGAACAAGAGAATGAGAAAAAGAGTGTTGGCCCCAATAAACAAACAACAGTTTCAAAGAAAACTTCGAACCAAATGCAAGTTAGCAGAGAGGAGGATAGATCTCACCCTGAACAATACGCAACTTTCGTTGAGTCCCAAAGAAAAGGAATACATGAGTCACCTCGTAGCTCTACTACCGATACCTGGACGGCAGAAAAACCAACCAGTACTGATATGCAAAATGGTGATGAGCTACGAGTTCGTTTAACACGAACAACTGCTTTCTACAGTGAAACAAATGACCAAGCTACCGAAAGATGTGAACCTGTGACGAGTGCCTCGCACTCAATACGCGTTTCACCATCGCCTACCGACAGTAAGTCGTCAACAGATAACGCATTTGAGTCTCCAATTGGTTCTGTTCCAAGTAACGAACCAACTAGCAGCATTTATCCACATTCAGTGCCAAATCACACTGTTTGTCCTGCACAACCCCAAAATATAAACAGTAACCAAAGACACAACTTGCAGCAGGATCAAAACCGAAGCCCTAGTCAACCAAATATTCCAACTCTATTGGAAACACAGCGAGCCAATGTCCAAGCAACTTTTGCTGAGCGTCTAAGAGTTTTTCGGCCGGAAGCTTTACAAAACAATCAGCCTGTCGTTACTGACCGCTCTGCTTTTCCAACATCTACTTATATGGTGCAGATGCCAATTGCTCCACCCAATGAACAGCAACAGCAACAGCCAGTCAGTAAATCAACAACTAATCGCAAAACAACAAAAGCTGGAGAGCCCAGGCCAAAAACCCCTCCAAACGTCCAAATTTCAGTGGCTCCCCAATCATATCAGCATGCGAACAATGCTCAGGGTCTTTACCAAAGGCTAACTCAACCACAAAATCATAACCAAAATATTGTGTATAATAGCAATAGACCAAACGTCCTTGGAGTAAATGCAGAGAATGTTCAACGGCAATGGTTTCAAACACAGAACTCGAATGTTGAACAAAGGCAAATACATCCACCATCATACAATAGCATTTACAGCAACGAGGCTAATCGTCCAGAAGCACATAACGTACAACAACAACAAACATCAAATTATCATCAACAACAAACGATACCACATCGCCAAACTTGGTATCAGACACCGCAGGCGGTTACTGTAAACAAGACAACGCAACAACAACAACCTATAACGACTTCCAACTCGTATGCAACTAACAACCAAAGTCCGTATCACAACTACCATCGGACCTTTAATGCCCAGCAACATGCACAAGTTCAAATGCCGCAACCAAATTATCAATTGAATTTTGATAACAACAAAATCAGCCGTCCGGTCCAATCTCAATACATACAAGAGGAATCATTGGAAACAGATGAGCCTCTTTCGACTACAGATTCAATGGACTTACTTGACCTCGGAACAAGAGGAGAACCAATGGCTTTTGAAGCAGCTGAACAAGAGTATCAAAGTGATTCATATCCTGCAGCTGATCATTCAGAGGAGTCACCTGAACAAGGATATCAACCACAATCATATCCAGCAGCTGATCGCTCATATTCTCACGGGCGATATACTTTTAGTGATTCCCGACATCAGCCATATCCAACGAATTTGTTTTCATCATCAGGAACCCAAAATAAAGCTCCGATGGTGAGAAGTGACATGAGCAATTGGATGGCTTCAAAACTTCAGATCCAAGAAAAAAATATGTCAAATTTTCAACATCCGGTTGCCTCATCATCTGCTTCTGTAGGGTCCAATTGGTTTTCCAAACCCCAACACAATAGCAACTCTACAAAACCTGTACACCCCAGTGCAATGGGAAATTGGATGCCACCAAGACATCAACAGCCAGTTAATAATGCCCCTGAAGCAAATAATATGATGGCTCTAGTCCCAAATCAGGCTCAGAATATGTTTGAAACGCAAGAGGTTATTAAATCGTTTTGCCAGAGTATGCTAATGCTTATGCAATCAAATATGACTCGAGCTTTACCACCTCCTGGTGGCTGGCAGCAACCAATGCCTAATCCAAATAGGGGGTGTTATCCTTCCGTTCCTCTAAATAATGGTATGGCCAATTGGGAAATACTTCTTTGAATATTTTTTGATAAAAAAATTTTGTAGGTGTCCGTGGCTCATGGAATCCTAATCATTCTATGAACTATGGAAGGAATGAGGCTAGTAGTGGTAGAAGTGCCTTTTCTTCGTATCCACCTCATACCTGGAACAATGGTGCTGCCCCAAGGAGAATTGAAGGTAATTATAACTTACGTAAAAAAAAAATTTTTTTTACGACAGTCGCCCTGACATAAAAAAAATATTTTGGGAAAAGATAACATAGATTTTTTATTCGGTATGAAGAAAAAATTGGACTCCCTTAATTTTTTGAAAAACTTCTGGGATGTGATTCTTCGTCATTTTATATAAAAAAAAAATCGCATGGGAGAAGAGGTTTATCTCTCTACGCTCAAGCGGGAGAGGCAATTTCACAAAAAATTTAAAATTGAAAATTATTAAGAATCAACTAGGCCCGTTACTCCTATATTTTATAAAAATTTCTGAAAGCTAATACTTTGTTCCTCAATCAACTCTTTAGTTCAAGTTATTTTAATAAATAGTTTGTGAGTTACCAGTTTTCAAAATCAAAATTCAAAAAAATCAAATTCTTACAATATTAAATATAAATAAAATTTAAACAAAATTTTGCCTTAAGGTCCAGTCATAGCGATAAGGAAAACGAATCAGGAAAAATTTTCAAGTTGAATAAAATCTTTTTTTTTCTTTCGATTTAAAAGACAATTTTTAGATCAATCGATTGCAAATCACTCAAAGAATTTTTTAGGGCCAGAAAATGTATAATTGAACAAATAATATTTTTTGTAAGAAATATATTTTTTTAGTTTCCTGATGCAATTTAATTTTTGATGTCATCCAATTGAAATTTCTGCAAAAATGAAACAAATCGTTCCAATTGTTTGGATTCCATTTTCCATGTATTCCACTGACAAACTCACAGCAGATTTTTTTTCGTGTGCATTGCATAAGGAAAAGCAGTTGCTGGTTGTTATGTGGCTATTGTACTACCAGATAGCAACCATCTGTTTGATAGAGTTTGCAGATGTTTGTAGAAAAACCAAAAGACGATTTCATGACAAAGAGTCTAAGGGGCCAGTTATAGGGATCAGGAAAAATTTTCAAATGGAATAATAACTATGTTTTCGTTATAATTGAATAACAAATGTTATACGAATCAATAGTAAACAGCCCAGAGAATTTGTTTTGTCAAGAAAATGTTCAATTGAACAAATACTTTGCCGTAAAATTGTATTTTTCTATTTTCCTGATGGATTTGGAACAGGAAAATAGAAAAATACCAATTAAACACATTGTTCTACATATTATAAATTTTTTGGGCACAAAAAATTCTTTGAGTGATTTGCCATCGATTGGTATAACATTTGTTATTTAATTGCAACGAAAACATAGTTATTATTCCATTTGAAAATTTTTCCTGATTCGTTTTCCTGATCGCTTTAAACGGGCCCATAATAGCGCTGATTATCTGAAACATGTTGCGAGAAACATAGCGCTGATTATCTGAAACATGTTGCGAGAAAATGCTATTCAGTCTTCCTTTTCACAGTATTCACAGAGTGCAGTATCACTTAAGCCTAACACGTTTAAATCCTTGGCAAGATAAATGCACTGCGGCAACGCCATTATGCTTCCCTCATTCTTTTCTGCTGCGGGATGTCAGAAATGTTGCAGATTTCGTATTGACGTTGGGGACCATATTTTTGGTCTGTCTGGATCCAATGGAGCCATGTTATTTATGGTTCTATTCTTGGCAGATCCAATCGTTAGTTGAAGCCTTTACTGAGGACCGCAGTAGACCAAGCGCCACGCCGCACCGGTTAAGTTCCTGAGAATGCTGTCTGAGATCCTTTCCTTGCAAGTCATGGACGATTTCATTTCCAGTTATACCGTGATGGCCTCAAACGAACTCAAAGAGGAAGGTGCCTAGTCTTTAGATGTTTTTGAAAACTACTTCAAGTTCTATTGAAATGAAGGCCTGGCAACTTTGTAATAGAAAGCCATTTGCAGTTTGGGACTATTGGAATGAAGTACAACTTCATTGCATTTGGAGTATCGCTTAACTTGGGGTAGTTCACTACTAATTTTGAAACAATTTCATATAATATCTTGTACTAAGCTAAGAATTGTTTGTTTTTGCTTTGGCGAACGTCAACCTGGTACAATTAATTGATTTTTTTGACATAGCATATCCCTGTGTAAGATGATCTGTCCCCGACATATTGTGGGTAAGATTTACTTATTGGTACTTATATTTGAGTTTGTTAGATATTTTGATTTCATTTTAAAAAAAAAATTCCAGCTTTTTGTAGCTTCCCAGTGGGGGTTCACCTTTCGAAAAATCTATTTTTTTATCCTAAGCTCACTAGCAGATTCCGTTTTGTCTTCCAATTTGCGAAGCTATTTATTATTGCTTGAAAGGAAGCGGGACTATGGGAAAGTTTTTTTTTTTATGGTTAATTTGAAGTTTTATAAAGATAAGAGAGATTGAAATTTTTGCTACGGCTGAGCTTTTACCATGATTTCCACTGACCCGTACGTACGTTGGTCGATTCAAAAGACTAGTCGGAAATGGCATGTAAATAGTTTCCATAAGGTCTAAGTCATTCTCTCTTTAGCAAAAACGAGTTGTTCATACCTTGTGGGAGAGCATCTCAAATTTTTACTTTGAAACTTGATTGCTCAGAACTCATTGTTTAAATAAATTTGAAGTAAAATGCTGGTTAAAAAACAAAAAAAAAGTCGGAGCTTTCAAAAACACGTGGTAATAAGTGACTTAGTTGATATTAATTAATTTATCATTATTTATTTATCATTTTTTTTTTTAATTTTTATAAAATAGCCCCTCCCGCCTAAGCGTACGAGACAGACCTCTCCCTCCCATACGATTTTTTTCTTGTCTTCTCTTAACTTATCTGTCTTGAGCATTTGTCGCATCTAATACAAAACACCGTGCTTAAGAGTTCATCGCCTCTTTATCACACACTTCAAGCATATTATAATAAATGGCACCGTTGTTAAGTGATATGCATAGGTTTTGAACATTAGGACTTTGGAACAAAACCCGTCCGGCGTTGCTCGGGTTTAAATTATTATTTGAAGCTTTGTTTACACAAAATTGAAAAAAAAAATCCAAAAAATTTCAGAAACACCAACTAGGCTAATCTGAAGATTACCTAAAAGATTTTAGGTCCAGTGCCAATATAGTCATGAAATATAGTCTATCTTATTTAAGGAAAATGTAGCATAAAGTGGGATTATGGGATGATAGGGTGGGAGGGATACATTTTTTTCAATGTAATCCTGATAAGTGAAGCACAACAAAGCATCGATCTAAAATGAAAAATAACTTCTTACAATATTAAATGGTTTCAGGCACCCATGCAATGCCACACAGTACCCGCTCGTTACAAATAAATGCTGCCGATTCCACGACTGAAGTTAATATAGCAAATTCCAGCATAAGACAATTTAATTTGGTACAGCAATTCAATCAACAAAATCTACCACACAATTCTGCTCCAAATAATATGTGCTACCCGTCCAATACTATGAACGCCTATATGGCACATCTCAAACAACAATCGGAGCAATCTTATCTTGTTTCTGGAACATGTATGAGCAGTAAAACTAACTTACCTTAGCGATCCTCGGAGTAATTTATATAATTTGAATGAATAAATCATTTTTTGGCTAATTTTTTTTTAAATTTACTTATTCTTATAGAACTTATAGAGCATTTTAAGTACTAGAATAGTCATTAACGGTTACATAACTCTCACTTTTCTTGATTTTTAATCACTTTATTTTCCATTTTTATTTTGTGTGTATATGTTGTGTTTCTAACCTTTTTGGTTTTTTAACATATTTTCTTATTTATGTTTAAATGTGCCATGGACATGTATTTCAATTAATTATACCAACTCATGCCATTGAAAAAAATGCAATATCTTGAATGATGAAATGTCTTCAAAAATTCATTTTTCAAAACTAACTCTTCAAGGGCTGGCAGATATCCGCTATTAAACTTTTAGTCGCTGTTTAATTTTAAAGTTATTGCCACATGTATTTTTGTTTGTTTTTTGTTTTATTTAAAAAGCGGAATTCTTGAAGCTCCACATTTTTGACATGTTCATTTATTTAGGTACTTGAGATCGGTATTTTTCAACACTCACGTCTTTGGCTCGATTTCAGCGATCAATATTAATGCTTGAAATATGATAGCGCTCTAGCTTCTTTTCGCTGATACGTTTTTGATTTTAGCAAAAGAAAGTAAATGGGCAGGTTCAAGAACTTAATCCGATAGATGGCTATCTTGGATACCCATATTTTCGATACCATTTTGAAAGATTCAGATGTTCTCCTTCGTTGCAAATAGATTAGAATTATTTTTTTTTCGATTTTTCTTGCAAACTTAAATGACTCTGCCTCTGATAAAAAAAAATTAATAAGGTGGCGCAACTGATCGAGGAGCCCCTGGGCCTAGCGCATTTCTCTCAACCATTCCTTGTGAGGGAATGGAGGGGACCTACAATTCTTCGCCGGTTCCGAACGGCTTTTTGTGAAAGCGCTTTTCATGGCAATGAATCTACTAACGGATGACTTGCCAATTCCTAGCGAAAGGCGATACTCGTGGAAAAAAATTTTTGACTCCGCTAAGATTCAAACTTCGAACCTCTGGGTTAGCAGGTGGACATGCTAAACATGACGCCACGGATACCACGCTGATACTGAAATAAATGCACGCAAAAATAAAAAACTGACAAACTGAACAACTTGCTTTTAGTTCGAACCACGTTATGTTATCTTTTTCATGATCCAATGAAATATAGAACCAAAAGTGTTATTGTGATAGGATGTATGGGTTTCCTATAGTTGAACTCACAAACGTCAGACAAAACCAAAGCTAAAGCGTTATTGTGTTTCAGACGCCTCACCACCACTGTGGCACCACACCATTTCTTTTTTATACTTAAGAAAGACGCATTGACTGCTTACAACTATTATAAAATTGGCGCGAAATTAAGTGCCGATTTTTGTCTGTAACTTTTTTCTCTGACGATTAATTTTTGTATTCAATTCAATTCATGAGTTTAAAAATAGTGCTCATACGCCACAGTAGCTTAGGTCAAATAAACTCATTGCAAATAGATGAGGATAGCCGGAAACATGAAAATCACTTCAAATCATTGAAACGTAATGACGGTATAAGAAGAATTTTATATTCCTCCAAATTTCGTTGAAAATGCCATTCACTTGAAGCATCGAAGTACTATTCCTTGACAAGTTTTTTTACGGGAAGTACCCATTTTGCAACCGTGGCGTTATGATTTAAGTGTTAATATTACGTAGGAGCCTCAAAAACGAATGTCAAGAACATCCAATTGCTTTTCCAATGGTATCATCCATCGCCAAGGATTCTTTCTAGAGTTCTATTACCATGAATAGAGCTTTGTCATTGAGCCGATTAGAATCCAATAACAGGTGTTATTTTGATATTCAAAGAAAAATGGCATATTTTGAGATAGATTATCAAATTATAAATGTCATTAATAATTGAAAACAAAATCAGCCAAATGGTAGCCACTGCTACGTTTACAGAACAATATCCCTTTCATGAAATTTTCGATTACCAAAATCGCAAACGGCTACTGTAGTTTTCTGCTGATTTCGAACGTTTAACCGAGAAAACTCTTTTCATGAAAATGAATCTGCAATCGGAGGTCTTGCAAATTCCACGAAAGGCGATACGCGTACTCGTATGTCAAAAACATACGAGTAAAAAAAACATTATTGGCTTCTGTTGGAATTCAAACCACGAACCTTTTGCGTAACAAACAAGCATGCTTACCATCACGCCACGGGTACCATAGCCCTCAATAACTTCACGAATTCCATATTTAAGGTCTTGATTCGACGCTGGGCTGTTGGTGTGGCTTTGAATGAAGAAGTCACAACCTCACAACGTGTTAGATCACAAGATCTCTGTGTCCAGTGATCACCTCTTTGTGTGATAACGGACCATGTTAGCTTTTCCCGTAAAAGGTCGATGGTTTTGTTTCTTATATGGCACTTAGAGCCGTCTTGTTCAGAAAAAAAGGTTAAAAAAAAACAATATCCAATTACGGCAAAAAGAACTATTATCATCTCTCGATGCGTAATCCTTACACTCTGTAAGTGTTGCTCCAGCCTCATTTTATAGTAGAAATAGGAAGGTTCAATCATAATCCGCAGCAAACAGTTACACGAGGATGGAGATGTTTTGCAACAAAAAATATTGGGCTTTCCGAGTTGACGCCACACCTAGGTAAAAATGAGCCTGATCAGTTCAGTCAAGTTGATTTTTCGATGAAACGGTGTAGGTTCTACTTATCAAAGGTCAATAAATTACATCTTCAAAAGTGACATATCATGAAAAAGCGGGTTGTTCAAAATGACACCTCTTGGAAAACAATCGTATTAAAAAATTAGCTTAGAATATTCTTAGACAACTGTCCAGCTAAACGGTGTCTAAGGAGTTGGATTTCGTATTTAAAAATGCATTCCAACAGCTATCTAAACAGCCCCTCAAACTGTCAACTTTGAACGAAAAATTAAATGGTGGCGTTCATGATGTATCCGTGCAGTACAATTTTTTGTGTTTTGATACACGAGTACAACAACTAAAAGGCTCTAAAGCAGTGTGGCGTAGGACTTGAACTAGACCAAAAAAACAGCTGATTTGACTTTGTTTTACAGCTTTTCCAAGTCTCATAAAATAATGAAATGTAAAATAAGATAAATAGGGTGGCGCAACAGAGCAAGGAGCCCCTGGGCCTAGCGCATTTCTCACAACCATGCCTTGTGAGGGAATGGAGGGGACCTACAATTTTTCGCCGGTTCCGAACGGCTAATTGAGAATGCGCTTTTCATGGCAATGAATTTACTAACGGAGGACTTGCCAATTCCTTGCGAAAGGCGATACTCGTGGAAAAACATTTTTGCATTTTGCCTCTGCTGGGATTCGAACCTCGAACCTCTGGGTTAGCAGGGGGACATGCTAACCATTACGCCACGGTAATGAAATGTGTTCAATTTATAAATGAAATTGTTGAAAGTAGTGTTTTTGCATTTCAAACTACTTAATTTTTTCGATCTTAACACTCTCAACAGTGTTTTATAACATGTTCTACAAAATTATATTTTGTTGTATCAAATGTCACTTTAGCCACAGCTTAGACAACTAATCTCGGTGTCTAAAGTTAGACATTCCTTAGACAGCGGTGAAAGTGTTTATAAATACGATTTGGAGTTGAACACTATATTATAAGAGCTGTCCATAGTTAGACATACTTTGGAATGGGATTATAAATACGACTGTTAGTATTTTTGCTCCATCCCTTGCAAGTGTAAAGGTTGAGAGAAAATTCTAAAAGCATCTCCTTCTCCGAGTTCGTTGGTTTACGAAGAAAGAAAGTGCCTAGATTCCAAATGCATCTGAAAGATGGGAAGCTAACCTTTTATGTGATCTTTGGACTATTATGTCTTAAAAAAAAAATGATTAAGAATAGTTTATCGACTCATGGGGTATTTTTTTTTGTTTCACCTTTTTAGTGCAATTCTTTTAAGTTACATCGTGCAGCTTGTTTTTAATATACACGTAATATAACAAGTTTATTTCATGACAATTTTTCGAATTGCAACTTACATACAAATATGGATTTGCAAAAAAAATACACAATGAATTTGCTCAAAAGCTTTATATTTTAAGAGGTTTTGTTTTACTGATCAAATAAACTAACCACTTTCTTCAGCTTTTTTTAATAACAGTAATAAAGTATGAAAATCTTGAACACCTGGTCTTACAAAAATCGAGCCTAAGTTATATTCTTAAAACTTTTACCAGCAAATTACTATTTAATGAATGGCATTTGCTCTGTGTAATATTAAAATTCACCAAAGCTCACTGTGCACTATTGTGATATATTCTTCTTAAATTTAAAAACTTATTAGTTTTTTTTTCAAAATTCTTTGATAAAATAAATCGAATAGTAGCCACGATTAAATAAATGTTTTTTAGAATGTAGATGTACATATGGTATTAATATATTTTCAAACTTAAACCAAATACTAAACTAAAAACCAACTAACAACTGTAAAGATAAGTTCAAATGAATAACTTGTAAACTAGACTAGGTAAGTATATGAATAAATGTAAATATTTTTAAAAATGTGCTTATTTGTGAAGCCAAAGTAATTATGGCTGTGAAAGTAGACATATAAAATATAGAGTCTCTGAATTATGACTTTTGATATTATCTAAATTATACCAGACTCATGAGTGAATTTGAAATTATTTTTTTGTAAAAAATACCCTGAACTATTGTGTTATCGTGATCAATGCATGTACATATTCTCGCCCTGTAATTTAACAGTAGAAAAGATGCTTTTGCAAACAATTTTATTTTTGTCCTTTTTCTGTGCACTATTGCTAAATCGAAAAAAACATAATCAAAGTTTCACTGTACTATGTTATTTGAGAGCCAAAAAAAACATTTTCTATATGATTTCATGTGAAACATTGAATAATATAATATTTCATGAGGAAAAAATTTGTAATAATACACAATTTTAATAAAATAAGATGTATAGTTGTAAATAAAATTATAATTTCTGCTCCGATAACGTAGAGCTTTTGTGAATAGTTATTGACAACAAATCCGACAATGTGAATGTTAGCAATATCAGACCAGCGAACATCCAAAGTCTCTCCAATTGATTGTTTTGTGTGAACCACGCTAATGCCAAATTAGTTCAGTTTCTTTGCTTTTCTTGTATTTCTTCACAGAAACATTCGCTATCGAATTAATACTTTGTTGGACCTCCTCATATTTTATTACAGTTTCAAATTAATGATTTTCAATGAACGTATCCGGATAGCTTTTTGTTGAGGTTTATGTGTTAAATATATAGCAGAGATACACACAAACTCATTTTACCAAAAAGTTTTTTAAAGGCATACGAAAATTTTTGGTATTACTCTTTAAACAATCAGCTGATAGCTCATTCACTTTTGTTTATCTATTAATGTTAAATATTATGAATGTGATAATCTGGAGTATTTTAGAACCAAGACCAGTTCCGGATAAGTACATTTTTTTTTAATTTGCTATGGTCAAATTGGAGGTGAAAAAGATAAAAAACTTAAATATTTAAACACTTATTTATTGCAAATAACAAAACTTGTACAAACCGTTACAATCCAACAATGAATATAGTAAATAAGATCAATCGTTTCTTTTTTTCGTAAGGAAAAATTTATTATACAAGGCCTTGCCTACATAAATGTATGTTTACTGTGAGTATTTTTGGATGTTGAATGTTGAACAATTTAATGAATATTTATGTTTGTGTAAAATTGTAAGATAACTATAAATAAAAAAAATATTTTGACCTTGGACTTTCATTGAAAATATATATACTTGGATTGAGCTGAGGTGAGAGTGGATGTGGAAGGTTGTAATTGTAGCTTATTTTACTTATATTTTTTTATACTTTCAATAATGTTTATATAGTTTGATTTTGTTTTATCGATGTAAACGTTCTTTTGTGCTTGTGTTGGCGTTTTTTGCCAACCACTAACACTTACATTAATGATGAAGAGCGTAGATAGGTGCGTTCATACATATGAGTTTGCTCTAAGCTCAGTACCGCTCAAGACTCTGAGATGCAAAAAAATAAAAAATAAAAATACCCAGGACATGAGTTAATAGAAGGGACTGGAATGGAATCGTATTTACCCAGGGTCTGATATATTCGGAGACCTAAGAAAATAACACATCAAATAACTTGATCATTAAAATCTAAAAAGTTGTCTTGTTGAGCAAGGTTAATAAGCAAAGCTTGTAACATTTTTCCATTAATTAATTTGTAATTATATTCCTTTATTTTTTTTTACTTTTAAGTTTTAAACTTAAATTTAATTTTATTTTAAAATCTTATTTTTTTATTCTTATTTTTTGTTTTGTTTTTTTTATTTTTATTTAACCAGACTGATGTGCCTTACTAAGAGGATCCTAAGGCGATGCACTTTCAATAAGTAGTCCTTCCTGAGACAAAATTAAGGAGCCATCGGTAGTTAGTATTTATTGTTGATTTTGTTTATTGTTCTAACCTTAGTGATGTAAGCCATTTTATTAACTATTTACTTCAAACCGAAATAAATGCTACTGTATACACATAAATCTGTAGTTATTTTCTGGGAACTTTTTTTCTTATAATGTCCTTCGTAGTTGGCAGTGCAGAAATGTTTCGGCATTCCATTGTACTTTGCTATTTCATAGAAGTTATTAGGCGTTTTTTATCATCTTTTATGTTGATCTGGATTAGCTTTTTCGAGTATTACGAAAGGCGTGCCTCTTAGATAACAGAGGTGAGTGGAAGTGTAATACAGAAACGTAACAAGAAAGAAGGAAAAGTGCGCCCAACTCAAAAGCAGAGCAAGGATGGCGGGTATAGGAACGTTTAGGAACGAGAAGAAATTTCTGTCCGTAGCTTGTAATGCAAACCTTAATATTCAAGAAACACGACAAAATAGCTTGAATAAGAGGGCTACCATCTGTACAATAGTCGCTCAAAGAAGGAGAGAAATACTTAGAAATTTCGTCCACCGATGTTTGTTTTCGATGCTCAAAGACAGCTTCTTGTGAATGACGATATTAAGTTTGAAGAAATTAGTGAGCATTAGTGAGAATTAGTTAGCAGCTAGGAAATTCAAAAAAAGTAAAGGAGCTGGTCCAGATACCATTTACCATATGAATTCTAGGAAAAGATGGGAGATATCGGGCTAAGGTGGCTCAAGATTCTCAAATCCTGGCATAAGAGAAGTGATAGTCTTGAGGGAGGAAAAGTAACATTCCACCAATGTAAAATGGTATGGGAGGTACACGAAATCGTTACCGTTCAATCAAGTTATTGTCCCAATCGTTGAGATAATTGAGCGCGTTTAAAAAGAATAGAAAGACTTTCTAGATATCAGTCAATATGCAATTAAGTGAACAACAGATGCAATCCGAAGTATAAAGATCCAAATGAAAATCTTTGTAGTTCCTTAGAATAGACCACAATGTCCTTCGCCGTGGGTCGTATACCTACAAATTGAAGAAAAAGAAAAGAAAAGCAGTCGCTTTATTTGAACGAAGTTTTAACAACGCGTGTTCATTCAGTTTTGAGAAATAACCCTTCAAGTTTTTTCCTCTGCCTCTTAGCCCAAAAACTGTTCAACAAATCTTCCAATATAAAAATCCTCCTTAAGTGCTAATTGCTGGTCGAAAAAGCTTTCGATCGATCGTGGCCTCCAAAAAAAGTGAAGTTCTACAGGCCTATGTATCGGTGACCACGAATATGTGTCCTATATAAGGTAAGATCTAGATCTGGGGCCGAATTACAGCTCACGATATCGAGTGAGTGAGTGGCAATAGAGATCGAGTGAGTGAGTAACCATTTTGGAATTACAGCATACGTAACCTCTCGTATCGTATTGCTCTTGAAAATTGTACTAGTATCATTGAATATTCACTAGTAAATTTCGAGTTTCTATTAATTCATAGATGTCGCTGGTGTCTTTTTATATGTAGTGTTTCCTATACACTACTGTCAAACTTCAATAAAAAAGGTGGCAAACAATATTGATTTTGTATTTTAATATTTATTGCATGAAACTTTGGCTAAATTCAATGCTGAAAAACTTTTACATAAATTTTACAATTTTCTTTTTGATGCTACTGCTGTGGCGTCTATCTTCTGTCTGGTTTCTTCTTTTCACTTCTGGCGGTATATCACATTCATCGATGTTCGGTGGTTAGCGCAGAAGCAAGTTTTCGTTCCCTGTTTCTCTACTGTGGCGTAAGTGAGGCGAATGAGCCGCCACAATCACTCCCCCCCGAGTTTCTTTCCGCAGGAAGATTGAATGTGACTTTTCGTTTATAAGTTCTTTGAGGTTTGTCCAAGACGGAACCCCAGTGGTGTGGTTGAACTTGTTGTGATGTTGTCGATTCAGTTTCAGTGTGATGTTCATCCTCGTCGTTTTTTGCAATGTACGCCGGTTTTATCCTTTCGATGGAAATGTTTTTCTCTTCTCCGTTGATGTCTAATTTGTATACTCGATCCGATACGCGTTGGATGATTTTGTAAGGCCCGATGTATGGTGCTTCCAAGGGTGCTTTTACATGATCACAACGGATGAATACGTGCGAACAAGTGTCTAGGTTCTTCAGTACGAATACGCGTGCTTTGTTGTGATGAGCAGTGGTGGTTGGCCTTAGACCACGCATGTATTCTCTGTGTTTCTCCACGAATATCTGAGGATCTGAAGGCATTTCGGCTGACACAAAGAATTCTCCGGGTACGCGTAAACATGTTCCGTACACTAGATCAGCAGGTGTAGCTTGTATGTCTTCTTTAAAGCTCGTTCTTAATCCCAGTAGTACTGTTGATAATATCTGAATCCAAGGTTTTGGTGAGCACATTAGAGCTGATTTTAGTGTACGATGCATTCTTTCGACGATTCCGTTGCACTGAGGATGGTAAGGAGTTGTTCTTGTTTTTCGTGCTCCGACGAGTTTAGCGAGTGCTGTGAACAGTGTCGATTCGAATTGTGTCCCCTGATCTGTTGTGATTTGAGTTGGAGTTCCGAAGTGTGCAATCCAGTGATCAAACAGTGCTGTGACCACGGTTTCTGCCGTCATATCCTTTATTGGTACGGCAACAGGCCAGCGAGTGAACCGATCAATAATTGTCAGACAGTATTGATAGTCACCCACTTTCGGTAGAAAAATGATGTCAAGGTGTATGTGATTGAATCTGTTGTCTGGTGCTTCTAAGTGGTTAGGTTTTAGTTTGTTATGTCGATGTATTTTGGCTCTTTGGCATGCCAGGCATTCTCGAGACCAATTTGTGGCATCTTTGCGGATTCCAGGCCACGTATATTTATGGCGAAGTTTGTTTGACGTAGTTTTTCGGCCAGGGTGTGATAAGTTATGTATCGACTCGAACGCAGCTCTTCGAAGAGATTTTGGTATATATGGTTTTACGATACCTGATGCGATGTCACAATAAATTTCCGAGTCCTCAGTGGAGAGTTTCTGAAGTTTTAGCGATGTTGAATTTTTGATCAGATCAACCAGTTCTTCATCTTTTTGTTGTTCTTGTTGGATTGTTAGAGGTGAAAGGACCGTCGGCATGTCAATGGCATTAATTCGCGAAAGTGCGTCTGCAACTACGTTTTCGTCGCCTTTTACGTACACTATGTCCGTGGAAAGTTGAGATATAAAATCCAGTTGTCAAAGTTGCCGATCAGACGCTTTTTTTGGCTTTTGCTTGAACGCATAAATTAGTGGTTTATGGTCGGTTTTAATGATGAATCTACGACAGTCGAGTAAGTGATGGAAAAACTTGGCAGCAGCGAAGATGGCTAGCAATTCCCTGTCGTAAGTGCTGTATCTTTTTTCGGTGTCACTGAGCTTCCTGGAGAAAAATCCTATGGGTTTCCAGGTATCACCTTCTAGTTGCTCGAGTTTTGCTCCGATGGCTGTAGATGAAGCATCTGTGGTGAGTGCCATTGGTTCCGTGGAAGATGGAAATGTAAGCAGAGTTGCTGCAGCAAGTTCACGTTTACATGCCTCGAAAGATTCGTCAGCTTCTGGATTCCAGATGATTTTCGTTCTGTCGTTTTTTATTGACTGCTTTAGGTAGCTATTAAGAGGAAGCATCAATTTAGCTGCCTCGGGAATGCTTCGTCTGTAGTAGTTGATCATGCCAAGGAATCTGCGAAGCTCGCAAACGGTCTCTGGTTTTGGAAACTCACTGATTGCTTTGATACGTTCGTTGGTTGGAGTGTAACCGTCTTTGTTGACTGTGTAGCCGAGAAAGTCGATCTCTTCCTGGTCGAAAAAACACTTTTTAACATTGATGATGAGGTTGTGCTCTTTTAATCTCTCGAGAACTAGACGGACATGTTCGAGGTGTTGTTCTTTGTTGTCAGAGAAGATGAGAATGTCATCAATGTAAACGAACACGAAGTCCATGTTTCTGAAGATTTCGTCGATGTAACGTTGCCATGACTGACTCGCGTTCTTAAGACCATATGGCATTCCAAGATATTCATACAACCCCCAGGGGGTGATTATCGCCGTCTTCTCGATGTCATCCGGATGTACCATTAGCTGAAGGTAAGCCTTTTCGAGGTCAAGTTTTGTGAATCTCTTTTTTTCTTTTAACAGCGGGAAAAGATCTTGAATCAAAGGTGGAGGATAGTTGTCCCGTTCAGTGATGTTGTTTAGACTCCTGTAGTCACCGCACATTCTCCAGGTGTTGTCTTTCTTTCGAGTTAAATGTATTGGGCTGGAATATTTGCTGCTGGAAGGTCTGATGATGCCGACTTCGAGAAGTTGTTTAAGTTGCGCTTTTGCTGCTGTTGCTTTTTCTCCTGCAAGTTTGCGAGCCCGTGCGGTAACTGGTATTCCATTAGTTACAATCCTATGAGCGAAAGTTGATGTTTTAAGGAACGGCTTACCTATCGGTCGCGTAACCTCCACGTACTGTTTTAGTAGTTCTGAGTATATTTTTGGCAAATCCGAGTGTATGGTCGAAATGCCGTAATATTTTGTCTCGATGGCTTGTCCTTTCGACGAAAGTTGAGTTATTGGGTCGATCAGCTGTTTATTCTTGAGGTCTATTAAGAGATTGTAATGCGCGAGGAAGTCTGCCCCAATTATGGCTGTATCCACGTCGGCAATGATGAAATCCCACGAAAAGTCTCGGCGTAAATTAAGCTCCAAGTTTATAACTGTTGTGCCATATGTTTTGATTTGTGTTGAATTCGCTGCATATAGCATTAGTTTATCGACTTCACGGTCTTTTCGAAATTGTCTTGCCGGTAAAATGGAAACGACAGATCCAGAGTCAATAAGGAATTTGTTGTGTGTTGCGTTGTCGAAAATATGGAGTCGGAGCTCTTTTTTAAATTGGAAGTCACTATCATCCACCGCTCCTAGTGATGACAGTGACTTCAGTTTTCCTGTTGCTTTAGGAAAGCTGACGCCTGTGTACATGGCAGTGTACATTTTCGTGCTTCAGTTCCAAACTTCTGATGAAAATAACAGATGCCATTCCGAGTGGGTGTTGCGGATCTTCCCCGTGGGCGATGCTGGACCTTAGCTTGCTGCTGGAACTGTTGCTGTTCGAATTGTTTTCGCTGCACATATTGATTCTGCAACTGTTGTTGTGTACCTTGTTGCTGGATTTTTAGTTCTTCGATTTCTTTCAAACACGTTTTTAGTGTTTGTTGTAATTCCAACAGCTTGAGTTCGATGCTTGCCGTGCTGGGAGATGAAAATGGTCGATTAGAGGTGGCCATGACCTGATGGCTTGGAACCAGCTCGACAAAACGATCTGCGAATTCTGCAACTGTTTCCAAAGGGAGTTTGCTGGTGGTGATGAGGTGCGGTTTTACCTCTGAAGGAAGCCTCTCCATCCACAGCTGTTGCAGAACGCTGTCATCGACGGCACCATCAGCCAATTCACGCATCTTCCGCAGCAATTGAGATGGCGTTTTTCCAGCAAGTGTCGTCTCACTCAGAAGCTTTTGGACTTGCTTTTGTCTAGAATCTGAGAGGCGTGAGATGACTGCCATTTTTAATGTTAAATACTTATCTGTTTTTGGTTCCTGACGAATCACATCGGCGAGTTGCTCCAGCGTATTTGGATCCAATGCTTTTACGACGTTGTGGTACTTGCTCGTATCATCCACGGTTCCTGTTGTGCTGAACTCAGCCTCGACCACATAGAACCATAGATCTGGCCTCTCCTTGTTGAAAGGTGGTAACTTGGGTCTGTCAGCTCTGTGTGCAGGTTGTTGAACGACACCATTCAATGCCATCAGTTGTTGCTGCAAAGCGAGTAAACCTTGGTTGCCAGAGACACACGGTGTACTTGTGGTTCCCGACTCTACGCGGACTTGGTTGCTTCCATTCACGTTGCCAGAATCTTCCGACCATTGGTTCTTGTGTTGATTTTTTTCGATGGTTGATGTGGGAGGCTTTGGAACCGAACTGATAGGGCTTGCAAACATTGGATGACCATCTTGATAGCCTAGTACATCACCTTCCTCGAGATCGAGAAGGCTGACATTAGAGCCGGGCTTTTTTGGTGAGTGATCTACGACCATTATTAGATGTTTTGTTGGCGATAAATATTTCTTCAGAAACAAATTAACCCTTTTTGGTCTTCTGAGAAAATGCCGGGAGAAAAAGAAAATGGCTGCCGCTTTGTGCGCTTTTCTCGCCGGGACGTGTTGTTTGACCACCTATCACGTCGGAGTCACCAATTTGTAGTGTTTCCTATACACTACTGTCAAACTTCAATAAAAAAGGTGGCAAACAATATTGATTTTGTATTTTAATATTTATTGCATGAAACTTTGGCTAAATTCAATGCTGAAAAAACTTTTACATAAATTTTACAATTTTCTTTTTGATGCTACTGCTGTGGCGTCTATCTTCTGTCTGGTTTCTTCTTTTCACTTCTGGCGGTATATCACATTCATCGATGTTCGGTGGTTAGCGCAGAAGCAAGTTTTCGTTCCCTGTTTCTCTACTGTGGCGTAAGTGAGGCGAATGAGCCGCCACATATACTTATTTCATTATTTTTTGGTAGATAAAATTCATGCCTTTGTAGAAAAAAGACAATATTTAGTAAGAATTTCGGAAAATTTAAACATAAAATACACTCGGATGGTGTTATTAAATGAAATATTGATAATAGATGGTTTCGATAGTCTTTCATGTATGAATTAGAGAGCACTTTATGCATCGAATGAAATTCCGATCGATAACTGATGAGACAATGCCGAATTGTGGTACTAGATGACTCGATATCGTGAGCGGTAATGCCAAATTCCCATAATTCCGATACGACTTAGTCGATAGCGTGTGCCGTAATTCGGCCCCTGGAGACTCTGAAGCAGTACAAGTCATAGTAGGTGTACGGCAAGGAGCGGTACTAAGTCCTTTGTTCTTTACTACATTCCTTGACTATCTGCTGGAATATAAAATTTACAAAGAAGAAAAGAACACCAAGAACTCTTTGCTGACAATAGAGCCTTAATAAAGAATGATCCTACATCTGTGAGGGAAGTTTTTTTTATTTAGAAGGCAGTGGGTTAACTTCCACAGACACACTCTGGTCAAGACAAATGCAACGAAATCTGCATATTTTTGGTCTCAAACATGGAAAAAAAATCAAAGCCAGGTGGCATGTCGACACATTTTCAAATAACGTGGAATACCACATGGGTTGATCCCTTGTATCAAGCGGATATCGGAGAATTGTAATGAATTCTTGATCACGATCCTAGTGGAACCGTTGAAAGCGAAATGGGGAACTACTAACAATTTCACATATCTATGACCACCTCTTTTACTAATACGTTAGAGTTTTTGATCGTTGTATTCGTTATATATTTATGAGTTAGTACTAAAAAGTACTCCTCAATCATCAATTGTCATACGGCTTGTGAAGAAGAAAGAAAAATTTTCAAGGTGTAACGTATTATAAATTCCAACATGGCCACTCTCAACGGAAGTGCTTCTTTCCGAGAACAACTGCTGGCGACTAGCGGAACTACAATCAAAAAAAGTATAGTAAAAAACAAACGTCAACCTGACATTTCATGGTTTTGTTTTGATTTCTATTCTGTATTGTGTCTGGTAAACGTTTAGAGAAAACAATTTACTTAATTTTAAAGAAATAAAGTACAGATTACAAAAACTCCTGCAAAATGTCTCTAGCCGATGAACTCTTGGCTGATCTCGAAGAAAATGACAACGATGATTTAAATGAATCCATTAAAGAAGAAATGGACGATTACGATGAGGCCACGGCAGAGATATCTGAAAAATTCCTCAAGCCGTCGGCGAAGCCCGTCGAAGTTGATGTCAAGGTTCAATCTATTCGTGAATTGTGTAAACTTCGTGATTCAGAGAGATTGCAGAATATTCTTAAACAAATTGAAGACTATGCTTCAAGACAGAGGTCGTCTGCCGAAATGGTAGGCAATGTTGAATCAGATCCTGAATATAGACTCATTGTTGAAGCCAATGCTATTGCTGTGGAAATTGACAATGAAATTTGTAAGTAGTTATGACAATTGTCCAAAGAAGGCTTCAACAGAGTTTTTTTTTCTTTCTTTTTCAAAAGCTATAATTCACAAATTCACCAAAGACAAGTATCAGAAGAGGTTTCCTGAGTTGGACTCTTTGATCGTGGGTGAAATGGAATACCTTCTAGCTGTTCGAGAACTGGGTAATGAATTGGACCAAGTGAAAAACAACGAAAAGCTGCAAGCTATCCTCACACAGGCCACTATTATGATAGTGTCTGTTACTGCTTCCACGACTCAAGGGTTTGTAATCTGCTAAGCTTAATTACTCAGGAAAAAATAACCTCTTTTTTTCTTAGGACAAATTTGACACCGAATGAGAAGGCACAAATTGACGAGGCATGCGAGATGGCTTTTCAATTAAATAATTACAAATCAAAGATATATGAATACGTCGAGAGTCGAATGACTTTTATTGCTCCAAACCTGTCTATGATTATTGGTAAAGTTGATGTCTTGATTTAATCTACGCAAACTGTTGTACGTAAACTTTTTCCCAGGTGCATCTACGGCAGCAAAAATTCTTGGTATTGCTGGTGGTCTAACTAAACTTTCCAAGATGCCAGCTTGTAACGTTCAAGTTCTTGGTTCTGAGAAGAAAACACTATCCGGCTTCTCAAAGACGCAGATGTTGCCACACACGGGATACATTTACTACTCGCAGATAGTTCAGGACAATCCACCAGTAAGTTTTTTGTGGTTTCTCAAAACCTATTCGATCTCTAACCTCTTGTTCTGATTCGATAGGACGTTCGTCGCAAGGCCGCTCGCTTGGTAGCTGCCAAAAGTGTTCTCGCTGCCAGAGTCGATGCCTGCCACGAAAGTGTTCACGGAGAAATCGGTTTGCGTTTCAAAGAAGACATTGAGAAGAAATTAGACAAACTCCAAGAACCACCACCAGTGAAATTTATAAAGCCCCTACCCAAACCCATCGAAGGCAGCAAGAAGAAGCGTGGTGGTAAACGAGTGCGTAAAATGAAGGAAAGATACGCGCTCACAGAGTTTAGGAAACATGCTAACCGCATGAATTTCGGTGATGTAAGTTCAACACTTTCTACTTTAGCACAATCCAAAATTTGACATTGGTCATCCTTTTAGATTGAGGAAGACGCTTACCAAGGTGATCTTGGCTACACTCGTGGTACAATTGGCAAAACAGGCACAGGACGCATCCGTCTACCCCAAGTCGATGAGAAAACAAAAGTGCGCATCAGCAAGACTCTTCAAAAGAATTTACAAAAACAGCAAGTCTATGGAGGCAGCACAACCGTCAAACGTCAAATATCTGGTACAGCCTCGAGTGTTGCTTTCACTCCATTGCAAGGCCTTGAAATTGTAAATCCCCAAGCTGCAGAAAGATCTATCTCCGAAATGAACGCAAAATACTTCTCCAACACTTCCGGTTTCCTGTCTGTTGGCAAAAGAACTACTTAAATATTTAATTTCTGTTTTATTTGCAAAATTCTAAAGAGAAATACACAATTCGCATTTATAAAAAAAAGCCACAGACTCGTTGATGAAAAGAAAACAATAAAAATACATTCTTCATATATTTTGTTGTGAGATTAGGTCTCCTTTTGTCTTTGAGCTGAAAATCTAATTCTAATTCATGGAATGAGGCACGAAACAATCAACAAACTAATGTGTTAACTCAATTTGCCGATTTCAAACTTCCGTTTTATCACTTCGAGCGAATTGTTTAGGAAGACAGCGATGATGCCGGCGACAGTGAAAACACCTCCAATGATGGAGCAGCAGTTAGTGGCAAAGTGGCCAAAGGATCTAGAAGAAGAGTGGTAATGTTTACTTTTCCTTTCGTCTGGTTGCCAGTCAATTGAACTCACCTGGACTTTTCTTCATATTTGACCATAAGAGGAGACAGTTCGTATGAGAAAAAGATGCCAGGCATGCCACGCTCCTTGTCGGTTAGGTCCTTTCTGTAGCGCGTCACTGAGAACTGGTTGGTGTGGATAGGAGGCTTGTTCAGTTTGACGTACATTGTCGGAACGATTTTCAAATAGTAGTTGTACATTTCGCTTTTCGTTGCTGTAAACAAATTGGAAGATGTTAAGAGATTAGATTTGGAAGAAAAACAACAAAAAAATGGGCTCAACCGGGATTTGAACCCGGGACCTCTCGCACCCAAAGCGAGAATCATACCCCTAGACCATTGAGCCGCTTACCGACTTCACCATTAAAATGATTCAAAACAAATATCAACAAAAACCACATTCCTCTTCACACTCAGATGGCAACACAATCGACAAGTTCTATAAAACGTCACTTTTCATCTGTCAAATGTCTGTGTGAGAAATTTCATATAAAAAATTACATGGCAGTCGCTGTCGTGGTCGAAGTCCGTAAAAAATTATAAATAAAAATTCCAGTGTTTTCCTTCGCAAAGAGGTTTGTTTTCTTTTACTTTTTTCCTTTTAGAGCACCTCCTCAAGTCGGTTTGACTATTTATTTAGAATTTCCAGAAGACAAAATGCCAATGCCAAGTGGAGTTTATGGCCATCAGGGTCCCTCATGTTTTGATAAAATGAAGACAGGATTTACAATTGGATTTTGTGTTGGCATGGCCAGTGGAGCACTTTTCGGAGGTTTCTCAGCTCTAAGGTAATTATAGAACTTAATGCAATGCTTTACGCTGCAAGAATAGAATTTCTAATTATATAACACCCGGCAAAGCGAAGCGCTTTCCTTATCTATTTCGGGTTCCCATATAATCGAATTTGTATTCTTCCTCACAGATACGGTCTCCGTGGACGGGAATTGATCAACAATGTTGGAAAAGTCATGCTGCAGGGTGGCGGTACTTTTGGAACATTTATGGCAATCGGCACAGGTATTCGCTGTTAGCGTGGTACAGAGTATGAGGAGAAAAATAAAATCGATGCCACATGGGATGGTTGGAGGATTACAATGTACCTAGCGGCTTTCTTTAGTTTATTTTCTCCCACTTATTAAGTTTAGATTTTTTTTTTATTTGAAGCTAATAAAAATTAAGTAGGAGTAGAAGATGGTACTTTGTTTGAGATAATCGGGATGGTGTAAGTGTAATGCTTCTGGTTGAGTATCTCTTCATAATTCAATATTACTTTCGGCGCAACTAGCTTAAGCAATATAATTTTAGGACTGGAAAGTTTCAAACGATCTTTTCTTATCAGATCACAAGGATAATTGAGTTTGCATTAGATGTACCTCTAAGTCGTGAAAATGCTCTTAGAAGAAACTTTAGGTCCGTATTATGAGTAGCGAATCGAACGTTCGACTGGAAGCGAATGTTTTAGAGAAACTCATTTATTGGGTTATTATCATTAAACTTCGTCCATTATCTTATCTGACATACCTCGAATGTCAAAAAAAAAAAATTTCTACAAAGTTTTTGTTTCTACAACCTATGATACCGTTATAAAAGAAGCTCGCAAAAATATTCGCTTCCAATCGAACGTTCGATTCGCTACTCATAATAGGGACCTTAGAAAAGCAAACTGGGTCAATATAGAGATAATCTCATAACAGGAGCTATAGCAGCCACCAGAGAACCAAAAAACTATCTCAAACTTGAAAACGCAATGGGCGGGTTCAACAGGACATTGCTTGATGCTTTCGAATCAAGCTGTCTCTTTAGAAAACAGTTGCCCTTTAAGGCAAACAAAATTAGGAGAACAAAGAAAAATGTAAGGAGATTTTTCAGCAATGCGAAAAGTAATCACCCCTGTCACAAGGCCCGTCCTGACAACTTCGGAGTACGAACGACAAAAAGAAAGGACTACAAACATCTTAGTAATGAACGATTTGCAACAAATATTTAGAATTTTTTTTAAAACTTTACTAATACCTACACATTTAGTCGTTTCAAACCATTCACTACAAGGTCTTCTATGATGCTTCCTTTTTGGAATTCGTAGTCCGAAATTGTTACACGCTCTTTGCGGCTGTGGCCAATGGTAACTGGCATAAAAAGACGGGCTCACAATCTATAGCGAAAAGCTAAGGAGAACAAAAAGGAAAAGCTTTGACGTTTTCTGTGAAAACATAACTTCAACTCCAGTAGCAGAACGACTGCACATGTGCGTTTCAAGCAAAAGAAGTCCCAAAAATACTTTGACGGCAGAGGCCTGCTCAATACTCACTTCTCTAGAGGCATACCTGTTCATAGTGCTAATAAGAAAGACCGGAAAGACTCGAAAAGGCTTGAATGGGAATGAAGCACAGATGTGATCTATCTCGCTTGGGGGTAAAGAAGTTATCCCATCTTACCTTCTAAAAGTTATCAGAAGTCGCATGGCACTAGGCTATAGACTTAGTCCATAAACGTGAGACAAAACAAAAACGCGTAAAAAAGATAACACATCCTAAGGCTTTCAGACCAATAAGCTTAAAGTCCTTCGTATTGACAAGAATGGAGAAGATCATTGACAGTTTCTTCAGCTCAGTTCAGCTCAAGAATTCGAGTACATAGACCCTTCTGATTTTTGTTCGGATATCATATGTTCCCGTTTTAGAATTTTTGCGGTTCTCAATTTCGAATTCGTACGGTTTTAATTCGCTTATCATTTTGTTAGCGGAATTGAATTAGTTTGATGAATTCTGTAGAACGTTTTTTTAGTACTAAAAATGAAAAATAATAGACTATATAACATTAACATGCACTAAAGTTGTAAACAGTTCCAATGAACACAAAAATGCAAATTCCAAAACGTTTTTGCGACAAAAAATCAGTAGGGAATCCGTTTGGAAAAAGAACACACTTTTTAAATCCGTACGGATTCAATTTCGGAATCCGTTTTAAATCCGGTCTGAAGATTAGAATAGCCATGATATTCTTAAAAAAAAAAAAACATAATGCACACAGAGCAGGAAGACCTATAATAAGTGCCCCATTTCATCTCCTACTCACTATTCAAAAGGTAATCGACTCAAAAAAAAAAACAGCTCTCGGTTTAATTCTTGGGCGTGCCTTAGATAAAACCCCATATGAGGCCCTTAATAAAGCACTACAGAGGGAAGATACTCTGATTAGCATAATATAACGGGTTAATGAAATACTCAGTACCAGAACGGTTAAAAACACACTGAACAAAAATATTCAGAGCAACCAGAGGAGGCGTTCAGTTAACTTGACTATATAGTTGTTTAGTTATGCCGATGGTATTAAGCTAATGGCCTGTGGGAAATGAGGGCTGATTGGTAGTTATAAAAATATGGTGCGTATCGATAAGACTAGACATCGATCACATTATTTGTTCTACCACTTATGAAGCCCACGAAACTGGACTTAGTAACAATTTAACCAATAAAAGAGGTAAAACATTTAGGCATGCAACTAAATAGCAAATTCTCGTGGAAAAAGTAGGTTGAAGCTGCAACTAAAGCCTATAAAAATCCTAATGGAATGTAAGGGAATCGCAGTCAAACAAAGACTTGTATTCCGAACATTCGGCCCTATCGAGGTAACCGTCAAAGCGGTTCCTCTCCGATTTAATACGATTCGGAGACATTTTGCTTCGTGGTACTTTTCCGATCGGCCTATCCGACCTCGTCCGATAAGTTTTTGTTGCGGAAAGTTTTAGTTTTGTGAATGCAATGCGTTGCCGCATTTGTGAAAAATTCCTTACGATGAAAACCATGTACATCGAAGCAAAATTGAATCTCCAAAAAAGAATGTGTTGCGGAGAAAATTCCGCTCCGACGGTTACCTCGATAAAACCGATTATTTGGTAGATCTACTTTATGATGGTGTCGAACCAAAACTTATCTATAAAGCGGTAGCCTGTTACAAGATAAGCTACCAGCTAGCTATGGTCACCACCGAAGCACTAGAAATTGACTGCACATGAAAATGGACTGCACATGCATATCTGCAGCAACGAAGAGCTGTCCAACATAAGCATTATAAGTTTTCTCTAACCTGAAACCTCTGCACTTAGTCATAAAAAATACGAAATATACAACGTTGGCGAGGTCAGCCGAATTAAATTAAGGAAATGTTCTAAAATCAGACGAAAGAAGCAAAACATCAAGAGAAAATTATTGCCAAGGAATTAACTTCGATAAATTTTACAACGTTGAGCTTATGCAGAGTGAAGAAAACGCTAACTCATTAACGACCCATACACAGACAGCTTAAACAAAGCGGAAGGCACAGAAGTAGAAATTTTTTGAAACAAGAAAAATTTCAATTCCTGTCCCATAGGAACTTCTAAGTAAATTCCAAGCAGAAGTTTATGCAATATGCGAAGGCGCGGCATCGAACATTGACAGAGATTATAAAAACAAGCACATTGCAATACTTATGGTTATCCTGGCTACAGTTAAAGCCATAAAATCCAATCTCCTCAAAATTTGTCAGCGAATGAATAAACTGTGTAGCAACATTCTATTGGGTACCAGGACATGCAGTAATGAAAGGAAATGAACAGACATACAAACTGTTAAAAAAAGGCGTGTAATTCGTCGAGTTACAGAGAGCCATATAAAAATAAAACTAAAACAGTCGAAGGAGCCTAGCCAAAAAAAAAAAAAAAACCATTGAAATAAACTCACAAAACTGCATCAGGCCAAGATTCTACTTGGTACGTTCAACATTAAACGATTCAAAAACGTAGTAAGTAAACACCTAAACGGTCAATACATATACTGTGACCATCTGGAAGAATCTACGGACCATCTTGTCGGATACTGCGAATCTTTCTTGTACCAAAGACATAAGTTTCTAGAATCACAATACATAGACGAAAAGCGGCCCATACACATTTCTGGGAACGAGTGTCAAAATTTAGATAATGTCTCCTTCCCGGCAATAGAGTGTGTTGGTGTTAGATGGGTTAGTTTTCTTCGCACTGGATCTTTGAGGAGCTCGCAAGCAGCATATCTTTTGACTCACGTCTAATGGATATGCCGTTGGATAGGATGATCCCAGGGCTCAAACTGCATCAAAATTACTCAGTCAACTTCCCTACGGTTCAGGACTGGTTCACTCCAGAATCTGAGCCTGGAAAGAACTGTTATCGTATCTTCACAGATGACCAAAACCGACGAGGGTTCTGGTGCTGGTGTCTTTGTGGAGAACGACGACATACGACTGCACACATTTTTGGGATCATACGCATCCGTTTTCCAAACGGAGGCTTATGCTATCCTAATGACCTTGAGCCACGTAACAAACAATGGAAGGACGGAGAGAAGTATCTTTGTTTGCAGCGACAGCCAAGCTGTGCTTAAGGCTCTTTTTAACCCTCTAACCACTTCAAAAGTGATCCAGGAATGCAAGAGGTCTCTGAATGCGGTTGGAATATTAAATTCCTTGAGTCTCATTTGGGTTCTGGACCATCACGGCATAATAAATGAGATTGCCGATGAACTTGATAGGCAGGGATCTCAGACAGCTTTCTCAGGACCTTAACCGTCACTAGGTCTGCCAGCGTCCTCAGTGAGGGCTTCAATCAACGATTGGATCTGTGAAGAGCACAACCGTAGATGGCATGCCTCCATTAGATGCAGACAAACCAAGAGGAGGACTACAACATTTTTGCTAGCTCGTAGCAGAAAAGACTGTAGAAAGCTTATTGGCGTTGAGGTTACAGATACTCGGCGCAGACATGGTGAGAGCTGGTAACTTAGGCACCTTATCATGGCAGCGTCTTTTGGCTTTTCTCCGAACATCTGGAAAGCTATAACAAATAGCAGGTTGCTAACTGGTAGTACAATGGACCGGTATTTAGGTCTGAGTGCTCCAGCTCCACGTCTAAATGCACCAATTGAACTTGATTGATAATTTTGCTCGATTGCAGCACTGCTCATTAAAAACTGCAGCCTTGTACGGATTTTTTGTTTAGGAAACAAAATGTTGCTGAGTATTTTTTCTTCTTCTATCTTGGAAACTTAATATTCGCAGGAGCTAATCACATACGCCTTTGCGTACCTAAGTTTGCTATTTTTTCTTCATTACTTGATACTCATTTCTATTGCAGCATCTTTCATCCTAAGAAGTGCGAAAAAATGGTTTTTTCAGCAAGAAACTAGAATTTCTACCTGTTCTTCGTCAGTTAAGCCTGAAAATTGATTTTAAATACTAAAATACCGACGTAAGGAACGATTACGGACACTCCTTACTTACAATATTAATTTTTAGTTGTAGAATGTGGGAAGAAATCTTCAAAGAATTTGTCTTTGACAGACGTTTTCGGAACTCAAAACAAAAGTTGTGAACTGCTGAAAACCACAGTATTAAGTTCGTTTATAATTTAACTAGAATGTTGTGACTCATGGGGTCTCAGTGATATCTAGCAGCAAGTCTACACTTTTATGACGAAGACCCTAAAGCGGCCATGGTCAGGTTGAAGCTAAACTAAAACACAATCATAAACTTACCCGCATCGCTTTCAACCTTCAGACCATCCAAAGGATGAGTGTTTGCAAACTCAATCTTGTCCCCGAACGATATGTGATTGATCGTGTGCGTCAGCTTCACGTCAGTCAGTTGAAAATCGTGAATGTGGAACTGCCGAATGGAGAAACTGTTCCCAGGTGCAATGTGGAAGCTACCAGCCATCTGAAAATCGCCACGAGTTTTATACAATTGACTGTATTCAAGACAACATTTCACTTACTCGATTAACTTCCAAATGTCCTTGCACTCTGCAACCCTCCTTCAAGGCATCCTTATCAGATCTTTTGAATTTATCTTTACACTGCTCGATCTTATCAAGTTGGACGTTCCACTTCTTCAGACGATAAGCTTCCATAACTTCATCACAAGTATTACAGCACCTGTAAGGGTAAGGATCTCTCATTATAAACCGATGCATGAATGTTGTACACTCAATTTACTGTGTTTCGTTCTGTTGAGCGCCGTAACAACTGCCGCAGGTCTTATTGGCCGGTGACGTGGATACTGAAATGATCTCTTTAATTGGTTCTGCTTCACTAATCGGATTGCCATTCAAGTCCAATCGGTGTTTAAGTACGTGGTGATCCACCCTCAAATGTTGATCGCCCGACGAGTCCATTGCATCTAGAGAAAGATCTGCAAGACAATTGTTTAGCATTTGCTTCAAAACGATGTTCATACTTACAATTGCATGCTAAATTGGCTACAGTTAAGTCTAAATTTATGCGAAGTTTGTGACCTCTTGTCGTGTCGACAAATAGCTCTTCGGTGAGATTCGGCGTTAGGTACGCATACAGTTCCAGGCATATTAGGAAAAATACGATGCTTGTGCTAATTATTGTGACTACAAAGTAATTACCAATATTAGAAATATGATAAATGTATTAGAATAGGTTAGTTTACCGGCAGCACCACTGACTGTCCTAACACTGAAATCTTCAAGTGTACGCGGATAAGCGTCAAGCCTTCGTAAAATATCAGAAACTCTCATAGTTTTGTCTTAAATTTTTGGATACATTAAAAATTTGTAAGAAAGATAAATAAATTGCACTTTTGTAGAAAGGAAACAAAAAGTATGTGAACTGAACTAAACGATATCGTCTGAGTTCATTGAAAAGGTCTAGTAGTTTTGTCTGGCTGGCGGCCGATTTGACATGTCAACAAAAAAGTGTAAATTGGTTGACGTTGTTTGGTTTGGTTTTTTAATTAGAAAATTGAAAAAACTAATAGTTGGCACGTGGTTTTTTAACTGATTTAAACCTTTCTGATGATTAACATTTGGGAAAACTGTGTATCCCTAGGACATAACAAAATCAGACAAATAAATAAAATGGTAATTGTTATTTGAGGAAAATCTGAAGGATGTGTCAGGGAAATGAAGATAGTTGTTTCATTTAATTCTCATGCAGGTAGCGCTAGTGCGGTATTAGAGGCTAGATTAAATAGGGTAAGAGCGCATGAGTTTGGTAAGGATCATATTTGGTCGATTTTTTGAGTTTTTGTGAGATTAGAGCTATTCCGCGTTTATTAATACGGTATTAATAAACGCGGAATAGCTGGGTTGTCTTATTCCATGGATTAAGTGGAAAAAAGCTATAGCATTTTCTTTATTGTTTCCTTCTCTTAGACCAATTTGTTTTTAGAGTTTGTTTTTAAACGAAATGTTTAGAACAGAATAAGTACACTGAAAATGGCGTAAGAGATCCTGCACTTTAACCGAAGATATATAAATCCATTTATTTACAACACAATTTTTACATCTTCACAGACAGAGTTCACAGTAGAACCTTCGTGCGAATAAATCGCCAACGATGGCTAAGTCTATTGGGGTAACGAAGAAGATGAACAAGAAATTTGCTTTCAATGGCAGGTGGAAAGCAATTTTAAGCCTTGCGCAAACCAACGCGGTGAGTGTGTGCGATGCGATTGCGTTAAGTCAAATCTCTATGTAATCTTATGGACGTTTGACTTAATGCATAGAGATTTGACTTAACGCAATAGCATCGCACGCACTCACCGCTTTGGTTTGCGCAAGGCTTTAATATTACACGCAAATGTGTCACTGCGTTAGCTTAGTCATTCTTCAAAAGTTAAGCCTTGCGCAAACCAATGCGGTGAGTGCGTGCGATGCGGTTGCGGTAAGTCAAGTCCATATGCATTAAGTCAAATTCCTATGTAATCTTATGGACGTTTGACTTAATGCATATGTACTTGACTAAACGCAACCGCACCGCACGCACTCACCGCATTGGTTTGCGCAGGGCTTTATTCGTAAATACGACCGTTCCTGCATAGCTTTTAATTATTTGATATTGGTCGACATCGAAGCAGAAATCAAAATCTTTCAATATTTGCTATTTTTTGTGGCTTTGCCTAAATCCTACAATCAATATTAAACTAGCCGACAGACTGCGCAGCAGTAGCGAAAGAGACACACCACACACCCTTTGCTACTGCTACCAACCTTTCCACACAAAATACACGAAAAAAGAAACAACAAAAACCGCCCACTTTTTTGCCGACAGAACCGAACAAGGAACAACACGACAACACCGCGATTTGAAAAAAATTATCTGCCCACTTTTGCTTTGTTGACGAATACAAAAATACGCAGTTTTCATTCGGTGCGAGAGCTTGGTTCTTGTTCGTTCGACTGTCCGATATAAGTGAATATAATACCGTGTCGTTTAAACGTTGTCTTTGTTGTTTTTTGCACCACATTTTCGATTAAAAAAATAATTTCTAGCAGTAAAAACTTGAAAAACCGATGCGAAAACGGTCATTACCATCATAAGAATAAAAGGAAAACTTTTTAAGGGGCCATTTTACCAGTTTTTAAAGTGCGAAAGTTCGAGGCGTAAAAACACATTTTCATATTTATTTACGTTTTTTCTACTGCCCCAGTGATCGATCTCCCATTGGAATTCCAATTGCAATTTTGTCAAATTAAAAAAAAAAAAAATTATTTCTGCGTCGAAAGGTTTTTTTTTGTTTCTGTAATTCTTGGCCTTTGAGGAAAAAACAAGTTTTAATCACAATAAAGGAGTAAAAAAGGCACTGAAGAAAAAACAGGTCCACACCACAAAGCACATACAAGAATCGAAATGACTTCAACACCACCAAAGACTGGTGAAGATTTGCTTGGCGGTAAGTAAAAATTGCAGTTTTTTTGTTTAAAATTATATTTTTATATCGTAACTTTATAAATAAAAAACTCATGCCAACAGTTTGGAAAAATGGTATGATTTTCCTTTGTTTTGAAATTTGAAGTCTTTTTTGTGTTGTTGTTTATATTTGTGGTTTGTGTTTGGCGAGGGGATGAGCTGTTGATTTTGGTTCGTTTTACCCATTTGTGTGCCTGTATACACACACAAGACACAAAACAAAAACACAACCGTAGTAGATATAGATATACCTAATATGTGTATTCATATTGCATTTTCTTTTTGTTACCTTTTCTAAGGGTAGTGTGAGGGGGAGGAGAGAAATAAAATTTGTTGTCTTTTTTTAACCAATCTGGATCTGGATGAAAATTTATTTGCTACGTTTCAGAGGGACTTGTCTGGTAGTTGTTGGCAGGGATGAATATGAGCAACCCAAAATATGTAGCAGAATCCTCAAAAAATCGAAGTAGATTTACAAAAACTGTAGCAGATAATAAAAAATGGCATAAATTTGTTAAATAACAATATTTTCTCATCAAATAAAAGAAAAACTGAATGATAATAGCTCTAACAAGTTATTTTTATAACAATGTTTTCTTACAAGATTGTACATATGCATCAAACTGTTTTTAAATTTATAAAAAAAAAAATAAGATATTTTTTTGCTTAAACCATTACAGCAAAGTAAAAAGTAGAAGTAGGTATTGAAAAGTTGTAGGTATTTTAAGCAAAAACTAAACGAAGTAGAAAAAATTTGCTACGTAGTAAGAGAAGAATTTGAAAAAAATGAAGTAAATCTGCTACATATGTAGCAAATATTCATCCCTGGTTGTTGGTATAGATGCGTTCAATGACGGCGGACGAATATAAATGAAACGTCGACATGAATGCCAGCACTGCCAGGCAAGTTTTGTTTTAGATTCCAATTAAGTATTCGTTTTAAAAAAATTATATGCAGTAGTTGCAATATCGATTCCACATCAAAAATTTAATTTTAAAAAAATAATCAATGTTTCACCAACTCCAATTTTCCTCAAATTTGTTGGAAATTTTCTTAAGCTATCAAACAAGTAAGGTGTTATTGCGAACGATTTAAATCTATTTCATTCATATAGAAAATACTTCTTCAAATTAAAACAAAAAAAAAAAAAAAAACAACAAAAACCTTTGAGAACTTCCCAATTTTATTGGTTTTTTTTTTCAACATTTAAACAGTTGATGTGCCTAGAATATTGATTCAAGGTATCTGAAACTTACCTGAAATTAAGTTTACACATATTTAATTACAAATCAACCAAATTTCATTATAAAACTTTAAATTTTTAACAATAAATTTCGTTCAAATGTTGAATTCTCGAAAAAATGTGATTTTCGAGCTAAAAAACAACAATGTCTACAATCTGCTACAAATCTTAAAATAAGTACAGTTCTTCAACTTTGAACAAATTCACAATGGCCGATTTGTTAAAACTTAGTGCGAATAAAGCGATTATTTTTTTGTTCTCCTCTTCTGTTACACTAATTTGTTGCTATTTAGCGATTCGCACGAAGTTTCAACAAATCGACCAATGTAAACTTTTCTGCAAATTTCATTTTGTTATTCGTAATGTAGACGAAAGTTATCGACGATTGAAGACATACCTACTTTATATAAAAGTATTTTCCCAATAAAATGTAAAAAATCTATTGTTTTGCCTGTGGAATAGGTACCAGAATATTGTTACATATACGCATATTTTTTAAAGTTTATGAAAAGAAATGAGACAAAATTTTTATAACTGTAATTATTAGGTTGCTAATCCAGACGTTCGAGGTTCGAATCCCAGCAGTGGCAAAAGTGTTTTTTCACGTGTACTTGGCAAGTCCTCCGTTAGTAAATTCATGGCCATGCAAAGCGCTTTCTCAAAAAGCCGCTCGGAACGGGCAAAAAATTGTAGGTCCCTTACATTCCCTCACAAGTCATGGTTGTGAGAAATGCGCTAGGCCCAGGGGCTCCTCGCTCTGTTGCGCCACCCTATTTATTTATTTCATCATTAGGTGTGTTTCTTTACTGAGAATTCGCACGAAATGCACCGAAATTCGGCGAAAGTCAGTCTAATGCCGTTCCAGCACAGCGATTTTTCGTAGCAGTGCACAAAAGAGAGTGCTTACGAGATATAAAAAATTTCCCCACCCTGCGAATTTCTGCCACATAAATTTCTGTGGGCAGAAATCGTGCACAGCCAAAACAAATACAACAACTGTCAAGCAGACGTTTTTCCAAGCGTTGCTGCGAATGTTTTGTTCAAGGCGTTTCTTTACTTTTTAGACCATTACGCTCTTTCAGAGAGTTTCTGAGCATTTCTGAGAGAATTTTACCCCCACACCTTAAAATATGACAGGTTGTGAATTTCTGTGCACAAAGTAAAGAAACAGACCTAATAATTCAATCATTTTCAAAATTAGGAGAAATTTTTGTTACAGCTGTCCAGTATTCAAAAAAAAAAAAAAATTTGTTCGATTACCAACAAAATGGCGGCGTGATTGAAGTTTTCCGGACGCCTGTTTCCGGTGACATCGAAAACTGCTGCTGTCGTCACTCTTTTTCGGTTGATCTGAGAAAGACTTGCCAAAGTTCATTCTTTAACTGACATATTTAGGGGAAGGACGAAGGATATACTTTAAAACGAATGAAAAAGTGCAAAATTCTAGATTTGGGAGCCTTTTTACTCCAAAATTTGTAATACTACTGAAAATAATCTCCCAAAATTTCATCTAAATCGATCGCTAGCTTTTTGAGCTACAACACGAGCAGGATTTGAGAAAAACAAAAGAATTAGCTGAAACAGCTGCCTGACCTTACTAAAGTCAACAGTAGAGGGCATTGCGAATCGAAGGTCGCTCCTCCTCTAACAGCCCGAGCTACCTGACTTGTCACCCAACCGCATGTTGTTCTCGCGCTCTAAATGCGCATCTATTCGATATTTTCAGTTTTCCTTTGGCCATAATATTCTTTAGACCCTATCATAGTTTCGAAATATGTATTAAAAACAAAATAGAATTTTTGAAAATTTTAAAGTGCTATCCCCCCTTAAGTATACATCTTTATCTTTATATATATAAAGATTTTCATGTCACAATGTTAGTTACCGTACTCCTCCGAAATGGCTTTACCGATTTTTACCAAATTTTATATGCGTATTCAGTAGGTCTAAGAATCGGCTACTAATTATTTTTCATACCCCTAAGTGATAAGGCCATCTACCCTTAACATTGTTTCTTTAATTTACACTGTGACACGAGAATTTTATATATTAGATTTAACAGCCTCAGTGTAATTGTCATATGTATGAACTTTATTCTAAAGTAAATTTATTATTAATTTATTTTATAACATTGTGACATGGAAATTTTATATATTAGATTCTTATTCATTTGATAGAAAAAATTGTTGGGGTGCTGAAAAAGTTCGGTGTAAGCTAAATTTTTATTATATTTGGGCAATTTGATTTTTGTGTTCACTTATAAGAGCTCTAACTTCCACATAATTTCAATGGGGGCGGAAAAAGGAAAGGGAATCGTAACGGGAACGGGAACTCTAAAACTTACATTATCGCCTACATAGCCTATATTTCATGACCAAATTCCTACAGAAACGGAGAAACTAGAAATTTTCGGGCATTCTTAAACTTAGTCTTCTTAGTTTTCGTTTCTAGACAGTTTGGTGTGAACAACGCTTTAAATAAGTTAGACCCGAGCAACGCCGGGTGGGTCATCTAGTTTTCTATAAAATTCAAATGTTTTGTTTAATATTTAACTGAATTTACATAGGCATGGCATGGCTAAGAAAAAATTGGAACCGATATTACAAGGTTTTTAATTTTATGCGGGGTATCCCATACCCCACTGGGAAGAAGGAAATAAATGAAACTCCACTCAATAAAGTTTCGATGAGGAAAGGAGGATAGTAACTATGTTTCAATATTGCATATTCATGAAACATCTAAAAATATGGCCAGCTTTCCATATCCTTCTCCTTCATTGGGGCACAATCCCCAGCACAATCACCAGTGTGTTGTTCGAAAAATGACTAGGGTTGAAAAACAAAATTAAAATAAACTGGTCGCAAATTCACAAAACTTCATACCTACCTTATATTTTTATGATAAGTTCTTCCATAACTTCCTGCAGGCTCTAAAGCCTCCTCAAAACACTCAGCAAGACGTATACAGTAGAGCAAATTAAAGCATTTTAAGCAATAATTTAATAATTCATCGAATTTGCACAACTACATTTACTGTGAGCTTTTCGCCCAATTCTTTCTTTTTGTTCTATTTTCCGTGTGTCGTCCATACTGCTAACTGCTTTGTCACAACAAAAACAAAAAAAAAAAATTGTGAATGCAACCCAAATAGCAAGAACTAAACAGACATCTCTTTCTTGAAAAAACGTCAAATTTGGATTCCTTCGTATTCACCACACTAGTAACGCTAATTTAAAACTAATTGGTGTTGCACCAATTCCCATTTTACTCTAATTTGGTGAAGATGTTTGTTTATGAACCAAAAATTGATGGGAATTTTTTTAAAGGGAATTTTTTAAATGTTATTTTGAAGGATTTAAATCTATTTGATCAAAAAAAAAATTACAAAACCTCCGAGAACTTCTCAATTTTACATTAAATACACAATTTCAAACGTCAAAGTTAAAATCAAATGTTTGTTGGAAATTAAAGGTGTCTTTGATTGTCGGGCTTTGTTATGGAATGGAGGGAGTTTACAATTTTCTGCCTATTTCAAACGTCTAATCGAAAAAGCGCTTTTGATGGCCATGAATCCAAAAGGCGACAAAATTTTTTTGTTTTTTGTTGGGACTCGAGCAACGAACTTTTCGTGTAACAGGCAGACATGAGAACCATTGCGCCACGGACATCTTATACGTTTGAAAAATCAAAGAAATATGTTAAAATGTGCTTTCTTGAACAGTTACGCGTATGGCCTTGATAAATTACCGAGAACCTACATGCTTAAGAACTTGTCCTTGCGGCTTTATGTTCCTGATGTCATATTGACAATTTGTAGTTTAATTTGTAGTTCCAACTGAATTTGCATAAATATATTTAATCTTTTTACGTCTCTTCATTCTTTCTCCCAACTTTTTTTTCACAACTTTTTTTTTGCAACGCAGTAGGCGAATGTTGTCAATAAGAGGATAAAGATAACCATACGAAATTGCAAGCATAGTAAGTTAGTTGGTAGGTTAGTCATTATCATAACTCATAAACTTTTATTGTGCTAATCAAAATAATGAGTTTATCAACAATAGAAAGTTAGTGGGTATCGTAACTTCGCAATCAAAAGCAAATAATAGAAAATTAAAACTAATGGTACAAGAATAGAACTAAAAACAAGTTTACTTTTATAGTCAGACCAGTTTGATTTGAATACGTGCTGTTAATAATGTCTGTTTTTAATTACGAACACTGGTTTGGATCCAAAAATGTCACGTATAAAGCACGGTGCAGGGAAATTAGGACCAGGGAATAAGTGTACACATTTTTAAATATTATAATTTTTAAATTTTAAACTAAACATAAAATTAATATTGAATTTTTTACAATTGAATTTTTACACCACTAGTTATTAATTTTGTAGCTCTTTTCTTTACTTTAATTCCCGTGGCGTAATGGCAAGCGTGTCTGCTTGTTACGTTGGAGGTTCAATGCTCGATTCCTAGAAAAATCAAGAAAAAAATGTTTCTCCTCAGATGTTACTTGGGAAGAATAGGCAATTTCTCCGATACCTAGTTATTTTATGCTATGCAGAGCGGTTTCTCGATTAGCCTATCGAAACCGGGAAAAATTGTAAAGGCTTCACGAATATTGTCCTTTAAAGCATCAATTGTCTGTGACTTTTCGGCGTAGCTCTTATCTTTTACGGCACCCCACAAATAATAGTCCAACGGTGTCAAATCGCAGCTCCGAGGTGGACAAACGCCACCAGCTCTGCGGCTGATAATGCGATTTTCAAAAACAGGGTGCAAAACATCGAGTGTAGCTTCGGCTGTGTGGCACGTATCGCCGTCCTGTTGAAACCAAATCATCCTCTTCAATTTTTGTGAACAAAAATTCGTTCAACATTGCCCGATAACGATCGCCATGTTCGAAGAAAAATGGCCCAATTATGCCTCTGGACCAAAATCCACACCAAAGAGTGACTCGTTTTGGGTGTACCTATCGGCTTTTCAATGCATGCATGCGGATTTCCTGTGCCCCAAGTGCGACAATTTTGCTTGTTTACATACTCGCCAAGATCAAAATGATCCATGATTTTCAAAGTAATGTCGCAATATTTCCTAGCATTTTTCAAGCGTATACACAACCATATTCGTTTAGCGGATGGATAAAACTAATTATCTGTCAAATCAGATATGAGCTAAGTGTTACCATTCACGAAATAAGCACTAGTTGAAAAAAAAAAAAAAAAAAAAAACGGTAGATGGCGGACCATTTAGTTCAATTCATTCCCTCACAAGTTATGGATCCCGCTCTGTAGCGCCAGCCCATTAGTTTTATTTTACCCTAACGGTCAGTTAAAGACAAAGCAGTCCAGCAGCCGTAGCTGCTGGCCGCTGAGCTGGTAAGAAGCGGTTGCCAAGCAGGCCTATGTAACCCTTAAAGAAAAAAATTGAAAATATGTCTCGTTCAAAGAAGTAGTTTTAGATTTGAGAGCTAATCTTTCGTGGTGCCCGTGGCGTAATCTTTAGCAATTCTGCCTGTAACGCGTGAGGCTCGTTGTGCGACTTCCAACAGAAAACAAAAAAACGTTTTTCCACGGGTATCGCCTTTCCCCAAGAATTGGCAAGACCTCAGATGAAAAGCGCTTTCTGGATAAGCCGTTCGGAATGGGCAGAAAGGATATTTGTGAGAATTACGCTGGTTCCGAGGCAAACAACTTTTTTCAAATAAAAGGCTTTCCAATCGTCACTGTGAATTTCTTTCAAAAGTCGTTTTTTTACTTTGTGTGCAGTCTGGTGCAAAAAGATCGCTCCTCATGATTCTGATCAGTGACAGCCACTTCTTGATTTGAAGTTAGAATCCACTCAAGAAGCACTTATACATGTTATTCAAATGTCAAAAACAAAATTTTCTTCAAGGAATAGCCATTGTGGTTTTTCTCACTCACACAAAGGCAATTACGTTAAACTGAATTGAAAAAATGTTGGATGTTCCATTGGTTTTAAAAATGAGTGCTTCCCCGAGTGAATCCGATGGAAAGCGACATTAGAGATTTTTAACCCCACTTCTGAAAAGATGTCAGATTGCGAATGCACAAAATAGAGAAACGGACCTACTTATTATGTCTGTTCTACCATAAAGGTAATTAGTTAAATTTGGGGTTTCATTTATAGCTTCATTTTGAACAATCAAAAGACCCAGAGGCATGGATATCTTATTAAATTTGCTAAGCCTCATCCGTCCTCTTTAACTAAAAATTTGCATTTATTAAACGAAAAACTTAAACGACGCAGATTTCCCTGCTTATGGAACCTTTTATAACCAAGTGACCCAGAAAATATCCTTTTTCTTATAAATAAACCATTTCAGTTTGAATTATGAAATACATTTTCACCAAGTTTTGTGGTAGATAAAAAGATATAGACAAAAAATGGTTGAACATCATTATCATGCCGGGCGGTTTTGTTTGCTTAGCATGCAATATTGCAATCATATTGCTTGAAAATGTGTGTGTCAAGTGTCAACTTATCCCCCCCTTTTTTTTTTATTAATCGTCTCTAATGGTGAGCAGCAACACCAGACACATAAAATTAACAATAGAAATAACACATATAATGCATACCACCAAAGTATGATAAAAACAGACAGAAAAGATACCACAAAGTCAGAAAAAAAGCGTGGTTGACTTGGCTGCACGGTGGTTAGCCATATAAAACATATTTGTTCCAATGGGGCAGCAATCAGATATCAGAACGCAAAAGCATGAAGTATTGAGGTCACTTTGGCTTTGGGGGGAATATGTACATAGGTTCGTAAATGAGAAAAGTAGAAGGCTCTTTACGGGGAATGGGTCGGTCAACTGTCTGGTCGGAAATGATTTTTTTAATTTCCGCTTTTATTGTTGGAACTGAAATGCAAATATTACGGTTCGACTAGTTCGAATTTCTTTGTCTTCAAAACAATTCCATTGTGAAATATTTCTAGGTTCACGACATCAACGTTCGCAAGACGCATCTTTCATTACGAATTACAAACACAATAAAGTAATGATCTACAAAGCGAAGGAAGACATACCCAACACAATGCATTGAGTTCGCTAACAAGTAAATCTTGAATGCAAATACTTAAGAGTTAAGAGTCGAGAGGAATAAAAAAGAATTCCATTTTTAAATGAACGCAGTCATTATTGTGGGACTTAAAAATACATCGAGTAGGTGTATTCCATTTAGAGAGAGAAAGAGCAGAGGTAATCTTGTATTTTATCAATGCACAAAGAACCGCACGTATTGCAATCGATTTCAATTGCGAAACGCCACCGGATCCACTCGATTGACGTTGATAAGACGACGTAAGTTGAGTGCTGACGTGACCGTCAACATCAACACAGATGTGGTCAATGGAGCTTGTCTCCATCAGAATAGAACTGTCTTTCTCAAAGTTCACAATAAGAAACCTAATCATTCCCTAACCTGGGAATTTTTGGTGTTAATGAATTCATTTCGATGTTTGTACCTAATTACTCGTAAATAAATAATAAATAAATCAATTCGCAAATTATTAAAGGGGGTTGAAATGGAAAATCTGCTGTGTGAAAAAAATAACAGGTGTTCAATTAACACAAAAATGAGTTGCCAGACACTTTAAAAAAATTGTTACCAAATATGAGTTCTTAAATTTATTTTAATAGGAAGATAGATAGATAAGATAGATAAAATAATTTTATTTTTTCGAAAAAATAGTTATAAAAACAAGATAATGCTGGTTAACAAAATTAATTACGACAGTAACTTATTAAAGTTGTCTGTCAGGTTAAAAATTTTAAGATTTAAATTATGACTTAGCTTGAATTTAAAGTTTGATTCAGTTCAATTATATTCATTTACAATTATTTATATTTATTTTTAGAGCATGTTTTAAGAATTTGTATAGTTTTAAGTAACATTTGCCGTTCAGTATATTCAGGAATTCTGCATAATCAATTGTTTCAGCTCCCAGATATATTCTGCGGTAAGTTTTGAAAATAGGACAAATACTAACGAAGTGGTAAGTGTTCTCCGTTGAATCAAGGTTACACATCGTGCAAAGTCCGACAGTATCGTTGCGAAACGCCCTTGCATTCAAATTCAGTAACCCGCATCGTGCTTTTAATATAAGGCTTATCACTTCTCGTGAATTTGAGTCATCAAAGTAATTGGGTACATCTGTGAAGGATAAGTTACAGTATTCGTCATGGAATTGAGATAGAAGAGCACGATCGGTAAACGACTCCCATAGATTTTCCTCAAGCTTTTTCAAAAGCGCGTTGTGAACATATTTCCATTCGTGGTTGTCGGCATTGACGGTGAAAGTCATTCCATTTTCTTGGAAAAGGCTTGACCATTCTTGGGCCCAATAAATATTTTTTTGAAGTACATACTGCCACTGTGAGTACACGGGGCAATCTACTACGAGGAAGACATAAGGTTTTTCGTATGTATCCGAAATGATGAATAATAGGAAGATCCTCGTCGGTTTTTTTTTTTTAGTCTTATAGAAAAATAAAATTATACCTCATCATTAATTAATTGTACAGAAAAATGATTATCGAGAATTTTGTAGAAGATTTAATGCTCTACAAAAAAGGTATCTTATGTTTTTTCCGTAAACCTCATAATTTGAAAGAGATTTCAGTTTGATTATTATTTTAAGACAAATTTCAACTTTGTTTATGAATCTTATAACTCGACAATAAATGACTATTATAAAATGCGCAATACAAATTTTTGTAGGAAATTAACTGCTTTATAAAAATTGTGTCTTTTGTTTTGGCGATTAAACCCTAATCCACACTATGCTAAACGTTGCCCATCCTCACATGCCCCAGCAATACTGAATTAATGTTTAGGTCTCGACCCCGATCGTCCTTCCTACAAATCGAAAACCTACCCAAATTCAAACCGAAATGGGTCCGACGCATCTTAAAAGTGTAGAATTAAAACAAAATGAATTTTTTTTTTAATATCAGAGTTTCGCTATTCCAGACCTTGTTGACTTTTTCATAGTTAAAGGCATCAAATGAAACCATATAAGAGTTGAAGGTAATTATGACTTATCATCAGATCATATACCGGTGATTTTATCACTTAATGAATCAGAGACAATGGAAAAAAGTAATCCTAAGCTTGTAAATAATAAAACAAACGAGTGAATTCAGAGAAAAGCTTGAAAGCTAAATAATCTAAATAATAATCTCAGATCCCCTATGGAAACAAAAGAGCAAATCGACCTTGAAGTAGAACAACTCATTGCCGATGTTCAACAAGCTGCAGAAGAATGTACATCAACTTACTCGAGTAGGAAGCAAACAAAAACAAAATGTCGAGATAAGAGAGTTGATATTGGTGAAGAGAAGAGCCCGAAGAAAATGGCAGTTTTCCAGACGACAAAACAGCGTTTAACCGTCTAAGCAAAGAACTGAAAAAACAAATCTACGAATTCAAAATGATTCATTAAGTAGATTCTTGAAAAATTTAACGACTGATGCTTCAACTGATTATTCGCTCTGGAAAGCACCTAAGCGCCTGAAAAGACCGCAGTTACAAAGCCTGCCAGTAAAATCTCCATAGACGGGAATTGGATCGGAAACCCGAAAGAAAAAGCTAACCTGTTAACATCTTGCGAATGTTTTTAAGCCATTCCCAGCAAACACATCTGAAAACAGTTTACAATTTATTGATAAAGTAGACGAAGTTGACATACCAATTGTCACACTCAAAGAAATAAAAAGTATGTTTCGAAATCAACTAAAAATCCCCTGGGTACGATCTAATAACTGCTCAGGTTATGAAAGAAATGCCATCAAAAGCCTTCATAAAACTCCAAATTAATAATAAATGCATGCCTAAAGGTCCAATATGTCCCACATCATTGGAACATTGCTGAAGTAATTGTTATACCAAAGCAAGGTAGGCCACCAACAGAAGTGACGTCTTACAGCCCAATATCGCTTATACCACTAATGGCAAAAGTCTTTGAAAAATTGCTACTGAAAAGACTGAGCAAAGTCATAGAAGAAAGAAATCTAATCCCAAATCATCAGTTTGGATTTAGAAATAAACATTCCACGATAGACCAAGTTCATAGAATAACGGATGCAGTTAAAAAACCATTAGAAGAAAAAACATGTATGTTCGGCTATATTTTTAGATGTTGCTCAAGCATTCGACAAGGTATGGCATGAGGGGCTAGAGTACAAACTGCAAAGGGACCTACCCAGGCAGTACTACGAAATGCTAAAATCTTATATCTCAAACCGGTTCTTCAGAGTTCGGTATGATCAAAAATATTCAAAGCTAAGTAAAATACAAGCCGGTGTTCCACAAGGAAGCGTCCTAGGACCTACTCTGTATTTTCTATATACAAGGGATATTCCAATGGATAACACCATTATGGCTACTTTTGCAGATGATACTGCAATTTTGGCATCCAGTAAGTGTGTCGTCAAGGCTGTTGAGAAATTGCAAAATGACGTCGACACAGTTAGTGATTGGACCAAAAAATGAATGAATGGAGCTAAATCTGCACACATAAACTTTACAAATAACAAGTTAAGCTACGTACAAATAATCATCAACATAATCAAGCTGTATTTTACACCAATACGGCAAAATACCTTGGGATGAATTTGGATGCAAAGCTAAAATGCAAAGAGCATATCAAAAAGAAAAGGGATGAGCTCAACTTGAAATATAGAAAAATGTACTGCTTACTGGTTGAAATTCTGACTTATCTGTCGAAAATAAAATAATGCTTTATAAACAAGTACTTAGACCTGTTTGGACCTATGGATTCCAATTAGATATAGGGCTGTACAAAGAAAACAAATACTGAAATCATCCAAAACAAAGTCCTTCGTGGAATAGAAACGGTTAGAGAAGTTGTAAGAAAACAGTCTGAATCACACAATCAGCGACTGCATAGTCATATCAACTCTGAAATGGAGTCCGTATTAAATACGTGAGGCAATGTTCGGAGATTAAGAAGAACCAAGCCACACGAGCTAATGATCTAAAAGTCATGCGAAGCGTTAAAAGTTTAAGCTTCCCTTAAAGCGATTATATTATTGAGAAAGAAAAATCTGTTGTCGATCGTTCATAGATTGGTTCTGATTACGAGGAGTTTTTAGTGAGTTAAGAATACTACACTATTTGGTGTCGAATACTGTCTTTTGAAGATTTCCTCCTTCTTGACTACAAGACGATTTTTCCAAATTCAAATTAGTTTCGGAGATATCTACAGGTATTTTCCTGACGCGCATCCAATCTAGCTCGGCTTTATAACGAAACTTTAAAACGTTTTTCACGAAACTTTTTTTTTTTTTGAAAACTATGACCTCTAGTTCTACTGGACCGATTTTCGAGAGTTTTCTTTATAGTCTTCTCTATGGTCGGAACAATGCTTATGCCCAAATTTAATTTTTTTTTATTTTTGAAAATTTTGAAAAAGGGGAGTCATTTTGTGAATAACTTTTGTTTCAACTTTTCCGAAGTTCCGACTATAGCGACATTATTCTAGATTGATAATAATCTTTTTAGAAGATTTGGAATCGTGGCCATGTTCAGGTGCCAATTTTTTGAGACTCCCCACTTCATCAGCTGCTAGTATTTTTTTTTGTGACCAGAATACTTACCCTCTTAAGGTTTGAACAAAATTAAAGCCCTGCCTTGGATTCATTTGCGTTCTTAATTTAATCCAAAAATGTAAAACTCAGAAAGGATTTTTTTCTTGGACGACAGCAACTCATATTGCGATAAATAAGAAAAATATTTATTCAAGAGCATCAACGGGACTCATGGTGACGTTCCCATTTTTGCATTTTTCTTTAAATTTTGATTGAAAACATACAATTTTATCCAAGGCGAATATGCGTGAACAAACACGTTTTCCAAGTATGTATGTCTACCTACCTCACATGCCAAGCAAAAATCCGGTCTCGTTGGTACCTACTCTGGCCATATTTATACACAGCTTTCAGCAACGTGACTTGGAGATGAGATGTTGGTATACTAAAACCAGCAACTGAACTTAGCCATATGCATAAGAAGAGGAGAAACGAAGCATTTCATGGATTGCATGACCTTTTGGGTGAATTTCCTCAGGGGCGTATTTGAAAAAAGGAGAACAGCGAGCCCTCTAAGAATGGAGGGCTACTCAAGTAGTTCGCTCACTTGGTATTATTTCGCAATGTCTTCCTCACCCTCTGCTGAAGTAGACTTAAAAGCAACGTTTCTGGTTATCATGTCTTAACTTGCCTTCATGTCTGGCAAAGACTATACTGTGTTTTGTAATAAATAAACAAACTCATCCATGTTTACTCTTTTCTCTTCTTTTTTTTTTTTTGTAAATCAATAGCAAAAGAAACAAAAGAAGTGGCATGGCGTGATGTGTGGTGAATGTGTCACCCAAATGCAGCTCTTCGTCTTCTGTTTTCTATCGCCGTGTTCTTTGGCTAATTCTGCTGGAAGATAAAATAAAGAAACGCTCGTTCTACAAAGAGAATTCCAAACAAAAGCAATGTTTTTATATTTTTATTCACACAAAATTAAGTAGCTGTATAACTTGTGTTTGCAGCAATCTGCGCAGAAAATAAACAGGAATAATTCATGCAAATAGTTGGTTGGGGTTGGTTGTAAGGTAGGCATGTTCATATGTAAATACTTCATTCTTTGTTGTTGAATGGAATCGTGAAATGATATGTATGAAAGTAGGTAGAGTACCTTATGCCATGTGTGAGAATTGTTATTGCCGGTCGGTGTGGAAAATAAAAATAGCCTTTCAATCGTTATAATCTTTATTAAAAAAAGGCTGTTTTTCACAAAAAAAAAAAACTATTCTTTGTTGAAATACTTTTCTGTGTAAGAGATGGAAGAACGAGAAAATATGAAAAGTGTAAAAGTAAATAAACATTTTTGTAAACAAAGAAGAGAATAATATTCTTCTGTGAAAGAAAAATCACAATCCGAAAGCTTATGCACAGAAATTCTTAGTCTGTAATTTTTGAAGGTGTAGGTAGTAGTTTATAATAAATTAGCTTAAAAATATTAAATGCCTAGAAAGTAAAGAAGCAGGCAAAATTGAATAGCGCGTCTGGGTAAAATTTAAGACTAAAAAATAAAAAAAGGGTGGCGCAACAGAGCGAGGAGCCCTTAGGCCTAGCGCATTTCTCACAACGATGCCTTGTGAGGTAATGGAGGGGATCTAGAATTTTCTGCCGGTTCCGAATGGCTAATTGAGAAAGCGCTTTTCATGGCAATGAATTTACTAACAGAGGACTTGCCAATTCCTCGCGAAAGGCGATACCCGTGAAAAAACATTTTTACCTCTGCTGGGATTCGATCCTCGAACCTCTGGGTTAGCAGGTGGATATGCTAACCATCACGCCACGGGTACCACAATTTCAGACATCCATCGTAATACTTACTTTACTTACTTAAGGTGGCGCTACAGTCCGGGTCGGACTAGGGCCTCAACCAACATGCTTCTCCAGCCAACTCGGTCCCTAGCTAGCTGTCTCCAGTTTTGCACGCCAAGTTGGTTGAGGTCCTCTCCTACTTGCGTGCGCCACCTGAGTCGCGGTCTTCCCCTACTGCGCCGTCCCTCGGGATTGGAATCGAAGACTTTCCGGGCCGGAGCGTTGGTGTCCATTCGCTCTACATGACCCAGCCATCTAAGCCGCTGGACCTTGACTCGTTTGACAAGGTCAGTGTCGCTGTACAGCCCGTACAATTCGTCGTTGAATCTTCTTCTCCATTCTCCATCTATGCAGACGGGACCAAATATCACCCGAAGAATTTTTCTCTCGAAGCATCCTAAAGCGTTCTCGTCTGCCTTTGACAAGGTCCATGCCTCTGCGCCATATATAAGAACCGGGATGATAAGTGTCTTATACAGGGACACTTTAGTTGCTCGAGATAGGACTTTACTACTCAATTGCCTTCTTAGTCCAAAGAAACAGCGATTGGCAAGAGTTATTCTTCGTTTGATTTCAGCGCTGGTGTCGTTGTCTGAATTAATAGCGGCGCCTAGGTAGACAAAGTCCTTAACTACCTCAAAGTTATAGCTGTCAATCGTGACGTTCTGTCCAAGACGTCGGTGTTGGGTGTCCTTTCTTGATTTCAGCATGTACTTGGTCTTGCCCTCATTTACCACTAAACCCATCTTCTTCGCTTCCGTCTCAATGCTCATAAACGCGCCATTGACATCACGCTGCGTTCTTCCAATTATGTCAATATCATCGGCATATCCGAGTAACTGGACGGATCTTGAAAGATTGAGCGTCTTGTGTTGACGTGGGAGTTTTGCACTATTCTTTCAAGAACGATGGTAAAGAAGTCGCATGACAGTGCATCGCCTTGCCTAAAACCTTTTTTGACATAGAATGTATCGGTAAGATCTTTTCCGACCCTGATGGAGCAGCGCGCGTTCTCCACCGTCATCCCACACAATCGGACAAGTTTGGCAGGGATGCCAAAACTAGACATGGCTCTATATAATTCCTCTCTATAGATGCTGTCATATGCGGCCTTAAAATCGATAAAAAGGTGGTGGGTATCGATTTGAACCTCCTGGGTTTTTTCCAAGATCTGCCGTAGTGTGAAGATTTGGTCTATGGTGGACTTTCCTGGTCTAAAGCCGCACTGATAAGGACCTATCAGGTTGTTGATGAATGGCTTCAGACGCTCACACAATACGGCAGAGAGGATCTTGTACGCGATGTTAAGAAGACTGATACCTCTGTAGTTGGCGCAGTTCAGAGGGTCTCCTTTCTTGAGGACCGGAAAAAAAATATCCATCGTAATAGTCGTTTTAATAAAACTATCGTAATAATCTTCAAAAAAATAAAGATCGAAGACAATTCTGAACTTTGATTTTACTGTCGTTTTAATAAAACTACTACGATGATGGCTTCGTTATTATCTCCTTTTTTCTTTTTGCCGTTACGTAACTTAACTGTTTCACCGCTTGGAATATGCCCAGTGATTGTCTTTACGGTAAACTTTTAAAGTAGGGTAGACGCGTTAGTATCCGGACACTTAACTTTTTTCAAGACTTTGACTGCGACTCATTTTGTTACCATAAATACTATCGCGGACACTTATATTGATTGTAAGAATATAGCTATTTCTCAATAATATAGCGTTCAAGTATATTGCAAAGAAATCATTGTTAAAATTAATAAAATAACACTTCAGAAAAGTTCCATTTTCGTTAGTATCCGGAGACCAAAATTTAGTAGATATCCGGACGCTTTTGTTTTAGTATCCGGTCACAATGATTTTAAGAAATAAGCTCTGTCCTGATACTAAAAATACATGATAATCGCACGTTTTTAGTATCCGGATAGCATGTCCTGATACTGAAAAACATTCAATTTTGGTTGTTGGCTAATTGTTTTAGTTATATGTTTTAGTTATGCATGTATAGGACACATTGAAGGACCCATGTTTGTTGACGTTTGTGGATTTTAATGTGTGATTTATTTCTTAATCGCAGAAAAAAGGTCAATATGTCCAGTTACAACACTAGTGCGTTTACTCTACGAAATCCGAATTCGGGTTTTTAATTTTTTGCTTTTATTTCCACCAAAAAATTAACTAATTGAACATAATTCAACTTTTGTTCTTAACTGACTTAAACGTTTCCTTACACTCGAATCTATGAAACAATTCACAGCTACCAATTACAAAATTCATTCGATTAGTCTAATTGTTCACTTCTTTTTCCAATATACATGGCCGTATGGCGACAATACATGTAAACATAGAGTGGCGCCCAGAGGTCTGGGATATTTCTCATAACCATGTCTTGTGAGGGAATGGTGGGGACCTACATGGCATGGCTCGATAACGTTCGCCATCGATCGTAAGGACTCCGCCACTGTGTCTTGTTGATATTTTTGTATCGAGAAGAGTAAGATTAGTGCGAATACGATCCACAATGGCATACGAATTGTTTGGTCACTAAGCCGATTATGTTTACCGTACAATGTACAATGATTAAAATGAACTTTTCAACAAGATTTTTCAAAGTACAGTGGTGCTCCAGTATAACGAACGATATAATGTCTGGCTTTAAACGATTCATAATGGATTGCCAATTGAACAGAAATGACAACACAGTTTGACGTTCTCAACAGTCACCATAGACAACAACCATCGAAATTTCTCGTGCAGCTATGAAAACACTAATTTTGCAGCCTTTAAAAGCTTTTAATATCAAAGAAAACGCATTTTTCAACATGTAGAATTTAGAACACATTAGTGAGCTAATTTTTTTTTTTTCTATACACTTACGAGTATATGCCCTAAATTACTGCGCTATTCTTTTGCAGGAAAAAGTAGGTAGGTACCTGCCGGCTGGCATTTTCTGTCTAGTCTCTAGTCTATATTGATGAGCTTTATTGAACCACCCAATAGTGCCCACATGGATATGACAAATTCTGATTTTGAATTTAAATACAAAGAGAAAAGTCATAGCAAATAACAGCTAAAAGAATTATTTACGTTTATTAAGTTCATACACGCCTGCTCTAATATTTTCATTATACCTACATAACTTTAAAAAAAAAATTCATATGCCAACTCACCAAAGTAACCAGCAGGTGTGTGCATTGTTGCATGTCACTATCGTATAAGGCTCTTCAACGTTATGCTTTTATTCACATCTGTGTATGGGATCGTTCGATGTCTATTTTTGCCTATTACTGCGATTCCGATAAATTAAAACAGGAATTCCTATTGAAATTAAAATGGCCTTGAAAATCCATGCCAGCAAAACAATAACAAAAGAAGCATAATAAACAGAAACCCAATAGCGCCAACAAACTTGACCTGGAAACTCAACTAGTCTCAGAGAGGCTTCAAGACACAAGACAGTGGGTTATTAGATTATCTAAAACCTTCTGTCTTGTCCCAATATCGTCTTAAAGTTTGTATGATTGGTATTGACATATCATAATTTTACCTCAAAGTCTAATGAAGCAGATAGAGGGTAGTTTTCCTCAATTGCCTTATCGCACCTAATACTAAACTAAAGCAAATATTTGACTGTGGTTTCCTACAGTCTGGTTTTTTTTTGCATGCTCCTGAGACGTAAAATGAACACGACACACGTAAGCACGATACATGTGCGACGCAATTACTATGGTGTACACGACGTGATAAGGTGATTCGTTTCACACTCATACTAGAAGTCGGCACAAAACCTACTGAGGCACAACATTTCACAATGAATGCATTTGTTTACAATTAAAACAAAACTAAAAACTTGTGTCAGAATACGATGCGAAAACAAAATTGAAAAAAATATAGAATATAGATTATGTGGGTATTTCTAAACTTAGCCAGGCTTGTACAAAAGAGGGAAGTTTATGTAGGCGGGAAATGCGATCTGAGAAGTGAATATGGTCATCGCTTTAACTGTTGGGGGCTTTGTGGGAAAGTTTAACGACTTTTTTTCTCTCTGTGCGTTATCTTCACAAAATACAATCAAAATATAAAGAATGGCTACAAAAAAAAAAAAAAATGAAACAAAAACACGCAGCTGGGTCTAAAAATATGTACAGCGAAAAAATTGGTCAGTTCAAGACAAGTATATTCGCAGACGACGAAGACGACTGTATGTGCCTGTGATTATTGAAATTTCCTTCAACAAAGGCGAATGAACTGGCTTATTGCGACGAAATTGCTACTAATTTTGGGTCTGTTTATTTTTGCAGATTTATCTTAATTAAATTTGAAATGACAGAATGACGCACAATGGTAATATTTGAAGAGGGCGGTAGAACGTATGGAGTTCTTTATAATCCCAGTCTTTGTCGTCGTTTTGTTGTTGTTGTTGGACACTGACATTGAATGGAGCAGAAAGAATTGCAGTTCAAGGCTAATACATGTTTTTTTGCACAACTTTGATGTGACAAGGGCGTGTAATATGTACTTTGATAACCACGATATCTTAAGTGAAGTAACACTATTTCCATATTGTGACAGTCGTTGAAATGATGGATATTTATGATTACTTCAGAATATTTATTTACAATTCAGTTTGGCAACGGTATGAAGTAGAACGATAAGGGAATTGCCTATTTATAGTTTTAAACTGAGTTAAGTAGTAACTGCGAAACTGCGTATTTAAGATATTTCATGAATTTTTCAAAGTTGGATTGACACAAATGCTAAATCACAAATAAAACAAATATCAAGTCACCTCAACTCGAAGGTGCGTTTCGCTTTCGGGTACGATAGCACAAACGCAAATGAAAACAATGAATAGTTCTTCTTGCTCTTTGTTTCTTCTCCTTGTATACAAAAATTTTTAAGAGCAATTACTTTATCTTTTCGATGAAAAACATCGACACCAGACCAATAAATGTTGCCAATAAATATACCGATGTCATTTCCGTTGATTCACCTATCGTGGGAGCAGGATCCTGGCAAAAGTATTAGGGCGAACTTGGCCATCTACTATGGTGAGCTTATTACATTATATACGATGTAGGCCAAAATATTCATCCTGCTACGACTCCTGGTTGTTGTACCTTTGATGCATTCCTATTTTTCCGTTTCATTTTATTGATAAGCAATCACTGAATTTTTTTTTTTTTTTTGAAACATGGGACGCGGATAGTACCCTCCTACCCCAACATGGTAGGAAGCCTTTCGTTGGAATAAAAACTTTTTTTAAACCTAACCAATGGTTGGAGCTTTGAAAGCCCTCATTGCACTACTAAACGGGTCAAGAATAGTACAAAAATTGAATGTAGAAACTCCTTATATTTAAAATAAATAAATAGGGTGGTGGAACAGAACGAGGAGCTCAAGGGCAACCATGCCTTGTGAGAGAATGGAGAGAACCTACAATTTTCTGCCGGTTCCGAACGGCTAATCGAGAAAGCGCTTTTCATGGCAATGAATTTCTTAACGGAGGACTTGCCAACACCTCGGGAAAGGCGGTACCACTGGAAAAACATTTTTGCATCTTTTGGTATTCGAACAACGAGCTTTGAGGAGCTCGCAAGCAGCATATCTTTTTACTCACGTCTAATGGATATGCCGTCTTACACAATGATCCCAAGGCTCAAACTCCGTCAAAATTACTCAGTCAACTTTCCTTCGGTTTGCTCCAGAATCTGAGCCTGGAAAGCTCTGTTATCGTATCTTCACAGATGGCTCCAAAACCGACGATGGTTCTGGTGCTGGTGCCTTTGTTGAACGACGACATACGACTGCACTCATCTTTGGGATCATACGCATCCGTTTTCCAAACGGAGGCTTATGCCATCCTAATGACCTTGAGCCACGTAACGAACAATGGATGGACGGAGAGAAGTGCTTAAGGCCCTTCTCAACCCTCTAATCACTTCGAAAGTGATCCAGGAATGCAAGAAAAGAGCTCTCTGAATGCGGTCGGAAGATTAAATTCCTTGAGCCTCATTTGGGTTCCGGGCCATCACGGCATAACCGGAAATGAAATCGCCGATGAACTTGCTAGGCAGGGATCTCAGACAGCTTTCTCAGGACCTGAACCGTCGCTAGGTCTGCCGTGAGGGCTTCAATCAACGATTGGTTCTGTGAAGAGCACAACCGTAGATGGCATGCCTCCATTGGATGCAGACAAACCAAGCGTATGCTCCCCAACGTTTGTAAGAAGACTGCAACATTTTTGCTAGCTCGTAGCAGAAAAGACTGTAGAAAGCTTATTGGCGTTGCCAGTGGGAACTTCTCTTTTGCCAAGCATTTAAATGTGTTAGGCTTAAGTGATACCACACTCTGTGAATCTTGTGGAGAAGATGAGGACACCACATCAGACTACCTCCTCTGTGAATGTCCTGATTTTTCTCGCATGAGGTTACAGATACTATCAGTGCAGACATGGTGAGAGCTGGTAACTTAGGCTCCTTATCATGTCAGCATCTTTTGGCTTTTCTCCGAACATCTGGAAAGCTATAACAAATAGAAGGTTGCTAACTGGTAGTACAATGGACCGGTATTTAGGTCTGAGTGCTCCAGTTGGTATTTTAAAAACCTCCAACAGAAAAAATGGAAAAATTCGAACAACGAACCTCTGGGTTAACAGCAGACATGCTAACCATCCTGCCACGGGTATACATGACTGCCTGTTAACCCAGAGGCTCGTGGTTCGGATCCCAACAGAGGCAAACAAATATTATCGCCTTAGGCCTCCTAAGTCCTCCGTTAGTAAATTCATTGCCATGAAAAGTGCTTTCTCGATTAGCCGTTCGAAACCGGCAGCGAATTGTAGGTCCCCTCCATTCCCTCACAAAGCACGATTGTGAGAGATGCGCTAGACTCTAAGGCTCCTCGCTCTATTGCGCCACCCTGTTTATTTATTTAACTAAGAAAAACTTTATAACCTTTTAATAATTGTCAAAAGAGTTCTCGATGCCGCCATTTTTCCATTCGATTACCCCTGCAATATACGAGCAATATATGGCAAGCCATTGATTCAAATCTTCTTACATACAAAAGAAAAATTTCCGAAATTTCTGAGTAGCCGTAGAATTGACAACTTCATCAAATCGCTCTCAAAAGTGAAAATTCAAAAGCCATAAGAAAACAAAAACCGCTCTAAAAGTAAAAAGACAAAAAACAAAAAAAAATCGAATATTGTTACCGGTATCTTGGAAGTTCATAAGAATTTGCTCGAAAGCCGGCAAATCTCTCTTTACATCAGATCCGGTGACGCCCGTGGCGCAATGGTTAGAATGTCTGTAGTTATCAGAATTATTTTGCTGCGGGAATTCGTTGAAATTCTCGTTTGGTCGAGTTTGATGTGATACGATGAAGAACTGGTGAAAGCTGGTGATCGTTGACTTCCATCGTCACCCACGCAAACATTTGTATGACGTTCTGGCCATCAGGGCTAAAGGAGCTTTCGCACTGATAAGACTGTCTGTTTTAGAGTTGACAACTTCATAGTAGGGTGAAAGTGATTTGCTTCATGGCCTTTTTAAGGCCGATGATTGAGATGGCCCGTGTGGTTCAATGTTCAATGTTACAGCGTTTCATATGGAAAATATTCGGGTGTTTGACAGTATCTGCAATCAGGTCTTGGATTGCACAGAATACCACTATTCAGCCCGATCACAGATTCCATCTTACAAAACTTCTATACGCAAAGCTAAGTTACGTGCTACGAAAATTTGTGTTCACAAAATCCGAAGAAAGCATTGTTAGTTGAAACACCAAATACCGCCATGCTGGTTTTCGAAATCAGCTGTTTTAGGCCGAATGCTGCAAGATCATTCACATTTTTCTGCAAACACAACTTCTTTTGTATATTAAGACGACGAATTTACATTGCACTCACATTTAATGATACCAACTCTACGAATTTCGAAATTCGTCCCACTCCGAATGGAATTTGTGATAGGGCTGATTATCTTAATGAGGTCCTTTACAACGGGGCTCAAAAAGAACATAATCGAAATCCTCATTATAAAACTAAATCGAGGTGACACTTCAATTTCGACCAGTTATCTGATGTCAGGGTTTATTACACCAATGTAGAGTATTTAGAGGAAAATTGTTCCAGTGGATTTGTTCCTCCGGTAGCTTTCCTCTATTTTGATATAGAAGAACTGATTTAGGACAGATTGGGTTTTGCAAGTTGTGCAAACAAGTTTGGTGGTTGTCGCAAAGAAAAGACAAAAGAACGATTAATCTGGTTCTTAATTCCCTTTGTCAGTACGTTTTCAGTTTTCCAACAATATTGTGTTGATAGGGTTACTGTCACGAAATTTAATCTAAAGAAAAAACTTATCTTTGATTTTAAACATTATGCCGATGTCCTTGCCTCACATTTGGCCATTAACTATGCTATCTACATACATAGCCAGATGTAACTTGCACTTTGTTATTCTCAAAAATATTAAAAAATTTTCAATGGATTACGTGACACCTTTCACGTTTTTCTTTCACCAATAAATGAACAGCTGCTACCTATTCTGTGTGGGTTTATTGCCTACGGCATTTACTGTATAGTTGCACCCTCATTTGAGCTCATTTGGGGATCTCTTTGTACAGTTGTTCGTATTGATTCAGTAATCTTCTCGAAAAAAAGGTCATAGTCTTATCACATAGCCAAGTAATTATTATTAATAAAACAGTAACAAAAAAAAAGAACTTTGTCTATAAACATTCTCTAAGGACAGAACGTCTGAACGACAAAATTCTCATTTCTTTTGTTTGTCTTCTGTCTTTTAATCATCTTATGATTTATTTATTTACCTTTTCCAATGACAAAGTTCAGAATGATTGAAGATACTGGAAGCCCTCAAAACAAAACAAAACAAAACAAATATAAAAAGAATTTTGCAATAAAACAAGAAGTCCACCTCTGTCATTTTTACATGTTTGCTGATTGATTACTCTTGTGATTGTGAATGCACGGTCAAACACCTCAAGAAACTACAACGCTCTATAAAGTTCTCTTGAATGAATCAAACAAAGTGCAGTCATGAAAACCAGATATCGATCGTTAAAAGAAAGACACAAACTGAAAAAAGGTTAATAGAAACTAATAGTAATTAATGGACAACAAATTGACTCATTTTATAACTGGAACTTGACAAGTTCTTGGTCGTTTAGGAAGATAAGTTACTACTAAACTGGAATGGAAGTTTTTAAAGCAAACTTATTTTGTCGAGTGATGTAACAAGTAAAAAAATATAGATACAAATTATAAACTGTCATTAATTATAATATTACTGCAATTGGAAGTTTATATCGGTTAGTCATTAACCTCTTCCACATCTTAACTCAAGTGGTAATTTTAAATCATATGTAATGGAGGAAATATTTGAAGGTCGCGGTTGACGCAAGTATTTCGACAGCACGTACTCGAAGATCAAAGAGGCAAAACTTGTTTTAGTAAAATTAGCATTATAAATAACAATTCAAACAAAAAAACATTTTGGAAGACTATTTTTGGATGTAAAACTTGGACTAGTATGCATGTAGTTGACAGACGCAAAACAATTGTAAATAATTATAAAATGTCACCGATAAACATTTTCAGACTGCATGGCGCCATATAGTTCTATGGTCGTCGTATAGAACTGTGTATTCGAATACGTACTTATTTGTATTACTGCGCAATTTGCTTTTTCGCCAATCAAATTCGAATATTTGAAAATAATATTGATTCATATTTAATTAGAAATGAATTTCGTCAGAACACGTAAGCATTTAATATTGAGATCTTAACTAGGTGTTGGGTAACTATCGAAATTGAGTTTATTCAAGCTGTTTTACCTGGTTGCGTTAGGAGATGAAGACTAAAGAGCTTGCTAGACGACTCGCTTTGTTTGTAGTTCTTATGTTGACGTTTAGTTTGGAGGAATGTTTATTTTTTTAAAAGAGAATACCTTAAAAATAAAGAAGAGATGACAAGAAGTGGGGAAAGAGTCTCAGCTTTACATATGCTTCTGATATTGTTTTAGATAAAGCTTCTTTATCGCGACATCATATTCGAGGAATTTGATGAAACGCTTAAGAACTCCACAGCAAGCATCTCGATCTACAACTGCGAGATCTTATATGCGTGGCACTCAGCCATCAAGGAGTTCCAGAGGCCTAATTAAGAATGATCAAGGATATGTAAGAAGAAGTACTGACGACGGCGACGGTTAGATGTCCAGCTGAAATCTCAGTAGCATTTTAAGACCCAGTAGGTGTATACCAAGGAACCGACTTAATTTCTTTGCCATCTAAGGCCTTGACTACCTGCTGGCAGATAAAGTACAGAACACCAAAATACATCAATTTTTTTTTTGCTGACGATCATCATAATTGAGGATCCCCAAGGAAGTTAGTTCCAACCGCAGGAATCGTATGTGTGCTTAAACATTATCAAGTATCCATTGACAACTGAAGCCGCGATGAAGAAAGATCGAAGACAACAACACGTTGGTATTCTCAACCTATTCCTTATCTGGCCCGATGGATGGACAAAAGGAGGTTTACGAGCGTTTGGCTAGGGACTTCTATGCATTGAACATTGCCAACAAGATTCGCATCATATAAACATCTTCTGGGAGGGTTACTTTTTTATGTTTAGTGACTTGGTCGAGTGTTCGCTTGAACAACGGAAATTAAATAAGAAAAAAGAGAGAATGCGTTCTCAAAACGAATCCCGGAAGAATGCAAGAAAATGACTTGGCTAATATTAAACATGCCAAAGCCTGGGGAAGCACATCTCGAAGATTTTTAGCTGATTCTGATTTAGTTGCTGAAGTCATGGTCGTGAACCAAAAATAAATCATGAAACTTGAAGTGATATGATAAGGTCACAGGATTGATTCTATGAAATTTAACGAATTTTGAAAGGAAACTGCAAGATTATGTGTAAAACACTATGATTGCCATCCAAGGACACATCATCTTCACAAAACATTGTGGGTGGATCAACTGTAATTGAATATGCCATCGTATCAATCGGTCAGTTGTCTGAGGAAGCTGCAAAGAGCTGAAACCTACGCTATCGCTTCTACTGACTTGATTTTGATAAGATTGAAAATAGGAACATAGTTGAAACATTTACGTCACTTGAACATGATCCTTATGTTTTTTTTCTCTCCCTAATATATCGATTGTTTTGCAGGCAGTGCTCTAGTAATGTAACATGCTGCATTCTTTTCCTCAAACAAATCAAACGTAATACTCGCGCTTCTATAAATGTACATCAGTTTACCTTGAGCCCGATTTCGAACGTACTGTCAAAAACAGAAATTCCCTTACAATCATACTATACGAATGTGGAATGCATTACCTATCTGTATTTTTCATTTTGATTATAGCCTTCTTAAATACAAAAATAACCTGAAGTAGTATCCTCTTCTGTTTTCCTAAAGCTCGTTAAGAGTAGTCATAACTTCGCGCAAAATAAAAAAAGTTGTCAAGAATCCAATGCAATCAAAATGTTTTGAATAGGCTATGTTACAATCGTAAGCGGAAACGTAGCAAAAACCCAGCCTTTTTTAAGTGAAATACAAGAACTTATCGAGCAAGAAAAACTAGGCCACACAGAAATAAATGAATTGGTCTAATTCAAAAATATTTTTTTGTATTATTTTATTTTTGCACTTCTTTTTTCGATATTCCGCCCGAAAATATACTTAATCTATATTTACTTCTTTACTGATTCCAGGTGAAAAATCATATACATAACGTTTTTTTGTGCGTCCATATCTCAAATACCCCGTTGTTTTAAGTCCGTAGTACAAGTTTTAATAACAACTGGCAATACTGTTTTTGTTTTGATTGAAACATGCTGCCGAACATGTTCATGGATGGAATAAACAATCGTTTAACACATGTTTTTTCGATAACAAAACCATTATGTTTTTCCGGTGGAGATTGGTTTATATTTATAATCGTAATGCACGTGGCTGACATTGCTTAACTCATAGACAGCCATGTTACGAATGACCAAAAAAAAGGAGAACAAAATTGTTGATTTGTTTATAATTTGAATTATATTCTTCGAGTGTTCTGTCTTGGTTTTTTGTGACTCATCACCAGAACGCTAAAGCCACTTAAAACCGATGAGTGTTTGTATACAAGATGCGTTAGTAAGCGTTGTTGACGTTTACGTCAGCACAGGTTTTATTTTATCTTGTTGACACGAAAATGAAGTTGGCTAAAACGCATAACAAGCAAAAGACAACAATATTGAAGTGTACAACGCAAAACGGAAATGCGACTTTTGATGGTGGTATACTGTTATTAAATTGTTTGAATTTGCGGTAAATATTGTTGTTTTGATATTTTTTTTTTTTTTTTAGCAAAAAGGTGTTTATTTCTTACGAAAGTCATAATAAATATATTTCTTAACAACAGAGAGTGAGTGTGAATGTATTGAGTACATTGCCAAGGATTTTGTTCTTGAAGGTTGTTGTCGTCTTTTATTGTATTTTATTTTATTTCAGAAAAACTCCGTTGTTTGTAGAAATCTGTGTAGCATTTATACGAGGGAGCGTTTTTATATTCGCGGAATGAGGGGGTTAGAGGGGGGTGACTATGCTCATTATAGTCGTAACGAGTTCAGCTACTCATAATTAAAATAAATACGAGGTTTCATTGTTCTTAGACAATTTGTCTTCTATCGTCAACCAAGCAACATAGTCGGGAGTACAAAGTGAAATATGGAGAAACAGCGCGTAGAGTGTTCACGTCGTTTTTTGAACCTCTGCAATGAAGACAAGGATCGGGTATTGAGTCAAATTGTTACTGGAGACGAAACTTGGGTGCATCATTATGAGCCTGAGTCTAAACAAGACTCCATGCAGTAGCACAAAAAAGGCACAGCACCACCCAAAAAGTTTTTAAGGTGCCACGCCACAGTCAGCGGGAAAACTCATGGCAACGGTCTTTTGGGACTCGGAAGGAATATTACTAATCGATTATAAAGATAAAGGTGTTTCTATAACCGGAGAATACTACTCTTCAATATTAGAGCGATTAAAAGAAGCCTTTAAAAAGAAAAGACGGGGGAAATTGACGAAAGGTGTACTGCTTTTGCACGACAACGCGCCCGTGCCGAAGAGCCGCATTGCGTTGGCTGCCCTGCATAAAGTGGGCTTCGATATTTTGGATCACCCACCCAGTCCAGACCTGGTCCCGAGTGATTATTATCTGTTCCCAAAAATGAAAAAAAAAGCTTCGGGGTAAGAAATTTACCAACGATGATGAAGTCAAAGAGGCAGTTTCGGCGTATTTTGAAGGTTAAGACAAAACATTTTTTTATGAGGGTATAAATAAGTTAATTGAAAGATCTGAAAAATGTATCCGTCTTGCAGGTGAATATTTTGAAAAGGAAAAATAATTTGGTTTTTTTATTTTCACCTTATATCCCCCATTCCGCGAATATAAAAACGCTCCCTAGTACTTTCTTAGCATGGGAGCAAGAAACTCACACGATATTGGCACAGAATTATGCTGGTTTTATCATTTTGCAGTAGTTCCGCATGGCGTAATGGTTAGCATGTCTCCCTGTTGCGTGGGTGTTCGAGGTTCAAATCCCAGAAAATCACGTTTTTTTCTACAGGTATTGTTTTTCTCGATAGGAATTGGCAAGCCCTTTTCCTAACCGCTGTTCGGAATCGGTAAAAATTACAAATTCCCCTCTGTTTCTCAGAAATATGCGACTTCGCACTTTGTTGCGCCAACCTATTTGTTTTAATTTTTATAGGACATATTTTGAAAGAATATTCTGATTTTTTGACCCTTATGAAAATTATCTACATCGTCTAAGAAATTCCTAGCAAGAAAACATTTGTATTCCCTCATGAACTAACTCTGGTAAGAACATTGTTTGCACGACAAGTTGTCGAAAGTCTGTGATTTTCGTTCTTTTCGGCAAATCTCATACCTAAAAATTTTCTATCGTTCACATCATTCCAAACGCTTCTTCAAACTTATCCTCATTTCGTTTCATTTTAGAATCCTGGATTGAACTCAGCACTGCAACTGCTATGGCCGGAGCTGGAGTCAAGAGTCCAGACAGAATCACACCATTACCATTCTCATCAGGAGAAGAATATCTGAGACTTTTGCGTGAAGCACAAAGAGAATCGAATCAATCGAGTCGTGTTGTCTCTCTTGCCGGTTCCAGACGTGACACCCCAAGGGATAGGTAAATATATACATTATACATATATATGTTTTGCGACTACCACCAATTAACTTTGTTCCAATTTTAGTCCAAAATCACCACCAAATAGCCCAAATACAGAGCTCTGTCCAGATGAGGATCTCAAACATGTATACATAAATTATTGGAGCAAAGTAAATGCTCAGCGGTTTAGGTGAAATGTCAATAACCTATGATATTTCTTTACAGGAGGGTGAGACTCAAAAAGACCAAGATTGGCTTGGCGAATGGAGTAGTCGACCCGATCAACAGCCACCAAAGTAAGTAAAAATTTTTGTTTGCTAAGGTTATAAAGGTGTACTCTGGCTTCATGCAACAAAGGTTCATTAATTTTTGGTTTGCTTTCGGTAAACGAATACGAGGCGCAAAATGAAAACCAATTAATGTGGAATTATTGCCGAGAGTGTATTTGTTTAGGTAATAACGTTTTCGGTGGCAAAAGAAGAATATTTGTTTTCCACATAGTGCTATCTTGTGTCTTGTTGTCTAATGCATAGGTAAAATGTGCCAAGTAATGAACTTGTTGATATTTGAAACAAAATTGAAACACCATTTTGTTATCAAAACGATGTCATCTTACAGCACTGATAAAAGTTTTTGGAAAAAGAGCATGTTATCGAATGAAATGACATCACACACATTAAATAAGTAAAAACCTAGATTGATTTCCATCAAAAATGTAAATAGTATTGCATCGTCTGGTTAAGGTCTATAAAGTTCTATTTTACACAATAACTGTCTTTGTCTTGTCATATTGTGTTACATTTGGCCTTCTAAAATTGTGATATAAGGTATCAAATTCATAGCCAATCACAGATTTACAGGTTTTTATTCGTAAAAAAATTTAATCAGGTTTTAGGTATTCGATTTACAAATAGATATATGTACTAGGCTAGACTTGAGCAATCGATGATGTAACACACTGTGTCGGAAAGACTACTTCAGAATCTTTTTCAATTAATTTTTTTATTGCCTTCCTTCTGTTTTATTCACAGTGTTTTTTTATATACTTTGTAAGAGGAACTGAAATATTTTTATTGTTCGGGGCAGGGGCGTAGCGAGGGGGGGGTGTGGGGGGGTGTAGCACCCCCCCACGATTTTTCCGAGTCGGCAAATCGAGGAAGAAATACAAAGTAGATTTGTCGAGTTAAGTCAACTCAACCAAAAAGACACGAATGGAAGTGTTTGTGACAGTCGTTTTTTGGCAACAAAAAAATAACAAGTCGGCAAATTAAGGTAGAAAAACAAAGTAGATTTCCCGACTGCCATGCCGACTCGAGTGATCTCAACCAGAAAGACACGAATGGAATCGTTCTTGTCTCAACTTAGTAGTTCTATAATCAGGGTCCTGGGGGTCAATTCCCGATCTGTGAAGCTGTGAAGTAAAAACATTTATGATTTATCACAGCTTAACCGAAAATTCGAGTCTCGATTAGTGAAAATCCAACTTCAAATGTCAAATTTTTTTCATATGATAAATTTCTTTTCATTGCCGTATGAGTCGGTGAAAAAATTCAATTATGAAAATGAAAAATGGCAGCAGAACTCAAGTGCGGAAAAATCCAATTGGAATCCAATTGGAAAATGGGAGACAACTGTCAAAATTTACCATTTACTGCGTGAACACAATGGGAGCCGCAGACGCAATACGCAGCCGGTGCTGAAAGAGCTGTCAAACTGTGTCGTACGTGTTTTTTAAAAACTGCACACAATGCAGCTGGACGTCGTACGTGTTTTTTGACATAAAGTCTGTATTGATGTCAGCTGACTGCATGAAATCTAATTTACGAGTATATCAAATTTGAGTTTGTGAAAATAAAATAAAAGCTAGAATGGAAAGAGAAAATGAAGAGATGGTTTTTTTGATGGGTGTAATCCAGATTTGTTATCTGGCTTTACAATATTTCAAAGAAAAAAAGCGAAGATGGTGGGTACGACCATTGTACCAAAACAGAAAAACCGAAGGATATTATGAAACTAAAAATTCAATTCCTCAGATATGTTTTTCCACTCCTTGGCTTTCATTTTAACATTTTTATAATTTCTGTTACACAAATTCCATAACATCTCTCGGCTTCGCACTGCTTCAATAATTTTTTCCGACTCGTCCATCTTCTACCGCCTTTAAAACCAAAACAACTTTATTGAGTACGCACGTAAAAGTTAAAAGTTAGCCAACTCTTCCGGCTGCGGCTTGCGGCGCGTAGTGCGTTGCGTATGCATTGTGTTCACATCAATGGATTTGCTACTTTTTAATATTTTGACAGTTCTTGCGGCTCCGGCTCCGATGCGTATGCGTATGCATTGTGTTCACGCAGTTAGAACGTTTTAGTACTTTTTAGAACACAGTTTGAGAACTACTTTTCATTTTGAGATCGGGAATCGCTTAGAGTGGTTTCGTGAAGTGATAAAATGAAAAAACTGTGTGAAAACTGAAATGATATTTTTTTTCACTTCACAGCTTCACAGATCGGGAATTAACCCCATGTTTCACAGTTAATACAACACTACATTTCATACAAAAAACAACTATTTTGAAATAATACATCACATATAATTTTCTGTTTCACAGATTTCATTGGAAAGATTGTTGATTAAATGGTAATTGTTAAGTATTCCATAAATATGGTTTTATTTTTTTAGTATTAATAGTTTAATTCGTTTGAAACAAGTAACAAAATATTTTTTCCAACTCACATATTAATCACAATCTCATATGAATTCAACCCCAGCATGTAAACAGAGTCAAAAATATACAAGAGAAATTCCTTGTTACCTTTGTGAACGGGCCTATTTTTGACATTTCTAAACTAACAAAAAAACTAACAAAAAAATTGTTTACCTGCATTAATTTCAGTACGGAATATTTTTATTTTCCACTCTATACAATTGCTTTGGGTTTTTAACAAACATTTTTTGCGTTTTTGTGCGAATTTGGCAAACAAAAATTCATTTGTTAACTTTTATTAGTTTAAAGTTAAAAATTTGACCGAAAGGTGGAAGAGTTAAACGTTTTTGACGCTTCATGACTGATTTGAAGCACATTGGAGTTATTTCAAGAAATGAACGATGATGACATTCAATTAAATGCTTTGATAAAAAGTTCTTCTTCATTTGCTGAAAAACTAAAGATAAGTCCCGAAAACGATTTTTTAAAACATCATAGAACCAAAGTTACCAAAGAGAATTTATGAAAATTCTGAAACTGCTTTTGTATTTGATCTAGAAACATTTTATAGAAAAGAGTTCAAAATGGTTCTTCAAACTTTTATTTCGCACGTTAAAGATAATCTAACAGATAATTTTACCATTTTTGAACCTTTCTTAAAAATTTTTAAAATACCCGCTTCCAGAGCAAATGCAAACATAGAACTAGTCAAATCTATCATAGAATTAGATCGATTTTTTTTAAAAGAAGATGTGGATGTATTTATCGGAACTGCAAATTCTTCTTTTTACTTGTGAGAAATGCTCAAATTTCGATGATATTGTCAAAGAGGTAATCAAATTAAGATATTTATGTGATTCCGTTAGCCTTTAAACTAGTTTGCTACATGTTAACTGCTCCTGTGACGTCGGCTTCTTGCGAGCGGTCATTTAGTAAACTTAAAATAGTTCTTAATTATTTGCGTACGACGATGGGTAGTGATAGGCTAAATTCATTAATGCTTCTGTATTCCTCAAAGGATGTTGTTGATAATATTCAACCTAGTGAGGTTGTCAAAAAATGGGCATTATTAAAATTTAAAGTTGGAGTTTAAATTCCAATTGATGAACTTTTTTTTGAATAATGATAAAATTTTTAAAGACTAAAATCAAAGAATATGTACTCTTTCTGATACCAAATACTATATTGTAATATTATTTCTTATAAATACTTTTAATTTTTTTGTTGTTATATCGTTAGGTATATTGCAATTATAAACTGATTTTATGTTAATAAATGAATTTCTGTGAAATGAACACTTTTACGTTTTTAAATAGTTTTATTTATTTATTAGCTGAGCCACCCGGTGTTGCTCGAGTCTGTAGTTTTAAAGTTCCCTTTCTCGTTCTTCCGCTTCCGTAGGAATATGGGTATAAAATATAAGTTTTTTTTACTGTGGGATTATGTGACATCGCAATGGCGAAAGATTTTTGGAAATCTGTTCAGTAGTTTCTAGGTTTTCGTTCCCAACCCCGTTCCTGTGGGAGTATGGAGATAAAACCTTGAAAGGAACCATCTCTGGTTTGAACTATGTCTACCCTGAAGATCTCATAAGAAGCCAGTCTATAACGGACATAAATACAAACATACATACATCCTATTTTATATATGTATACATATAGATTTATTTTTTGATGCAGTCGGCAAATTCTGGAGACTAGTCGGCATTTCATTAAAATTCACCCCCCCATGGCTTGGAGCCTCGCTACGCCCCGAACTTCGGGGCTTAGACAGAAAATAAAATTTTAATTCCTAATAGATTTGATTTAAGAACCGTTAAGTTTTCTTCGTGATGTGTAGGGGCATTTCAACAGGTTTTTTTTTTTTTTTAAAATGTCTGTTTTGTTTAAATTAGTGGGAAAATTAATATATCATATCAACGTGGACGGTTAGAATGCTTGCCAGTTAAGCGGGAGGTTCGTGGTTCGAATCTCAACAGAAGCCAAAAATGTTTTTCCATCGATATCGCCTTTCGCGAGGAATGGGCAAGTCCTCCGACAGTAAATTCATTCCCATGAAAAACACTTTCTCGACTAGCCGTTCGGAATCGCTAGAAAACTGTAGGTCCCCTTCTCAGAAAGCATGGTTGTGAGAAATGCACTAGATCCGGGGCACCCCGGTCTGTTGCGCCACGCTATTTATTTTATTATGCATACTTCTTTCGGAGCAAGTTACAATCAAAAACCATAAATGAAGTTTATTTTATCCTTAAACTACTAGCAGATACTCTAGGGTCTAGGCTCTATCAGAGATGATAAATTGTAATATATTATATGGAAACTGTTACGAAAGCAAATCAGCCGCTTTTAATGTACGAATCTGTCGCTAGAGGCAAACCTCAGCTAGCATCCAGTAAAAATCAACTCTAAATTCAAAATTCAAGGCTTTTTTGCGTCCATTCTCACACAGAAGAGGAAAAAAAGACCATAGTTCTACACATGAAGTGAAAATGTCAGTGTCTGGATTAGGCAAGGAATCTTTTTAAAAACACTCTTGGGGAAGCATGACATGCACGACAAAATCTTTGTCAAGTTCAAATTCAAATCAATCACCCATTTCGTAAATAATAATCTTTTGATGTGCGCGTTAATTATAAAAAAATGTCATCCAAATTCACAATAGCAGCGCTTTTTTTTGGGAAGGTGGACAGAAGCCAGTTAACAAAAAAGTATAGGCAACGGGCCTTTTTTGTTTGGGCTCGGCAAAAATTTGCATTTATTGTTTTATTATTTTTAACAACGAACAAAGATTGGCTACCAAAACCGTTTTTGTCTTTTCAAGTTGGCAGGTACTCTTTGTTTGCTGCCAAATAGTAAAACAATAGACTTTTGCAAAACTCAAACAATAAAACGAGGTATTATTTTCTATTGGTGGTACGTAAATTCAATAACTCTCATTTCTTCACTTGTTGTACATCTCACAAATCGACAGTTACCTCGAAAGTATTTAAAGTATGTTGTGCTCATGTCCTGTACTCTTCTTCAAAAGAAAACTGCATCTAGGAAAATATTTCCTTGATGATCTAAGGTCTAAGCGATCTGGCGAACACAGATATTCTTCACCTCTATGGCTTTATCAAAAGCTCCAAATGGAGGTACTCCCTCACATAATTCTTATGGTATGACAATGGACCTAATGTTGGTCTAAGTGTGTCAGTTGTTTTCCTGATAGCCATTTAAACCTAACCTAACTTAACCATGCTTTGCAGAATTGGCAAAAAACTCAGAAATGCAACACCACTTATGTATGTAAAATATTCGGCCCTATCGTGGTAACCGTCGGAGCGGAGTTTTATCCGCAACGCATCTTTTTTCGGTGATAATTTCTACTAGCCCATCCGTTCGTGTTGCTGTACAGTTTTGTCTTTTACAAGACGAATATTACTCCACTGTACCACAAAACGACAGAAATAGTACCTTTATTTCACCAAGGCCTATCATAAATTTCAACTTTTTTTTGGTTAGTAATATTTTCAACTCATAATTTATTCCAATATGCAAAACTTCTGTAACAATGCCAACTGAATTGGGTTCTCAAAGGGTAAAATGAGCTATTTTGCATTACCCTATTTATTTTTTTATTTTATATGGAACGATGTTTAGTTTTTAGGACCCGAAAAAATCCATGTGATTTCTTACATAATTACATAATTGATAGTTGCGATACCCGTGGCTTAACAGTTATTATGTCTGCCTAGTTCGCTGGAGGCTCGTGGTTCGAATATCAACAGAAAAACAAAAAAAGTTTTCCACGGGTATCGCCTTTCGCGAGATAGTAAATTCAACTCATTGCCAAGAAAAGCGATTTCTTCAGTAGCCGTTCGGAATCGGCAAAACATTGTATTTTCCTTCCATTCCCTCACAAGGTCACAAGGTATGGTTGTGAAAAAGCGCTGGATCTCGGGCTTCCTGCTCTGTTGCGCCACTCTATTTATTTATTGATTATATTTTAAGAGTTTGCTGCCCCTCTCCCTCCTTGTTATCTCATCACACACATCACATATGTTATCTCAACCCAACGTAAATTATTCATTAAGATTGAAATTAACATGGATACAACGTTTTTACAATAAATATCCTTTATTTTTTCTTTCAGAGATTGGAAATTCGAACACCCAAAGAAAAAGAGCGCTGGCTATTCCATTCGTTTAACTCGTTTGGGAAAAAACTCCTTGTTCTCTCGGGAAATCCTTTACTCGCTTATTTTGAGCAATGTCCTTTCACTTCTTCTGGGAGCTGGCTTAGGGTAAGTTTTTATATCAGTAGGTAATACTCTTATACTCAATGTTAAACAACTACATTTTCTTTTTTCAGATTGTGGCTTAGCAAACGCGGCATTCTCTTCACAAGAGTTGTAATTGACTGAATAAGAAATTCAATGAAATAAAAGTAACAATTTATAAACAAAACACACACATAAATATGCATATTATCAATAATAATTATTTACTACAATTTTCTATTATTCTCTTACAACAAAAAAAAAAAAAAAAAGAAAAAAAAATGAAAATGTATCGAAAAATAACAATTAATTTTTAATAATTATAAGACGGCTCGGAGAAGAGCTTTATGAGTTAATGGTTCCATGATGCCCGGAAATCTGAAACCACATTACATTTCTATTTTATTACTTTTGATATAACAAAATGAATAGAATTAGATTTAAACATAAAATGTATTTAAATGAATTTTCATAACGAAAAAAGGAAGCGATGTGCATTGTGCAAGTTCTTTGGATTGATAAAATGCTATATGTGATCAGAAATGCATAAGCCAACTGAAAAATTTCTGTTTTAAGGGTTTTTTTTTATAAGAAACGTTGTTTTTAAGTTTTTTTTTGTTTTGCTTTTATCATCATAATTACTGCTTTTTCAAATGAAAACAAAACATGTATAAATAAATTATTATAGCAATTTAACTATGAACTTGTGTTGTTTGGTATCTTCTTTGGATATTTCGCTTACTATTTGGTAATAACGTCTGGTTATATAAAAGCAACACACGTATAAGTATTCGTTTGTAAGTTTGCTTTTTACTGAAGATTTCATTTGTTCGTTGATTTTATACGATTCAGAAGTCTACATTGTTGCGCAATTTTCTGCATTTTTAGTTTTACATTATAGCTGTTTTACGAAAAGTTACAGCGGAAATAAATTTTGTCGTAAGCGACTGTTTTTTAGTCCTTTTCGTTTGAATGCTTATGAGGAAAACCAAAAAAGACGTTTCCTGTAAGATTTCCTTTTTGTCGCTTGCGAGTAAATGGCGGTAAGGGATCGATATTTTCAAACATTTTATTTTTTACAGCTTATGGGGGTGAACTTGGAGTCCAATCGACATCTTTCTCCAACAATTTCGATTTCGGAGGACTGCTCTCCAGTTTTGCGCTCTAATTGGTGTTGAGGTGCTCTTCCACTTGATTGCACTACCTAAGATGACGTCTTTCCCATTAGCCACTTTCCTGCAGTGTGCTTTCGAAAAGTCGCGTTGATTTCCATTCGCTAGAGCTATTCTAACAGTTCCTAGAACGTCGCTGAAATAGAATTGCTCTGACATCGGAACTAAAGAATCATGCTTATTTTGACATTCTATTCGATAGAAAATTTAGTCGAATTCGAATGAAGTGCATTTTGAGACTCGAATGATTCGAAATTTTACATGTTTAACATTCGAATCATTCGAGTCTCAAAATGCACTTCTTTCGAATTCGACTAAACTTTCTATCGAATAGAATGTCAAAATAAGCATGAATATCTGCCGATTTAAAAGTCTGCAGATGTGTTGGCTTAGGCGCAGCTCTAGTAAAGGTAAGTAAATATTCGCAGAAGTACCTGCCACACCTTAAGAAAATGAGCGACATATGCATTTCATACTGTCCACTCATACATGACTGTCCTGAGTTTCGAACGGATTTAAAACGAATACCGAAATTGAATCCGTACGGATTAAAAAAGGGTGTTCATATTATAAAACGTTCTAGAAACTAGATTTTTTTGTTCATTGGAACTGTTTACTGTTTTAGAACATGATAATGTTAATATAGTTTACAATTTCTCATGTTCAGCAATAAATAGTGTTACATAATTCATCAACCGAATTCAAATTTGCTAGCAAAATGATAAGCGAATTGAAAACGTACTAATCCGGAATTGAGAACTGCAAAAATTCGTAAACGGGAGGATATGATATCCGACCGAAAATCAGAGTTGTGCCCCATTTGTTATGGTGTAACAAGTCAAACCACACTTACGCAGAATGCCGACTGAGGAAGAGCACGCCCTATTGTGAGGCTTGTACCTCTTATGGGCACAGTAGAGATCTTTGCCCAAAATCTAGTGTCTTTACTGTGACGCGCACTACTCAGAAGACCAAAGTGAAGTGCAAGTGGTGCTCCAGACTGGGTCATTTGGAGGACGACTGTTTCTCAAAGAAAAAACTACTTGAAGGAACAGTCGGGAAACGGACCGAGGGTCAGTCACTGGGCTCAAGCAACAAACAGCAACGAAAAGTGAAGAGTTGTCTAAATGTAAATGACCGGGAGTCAAATTTCTTCACTTTTCAGTCAGTTCGTAAAACCAAACACACAGCTAAAGCGTCAATAACTGAAGATAAAGTTAACCTAGGTCAGGCTGATCTCTGTTGAGCTGCTGTCAGTTGATAAGCTCAAGTTTTTTGTTGGCTTATTTTCTAATAGTTGGTTGATTTGGGGTATAGCGAAAAAGGGACAGAAAGGCAACAAAAAGTTGTATGCATACAACAACATTCGTAAGCATGTTTTTGTTGAATTACCGATGTCATTGGCCAAGTTCGGAAGGGTTCTGGTGCTTGTAGACACGGGAGCAGACTCGAGCTTGTTAAAACGAAGTTGTTTAGCAAATGCAGGCAATATAAAAACCCGAGACACTAAGCAATTGGGTGGTGTTTTTGGTGGAGTATCGGTGGCTTAGACCACATGCCCGCTGATGGTATACTAGGCCGTGATATTCTCTGGAATCACACAATTATCGACATTATCATGGATCAATCGTACAACCCTATTACAGATGACAACCCCACTGAAAATTGGGTAGTGTGCCCGTGTTATAGATATGAGAAGACAACCCAATTTCAGTTGAGTTGACATCCATAATAGGGGTAGTAATTCACAATCGGTCTATGTCGTGGATATCGTTGTTTTGAATTTCGTTTTTTTTTTACATCGCTTTTCGTAAAAGAGTTGTAAGGACAGCGAGCTTCTTGAAAAACAAAGGGTCTGTTTCTTTACTTTCTGGGTAAAGTTTGGAAAAAGGCCCAGCAAAAAATACAAACAAATACAATACAAAAAACTTATTTCTCATTTTACTTGATTTGTTTTGAATTCACTTTTGTAGGGTGATAGAAATAAACACCAGCAATGTACAAAACCAACTGTAGAAAACCGAAATTTGTTCAAACGGGCCAGAAATAACCGTAATGCTCAAATACAAAAAGCTAAGTTTTTGCAACCAAAAAGTAAGGCAAAAAATACTGCTGTGTCCAAATGGAAGTAAAAACTTTTGGTCTTTTGTCCAGAACATTAAGAACTCGACCACGTCATCGGTCCCAACGCTCGTCTTCAATGACTCTCCATATGTTAGCTCCATCGACAAACACTTCCTCATAGCATATTGGCTCCACCTGAGCTCGAGTCTGCAAATTCTTTGATGAAGCAGATATTTCTTCGAACTCGCTCGGTTTCGAGAGACCTCAAAGATCTCAACATACATAAATCCGCTGTAACCCTACCGTTATTCTGAAGAGGTGTTCTTCTACGCTGGCAAAACCACTGCGGAAACTTTTCCATCTTTCCTATTCTGCTGGTATTTTCCCGAGCAGATGGAAAACTGCATTTGTCCAGCCGGTCCCTAAAAAAGGCGAATCTTCCTCCCCTTCCAATTACCGTCCAATTGCACTAACGTCCCTTCTTTCCAAGGTCATGGAAACGTTGATAAACCGTCAACTTATGAAATATCTTGAAGAACCAAAGCTTCTTAACTGGTGATTTGATGGCTTGTCTCACCGAAAAGTGGAACCAATCTTTACATTGTTTTGGAGAAAGTAAGATTATTGCGCTTGATATTTCTAATGCATTTGATAGAGTTTGGCGTCAAGCTCTTTTATCGAAAAAGCGTGCTTTGGGTATCGATGAGTCTCTTCTTCGTTGGATTAGAATTTACCTTTCTGACCGCTCAATACAAGTTGTGTTGGATAGTTTTAAGGCTGAAACCCACTTTATAAATGCCACAGGGCTCAATTTTGTCTCCTTATTTTCATAAATGATCTCGTGTCTGAAACTTCTAACCCTCTCAACTGTTTTGCTGACGACTCAACCCTCAGCTTTTCATGTTCGTTTCCAAATTCACGTCCCTGCTCTTTGGACGTGATAATGGAACAGTTGCGTGTGATAAGCTCATTGAATTCTGACCTTGACAGCATTGTTACATGGGGTAATAAAACCCGAGTAGAATTCAATGCTTCGAAAACTCAATGCTGTCTCTTGTCGTTGAAGCTTAACATTCCCCCATTGCCATTATCCATGAATGGTACCTGCATCCAAGAAACCGAAAAGCTGTCAGTATTTGGTATGTGTGTAAACGATGATCTTCGTTGGAACGACCACATATTTGAAGTCGCCAAAAACGCTGCTAAATGCTTAGATTTCTTAAGACGATGCAGGAAGTTCTTCGCCCCTTCTGATCTGGCTACAATTTATAAGGCCTTCATCCGCACAAAACTGGAGTATAACTCTCATATCTGGTCAGGTGCCGCTAAAACATCTTTGCACCTGCTTGATAGGGTACAAAATAGAGCGTTAAAATTGATAGGTGATAGTTCAATCGTAGAATCGATTGATTCTCTTGGACATCGACGAAACGTTACATGTCTCACTCTCTTTTATCGTTTTTTCTATAAAAAGTGCTCTAGTGAAATAGCCAGTTGCATTCCTCCCCCGAAACAATTTAGCCGCAACGACCGCCTCGCTAGGAATGCTCATCAGTTTTACCTTGAGCCTAACTTCGGGCGTACAGTCAAGTATAGAGATTCTTATTTTAATTGCACCACCTGAATGTGGAATGCTTTGCCTGGCTCTGTATTTCCCCTGCATTACGATTCACAAAGGTTCAAAACCAATGTGCATCGGTGTCTCCTATTAAATCCTCTCCTATTTTCCTAAATGCTCGCACTGTGTTTAATGACACTATAAGGGTAGTCATAACCCCTTGATGTGCGCTTTAATTTTAAAATAAAAGAAATTACTTTTTGGGATGTTTCGGGATCCCGCGGGTGAGTACAGATACAGACCTAAGTAACGATACCGTTCTGACATTTTCAATCGTTATTCAAAGTCGGCCTATGTCGAGGCTTTCGAAGACTTTTCGACGATGTAAGAAGCGACGCAACGGTGAAATGGTGGATGAAAAAGTTATCTAGAGTATTCTTGAAGATAGAAGGCTTGTAGATAACATAACTTTAATAGGTACTAGTTATGAGTAACTGTTTGTCAAATTTAAGTTAAAACCTGGCTTAAGATCAAATGCTTTGCTTTAATTTCTAAAAAGTTAAAACGGACTTCTATGCCAAAAGATTTTTATTTTCTTAAAAGTTTTATCTCGTCCTCAGAAACATCTCATATGTTCGCATATCACATTTGGCAACATTTTCAACAAACTCTTGATCATTGCCCTCGACCAGCGATTTCGGGGAAACATAAAGATCTTTTTGTGGATTGTACTGTGCACGTCCGATTGTTTTCAAAAACTCATGTCGCTCCCTAATTCGAAATTCTCGCGACAAAAGGATTTCAGGAAATTGAACAATCATCGCGTGCGAAAGTTTCATGTAGTTGTGTGCATAAGAAAAGCGCTCAATCAATTCGTCTGAATCTAAATTAAAAAAAAAGTCAGATGTGAAGCAGATATGAAATTTGAATCTTTACTCATCATCCATAGCTTCGGTTTATTCAACAGCAAGCACCGCAGTTCTTCTAATTCAAAACCCATCTCTTCCGAAATGCAAAACATATTTTTTCGTATGTGCTCCATGTTGTAGGTTATAAGCCTCGGCTGTTTCGATGCTAAGAATCTCACATCGTCGCCACTTAGTTTGAAATTCTCTTGAAAGTAACCCAATCTTTTGTCTATTCGTTTCGTTGTGAACATCAACCAAAAGGGATTTTTTGTCACAATTCGGGTAATTTGACTTTGTTTAAATTTCTTAGCTTCGAGATAATTAACTCGCACTTGCAAATCATCAAGGTCTTCCTTAAATATCAGTGGATTTTTTGTAATTATTTCACCAAACAGCTCAGCAGGGACACCTAAATCATGCAGGAACATCAAATGTGGTTTGATATTTCTCTCAAAATCTAATTTGAGAACAAATTCGGCAAGACCTTTGCGTCTTTCTATGCTGTTTAGATCGACACCGAGCTTTAAAAGTTGCTGCAGGCACTCGGATTTGTTGACATACGCCGCTAAGTTGAATGTGGGAACATAATTCTTCTCTGCTTTAGGTAGAGCTGGAAGCTCGAATTCGAGATGTTCAGCCTGTTTAATTTCACCGGTACTGCTCTTCGGATGAACTTCAGAAGTTTCACATGGCTCTGGATTTATGACAGTGAAATCCTGGAGCTGTACAATTGGTCTAGCTATCTTACGAAGTTGGCGACATCTTGAGAAATTAAGATTATACTGTGGGCTGGATATACTTGCTATTATTCGAAAACTTTTCAACAAAAACATTTTCCTCGAGTCGAGTTGGTTCTATAAGGTTTTCGAGAAATGTCAGTAGACAACTGTCAACTAAAATGTCAAATCTATGGTGAAAAAAGGGAATGAAGCCATTCAGAAAGTTTTTGTTATGGAATCGGTCAGTGGCAGAGTAGATAATACAGAGGTTAACACTCAATTGTAGCCATATTCGGCCTTTTATATACAGCCTTACTGGCTGAACACAATGCATACGCATACGCATACGGAGCCGGAGCCGCAAGAGTTAAAATCAAGTTAACTTGTCCAGCTCCGTCTTGCGTTGTTGTTGTATTCGCTTGTATTTAATGTTTTGACATCTCTTGCGGCTGCGTCTCTGCCGCCATTGTGCTCACGCAGTTAGACAAAAGTATTAGGCACTTGAAAATTTTGTTCCTATTTTCTGAAGTTTGGCCCAAAAGCATCTAGCGACATCCAAGAGATGATCGGATATCTTTTTAAAAGCAAAATGAAGAGAAGTTTGTTTCAATTATAAGATGGAACTGGTTAAACCAGTGTCTATAAACAGCAAAAGTTAAAGAAAATAATATAAGCAGTAAGAAATAATTTGTCTTTCTTATATAAAAATGAATTTCAATTTTTTTTTTGCACACTTTGTCTCTTTTCATCCTACCTTATCTTTGAACTTTGGTTAGTTTTTAGAGGTACTTAGTACTTCTGGCCACGGTTGTAGATAAAACTCTGTCTTTGATTTCACTTCAGAAGAAACTTCTTGGTGTCTTTGGCAGAGGAGGAATGAATTGAAGCTCTGTATTACCTACTGCGCTAGTTCTTGAATCTTTAAAAATCAGCCAGCGAATTTTTCGAAAAATGTTTGCTGAACGATTTCAATTTCATTTTCACCACAGGAAGAAAAGAGTACAAATTTTTAAGACGTCAGACTGACTTTTCTCACTTTTCCCCGAACCTTTGCACAATTCAGTTCAATTTTGTGTAATTTTTACAAATTTTTCAATTTGCAATGAATTTTCTCAATTAAAAGTCGATCGTTTACCGTGAACTGATAGTTTTTTATAAAAGCGCCTCAAATATTGTGTTAAACAAACAAGAAAAGTATATCTACATTTTCCGCGGAGAAAAGTACGGGTGCGATATGAAAAAGCGTATCAGTGCGCGTACGCCGGGCGGTGGCGCCGAAGATGAAAATGATACCACATTGGACACAGAATTATCAGGAGACCAAATTGAGCCATCAGCACCGTCCAAAGAAGAACCACCTCAAACCAAACCATCTCCGTCACACCCAATCCGAAGGACAAATGTCAACGAAATCGCTGATACCTTTGTGATCGTAAACGAACGTCCGGTAGATGATATTTCATTAGATTTCTTCTACAAACCCCACACCATAACCCTGTTTGCTGTATCGGTTATCAGTGTTATGTACTTTGCCTTTGTCAGGTGAGTTTTTTTTTTGTTACATTTATGATAGAGATTTTTGGTCTCTAGGAGGAGGATATAAACAAATCTTGACACTGACATGTCTTCAAATTTTGCGCAGGACATTTGCAAAACTTGATTCTCTCGTTCTCATTCCCATTATCCTTGCAATACCGCTGTGTCGGTGGTTCCTGCATAAAGTGCTTTGTTCTTCCACAGTTCTGTGTCTGTTTTGCTAATACAATTTGCCAATACAAAACCTATTCCAATTAGTTTAATCAAGTTTTTTCCATTTTGAAATTTTGAAACAAAAAAAAGGAGTGTGTTATGCAAGCGCAATAACCTCCATCGAATTTGTAAGAAAATCTATAGGCAAACAAAAGTTCTCAGCGTCGCGGCTTTAACGTCTTTATTGAATGAAAAGTGCATGGAAATCGATTTATTCAGTGTTGTGGCAGACAACATAGGAAATCCCTTGAAAATTTCATTGAAAATGCAACTGAAATAGGCGAGCAAAAGTGAAACGACGAGGTCAATTCCAGGGGCATTTGGAATGCGGATTGCAATTCATTTGCTAAACCAATGGAGGAGTAAGTTATTTGTCTTCTTAAAAAAAAGGTTGCTTTTTGTATTCCTCGATTGATGGCTTTCGGATTATCGATTTAACACGCTGCTACCATTTCTTCGGAAGTTAAAACGAAGGCAAAGAGCAGGAAGAAGTCATCTTTATTTTTTCTTCTTCGATTTTTAGTATTTTTCTTATTTTTGTGCTCTCTGCTTTTGTGGTTTGTATTCTTCGCAATTCCCCACTGGCGATGTCGTTTGTATACACATATTGTATCTAATCTACACGTGCTTCTTTTGAGAGGTTGGTTGGTGCTGACTGGGGGTAACATCAGTTATCTACCTTGCCTGAAATTGAGTGTTTCTCTTCGTGTGTTGAGTGATATGGACTAGGAGGCCTGTGCGACAAATGATGACGAATGAACTCGACCTTGGATTGTGTGTCATAAAAATGGTTTAATTTGAATTTAAGTGCTGTTTATGGTTTGCGGAAGCCTATGTTGAGAGTTGAACTAAATTTGGATATTCGTCAAGTTTGTTCGTATTGTCGCTTTACATAGGATTGAAGCAATTAAACATTGAGCGTTTTTCAAAATTACTTTGTTTTAAATGAAGCCTGAAGCGGTTCTCTTTTCTTATTTAAAATGGTCAGCTATCGACAGTTGAATGAAGTTTAAGACAAACAGAGAAAAGGGAAAACTTTGTTTTAGTTCCCTCTCATAGTCATAAATTATGTTATATTTATTCAGGATAATAACTCCTTATTTTTGAGTAATTTTTGAATTTGTCTGACGCTGACTAAGACAAATGGCGTGGTAGATACCATTTTCAGGGAGGTGTGAGCGGGCGGTGACGTGGTGAGGTGTGATGGTGTTTGAGATTCTGACAGTTTAAGATTTTTCAAGGGGAATCCTTACGTTAAGGCCGACGGGGTTCTAGGTTGTGGTTGGTAACAGGCCACCCTGCACTACCAGCAGCAGGGCCCAACGTGAGGTGTACTTTGTGTTATTTCGTGGTGGATTAGGCACGATTTATGTTTTTTTGCGAGGCGAGGTACAGTAGAGGAGGCAAGACCCACCCATATTCGGCGAGCTAAGCCGTGCTTCGCAAGCGTGCCAGGTCTCCTCTCTGTGCATTTCTTCCCCTGCCCAAATTTCCCCTCCTATCATTCATACCTACCTTTCCCATTCTTGTTTTGGTCCCTTTCCTTTTCTGTTTCCTACCTTTTTTTTCCTTTTATTTTCCCTTTCCCATTTCCCTTGGTATGTTCGATTCCTAAATTCTAAATCCTAATTCCTACCCTACACTATTTTAATTCCACTCCTAATTCCTTTCCCTCCTTTGGCCTTCAGCATCAAATATACAAGTACCTACTTTTGCTACCCAAACCCAAGACATTTTGTCTTTCCAAGAGGCAAAATGGCGAAGCAACGGAAGCAAAGCCTGTCTTTTGAAGGCTTTCAAGGCGTTTAACTACTTCAAAAAAAAAAAAAAAGAAGAAACGGAATCAGAACCATCCATGTCGCAAACTGATTGATAGCGTTTTAACCATTTCGAAGTTGAGTTGCCATTGGATATCTTAAATGGGTGGTACAGAGAAAGGTGCGGAATGCTGTCAGTACATATGCTTTGGGAACAGACATGTCGACAAACCAAAGACGGTCATTAAACGTCTGAATCCCTCTCCCCATTTCTTAAATGTTTTGTAACACATAAGTGACCATTAGCAACATGATGATGCTTTGATGACGTAAGAGTGGAAACGTGGAACTAGTCCTTACCTTTTTTTTGGAAAAATTAATATTATTGCGCTTGATATTTCAAGGCATTTGAAAAAGTTTGGCATCAGGCTCTCTTATGGAAAATGCGTGCTTTTGTTATAAACGAGTTGCTTCTTCTCAGTATTAGAAATTAGATTACAGATCGTTTAATACAAGTTGAGTTAGATAGTTTAAGTGTGATACTGACTTCCCTATTTTCATACAACAATGTCTTATTTGAAACTTTTAACGTTTTCAATTGTTTTGCTAATAAATCAAGACTCGGCTTTTCATATTCGGTTGCAAGATCACAATGCCCCTGTATTCGGATGATGAAGTTGCGTATGATAACCTCATTGAATTCATACCGAGTGGAACTCAAAAATTCAATACCGTCATGTCACTTAAGCTGAACATGCTTCCAATGCCATTGTCCATAAATGTTACCGACACCCAAAAGAATTCAATGCTTGGTATGGATGCAAACGGCGATATTCGTTGAAATGGCAACACATTTGAAGTCGCCAAAAATGCTTCAAAGTGCAAAGGTTTCTTAAGACGTTACAGGAAGTTTTTTATACCTTCTCATCTCTTTTCTAGATCACAAATCCCTTGTTTGATCAGGTTTCTTATAAAAAACATTGCGCCTACTTAATAGGGTTCAAAAAAGATCTTTCAAACAGATATGTGATAGTTCGATTGTATGATTCTCTTGCTCATCGCCGTACTCACCTGTCTCACTCTCTTTTATCGCTTTATCTACAAACAATAGTCAATTGCATTTCTCATTTCTGAAACTACTCACCTCGAATGCTCATCACTTTAACCATGAATCCAACTTAGGGCCTTTGGTCAAGTACAGAAATTCATATTTTAACAACTCAACCCGATTAAGTATGCTTTATTTGACCGCAATCTATAAAGACTTAAAATCAATGTTCAGCGGTGTCTAAAATCTTATGTACATATTACCAATTCTTCAAAAACGAGCCTTAAAACCAATTTCATTTCCGAAATACACACTTGTTCAGATAAAATTTACTTATAACCATAATTTTTTAACTTAATTTCAATTTGCACCGAACCGAAGGAGCCTTGCAAATAATCCAAACTTCATTCGAGCTACATAGTTTGCAAGCATTGTTTTATACAACGTAAAGATGATGCCGTTGTTTCCGTGATGGCTAGCGTGCCAGGCACCATTGGTTTCGACTAAGGTGGAATATTTTCCTATCCCTTTTTCGTCCTATTAAAGGACTTTTTCTAACTGGATCGAAAGCCATTAATTAACGTGTAAAAATAAAATATGCCTGGCCCGACCCGATGGCCTCGACGAGGGTTAATCAGTCGCTAAACTCGTGTGTACTTCACTAGATAATCTAGTTTTGCAGTTCTACTGCTCACCGATTTTGAAAACTTGGTTTTGAGAAAAACGCTTTTAAAGTTTCAAAATGCTATAAATCTTAAGAATCGCAATAATATTTAATAATTTCGAATTTAGATCATTTGTAGATTTTGATTTGATTCTAGGATAGTTTTAGCATGATTTAAGCTAATAAAAAAAATGGAAAAAAAAATTGGTGGATATTACCCATTAAGTATCCCGTCGTATTTAGTTTGAAATCTAAAAAATTTATGATATTCGAAGTTAGAAAAGTAGAAGGTTGACGAAAGAAAATTGGTGCTTCAAATTGGAATGCATTGAGGTTGTTCAGGAAGAAGTTCTGATGTCTTTAAATGTAGGTTTCATAAATCCCGCACAGTCAAAGAGCAGGTTAGCAAGAATGGCTGTTAGTGTTATGAAGCCAAACATATTGGCAACCAAACCTTTGTTTTTTGATCGAAATGTAGAGTGTTTAAAGTAATCGTAATCTCTTCCATGTGCTACAGATCCCAAGTGTTCGGTTACACATACTTTGAAGAATTCGAATTAATTCAAAGACTTTTTTTAAGCGATTGATTCGTTTACCGAACTCTACTGCAACCTACGCCATTCAGGTCGAATCTGGTATCACACTAATTTACATTAAATTTAAATACAATCTTAGATTATTTGTTAAGAAACTCGAAACCAGTCTCCAAAAATTCGTAATGAAACATCTCCTTCGAACACAGTTGTCCTCTTTTAAAGAGTAGTGATCCGATATAACCTAAGCTAAACAAGTTTAGATACCTGGAGCGAGATTTTTTTAGCAAGTAATAGTGGTACCCGTGGCGTAATGGTTAGCATGTCCACCTGCTAACCCAGAGGTTCGAGGTTCGAATCCCAGCAGAGGCAAAATGCAAAAATGTTTTTCCACGGGTATCGCCTTTCGCGAGGAATTGGCACGTCCTCCGTTAGTAAATTCATTGCCATGAAAAGCGCATTCTCAATTAGCCGTTCGGAACCGGCGAAAAATTGTAGGTCCCCTCCATTCCCTCACAAGGCATGGTTGTGAGAAATGCGCTAGGCCCAGGGGCTCCACGCTCTGTTGCGCCTCCCTATTTATTTATTTTATTTTTAATAGCAAGAACAGATGAGCAGTTGTATCTTCCAAACTTAGTCGTGCACCGGCTTCATCCCCTAAAACTATCGCCTACTGTTATAGAAATAAGTTCCTGAAATAAGTTCTAGAGCAATATTCAAGATTCTAAGCTTGAATTATACTCCCCATCGGTCATATCTAACGATCTTGTGTATCTTTCGCAATGAATATGAACGAGATGATGTAAACCGTCACTTTATAGCAATATGCAATGAGTTCAGAAAACTGGCCAAAGTGTTCTCTCTAGAGATAGCAGTCATGCTATTGGCTATCGAAATAGTTTCCCAAACTAGGTATTGCTTAGTTATTACATAACTCAACTTTTCAAATACACAGAATGCTTTGCATAAGATTAGACAAATCTTAGATCCTCTTCATTTCCTATATAAATGGTCTATAGAAATGCACTAGGTCCCGACCCATCCACAGCTGTTGTGCACCCTGGGGTTGCACTGTGGCCGCCCTAGGTTTTTTCTAGGGTGAGGTCAAGTAATGAACAGGGCTTTCAAGTGGTATTTATTTTTGTTCAGATAACAGTGATGTGATGATTTTTTGGTGATTTTATGGTTTAGCATTTTTTGAGAACTGAAAATCCTGAACAAGTTCTGAAAAACTGAAACTGAAAATACATACAAGTTCAACGACCGAACCTAATTTCATTTTAAAGATTAAAATGACAAAGCTCATTGAGAACAAAGTATTGCAATTAATTAAAATTTTCCAGCAAACGTTTCTCGGCAACAGAACACGAGGAAATAATAATAATTTTCAAATATGTACTCATAAATACTTTGCTTAAATGCTTTTACAACACTTAGTTTGTTGCACTGTCCTTCCCATTGAATTTGCGTTCTGAATTAAGAAAACCAATTAACTTATAGTTCTGTTTATATTTTTGCTCATAGGTGTTCGAAACATTCAAAATGTGTTTCCTTACATTTTACTGACATAAATGTGTCAGAGCATATACATTTGTTTCTCCTTTTTTTTTTATTTCCCCTTCTCCAAGAATTTACGCGAAAAAATTGCTGATCTAAAAATATTCATTGAATTTAAATTTAAATTTGAAATAAAACGACGAAATGGAAATTATAATGTCTTCTGTTTTTTTGCTAACCAAAAAATGATAAGTTAATATTTGTATGAGCTCATTTCAATAACCGTTTGAAACGAAATTACTTAAATATATGTTTATTTACTATGTGGTATCCACATGGTAACAGTTGGCATGCTGCCTGTTATATTAGAGTTTCTTGGTTCGAATTCCACCAGAGGCAAAATTGTTTTATTATGGGTATCGCATTTCGTGAGGTATTGGCAAGCCCTCCTTAAGTAAATTCATTGCCATGAACAGCTCTTTCTTGATTAGCCGTTCGGAATGGTTAGAAAATTGTAGGTCCCCCTTTATTCCCTCACAAGCCAGGGTTGTGGAAAATGCGCCTTGCCCCGGTGCTGTCCGTTCTGTTTTCCCACTCTATGTATGTATTTATTTACTATTTCTATTGAAAGTGGAGGGCAAATGTCACACCGCCAAAAACTTCCCAAAATGCGTTTCTTTACTTTCCTTACAAACTTTACCAGGAGCTTAAAGTAATAAACTTATTTATTCACTCATCTGTGGAATTTATTGACATAAACCAGTCTGAACGTCCTCAGTTTGTCCGGTGACTATAGGCATGGCTTTAGTTTTGCAAATTTCATACAAAAAAGGTAAACACTATTGTAGTGCAACAACTGAAAACATGTTTTCCATAACGTGCTCAGTATCAGGTCATACAAAAATCTATTTGTCACGCTGTTGTTACGAAAAAAATTAATTTTAAGCAAATTTATTTCTTACAAGAACTTTGTTGTTGCCTTTCATATTTTTAGTCACGAAACTATTACTGAGCAAAAAGAAGGAACACGTCAGTCATATAAAAATCGTTTCGGTTGAAAATATTTATGACGGCGGAGTAAAATTATGAGACATTGTTCAACAAAATTGTCCTGTGTCTAGCAATCTTGTAATTTTTGCTGACTACTCCAGACTTAAACGTAAAATAAATTCAACTGATTATTTTGATGAAACCCTGAATAACTGAAATTTTATGATCATCACAATGTACGATAACTTTTAAACTCAATTTCTTCTCAATTCTCGACTTTCACTCACTCAAAGTTTTGTTGTGATGTTATGAGTACTGGCAGGGCCGGTGTGCAGTGAACAGACAAATGCATGGCCTTGAAAACGCACATGTTTTGTTTAAAAAAAAGGAATACAATGTACAGACATTATTTTGGCAAGCTATTTGTTAGTTTGGTTTGCTTTTTGTTGCCAAAATCCTAAAGTTCATCGACCTGAATACGAAACAAGTTCATTCTTCCCTTTTATGGGTGCCACTATACTGCAGTCGGACTAAAATGGATAGCCTTTTATTATATTCCTTTGCCATTGCAAAAACAAACCCCACTATAACTTTTCATTTTTGTTTATTTAGGGACGAAGCTAATTTCGAAGACAATATATGGGCTGGTATGCTATGCGTCATATTCTTCTTCCTCATCATCTCAGTGTTGGCATTCCCCAATGGGCCATTCACACGACCGCATCCTGCTGTATGGAGAATATTATTCGGCTGTTCCGTGCTTTATTTGTTGGCTCTGCAGTTCCTTATGTTCCAAAATTATAAAACAATCATGAATATCTTCTATTGGCTGGATCCAAAGCTGAAGGACTTTCACATAAACATGGACAAGGTAAGACAAACCACGAACACATGTCATGTCATGTCATGTCATCGAAGTTTAGATTGACTTAACGTGTGCTTTGCTTGTTGCAGGAATATGGTGTCAATTGTTCGGACATATCGTTTGAGAAAATCAAAAGCCATCTGGATGTGTTTGCTTGGGGTCACTTCTTGGGTTGGGCCTTCAAAGCGGTTCTCGTGAGACATATGGGCATCTTGTGGGCCATTTCAATAATGTGGGAAATCACTGAAATCACGTTTGCTCATCTGTTGCCAAACTTTATTGAATGCTGGTGGGATGCATTGATATTGGACGTGCTGGTGTGCAATGGACTGGGCATTTGGGTTGGTTTGAAAATCTGCAAGATACTTGAAATGCGCGAATACAAATGGGCGAGCATACGTGACATTACGTCTACAAGTGGAAAGATAAAGCGAGCTGTGTTGCAATTCACTCCCGAGAGTTGGACGAGCATTCGATGGTTGGATCCTAATTCGACATACATGAGATTTGCAGCTGTGTGTCAACTAGTCATTTTCTGGCAGGTGAATTTCGAAACTTCTGCCTTAGAGGTGTACCGGAAATATTAAGTGTTTTAATTACAGGTAACAGAATTGAACACGTTCTTTTTAAAGCACATCTTCGAAATGCCTCCAGACCATTATATTGTGATTGGGAGGTTGATGTTCGTTGGATTGTTTGTGGCCCCGTCCGTGAGGTAAGATTAAATTTTAATTTGCCGAAATTATTTTATGTATAATTTATGATCGTTTATAGGCAATACTACACGTACGCAACTGACCCACGTTGTAAGCGAGTCGGTACACAATGCTGGGTTTATGGTGCCATCATGGTTTCTGAGGCTATTCTGTGTATTAAGAATGGTCGGGAGTTGTTCGAAAGAACACAGGCTACGAACATCATAATTTGGTTGACGATTCAAGTCTTGATTTCCGTTGGATTTGTCTACGGGTGTGTACTCTGGCAGGTAAGTCTTTCATTCAATGAGTTTTTATTTTGTGAATTTCTTTTATTTTTTAAATATTTTCAGAAAACTACTGCCAAAAAACAACAAGAAAACTCTCCAGTTAGAAAAGCAAATGTGGAATTCATTGATTCTGCTGTCCTCAGAGGGAACTCAAAAGGTGTGTAGACTTAAAGTTTTTGTTTATTTATTTCCATCGTCTCGATGTCCGTTGTGTTGTTTTCTTTGATGCACATAATTGGTGTCCTCCCTCCTGGTTTTGTTTTGCCATTTACTTTTAAGTTCGCTTTTTGTTTGCTTTCGTTTCGCCGCAACGTTGACTGCACTTGTTTTTTACTGCTTGCTTAATTGGTTTGTCGTTACGACGTTACACAAAAATCGAAATTTTTGTCACTTCTGTCGGTTGAATTTCGAAGTTGGTTAGAAACTGTTGCAGATGTTTAAAAAAGAGTTCAGTTGGTTAGTGCAACGAGAAATGTTCCTGTTGACTGCCCTTCTACATGGTGTATAGATCTAGCCACTCCAGAGAACTTGCTACATGAGCGTAGTCAAAGTGCTTCTTTGTTGCGTGATCTCCTTTTTTATAATTTGCGTGCACATTTAAGTGGCTATTAATACGTTTTTTAAGAAATAAATCTAAGCACCTTGCAGCATTTTTCGGGCCTCAAATATAATCTCATTCCAACAAAGAATATCGTTTACACACATAAGAAAAGTACTGAGAGCTTTTCTTTTTGTCGGTGCAAGACCATTCATGGAAGATGGCAGTGGGGTACATTGAGCTAAACCGACAACAGACAGCGTTCGGTTTTTGAAACATTGAATTCAAATCCGTTTTACTACCCCATGTAACAATGCTGTCGAGTTCAGAATTTAATAAATTTAATCATACGTAACTGTCCCAGTTCCGCATCCTAAGATCAGGGTCTAATTCGTCAGCAGAACACTAAAGAAGATTAGAGGTTTCAGACAAGACATCGGCATCGTTTTTGAAAATGAGAAGTACAGTAGTTAACAAAATGGGGCCCTATAGCATTAGCATCTTTGGAATAAACATCAGTCTTGAAACCATCCAACACACTGGGAAGAATAAAGAGCCCGACCCATAGAATCCGTTGCGTCCGTTCGCGCCGGATTCAACTGACAGCTCTATTAAACACACACGATCTTATGAGAGGTGACCCATAAGCATCGGATGCAACGGACGCAACGCAAAAAGAAGCCCAACTTTTAACTTTTGCGTCCGGCAGAACTGATGACATGCGCAGTAGAAACCAATTTGAAATTTTCTCTTCTGCTGACATGAGTTGTCTTGTTGAGTTGAGACACCGCAACGGTTTCTATGGGTCATCCCAATCCGTTGTGTCTGGTAAAACTCACTGCTGTCAGTTGAATCCGGCAGCGAACGGAAAATAAAGCGAAAATCCAATGAAAGATGGGAATGCCTAGATTCCTGTGTTACTTCCAGGAAACTGTGGCCGAAATACGATAAGAACGGATCTGAAAAGCTGCTATCATTGAATAGACCTTCATTACGAATGCTTATCAGTATCATAATTGGACACAACCTACAAGGTTACCACAAAAGGAAAATGGGTCTTTGCACCGATGACATGTGCAAAGGATGCAATGACGAAGATGAACATGAGGAAACAACTCACTTCCTTTGTCAATGCCCAGCAATCTGCACATTAGAAAAAAAACTGTAGGCAATTATTTTTTCAATGAACTAGAAGAATTATCAGACACTTCAAAAAGCAGCCTGTTAAAATTCACTAAGGCTACAAAATGGTTCAAAATTGACCAGACATAAACTCATAGGTTTCTAGGACGTTACAATACTCCAGAGTATCACAATGGATCTACATTGATCTAAGTGTGACGGTAATAAGATCAACCGTCAGCCAATTCTACCTAGCATAGTAAGTGTGAGGCAACAATGCGATGCACGTTGATTTTAAACTTTTGGGTCTCAGTAGACTTAACTTAAAAAGAAATGCAAAGAAAAAATGACAGCTTTAGGTGAACGCATCAAGATCCAATTGAAAAACAGCTTCGTTCGTTGAAATTTACTCACAGTTGACCCAGGTCTGCTTGTCAAAAAAACCTAAGTTTTCCGATTGTCATAAACGCTCAACCATGGAATTTACCATATGCTTGTCAAAGAAAAATTCATGCCTCGAGTTGAGGGCGAACCCAAGGCACTAAGTTTGACATTTAAGGGAAACGCAGAGGATCAACTAAGGAACCTTAGGGCGAATTCTTAAACGCAGGCCTTGCTGAGCAAGTCAAATGCTAAGCAAAAATAATCACAAATAAAATTTGCAATGCAATCAAAAGTATGCAAGTGTTTTTTGATAGCTGCACAAATTCACTTGCAATTGCGGGGAAAAAAGCAATCTGGTACGTTTTGGGACATTCTGCTTTGAAGGGATTTTTTTGTCGGCATTTAGGAACTGTGTGCTCCGCATAATTTGTGCAAGACTTGCGTTTAGGAATTCGCCTTATATTTTGATTTGAGAATATATGTACATTAGAGAAGGAACTTCGTTCTTCACGGGTAGCCAACGAATCCGCTCTTTTTTTTTTTTTAAATTTGCGAGGAAAATACAGAGTTTGCATTAGTATTGCACCTTCGGAGTGAGCGGATTAAATATGAATTTCTCTACATGAGTGCTCGTCCAAGTTGATTAGATATGCTCTTTGTGTAAACATTTTCTATTGCATTATTAGTTGCTATTGCTTCAAATGTTCCATCATTTTAAGAGATAACCACAACATAGAGTTGAATGAAGCTTCAGTAACCCTATGGGAAATTATTTGTACTACTGAGCTACACAAATAAAAGCCAACATCACTTTTGTGTTGGTTCACAAACCATAGTACAAATCAACAACACTTTCAGGTGACAATCAGAACATTGCAATATCCGAAAGCAAAGGGATAGTTTAGTAACTTTTTAGACGATCATCGTATATCGTCGATTGTATTGTACATTCAAAAGATTGTGTCATGTAACATTCAGCGTTTGAAATATAGCGAATTTACTATCTTTTTGAAACTTTTTCAGGCTCTCAAACTTGTTTCTTTGAACCTAGAATTTAGTCGAACTTCGTTTCAAAAGTAACGGAATCCAGGGCTTTTATTTTCATTTTTACGATACCTTTGGCGTTGTGGTTATCATGTCTGCCTGTTCGCTAGGAATTGGAAGTCATCCGAAAGTAAATTTATTGCCATGAAGAGGGCTTTTACGATTAGCCGTTTTCCTAACTAGTTATGGTTGTGAGAAATGAGCTAGGCCCCGGGGCTCCCTGCTCTGTTGCGCAATGTATGTAATTTTAATATTTTGATGGGGCTTTCACCGCATTTATTAGCTTACTACAATCTTAAAATCACTTAATCAACTAAACTTAAGAGTGAATTGAAACTCAATTAAACCTAGAAGAATATAAGAATGATGAGGATCTTTAGACAGGGATTTGGAAGGTTTACATCGAAATGAGAAGGTAAAGAATTAATCTTACTCATGAAGAAGAGACTGGAGAATATTACATTTCGAAAATAAGTGTTGCAACATATAATTAAAAACTTGTTCTCGTGAAATAGTCAGCTTCATTCCTCATCGGAAACAATTTAATTCCAACAGTCATCTCGCTAGGAATGCGAAATTATATAAAAAAGGAGATAACGAACATTTCGAAAAAAAGGAATTCTTCGGACCATCTCTTGATGAAACCAAAAGCGAAATCAGCTCTTGATATTGCTTTGAAAATTTAATTCGCAGTCATAGCGAAAAATCACAGAGAAAATCACGGATGAGCTGCTCACAGACATTGAGAAGGTTCTGACGATGATAGGATCTGGGAGAGGTTTGTCACTTTTGTGAGATTAAGTTACTACCTCGCATTTGAAAATGTTTAATTCCAGAAAATTTTTACTGCACCAAGCGGCAAATAAATTGAAAAATTTATAATAAAGCAAAAGCGGCGCTGTAATAAAAAACATTGCTTTTCCTTTAATGGTATGCATCAATGCATATAACCCATTTGTGTTAACGACGATCTTAGGTGACTTTTTTTTAGGACATTTTTAGTTTTTTCCAAATAAATAAACAGAGCGAGGAGCCCCAGTACCTAGCGCATTTGTCACAACCATGCCTTGTGAGAGAATGGAGGGGACCTAAAGTTTTCTGCCGGTTCCGAACGACTAATCGAGAAAGCGTGGAAAAGCATTTTTCCCTCTACTGGAATTCCAACCACGAACTTCTGGATTAACAGATGGAAATCTAACACGACATTTAAAGTTAGCAGGAGTGTAATACCCTTATTCCGTAGCTTCTCAAACTCTTTTCTTTGATTTTGAAACTAAGTGCAGTAAAAAACCTCTGGGTTAACAGGGGGCATGCTAACCATCAATCCCCGGGTACCAAAACCTTTTTGCAAATCTAACTTGACATTTAAAGTTAGCAGGAGTGTAATACCCTTATTCCGTAGCTTCTCAAACTCTTTTCTTTGATTTTGAAACTAAGTGCAGTAAAAAGTTGCTTTGTATTTTTTAGTTTTAAACGACCCACTGTTAGTTAGATAAGCTCCCTAACCTTTAAATTTTTTTCTGTTTTATAAATAAATTGTCATTCATAATCACTCTATTAAAAAAAAAAACTAAACATACTAAACCTAACAACAATCATTTGGTTTTCCTTTGTGTTTCATTTAAAGGTCCTATCTATTATGTTCATCCTAAAATTATAGCACATGCACATGGAAAATTAAATAAACCCCACGTCGATGTTGTTGATACATCGTACGATATTAAAATCAAAATCGTCTAGCAAATCAAATCTACAAAGCCAAGTTTTACACTAATTTAAATAAAACATTTTTTATATTAAAAAGGATAACGTATTCTAACTTTAAGATCAAGTAGATTGTAAAAAGTTTAGTTTTTTCTATTCTTCTTCTTCTTCTTAGTTTCTTTATTTTTATGAAAATGTATAAAAGTTTATTTGAACAATATTGTTGGTGCTGAAATTTTATATTGGCTCAATAAAGAGTTTTATTGTAACTCTTTTGTTTCCGTTTGCATGTGTGTTTGTGTTATTTGATATTGAATATTAATTTTTTTTATTTCACTGTCAATTTTGTTTTCTAATCCAGGACAAATATCACCAAAGAGCTCACCAAAAAAGAATGAATGAATACCTACCGCAGCGGATAACAGAAGTTTCTTTTTCATGCATTTAAATTATGATAAATTTTTAGCATAACGGAAATGCTCAGCAAGAAAACAAATGAATGACAAATATTTTTTTTTTTATCACTGCACACGCCTGATGAATCTTTGGTGTGGGGGTGTGTATTGAAGCATTAAAGTCATTAGAAAGTAACCGAACATCAAAGAAGACATTTTACAAATTTTGCAAACGCGCTATTGACTCCTTGACTTTTAAACAAAGGATAGGCCTGATGTTGCGCGCCTCTTCCACTCTCAAGCTCCATGGATCAATTTTTATGTTTGTTATAGTTTTTTTTTCTTTTATTGATTTGAACACTATAATAGTTAGGTGAAGTTAAAAATAAATCAAACCCTTTGTATGTATGTATGATCTGTGAAATAAAATTGGATAATTTTATTTAACACGATCTTAGAGATAAAATTTTAAATGTAAATTATTATGGCGTTGTAATGCTTGTATATAATAATATAAATGAAAAAGTTTGTATAATTCTACTATACTTTTATTTTATTTTGCAAAGCGTTTGTACAAAATGAATCTTACTGAATGTAGAGTAACCAAGACGCTCTTTTTAGAATTGATTTTATAAATATAAAAAGCAATAAGAATAAGTTTTTGTTTTGGAAATACGCGATTGCAATTTGACACCTTGTTTGCATAGTACATAGTTGCATAGTTGAAGTGAGAAAATGATATTAGAATTTTCTTTTGTTTTTGTAAAGAAATTTTATTATTATTATTGATATTTATATTTAGGTGCGATGAGACTAAAGGTTTAAATCGTAATAAAATATACACAAGAATTATTGTTGAATAAATAAGTCTGTACAATGAAAAGGTTTTTTTTTTATATGTGTGGACATGCAGTACAAAAGTACTTCATTAATTTTTTTTTATAATTAACGCGCACGTCAATGTTATAAAACACAGTGCGACCATTTAGGAAAATAGGAGAGGATCTGAAAGGAGACACCGATGAACGTTGCTTTTGAATTTTTGTGAATCGTAATGCACATAGCCAGGTAAAGCATTCCACACACGGGTGGTGCGACTGAAATACGAATCTCTATACTTGACTGTACGTCCGAAGTTGGGCTCAAGGTAAAACTGATGAGCCTTCCTAGCAAAGCGGCTGTGGTAGCTAAATTGTTTCAGGAGAGGAATGCAACTGGCTATTTCACTAGAGCACTGTTTGTGAAAAAAGCGATAAAAGTGAGAGAGAGACAGGTAACGTTTCGACGATGTTCAAGAGAATCAATCGATTTTACGATTGGACTATCACCTATCAATTTTTACGCTTTATTTTGTACCCCATCAAGTAGGCGCAAAGATGTATGAGGAGCACCTGACCAGATATGTCAGATATAAATAGTAGCCAGATCAGAAGGGGTAAAGAACTTCCTGCACCGTCTCAAGAAGCCTAAGCATTTAGCAGCGTTTTTGGCGACTTCAAATATGTGGTCATTCCAACGAAGATCATCGTTTACACACATAGCAAGTACTGACAGCTTTTAGGTTTCTTCGAGGCAGGTACCATTCATGGATAATGGCATGTGGGGAATGTTAAGTTTCAACGACAATAGACAGCATTGAGTTTTTGAAGCATTCAATTCTACTCGGTTTTTATGACCCTATGTTACAATTCTGTCAAGGTCAGAATTCAATGAGTTTATCATACGCAGCCGTTCCAGTTCCACATCCGAAGAGCAGGGACGTGAATTTGGAAACGAATATGAAAAGCTGAGGGTCAAGTCGTCGACAAAACAGTTAAGCGGATTAGAAGTTTCAGACAAGAGATCATTTATGAAAATGAGGAAGAGAGTCGGAGACAAAACGGAGCCCTGGGGCACAGCAGCATTTATGAACTGGGTATCAGACTTGAAGCCATCCAACACAACTTGTATTGAACGGTCGGAAAGGTAATTTCTAATCCAACGAAGAAGAGACTCATCGATACCAAAAGCACGCATTCTCGATAAAAGAGCCTGATGCCAAACTCTAGAAATATCAAGCGCAATAATGTTACTTTCAAAACGATGTAAAGATCGGTGAGATAAGCCATCAAATCACCAGTGGACCGTTTGCTACGAAAGCCGTACTGACGGTCATTGAGAAGCTTTCGTTCTTCAAGATATTTCATAAGTTGAAGCTTTATCAAAATTTCCATGACCTTGGAAAGAAGGGACGTTGTGCAATTGGACGGTAATTGGAAGGGGAGGAAGCGCCTTTTTTAGGGACGGGCTGGACAAATGCAGTTTTCCATCTGCTTGGAAAAACCCCATCAGAATTGGAAAGATGGAATAGTTTACGCAGTGGTTTTGCCAGCGTAGAAGAACGCCTCTTCAGAATAACGGTGGGAATACCATCTGGACCAGCGGATTTATGTATATTGAGATCTTTGAGGACTCTCTGGTTGGTATGTATTTCTTTTCCATCTCAGTTCAGTAGTGTAAATGTTAGTCATTTACCAACGAATCAATGACTAAAAATACATCTCAACTAGGACTAAAGTTATGAATTCAATCAAGACTGAAAATCATCAAGCCTCAAGGGCAAATAGTGTTTGCATTAACATAGGTGTACTTGTTTAATAATTTTGATTTGATTAAACATTTTCTGGATGCCTGAGTGGTTCTTTGCTTAATTTAAATTCCCCCCATGCGTAATCAATAAATGGAAATTCTAATTAGCATTTCACGTGAGTGTTAATTGTAGCAAGTGCGTGCTCAAAGGACATTCATACTTTCATAGTTAATATGCACGTAGGAAGAAAAACCCCAAGGGAATTTAATTATGTTGTTTTCTAAACTAGCAGCAACTGTGGAGTTTGAAAAAAGAAAAAGACATTGATCAAATAAATTTATTTATCGCGTTACCAACTCGACCTAAGCTAATGGTCATGGCCAGCAAATACGTACTTAACGTAGTGCAGAACGTCTATATGAAATTCCTATTTTTGCGAATAGCAGAGGGAATATGAGTTTTTATCAAACGAGTACATTGGTTGTACTTTCACAAAGAAAAAACAATTTGCCATTCAATTCAAAACTGTCGATGAAAAATGATACGTCACAAGCTCATATTGCTCATAATGCGGGGAGATTTGTGTTGTAATCCCATATTACATTAGGTACGTTCGAGTACTTTGTGCACCAAAATCGCCCGTCAGAAAATTTTTAAGGAGTGGGGGTAAAATTTCTCTGAGAGCGATTGATGTACATAAAAGTACTCGAACGTTTTCTTGACACAAAAGCTACACACATTCAAACGTCAACGTGATCTATCAACCGAATTCATGTATATCTTCACTAGCAGTTACATCTCAACCTCAAGCAGACTCAAACATAATTTTCTAAAAACCGCCAATGACAGGTGGTTGTCTTTAGAAACATGCCGAATCTCCAAAAATCTTTGGCCAGATATTTCCACTTGTGGCTGCATCCCCATCCAACCTAACCCAACCTACATCTCAACCTTGTGTGAAAGTTAAAGTCTAGAATTTGTTTTTTAATTATCTTTTTATTTAGTTACAAGCTGAATTGGTTTTTGCCAACAGATGCTATTATGATACTCCCCAACCGGTGTTGGAGTTGGTAAATTTTTCTCTAACAGCATCATTATAGTCTTAATGGTTCCTTGCTATTTCAATGGCCAAGAATTGCACAAGAAAAACAGACAATGAGTTTTCATGTGAGAATTCCTTTAAAGATTCCGATCTTAGTAGAGTTCCACATGACTCTTCTCTAGTTTGTTGAATTTTTCTATATGTATACGCTCTCTATTTGATTTTTGTTCAGGAATCTTCAGGCCGTAATCCGTAATCACATCAATTCTTAAGTTTGGGATGTCTTGTTTGAATCCTTGGCTTTCATAGCCCACATTTCTTCGACATCGCCATCGTTTTCAAACTATTCAGCCGGTCTTTGTAGGACGTCCTAGATACTAAATAAGCAGTTTACAGGTTCTTATGAGAATTTTTACAGGTTCCTGGTTAAAAATTTTAATTGAACCTACCAATGCTAAAGTATTTTGTTTATTAACTAAAAATTTTAGTTAATAAATTTATATTAAACTGAAAACAAAAAAGTCTTTCCACATCGCACAGAAATTTTGAAATGTCAAAAAAATGTTCACACATTTCTGCTCATAGAAATTTCTTCGGCTAGAATGTGTAGCATGGGGAAATTGTTTACTCTCTCACGGAGAGAGCTTTCTGTCAAAAATTAGTTGTTTTTTAAATACTCGAACAAAACGTGTGGTATAATGTGGATGAATGTGCTTAAATGTGCGGTTATGGGTGCGTACTCGAACGCTACTTATATGACAAGCTTAACTTTATCTAGGTCGGGAGGACGTCATTTTCTCACGTGTTTTTTTTTTTTTTTTGAGAGGAAGTTTATTTTCTTCACGTAAATCTCTTTGTTCTGGTACGTCTGGTTTTCTATTGCATCAACATTTGCCGTATTTTTGGTTTGGCTGCCTTTGTTTGCCTGCCATTCTTCTTTCGACCATGGGTTTCGTTTTGGAGCCCGAGTAAAACTAAGAACATCGTAGGTTGCAATTCTGATGAGCTGTTGGCTGGCATTGCTGCCACTGGTCGTCACTGTAACATTGCTTACTGCATAAAATTCAAGCATTGTTTGAAGGACACACAATTGAAAAAGACATTGGGTATCTCTTGTGACTGCAGCTTTCAGACGCCATATCGTGGGTTGTGAGGAGCATATTTTTTTTTAACAAGAAAAAGAGGAAGCTAATACTAATCTCGAGCACTCAAAATACAGAATAATTTCCGGTCCATTGTACTTCCGGGGTAGCAACCTTGATTTTTTTTTGTGGTGAAGTAGATAGAGATGATAGATAAAGTGGTTGTAATTTCACAAATAACCACAAGGCCGGCGAGCCAACAACGAGTCGAAATTATTAAAATTTACTACCGAAATTTGGAGTCAGTCGCCTCAACGTTAAGAGCGCTACGTCCAATTTATGGTCGTGATAATCGTCCTAGCAGATCAACAATTTGAATCCATAGGCACAGTACAAAATGTTCCCGTGCCAGTGAGACAAAGAAGTGCCCATAGTGTCGAAAATATTGCTGCCGCTAAGGCTTCAGTTGCACAAAGCCCAAATGTTTCTCTCACACGTCGTTCTCAAGCGTTGGGTATCTCTGTGACGTCGTTGTGGTGAATTTTGCGAAAAGATCTTGGCCTAGATCCTAACAAGATTAAATTGACGCAAGAACTGAAGCCGCTTGACCACCAGAAGCGTCGTATGTTCGTGAATTGGGCTGAGCAACAACTTGAAAATGATTCGGATTTTCATCGAATAATCATCTTCAGCGTCGAGGCTCATTTCTGGCTCAATGGCTTCGTCAATAAACAAAATATGCAATCCACACGCATTCCATGAGTCATAATTGCACCCGAAAAAATTACAGTTTGGTGTGGTTTATGGACCGGCGCGGTGGAGTCATTGGGCCGTACTTCTTCCGTGATGATCAAGACCGGCACGTTACTGTGAATGGGGATCGCTACCATTCAATGATAACCAAATACTTTTTGCCGCAATTAGATGATATGGACTTGGAGGACATGTGGTTCCAACAGGACGGCGCCACAAGCCACATAGCGAATGTCACAATCAATTTATTGGAAACCAAGTTTGGAGAACGTTTTATCTCACGAAATGGTCCAGTTGGTTGGCCGCCTCGGTAGTGCAATTTGACGCCGTTAGACTATTTCCTGTGGGGTTAAGTCAAGTCTATGGTCTATGCCAACAAGCCAGCGACGATTGATGAACTTCATACGAATATCGAATGTGAAATTGCAGCAGTATAGGCCAATTTATGCTTGAAAACCGTCGAAAATTGGGTTCAGCGTCTGGACTTCTGCAAGCGTGCCCGTGGTGGCCATGAATCATACATCTTGGATAAGGGTTATGTCTATTTTGTAGCAGTTCAGGCAAGCAGTTCCGATATTTGTCTTTTTTTCGTTTGCTTGAACCTTAAAAGTAGGCGTTACTATTTTTTCCGAGCATGTTTAAATATGTTTTTTTTTGTGTAAATTTCGAGAGGCCTAATTAGACCATTTTTGCAGCACCAAGGGCCGTTTATCAATAATAGCGCTCCGACCTCCGAACACTCTTTTCCAAATGTCAACCGTTTCCGGCTTACTGCGTGAACACAATGGCTGCAGAGACGCAGCCGCAAGAAATGTCAAAGCATTAAATACAAGCGAATACAAAAACAACGCAAGACGGAGCCGGACAACTTAACTTGATTTTAACTCTTGCGGCTCCGGCTCCGTCGCGTATGCAGTTCATTGTATTCACGCAGTTATCCGCGTTGACAAGTGACTTCACATAACCCCAAAAAATGGTTCTGTTGTGTTAAATCGCCCAATTTTGGAGGTAATTTAAAGGTTTCGAAATTATGTAAGAATTAGCGTTAACATCGATTTCGTTTCGAGACAAATTACTGATCGTACGCAGTTCCTAGTGACCTTAAACTTCTCAGAGAAATAACAGATTTATACAGAGTATGGCCGCGTTCCTGGCACCTATCTTCGAAAATCTTAACTTAAGATTCTGTCACTTTTCCCTTGTAAAAAGGTTCAGATTTTCAGATGACAATTCAGATGACATTTAGATTTTCAGATTTTCGAACATAGATTTTCAGATGGAAAATCTGGGCTGAAAATTTGAACTTCAGATTTTACTTGTCAAAACATGGAAACAACATATATGACAATCGAACTTTACTCGGTATTCATGGGTTATTTTTTTGTTCTACAAGTTTTCGCTTATTTGTTGAATTGAAATTGATAATTTATATGTGTTTGGATATTCTGTTTTGTAAATTAATTTCAATAGTTAGTTTATAAACAAAGAAAATATATTTTTGAAGGCACACGATTTTAATTTTTTTTTGTCAAAATTAAGTAAAATGAATGTAATTTTAGAACTGCTCAACTTGGAAACACTTGAAAGTCAAATTGTTGAATTTAAAACTGAAAAAATCTGTGTTCTACAATTAATTTTACTTCTAACTATGTAGAGTCGATAGGTGAATCACACTTCCACTTTAAGCAAAAAAAAAAAGTTAAGATAGTCGTTCATGGACTGACAGATCTCTTCGAACTTTCGAAATTTGTCTTCAACCCGGCCTATAAATCGATAAACAGCTGCTGTCAAAAAGACCAACTCCGAAAAAAGGACTGCAAGATACAAAACCTAAACCCTATGTAACGGGTGATTTTTAGCTGGTTTGGTTTTGGCAACACTGGTTTTGACAGCTGACGTGTGTTTAGTACCTTGTGTCACTGTCAAACAGCTTCAGTTTGGTTTGCAATTTAACCATGGATCGTCTTACAAATGAACAACGCTTGCAAATTATTGAATTTTACTATCAAAATTCGTGCTCGGTTCGAAATGTTCATCGCGCGTTGCTTTCATTTTATGGTCGGCATTCTCGACCTTGAATGGGTACTAAAATTAACAAAACTGCCGCATTTGGAGTGAAGATCAGCCAGAAGCATTGCAACAGCTACCAATGCATCCCGAAAAAGTCACTGTTTGGTGCGGTTTATGGGCCGGCGGCATTATTGGGCCATATCTCTTCAAAGATAATGCGAATCGCAGCGTTACTGTCAATGGTGAACGCTACCGAGCGATGATAACAAACTTTTTTTTTGCCCGAAATGGAAGTTCTTGACTTGCATGATATGCGGTTTCAACAAGACGGTGCCACATGCCACACAGCACGCGAAACAATGGCGCAATTGGGAGGCGAGTTTGGTGAACAGTTAATTTCACGTTTCGGGCCGGTCAATTGGCCGCCTAGATCGTGCGATTTGACACCATTAGACTATTTTTTGTGGGGGTATGTCAAGGCTAATGTCTATAGGGACAAGCCCGCTTCGATTGACGCACTGGAAGCCAACATCCATGCATTCATTCGTGAGATACCGGCCGATATGTGTGAAAGAGTATGCCAAAATTGGACTCAGCGGATGGGCTACCTGAGACGCAGCCGCGGTCAACATTTGCATGAAATTATCTTTAAACATTACATTGCAAGGTTCAAACTATCGATTCAAATAAATATTTCATTCATTTTTTCGAATTTTTTGTGTTTTTTTTTAAAAAAAGTTCTAAACCTCTTAAAAAATCACCCATTATATCCTTTTCGTTGCTGCGTATAGAATTAGACATATGGAATCAAGAGACTGAGGTTTTTACTCGAAACACATTTTTATTATTATATTTATTGAGACCAGTGAAAGCTATCAAAACTCAGTTAAACTAACCTCAAAAGTGTTTCAGCTCTTAAATAAGTCGATGCCTTAGTCATTTTTTAAACGAATCGAGCTGTCAGTCGGAAAACGGCTAACCTAATCCAACTGGAAGCCTATTGCCAGAGATAAATTAATAAAATAAATAAAGAAAGTGACAAAACAGAGCTATTGGATTGCGTGGTTTAGGTCATTTCTCTTAACCATATATTTCGAGACAAATTTACTTTTCACATGGTTCCAACAAAGAACAACTCCATGGCAGCAGCCATTGGTTGGGAAAGCTTTGATTTGAAACATCAAACATAAGTCCCCATATATGCAGATGCTTTTAAGAAGATTTTTCAATGTAAGTATTTACGAATAGGGACTACATTCTACGCACATATTTCTTCTTCACTTAAGAACATGTGCTCACTTCCTTACCTAAGTTATCTTAAAATCCACACGTCCTCTTCACTATGTGCTTAACGACGACAACGAAACCTTAACAAAAATAATTCATGGCAACCATTAAAATTAACTGCACTCCCATTTGGTTCTCGTCGTTAATCAATTTGTCTCAAAAATTCATTCAATCTGCATTAAACCCATTCATATTAAAACTAAGCTCATTTTCGCCAAAGTAAATAATCACCCTACACCACAATCTACCCCGAAAACAATTTGTAAATCCGGGTTGCAGGTTCCTTGCTCTATTATTTTCCTCTGACATAATATCCACTCTCTGTACCATGGCACGAGAGTTTAGTCATCCCTTAAATAAATTATCCTATTTCCTTCACGCACTATATCACTGTGTGCCGGCTAGTCTAGCTCCGTTCCATTCTACAAGCCCATTTACACCAACCCCTTTTTAAAATTACTCACCCTATTTAAAGTCTATCCATAAAACATGTGTTGCATTCATTTACACTGTACTGTGTTATCCTTGTACTACACAAAACACAACCAATTCAACTATACCTAAAGTACAGAGTACTGCCACCCTCATTTTGTGCTGATTCCATGTCTACTTACTCAAGAACATGGACGCTTATATCAGCAACACACAGTGTAACAAAGTACGTAGTCGCATTAATTTCAAAACTCACATGAATATTTCAAAAGCTTTGAACTTGGAAGAACAAGTCCCATGAACAAGCACAGAGGATAAGGAAGCGAAACTTTAAATCGCATTCCCCCCATGTATCGCCGCTCGGTTGGAGGCTAAATTGTGTTGAGAAAAAGTTTCAAGAGTCCGTGTTGAAATCAGGAAGGATGGTGTTATCAGAACAACGGTCTTTGCTTTACAATTATCTTGAAGCTGTCTGAGAGGAAGCAGTGCGTTAGGTAATTTTTTTCAGGGGAAGTCTTATAGCTATAGACAGTGCGTAAGGCGTTGCTGGCTCCCCATAAAAACTGATTGAATGTAGTGGTGTGAAATATTTATGGGATTCCATAGCCATTGCAATGGGGCAATTCTGAAATGACCTTGGTGGGGATTCCCTGAAACAGATTTTAATTAACTTTTCTGCAAAAAAGTAGTGAGATATAATTTGAAACACAACAAACAAAAAAAACAGGCAAAAAAAAAAGGAAAAAAAGTTACGTATACGCCCCGCTGAACCAGAAGTTAAAATGTAAATAAACTTTAATGTTTGCCATTTGAACTTTTGTATTGGAAGCAACATTTTATTGTGATTTATCTTCACGCATAAGCATTGAATTAGTGCGCGGAAATTTCGCGAAGAAATTATGATTGAAAGTTTACTTTTGTTGCTTTTTTGTGAGATAATGTCCTTCAGTTCGCAGACAAACTTGAAAACAATAAGACAAATGGCAGAGTTGAACTCATACAAAAGATATTGTTGTTATGATATTACAAAAGAGTTTTAAGATAAATGAAGAAGTCTTCACATGCGAAGTTGTGAATTCAAAAGAACAAAGAGACTGGGTGATGTCAATATGCCTTTGGATTTTCATATAGAAGTAAAAAACTGTGGAGCAATTATGTTCACAATTTTTGATAACTGAAGTAAATTCGTCCTCCTGACATAAAAGAAGTTATAAATCAAAAAAGATTGCAGGTGCAGATGGCCTTGGCATGCAAGCTGATCTGCATGATATGATCAGTAGAAAGCATGTCTAATGAATTAAACCTTAGTATCGTCTGCTTGATCCTAAAAAAATAAAGGATCTAATTATAAAGGTAAAAGACATTGTCTGCTGTAATATGTGAATATCTGAAACGCCACGTTAACAATTTGATAGGTCCTTATCAATGTGGTCTTTGTCCATAAAAGTCAACAAAAGACTAAATTTTCAAATTACGGCAGATCTTGGAAAAAACCCGAGAATATAATATTGATATACAGATACACCATCTTTTTATTGATATCAAGGACGCATATGACAGTATTTACAGAGACGAGCTGAACAGAGCCATGCCTAGTTTCGGCATTCTGCAAAACTCATACGACTATACAGGATGACTTTTAAGAATTCACGCTGCTCCTTCAAGGTCGGTAAAGAGCGTTTGATGACGAAAAAAGCTTTAGACAAGGCGACAAACTGTCATGTCTACAAAACTCAAACGTCAACACCAGAGGAAAAACCCACCTCAGCTTGAGACAGTAAATTCTGCTATGAAGCAGATATTTTTTCGAATTCGCTCAGAAGCGAGAGTCCTCAAAAATCTTAAGAGGTGTTGCAAAACCACTGCGTAAACTTTTCCATCTTTCCTATTCTGCTGGTATTTTTCCGAGCAGATGGAAACTGCATTTGTCCAGCCGGTCCCTAAGAAAGGTGAATCTGCTTCCCCTTCCAATTACCGTCCAATTGCACTAACTTCCCTTCTTTCCAAGGTCATGGAAACGTTGATAAACCGTCAACTTATGAGATATCTTGATGAACGAAAGCTTCTTAATGACCGTCAGTACGGCTTTTATAGCAAACGGGCCACTGGTGATTTGATGGCATATCTCACAGAAAAGTCGAACCAATCTTTACATTGCTTTGTAGAAAGTAAGATTATTCCGCTTGATATTTCTAAAGAATTTGATAGAGTTTGGCATCAGGCTCTTTTATCGAAAATGCGTGCTCTTGGTATCGATGAGTCTCTTCTTCGTTGGATTAGAAACTACTTTTCCGACCGCTCAATACAAGTTGTGTTGGATGGTTTTAAGTCTGAAACCGACTTTATAAACGCTGGTGTGCACCAGGGCTCAGTATTGTCTCAGACTCTCTTCCTCATTTTCATAAATGATCTCCGGTTTGAAACTTCTAACCCTCTCAACTGTTTTGCTGACGACTCGACTCTCTAGTTTTCATATTCGTTTCCAAATTCACGTCGCTGCTCTTCGGATGTGGAACTGGAACGGTTGCGTATTATAAGCTCATTGAATTCTGACCTTGACAGCACTGTTACATGGGGTCTTATGAACCGAGTAGAATTCAAAGCTTCGAAAACTCAATGCTGTCTCTTGTCGTTAAAGCTTAACATTCCGCAATTGCCATTATAGATGAATGGTACCTGCATCCAAGAAACCGAAAAGAGCTGTCAGTACTTGGTATGTGTGTAAACGATGGTCTTCGTTGGAATGACCACATATTTGAAGTCGCCAAAAACGCTGCTAAACGCTTAGGCTTCTTGAGACGATACAGGAAGTTCTTCACCCCTTCTGATCTGGCTACAATTTATAAGACCTTCATTCGCCCAAAACTGGAGTATAACTCCCATATCTGGTCAGGTGCTCCTCAAACATCTCTGCGCCTACTTGATAGGGTACAAAACAGAGCGTTGATAGGTTATTGTTCTATTGTAGAACCAATTGACTCTCTTGAACATCGTCGAAAAGTTACCTGTCTCTATCTCTTTTATCGCTTTTTCTACCAACGGTGCTCTAGTGAAATAGCCAGTTGTATTCCTCCCCTGAAACAATTTTGCCGCCTCGCTAGGAATTCTCATCAGTTTTACCTTGAGCCCAACTTTGGACGTACAGTCAAGTGTAGAGATTCATATTTAAGTCGCACCACCCGAATGTGGAATGCTCTACCTGGACCTGTTTTTCCCCTTCGTTACGATTCACAAAGGTTCAAAAGCAGCGTGCATCGATGTCTCCTTTCAAATCCTCTACTGTTTTCCTAAATACTCGCACTGTGTTCTACAACATTATAAGGGTAGTCATAACCCCTTGATGTGCGTACGCGTTAATTATAAAAAAAGAAAAAAAAAAATCTTTCAAAAGTCTGTACCCGCGGCGTAATGGTAAGCATTTCTCCTGTTAATGACAGAGATTCGTGGTTCGAGTCCTAACAAAGGCAAAAATGTTTTTCCACAGGTATCTCCTTTCGCGAGGAGTTGGCAAGTCCTCCGTTATTAAATACATTGCCATGAAAAGCACTTTCCTGGCTAGCCGTTCGGAACCGATAGAAAATTATAGGTCTCTTCCATTCTCTCACAAAGGCAATGGTTGTGAGAAATGCGCTAGGCTCTGGGGCCTATTCAACGAACAACTTTCTCGGGAGCACTTTTCAAAAGCTGAACCTAACTTTTAACGCAAATACTCGACATACAAGTGAAGTGAAGCTGTTAAGCAGTCAAGCTATTCAAAAGAATCTGTCCCTGAGCATCGTTAGTAAAACCTCTGCGAACGAATCTCCTGAGCATTTCTACTTTTTTAAGCCGTTATTGTGAAAAAGGTTGCCTTTTATTCAAATTGTTTGATGGTAATTCTTGAACTGCTTGGATTGCATCAGAATCCGGAAAGAAATTTTTACAGCTCTCGATACATACCCTATGGGCTCTTTGCTTGGAGTTGAGTGCACTCTTTCTACGCTTCTTTATGGCAGTTTTTGAATTTGAAACGCGACATTTCATGCACACGCATTTGAAGTTCATTGTTTCTTTGCTTATCACTGCTTTAGTTTCATCTTTCCAACACGATGTTTCCGTGGCTTGTGGGTAGTGTTTTTTTTAAATCCCTAACAATGGTACCAAATGGTAACCGATTTGAGTTTCATATTTCCCACTTCTGAAAGTGAGAAGGTGTCAGCCTTGTTTGATAATCATAGTATTTGACACGATAAGATCATTTGATCATACTTAGTATATCTTCAGCAGGTTGGTCCTTGGTGCCGTATCCCATACCACCTTAGGCAGTCCTTATAGTTCTCGTTTCTCTTTCTAAGATGCCATTCAATTCTATTCCCTCAAACAAAATTCCTTAAATATAAATAAAGTAAGTAAAACAATTAAATATTCCTCCCAAATGGTCACTAGACTTTGATTCCTTGATTTAAAACACGAACCTTGCACGTAACAGGCAGACTTTCTAATTATTACTCTAAGTGTACCTTGAAGGAAGAAGTGACTTTCAATAGACACTGCTTTCACGGCTCGGAGTCATTTATATTTATAGAGCAAATGTCATTACCTAGTTAGGAGCACAATGGATCCTTGAAATCCACTTGTGGCAGCACCCCCCATTTAACCGAAGTCAAGGTAAACAACGGATCCACAAAGACTGAAACTGATAAGTGGGAATTAGTTTTGCACCAATCAACACGCTACCTTCTTAAGCAAATGTCAAAATATCAAAACAATCAGACTTTCATTCAACTACAAATCTACTTTTACTCCTTTTTGCCACACGAAACAAACGTCTACTAATCTCTTTTTCAACTATTAACAAAAACTATTTCAAATACTTCTCAACTCGTCATCGCGTGCTGATTTTTCAAGAAAACCCCCGCAAAACAAAAACATTAAACTAAAGTCACCGACCAATTTTGAACTTCAACACGTGTTAACCTTATGGCAAAAACTTTTTGTTTTTCCTTTTGGGACAAAAGTCAAAGGCAACTCCAAAACAGAAACAATCAACTGTGTCAGTGTCTAGACCTACAAACATAAGTCCTCTTGAGTTCCTTTCCACATAAGTTAGAAAAGTTGTCCCAAAATATCATCCCATCGAAATCATTTGACCAATAAATTTCCCAAAGCCCACTCATTCTCCATCATGGTTGATGAACAAAATGTTGTTATTTCTCTTAAGGTTTTGTTTGATGCTTCACCTTCGTAATTTTAAACATAACATTAATCAAGAATAGCTTCGGGGCGTGCGCATGCTTCCTCCTAATGACATCTTATAACATAAAAGTTAAGCAGTTTGTAAACTTGAGTAACGTTTCCAAAATTTTCTCCATTAATATTTTAAGCAGAAGCAAAGCGAAACGTATATACATTATACATATGTATGTATTATTTGTCGTGACTTTAAATTAAAAAGAAAAGCACAAAAGTCACCCCGAAACGAATTCTTGATAAACAACAAAATTCACTATACAATTTATAAAGCCCAAGAAATTCCCTGCCAACACAATTAATTCTCTACCTTCACTGAATTTTTAAAGTGAATAGAGTGTAAAAATAATGTTTTCCCGTCAAGTGAAAACCGTGTCTATTTATAGTCCAAAATGAAAAACAAAAAGGAAACACTCTTGTTGCGCTTCACGAAAATATATTTCTGTAATGTCCTTCACCTGGAACGGACTGTTAATCCGTAACAACATCAGACAAAAAATGGGTACTTTATGAAAACCAACAAGGATGCAGAAAAACCACACCAACAAGCCGTCCGTCGTGCATTCATAAAGATGGAAAAATAGTTGAGTACTTTTTCAATACAAAAAAGTATTTTTGTTTTTGCAGAAAGATGAACACAAAAAACAGCACGAGAAGGAGCAAATTGTTTCACACTGAATTCGCTAACTTCCCACTTATATAAATGCATTTATTAAGTCCTTGAACTTGCGGTGCGAATTCCACGCCAAAAATGCCGAATTGTTCTTTTTGTTTTTTCACTTCGTTCATGAAGACTCATTCTCAGTTGGCTGATAAAAGAAAAAACGATTATACAAAAATGAGTCTCTGATGTCCTCATAAAGAGGGATGGAATTTGCTTGAATGCTTTCAAAGAACTCGTGTTGTGGAAGCTTTGTTTGAAATAGGAGCAAGGTACGTTTGAGTTATTTTTTTTTTTTTTTTTTAAGTATAAAGAAGCAAAGCCTATCAAATTTAAGCGTTAAATTATTCAAGGGACTTATGGTTATGGAACTTATAAATAAGGACGTTTACTCCGATAGTTGATTGATTTTCTCACATTAACATAAAATGCAACAACTTTTATCGTGAAAAAGTTGGAATTTTTGCAAATATCTTGAGGCACAAGCCGGTATGAGAGCACTTTTTCAGAACCATGATAAATCATGGTTTTGAAAAGTGAGTCTTGATTATTTGCCTTCAAGGAAACACCTTTCATCTGACTCGAGTACAAAAAGAATCGATATTCTGTGCGTTTATATGGAAAATAAAAGTTTCTCAAGCACCTGAGGAAACATTTAATTTAACTCTGGAGAGAAATAAAAACCGAAAAACAAAAAAATTTGTCTGTTATGTGCCAGGATGCTGCGAGTAAAGTTACGGAGAGTCTTGAATGAAATGGAAGGAGGGGAAAAAAGTAGTATTGGCGTTAATTAAATTTAAACAGGTAATCAATTGAGATGGGGCTGGCATAATGATCTCATGGCAACAGACTGCAAGGATTCGACAGGAACTGAAGTGTAACTGATGTGGATTCGTTAAAGCTTGGATTTTTAGAAGAAGGAGGTCGCTTTGAAACCAAATGTGCAATCAATTTCAATTGGAGAAGAAAGGAATTCGATATAGTGTCCGACGTCTGACAAAAACTTATCAGGGCCGTCGTAGTTTTTCTAAGCGAGGATTGGTCTTGCACTTAACAACTTGTCTCACGAACTTAATGGGATGAAAATGCCATAAAACAAAACTTTATAGTCGGACGTTTGTTAGTGTTTGCGTCTATTAATCAATGGTGGAAACTGTTTATTGGAAGTTTATTGGTGCATTGCAATAAGCCCCGCGGTAATAGACATGAGTCCCTTCTCTAAATGTGTATGACATAAGTCTACACTAAAGCCAAAGAGGAACACACGTCCATAAGAAATATCTAAGGAATTATGTGTCATACTATATGACACGCTGGTCAGTTCGTGCGTATTTTTTGTGTTCAACCGTAAGCCAAGAATAAAGCTAAGCACTTTAAAAAGGGATTACACCATCACACTGAAGGGAAGACCCTACACTGCGTTCAGCACTCACATACTCAAGGCTCACAATGTACAAAAAGTAAGTATAAGCAAGTCGACAACAGTTGAGATGAAGATGCTCCATAAGATAGCAGCAGTAACACATTTATTAAAAGAATCAAAAGAACCGAGGATGATACGCCATAAATACCATTTTTTAACAAACACAGCAGAAGTGGCTCAGTTGGTCATATTTAAAGGAGTGATCCATAGAACCCCATCAAAATGTCAAGGCAATATCATATATGGTTCAGATTCACGAAGAAAAAAAAAAGTTAGACTAAAATATACTTGATACAGGAAATCACAACGAAATTTGTATTTGTATTTCAGACATGAAACAATCCAACACCGGAAGGCTTTCCGACGCTTTCTGAGTTCAACGCGGCGCTCGTAACCCAGGGGATGACAAATGTGAAGCAGTTAAGTGAGAGACCTGTGATCTCTTCGCAGTAATGAAGCTCGGAAGTCGGAACGCAGAAAAATTTAAATAAAGAAGAAGATCCGAAACATCTATAAATTTGTATTGCAGCATCTTCTACTGTGGATATTGGTAGTAAGCAACTTGTTCATCAATGAAAAATAAATGTTAATTTCTTGTGGAAATCATGTTGCAGGTTCATTGCGTAAAAGTAAAAGGTCTGGCTGTGTGTTGATATCTTTAATCAGATGTCATGCAGTCTTGTTAATAGTTTGCAGTTCTATGGGATGCTTTTCAGAGGTATAGAACTTCGAATCGAAATAAAACACAAGAAAATCGTTTCAATGTCCATCAATTTTGATTTATTGGAAGGATAAATTGTCATTAATGTGTGTCAAATCTTATTGAAAATAATTTATTTAAAAAACTTTTAATAAGAAGAAAAGAAGTCTTTTATGCAGTTTAGGATACGAATGAAAACATAAGAGAGGTAAAATTTATGCCTTTCCATGCGCATATCCCATTAAAGTTTGTAGGACTTGCGATGGAATATTCATAATTGTGAATCCAATTCACAACGTGTATGTAGCTGGCACAAAAGTAATTTTTATTCCATCGTATTTATTTGCCTCGATGTTGGGTATGGTACTCCATAATTCGTTACCACCATCAACTTCCCTATCGAATTATGTGTCGTATGACTGCGTGTTCCGACAATTACGTATTGATCGTCTTGATTACACTTGGGGTAAAATTTTAATAAGTTGATTAAAGTTGCGGAATTCAGTTTTCATTGTATGTAGGTACAACAAGTACATGGTTACACGATAAGAGAATCGTGTTTGCATGAGCTTATTACTTTATCGTGTGAGGATGGGAGAGCTGCTGTGTTTTTGAAGTCAATTATTTATTTCCTACCATTTTATATTACGTAAAACACAAAAAGGAAGTCAAAAAATTCCGCAAGAACTTCCAACCTGAGTACTTCATGTTAAGCTTATGTCTGCAGGTTTCATTTCATTCAGCTGGTTGTTATTATTTGTTAAAGTGTTTGAAACATCTTAATATTGTGCACACTGAAAATTGTATTCAATTCTTTCCTTAGTTGGACTAAATTGTCACTGAGATTCAGATTTTGAACTACAAAGATCTTTAAAAAAGTCTTCGAACCTGCCAACAAAGCATAAAGTGCCCAAAGGATGTCATTAGCCGAGGCATACGCCGTCTTAATAATTGATCGTCTCATTCTTTCTGATCGTCGCGACGTATGGTGTTCCACACACAAGGGCATTGTTTTTATAAACTACGGTAGCACCACGGAGGCAAAAAAGCTGCTGTCGCCTCCGACGTCTTTTTTCGCCATTTGTCCTTTTAGCGGTTCTGACAATTTTAGTCAAATTGTTCACTTAGGTGTATGTATTGTTTTTTCATGAGTGTTTGAATGCTTCTCAAACAATTTTGTGATTATGATTAAGCACGAAACAACAAACCCTTAAATTTTATTTACTTTTGGAGAAATGCTTTACACTAAGGAAGTATCCATACGTTCCTCTGTGTCGGACTCTACAAGGTGTACTAAGCTTGGCATACTGGCTAAAACTCCAAAAGTTTCTCGCTGATCTTTCCCTCGGGACCACTTGCGCATTTCTTCGTGGGGCGATCTGTTTTTAGGTGGCAGGTTCTAGTTCTTCAGCTACCTCTTCTTGTTTCTTTGTTTTCAGGATCTGCGTCAGATACATGCTTATTCGCCTCCAACTCTCCTCATCTCTCTGCATCACCTGAATGATATTATTCGGGCTGAGCTCTCCGATAACTCTATTTACATATTTCCTAACGGGGAGATTCCCATTTACTACACTCGAACACTGTATGATAAGCGTCATCTGTCAGCGAATATCCGTATTGGCACGAAGGGTTTTTCCAAATTGTGCTGGAAAGAGTTGAGATACCCGTGTCCGGTCAAGAACTATGTGAAGTAGTAGTTCACTTCACCGTTTTTCCGGTTACTCCATTCGCTCATGTCTCCGATCAGCCAAACAGTTCAGCGTCCTCTGTTTTCCGACTCACAGCATTCTTGCCACTTCTGCTGTGTGATCGCTTTCGCTTCCGCTTTCGCTTCCGCTTTCGCCGATTTCTGCTTTCTTTTCATATATGTATCTTCTTTGTAATGCGAAGAGGTCAATCGGTACGACATCTGCAACTACATAAACTGTTGGCTCAGACACTGTGCGGTACGCCTTCGCTATTCGCAATGCACCGCGCCTCTGTACCGATGCTAGCTGGTACCGGTACCTTTCCTGTTTAAGTGCTTCAGCCCAAATCTCGCTTCCGTACAGCAGAATTGAATGTGTTGTTGCCAGAAGAAGTCTCCATTTGTTTGCGGATGGTCCACCTACATTTGCCATCACATAGATAGGTAGCTTCTAACCTTAGATGCGCGTTCAGCAGCCGTTCATATCTGGTCCCAGAAGCTCATTATCGTGTCGAGCTTTACCCTCAAATATTTTACCACGTCTTTTCTTTTTATAAGTTCGGTTTCTATGTGGAAGTCGAAAACCGTGGGATTTTTTTTTTTTTTTGCTAGAATTACTATTTTAGCCTTCTTAGTGGCCAGCGACAGCCCATGTTTCTCCATTGCAGTTATCAACGCAACACGTCGTCAGCATATCCAACCATTGTTTGCAATAATGTACTGCAACTTAAATAAGGTCTCAACGGTTACATAAAACTAAAAATGTGTCAACAGCAGTCTTAAATATCTATTTCGCAACAATGATTTTTGTATCTTTGTAACGCAGTCAATTGACAACATTTTGCTATAAAATTCATCTATGTAATGTACTGACTTTATCTCGTACTTCAAAGCATCACCCAAGATAATCAATAGGAGGAAGGCGGAAGAATATATAAAGGTTCACTCTCACTCCACCTTAAAAAAAATATCATCTTGATCATAACACTTGAGATAAGGCAAAGATAGAAAACTAAAAAAAAGGAAGAAGCATACAAACATATCAATTGCCGTTGCCTCAGCGACGTGCTCAGTAAATTTATATCAAATGATGTTACGTGAAAAAGGGGTTTACGCAGTTTCAATCCACCTACTCATCTTCTTTTAATCCAAACTACCATCAATCGTCTGAATCGAATGATTATGAAATATTTTCCGCAAACCAAACTCATCAAAGTTATCGGTTGACAAAGTAAAGTAGTAAGACTCCATACAATTCAATGACACCTGCTCTTTTATGTACCATGAGAGGAGTATCATAGTTCCTACCAGCTTTATCTACCCGAGAAAAGTCTTTACAATTTACGACTATGCCATCCTTCATCTTATAGGTGTGTGTCACAGAATATGATAGGAATCAGGAAATCTTTTGTGAAACCATTTGCTCAGCACATAAAACCGAAATGTCACTTCCCCACAAAATCTTCCCATCAAAGTCACATAAAACGAGAAAGAAATTCATCTTGTTGTTAAATTTGTCTTAAAAAATAAAGAACATCATACACAAAGACTTCCATCCATCCTTTCATTGTGACACAAAGTTGAAGAAGGTATGTTTGGGTTGGAGTCTTAACCTTTGCAACAAGCTCTCTTATAAGTGAAACGTTACAACATTCATCGAAATAACGAGGATGAGTGACATTTCTTTATTCCTCAATCAAATCGAAATGCCACACCATCAAGGATCAACAGAACACTACCGTACAAGGCCATACGACATTACGACAAATGGATTTGAAAACAAAGCTTCAAAAAAACACAACAAAGGCGCGTGTGGTATGTGAAACGCTATCACGCTACAATGATGTATGTTCGGCAAGCATCACGTTTTGTGATTTAGTGGCGGTGGCGGTGGTGTCGTCGTAAGCGCCAATGCGCTCGATGGTGACGAGAACGATGATGGTGGATTTTACGAGCCAAAAATGCTTGACACGTTTCAGTCCCAAATTGAGATAAATTTCTGCACAAACAGAGATATGTAGACGCTTTTATTTGATTTTCATCTCCGGACAGACCAAGTGACTAATTCAAATAATCGTTCGATAATTGAACAACGGCTCCTGTCTAAATATTGCCGAATGGCTGCTTTTGGTTGAGTTCAAAAAACACAACCAATTAAAAATTGTGATGTGATGGATGAAGCAGTTGAAATGAAAATTAAGTGGAAAGTATTTGAAAATGCAATTTGTACATAGGATATTTAATTGGATTGGTTTTTGGAATTCATAGTGGAATTTCTCGAAGCTTGCACTGAGGTTGAATGCAATGTAAGCAAATGGCTGAGGTTGACCTTTCTGGTTGTTCTTTTTATAAAGTACACAAAAATTGCGGTTGTAACTAACGTGCTCTTTCCACAAATTTCTTCGAAAGAGCTTGGATCTTTTGGTATATCGGCCTATGTTTCTTCTTAAAACAGGAGTAAGAGAAAGAAATAAGCTGGCACAACTAGCTTCGCTATTTTTCAAAGTTGATGAAATAAGAGACGATAAGGCTTTGACTGTGGATTGAAGAACTAAAAGCAGCCCACTGAAAAATGCATTTTGGCTAAGAGACTTTCGTTTGCAATTTACTCAACTTTCTATAAACTAAGGTCCAGCATCAGAATTCTAACAGAGTATTGGTGGATGGAAGAATAACACTTTTCCAAATCGGCGAGCGGAAAAATTTTTTCCACTGAAGTTACTTGGTTCAAGGACAGCTATTGATTAAGTAGTTTTCTCGAAAGTACGTTCTTGAAGCTGAACCCAAATGAATAGAAGCATCAAAAATCACTGGGAGATAAACGAAGCTTCGACAACTACAGTAAGGTTATAAGAAAATGTTTCATACCTTCAAGATTATGGAACGGGTATTGCGTAGCCAAGGCCAAAAAAATTAAAAGGCTATTGTAATCATTGTGGGTTTCACAAGCAAAAGCCAACAACAGATGATGTCATTCATCATAACTACAAGGATTCTAGTGAAAAATTTTTGAAATTGCCTAGGGAATTTGCATGTTGTGCTGGTTGACTTTGAAAAGCATTTGATCGACAACCCCCAGATCAAATATGAGGCTTGCTGGCAACGAAGAGGTGACAATCACAGTGGACCTACCCCAAGGAGGGGTCTTCAATCGTCTGCTCTTTCTTACGGTCCTTCACTCACCTTATTTTTTTTTAACTTTTGTTTTTTTTAGCACTAAGCTTTTTAGTTTTTTAACACTTTTTTTTAGCACAAATGAAGGTTTTTCTTTTATGTTTCCTTCCAATATAATAATTTTGTAAAATGTCTATAAAGTTCATGTATTGTATCAAATCTGTGTGATGTTAAACGATGGGTGGCAAGCCTATTTTGGAAAAATTATACGAAATAAATGTGCAAAAATAACTGGCCTGCCTTTTGTAGTGTGTGCGAACACAGCAAAGAAATTTGATCGCAGCCCCCCAATGTTGTTAAAATGGACCATAAATTTACTCGATATTGCAAATCAACAGTCCACGACTTGGATTGAAGTACACTAATTAAACTAATTAACCGAACTAATTGATCAATTTACTATTTATCAATTAACAAAACATGCACACCGATGTGCTGCGGCGATGTTAAGGAATTTAATTTTAATACAAATAAGCTGTCAAATGACAACTGGGAGGGTTCAGGCAAGGAAAAATGCAACAGGCAGCAAGAATGTACGCTGCCAATGGCAACTGCTAAGCTTCACTGGTCAGTAAGAAGGTATATGTTTTAGCAAGTACAAAAGACTTTATAAAAACAATAAACAAATGAAAAATTTATTAGAACACATAACAGAATGTATTATAAATTTGAGGGCGCCACGAAATTTTTGTTTGGAATTTTCAAACCAATTTTTTCGCTGAAAATGGTCTTCAAACAAAATAAAAAGAATGCAACTGATTATCAAATGGAATAAACATGACTTTTATTTAGGAATTAGGAAGCCTCTGCGTAGTATAGGATTCTATGCATATAATAAAAACGTGCACGCTAACCTCAGAAACGGCTTATTCTATCTAGATGGGGTTTTCAGCAATATATTGTGGTAAGCTTCACTTAACATTTCGTTTTTATTTAATGTCAATCGGTGGATAAATAAAGAAGTTATTCCAATTCTTGCGCACGAAGTCGCTGGCACACTTAGTTAGGTATAAAACCTGAAATAGCTTCGTAAACAAAAAGTATGCAATAAGGGTCATTCCATGGTGCAACACCCGAAACGCACACTTTTCGACTCATAAAATTAACTTGCAATCGTGCAGAAAAAAAAATTTTGAGATAGCAACTAAATATGACATTACGATGATAGAGAATACGACCAAAGTCGGTCCCAAAATTCTGTCAGTCTGTCTGTCTGTCTGTCTGTCTGTCTGTCCGTATATGGATCTACATGGTCTACATATGGTCTCTGGAGTAGCTTAGCTTTTGGAATTGGGTCTCTAGGTCTTGAACTAACGGTACCCCGCATGCAACCGTTATGACAATACTTATTTTTCTCGAAAACGGCTGTAACGATTTTGATAAGACTTTACGTAAGGTATTATTTTTACATAACTGTTCTAATGATGTAAAAAATTATTGTGGGAAAAGTCTAAAAACGGTACCCTCCATAGTACGTTTTCTTATTTCTCGATATAGACGAAATCTCATATTTAAAAAGTTCTAAGTTGTTTAAGAGGTTGCATTTGAAAAATTTAGTTTTTTCAAGTTTTAATTAGTTTTTTTTTTTATTTTTCGAATATTTTCAACGGTATCTCTGATTTATTTCAAATTTTTTGTCAATACATCTTTTATCAAGATCTTAAAGCTTGTGTACTTGAATTTTTAAGACCTTATTTAAGAAAAAAATAAAAAATAAAAAACCAGTTTCTTAAAAAATAGCTCTAACGATATTGATTAAATTTTAAGGGTTTATATGTTTTTATTAGCAATTGCAAAAAAATGGCGTTTATAGATTTTAGCTTGAAAATTTTGGAATATTTAATTTAATTTTTTTCAATATTTTTCGTGATCTATTTCAATTTTCATAATTAATGTGTAGCTGGCAACCCACCAAATATATTAAAAACGAATGTTAAAACCTTTTACTCAATCTTAAGATTTTGGTATTTAACTAAGCAAACGATCGCAAGTTCGTGCGACCCAGTCGTAGAGAACAAGACCATTTGAGTTTTTTTGTTACGTGTACGCCAGAGTGAATAATTTGAGTTTCTTTTTCATCAGAGGTCAACAAAGAAGTGCCGTTTTCTTGGCGGTCTTTTTGTTCAGCAGCGCGTTCAGCACATTCCATCCAACGTCGACCAATCATAATCGTGGAGGTTCGTCACGGGGTACCCGCAGTAGTCTCAGCACACTCACTGGAGTCTGAACCGCATCTGAAACGCATACATCTTCACCCTTTTTTTAAAACAATTTTGCTGCCGTACTTCTCAGTTGTTGGAGATTCGCAATATTTCGTCTGAACAAACGAATCACGACCTGTTTCATTTTTTTCCATTCCAGAATAGATAAATGAAAATCTATAACTTAAAACAGCTTCATTCGGCCCAACTGACTCTATATTTACGCTGCACAAAAAAACTATTTAAGGCTAGTATCCAGTTAGAGAAGATTAAAGGGAATAAGCCTGTGAAATGTAATTTCCTTGCAAAGGTAAGGTACTTTAAAGTACGCTCAGCGATTACGGTAGTCTCTTGGCCGTTTATATAAAAAGGCGTCAACTTCCAAGTACTGGTGATGATTTTGACAGGGAATTACAGGTGGGTAGTCCTATCTCTACCTTATTGAACAAACTTCATACTGTCAGCTGTAATTGGTGAAAAGTTCTCCAGAACATTTTTATTTACCACCGCTGCTGTTTGAGTGTCCAACCATGGCTTAATGAAAGGTTTACCTATTTGGGTTGCTTCTCCAAGATGCCTTAGAGTACGACCCCAGCCGATAGAATAGGGTTAATTTGTACTTCTCCAGCCGCAACAAAAGAAGAGGTAATTACAGAAAAAATTAAGGAAAATTAAGGTCTAACTTGTTGTGTTAAAATCTACCGCATCAAATCAAAGTATATCAACCTTAGCCCAAGTGAGAAAAGCTCAAATGTCTGGGATTTATGATTAGTAGATGACTACATCAAACATCGAGTGAACGGTGGATGAAGTAGGATGTGACATTCAAGTCTTTGCTGTGAGCCTAGGTAAAGTCCTTAAATCCAGGAAGGCAGTAGAATGGTTGATTCGGGTACCATTTTTTGGTCTGCATTGGTGCCCGGTTCTCAGTCCTGTTGCAACTTGTTTGGAAACTCATATTTACACACACTCATAACTGCACTGGATTAAATGCAAATTATTCCGAAGTCAATATCACAATGTGTCTTACACATTCAGTATCTAGCTCATACATAATATTGAATTCTATTTAAAATATTCAATATTATTTTAATGCTTTCGAATGTGCTTCACCACATCTTACCACTGAGAAAATTCGGTATTAAAATGAATTCATTGCTTGCAAGAAAGTCGAGAGATTAAGCAAACAAATTCCTTACTCAAGGGCTGAGTATAGAAAGAACCATTCCATGTAAAATTATACATCAAATGAAAAATTTTACTTTTATTTTACTCTCCTAAAAATACTTAAAAAATTCAAAGGGAATGTCTTTGCTTATCCAATCGATATTCTTAAAACATTTACTCGCATAAGATCCTTGTTGTTCCCTTCTTCTGCTTCCGTTCCAATTTAATGGCAAATCCATCACAGACACGTAAACTGTAACGAATTAAGTATAACATAAAAATAAAATAACATTCGTATATCCTGCCATTAAAAGCATCCATACAAACAAAACAGAAAAAAAAACACAAACGCACGTATCAACGCTTTGGGAATCCAGGCGTTTTGTAAATAACTTGAACGTTTCCATCACAAATGTATTTTTATATATGCTTATGTGTACCCACAACTTCAAGAGCTGAACAAAACGAATAAATAAATAAAAAAATATGACGAGCTTGCGATTTACTTCCGAGGTTTTCCACATAATTACATATTACTTCGGCAAAGCTGTAAGCCTCCACCATATTCTGGCAGTCGATTTCGAAGGGAATACAACATTTCTACCCACAGATATCATAACAACACTGACACCGTTGTTGAACGCACAGATAAATCTTATATTTTTGATAGAATCGTGTTTCGTGTATCACTCAACAGAATGGTGTAAACGAAGAAGAATTTCCGGCTCCGGGAAATCAAATACTCTCACGAAATCCGCTTTGCCATTGGACACACGGGAGGATATAATACTCAATCCCACTCAGTCCCTCCAGATGCAACCATAACGCAATGACTTGTTTTAACGTAATACATTTATCAACGGAGACGACAGTCGTGATGAAAGGAAGCTATGGCGACCATAGTGATATTTATTTATTTTGAAATGAAAACTGAAATAAAATATCATTTTTCGCTGTCCCAGCACCGGCACTCGACACTGCAACTGCAACGTGATGTTGGAAGTCACCCTTCTCATCATGTCCCATGACTGTGCCGTGGACTTCCGACACTGTTGGTGTTCAGAATCATAACCAATGAAGCCAACAATAACAAATACGTCAGGGATTTTGTGATTTAATTTTTATTTTGCCATAAGCCTTTCCATAAGCATGGCAATTCAAGACATAAATCTAAGAGCTTTCTTGATGCAGAGTGTGGTGGAACTTTATTCAACTGAACGAATGCACTGTAATTAAGAGAAAAGGAAAATTATAGGTATGATAAATGGCAAGTTGAATCGGGACAAACTCTATTACTCCTGTTGCTACTTCTGCTGTCGGGCGGAACGTCTTGAACTTCAGAGCCAGCTAACTTAATGTCATACTTTTGGTACATACTTCAACATTGTAAGCCGTATCTATATAACCGCTTCACTAAAAACTGAGAAGAAGACTCTTCCCTACACCTCGTTCTATCACAGGAGACAGCGGAGCTATCTCGCCACTTCATCCATATTAATAAGCTTACTCGATGATTTACACTGTCATCACTAGATACTTTACTATTGATCAATGGGCACTGATTAAAAATATTCAATTTTGGAATCTGGTGTATGATTACATGGTGAGATATAATTAGTTAAAATCATTTGGCTAAAAGTATGAAGTATGTAGGAGTTGTTTTCTGAAAAAAGGTCTTTGGTGAGGTGATCGAAATGAGCCTGGACGACACTATGTTCAGCGATTTCGTGGAGGGAGCATTCCACTTCCAAGCCTGGACATCCACAAAGAATAACGGTGAAATGAAGCAATGAAAAAGTGTCATATGGCCATATTTTCCCATGTGACACATGGCCAAATGTCAAAAAACCGAAAGTGGTTTGTTATTCAAGATTTTTTAACGTATTTCTTCAGAAAGTTAGGCGCAATGATTTCAAAATCACTTCCATCATACATATCACAGCTTTAACCTCATCATTCCACTACCATATTACCTTGACTAGTTAGTCTAGCCCCTCTAAAGCCCCTGGCAATGATTTGGCGACCTTTAAGCAAGCTTTTTGCAGGCAATCCCACAAACTCTGTGATGTACGTTCTGCATTTGGATTTAATTGATGATGTTGCTTCTTACATGTGTCTCCATGTTCAAAGCAACTATCTACATTTTCCTTTGTCCAGATGTTGTAAATTTGCTTCTCCTAATATCTCCTGAGAATCCTTTTTCTTTTTTATGAAAAAGAGGAGGCTTATATACTTATCTCGAGAAATCAGACCTAATTTCCGGTCCATTGTACTACCAGGGTAGCAGCCTTACCTTTTTTTGTGTTGAAGTAGTTCGAAATAAGGTATCAATAATTTCACATATAACCTCAAGGGTGGCACCCATATGAAACTGGGAGGCTGAAAGAAAAGTTGATGCCCAGGGCATGATTCGAACCCACGCTTCCGGCTTGTCTACTGAACACTCTACCTCTTCACCACGGCCACCCATTAATCCTGGTTTCAATAGGTTCAAGGTCGACTGGCTTGCAAATGCAGTAATCACCAAACGAAACGGGGATAACCCCCTGTTTGTTCGAAAAATGGACCTCAAAAACATCTATCATAAAATAAGGAAAAAAAAAAATCATCAGGAGTCTACAGCAAACACAATGTGGTGCTGCGAAACTTAGTTTCCGAAGCAGTAAACATATACATCACGTTGTATGAGTTATGAGAGTTGAAAATCAGCTTCCGAAATTCGGAAACAATTGTGTTAAGAGCCCCGTTGGCTCGGGCCTTAAGGGATACGAGAAAGACCTGGCGAAAGCTGGCGATCGTTGATCTACATGGCCACCCACTGTCAAGCAAAGTAGTTAAGGTTAACCCCGAGGCTCTTTCTAGATCAGTATCTATATTTTAACGAACAGATAGATGCGGTTCTGTCCAGGCCTACATGAGCTTTTTCTCCTACCTAAAAACTGATAATTTTATAGCAGAGTGAAAGTGATTTGTTGCAAAGTCCTCATAAGGCCAATGCAATGTCTCAAATGAAAAAGATTAGGGTATTTGAGAGACAGTATCTGCGTCTTGGATTGCACAGATAGAGTCGCAGTACAAAAACTGTTATTCTAATGGGGTCCTTTGCAACGGGGCCCAAATAAACAAAATTTACAACACATCTCAAAACCGACTAGTGTTCTCACTGCAAGTGCGATGACTTTGATCAATGACCTGATATTTGGCATTTTTAAAAACCCAGTATTAAACATATCGAAAAAAAAACGCTTATAAGGATCCGCAAATCCAGTGGTATTCCAATCAGTATGACTTACTTAGATACTAATTTAACTGATCTAGCATCTATTCGCGATGCTTTTGCAGAATTTTTTAGATATAATTATTCAACATCTACTCATCAACAACCAGTTGACTTTCAATGTATAGATGGTCAAATTAATATTGGGCAGTTATATATGTAAGTGTTTCCGAAGTTGAAAATACACTTAATAAACTTAACTGCCACAAAAACCCTGGGCCTGATGGAATTCCGTCAATTATTCCTAAAAAATGTGATGCAGTTCTTTCTGAGCACTTATATGCACTTATGCACTCATTGCCTGCATAACAAGTGCACTATCCAGGCTGGCTTATTATAATGCCTCCATCAAATTGGAATCCGTTCACCGTGTAAATCTTACTCCCCCAGTGAGTGTACGATGTATAATGGGCTTAAAGATCTTCCCATCACTGCTCATTTGGATTGTTCGACAATCGAATGTACAAATGGACAGCAGCGTTCTGCATCGTCGGAGCCCGAGGATCCTGCATCTTCGCACCAACGATCACTGCCATCGATCCCTGAGCGATACGGCGGATACTCCAGAATGGCATCTTCTTTGACTGCCTTCGAAGACAGTATGACCGAGATTGTTATGGACGATGTTCCCCCTAACAATGAACCCACATCGGCTATCCTCGACTATTGCAAAAGGAAGTTTCTTCGACCGTATATGACAATACTGGTGCTGGTGGGGTTAAATCCGATTACAACAGAAACAACTGATTGGAAGGCTTGTCTGAGTTACCTTCAAGCAATGATCATTCTGTGGATCATCTGTTTTGGATATTTTTTGCAATTTGTCGCCTCATTTAGGGGTGACAGGGTCTTTTTCGTGGACGGAAAGTTAACATTCAACATTACAAGTTTCCATCTCATGACACTTCACAACTGGGGTGAGGTACTCTTTGGATATTTAATTCCAAATGGTCTGCATTTGCTGGGCTTTGTGACGGCGATTTTTGTGTGCAAATTAATTGATAAGGAGCAGTTGCAGAATCTTATTGAGCGGGTTTTTCTGATGTTAATGAACCCGAAACGTCTTTGTACCATACTTTGGGTTTATGTCGGATTAGGATTGGCCCTTCTGACGCTTCTGTTGGCGTATGTGACACCTTCTGTTCTGATGCAGGAGCAAATTGTGCAGGTTGATTGGATGCCAGCGGACATGATTGAGTTAGACGTTCCAGTAAAGGTTGCTCTTCTTTGCACCATTTTCACACAGGACCTAGTCGAAATAGTCATCTTAACTAGTTACTGCATCGAATGCTATATGCTGAGAGTTCATTTGGAGACCCTCTCCCAAAAGCTTCTCATGCATTCTATTGAGAGCATGGATTGGATGCGGGAAGTCTTGGAATTCCGAAAACTTCTTGACCATCTCAACAACAAGCTTTCAATACCTGTTTGCTTCTTTACCATCATGAATCTCTCGTTCGCCTTCGCCGGATTGATTTTTCTCTTCAAAGACTTTGACTTTCATTCCACTCAACTTGAAGTTGTTATTTTGAGTATGGCCAATGTTTTTTTATGGCTACTTATGGGTCTACTACCATTCTTCACCGCATCGTCTGTGACTCGTGTCTGTCAAAGAGCTCAAGCCAATGGACATCAAATAAGAGTACGTCCGTTTGTCTACCGCAACACTTCGTCTGATGACCTCAATTCAACTCTTTTATTTGCCTCATCACTTAATATGTCTGCTAAATTATTTCGCATGCCAATTCAGCCAATTTATCTTTGTTTCGCTATCTTAATCATATCCGTTGTGACCCTTACAGCAGGCACGTGCCTTAACTTTTCTATGGGAATGTTCTAAGAATGTCGTCCTCAGTGTACTATGTGCGTGTTATTTATACGGTATATTAACAAAATCTTATATTTAATAACTTCCTTTCTAGGGGTGAATTTCTTTCTGAATGGAAAAAGTCATTCATTATTCTCGTTCACAAATCTGGCTCCAAAAAGAACATATCTTACCGACCGATTTATAAATTATCAACAATTCGTAAACTTTTTGAAAAATTGTTTTTGATAGATTGGCATTTAAGCTCAAAGAGGTTATATCACCATTATGTAGTACTAGCTGTGCCTGCGACTTCATTCGCGTGGAATAGTGACTTTCAGCAGCATTTTTAACTTTTTAGGAAATAAAACTTCTAGCCTTAAAATTGGCGGTATTTCCAAAAAAAAAAAAAAAACATTCAACCCCTATTTCAACATCTTGTAGCCCTGTTAAAAATACTTTTGAAACCGTAGTTTTTGAATTCCCATTTCCGTTCCCGTGGGAATATAAGGATAGATATATGGGTGATTCTTATACAACTGTGATATTTTATGTCTAGTACTGTATTTACTGTTTGGCATGATTTGTTTTATTAAAAAATGATAATTATGATGAATTTGATGGTATTTTACTGTCGACAATGTATATTGAAGCATAAGTATTGATGAATCACGACTAATTTGCAAAAATATATCCAAAATGTCAGTACCGTGGCATGTCCGCATTTCGTTTTTCGAATTAAATACATAAATTTCTATAAACAGTCGTATTATAATCTAAAGTTTTGCTTTTATAACTAAAACCTATTGTACATTTCATCAAATTATGCTACAATTGTATCCCAACATTGACTAGTAGAGAGAAATAATGGTCATTGCTTCATGTCCTGGATTTTCTTCAACTTTCAAATTTAAAATATTTCCCGCTTAAACGCCATCTTTTGTCCAGTTTCTGTCCCTCGCTCTAGTGGCATTCTGAAGAATGACTATTTGTGTACAATTCGTAGCTGTGTGGTTGTTTTAAGAATCGATGTTAAAATAGAAATAATTTGTTGTGTTTTTTAAAAGGTATGTCATAAAATTACCGGTCAGTACCATGGTATTGAAATTCAGGCGTGTTAATAGAATGATTAGGTCAACTATACTGAATAATTATATAAATTCACTGTGAATTCAAAATTATATGGCCAATAATTTAAATTACGTGTGAGAAATTTAGTTAGGTTAATTATACATCCACGGTACTGACATTTGTCAGTAAATAAATAAATAAATTGTAGCCTATATGTTATTCTGATGTATAAGCTATATTATTGGTAGTTTTTGCGTGAAAGAGTAACAAACATCCACACATACAAACTTTCACGTTTATAATATTAGTAGGATTTTGTGTATCTTCATTTGTAGCTAGTAAGTCCACAAGAACCAACCTTACTTTACTCTCAAACTTTATTATTAATAAGCTACAGCAGAGTTAACAAGTAGATGGGATATACACGGACTTCGCGAAGGCTTTCGACAGAGTTAATCACTTTAAACTGGGAGGCAAATAAGAAAAATTTGGTTTTCATTCCAGAATTCTTAAATGGCTAATTACCTACTTAACAGGAAGAGTCCAATCCGTGTTAATAGACAATATTAGATCTAAATCTTCCTTTGTGTCATTTGGAGTTCCCCAAGGAAGCCATCAGGGACCACTTTTATTCATTGTCTTTATTAATGGCTTACCTGATGTTCTTTTGAAGTCACATCGCTTATTGTTTGCGGACGATTTAAACTCCTAAAATGTATTATATTTGTAGAAGATTGTTTTTTTTGTAACAACAAGACCTTGATAGTTTTTCGAATTGGTGTTTAAACAATGACTTATCTTTGAATGTATCGAAATGTCAATGTTTTTCTTTTATTCGAAATTTCTCACCTATCTCCATCGAATTTAGAATGAGAAATATAACTCTTGAAAAAGTTTATGAAAAAAGGATCTTGGCATAATCTTTGACTCAAAACTTAATTGAATACGTGGTTACCAAAGCTAACTCAGTGTTAGGTTTTATAAAACGTAATTCCACTGATTTCACTGATCCTTTTACTCTAAAATCTCTGTACACTTAATTCATACGTCAGATCTGTATCGGAATTGTAGTGTAGTTTATGGGATCCTTACTACAACTCGCATTCCAGAAGACTAGAACGCATCCAAGGAAATTTCACAAGATTTGTTGTTTGAGAGCTTGGTTGGAACATTGAAATGCCGTGTTATAAAACAAGATATCTGCTTATTGGCATCCAAACGCTTGAAAGTCCTCGAAAAGTATTTTCTGTAATGTTTATAAATGATATTTTGTCTTATCGTATTAATTGTCCACTTCTATTGGCTTTAATTAATATAAATGCTCGTTCTCGTCAACTCAGGGTACTTTTTCTTTTTCGTGAAGAGGAGCACAGAACTAATTATGTTTTCAATGAGGTAATAACTCAGGATAACTAATCAAATTTCAGTTAATATTGATGTTAGCTTTCATCTTACTAGAGACTCTATCAAAAACCAATTATTATCTTATTTTCTTAACTTATAATTGAAACTATTGACACTCGTTTTGTCCTTTAATTGATAATTAATTTGAACATTTCTTGCTTTTACTTTGTTACTAGCTTTGCTCATATATGTATAATATGTACTCATTTTTATTTTTTATTAACTCTTTTTTTCTCTATATATATTTTTACATTTGTAATCGTTAGTCTTCAAAATAATTTATTAATAAAACTAAATCGAAAAACTAAATTGGAGTAATTTACCAGATTGCATTAAAAACAACTCAAAGCCAATTTATACTACAAAAAGAAGATACATATATACAAATTACAGAAAAACGTTAAACTTGCTTATGATCGTCAATATGCCTTTAGTTGTTCCTGCTGATGTTTTAATATCCAAAGTAATTACTTTTTTGATGTTGGTAAGTGTCTAGATGAAGGTAATTAAATAACGATGACAAACGCATTCAAGTATGTTAACTTTAAAATTTCCATTTTTTAAAATTTTTGAATTTAAAGAAACATTTAACAAACAAACAAAGCAGCCTCTTCGATACAAACCTCATTGTTCGCTTCGTGTTTGAATAAATGAAATTAAAAATTCAAAACTTTTGTGGAGACGTTAATTGACTTCAAATGCAAAATCATTGTGGATATGTACATATAATTGGTCTTTTGACTTCCCTAATTGCATTTGGGAACATCAGACCGTGCACTCACACCGTGACCTTGTCTACCACCTCCATGTGTTCAAAACCCTCTAAGCTCCCCTGTTTGTCCTATTTATAATTTATAACTCGCAACGCTTTTTTCGTGTGACTTATCATCTCACTCCAGACTTGTTGCTATGAGTGGTGAACCCTGGCATTCACGTAAAGATAAAATAAAAGGAAAGAAAAGCAAACGCCAGCAAATTTGGCTCATTATTTGAGTTCCAGGTTATTAATGGCAATGTTTATCTAAAATATATTGCTTGGTTTTTCATTGATCTATCGGCACAACACAACACAGAGTGGGTAACCTCACCTCATTAAACTTTTGGTTTCAAGAAATCAATTTAGAGGCAAACAGCTTCTGGCACTTATTACATTGATTTACTAAGGTACTCCTCTGTGTGTGGGAAAAACAACCACAATTTCTCATAAATCAGATATGAGAAACAAACCGTATACCTCGAGCCTAGGGTATCTTTTCTTTCCTTGTCATTTTCCCCATACGACGCTCTCACCAATAACGTTTAATAATCACAAATTTCCCATAAAACCAATTGCGACATATTTGTTGCTCCCTTATTCCCATAACATTGGAGCTAACGTAGGTTAGGTACCTTGTATAACTCATATCATGTGCCTTCCTTTACCAGTAATAGCATTTCCCTTGTACTTTATTCGTGTTCAATCATCTCGCAACAATACACATACCCTTTCAACAGCCCATATCCTACACCGATTGTGTTAACAGGAGTCAATATTTACCACTCAGATTGCAAACAGGATAACGAACTCGTAAGAATGCTTATCCAACATTGATGAGCCTTTTGCATTTTACGCAATTGTAAAAACGAAAGAAAACTGGGACTGGATCTGTTTTTAATTAGCCTATGTCTGTCAAACGGTGTGCATAGCAGCAATAAGGTATCCTTGAGTTTACAATCTACACACACGCATTGTATGTGCTTTGCTTGTCTATAAATCTTTTTATCTGCCTTTTCATGTGGTTAACCTTTTTGAACAGTAGAAAAGCTCTGCAAGGAAGAAAATAGCAAAGGTAGTAGAACAGGAGATTGGGTTCTGGTGCTGGTGTATGTCTTCTACAATGATGTTATGTTTGGGGCTTGTCCTAAGGACATATGGCATTGCACAAGGAGATTCTTTTGCATTAACGAAGATATATCGCAACAAATCCTTTGTATACACACAACGTGCAATCTTTACGGGGAACACAAGTAAACATAAAGAAACTTGATTAAGGAGACATGCGACAAACAAGATATCACTACAGACGCATACCGGTGCATGTTTAATTTCACAGGGTGCATCGGTACTGTGTCGTTAACGTCAACTTTTCACCGAGAAGAAAATCTCAATGCAAAACTGATATTGCGTCTTACAAGTTTCAGAGCAAAACATTGTTGTTATGAAATTGATTTCAATGGAAACGTTATACTTATCACTGAAGAACGTTCTATCTCATTCAATTCAATTCAATACATGTTCAAAAATGGGTTTATGGTTTATGGGGTGCTCGGGTCATTTTTGACCCAAAATTGGGAAGAAGTTAGGTTTTCTCGAAAACTAAATGCCTCAGCAGCTAAAGGTTTCACGACTTGTATTAAAATTTTGCACTTAATATACTCAGTAAAAAATATTATAAAAAGATGTTTTATTTTACTTCGTACACATTTTTTTACGTTTGCGGACCTCGGGTCATTTTTTACCATACCGTTAACGGAATGTCAAATGCATTTTTATTTTTGTATAGATTACTCAGTAGCGTTAGTGCGACTGTATTCTGGTATACGGTGCTCTTACAAAAAGTATTGACACTAAGTGTCTTGCACATGCTTTTGTAAGCAAGTTGGAATAATTATTTCCTATTTAAAATGAGTGACAGCGAAAGTGATTTTTCTTTGAAATTTTCGGATGATGAGGAGTCGTGTTCTGAGTTCGAAGATCATGTGGAGGAAGCTCATTCATCGGATAGCAGTTCTAGTGAAAGTGAGAAGGAATGATAGCTTTTTCGAAAAAAATCCCTTGAAAATAGTGCCGGAATAGCTTCGAGGGAAAACATTATAAACTTGATGCCAGGCCTGACACGTTATTCGTGCTCAAGAATCACAGCAGAAGAGATCTCCAGCTTCGAATTATTCTTTCCATCTCCTTTGGTACGTACAATATTATCCTACACAAGCATTAAGGGTAAACGCATATTTGATGAACAATGGACTGACATTGATAGCACTGAACTATTTGCATTCATTGGACTTCTTTTATTGGCTGGAGTTTTTCGATCCAATAATGAATGCTCTGAAAGTTTATGGGACTCACAAAAAGGAAGGCCAATATTTACAGCAACAATGTCACTGAAGGCTTTCAAGAAAATATCTTTATCAGGTTTGATAACAGAGAAACTCGAAGTCAACGGCGTTTATTAGACAAATTTGCTCCTGCACGTGAATTGTGGAACCAATGGGTTGAGATTTTACCCAAGCTTTACATCCCACCCGAAAATGTGACAATAGATGAACAGCTGGTAGCATGTAGAGGACGATGTCCTTTCCGACAGTACATTCCATAAAAGCCAGCGAAGTATGGAATCAAATTTTGGGTGCTTTGTGATTGACGTAACGAGCTATGCTTGGAATATTCAACCATATACTGGTAAGCAAATCGGAAGTACACCAGAAAGAAATCAAGGTATGCGTGTAGTCCTTATAATGTAATGTAACGAATGATAACTTTTTCACATCTTATCAAGTGGGACAAAAATTACTAGAGAAACTGATCACACTTGTTGAATACGCAAAAACAAGACCGAATTACCACCAGAAACAGTCAATATAAAAGGAACACCAATTTTGTCATCAAATTTCGCCTTTACCAGAAATATTACTATCGTGTCTTATATCCCGAAAAAAAAAATAAATCTGTGAATCTTGACTCGAAAATTAGCGATTACATAAAAAGCCAACAATAAAACTACACTACACCAAATGCAAAGGTGGTGTAGACACATTGGACAAAGCAGTTAGTTGCTACACGTGCAAAAGAAAGACTAAGCGATGTCCTCAAGTGGTGTTCAGTAATATGGTAGATATATAAGCTAAAAACGCTTTTGTTCTGTTCAAATCGGCTAACCATACCTCGAAAGAAAACTATCTTGCTAAACGACGCATTTTTTTGGAAACTCTGGGTATGCAGCTCGTAACTCCCTTCATAAAAAAACGGTAAACACTACCTCGAGCACCTTTTTCACTTGAAATAGCCAATAAATTACGAGGTGTATCTCAAAACAACTCACAATCCTCTCATACTAAATCGAACAACAAAACAGTAAAGAAACCAACCAAGAGAAATTGATGTCAGCTATGTCAAATGTTCAAAAAGAATTTTAATCATAATACAAATAGTAGCTTTATTCAATTATTTTCAACTTAATTCAATCCAATTCAATGCTCAAGAGTGTTTTTTAAGACGTGTGATTTTCAAACTGGCTATTTGCTATTCCAATTCTTTTGTATTTTGAAACCTGTCACTGAATACTTTTAAAGAAAGACATTGCGATTGATTAAGCTTTATTCAATTATTTTCAACTTAATTTATTTAGATTCAATACACGTGTTTTCTTCAACGTGTGGTTTTCAATATGGCAATACTTTTTTCGGAGTTGGTCTTTTTGACAGCTGTTACTTTATGTATGCTCGCTCAGCTTACTGCGTGAACACAATGCTCGCGTTTGTCGCAGTTTCGAATCTTCGATATTCAATCTGTCAGTTCAAGAACGCAATTTTCAGATATAAAATGGCACTGTGATTCACCTCTCGGTTCTACATAGTTAGTGGTAAAAGTAATTGGAATACATACAGATTTTCCCAGTTTGAAATTAAGGAATTCGAGTTCCAAGTATTTGTGTAACGTAGTATGCAAATTAAATTCACTTCAATCAATTTTGATGACAAAAATAAAAATCTCGTGCCCTGAAAAATATATTTTCGTTGCTGATAAATTCATTTTCAATATCAATATCCGAACATCAATAATAATCAATTTTAATTCAACAAGTAAGCGAAAACTAATAAAACAAAAAACTAACCCAAGAATACCGAGTAAAGTCCGATTGTCATGTACGTTGTTTTCCTTGTTTTGACAACTAGAACTTTTTTTAAGAATTTGCAGACTGCTTTTTTCCATCTGAAAATCTATGTTCGAAAAACTGAAAATCTAACTGTCAGCTAAATGTCAGCTGAAACTTCTGACATTTTTGACCAATCAGAGCGACGAAAACTGACAGTAGTTTTCGAAGTCCCGGTGCATAGAACACGAGCAATGGCTGCAAAGCCGCAGCAGCAAGAAATGTCAAAACATTAAATATAAGTGATAACAACAACAACGCAAGACGGAGCCGCACAAGTTAACTTGATTTTAACTCTTGTGGGTTACTCCGAGGCTACGTTTGCTGTTCACTGTGTTCACAAAATTAGCTTGCGATTTCGTCGTGAAAAAATGAAGCTGTTCAACTACTGGACTCTGCCTACATTTCGTCAATTGTTTCGAAACAAAAACACTGTAGATGCTGATTTTTACATATGTAACTTCGAGTGAGTTACATCCAAGTTTGGACGGTTCAACACTTCTTTACTACTTTTTGTAGGGTTATGTGAAGTTGCTTGTCTACGGAGATAAGCGCAAAACGAGTGACGAGAATATTCGAGCAGTGATTGTTGACATACCGCCCCAAATGCTGCAAAACGTGGTCGAAAATTGGGCGCTTATCGTCCATTCACCCTTATCATTATAATAATTCTGAGTTCTTGGCCATAACATTATATGTGTTTTACATATATGTACTTCAAAACAGCACGGTTAAAAAACACCCTTTACTTCAAAATTATACAAACGTGCTTGCGAATCGCACTTCCAAAGCATTATTTTTTGTAACTTCTTTGAATTTTGAAACACCCTGAAAAGTGTTTGAGGCCATTGCAGATGTTTCATAAGCAAGAACCTACTTCGTTGTCTTTAACATTGATGCACCAAGGTAAGTACGCTTGTTTTCTATTGTTGATCCAAAGTCTTCTTTATCCTACGGCGATGAATCCTCTGCTGTTTTCTAAAATCGATTTACGGATCGTCGTCGTCGTAGTCGTCATCGTCATCGTCGTCGGTCTTCAGCCATGTGCCGCAGGGTATTAAAGTAGTTTTCAAGCATTCCAATGGAGATTACGTGAATTATATTGCATATTGTTAGGACTGGACAGGAAGAAACGTGTCCTGAAAGTTGGAATGGAATAAGAAACTACTTTAAGTGACATCATTCTGGGTCCTATAATAAACATAGGAATGTGTCTTTTTTCCTCTGTTTTTCCTCTCAACTGCTTTGCCTACATAGAGAACAAAATGTCTGTGGTTGAATAAGCTTTTGTTATCTATGATTGTAGATTGGTCATTTGAGGTTATAAGGACATTGAAACGGGATTATGGGTGTATCAATGAACCAAGGAGAAAAGGTCCAATTTGTGTATTGCGATGTAATGGATTCTTATCTGGCAAATCGCAATTGGCCTCTGGAAATGAAAGTAGCATACGATTGGAATGGAGCTTCTGGGAATAACCAATGATGATAATTTTAATAATCCCTGACAGTTGCAGGGACCTTGTGTAGGTTATCGCAGTCAAAAATCTTTCAATTTGTTCTATTTTCTTGCAGATAACTAGGCCAGTTGCCAACGAGAACAAATGAACAATGTGAAGGCAGTGACTGATGATTTCTTTTCGCCAAAGTGATTTGAGTTTTCCTCTTAACCAAGACCGAGTCACCTAATTTCAATTCCCAAGATTAAACTCATGAACTTTTAGCAACATTCTTAATCTTTATCCAATTTGCACGAATGATTCGCTTACGTGATTTAAATCCAAAAAACACACCAAACCCACCCGGGCACCTCAATAAATCCTAAAGGATGTTCACAGGACCACTTAACGTCCTTCTAAGAATGCCAAACGAAAGGCCACCCATATCCCTTTATTACTGCTTCAGTTCATTCGATTTAATTTTGCCTTTAAAAGCAATTTTCACATCAAGGGCACCATTGATGTTCGACATTGCTACAGTTAACACATAGACACTACATGAAGTTGGTTATTCTAGAAGTGTAGACCAATATGATGGAGGAGTAGCAATTCCTTTGTAGTTCTAAATTTGATTACCACAGAAAGTATTTACCAGCTTCCTCCTAATCCTTCTCAAAGAAATGGCGAACATTGCGAATTTGTTTTGTCTGGTTGTGCTTTTCCTTGGAAGTAGACAAGCACCATACACATTCACTCACAGATATTTGGGTCAAGGTTATAACGCCAATTGAAGAAAAGATGAAGCATCAACAAGAATGGGAAAAGCATGAAAACTTTTGTATTTTCCTTTCTTCTATTAGTCCTTTGTTAATCCTGAAGATTATTTCATAAATTTCTCTTTTTTTCGACGGTTTTTTTCTTCTACAGGTAAAAATTATATTCAATTGTGTGCTAATCTGAAATTTTTTTTTGAATAAAAGCTTTTAATTTAATATGCAATTTGCACAGGTACAATAAGGACAAGGAGTTGTGATCACTTGAGCAAATAAAAAATTTCTTAATTAATTTTTCTTTCTTGAGACTTTTAGTTAAAAATCATTGTAAGAACCCAGAAAAATAGTGGTGGGTTTTGTGATAGCAAATTGAATAAGACACCTTATTGTCATAGAAATCAGTGCAAATTGTTTTTGTCGGTGGTTCTCATGAGTCATGAGTAGCTGAAAAGAGAAAATTGAATTAGGTTGTTTGGAGTCATTGCCTACACAGGGTGTTTTGCATATGCTACGAAAAAAGCCTAGGACGGATAAGTTAAGTGAAGATGCCGAAAAAAATAAAAGAGGGTTTTTTTATTATGCCTGGTTTTCGGCAATACTTTTTTCAAAGTTGGTCGTTTTGACAGTTGCCACATGATTTATGCTTAGTTTGGCCTTTCACTGTTACAATAAATAGATTTTCTTCGGAACAAATTTTGCAATTCGTGTAAATTTATTCGGGCTGCGTCCAATATTCAGTTGACATAACCCAGCAGTATCGGTAACCATGGATCGTTTTCGAACAACTTTTACTCTAGTATCCAGTGAATAATGCGCAACCTTGGAGATACCGTTCAGAGCAAACCGAGGGTGCTTTGCTGAGAGTTTCGATGAAGACCGAAATGAGTCCATTTGCCATCGTGCGCAACAATTGAAGCTGTGCCCAGCTGCCTAACAAAATCCAATTCAAAACCCTAATTCGCACAAGAAAATTTTGTTCAGCGATGAAGCTCACTTTTGGTTAAATGGATACGTTAAACAAAATTCTAGCATTTGAAGACATGGTTATTTAGAAACCATTGCTAGATACCCAAAAAGTCACTGTTTGGTCTGCTCTATGGGCAAAGGGAATCATTGAGTCATATTTCTTCAAAAATGAAGCTTGCCATAATGTTACAGCGGGAGCTTTTCCAAAATCCCGAAAAAAAATTTTAAAATCCCGTCTACTAAAAAACTGTTTTCTTACAATCCCGACTTCTAACAATCCCGCTCGATCAAAATCCTTATTTATTCAAATCCCGCTTTTTAAGATCCCGCCAATCCCGTTCTTATCCATTTTAGTATTTTACAAACTACGAAAAAAATAGACAAAAAATGAGTAAAACAGATGTTTTACGTCGGATTGCTCATAGCATACAATTACACTAACATAAAATTATAAGAAATATTGGTTCCTTTCCTATGTTCTTTTTTTTAGTGTACAATTTGATATACTAATAACCTATTTTGATAAATTGAATTTTAATTATTTGCTTAGCTTTTACAATAAATGTATTCCAGAGAAATCACTTGTTGCTTCCTTTATTTTGATTTCCTTACCCCGCTTTTGCAATCAAAATTAGTTGTTTTATTTAAAAAAAAAAATTTTAAAAAAGCAGGATTTTTAAAAACCAAGAAGAAAGCGGGATTTCAAAGCCGGGACTTTTATAGGCGGGAACATAAAAACTGGGATTTCAAACCCAATGGGGAACTTAATAGAGCCGTGATTGAAGACTTTTTTGCGCATGAATTGGAGAATGCTGGTGTTGGCGACCTCTGGTTCGGACAAGACGGCGCTACATGTCATACAGCCAACCAAATAATCAATATTATATTGAAAATTTTATGAGCGCATTATCTCGTGTCGTATGTCTGTGTAGTGGCATCCAAGCATGATTTTCGTGCAACGGTTTAAAATAGAAAGTTTTGGCTTTTGTGTTCGAACATCGGATTAACTGTTCTTTAACGAAAATTGAAAGGTAAATATGAAATTAATTTTATAATAAATATTTTTGTCACGTTTGTTTCAAAATTCGGAGAAAACATAATCATTACTTTGTCCAAAGATACAATATTTGATTTATCAAGAATAAACAATACTTTCGATTATCGTGTGCTAGTTTTATTCATTCCATAACGGTTTTTTTTACTTGCGATTATTTTTTTTTTGGTTTCTGACTCCCGTATATTTTACAAAAGGCTTCAATATCAAAATGGGGGCCACATAACCACCTACTCCTATAGCAGTCGTGAAGCAACGAAGTTGTATACTGAAAAGTATCCCAATGGGCTTCATAATCGTCTGCGGGAATAGGAAGTATTGAATGAGAGACAAGTTTATAATTTTACACCTCACATCCGTCTCTTTTCGAGAGGAATTTGCCATTTTTCCGATAACAATTTCATGCCATGAAAAGCGGTTCTGGATTTGCTGTTCGGAACCGACAAAAAAATTGTAAGTCCGTTCCATTCCCTACAAAGTATGGCTGAGAAAAATGCACTAGAACCTCGGACTTTCCGTTCTTTTTGCCCAGCCTTTCAATTTTTATTTTTATTTTTTTTTATTCATCAGTACTCGCTTGGGATAACTTTTTCGGCTTCGTTCTTAGCCTCAATATTCTATCCACAAGTGAAAAACGAAAGAAAAAAGTTTATTACGTATAGTACGTGGTTCTGGTTGTTATAAAATTCGCGTGAACTAGCACGAGTTTTTATTTTTACACTTTACATTGGGGTGGGTCAAAGGAATCGATTATTTTTTTTTACAATTGCAAAATGAGTTGCTAGACACTCCAATAGTAATTTTTAGGAAATTTAATGTTCTACAAAAAAAGTATATTATATTTTTTCCGTAATCCTCACCATTGAAAGATATTAAGGATTTAATTTTGATTATTTTAAGACAAATTTCATTTTTGTTTATGAATTTCATAACTGGACAATAAATGACTTTTACAAAGTGCGCAGTACAAATTTTTGTTGAAAATTTACTGTTCTATAAAAATGGTTTCTAATATTTTGGCGATGAAATTAACCGTTCAAAAGTTATTCATGATCAAACTTTCATGTGTACGAATCTTAAAAGTTTTTGATGAGATATTCGAAAAATTTCAATTTAATTTATAAATTTCATATGAATTTCTGTTCTTGTTATTTAAGTAAGTATTATTTTAGTTTTATTTTCAGAACGCATTTTTCAGTTGATCTATTTTGTGTTGAAAATTTATTTGTTTGGCAGAGAGGTCATTTTTGTAAGTTACTTTTTGTTTATTTGTAAACTGTGTGTACTATTCAATTTGGATGTTTTCTTTTATGTGCTTTTTTGCAGTCATGTAACGTTGAGGGTGCGTTTTATTTTGTGATTCATTTTGGTTATTTCTATGTTAAATATTTTCTGACGGAACTTTTGCTCTATTTTGTTGTAGGCAGGAATCGATTCTCGGCAGCGTTGATTTTTAATGATTTTTGTTGTATTTTTAATGTGGTTAGGAATGAAGCCATACTCTCTACATGTTAGAAGAAATTTAAGATTTTCTTTTTGTTGGGCTAAGTGTCTAAGTGAATTGCTGTAATGTTTACGATGGTAGGTTATTTGTTGACCGTATTTATATGTGATACGTTGGTAAAAGTTTCTCATTATAGTAGATCTTGTGATCGGCAGGCCGTCTGATGTTAGCAGTAGAATTGATAAAGCTTGACCAAGTTTGTATTTTATATGTGTTGTTGAAGAATCTGATTCCTCTTCGGCTTTTTTGGTCACTGGTTAGCGCAATGAAATGTAACTTATTTCATTTACTTTCCCGAAATTTCGATAGGGTTTACTGTCTTCTTCAGAGAATGTTTATCGAGAACATAAACAAGACTTACTTTTAAGAAATTAAAAACGTTACTTTTAACAATTGACAACAAGAATAAATATAAAAGAAATAACTTTATACGTTGTTAAAAGAAAAGAAAAAAGGAGAAATTGTACATTTCCTTTGTTGAAGTTTAGTCTTAATATAAGTCATTAAAGAAGGATCTGCAAAATATTAAAACAAAAACAAAACTTAAAATTTCTTTGCAGCGACGAGAGAGAAATATATGGCTGATATGTTCTGTGTGTCCTGTTTTCTATTCATATTGTTGTTTCTTAAAATGTGAAGTGTTTCCAGAGTATATCGTTTTGAAATATGTTTTTCCTGTTGTAGTATTTTGACATTTTTAAAATCTGGTTGGTATTTGGAGGTGACACAATGGTTTGTCAATGCTGTTTTGGCCATGTTTTTTATTTTTAGGTCAGATTTGTGGTTGGCAATTCTGTTACCTAAGAATTGTTTTGTGGTGCCTATGTAGTAAAGACTACAATTTTCAGACTCAATACCTTTGCAGTCTGTTTTATACCACATCAGTCTTCTTTTCCGTTTCCGTTTTGGCTTAATGACGAAAAAATGTCGTCTCAAGGTAAAATTGGACTTGAACGCGATTTTTGTGGTTTGACACTGATCTGCGACAACTTTTTTGAAATTTTCGGAGAATGTTGGAACATATTGCATGCTCTTAAATATCGGAATGTTTTCAGTCGGAGTTTTTCCGTTTTGTGGTGTGTTCTTTCGATTGGAAATTAGACTTTTTATAATTGTTTTCGGAAAGCTGTTGTTAGAAAGAGTCATTGTAACTATTGCGTCGCACTTTGTTAAATAAATTTGAAGCAGTGTTCATTTTGATGTGTGGGTGGAGTGAAAATTGATAAGTCTTCCAGATGCTGTTTCTTTTTGATACCAGTTGAAAGAGAGAGTTCTATTTCACATTTGCTTTCTTAACCCAAATCCAAAAGAAAAAGAGTAGTTATTAACAAATTTTTGCGTTTAACCTTATTCCTGATTATAAATCTAACGACAAATCTGCACTCAACTAAGCTTTAAATGTGTTGTCTGTAGTAATCGCCATAACAGACTACGCAGTTTCTTTTTTGCCCAGCATAATTACATCGGACTTTTGGGATGACGGTTAGAAGAAGTCTAGGGCTTCCAATAGTTGTCTGGCTTCACGTAGTCCGGTTAAAAATCGTTTGTTCCATGTGCATATCCAGTTCACCAGGAGCTCATCCACCATTATTCTTATTTCAATAGCCTGTCCTATTAATGAAAGACCCTGACAGACCTTTAAACCACAAATGTCAGAGTAGCTCATTTAATTGTTTTAGTGTTAATCTAAACATTCCATTTAGAACCGAACTTCAACAAACTTAAGACTTATGTAAAAGTTGAGACAATCTGATGATATTTACTTCTTCATCTCTAATTGTCTGGTTTCGAAAAGAAAAACTACTGAAAAGTATTCCGTAACTCAACATTATGTATCAAGTATTTATTATGTGGAGTTCAAGGATCTTCCACTCTCTTCATTTTCAATTCAATTTTATTTAATGAAAATGATGATCTTCCAGTCAATATATTCAAAATGATGCTTAGTTTTTGTACTTGTTTCAAAAAATATTATTGAGTTTTTTACAGTTTAAGTTGCGGTTTGTTAAGTATGATGTGAATCATTCCATATTACAAAGATCTAAGGATTAACGCTCACCCGACTTTCAAATCTTAAATTACTAAGGACTTTAACGGCCGATTTCTTCACATTAGTACTAAGGGGGTCTAGTACCCGGTCTAGCTAGACCTGGTACTAGCCTTAATACCTGGTCCTACATAAAAGTTAGTACTTCTTCATTTCTTCACATCATGAATACCAGATCTAAATTCCTACTGAAGTACTAGTGACTTGATACGTCTAAAACTGGTCGAATCTTTTTTGCGACAATTTTTTGACAGTTGAAATTATAAATTTGAATTGAACTTCAAATTCCTCTATTTTTTTGTAAATTTCGTCGTTTATACAATTATTAGAATTAATTTGATATGGATGTGAATACTCTGGTAAGTACCGTCGTCGTCGGTCGTATTCATGTACATATGTAGTTTTTTTATCTACAAAAATGTACATTTGTACATACATACATATATGCATATGTATATAGTTTATTTTATATATGTATATGTATTAATATATAGAACCCTGAAACAAAGGAATAAAAATACCCCAAGGAAAAACCGAAGTGCTAACTGGAGTCAGAAAGATACCAATTTTCTATTGAATCACGTCCGCGAACTTGAATCGGAACTGTCGAACAAATGGGACAGCAAATTGAATCATGAAAGCAGATTGGGTTATGATTGCCGAAGATTGTAGAAAATACCTTTAACTATGTCCTCACTACGTCGTTGGATCCTCATTTTTAATTATGGTTAGGTACTTTTATTTAACTAGTATGGTTTTGATTTTATTATTTCAAATAAAACAACCAAAAAAATTGATATCTTTTGTTTTGTTTGGTTATTGCAACTGTAGGGTGATATTTTCTATGGCAGTAGTATTGCTGTTATTTAGGTTTCCGCTAATTTTTTTTTTATAATTAATTCGGAATCGCTTTCAACTGATCCATTTAAAATAGTTCGACTTAAGCGATCTTCATGTTGAGTTGTCTCTTCAGGCGTCTGCGGCTCGTTAGTATTGATGCATATATTATGCAATATTACACATGCAGCAATTTTTTTTTTTTGGGCAGTATTAGTTTTCACCGGCAAACCATATGCTTAAGCAGGAAACAGCGGTATTATTGGTGTATGTGTACAATTTTCACTTACTGATTCTTCGCCAGGTCATTGCAATTTAACATGGGTTCAGTCAAGGGAATCAATTGTTTGTGTGAACTGGGCAATTTTGCAAAATTCAGATGCTTCTCTCTCTTGTTCTGTGAATGTTGCGGGCGTTTTAGCAAACTGGTCCAAATGTAGTATTTATGCCATACCGGTTTTTGGTGATATGCGATAAACGCTAGGGACCGACGCGACGCATGCATGAAATCAGCAACTGCTAACTGCATTGATCCACATGTCATGAAACGTAAAGTAGGTAACGAGAAGTTTCTGTTCCGTTGATACAAAACGAGATCTGTGTAAAATCCAGTTCATAATTAGCTTTGATGCTCTACAAATGATATTCACAATACCGTGTTAGCATGTGTGCTAATTCTTCTGCAACTAATTGAAGAACAAATTGAAATGTTAATATTGTCAAAAACGTTGAAAAAAGTCAACTTCTCTGTGGCATTCGATATACACGACGAACTTACACCACTTCTTCATCGTTTTCGACATTATCAAAGCCCATAAATAAATTATCTCCACCAAAAACTAAACCCATTTTGTTTTGTAACTGTAACCATAAAAAATGCACATTGATTCCAATAAAAGGAAACATATTCAAAAAATTATACCCCATCGATTCAAAGCAAAAAACTTTAAAATTTTTCGATACGACTTGATTTTGTATGCTAGACCCCCAAATTTTTGGTTCTAATTTTGGTCGGGTACTATTTAATTTATCGTATCAATTTGACAGAACTAGTGTGTTTATGTTTTGCCAAGAAATGAGTTGATACTCATTTGAGTACTAATGACTGGTATAATAATATATTTTTTGTTGTTTTTGAAGAGCTAGCTAATACCGGGTCCTAAGTAGTACTCGGTTTCAAACTGACAGAACTTATTTTAATTTTTGATGTGAAGAAATGAGTTGATACCGATTTGTTTGTTATTTTTAGGACTAGTACCAGATCTATCGTTAGTTCTGTGTGAAGAAATTGGCCGTAAAAAAACTTATATCGCTATCTTTCAGAACAATTTTTCCTCTTTCGATTAATCTTTTTTTTTTAAATACTCGATTGAACGTTAGAGAAACGTACCCTGGAAAAAAGTTATATTTTAAAGTGGCAACTAGTGGGTACTTCAACACAATAAGTGAAGCCTTTTCTCCTCTCACAATTTAATAAAACTAAACTTTTACTCCAAGAAGAAAGAAAGGATCACAACAAAGCATTTGTGTCTGAGAAAAAAATTCCAATTTGGGATGGAGTGATTATTAAACTCATCCTTTATACTACATAATCATGTGTAGTGCACTCATTATTTTCTCCATAACCTGATACGCAAAAACAAACTGCAGCATTACCTTCTACTTATATACTTCTATGTCTTCCTGAATTCTTCGGTTTATAAATTTATGTATTGTTTCCCGCATACACAGTTGTGGTAGAGTCTCTTCGTGGTGGTCGGCGCGACCGAGCTTAAGCTTTCCATATCCCCATGCATTACCAAGCAAATGGATATTCTGTCTCCATAAAATGCTGGATTTATTTCACATTCAAAAAATACAAAAATCAATATCGCAAACTCAACCATATTGTATCCTTCAGCTGAGTGGTTAAGTTGCTGTGTACGTAGTGTAGTACTTCCATGGCCAGCCTTAAACTCTCAGTTGTCTATCTATGCAGCTGTTGTGGTTGCAGTATATTTCATTTGAATCAACAAAATAAAATATAAAAAAAAACAAAAACGTAAACAGAGGACAGGACGAACAAAAAGCCCTCCGACCACAAAAAGGCTATGCCAGAGCAAGAGTATCTTTAAGTAGGGAGCAGGAGCACCAAATAGAATGGTCCTACGAGTCAGTGGCAGGTGCTTATAAAAAATTCACCAACAAAATTGCAGTAAGCCGTATGAAATGAAAATAAAATAAAAAAAAACTTCAACCACTTGTGTGTTTGTGAAAAGAGCACCATATGTGAGTGTATATGTATAGGAACATGCGGATGATGAAGATAGAACTTTCTAAAGAACACTCATATGTTTACCTCGACAGGAACTTTATTCTAAGTTTTGATGCAAATTTTTTTTGTTTCGTGCTTTTTTTTCTTCCTTTACCTAGGATACACATCCTGCGGGATATCCACTTTTCAATTTGTTTGATGTTAATGTGTTTTTAGTTTTTTTCCGCTTCTTCTTCTTCTACTTTTTTGTGAAAAACTGCTCCTGTTGCAGTCTTGTCAAATTGGGTGCAATGGGATTTCAAAAAGGATTTGAGGTCTCCGGGGGAAGGAAAAGTTTTTGGATAACTTGTTGAGAACGATGTGCAAAGACGTGTCGTGAGGAGTCTTGGGAATGTTGAAATGCAGGTACGGAGATGCTCTTTTTTAGAGTCAAGAGATGTGTCTTTAGTGTGATGGGTAGCTATTTCCACTTTGCGAACAAAATTTATTATTTAATACGAACACAACTCCATTTGTTTTCTTAAACAGAGTTTAAGTAATTGGATTGTTTGTTCTTGGAAACTATGTTGCTTTACGCTAACCTCAAACATTACTTGTACCACATTGAATAAGAATATTTTTAGTGGCCGTTCCCACAGGCAATTTGCTCAATCTTGGTGGTTGTGCTTCTTCAGGAAACTCCACCGAAACTTGTCACGGTGCAATTGTTGGTCAATTGTTATATGTGGCGCAACAGAGCACAACCATGCCTTGTGAGGGAATGGGGGACCTACAATTTTCTGCCGGTTCCAAACGACTAATCGAGAAAGCGCTTTTCATGGCAATGAATTTACTAACGGAGGACTTGCCAATTCCTCGTGAAAGGCGATACCCGTGGAAAAACATTTTTGCCTTTTTTTCATAATTTTTTCCTTTTTTCGTCATGTAAATAGCAAAGGTGGTCCTGAACACACATTCCTGCTCGTGACGCTTAAAGGTCAGTTTTGAACGTCGGGGAAAGGGTAAGAAAGCAAGTGAAAGCTATTAACACCAACTTTAATCATTATGATGTTTGACAGATGTTTTTAAGTAAGATAAGAACCCTCGATTGCGCACAGTAATGATTGGTATGAATAAAAATATTTGCAGCCAAGTAATCGACTTATTAGGTTGAATAAATGCAATTCGAATTGTCTCCCTTGCTCGGTTGTAATATAATTAGGCAAACCAAATTGTGCAATCCAGCCGCGAATTATTCCATAAGCTACTGTTTCGGTTATTATGTTTGCGACATGAATAGCTAGTGAAAGTTGTGGCCGAAATTTTTTTTAATAATTAAGGGGCTATGAATACCGCTATAATGTCACAAAACACAATTCGAGCATTTAGGAAAATAGCAGAGCATTCTCGGAAATACATTACTTTTGAATTTTTGTGAATCGTAAGGTAGGTGGAAAACAGAGTCGGCAAAGCATTCCACATTCGGGTGGTGCAAATGTGAATCTCTTCACTTGATTGTACTTCCGTAGTTGGGCTTAGGGTAAAACTGATGAACATGCGTGGCGAGGCTGGTGTTGCGGCTAAATTGTTTCAGGCGAGAAATGTAACTGGCTATTTTACTAAAGTGATGTAAGTAACGTTTCGAAGATGTCCAAGAGAATCAATCGATCCTGAACTATAACCTATGAGTCTCAAAGCTCTGTTTTGAACCCTATCGAGTTGGCGCAGTGATGTTTGAGGAGCATCTGACCAGATAGGAAGATTATACTTCAGTTTGATTTGGAATAGTTAATTATTCATTGCCATGAACAGCACTTTATCGATTACCCACTCGAAATCGATTAAAAACTGTTGGTCCCTTTCATTCCCTAACAAGTCATGGTTGGGAGAAATGCGCTTAGTCCCGGGGCTCGCCGCTCTGTTGCGCCACCAAAAAAAATTTTTTTTTTTTTTTTTTTATTTTAGGCAGATAATGGCTTCGTGAATAGTAGCAAGATCAAAAGGGCTGCAGGGTTTCCTGCATCGTCTTAAAAACCTCAAATTTTTATCAGCTTGTTGGTGAATTCATATATGAGGCCATTTCAACGAAGATCGTCGTTTATACACACATACCTGACAGCTGAGAACTTTCCGTTTTTGGCCCCGCTCATAGATAATGGTAATGGGGGAATGTTAAGCCACCAAGAGACGGCGCTCAGTTCACGAAACATTGAAATCTACTTTGTTCTTATTGCACTTCGAAACAATAAGCTGTCAAGGTCAGAGTTCAATGAGTTAATCATACGCAGTCATTCTAGTTCCACTTTCGAAGAGCAGAGACATGAGTTTGGTGACAAATAAGAAGAGCTGAAGGTTGAATTGTCAGCAAAACAGTTAAGAGGATTAAACATTTTCAGACAAGAGATCGTTTATAAGAAAAAGGAAGAGAGTCGTAGACAAAATGGAGCCCTGTGGCACACCAGCGTTAATAAAGTGGCTAGACAAATACAGTTGTTCATCTGCTCTGGAAGAGCTCAGAAGAAAAGGAAAAATAGAAAAGCAAAGGTTTTGTAGTTTTGCAAGGGCAGAAGAATACCTCATCACAACAACGGGGGAAACCATCTGGATCTTTGAGGACTCTCTCAAAAGAGCGGAAAAAAATTTGTTTCATTGTAGAATCAACATTATCAAGCTCGGGAGGGTCTGATATACTGTGTGGAAGTTTCGAGTTAGCAGCAAACTTTGTCGATAGAGCTAACATATGAAGAGTTATTGACGACGAGGGTTGGAACCGATGACGTAGTGGAGTTTCTAATTTTCTTAACAAATTGGCAGAAGTTTCTGCTTCCTTTTGGACACAACAGTATTTTTTATTTCTTTACTTTTTGGTCGTTTTGATTTCTGGCCGGTTTGAAAAAATTTCGATTTTGTACAATAGGCCTTTAAGTGCTAGAAAAGTTATTTCTCTATTCGAAAAGCCTCTTGAAATTTCGAAACCAATTTTTCATTCTGTCCAAATTTGCTACCTTATATTGCCACACACTTCTTTTAGGGACTTTATCTTTTTTTATCGTGACGGAAAAGGTAAAGTCTACCGATATGACACAATGCAATGGTTCAATTTGCTTAGAGGAGGTGATACTATAACCCTGTATCAAATGTGTTAGCCGATTGGCCTTCCATAACTGCGACACGAGCGGGCTCGTCAATAAGTTCGAGTCAAATGATTCAACTGAGCGAAAATCTCAACATTCCTTCCTTCGGGTGTTGCATCCAAAATTGGTATTGATATTTCTGAAACGCACTTCTAGTAAATTGAACCCACTGAGAACTGAATTTGAATTGAATTCAGCTTTTTTGATAACCCATGTTTGTCTTTATATTGTGAGTTCACAGAAAACGGATGAATATACTCCCAGAAATCTCACAAAAGCATTTTTATTTGGATCCGAAAGCGATATTTTGTAATTGAAAGTAATTGAAAACTTTGATTGATTGTTGGCAATGCTTTTGATATCTTCTTCGTTGACTTGAGGTGCTTTTTGATTGATTTCTTCTTGAAAATATGTCAGCCACAATGTCTGTAAATGACACGTACATATAGTGACGCAACATAGCGGGGAGGCCCAGACCGTAGCGTATTCCTCACAACCACACTTTGTGATGGAATGGTGGGACCTTTAATGTTATGCCCATTACGAACGGCTAATCGAGAGAGCACTTTTCATTCCAATGAATTTACTATCGGAGGACTTTAGAAAGACGACGCCCGTGGGAAAACATTTTTTGTTTTCTGTTGCGATTCATGCCACAAGCTTATACGAGTACCTGTCAGAAAAAAATGCTAACCATTACGCCACTGGCACCACAACAATATGACAAGTGTCAGTTGTTCGTTGACCGAAGTAGTCAAACTGACAAAGTTGACATGGACAAGCTTATTGCCGCGAGAAACATTCAAGTAAATTTTGCCAAGAAAAACTCTTAAAACAAAATAAATTAAATACTTTAAAGTGCCTACACAAATTTAACTTTCGTTTATCACTGGTGAGGGATACTACGGCGTGAATTTTTGGAGGTTCACTGAACTGGAAAATTGATATCAGTTAAATAAACGAGCATCTGAGGCCACTATCTGCCATCATCAGGACAATGCGATATCATATCACTTATGTCATGAGAGACAACCAGGCAGCCACGAGATACTAAATCTCATTACTAAGCCCAACCTTGCATTCTTAAAGCTCTTTCCCAACTTGTGGCTTTTAAAATAATGGTCACAAAATCTTATGTGGCAGACATGCGGTGCTTTTGCTTTATCCCAGATTAATCACTCGCTCAAATTTTCCTCCTTAAGTCTTAATCTTATGAGACATAAACAAACAACGAAAAGCTAAACCACATTCCTTTGCTCCAAAAACAGCAACCACAACCAAATGTCATTAATCACTATACACTTTGACTTTTGGCTTCTACTCATTACCAAATCCTTTGATATGATAACTACTTGTAGTAGGCTCTAGCACTCATTAAGGATTCTGAGAAGATCATCATAAGTATAGACAAATATGCAACGTGATGCCAACAAAACACCATGTGTCCTCCACCACACATTACACGTTTTCTAAATTAAGCCCATACCACTCTTCAAACGAGAACTCGTGATGGAAACTTTCACACATGAGTTTCTCTAGTTCTTAACTTGATAATTCAACGAGAAACTGTGTGATAACAACACTCATATAAAATTCTAAAAACTTCTTTCTCAAGTTGTGTTCTCTGACATTTATACACACCCCATGCATATGTGTTGAGTCCCTGCACCCGTCTCACCGCCCCGGCTCAAAAATAGAATGGGATTGTTATTGTGAATGCAAAAAGAAAATCTGAGAACTTTCTTAAGTGCTCGTAATAAGAAACCAAGTAGGTACGAGAACTCTCCTCCTTAACGCTTTTGTGAATTTCAATGAAGTGTCCTTAATATTCACCATATTCCCCGACGCATTCAGAATAATCCCCGTGACTTTGTTATAAATGTTTGACTGCCTGGGCAAGTTGAAATTTGGAATTAATTTGCAGGATAAGGTATTTTTTCGCGATATCCTTCCACAGTAAAGAAAACTTTTTTTTTCTTTCATTCAGGCATCAACGTGATGATGTTACGAGTAGCGCACATCGGCAGAGATTTTCGAGATTTTTTAATTTACCTTCTGTCGTTCTGTGCCGGCTGAATGGTTATGCAGAAGATTATAATCGAAAAGGTCGATAACTTCTCCGAAATTGTATATTTCGGATCGATTTTCATTCTTTTGTGACTGTCATGGAGCTTCTTTGAATGAGAAAAAAAAAAAATTGTGAAAGAGTACAAAGTTAGATATTTGATTAAAAATTATATAAAGGACTATGTCCTGGAAGACCGACTATTTCGTGGAGAAAGGAAGGTGATTTTCCCCAGATTTGGGGCTAATTAATAATAACGAAGTACTGAATCAGGAACAAAAATCGTGGCAAAGATAAATGCGAAGTAATTAGATGAATTTGCGGGGGCCTTCGGTCCCTTGATTAATTTGAAATCCTTTGATGAAAATATGGTTATAATCACTAGTGATTCAAGAAATGAGAATGAAACAATTTTTTGGGTAAGTCGCAGGCACAACTGTGTCTTCTTTGTGTACCAACACAAAGAAGTTATAAGAGAAAATTGTAATGTTGTTTTATTTCAATACTATGGAAAGTAATATAGAAGACTCTGTTCTTAAAGTATTACTGAAATGAATTACTCATCTACGTCCAGAAATCAAATGAAATATTTTGTTTGGAGACCTTACAGTATTAGGAAATGTTTTGAGTGAAACGTAGGCAGTTAGCAAAAGCAATTTTCAAACGCACCGCAGAATGAATTTTATTTTACTTCATCGTCCTTCAGTTTTTTTAAATGAAGCAAGCTTCTTATCCTTAGTGCTTTTCAATGGTGACATCTTGTCTTTGACATAACAATGCCCTTCTGTGATGTCATGTCAACGATCTTCCGGTCAACCACACTAATTTAGACACCAAGTATACTATACGGACAATAATTATAATCTCTTATGAAACCCAAATAAATTGAAATGAGATGGAGGTAACGTTAATGCCTTTTAGGAAAGTTTTCCACTTTGAGACAGTTGATCAACAACAGTATGCAAACACAAAATTTCCGTCACAAGCAGTGTCAATGTCCTACCCTTTTATTCATGGAAGTTTGGAACCACTTCCTTTATTGCTAAAGTTGTTGTGTTGCTATGTCGAATAACAAAAAAAAAAAAAAAAAAAGAAAGAAAGAGAAGCAAGAGCACGCAATACAATTTAGAAGGAATGTTTAATCCATTCGTAACATAAATAATTTATGGCCGCCATCCATGCATGCTCCAATTTTACTCACTTAACTTCGTTGGAATTAAATTGCCGTGCGTTAAACACAAAGAACTGACCTCCTTTACTAAATTAATCAACAATTTTGTATTTGTCGTTTCCTGGAAAGCGTTTGTCATATTTCCCCTATCGAAAAAAGTTATGTTAGACGCCCAACCTCTTAGCTGTATTTCTTTTTTCAATTCACTGAATATCTTCCATCAATCATGTTTCTAGTTTCGCTTGACTATGCTGTCACTTTAAGTGAACGAACCGAAGGCACGTGCTTTGCGTACAAAAAAAGGCTGTTGACTGCTTTTTTGTGTTCCTGAATGAGCTAACAAGTTCAAAAATCAGGCAAAGTCATGATGCCATAAGGACTATCGGAGTTTTGTTCGAATTTGAAAAAAAAGACGAAGTCGCACGACCTCATTTAGACCTCTTGACTATTGAAATTTCTATTAAAATTCAAACTATGAATTAAGTGAAATGTATCAGCACTGTCATGTATTGTCAAATTCAATTTGAAATCTACACCCAAAGGGTTGACGTTTGACGTGTTCAATGACGCGAGAGTAGATTTGTGGTCGATAAGAGAATAAGTATTTCTTTGAAATGGACGTGAAATAATTAGTAGTATTTATTTATTCAATCTACGATCTCAATCAACAGGTTTTTAAAAAGTGATAATTATTACAAAAATTCATTAAAAATTTGAAGCTCCTGGAATTTCTTAATAAACTGAAATCTGCTATTGATTAATTTTCAGCCACGAAAGGAATTGAGTTTTTGGAAAAAAGATAGAAAGATTCGATTTATAAATAAATGACCGAATTTTCGATCGTGAATAAAGTTTTGTTGGCTTTCTAAATTCAAAAACGAATTGCAAGATATTACGAAAAAATGGGATGCTTCTATAGTAATAAACAACATTAATTTGCGGAACCAATATTTTGACACTTAGGCCAATAGGTAGGTACCATTGCACATTGTAATACCGATAGAACCAGTGAAAGCCTATGTTCCTTATATCACTTAAATAATTGAAGAGAGCTCTTTTAAACATATTTCAAAGTATTTGAGAGTGGATAAGGCATGAACAGAGAAGGTGTGGAACAGCTTCTTCCGCAGAATTTATTTGATGGGATATCGAGCATTGGTATGCGGTAGTGTCCAGTTATAACACCGAATTCGGAGATAAATTACATTCTGCTTTGTGATAGTAAACACTTGACACGTTATGGATCCAGGTTTGACCATTTAACTTTATAATATATAATTAGCGCACACATTAAAGGGTTATAAGACTCAGTGGAAGCATTAAAGAGAATAGGAGTGGATATAATAGAAGACACCGATACACATTGCTTTTGAACTTTCGTGAATCGTAATGTAGGAGAAAACCAGAGTATGGTAAAGCGTTTCACATACGAGTATTGCGACATAAATATGAATTTCTTACTTAGCTGTTAGTTGGGCTGTGGACAGTGGTGTTTGCTCACCAAAAGTTTTTTATACTCATTGCATATTGCCTTAACATAAGGTTGCACAGAGATAGGAAAGTCAGTGTTCAGTCTAATTTTATCGGCTCAGAAAGCTGTGTGCAGACGGAAATAAGATGTTTATAATTTCACTTATAATCTCAAGATAAACTGTGAGGCTATGAAAAGAGAGTACATACATCTTTTGGAATTGGAAACCTGCGCTTTGGGGTTATCAACTAAACGCTCGACTATGCACCAATGCAGCTCTATATTATAGGCTGCCGCCTGGCTGTCTGAGAGGATGCAGATATTTGACTTAAATATGAACTTTGTTTTTTGCCATGATCTTGACCTCTTGATTGCCAGAGACGCAATGAGGGAGGGGATCTTTTTTTTGTTATTGTTTGAAATTAATAGATTGCGAAGCTAAACCAATGCAAGCTTTTTGATGACAAGTTCCACTCACTTAGATATAAAATTCACTGCATGTGAGTGCAGTGAATTTTATAAGTGTTGGTGTAATCCGAACATAGTTTGGGTCTTAGAAAGGTACGGCAATATCTAACTGATGAGCCCATTGCCGTACCTGGGCGAAAAACAAAATGGAATTAAGGTCGATCTTCATGATCATACAACTTTCTATTAAGAAATTTATTTCTTTTTAGATTTTTAACCAAATCACTAATGATAAGCTCGTCTGAGTGAGAACCCGCCGCCGCCGCCACACATTGGGGACAGAGCAAGTTTTTTCTTCAAAGCCACCTAGAGATCGCAAAAATAATCCCTATGAGACAATTTTTGAACGGAAATGTTTGTAAATAAATTCTAAAGAGAGTCGGATTTCTAATATTACTTAAATTCAAAACTTCATAACAAACTAAAAGCAAGGTAAATCGAGTTTTACCCTATTTTTTCCACCCTTTCTGTCATGCAATTCAACTAGCACTTGTATAAAGTGCAAATATATGAGCTTTTAAACTATATAACTCTATAGAAAATTACACTAAGAAAAAACCGATTTTTGTTATTGTTTTTTATTTTTGGAGTTGAAAACTGAAATCGGAAAGAGATCCAGTGACCTTACTCCATATTACTTTCCGATTTCAGTTTTCAACTCCAAAAATAAAAAACAATAATAAAAATCTTTTTTTTTTTTGTTATTGCAATTTTCTATATTCAAGCCAACCAGACCGTGGCAAAAATTTTTCTAGTTCCAGAATGTTGTATTGTGACACATGCACTTAGAAATGATAAAATTGACAGAAGGTGGTTTGAATTTTTTAGGTGTTTTGGTGTATACCAAAACAAATTTGCGTCTTAGAAGGGTACGGCAGCATCTAACTGATGAGCCCACTGTCGTACCCGGGCGAAACGCCAATTTTTATAGAGTAAAGTCACCGGATCTCTTGATCCTCTATCCGATTTATGTAACTCTACCTTTAGCGCGTTTTTTTTTTTTTTTTTATTAAAAACAATAAAACGTGCAAGCTTAAAGCTCTTACATACCTAACCCTAAAAAAATTTACAACCTAATATCGAAAATCGGGCTTCGTGAATCATGAGTGTCTTTTTAATTCAATTTCAAACAATTCTGTGCAAAAATGATTCAATTTGGTTAATATTTGAAGTCTCTGGGTGGCTTTGAACATTCTGTCCCCAATGTGCGCCACCAGCTGCATCTTTGGCTTTCGAGCCATCAGTTATTGGTCCATTAAGCGGTAGTAGTCAGACATATTGTTTTACTTGCAACCATTTGCCTGGTTTACATATCGAGGGGTATTAGAAAGAGGATATGGCAAAACAGCTGAAGGTGTAGATCGGGGAGCTCCGCTGACATACATACACGCTAGTCGCTTTCCTCGAGCGGATGTCAATTTCTTCTTAGCTAAATAGTCAAGTGTTTCTTTTTTTGGAAGTTTGGATTTTAAACAATTGGCAACACTGTTTTGAGTGATTTTCAATTTGACAATTACCAGTTACTTGCGGATAGTACTTTTGACTTTTCATCATCAATAGATTAATTTCTCTTTCAAATTGTGCTAACGAAAATGACGATATTTCGTGCAAGTCCCGCCCGCCGCAGTGCCTACATACAATGAGATAGGTACAATTTGAAATCTGACTTTTAGGCTGTGTGTGAATTGGGTTGAAATTGTGTTAAATGTGTTAAAATATCACACTAGCGTGGTGAATAAGTTGGGATTAAATTTTAACCCATTAAGCAAATTTGACGTTTGTCAAGAAAGAGAGGTGTGTCTAGTTCTTGTTGCATTCACAACTTCTTTTTGTCGAACAGACGGTAGGCAGTTATTAAGCAGTATGGATGGCACATGAAAAATTGGACAACAAAAAAAAAAGAACCTTAACCTTAAACCGAGAAAACCTTACATTAAATTTAAGTATGACCTTTTTTATCGAAAAACATGTGTACATAACTATAAATATCAAACTGTTGTTTATTAGGGTCTCCCGAAGGAAAACGAAAACTCATTCAAATCCGAATTGAACTGCACAACAACTACTGGAGCTTTACCGTAGCTTATCTTCTGCTAAAACCAAGCATAAATTATTATACAAAATTATATTTTTTAACCAAACTTCACGAATTTTTCTTTTCTATCCAATAGTATTGTTTTTTAAGACACATTGGTATTTTAAAAGTATTAATAAAATTATTTTCAAATATTTCTTGAAATTGTTATTCATTTGCTTGAAGTTGTTGTCTATGCTGTAAAAACAAGTGCTCATACACTCATGATCAAACTATCCGTGATGGGAAATATTTTGACAACATACGGGACTATTGTTTCAATATATGAAAATAGTAGTACAAGAACGAAAGAAATTAAGCAAAATGGAGATCTTAACACTTTTTGGAAAGTAATATTAAATTTACAATTTTAAAGTTGCTTTGTCATACTTCATACTAATATTATAAAGAGGAAATATTTGATTGTTTGATTGTTTGTCTCGAATAGGCTCGGAAACTACTGCACCGATTTCAAAAAATCTTTCACCGTTGGGAAGCTACACTATCCCTGAGTGTCATAGGCTATATTTAGTTTTCAAAAAAAATTGAGTTCCTTACCAAAACTCCGATGACTAATAACCTTACTTAGTTGTGTACATTGTTATAGTAGGCAGTTGTAAGTAGCTCAAAGATATGACAGGTAATTATTTAGTTCAGAGGCGTTTTTTTCTCTTATCATTTTAAGATGCCCAACAAAATGTAAGAACTTATCGAGTCCGCTCGCGAAAGTCAAGTACTGAGCGTTTGCAGCGGCTTGAGGAGCAAAATTCAAGAAATATACAATCCCGCACTAAAGAATCAAGCTCTGAGCGTTCCCAACACCTTCAACACCAGAGAGATCGACAACAGACTTCAAAAGCTAGCTTTCGCAATCGAGTTGCAGCTCACAGTAACAGATTAGCTTTTAGATGCGATCCACAGATCGATTATGCTCAACAGTCCAAATCGGCGACATGAATAATATTTGCCATAAGTGTTCTGCCAAAAAATGGGTCGATGAAACTGATGACATGTGCTGTGCTTCTGGAAAAGTTAATGTCTCCAATATTTTCATGAAGCGCCAAAGAAATAAGAGAAGGTAATTTTATGCCAACTTTTAAAATAGAGGGCCAGCTATATCATTTTTTGTAGCCTTTTACCACCATCAAGCCAAAATCCACAATGTTTACAGATATATTTTATCTCAGACGCAGATCAACTATCGTTGAGGGCAAACACATGTAGCTCCAATGCTGAAAATAGACTTAATTAACATTAATTAACTACAGAAGGCACTGAAAAGCCACAACGTATATACGAAGCTTTAAACAAAATATTGAACGCAACTATTCTGATAATTTAAAGCTAATTATTCATTCCGACCGCCCACCGCAGACTGCTCACCCGGATAGATACAATACTCCAGCTGTAAACGAGGTTGCTGTTCTCTTGGTTGCCGAAGAAAAAGGCCTCAGAGACATAGTGCTGCACGGAAGAGTCGGCCAACTTGAAAGGGTATCCGAGTAACACCGATCGTATGATCCACTTCAGTATCCCCTAATGTTCGTTAAAAGAGAAGATGGTTATTATTTAAACATTCCACAGCAAGGTACAGCGCGTAACAAAACTGTGACATGCATGCAATTTTATGCATTCAGGTTGATGGTTAGAGCTAACAGTTTTAGGGACTTATTTAGTCAATATATTATCGATATGATGGCAGAAATGATATCGGAACGATTGAATCACATATGTCGTCACCAACAGAAACTTAGGGCTGAAGAATACATTCATCTCAGAGCAGAGACGCTTTAATTCAAAACGGAAATGTTGACCCATCAAATATCGGTCAGCGTGTAATCTTACCATCTTCATTCACAGGTTCTCCGCGTTACATGCATGAAAAAACCCAAGACGCTATGACGTATGGAATTTTAAGGAAAATAGTGTTTAAAAAACTCGCTTGTAATCCAATTCACACAGAAAAAATTAAACATCTGGATCCACCGCAAAACAAATGTCAAAATTTAACCAAGGTAAGAAATTTTAACCCAATCTACACACAGCCTTAGCATAGGAAATATTCTTATTATTTTCAGAATCGCCTCGGGAGATTTCGACATAAATATTTCAGCTTGAAGTTGAAGAATGAAAAAGATGTTTTTTGGTGGGATAATAGATCGTTACTTACAACTAACAGACTGTATATGAAAAAGATATTGATACTGTTACAAAACTATCTTTCCATATCTACCTACTAATATTTTATATGTTATTATATTCATATTCATGTCATAAGCTTAAACTCAAAAAAAGTTTGTTGCTTACATGCTGACATCTTGAACAAGTCAGTGATGATAAAAATGATCATTTCCCTTTGTTTTGAAAACCAGGGTTCAGTTCGCTCTATGTCCACTGTCTAACGTCCTGCACTATGCACGAAGTAGTTATTGCCGCTATAGAGCTGATGATTCGATTCGCCATAGTGCGCAACAATTGAAGCAATGAGAGTGATCGAAAATTAGCCTTCCCCATTCATTCTTTATTCGGCAAACTACTTGACAACTTTGAATTTAATTTGTGAAAGCACAATTTCACTAATCCCCAAATTGTCATTCAGTAACTTCAACATTTCCACATACGTGCAACGTCTGCAAATTATAAAAATTTTCTTCCGAAATTCGCAGTCGGTGACCCCAACCGCGGTTGTAATTTTCAACCTTGTAGACAGGCAATGACCAATTTAGTGCAATAATTCGAGTCCACATGTTTATTGTGTGATGTTGCCGTGTCATTGACACAACGAGTTTGTCGAACTATCGTCAAAAATATCGCTGCCGTTGAGGCAACCGTAGCAAAAGATCCAAATCAGTCAATTCCATGCCGCACTGTTTAATTTGGTCCAACGAGTTCCATTTGTAAACGTTTTGATTGTACTAAAAGCCGATAATATAGCTCTTGAAATATCTCAAATGGTTTGCCCGCTAAATGTCCTTTTTGTAAAATCCGAAATACGCAATAAGGTGCGAGAAAAACGTTTATTTTACTTACTTTTCCATCAATGATTTTAACATTTGTATTTCCGCTCTATGTCTTCATAGTTAAAGAAAACAAAAACCCTAACTCTATTATGTGTTTGCTTGTATGAAACTTAAAGGAACCTTAGCTGTCAGCGTGAAGTCAATTAAAAATTAAAACCAAGGCCTTTGTTTAAAAGAAAACCCCGTACAAAACTACCAGCAATAAACACTTGTGTGTGAGGTTTTTTAGCTTTCATTGTGGGTATGTAACAACCATTGGCATCCTGTTCGCTCTATCAACAGTATAACCTTTGTTTAATGGTTGCCTTAACATTGACACTCCCTGGCAGTTTTCTTGTTAGTTTTCTGCCAACGCAACGTACCGAACCGACCAATCTTTTTCTTATTCTCATTGTTCCTTGAATATTTGTCCTCGTTTTATTTTTTGTGTTATTGGTTAGTGGCATGATAGTGGCGAAGTTAATGAAAAGCACAAGGCAAAATGGGCGCCATCAATGCCATCAGTGCGGTCAACCAAGGTGAGTATGGGTGTTTTTCGAAACGTGCCCGATGACAGGTTAAATGGCATTGAAAGCGTGCTCAAAGTTTGAATCAATAAAATTAAAGTTGTTTGAAGAGGACGATTGTTTGATTGCCTTCGGTTGTAGGCAGACAGAAGCAGTTGTTTTTATTGATTGCTAATGAAAGGAGTAAGAAAGAATGAGGTGTCCTTTCATTTGAATTGTAAGATACCTTTGTTCATCATTTGTCAGATTGTGGCCATAAGTAAGACACTTGAAATTTTTTAAATAAATATTTAGATTTATTTTAATACTTAAATTTTTTCACACAATTTATTTAATTGTTCTTTTTTTCAATAAAAATATTTTATGATACTTTATAACTTGTTATAAAATTATTACACATTTTTAAGTCATAATTTATGTATATAAAGAATAAATTGAAGTAAACTTAGCTAGTTTGCGAATTATGTCAACACAAAATTCATATTTCCGTTTTTTTTAGTTTCAAGTTTAGTTTTTAAGAAATAAATTGCTTGTCTGAAAGTTTTAATGGTTCAACTTTATTTAAACTTTAAGTAAATCGTTTTTTTGTTTTAATGTATCTGTTATATAAATATATTATCTTAAATATAAGAAACTATCTTCTTTCTGTTTTCCTTTGCTTGTAATGAAAATCTTTTGTCCGGTGTAAAAATATCTACCATTACGATTCATTAATTAGCGTTAAGGTTTGTTTCATTTTGGTTTTTATTCTTTATTTATTGAGAGATACAATATTTTTAACTTTTGTTTTTGCATTTTGGATTCGAAATTTGAAATTCATAAGCGTGAAAATGTGTGTGTTTTTTTTTTAAATTTAAGCTAGGATAGTAATAGGCACTTGGATGATCAATTAAGTTTGAAATTTCAAATGAATTAAGTTTAAGGAATGTATATTTGAAATATGTTTAAAGTTAAGAGTGTTAGCCACAGACTACAGAATGAAACCGCAACACTTTTTCTTTATTTTAAGTTTCATTATTTAAAAAGCTAGCTACGGGGAGAAAATTAAAGCTCGAGGGTTGATAGTTAATGACTTTGGAGGGGAGAAAAGGCTTAGTTATCATATAAAAGGTACATAATTTTATTTTAATTCTTAAAAGCTATTTGATAATTTATAGTTTTTTTTTTTAACAATTTTATCCTTACGATATGTTTGAGAAAAAACAAATTATCCTTCTTGTTATTTAAAGTTAAGAACTTTTGCTAGATCTTTTGGGAAAGACAGATCTTAGTGGAAGAAAGTAAATCTTTAAGTTTTAATTTGTATCGGTGATACAAGTGTTTTCGGCATTTTTTTATTCCAACGTTGCATCATTTTGTAAGAGAATTTTGAAAATAAAATTTTTGGAAAGATTTTCTTGCATTGCCTCCTTTCCTAACTGTTATTTGGAGATTTAAATACTTTCAAAAATTTCATAAGAGGCAAATGAATGTATTTTTGTAAGGAAGTGATAATCTTTATTTTTAAAGCCTTTTAGACAGTTAGTCTCAGAAAGCTTTAAGCGTTGGTAAGACAAACTGTCTTTAGGTATCAGTTCTTAAAGCAGTTTTCGGAAAATGAAGTTGATAGATGCGATTGAATTGTGAGGACATTAGTCCTACCGTCAGAGAGAGATATCAGGAGTTTTAATTAAAATGGTGAATATCGAGACTACTGGAGTTGAATCACTTTTAAGTTCATAAGAAAAGTCATGGGTTTTTCAGTGCTATAGATAGCGGTATGGTTCCGCCGACTGGGTTAAGTCGCGATACGATTGAAATTGAAGGAATTAAAAAAATTGGAATGACATCATTAGCCACAACGTAAATGGAGCGTTTATTTTGTTTGAACTGACGGCCATATTTTATCTGCAATAGCTGCGTTATATTATCCCTTATCCCTTGATAAAGTGTTGTGAATTTCGTTTTAAATTTTTCAACTTTTGAACAGTGATTAATGTGCTTAATGTCACATAGTGTTTTATTCAAAACTAGTCAAATTACATATTTTGAACTAATCTTGATTCTTTTTTGAAATTGATTGCATCTCATTGCATTTATTGAGAGCTATCCAACGCTGGGTGAACATTTTCAGTGAAGAATATACTTTTTGAGTTATTCCTGTTTTTGTCAATTAATTCAATATTCGACATTTTCAGCAGAGTTGCCGTACAGTCATTTTGAATTTTAACTTCTTATTTTTGTGTAGCTCACTTTAAACGCCCGATCAAAAAAAAAAAAAAAAATAAAATTACAATGAATTATCATTGTACGATTTGTAAGGATGAGAACTCTAATGCAGTTGCATTTTCATGTGCCGTGTGTTTTCGCCAAATCCATGCAAAGTGCCTAGGAATCAAAGGAAAAGATGTAGATAAGGTTGTGTCAGTTCCTGGCCTGCGTTTCTATTGCAGTAGGCACGAAAAACTTTCTACAGACTATTTGTACTGGAAAATGGTGAAAATACAGAAGCTTTTTAATTCCATCTCGTCAATATTTGTGGAGCTGCAGAGTACGTTTGATTTTGATGTTTTAGAAAAAAACACAATGGAAGAAGTTTTCAATAATGTTGAGAGAAGTAGTTTTTCTGCAGCATTATCTTCAATAGAACAACCTTTAATCGTTCTGACCCCATCATCTCGGCCCTCTGACCAGTTGGCCTCTTCTCCACATTTACAAAAACAACATCAACAACAACAACAGCAGCAGCAACAACAACAACAAAAACAACAACACCAACAACAACGACAGCAACAACAACAGCAACAACAACAGCAACAACAACAACAACAACAGCGGCAGCAACAGCAACAACAAAACCAGCAGCAACAACAACAAGAACAACAACAAGAACAACAACAAGAACAACAACAAGAACAACAACAACAACAACAACAACACCAGCAACAACAGGAACAGGAACAGCAAAAACGACAACAACATAAACAACAATCACAACATCAGCAACAGCAACAACAACAACAGCAAAAACTACAACAACAACAACAGGAACAGCAGCAGCAACAACAACAACAGCAACGTGGTCAACGCCCACAGAAGCAGCAACGCCAAAAAGATGCTCAAGAACTGAGTCATCAGAGGGTTCTTCGACCCAGAGCTAAGCCTAGTCCAATTGCTTTCAACTATGATGACATTTGTTCTTCCTCCAAAGAAAGTCTATCTCTTGGACCTCCAGTTATTGCAACAGCTTCCATTGTGGTGGAGGAAATTTCTGATCCGGGAGTTGACTTAAATGCAGTTCCACAATTTTCTAACAATGTGGAACCCTTACCTGTTATTCCCGCTCGCAAAGGTGTTAGGAGTAACTTAATAGTAGGTACTAATGTTGATGATGTTGAAGCTGAGAAAAATGCTCCTCTCACTCAAGGTGTTGCCAATGTTGCTGTTGGTACTACATTACGGAAGGGTGCTCATCGTTCCAACAAGGTATTGTTTGGGACTGCCGCTGCGGTAGAGGGTGAAATCACATTACAATCTGTGCCTCGTCTACGGTTTCTACATATTTCCCGTTTAGACAGTAATGTATCTGAGGAGAATGTTATTGATTATGCTTCAATTAAATTGAATATTTCAAAGAGTGCTATGCGCTGTTCTAAGCTGATTAAAAAAGAAACTGATTCTTCTTCACTACGCTTTGTGAATTTCAAGTTGGGGATACCTGCAAGCCATTTTGATGCTGCTTTGGATGCATCGATATGGCCTAAGCATTTACAAATTAAGAAATTTGTAAATTTTCCGAAGAGGGAAGACGACAGCAAGATAAAGTAATCATTCCAAAACAAAAAAGAAAATTATCAGAAATAAGAGTATTTTTTCATAATGCTGGTGGTTTGCGGACTAAAACTAACCAGCTCTTCTTGTCTTCTTCACTGCATGAGTATGATGTTATCATCATAACTGAGACATGGCTAAACTCAAATTTCTTATCTTCTGAGCTATTTGATTCATCGTTCAATGTGTATCGTAAAGATCGTTCAATAAATACAGGATGGAAACGTGGAGGCGGTGTGATGATTGCTGTCCGTTTAACTTTCAACAGTTCTCAACGTAATTTATTGAATGATGCGGATGAAATTGATCAACTATGTGTTTGTGTAAGCTCCAAAGATTCTGCTGAAATTAAAGATTTATTTTTTATTGTAAGTTACATCCGACCTTTAAGTGAAATAGACCTATATTCGAATCACATTTCTAATGCTCAAGCAATTGTGAATGAATTAACGACGAACCAATCTCCATGTATACTGGGCGATTTTAACGTTGGTGACATCGACTGGTGCTACATGGAAGATGATCAAATTTTGATCCCTTTTAATGCGAAGAGTGATATAGAGATGTTAATCGTTGATTCATTTTCTGCTATGGGGCTTTTTCAAATTAATAATGTAAAAAATAGTTTGGGAAGAATTTTAGATCTAGTGTTTATAAACAATGATTTCAAATACTACTTAGAAGCTTCGAATTTTCCTCTTCTAAACAATTCTATTAATCATAAAGCTGTTTGCTTAACATTCGAATATTATAATTATCCTTCTGTTTTACCTGTAAATGAACTTAAAATTTATAAATATGCAAGGGCAGATTTTATTGCGCTCAATAGTTTCTTCAATACTGTTAATTGGAAGGATTCTTTGGAAGGTAAATCCTTAGAAGATATGTATACTCTTTTTAAAAACATTGTGTTTGAAGGAATAGAACGTTTTGTTCCTACCTCAGTCAAAAAAAGGACATTTAAACTACCTTGGTTTAACTCAAGGATTAAAAATTTGGAAAATGCCAAGAATAAGGCATTTAAGCGTTATAAATCAACAAATATTTTCGAAGACCGTGTTAGATTTTTTCAGTTACGGAAAGAATTTGATTTTTTAAACAAATTTCTACACAGGCAATATATTAATAATACTGAATCAAATATAAAAACAAATTCCAAATCGTTTTGGGTGTTTTTAAACTCTAAAAGAAAAGTTTCATCGTTTCCCCAGAATATGGAATATGAAAGTCATAAATCAGACAATATTCAATCTTCATGTAATCTCTTTGCTCAATTCTTTCAAACTTCATATAATAGTGACCTAATCGCGGATACTAGTGAGCTATATCCAAATATAAGTCCTATAACGGATTTTTCATTAGTATGCTTCTCTGAACACGATGTTTTGGAAAGCTTAACTGATATTGATACGACAAAAAAAGCGGGATTTGATATGATTCCTCCCATTTTATTATCAAAATGTTCCACTTCTTTATGTTATGTTCTATCTCGTATTTTTAATACATCTCTTTCTACTGGTATTTTCCTGGACGAATGGAAAATTTCTTTCATTGATCCCATATACAAAAGTGGTCTTAAACATCTAGTAAAAAATTATAGACCTATTTCTAAGCTTTCTACGGTACCAAAGCTTTTTGAAAAAATGATTACTAAAAGGCTCTTTTTTTCTGTTAAGGAATCATTATCCTCGTTTCAGCATGGATTTTTGAAAGGAAGATCGACTTGCACAAATTTAAGCCTTTTTACAAATTTTTGTAGCAATCAAATAGAAAATGGTAAGCAAGTTGATGTCATCTATACCGACTTTGTTAAAGCATTTGATCGGGTTCATCATGGCCTTCTATTACAAAAATTAACAAGGTTGGGTTTTGATAAAGATTTCACAAAATGGTTAAAATCATATCTTTCGAATAGAAAGCAGATTGTAAAGATAGATGATTGCACCTCAAACACTATGGAAGTTTTATCGGGTCTTCCACAAGGAAGCCATTTGGGCCCTCTGCTGTTCATTATTTTCACCAATGACCTACCTGCTGTATTACGATATTGTAACATTTTGATGTATGCAGATGATGTGAAAATTTTTATTTCAACGTCTTCACTTGCAGATTGTCTATTTCTGCAGTTGGACATAACAAATTTTTTAAATTGGTGTAGTTACAATCGCTTGGAACTGAACTATTCAAAATGTAAAATATTTAGTCTTTCAAGATCTTCATCTCTTATAAATTTTGAATACAAATTCCATGATTTTAGCCTTTTAAGAGTCAGTACTATAAAAGACCTGGGAGTCCATTTTGATTCAAAGTTGGACTTTAGCACACACATTGATTATGTGGTGTCTAGAGGTAATTCTTTGTTAGGATTTTTAAAACGAAATTCAACTGATTTCAAGGATGCGTATACGCTTAAGACCTTGTTTATGTCTTTGGTTTTACCGGTTTTAGAGTATTGTTGTGTTGTTTGGTCACCATTCTATGAAAATAGTAGTTTGAGAATAGAAAGGATACAAAAAAGATTTACTAACTATGCCCTGAGAAAATTTAATTGGGTTGGGTCCCTACCGAACTATAAGTCAAGGTGCTCTCTCATAGATTTGAAAACGCTTAAATGTCGCAGGCAAGTGCAATGTATACTATTTGTAAAAGATATTTTGGATAATCGAATATCTTCTATGGAACTGCTTTCCTTGATTCCTTTTTATGCTCCTGAACGAACGCTTCGAAACAGAATTGAATTATTCCATATAGCTCCTCATAGGACTAACTACGGTTTAAATGAGCCGCTAACACGTGCTTTAAAACTTTTTAACGGAGTATGCAATGATATCGACCTTTGCATGAAGAGGGATATTTTTAAGAAAATAATACTTAATCTATGTGATTAATTTCTTTTGTTCTTGATTAATTTATCTTAAATTGCTTATCCATGTTATGTATGTTCATTTTGTATCTTACCCAAACTTATGATAAATTTATTTTTTTTTTTTGGAATTTTTGTAATCAGCAGATCTTGAAATCAATTGATGAAATAAATAAATAAATAAATAAATAAATAAATATTACCCTGATTTACCATCTTTGTAAATCAATTCGACTCGAATTGAAATATAAAAGGTAAAAGACAGAAGCGAAAAAGAAGTAGGCCCAATTCCAAGCGAAAAGCACTGAGGGCACAGGGTAATGGCGGGAGAGATGCCACGTCGGGAGAGATGCCGCATTCAACCAAACTCACACATATAGTCGTCCACACAAAAAATCTTATTTTGCATTTAGTTCCTTAGGTATTTAACTAAAAACGTAAGACAAAAAATTTGAAACATCCTATAGGGGACTTTTTTGTAATTTTTGTTTTACTCAACTTTTTCCCATAGGAAGTTTTTTAGTTCGTTACAAGTAATCGATTTGGAAAAAAAGCTATCGATTGTTTTATCCAGGGTTAGTATTTTGCATAATAAATAGGTGTTAAAGAATACTATAGAGTGTGTGTTTTTTTTGTTTCCAATTTTTCTTTCATTTGTAATGTGGTGCGTCACATATCCTTCACTTTGGGAGAGATGGCGCACTTTTGTTTTGAGATGATGCCGCATGCTGAATTGGCTTTTGTATTTTTCTTAAACGAAAATGAACGCATACATCATTATGTTCCAACAAACTAACACCATCAAAACTACTGGAATCAATTTCACCACTGCCGAAATACCAGGGCCAGTTTTTTTTAATCGTAGGCAATTTATTGGCAGAGGTGTTAATTTCTCCTATTTCAATTAAAAACAAAAACTTTAAGCCGCCGAAACACAAAAAAAAAATTAACCAAGAGAAAAGTTTAGTCCACGGACGATCCAAATGTTTTTCTGAATGTTGGGAAAACGATTTCAAAACAACGAAAAGGGAAGACTGGGTCCAATGTTTTGTATGTCAGAAATGGCTGCATGAAAACTGTACACGGTACAAAACGACTCTGAGTACGAACTGTAGACGGAAAAAGCATGTTTTAAATTTAATAAATTTGCTAGGCGGAATCTCTCCCACACATGCAGGGACTGCTGGCACATGTAATATACTTTACTTTCGCTTAATTTTTAATAAAACTTTTTTTTTCTTTCCTTTTTTTTCAATACTATGCTTTTAGTAGTTAGCTTTAGTAAACAAAATACACAAATTTTTGAAAAACAGCGGCATCTCTCCCGCAATTACCCTATATCATGAGTGAAATGAAGTTTATACCCAAGCCATTCTAGAATCCCCTCGAAGTGGAACATAGAAGCTGCAAGACAGATTCGAAGAGGAAGAATTCCAAGCCCAGAGAACGGAGGGAATATATCGGGAATTAAATATCCCCGGCTGCTGATGCTAGCCAAGTTATTCAAGAATAACGAAAAAACAACTTAATTTAGGATGTAACCGTCAGAAATCTGTGAAGGAAGAGTGAATAAGATGGCGAGAGAGATTTGCCATCTTCTGTGATAGAAACATATCTTCTTAGTTGAAGAGATAACTTTGCATCGCGGTTGTGCGTCCAGAACTCACATTCAGCTCACAATATTTTATAATGTACGAAAATTATGAGAGTAAATTAACGTCAGCTGAAGATGTTGCATATGACAGCGGGACTAACAAAGCCTGATCATAATAAAAGTATCCGATTGAAGCTGTCACTTTAAAAACATCAAGCAGAGCACAGTGGGTTTTGTGATATTCAAAAGAAAGATCCAGGAACCCCTTTAAAAAGTGAAGGCAATTTCATAGACCAAAGTACTCACTGTGCGGACAAATGCGATGATATTTGCCTTTCGTTGGCTTGAGACATGGAACAATTTCCGGAAATCCGGGAAGCTTTTCGACGTCAATGTGTCGTACCATATGGGGCGGTTAACAAGTGTGACGCAGATAAGTGGTCCTTCGAGATCGCCATGTTACGAACAAGTTCGACGTTGTCAAGAGAAAAGTATGAGGCAATTTCATTTCTCTGTGTTGAAATTTACTTGAAAAGGAGAATATTGTCGAATTCATAGAAACTCAGCATCAGTTTTGAGTAAATTTAATATGAAGACACCAGCAGTGCTCAACCTTTCGATGGAATACTGAACACTTTATCCCTTACTCGAGTTACACCACAAAAGAAAAAAAATTCATTAAAATAAATAAATAAGCGTAAGCGTCCAGCACATCATCCTATTTAGGTATTGATTTCAAAAAATGAGTGTTGAGTGGGTCTTGAAAATTTAAGAGATTAATCGCTTTTACTGGAGACCAGTTGGAAAGGAGCATGCACCAGGTGATCTGCATGATATGGTCGGAAGAATGCATGCCCGATGAATGGAACCTCAGTATCGTATGCCCGATCCTAAAGAAGGGTGACCCTCACCAATTGCGCCAATTATAAAGAGATAAGCTTCCTTAACGTCGCGATCTTGTCTGCTGTAATATGTGAACGTCTGAAACCCCACGTCAACAACTTGATAGGTCCATATCAATGTGGTTTTAGACCAGAGAAGTTCACAATAGACCAAATTTTCACATTGCGGCAGATCTTGGAAAAAGCCCGAGAACATAATATCGATATTCACCATCTCTTTATCGATTTCAAGGCCGCGTATGACAGCATTTACAGAGACGAGCTCTACAGAGCCATGTCTAGTTTCGGCATCCCTGCAAAACTCGTACGACTATGCAGGATGACTTTGGAGAGGTCAGTAAAGAACTCACCGAGACCTTTGATGTCGAAAAAGGTTTTAGGCAAGGCGACAAGCATATTCGAACAGAATGTAAGAAACTCAAAAGTCAACACAAGAGGAACAATCTTTCAAAAGTCTGTACAATTACTCGCCTATGCAGACGATATTGACGTAATGGGAAGAAAAAAGCGTGATGTCATAGGTGTTTTTGCGAGTATCGAAACAGAAGCGGCAAAAATGGGTTTGATGGTTAATGAGGGCAAAACGAAGTATATGCTGTCATCAAACAAGGACACAGAACATCGACGAATTGGACAAAACGTCACAATAGACAGACATAACTTCGAGGTAGTACAGGACTTCGTCTACCTAGGATCCGCTGTAGACACGGACAACAACATCAGTGCGGAGATCAAACGGAGAATAACTCTTGCCAACCGTTGCTTCTTTGGGTTAAGAAGGCAATTGAGAAACAAAACCTTCTCTAGAAAAACCAAGGTGACCTTGTAATCGCTTTTACGAATGTCTTCCCTTTTTTTCTTGCTCGCCCTTCAACTTCAAAAATTCAACACTAAAAGCACCAGGTAAATGGCACTGGTTTTCAGCCCAAAAAAAAATGACGCTTTGTGAATGCGACCTAACCTTACCTATAGTTAACTAGAAATGAACAATACGTTCGAATATGGCCTAAAGTCGCAATTCAGAGCAACATACACCAACAACACCTTATGACAAGGCACCATGAAGCGCAGTTTCTGCGTCTCCAGCTCTCATGCTGTCAATAACTAAGCACGAAGCAATAACACCAAACTAAAGAAAAATAATTCTTAGAGGGGAAAGGACCCCTTTTATATTATCAGCTAGTAACTGTTTTTCATAAAAATGCTCAATCTGAGTGGTAATTTGGGGGATGAAGCACTTGGTGAAATGGCTAGCATGTCTGCCTATTACGCGGCAGCAGAAAACAAAAAATTATTTTCAACGGATATTACCTTTTGCTAGGAATTGGCAAGTCCTCCAATACCAAATTCATTGCCATGAAAAACGCTTTCTCGATTAGCCATTCGGAATCGGCAGAAAATTGTAGGTCCCCTCCATTCCCTCACAAGGCATGGTTGTGAGAAATGCGCTAAACCCCGGAGTTCTCAACTTTGTTGCACTTGCACCACTCCATTTATTTACCTAAGCCTTTGTACCAGTTGGATGGTTTGTCCTGAAAATGCTACGACAAAAAAGGAGACTAAACTTTATTTGGTTTTTGATTCATTTTGTATGAACTTTGAAGTATGTAATTGTATTATTGGGATTGTAAGAAATTTTAATTGATGAACTAACGACTTTGACACACATCCCCGAACTTAAATTTCTTCAAATTCAGAGATGTCAACAAAAGAAATAATTTATGAGAACCAAGAGCAAACAGTACGATGACAATCGTCTATGTCCTTTGAATTGAAACATGATGAAAATACAGACACAAGTTGACCCATTAATTTTCTGAATGTCTTATCGTTGAAATTGTGTTTCTTGGCACACATCACAAGAAGTCATACATAGGAGCATATGGTGATCCCAGAGGCTGTTTAGAAATTTGACACTAGCTAATGTGAAAATAAAAAACGGCAAATTGGGTTTGACACTTAAAGAGAAGTCCCCACAAACTGTCGGTTGCTTCGACTTCTTGGCTAGGATTAAGTCATTCCCTAATAATAATAATACAAAGGAAGGAGAATGAAATATTTAAGAAGGAAGGCGAACCCTTTTAAATTTCGAAAATAATCTAAAACCACTCTTGACACTTTGACAAGGGTTTGACAGCAATTTTAAGCCAAATGTGGCATTTTCATTTCCAGTGGTTTACTACACACACAATATAAAAAAAAGTTGAAACTTAATTAGTTAATAAATATTTATTTGTTTTTGTACATCCTTTGCATTTATGATCAAACTTCGCTTGCTTTGTATTTTCATTTGTCACCAATTGTTATCTGTTATCACAATTTTCCTCTTTTCTTTTTATTCTCATTTCACTGTTTGTTACCCATTTTCTCTTTGTCCTAGAACTCTCCTGAACCCCGACAGTTGTTTTGTAGTGGCATTTACCACTGGATATGTATTTGTGAAAGCAACTGGAAAATCTGTCGGGGCCAGGAGTAACCCTCACGTCCGCACAAATTTGTACACAATGAGAAACACCAAAAAGCTAACCACAACCAACACAATGGCTGTTATGACTTTTGCGAAAGTATTTAGGCCCGATTCGTTTGGATTGAGAGGTCGCGATGAGCTTTGAGTTGCGGAACGCCGGCGTTTAGTAGCCAAACCCCGTGCTAGCGCTGGAAAAGCCAGCGATTGAGTGAATGTTAGTTTGTGTATTGATTCACTTAGCGAATAGGGTCCTACGGAGCCACGTGCTGCCGCTCTAAGCAAGGCATATTCAAGATCCAAGGCATCGAAGAGAGAGTAACGGGCGGTCATGGTTGACGATCGCCGGCGGTCACGCTCACGGTCTGATTGTGGTTGCAGCCAGGGATCAGATACACGTTGTGATGCAGCCGTCGGTGTTCCTCCGAGACTGACTGCTGCCACAGAGGTTAGGGACGATGTTGTACTCGAGCTGGCCGTGCACATGTGTATAGCTGTAGTAACGGTGACGTTTTGGAATTCTGCGGCATCTTCAAGCGATGTGGCATCAGGAGATGTTTGCGACGTATGATGTTGATTCATACGCAAAGCAAAGAGTCGCGCATGATCGGGATGCAATAGTGCACTAGATTTCCGTCGGACATGTCCTATCGATAGGTTAGGTGATCCTAGGGTAGGCGTTGTCACCGGCGAAGGACTGGCGGAGCCTGTTGTAGAGGCTCCTGGTGGACAAGGCAGTGCATTTGGTGAGGGCGAAGCCTGCACCGAGTCAATTCCCGAATCTGCAGCATGAAGCGTATCACAGTAAAGCGAATTGCGTCGATTCGAAGGCGGCGTTATGCGATTGCCATGGGTGCTACCCGCTGCTGTCGTGGTGACAGCTACCGTTGTTGTGGTTGATGTTTCGTTGATTACTGGGAAAATAAAGCTCTGTCCGTCTGCCTCGCCACGAGGGGAGTCCTATCAACGAAATAAGGAGAAAGGCTTTAGATGGGAAACCTTGAACATTTTGCATAATTTTAGGATAATGACTTAAGTAGTTTTGTGTGCGCTTACCTGACTCGGCCACACCTGCAGCAATGGCAACGAACATGTTGGCTTGTTTTGCTGTAGCAAATGATTGCAGTGATGATTGAAACGTTGTGGATCGATTGACGTTTTAACTCTGGTATCTGGACTCTCGTATCCGTTGGAGTCCTCTGATGATGTTGTCTTTGGCGAACGCCAAAAACGTTTTAGGCGCAAGTCGCGCCTTTTTTCGTGTTTCTAAAGGAAGAAAAAATTGGCAGCATTAAGAACTGAGTTTTGACAACCTGCATAGCAGTTTAAAGTATACGGTAAAGCTCTTAGATAGAAAGGACGTACAACTTAGCTCTTCAATCAAAGACAAACTGCTTCATGGGCTACCACGATTGCTGCAAAGGAAAAGATTATTTCTGGAAATATGAACTCTTTTGCGGAACCTAATGGACACATTCGTTATTTATAATATCATGCGACGCGACGTGTGAGTGTAGCCAACAGTGGATTTTCCCTGGATACCACACATAATGGGAAAACATTTCTTTCACCCTGCTGCAGGATAATTGATCCGCTGTACGTCGAAACGATTAATGGGTTTATCTCTTGAAGGACACTGAGTGCTCTTTACGCGTTATGTTTATTTATGCAATTCATGCTGAGTTGTATATAGAGCTCGCGGTAAAATTTGTAGACTCATTCGATAATGATTTTGCGAAAACGAGTTTTCCACAAACTAAATTAATGGTAATTCAGAGAGTGCTTAAAAGAAACACCTTTTGGCCTTTATGTGTCGGATGTCGGCCGAGGGACATTGATTTATAATCGATGCACATTATACAGAATTTTTGTGATGTGAAAGTGTTCACAAAAAGATGAGCTTACGGATTGAAGACAATTTGCATAGTAGTCATTGGTTATTTATAAAATGTGATAATGCTGACGTGAGAGCGTGTACGTTTTGACAGCTGCAGTGCGTTGTGGTGTGTGTGAGGTTATAAAGGAATGTGCTCGAGGGAAAATGGGTGAGCTCATAATATTTCGACCAGGTGTTCCATCGCATTATGTTGGTATTTCTATTGCGTCTTCTCCTAAACAGGATAAATTCTCAACAGTTGGCTCTTAGCAAGCAGGGTTGTAAAAGAGTGGCCAAACCATGTTACAGTGCTTACAGAACTTTTAAAAAAGGCATTGACTTATAAGCAGCAACTAGACATCAATCTTCAAGAACACCAAAATACAGACTTTCAGAAAATATTGTGAAAGTATCTTATCCTCACCAAAAGAGGAGTGAAAAAAGTAAAAGACCAGGTAACGAGTCTTGGTTTGACAATGAATGTCAAAAGTTTCGGAAAATCTCGTTTGCATGGTTGAGGAACTCCCGAAGATCTTCTAATGGTGTTAAAAATAACTACATTGAAGCTTACAAAATGTTTAAAGAACTATGTTAAACAAAAAAAAAAGAAAATATGAGGAACGTCAAGCCTCTAGACTTGCAAATAGCAAAAGTTCAAGTGAATTTTGGAAACTGGTCTGGGAATTAAATAGCAAAAGATTTGCTGTACCCAAAAGTCTGAATGTAACTGTGCTTAGCACCCACTTCAGGGATTTACTGAATTCGATTACGTCACCAAAAATATGGCATTATGTGTCACTTCGATTTACCAGTGAAGCCTTAGACTCTACATTCACTCTAAGTGAATTACAACAAACGTTGGGATGTCTAAAGGATGGAAAAGCTTCAGGTACGAACGGTATTCTAGTTGAACTGTATAAATACGGAACTGTAGCACTTAAAGATCGCCTGGTTACACTTTTCAATGAAGTCATGGAAGGAGATATAGTAATGAAAGGGATTTCAGGATGCAATTATATTCCCAATTTACAAAAAGGATCAGTGATGGTAGCTTCGAACTACCTTGGAATTTCTTTTCTTAACGCAACGTATAAGATTTTTACAACGATGTTACATAAGCGGCTCTTAACCTGAATAGAAGATGGGATAGTGGTAAAAGAATTCCAAGCTGGCTTTAGATCAGGCTATTCCACTATTGAAAATATTTTCATTTTAAGAAGTTTAGCGGAGAGCTTTAGCACGCAAAAAAGAAAACTGTATTTTTTTTTTTTCGTCGACCTTAAAGCTGCTTTCGACCCAACCAATCAGGGAGCCTTATTTTATAAGCTGTATTGCTTAGGAGTATCACTCAAATTCGGTCGTGTGCTCGAAGAGTTGTACAAAGGAACTCAGTCGGCAGTGTGGAATGGTGCGCAACTTTCTGAATGGTTTGAAACATCAAAAGGAGTGAGGCAAGAATGTACATTAAGCCCGACCTTGTTTGCGCTTTTCATCAATGATCTCGTTGACCACCATCATGGTGGCGTTGATTTCACAGGAGTATGTATAAAAGCATTATTATTTGCGGACGATATAGTTATGTTTGCTGATTCCCCAGAAACTCTGCAACTCATGATAAACAAATTATACCACTGTTGAAGTTTATGGAACTTAATTGTGAACACACAAAAGTCAAAAGTTATGGTTTTCAAAAAAGGTGGAGGTCGATATGCCTCGAATGAAAAATGGACGTATAACGGTGAGACTATTGAATGCGTCAGCGAATACAAATATCTTGGCGTAATCTTTTCAAGATATTTGAGCATGGAAAAACAATTGACAGAAAAACTGCAAAAAGCAAAAACTGCCATCAATATATCGTGGAAAAGATATTTTATGAGATGAATTATGAACATTGGGCATAGCAGCAAATTAAAAGTATTTGAAGCGTTGGCTGAAAGTATACTTCTGTTCGATTGTCAAGTGTGGGGTTGCAAAATTTATAACACTGTAGAAAAACTCTTAACACACTATGTTCGCCTACCTTCGAATACGCCGAATTACGTTCTCATGTTAGAAACGGGACTATCTCCTCTTTTCATCGAAACATTGAAATTGCAAGCTGACTATCTTCTGGATGTCATCAAGATGCCTGAGTCCCGTTTGGTTAGGAAGGTGGTGCTTAAAGCTATTCAGGAGAATAAAAGCTTTTGCAGAGAGTGGTCAAGGAAAGTTGTAATATCAATTTTACTTTGAACATTGCAAGCATATAAAATTGTAAAGCCATCCTGTACGAAGGAATATCGAAGATGGACGAGAAGTATAGAGCCGAATATGTGCAAGAAGCTTCAAATTCCCTATATAGGCGAATATACAGCAGTCTTAACCATAATCTGGAAGACAGAAACTATTACCGTGACGAGAATAGTTTAAGCGCAATCTCGACAATGACCAGACTTCGCAGTGAATTACTCAACCTTAACTTCATACCGTATGCGAAGACAATGTGTGGAGAAGAAGATACAACAACGAGTTGTATGAGCTATACCGCGACATGGGCATAGCCAGAAGAGTACGCATCGCGAGGCTACGATGGTTGGGCCATGTAGAGCGGATGGACACAAACGCTCCGGCTCGTCGGGTGTTCGAAAGCACATTGCAGTAAAATCGCGGAAGGGGAAGACCTCGTCTTAAGTGGCGCAATCAAGTGGATGAAGACCTAAACCGACTTGGAGTGCGAAACTGGAGAGAGCTCGCCCGAAATCGAAGTCGTTATAGAAGGATGTTGGTTGAGGCCCAGGTTCACCCCGAACTGTAATGCCCACCTAAGTAAGTAAGTAAGTAAGTAAGTAACTTCATACCACACAGATCAGATTTACCGTTGGAGTGCAGTATCTTTAACTTAAGGGAAAGTGAAGACATTTTTCATTTCGTAGGGAAGTGTCCAACTCTAAGAGAATCCAGAAGAAGCATCCTTGGAAGTTACTTTTTGTCTGAAGAAGAAGTTCTTACAGAACTAAATGAGATGAATGTAGGCAAATTGTATAAATATTGCAAAATCGCACTAAGGTACAGAGAAAGAATAATTAATGAAGACTTCTAAAAACTAATTTTTTTTCTTTAACTTTTATTTGTATATGTACATGTATACTTTTCTTTTTAATCAAATCCAATTGTTCAATTGATATTCCAAGATATAACTTTTATGTCAATCTGGCAGACGGCAAAAAATACCATGTCATAATGAATTTGTAAAAAATCAATAAATGAGGACTGGCGGAGCCTGTTTTAGTGGCTCCTGGTGGACAAGGCAGTGCTTTACTATTTTGTTTTTGAGCTAATATCAAACTGCTTTTCTCAAGGCCAATTTTTTGACACAAGTACTGAGATATGGCTTAGTAGAGCTTAGAAGAAGGTCTTGTACTAGATCGGACTTAATTGAAAGTAAGTGTTTGTATAGTGGTGCCCATTGCCCGTGGGGTTATGGTTATCGGGTGTGCGTATAACTTGGGAGGTTCAAGCTGCAGATCCCAGGTACATCAATAAAAAAATGTTTTTCCATTCCTCACAAGGCATTGTAGTGAAATTAGCGCTAGGTCCCCGGGGTTAACAGCCGGCCCCGAGTTTTAATTACTAAGAACCTGATTATTTTTTCATACCACTAAACCTGGATCTCTAAAATCTGAAATGAAACAAGGAACTGGAATGGCAGGTTCAATTTCGATTTTTGCACAACTTTGGCCAAATCCCAGTGATATTTACTTGACAGGTTCAATGATATCCAGTAATAAGTAAAGTGTTCGGTAATCTCATCAAATTTCTACTAACCTGCCTACTGAGCAAAATGTGAAAGATACAGTTCTCCATGTAAACTGCACCCTTGCAAGAAGGTTTGAGTTGGCATGTCCAGGGAGACATGACTAGTAGACCTGCAGCTCTGCAGTTGAAAACTGAACATACAAATACCAGATATCATCTGGGTAGGCCATTAGAGATCAAATGTGCCGGTTAAAAGTGAAGGACTTTAAAAAACAACTGTCTCATGAACAAGCGTTTGTTCTGCTCTTACATACCTCAGTAAAGACTTCTGTCGAAGGATGGATTTATCGAGATTAGGACCGTGTATTACATGCTTCCGATAGCATCCAATAAACTAGACAAACTAAACTTTTCCAAAATAATAAGATGTCGCCACCTTTTTGATCTGAATGAATTTTAAGATCAGTCTTTTGATATGGGTACCCAATGAGTATTTGACTCGTAAGAATAATGACAACTAAAGCAAAAAGCCTAGATTTGAAGTAGCAGAAGCAAAAGTAAAAGTTTTGTTTTCATTTTTGAAATACCTGCCAATAGATTTCTTAAAGGTCGGGCAGCCGACCACCTGCCATTGGCAGTTCATCGAAAGGTGATAAAAAAGGGTTGAGTTCAAAATCCTGAATTTCTAGACTTATCGTGAAAATGCTAAACACCGATTTGTAAATTCCCGAAATGAAAAATCCCGAACTACAAAACCCTGGATTGTTAAATCCCAAATGGCTTAGCTTGGTTTATTTTCGGGGCCAGTTTTCTAACGATTTGGATTTTGTGGCTTGGATGAGATAGCTAAAGACTAAAAGATTTATTGACCTTTTATTTGAGCATAATCAATTTGGGTCGGTAAACACTTTTTCTCAAAAATCCTACTGCAAGTGTTGAGGGAGACTTGGCCATTTATTTTGCTTATGCAGTATATAGCTCAGACCTTGTTAAGACCTGATCAGAATAGCTAACAGAGAGCTGTTGTGAACCTTGCCGAAGAAGATGACAATGCCATCGGCATAGGCAACGACTTTGAAGAGAAGAAATTTTCACTTTCGAATAATTTATAATTTAAATTCCGTATATTCCTTTTTGTTTTGAGAGAGAACAATTTCCACAACAATACCTTACTTCGAATTTTTAGAAGTAGTGAATCGCCTCAAGCAAAACGAGAAGTTTGTACAGCTAAAGAGTCAGAAGGAAAATATTTATCGAGGGTAAAGTTTAAGTGACTACATCCAGTCAATTAAAACTTCGTTAATGTGTTATTATTATCCTCCTATCAACTCATAATCAAAAAACTACTTTGTACAATTTCATTAATAAAAAAACTAATTCGACTTCTTGGCTTAGCCAACTTCCTCAACAATCAATAAACTTGAAACTCTTATAATTCGTCAAACTTTCATATTTTACATTGAACTAGTGTCCTTTGCAAATTGGATGCCTATTGTAAAATGGTGCTGAAAGCATAATAACGATGTTACGGTAATACGGTTTCCTTCCTTCAACAACCAGAAGCTATGTAGGTACATGCCACGTCTTCTTCTTGTTACGTTCAAGTTAAAGAAGTAATGAAATTGCAAAAAACTTTGTCCTCAAAGTTATCGGGTGTGGTAAGACCCCTAAATGACTTTGAGTTTATTTGCTAGTTTTTATTCCAGGTAGATGGAAGCTTAGTCCTTTTTCCTATCGATTGCCACACAAAGTAGTTCAACATGTTTTCAAATCGATTTTCCACTGAACAATTTCAATAAAAAAAACTCTGTAAACATGGGGTGTCTATGGAAGGGTAAGTTCGAAAGTTAGTTTTCATCAGAATTCATCTGAGTACTGGCCACTTATATGACTTGTGGGGGAAAGTTATGGAGTATCAAGAGTGGCGTGTAAATAATTTGAGCTCATGAGCTCTATTCCATGTGAATGCAATCCACTAGTGAAGTGTAATTGAAGTGCACTGTTGTGGTTACTTAGAAAAACGGAGCCAACTGACCTTAATTTAGTTGAAAGTTTTTGATATTAAATTAAGCCAAATAAGTGGAATGAAAAGTGGAGTAGAGAGTGTGTTTTCGATTGAATGAATCTGACAAGTGATATGGAATTTCATTATTGTTTTCCAAACAATTGCAGTGAAAAAAGGAGAAGCAATTTATATCTCGTTCAATAGCATTGTATTGCACAATGTACAATGCCTGGAAACGGTTGGTGAATCTTTTTTTTTTTATATATTATCCTGATGCCAATAACTGGAACAGTAAGCAGATATAAAAATCGCAGTATGGGGGTATGGGGAGGTGAAATTACTAGCGATGCAATTTTTTTTTAATGTTGATGAGATGAGATATTAGCTGAAAGTATGAAGGGACTTACCTGCATTTTGATTGAATTTTCTTCTGTGTAATTTTCTCATCCCCAGTCTATTGTTGATTAGAATTTATCAGAAAATGTTGAGTAATCGAGAATCTGAAACAATAAATGAAATAATTGAATAAATTTTTTTTTTCGAGAAATTATTTCTCCATCTACTTGAAAAGACACAAAACAAAGCGTATTGACTAATAGATTAGATTAGATTTTTAGATTTAGAAAATTTTATTCATTTCAAGCTTAAAACTAAATCAACAATTGAGTTTGCTTAGTTAAAAATAGAATAATAGTGTCCATTCTTAACTATTACAGTTAGTGATGAATGACAAAACAGTAAATAAATAATACAGAATTATAATATCTTTATATGCTTAATTTGTTTAACTTACGAAAATAAATAAAAAAATAACGCTATAATTATACTCTTTGATACAGAGGAATTCAAAACTAAAAAGGAAATATGTCTAAATGATCAAATCAAAACAAATTTATGAAAGTGATCAATCATAACTTAAGGTAAATAGCCAGCATTTAACTTTTTTGATAAAAGAGGAAGCAATTTGAGTTTCTCTAATACTCAACGGCAACTTGTTGAATAGCTTTGGAGCTGTACTTGTATAAAAATGTACAAAATGGTTATTATGTGCAAATGGGACACACACCATCCTCAGATTATTAATTCGTAAATTATAAACTTGTGAATTTCTGCTGGGAACATTACCACTTTGTATAAAAAAACTCCCTTAATACTTTAAACACATATAAATGTCTCATTGGAAGAATATGCAGTTCTTTAAATAACGGCCAGCTTCTATACGAACCACCCCAGCTAGTAATGCCATATTGTAACTTTGAGTGTGCAAGACCAGAGTATGTGCTACGTAAAACTTTTTTTTAACCAAAAATCTTGTAAAAGATACAATTTTCCCCTAACTAACAACATATATGATTTTAACGATTGGAAATGTTCCTTCCAGTTCAACTTTGAATCAATCATAGCACCTAGATATTTAAACTCATTAACTGAATTGATACTGAAACAACTACTAGAGCACTGCAAATTAGAATTAAAGTTTTGTGTACCGCACTTATGAACAGGAAAGGAAAATTGTTTACAATCATGCGCATGGAAGCAAGGACTAAACTCAAAGAGACTTTCACCCGATATTTTAAAGGACATTAACTTTGTTTTCTCACTTATAATAAGACTATGCGAAGTAAAACACAGCCTCATAACTTCAAGATCTTCTTCAATTTTTGCAATGCAGTCGAATAGAGTGTTTGATTCATAAGTTATTGCTATGTCGTCAGCAAAGGCGGTTGAAGACCCGTTTAGAGTGAGTTTGAGAAAAGAATTGATATAAGCTAAGAAAAACAACGGGCCAAGTACCGAGCCCTGGGGTACACCATTTTTAAGAACTCTTGGTTCACTTAAGACTCCGTTTATTTTTACTTTTTGCTTTCTCCCTTTTAAATATGACTCTAGCCATTCAAAAGTGTTTCCACGAAAACCAGCGTTATATAATTTACTCAACAGCAAGTTATCATCAACCATGTCAAACGCTTTAGTCATGTCAATAAACAAGCTCATCGTTGATTTATTATTATTGAGACTACGATAAAGTTGACTACAGACTCTCAAAATTGCATCTTCAGTCGACATTCCTGCTCTAAAACCGAACTGGTTGTTGCAAAAAAATTAAATTTATCTAAAAACAACAAAATGCGAATCCTTATTAGTTTTTTAAATATTTTTGAAAGTGTTGAAGGTATGGCAATAGGCCTATAGTCCGCAACGTTTTTTCTGTTTCCCTTTTTAAACAATGGAATAACCTCTGCACATTTCAAAATATCAGAAAAGCAGTCTTTTTTGACACTGCTGTTAAAAAGGAAACTCAAAACATCAATGACGTACCAAACGATACTTTTTATTAATGCACTTGAAATTGCATCATTTGTGCATGAATTTTTATTTCTTAGACGCATGACAACATTATAAATTTCACTGGCGGTAATATCAGTAAAAACGAAACTGTTAAACTGTATATCTTCACGAATATTAAAAACACTTAAGCAATTGCAATCTGAAGAACTTACAAAACTGGCTTGAGCTTTTCTGTAAAATTTTCGTTGAAAATTGTTGGATATTTCATATTTACATGGTAATGCCTTTTCATGCTTACCTTTCTGGCAACTCTCATATTCATTCTTATTCCTTGTCATCTGTCAGTTCTCTTGTTCTGTTAACTCTGTGACTCAGTTGAATTCTGATGTGTACTTACATTCTTCCCTTTGCGCTACATTAAAATATAATCTAAAAATATCTTAACAATCTGCGTTTAATTTCAACAGGTTATGGGCCCAGTTTGTTTTAAATATAAAGTAGTATAAAAGTAAAAGTAAATTTTTTGCATTCAAGTAAATTTAAAAAGCCCTAACCTTTAAACATGAACCCGAATGTTCTACATCGTGTGCCGCCATTCAATGGTGAAAATTTTGTTTCATGGAAACCGCAAATGGAAGCGATTCTCCATAAAGCACGTTTGACTGGATACGACAAAGGAACGCTGCAAAGACCTGCGGAGGCAGGACCTGAACAGCAAGCGTGGGATGACAAGGATATGGATGCGAAAGCGGAGCTCATTTTGGCACTGGAGCCAAACATAATTTCCTTGGTAAAACATAAAGTACATTCACATGATATTTGGAATTTTTTAGGTGAAATGTACGAAAGAAAAGGCCCTAGGCAAAAGGCTGAGGAATTCAGACGTCTGATCAACACGAAAATGGAAGCTGCCCAAAGTATGGATGAATTCATTAGAGAATTCAAAGCAACAGTAAGCAGACTGCTCGAACTAGAAGCCACGCTCGACAAGGACTTGTTGGTGATAATACTTCTCGATGGACTGTCAGAAGAATACAAGGATGTACAGGCCGCTTTTGATGCGCAAAGCAGCTACCCGGAGCTCGACACTGTCTGCACACGACTATTGGAGGTTAGTGACCGTAAAAAGGAGTCAACCACATCGACTAGCACAGCACTTTATTCCAAAGGAAAGTACAAACCGAAAAAGTTTTCAAACTACAACAAGGAATTTACTAACTCGTTTCCATACGAATATCGTAAGTGTGGAAAGAAAGGCCACAAAGCCAAAGATTGTTTTCGTAATAATGAGCGAGTTAAGAAAGTGCAATCAGTTGAAAAAGATAATTTCAAATACGGGTTTACAGTGCAGGAGCAATCGGTGTTAAAAATTGCAACTGAAGAAGTGGTTTGGTGTCTCGATTCAGGAGCAACATCACACATGTGCTCAACCCGTTCCTTGTTTGATAACATAAATGCCACGACACAAAACTATGCGACCTTGGCTAATGGTAATAAGGTTAGCATCATGGGTGTAGGAACAGCCACAATTCCACCAAACTTGTGTCATGTAACGGAAGGCATTTAACTATTTAACACGCTGTATATCCCAGATCTGAAAGAAAACCTTATTTCAGTGAGCAAGGCAACAGAATCTGGCTGCGAAGTTACATTCAAAAATCGTCAAGCAAAATTGTACGATAAGAGTGGAAAGCTTTTGATGACAGCAGAAAAGAATCATGGTTTGTTCCTTGTTCATGAAAAACCTAAAGCGCTAGTATCAGCAACCAATACAACTGCCCTTGACGTTTGGCACAAGAGGATGGGCCACCTGAACCTTGCGTCGCTTAAGCAAATGAAGACGAAAGATATGGTTATTGGTCTGCCGAATAATTTGGAAAATGAAAGTGCCACCTGTGAAACGTGTATCTGTGCAAAACAATCCATCAAGCCGTTCAGTGTAAGTGAAACCAAGCGAAGTATCAGAAAACTGCAATTGATTCATTCGGACGTATGCGGGCCAATGCGTACCGAATCCTTGAGCAAGTCAGTATACTTTATAACATTTATTGACGACTTCACCCGTCATATTTCAGTGTATTTCATCCGAAGGAAAAGTGAAGCGCTTGAAAAGTTCAAAGCTTATAAAGCATTAGTAGAAAAGCAGTCAGGTGAGTTCATAAAGTCGTTAAGAAGCGACAATGGAACTGAATACACTAACGACAGCTTCGAAAAGTTTCTTGAACAAAACGGCATTGACCACGAATTTTCCGCGCCCTATACTCCTCAACAAAACGGGATAGCCGAAAGAGCCAACCGAACGCTATTGGATATGGCTAGGTGCTTAAAAATTGAGGCGGATTTACCCGACATTCTATGGGCAGAATTAATATGCACGGCTGCCTTCATACGAAACAGGTGTCCAACAAAAATGAATGGAAATGTCACACCAGAGGAACTGTGGACTGGTAAAAAGCCTGATGTATCAAAGTTCAAATGCATTGGAACGAATGCTTACGTTCTGGACAAACGAAACAACATTTCTAAGTTTGATCCGAGGAGTACAGAACACAAGATTGTGGGATACGAAAACGAACATGGAACTTATAGACTTTGGAAACCGGAAACACGTCAGATCATTAGGAGCAGAGATGTGAAGTTTGTGGAAAATTCACAAGAAGACAAGAAGAAAAGTAATGAAATCGAACCAAACCTTTACACTTTCACTACTGAAACATCGGCACTGAATAACGAATACCAAAAACCTGAATCAGAACCCGAATCAGAAACTCTAGATGAAGCACCACCACCGAACCATTTTCCAAGCAGCTCTAAAACATCAACAGCCGATAGTGAAGAAACCTACAACGTAAAAACCGATCCTACGACCTTGAAACAGCTGGAAAAAATGGATAATCGCGACGAGTGGTACAGCGCAATGCAGGATGAATACGACTCACTAATGCGCAACCAAACCTGGGAATTGGTGGAGAGACCTACTGACAGACGAGTTATTCAAAGCAAATGGGTATTTAAAACGAAGTACAACATGGACGGTTCTGTACAACGGCGAAAAGCGCGATTGGTAGCAAAAGGCTATGAACAAATTCCAGGACTGGACTACACAGACACTTACGCTCCCGTCGCCAGCATCCATTCTATACGTTTAACACTGGCAATAGCTGCAGAGCACAAGCTCAAATTACACCAATTGGACGTATCCTCCGCTTATCTCAACGGAGAACTAGATGTTGAAATATACATGGAACAACCGGATAGTTTTGAGAAAAGCGATACCAACAAAGTATGCAGTTTAAAAAAGGCTCTCTACGGATTAAAACAGTCAGGTCGGCAATGGAATTTAAGGCTGGATAAAACCTTAAAAGAACTCAATTATAACCAATCAGCATATGACAGATGCATTTACTTCAAAAATAATAAGCAAAGTTTCACAATCCTGACGATCTACGTTGATGATCTTCTTTTGGCAACCAGCGACCCTGAGGAATATTTGCTCGTACACCGCAAACTATCAGAGGACTTTGATATACGCGACTTGGGGGAACCTAAACTTTGTGTGGGATTGGAAATCTCACATCACAACAAAGGCATAAGCATAACTCAACAGGGATACATTAATAATCTTCAACAACTTTATCAACTGGAAGAAGCGAAACCATCACGCCTGCCCGCTCAAGTAAAGCTGAAACTGGAAAAGGAAACTACAGTAAAAGACGAAAGTGAAAAGGTCAACAAAACTTCCTATAGACAACTAATCGGACGATTGTTGTATATCTCATCGTTCAGCAGACCAGACATTTCTTTCATAAGGTCTGTTTCTTTACTTTTCGTGTAAAGTTTGGGAAAAAGCCCGGGAAAAAGTTGGGGCTCGAGCTTTTTAATGTTGTCTTTGTAATCTCCATCCGAAAATGAAAAGTAAAGATACACCTTTTGGGATGTTTCTTGCTGAATGACATTTATCATGCACTCTCCGTAGAGATGTAAAAAACATACAAACAATTTTGTTTCAGAAACGTGTTAAAATGAGCTCAGAGCAATATTGCATTGCATGTTTAATATTATTTTGAATTTTCAAACCAACAAAGAGAGATTATGCTTTCCATTTTTCATTTAATTTCGAATATAAATTTGAATTCAATCGAAATGTTTCGATCAGCTGATTTCACATACAGCCGATTTGACAAGCAAGAAAGTGCACGAGCAAATTGTTTGGGTGAATTCTTGCTGGAGGGGAAGTGACAAAAAAGCAAAAGCTCTGCCACTTTTACGTCAAATAAAAGTAAAGAAGTTTCGGGATCCCGCGGGATCCCACGGGATGAGTAAAGATACAGACCTATAGTGAGTGCACTCTCTCAGTACGTCGAGGACCCCAGACGTCAACACTGGACTGCAGGACTAAATGTTATAAGGTACTTACTTGGCACTAAATCTACTATGATTGTTTACAGAAAAACGAAACAACAGATGCTAGCTTACTCGGACTCTAGTTGGGCTGGAGATGTAAACGACAGAAAATCTCAATCCGGCTTTGTTTTCATCTATGCCGGCGGAGCAGTACACTGGGGTTCCAAAAAGCAGCAAATAGTAGCCACATCCAGCACCGAGGCTGAGTACATCACGCTGTCCTCAGTGGCAAAAGAGTCAGCATACCTACGTCACATATTAGAAGAGCTAAAATTACACGATGGACCTCTCAACATATTTTGCGACAGCCAAAGCGCTAAACATATCGCAAATGACCAGGCCAACCACGGAAGGACGAAGCACATCGATGTACGTTACCATTTCGTAAGAGAAGCCATAGCAGACAACATCATCAGTATCAGTTACCTCAAATCCGAAGACATGATAGCGGACGCACTGACGAAAGCCTTACCGCAACCGTCACACTTCAAACACTTCGAAAATATGGGCATGAAACTCTAAATGCTCCATACACTCAAGTACAATATTTCATTTTTTCAATTACATAACTTATATTTGGTATTCAAAACTTAAAATTTCTTCCTTGTTTGTAAATACAAATAATTTTTCTAGTTGTCAAATTTCTAAAAATTCAAAAAGTAACTGATCTCATATAACAACTTATGTATATTCGAAAAATATTGTAAAGTAACAGTTAAAAAAGTTTATATCTTTTAAAATTGATTAGAATAGAAAACGATTATGAAGTTGAGAGGGGATGTTGGATATTTCATATTTACATGGTAATGCCTTTTCATGCTTACCTTTCTGGCAACTCTCATATTCATTCTTATTCCTTGTCATCTGTCAGTTCTCTTGTTCTGTTAACTCTGTGACTCAGTTGAATTCTGATGTGTACTTACATTCTTCCCTTTGCGCTACATTAAAATGTAATCTAAAAATATCTTAACAATCTGCGTTTAATTTCAACAAAAATATTTGATATATTAAAGAAATCAGTTTCTATAACACCCTCTAGTTCAATATTTTCAATTAAAACCTGGCTTCTATCATTTCCTAAAATGCTATCAACAACTCGCCATTCTTCTCTTACATCACCACCTGCCTTTGCAAATAAGTCAGTATAATACTTGTTGCGTGTTTCTTCAATATTTTTTACAACCGATTTGCAATAAGAGTCGTAATACTTTTTGATGTTTTTTACATTTGCTGCCTAGCTTATTTTTCTTCCTTATTTGCCTCAGGAGATTATTTGTCATCCATAAGATGCATATTTTTTTTTTGAGTTGTTCCTTGGCAAAAATGAACACGATTTTATGTGGCTTTGTAAAATGCTGACAAAAATATCAAAGGCAGTAGAGGGATTGCTTTCAGAGTAAGATGGATCCCAAAATTCGTATTTTAATTAGGTTACAGTTAAATCATAGAATCGATTGATTTTCTTGATCATCGTCGAAACGTTACTTGCCTAAATCTTTTTTATCGATTTTTTCATAAACAGTGCTCTAGTGAAATAGCCAACTGCATTTCTCCCCTGAAACAATTCGGCCGCAATACCTGCCTACCTAAGAAAGTCCATAAGTTTTATTTTGAGCCCATAACATAGGGCGTGCAGTCCTGTATATAGAGATCCATATTTTAGTTGCACTACTCGTATGTGGAATGCCTTACCTGACTCCGATTTTTTCTTGCATTGCGAATCACAAAAACTCAAAAAAGTTATACACATTGGCCTCTCTTAGTAAATTGTCACCTATTTACTGTTCTAAATGCTCGCACTGTATTTTAAATATTGTAGGGGTATACATAACCCAAAGTACTAAGATCCGTAGAAGCCTTCATGTCAAAAGTATCATCTTGGACAAAATTCAGCACGACCGGCTCAGTTGGTATTGCCATGTTCAAAGGAGAGATCCGCAGAACCTCGTCTATAAGGCAATATCGTACCACGTTTCAACAAATTCGCAACGAAAAAGAAAAGGCAGGCCAAAACACTCCTGGTACAAGCAAATGCAAAAACCGCAGCATTTGGTTGGCTTCTCACTACTCGTAACGCCAGAATTGAAAAAGAAGAAGAAGGGTATACATAACCCCTTGATGTGCGCTTTAAAATTAAAAACAAAAAATGCAATTTAAAAATACGAGAGAAAATTGTACTTATCAGGTGGCAAAAGGGCATTGGATGGAATCTTTCTGGACCAAAACAGAAAGAGAGTTTTATTATAAATCTTAAAATTTAATTTAATTTAATAAATAAAACTACGTCTTTCCTCAAACCTTCATATGGAAAATAAATAAAACTACGTCCTTAATCAAACCTTCATATGCATTGCTATCGGTCAGAAAGAAATTAAGCCATATCTAGTTTCTAGTTTGATAAAAGTTTTGTTAAACAACTCAGGGTGCTTTCAAACAAAGAGGTTTAAAGCATGAAATGTCCTTTTACTTTTTTTTATGTTGGAAAGAAAATTCAACCTTTCATTTCGAATACTTCCATAACTTTTCCATCCCAATAAGTGAATTAGCAGGTTCAAAACATCAAACACAAAACCAAATCCATTCATTAACTGATGAACTAAAAAAGTATGGAATGGAAGACATTTCAAATTGAGCATTTGAAGGTAGATATTTTCTCACTTATTTAATATACTCATTTGAATACTATAGCATGGCACACACTTTTCATTTTCAACTCAATATAATTAATCTGAAATTACAACTCAAGCTCAATCGCATCGACATTCACAATCACGAATCTGGGTCCATAATAGGGACTTGCAATCGTTTGGTTTCCCCTCTCGCATTCCCTCAGTTTACTGAAAGATCAACCGCGATAGCTAACTTTAGTTGTGAAATAAGACCGAAGTACTATTCTCTAATTGTTCAGTTACTTCATACCTCTTGTTTGAATTGGTGGTCTTCTCAATTCGGTTTTGATTTTAGTACAACCTTTTTATTTTGTACTTTTAATTTAATTTTTATTTTTGTGAAATTAATTACCTTAGTGAGTAACATAAGATTTTTACAAAACCCCTCAATATGAGGTCTATTAGTGTGATTCTGACGACTTTGGCGCTGGCTGCCACTGGTAAGTTTAAAAAAAAACTCTATGAAATGGTGTCGATTCATTTTTCTTATTAATTTAATCATGATTGGTCAAAGGTCTTATTTATTATTATTGCCATATCATGATCAGCATACATGATTGAGCTTCTGGGATCACCAGAGAGACCAGAATCCCTATGAATTATTATTATTGTTTTTGTGAATAAATTTATTTGCGGTTATTAGTAGATACTAACTTCTCCGTTGTGATTTGATTTGCTGTTTATATAAAAATGTTTCTTATTTCAAAATTCAGAGATTGCGATCCTGTGTATAAAACACAGAGAAAAACGGATTGTTATTTTTATTGTGTCGGTAAAATACAGACAATGCCGTTGTCGTGCACATTTAAATCATGTTTTGAGTAAAACGCTAGGGCATTACAGTTCAAATCAACATCTACATGCATGTGCATTGTGCATATCTGTACTTGAACTCCTTGAAAGTCTTTTAGAAACTTAAACACGCAATGGATTTCTGGAAGATTCTTTTTTCTATGGAAGAGTACATTGACTTCAACGAAAAATCAGTTTGATTTTGTTGGGCGTTAGTAAACGTCCTGGGATTTTAGATGCTTGTGAGGTCGATAAGCAAATAAATAAGAAGATAGAAAGGAAACTTTTGCCTGAAAGCTATGACAGCCCTTATATCTCCAAATCAAAATTTAATTTCAATGGAGAAGTTGATTGAAAAATTCCAAAGTTGATTGTTACGAATGGCTACTCAAACCATTCGTGTTTTGAAGAGGCCTAGTGCAGTTCTTATTTATCCCTCTCTTTGAATTAAAAACTTTAGAATAAGAGACAAGGGTAGTTTTTTAGTCTTGTTCTGTCCATCAGATAGGCAAGTCATGTATTTCTTTCGTTTGAACCGTAAAAAATAAATGTGTTTTTTTTATACATATTTTACACACAACAAAAGTCGTACCGTGTTTTGTTTTAATGAAAGCTATATACACTGACAGTCAACTTCGAGTGAAGAAACTGCCTTGGTGGTTCGAAATAATCACCTCCATCACAAGGTCTGTCGTGGTACTAATTTTTGAAATTTTCAAATAGAAAAGACTAAGAGCATCATCGTAATGAATAATTTGTAACAGATATTCAGAGCTTCTCAGTAATTTCAACAACAATGACGAATTTCGTAGCAAATAATTCACTATGAGGGCGCCTATGATGCTATGATACGATTGGCCGTGTTATAGGACCCAATAGGTTCGTTCGTCAAACTTTACCTTGAACTAACTTTGGTTTGCTTGACCCCCATAAGTTGTCAAAAAAACTGGGTTTTCTTTTTTCAAAAAATACCAAATACCTTCCGTATTCGTTACCTGAATTCCCTCCAGCAAAAAAACCTTGGGCCTGAAGCCTTGGGTTTGCCCTTTGGTTGCCACAAATCGTTTTTTTTCTTTAGAAACCTAAACTAGCCCTCAATATTATTTTGTTGCACTTTTGTCGCGATTAAATTAACTTTACGATGAGACGAAACTAGTAACACGGTTGGATTATCCGAATCCAATTAATAAAGAAACAATTAATAAAATAAACGAAATTTATGATCGATCGAAAGAAATGCACAACCGGTGTGCCGCGAGGTAAACAATTGAAATGTCAAAACGCGCTGATAAAAGAAAAGTGTAACACTCAGCAGGTAGGCTGCTGACACCACGGCTAAGCTCAGCTGGGCTGGGTTCGTAAACAAAAAAAGGTTGCGTAGCGCGATAAAAGACGATCGCGAATAAAATGACCGATTAAATAATAATTAAAAGACGAATTAAAATGTATTATTTCTCAGTACAGGGTGTACTAAGAAAAGTGGGCGCCAGGAAATTTTTAGGTGAAATTCCCAAACCAATAATAAAGGCTGAAATGTTAAGAACTGAGTAAGAAAATACGAAAGTTAAATTTCCAAAGGGATTTAATGCTATTTATTTTTCTATTTGTTGGGAAAACCGTAGAAAAAGTTGGATTAAAAACCCAAATCTTTTCAACTATAAAATTACAATGGTAGACGGTTAGGTGAACCGTTCAAAAGGTAAACAAATGAAAGTAACCGGAGAATGAAACGTTAATTGTTCTTTCCCGAAAAGAACAATTAAAATGAAATTAAACAGGGTCGCGTGTCTCACAATTTTGAGAATTTCGTTGGCAAAGAACAACCGAAACTATATTCGACAACACTTGCAAGAACTATAAAACTCTATTTATCTTTGTTTTAGCTACTCCTTCCTCCTTCAAATTTTCTATGTTCCGTCCGTCTGACGTTTTCTATGTAGCTCGTTCCAAATTTCTCCTTCCACTGACTGTACTCAATTTCCAAGAACTTTTCTAACAATTTAAAAAAAAAACTAATCTTCAAAACTTTTCCAAACTATCTCCAACTTTCACTTTCTAAACTTTCTTTTTCTCTCTTTTTAAAATCTCAAAAATCGCAAAAACCACTTGACGTGAACTAGGTCAACCAAGAAGTGTTGGATCTTGTCAGTTTGTCCTTTCTCGACTTTCAAGTTCACACACACATTCATACAATCGGCCAATCGTGTCTCGAGGTTTTCTGTCACGGCTTTCTAGCACATGCAGCCTTATGGCTGACAAGCACCTCCGTTGTCGAATTCCAGCGAAACCTTTCACTCGCACAATTTTCCAAGCACATTGAACTGAAAAAGCTGTTGGGGGTTTGTTCCCAAAACTTATCCAGCTCATTAGTCGAGATCAGACCCCTCCCATAAAACATGTCGAGAAAAATGAAAGTTTCTGAAAGTTGAAAATAATACTTCTGGGCATTTTCCCAGTTACTCTACTATATAATCTACCGAGTCAGGGAAAGGATAAAATTCTCTATGTTACAACTTTTCGAAAATTGAAGAAGGGAGGAAAAACTATTATAACCAAAATGAACTTGATGATGTAAAATGTCTTACACCCGCTTACACCACAATTACACCACACTTACCTCCAGCACTCTTCGCCAGCAAGGAATACCACTTGTAGCTCTTCTTGTGGCGGCAACTCGCTTCCCTTTTCCAGTAAATCCACAAAAAAAAGGAACGTCTATTTTGTTTTGGTTTTCTTTTCGATTCTTTTATTGATTTAGTTAGCACGTAGGATTGTATATTCGTTTTTCTTTAATTTTACTTTTAATTACAAGAGGTTTTGATATATTTATGCCAGAAGGGTAAAAATTAAAATTTGGAAAAAAAGATGGCAGATGGCCCAAGTAAAAATTAAAAGAGAACTTTTCTCGATGGTGGTTGAAGTTATAATGCCGTGCCGTCGCTATGCGATGCAACACTTTTAGGAAAAATGTAGTAGAATTTTTACTTTAGATTGAATTATTGTAGAGGGCGAACTATTTTGGAGTTAGGCACTGTTCACACTGATGTCGTATGAACATTACCGCCCCCCTTGGCGAAATACGCCAAAAAAATATTACTGAAAATAAAGCAAGTGAAATTTTGTTTAATTGGCAATTTAGTTAATAGGCAATAGGCACAGTTTTACTATGGGGCGGACTATTTCTCCGTTTTGGGTCTTTAATGTTGCAACTCTGACTCGACCATCGGAACCCGGGTGTATATTTATAACACGGCCTAGACGCCATTCGGTGGATGGCAGATTTTCGTTTTTAATGACGACCAAATCATCAACTTTAATGTTGGTTTGAGGTGTTTTCCATTTGTGTCGTTGATGTAGTTCCTTGAGGTATTCATCCTTCCATCTGTGGCAGAATTGTTGTTGGAGGCATTTTACTTTTTCCCACCGATTGATTAGCGATAAATTTGCATCGGCCAGATTCGGTTCCGGAAAAGATAAAAGCGGACCGCCGCGTAAAAAATGCCCCGGCGTCAATGCCAACAGATCAGAAAGATCTGTGGACATGGACGATATTGGACGCGAGTTCAAACATGCTTCGATACGTGCTAAAACCGTTGCAAATTCTTCGAACGTAAATTTGGCCTTGGTCCCCAGCCCTCTTAAATGGCTTTTGAAACTTTTAACGCCGGCTTCCCATAGACCTCCCATGTGAGGTGCCCCGGGTGGAATAAAATTCCATTTCAAACCCTGAACGCCATACTTAAGACTCGTTTCTTTAGGAATGGTGCCTACAAACTTCTTAAATTCCTTGCGTAAAATTGCATCGGCACCTGTAAAGTTCGTTCCATTGTCGGAGAACACTTCTTTAGGTAAACCTCGTCTAGAGGTGAATCTGGCAAAGGCCGCGAGGAACGCTTCAGATGACAAATCACTTGCCGCTTCAAGGTGAATTGCCTTGGTGGAAAAGCAGACAAACACACATGCATACCCTTTGGTCATACGACAATTCCGTGCATTGAAACTCTTGATTGTGAAGGGACCCGCGAAGTCTATTCCAGTAAATGTGAACGGTGGAGAAAAGGTAACTCTTTCGGGCGGTAGGGCAGCCATCATCTGCTTGCTTAAGTCTCTTTTGTTGGTCGCGCATATGGTGCAACGACGGATGCAAGACTTAACCAGAATTTGGAGTCTTGGTACCCAGAAACTTTGTCGTGTTAGTCGCACCATTAAAGAGTTGCCACCGTGCATAGAAATCTCATGAATGAATTGAATCAGGAGGCAAGCAAAACGGGATTCAAAGGGTAGTATTATAGGGTGACGTTCATTGTACGAAATGTCTGAGTTCGTTAGTCGCCCATTGACTCTAAGAAGCTTGTTTGAATCCAAAAATGGATTAAAGGACAAAATAGAGCTTTTCGTTGACACTGGCTTGCCAGCTGCAAGCAGAGAATATTCTGTCGAAAAGTGAGCTTCTTGAGCCAATCGGATTAGACGAATTTTCACAAACTCCATTTCTGGTTGCGAGATGTCACGAGACTTGTATTTGCTGGGCTGTTGCTTTGAGACAGACCCGAAGAAGCGAAAAACATAGCACAATACGCGCATAGCGCGGGATAACGTCGAAAAACGGTCAAGAAAGTCTTCTGGTTCGTGTTGAACTACCAATGAGTTGGTGTTTTGCTCAGAAACGTCGAGAGAAATGCCAGAAACTTTGTCATTTGGCTGGACCACTAAGGAGGAAACCTCTTTCTGTTCTAGATCTTCAGTACGTGGAGCGTCTGGTAATGCCACCGGCCATTGAGCGGCTGGTTCACAGAGCCATGCTGGGCCCTGCCACCACATACGATTCTGCTTCAGATCGGAGGGCATTACACCTCGAGTGGCCAAGTCCGCGGGATTTTCGGCAGATCTGACGTGCTTCCACACTGCGTTGCCGACATTGTCCTGGATTTCACTGGTACGGTTTGCAACAAAGGTTTTCCAAACGCACGGAGGTTTTTTGAGCCAAGCCAAAACTATGGATGAGTCTGTCCATAAAAAGATTTGATATGTCTGGACTGGAAAATTGGGTAAGTAAAATTTTATCATTTTGGAAAGCAAAAGTGCTCCACACAGCTCAAGACGCGGTAAAGAGACCGTCTTTAGAGGGGCGACTTTGGACTTCGCACACATCAAGTAGGAGGATGCTTCTCCATTAGGGTGACTTGCGCGTATATAAAGCGCTGCCGCATATGCTTTCTCGGAAGAGTCACAGAAGCCATGAAACTGAATCTCCACAGTGGGCGAGTATTCAACCCAACGTGGGATTTCTATAACCTGTATTTCAGGTAATGACTCTGCAAACTCTTTCCAAGTGGCAAATGATTCAGGGCTGATACGCTCGTCCCACTCAGTGTGCTCAGCCCAAATGCGTTGCATCAGTGTTTTGGTGATTATCACTACGGGGGCCAACCACCCCGCAGGATCGAAAAGACGAGCAATTTGAGAGAAGACCTCTCTTTTGGTCGGATTTGTCGACAGTGGAATGCGTTGCGTGGTGAAGTAAAAATTGTCTCCTTTGGCATTCCATCGTACCCCTAGTGTTTTTGTGGTGCTGTCAGCATCGAGCTTCAAGAAACTTTCGTTCAGCACATGTTCTGGTGGCAAATGGTTAAGTAAGCTAGACGAATTTGCGGTCCACTTACGTAGTGGAAACCCAGCTGAGTTAAGCAACGCTATAAGTTCGATTTGTGCCTGTTTAGCCGAACTGAGAGAGTGACCACCAGATAGAACATCGTCGACATAGAACTCCGATTGAATGATTCTAGACGCTAGGGGATACACGGTTCTGCCTTCCTTTGCCAGTTGCAAGAGGGTGCGGATGGCCAGATAAGGAGCACAATTGACACCAAAAGTGACGGTTTGAAGTTCAAAGTCTTCGATTTCGGACTCTGGCGAACTGCGAAAGAGGATTCGTTGAAATGGAGTATCTCTAGGGTCGACCAAGATTTGGCGGTACATTTTCTCAATGTCCGCATTGAAGACAAATTTATAAAATCTCCAGCGGAGAATGAGAGATGGTAAATCTTGCTGCAATATGGGCCCTGGATACAACAAATCGTTTAAACTTACCCCATTCGACGACGATTGAGACGCATTAAAAACAACCCTCACTTTGGTGGTCGTGCTTCCAGGCTTTATGACCGCATGATGTGGCAGATAGAACGAGTTTACTTGACCTCTGGAAATCTTTTCGACCGGAGGCGCTTTCCGCATATGGCCGAGGGCGAGGTATTCCGAAATAACGCTTGAATATTGAGACTTAAGCTCCGCCTTCATGGCTAAAGATCTTTCGACTCTAGAGAACTGCCTTAGTGCGATGTGTCTAGAGAACCCTAACTTGCCCTTTGACGATTGTGCCTTGAACGGCAAACGAACAACATATCTCCCATCCGAACGTCTCGAAGTTGTGTTTTTATAAAGTTCGTCACAGTAGCAGTCTTCTGTTGACCGAATGACTGTGGACGGCAGTTCCTCGAGCTCCCAAAATTTTCGTAGTTGAGTATCCAGATTGGAAGTACTCGAACTGTTCGATACTACGAATGTATTGAACGATTGGAACGACTCCGGAACTGGTCCAGACAGTACCCAGCCGAACATTGTGTTCTGAGCCACGAGGGAATCTGCGATGAGTTGGAGACCGTTCCTTATGATCGATGGGTATAAATCCGCACCGATCAGCAGATCGACCTGGGACGATTTATTAAACGTGGGATCAGCCAGTTTGAGGCCGCCACAAAGGTTAGGATCGATGATACTAAACGATGAACTTGGCAGATTGTTCGTCAATGATCGAAGCACAATTGCCTGGGCAGAAATGGTGATCTGGGCTTCATCTAAGCACGTGATTGCAAACGCACAGAGTTTTTTCGACGTTATGGCGAGATTACCACTGATTCCGGAAATGGTTGTATTCTTATCCGTTACGGGCAAGTTCAAACGCTTTTGTACTGCCTCTGAGATAAAGGATATTTCGGAACCAGGGTCGATAAGAGCGCGAACTATGTGTTTGGATTCTTTGCCAACAATGCAAACTAGTGCCGTTGCAAGCAATATTTTCTTGGGAGCGCCGACATGAAAGTTTTGAAACGACGCTTGAGGCACGAATGGAAGTGACGACGCCGATATTTGAGGAGCTGTTGTTGCACTAGGGAGATTAGTGGACTGTATTTTATTTCCGTTTTCGTTAGCGTTGAGGTGCAACAGTGAATGATGCCGTTTTTTGCAGTGGCTACAAGAATATTTGCTCGTACAAGCGACCTTTGTATGACTCGCGCTTAAACAGTTGTTGCACAGTTTGTGCTGCCGTACCGTTTGGATTCTCGTTGGGATCGACATTGCCGAAAACTTGCCACACTCATAAATGGAGTGCGCAGCCGCACAGATTTTGCATTTCCCCCCCCCCTGTTTTGGCAAGGTATGTGTTGACTCTATTATTGTTTCGAACATTCGTCTCCTTTTTGGGAAGTCTATTAAGCCCTGTGCCTTTTGTCGACGTGGTGTCCGAAATGGACTCCAGCACCTGAAAGCGAGACGTTAAGAACGCGTCTAATTGACGCCAGGTTGGAACTTCCGTCGGGTCTTCCAGGGATTGTTCCCATAGAGTCAGTGTAGTTTTGGGCAGTCTACTTGAACACGCAAAGACGAGAATCGGATCCCAGTCTCGCGTCATAACCTTATGAGCCTGCAACGTTGATACCGAATCATTTACAGTACTCTGAAGAGCTCGGATCAATTTGGCCGACTCTTCATGTACTGTTGGCAAGTTAAAGATATTTTTTACCTGATTGTTGACCAAGATTCGAGTATTTTCATACGTAGCCCGCAACGCTTCCCAAGCTAGTGAAAAGCTGGCATTGGTTAGCGGAAATTGGCTGACGATCCGATAAGCCTCGTCTTTGGTTTTGGCTCTAAGGTGGAAGAGTTTTTCTACTTCACCCAACTGGGGGTGTTTAATGTAGACTGCTTCAAACATATCTCGGAAAACCGGCCAGGAAATATAATCCCCCTTGAAGACCTCCGTCTCACATGGAGGTAATTTAAGGTGGCGAGGAGCGAATGTTGGTTCAGTTATCGATTTTTTGCCAATACTCTCAGGTTTCAGTCGTGCTTCGTGATCTAGGAAAAGGGCTGAGCATGCCACATAATTTTCGTTGCACAGTTTATACTTGGTTTCTATGGCTTCAAGGTCTACTGCCGCTTCTCTTGTCTTTGGGCCGCCTTTTATGTATAGGGCATAGGTTTCTTTGACTTCGAGCCACAGTTCTCTTAACTCTGACTTTCTGACTTCGAGAGCGGACAGTGTGTGCCCGTGATCCGGCACCTCTTTCGCCGCTTGGTGAAACTTGATCAATTGATCAGTCGCGAAAATGAAGTCTTCCATCAAAGCCATCACAGAATGTGCTTTTAAGATTATATAAATGACAAAGAAGCGACACGAAACCAAGAAAATTTAAAAAAAAACTCGTGGCTTTAAGCACTCAAACAAAAATTTTAAAGCACAAGAATCTTCAAAAGCTTGAAGGATTCTACTGGGGGCCAACCACCCCGGCTTAGATACACCGTTACGAACGGTGTGTGCGGCACGAACGAGAGAAAAAATTTCAAAAGTAAAAAAAAATCGAAATTTAAAGCGCAAGAATCTTCAAAAGGTTTGAAGGATTCTAAAAATTTCAAAAAAAGTTAAAATTTTAAAGCGCAAGAATCTTCAACAGGCTCGATAGATTCTACTGGGGGCCAACCACCCCGGCTTGGATGCACCGTAACGAACGGTGTATATGGCACGAACGAAAGGCAAAAATTTCCAAAGAAGCCAAAATTTAAAAACGCACGAATCTTCAAAAGGCTTGAAAGATTCTAAAAATTTCAAAAAAATTAAAATTTTAAAGCTCAAGAATCTTCAACAGGCTTGAAAGATTCTACTGGGGGCCAACCACCCCGGCTTGGATACACCGTTACGAACGGTGTGTGCGGCACGAACGAGAGAGAGGGGAAAAAAATCCAAAAGAGCCAAAAATTAAAAAACGCACGAATCTTCAAAAGGCTTGAAAGATTCTAAAATTTCAAAAAAAAATTAAAATTTTAAAGCTCAAGAATCTTCAACAGGCTTGAAAGATTCTACTGGGGGCCAACCACCCCGGCTTGGATACACCGTTACGAACGGTGAGTGCGGCACGAACGAGAGTAAAATTTCAAAAGTAAAAAATTTTAAAGTGCGCGAATCTTCAAAAGGCTTGAAAGATTCTAAAAATTTCAAAAAAAATTAAAATTTTAAAGCTCAAGAATCTTCAACAGGCTTGAAAGATTCTACTGGGGGCCAACCACCCCGGCTTGGATACACCGTTACGAACGGTGAGTGCGGCACGAACGAGAGTAAAATTTCAAAAGTAAAAAATTTTAAAGTGCGCGAATCTTCAAAAGGCTTGAAAGATTCTAAAAATTTCAAAAAAAATTAAAATTTTAAAGCTCAAGAATCTTCAACAGGCTTGAAAGATTCTACTGGGGGCCAACCACCCCGGCTTGGATACACCGTTACGAACGGTGTGTGCTGCACGAACGAGAGAGAGGGAAAAAAATCCCAAAGAGCCAAAAATTAAAAAAAAAACGCACGAATCTTCAAAAGGCTTGAAAGATTCTAAAAATTTCAAAAAAAATTTAAATTTTAAAGCTCAAGAATCTTCAACAGGCTTGAAAGATTCTACTGGGGGCCAACCACCCCGGCTTGGATACACCGTTACGAACGGTGTGTGCTGCACGAACGAGAGAGAGGGAAAAAAATCCCAAAGAGCCAAAAATTAAAAAAAACGCACGAATCTTCAAAAGGCTTGAAAGATTCTAAAAATTTCAAAAAATTAAAATTTTAAAGCTCAAGAATCTTCAACAGGCTTGAAAGATTCTACTGGGGGCCAACCACCCCGGCTTGGATACACCGTTACGAACGATGTGTGCGGCACGAACGAGAAAAAAGTAAGAATCTTCAAAAGGCTTGAAGGATTCTAAAAATTTCAGAAAAAGTTAAAATTTTAAAGCGCAAGAATCTTCAACAGGCTTGATAGATTCTACTGGGGGCCAACCACCCCGGCTTTGATACACCGTTACGACCGATGTGTGCTGCACGAACGAAAAAGAAAAAATTTCCGAAAGTTAAAAATTAAAAGTGCAAGAATTTTCAAAAGACTTGAATGATTCTAAAAATTCCAAAAAAAAATTAAAATTTTAAAGCTCAAGAATCTTCAACAGACTTGAAAGATTCTACTGGGGGCCAACCACCCCGGCTTAAATACACCGTTACGAACGATGTGTGCAGCACGAACGAGAGAAAGAAAATTTCCGAAAACCAAAAAACAAAAGGCTGGGGAACACAACCAAATCGCGTTTATCGAAGTTGCTTTAAAAATTTCAAAAATTAATGAAAACTACTGAGATGGAAAGTGAATACCCAGGAACCGCTTCAACCACAAAATACCGATATTTCGTATCACACCACGTAAAAATGAGGTTTTTTTTTTTTTTTCGGTCAGGGTGCAACACAAAGATTAAAAAATTTTTGTAATGTATTTAAAATTGCCAATTAAAAAAAGTTCACTTACCCTGTACATAAAAATGCAAAAAAGGAACAGCTTCGCTTCAGGTAGTTTTAGTCCAGGTCTCCTGTGTTGACTCCAATTTACGCCTGCATCCAAAATGGCCGAACAGCGTGGTTGGGTTTTGTGCCTTTTTGGGCAACGTGGGCAGCGTGGTCGGACTTGGTGAATTTTTGGCAGCGTGCGTAGCGTGGTTTCTTGTGCCTTTTTGGGCAGCGTGGGCAGCGTGGTCGGGTTTTGTGCCTTTTTTGGGCAGCGTGGGCAGCGTGGTCGGGTTTTTTGTGCCTTTTTTTTGGCAGCGTGGGTAGCGTGGTCGTATTTTTTGTGCCTTTTTTTTTTTTTTGGCAGCGTGGGTAGCGTGGTCGTATTTTTTGTGCCTTTTTTTTTGGCAGCGTGGGTAGCGTGTTCTGGCGTCGATGACGTCCAAAATCCGGCTCGAAGGACCAAATGATGATGTAAAATGTCTTACACCCGCTTACACCACAATTACACCACACTTACCTCCAGCACTCTTCGCCAGCAAGGAATACCACTTGTAGCTCTTCTTGTGGCGGCAACTCGCTTCCCTTTTCCAGTAAATCCACAAAAAAAAGGAACGTCTATTTTGTTTTGGTTTTCTTTTCGATTCTTTTATTGATTTAGTTAGCACGTAGGATTGTATATTCGTTTTTCTTTAATTTTACTTTTAATTACAAGAGGTTTTGATATATTTATGCCAGAAGGGTAAAAATTAAAATTTGGAAAAAAAGATGGCAGATGGCCCAAGTAAAAATTAAAAGAGAACTTTTCTCGATGGTGGTTGAAGTTATAATGCCGTGCCGTCGCTATGCGATGCAACACTTTTAGGAAAAATGTAGTAGAATTTTTACTTTAGATTGAATTATTGTAGAGGGCGAACTATTTTGGAGTTAGGCACTGTTCACACTGATGTCGTATGAACAGAACTACTTTACCCTATTCGGTGGATCTTTGTGCAGATTTGGGGAAAAGGGAAAACTATTAACGTTTCATTCTTATGATTCGGTTTTACAAAAGTGAAAGTTAAATTTAGGATGATTACACTTGCAGCACTACGCTGCACAGTGTGTTTCATAACGAAGTATGGCTTCCACACGTGCCATTTCAATTGTTCACACCTGTGATGTGTGTATGTATGTGTATAGTGTTGTGTGTGATATATCCTGCTTGTGTAGTGTGTGTAATGAGGTGTGTGAATGATGATGAGTGTAAAGATGATGTATGTGCATGCCGATAATGGGTTGATGATTGTATATGAATGTAAGTATATGTGAATGATGATATGTGAATGTCGATGAATGAGTATGATGATGTTTGTGAGTGACGAAGTATGGATGACATTCAATTTAATAAATGATGTGAGAGTCTCCAGAGGCTTCTGGCTCGACACACCAAACGCCGACATCAGTTCAGCTCATCCGCTGACTACGACATGCACCTATTTTGTCATTTGCTCAAAGCTATGCTTCGATCACATTGCTAAGAGCAAACAACGGAGAAATGATGGGACGAAGAAATGATAGGGAAGGGTTTGAGGAAAAGAGAGGGATATCGAAATGTAAATAACTAAATGTAAGAATGGTTTTTGTTACGGAAAAATTTACCGCAACAATTTGAGCACTGGGTTTGACCTCAACTCGCCATAATTTTCTGCTGAAGCAAATAACAAAAATTGCAAAGCAAATACCTGACTTTAAACTTACTATATCCTTAAAATGCATTCGTTTATAAAGTTTCAGAAAAAACAGTTGTTTTTTCGCATTATTGTTACATGATTTCGATTTTTAATTTTTCAATCCTTTTCTGGTACATCGAACCGACTTTCTAATAGCTAGAAAATACATTAATATTATGAGCAAAGATATCTACTTAGTCGTTGACGAAAATTAACAAAACATATTGTTTTCATCCCTCATTAAGTTTCCATTTCACAGATACTGTATTCAATTAGTATTTGTGTAAAAGAGAAAGAAACGTATTCTTCACTAGTTCTGAAATGAATCTTCCCTTCTGAATTCATATTTCTCCCTTGTTTGGAAAGCATCAGTGTCCTTCAATTGTTCTTAAAAATAGTATATTAAGACCTAGCACACCCGGCGAACTCCGTTTCCCCACCAGATGGCTTCTTACGGTAACTATAAACCTCACGGAGCCCGAGACCATTCCAACGAATGCAAAACCGTGGAAATCGGTTCGTGCGTTCTGGAGTTATAGTGTCAGGAAGGAAAACCCGACTTATTTTAATATAAGAAAAATCTTCCCGCTTATGGTCCAGGTGATTTTGCATATTTGTCCGTCTGGTGTATAATAGATGATGACAAACAAAAATGACCAAACGTAGCTTGAAATGACCAAAACTATGATTGATTCCGATGAAGAAAGAAGAAGAAAGAACACCAAGTTCTCAAACGGACGAAGCAGCATGAGAAGTGCTTGTTTAAGGAAATATAGAAATTTTTAAAAAGTATGAGCTTCCAAGTTTGCTCCAAAAGTTAAAATATCATGCCAGGGTGGAAAACTAAGAACCAAGCCCGTAAAGACCACCAAGCAAATATAGCTGTAGAACCGCAGTCATCTCTGAGGATCTTGAAAAGTTAATTATGCAGACTCAACTTAGACGATTATCAAGAATGCCATACTCTGGATCAGAAGAAGTTAGGGTTGGTTGCATTGCAAATTCGTATGTTAGCTTAAATCAAATAAAACTGGATTTCCAGACGGTCTCGACGACGAAATTTTCAAGGAAGCTAGTGATTAGCTTGCAAGGAAATTGCACCAGCTGCATGATTTAGTCGAGAGAAAGCATGTTAAATGAATGGAAAATCTTACATTTGCACCAATTATAGAGGAATACTCCTCCTTAACGTCAGATGTGATGTCTTGTCTTTGTGAAAGACAGGAAACCCCCCACCTCAACAAATTCGTACAGCACACGGGAGATTTTGGAAAAAACATGCGTATGACAGTATTGACAGAAACAAGCTGTGTAGCATCGTGTCTAGTTGCCAAAAAAAACCTTGGAAATCTTGGTAACTCCAGAGAGTTCAAAAACTCCGTTGGATAATTTACTACATCATCGGGATTTGTTATGGAATCAACGGATTCGTATGGTGGTGAAATTCGGTGCATTTACATCGTTATTGTTTGCAGCGAGAATTGCTCGTTGACTTAACCAAGCATAATTCTGATAGTTCTCACTAATGTTAGGGAAAACGTTTTCAATAAGAGCTAATTGAGAGTCTACAAATCGCAAAAGTCGTTGGTAAGAGTAATTAATCCAGTTGTCGCTTCAACTGGAACTTTTTCATTTCCAACAGCTAACAATTGTTTGGAAAATTGTGCAGCACTTTGATCATTTTGAAGTTGATAGCGATAGTGTTCTTACGTTATTCCACAAAGGTGATGCCTTCAGGCAAGCATTCAATCCACGGAGAATTTTTGGCAACGTCTGCCTGAAATCGCCTACCAACAATATCATCAAGCCGCCAAAGATGTTGTTATTTCGCCGAAGATCCTTCAGTGTGAAGTTAAGTTCTTCAAATGATTTCTTATGTGCCATTGTGCACTTATCCCAAACAATGAGCTTGCATTGCATCAACAATTTTCCCATTGCACTGGATCGGGAAATATTGTTGGAGTATCATCTAGAAGAGTAGCTGCAATTCCAGATGATGCTAACGCCAAAACTATGTCACATCTTGATCGAATAGTGGCTTAAATCAATGAAATGAAAAATGTTTTCCCTGTTCCTCTAGGTGCGTCCAGGAAGAATAGACCACCAGTATTATTGTCCACCGCTTGCATTAATGTTTTACGTATACTTGTTTTTACTGTTCATTTAGCAACGGCACATTATTTCGAACGAATTCCTGCAATGTAGCAAAATTGTATTGCAGCTCTCGATTTAATTCTTGATTTAGTGCGTCGTGCATCGATCGATTTGGCGCAATCATTCCTACTTCAATCAGTTGCTTGTTTGCAATAGTCAAGCATTGATCCTCAATCAGAATTAATCCTTTATTGTAGATTTCATTGGTTATTCAATAGTTCAACTTACCACCTTAAGGACAAATACCTGCTATTGTATTTAATTTGATTTGATGGTTTCCAATTGAATTGTTAGGAAACGAATAATCTGATCATGTTATTGTTGATAAGCAATTTAATGTTGAAGTTGAAAAATGTTTGGTGCCTTAGCTCAATAATTCAATTTTCCACTGTGCAATAATTGCTAATGTAAGTTTTTACAATTATTTAAAGTCAAATAATTCTGCCAGTTCAAAATTTATATACTGTTTTAAGAATGCTGATTATGATGCAATTAATGCACACCTTTCTGTTGTTCCCTGGGAGGATATATTGAACCATTTTAATTTAAATCTAGCGTACGAGACCTTAAAGTGCGTTATTAATAGTACTGTTGAAAGGTTTGTGCCTAAAAAAAGAATATCCTGTAATTCTAATCCCATATGGTATAATAAAACGCTTTCACGACTTAAGAATAAAAAAACAAAGCTTATAAGAAATATAAATGTGATAAAAATGATATTAATCTACGTAATTCGCACATATCCTTAGAACGTGAGTTTAATTCTTTAAGTTCAATACTATATAGAGAATATATATCTTCAACTGAAGATAAGATTAGAAGTGATAGTAGTTATTTTTGGAAATTTAATAACTCGAAGCGCAATAGTACTGGGTTTCCTCATTGTATGAATCACTCAGGAACGACAACTAGTGATTTATCTCATATTTGTGATCTTTTTGCACAGTACTTTGAATCGGTGTACACTAATGATTCGTTTTCGCATAATCTGCCTAATTTACCGGAAAGGTTTAGCTTGGGTTGCTTAAGCATTAATAAAGATGAAGTATTAAATGCCTTAAAAGATATTGATGTATCTAAATCAGGTGGTCCTGATGGTTTCTCATCATTTTTTTTTGAAATATGCTTCTGAGTCTTTAGCACTACCAATAACGATTTTATTTAATCTTTCATTGAAATATGGGTCGTTCTTAAGTGAATGGAAAGTATCGTTTATTACTCCAATATTTAAGGCGGGCTCTAGGCAAGTTATATCGAATTATAGGCCAATCAGTAAAATTTCAGTTATTACTAAAATATTTGAAAAAATTAAATGTGATAAAATTCTTTTCGTTGTTCGTGAACATATATCAGTTTTTCAGCATGGCTTCGTACCTGGTAGATCAACGGCTACTAATCTATCACTCTTTGTAAACCACGTAGTATCGAATTTGGAAAACAACCTACAAACTGACATGATTTTCACTGATTTTGCGAAAGCATTTGATAGGGTGAATCATTCTATTCTTCTTCATAAGCTTTCTTGCATTGGTTTTCATTCCATGTTACTCAAGTGGATAGAGTCTTATTTAACAGACCGGGTTCAAATTGTTAAAATTAACACGAATTAGTCTAAACGTATTTGTGTAACATCGGGTGTCCCTCAAGGAAGCCATTTAGGGCCTTTGCTTTTTCTTCTATTTATCAATGATATATCTGATGTGTTCATTCATTCAAAATGTCTTCTTTATGCAGATGATTTGAAGTTATATAAAAAAATTGAGTCAGTTCAAGATTGCTTACTTTTACAAGAGGATTTTTTAATTCTTTCAAAAATTAATTGTCTTCATCTGAATGTAGCTAAATGTCAAGTATTGACCTGTCTCAGGAAACGAGATAGAATTAATTACAACTATTGTTTATTGAGCGTATTTCTGGAAAGGGTCTCGCTAAAGAAAGATCTGGGCATTATCTTAGATGAAAAATTATCGTTCAGACCACACATTGATTAGATTATTAGCAAAAGTAACTCTATGCTAGGGTTCATTAAAAGAAATGCTCGTGAGTTTTCTGATTTCCTTACACTTAAAACACTTTACTTTTCGTTGGTACGATCAATTCTAGAGTATTGTTCAATTGTCTGGGATCCTTTTTATGCAACTACATCCGGCAGAATTGAAAGGGTACAAAGAAGATTCTCCAGGTATACGATTTCAAAACTTACTTACTGGAATAGTGAAATTCCCTGTTATAATGCTAGGTGTTTATTGCTAGGAATTCAAACTCTCGTTCTACGGAGAAAATATTTTTCTATTATGTTTGTTCGTGATATTATTAGTTTTCGCGTTAAATGTTCGTTTCTTCTAAATGAATTTGGTTTTCGTATTCCCCCAAGAAACACAAGGACATCGGCTTTAATTTTTGTACGCTTTCATAGAACAAATTATGGCTATAACGAACCAGTTTCAAGGTGTATCAAGGAAGCAAACTCAGTCTGCAGTTTAGTTGACTTTTTTGAAAATTGTTCAAGACAATCTTTTAAAAATAAGCTTTTAAACACTCTTGCGAATTTGAATTATTGATATATTGAGTCAATTTTTGTAAATATTTAAATATAATTTGTTACATATTTTCTAGTCTGTAAGAGTTACTCTGATTTACAAATAAACTAAACTAATTTTAATCTCAATTTCACAATTTTACATTGAAAGATCGTGTGTCACATGAAACTGAGTTAACTTATTTAATAACTGATCAGAGTTGAATGAAAAATGAAAATGAAAAATGATTTTCCCTTCCTGCTTTTCTCTTGAAATTTTTCCTGATTTTTTTTTTTTTGCTGTAAACCTCATGGAGCCCAAGACCTTTCCAACGAATACAAACCGTGTAAATCGGTTCGTGCGTTCTGGAGTTATAGTGTCAGGAAGAAAAACTCGACTTATTTTTATATAGTACTCGATAAAAGGCAATGGCACTGTTATGTAGACTCAACAGTCAACACAATAGTATTTCAAAATTTTCCGTTTTTGTTTAATTCTAAGGTGTATAATATTGTGCATATCATCTTTGGCTGCGGCAGCGCGGGTTTATCAACTCATAACTCAATCTACTCAAATTTTATTAAAGTAAATAAAATGTTATTGATACCTATCAGCAATGCAACCTACTGATTTGCTGCTATTTCAGATGACATTGCAACAAAATTCAAAGGTATTATAAGCAATTTACAACAAAACAAAGCAAAAACAATAAAGTAACTTACTTAAAGAGCCATTTAAATTAAGTTAAAGTTGACCTTAAATGCAACATAAGACTCTATACGCATTACGAATACAGCACAAAAACAAAAAACAAATCAATGGTCATTACAATAAAACGTATAGGAGAAGCAATTATATTTTTTGTCATAACAGCAGGACTTTCTTTCCTATACAAAAAGATTTCAAGGGATCCCATAATTCACCATTATTATATCATACTCATGCTCCAATTTACCGTTGGAGCAAATCCTATTGATATATTGTTTTGTTTTATTGCGGCTGGGTCCAACTTCCTTATCTTTTCTTATGTGTCAACGATCGGCGAGCTCCTTTGAAATGAAAATGGTACTAAAATGACTTTCTCCGTTATTTACATAATGGTGTTTTCGGGACTTAACGAGGTCCCTGGGTTCAATAATTTGCCAAGCGAACCAATTGGAAATAAATTTTCTGATTGAAAATTGTTCTTTTCCTTTTCTTTTGACTTTGGGGAAATCCTTTTGTGCATTTAAAGATGGTGTTTTACTTTCCCCAACATAAGAGAACGAGACCATTTGAGTTTTTTTGTTACGTATACGCCAGAGTGAATCGCTTTTGCTGGCGCTTAACGTACAACTTTATATGAAAGTTTTGATTGCAAAGGTATAATTTTGTTCAAAAAGAAAAGTTCATCGACTCAGACAGGGGATTTACGGATTTTATTACTCTAGAGAGCACAGTTCCTAACTTCCATGCACACATCAACATAAATCACGACAGTTTTCAAGGTTTGTTAGAAGAACAAAACATTCTGAAACATTAAGCGATGGCTAATGCACAAGTTCGTATTCCATTACTTAATTATTATTCATCGCTGATTCCATTCGGAAGACCACCAATGGGATGTTAAATCGTCCCGCAAATCCACTTAAAATGAATGCACTACTAACTATTATCTTCTATCACCCACTCTCTTAGTGAAAGGACTTATTCCCTGACCGGAAAATGAATTTACACGAACAAAATTGGCTTAAATCATTGCGCATTCAACCGGAAAACCACAATTCGATTACGATTGCAAATGAAATTAAAACGATTGCTTTTGCTCCTCCATTTGAAAACAATTCGTGAAACTTTCCCCTGGTATCGTTATACAGTTCATTAGTTTCACTAAATCTCAGTATAGCCTAAGTCGTTATTCACTCCTTGTAACACACACCCATCACTTCATTGTTCTTAAAACCGTTTGATTTATAAGCACAACAAATAAAACCCCCAGTGGGCAAATAGCATTGGTGTAATGAAAAGGACACACAGAGCATCCTTAATAGGCTCTGTTTCTTTACTTTTTGTCTTCTGTGTGTTCGCAAGCCAAGGAACAAAGGGAAAAGGAAAAGCAGAGCCATAGGCATTTAGTAGTATGGAGTGTGTGTGGGAATGGGAAAATGTTGAGCTATCAATCAATTACATCGCTTCGCAATGGTTTCTCGTTACGCTTCCAGGTAGCGTAAGTAACCTCCGTTGGATGTTTCCTTTGGAAGAAAATGAGGACGACATTCTTCTGGGGACCCAAATCATTCCACGAATGACTTGACGTATTGAAGATATTTTTTTTTTCGCTAAATGGATTTGTTTGTTTGTAAATCGAAAAGTGAAACCTTGAAACTCATTCGAAGATAAGGAAGCGTAGATGACATTTTCTTTTGAACATCGCCTATCGCTAGATCATGGTGTTTTATTTATGACGGTGTCGTTGTATCGCTTAAAAAGTTTAAAGAGACTGATTTAAGTGATTGCCTTTTCATAAATTTAAGTTAAGGAAAGTGGAAATTCAATAAATCTCCTCGAAAACTTTGATTTGAGTTGAGGGATGAGGTGATGAGGTGTTTCTCAATGAGCAGGCGAACAATAGATGTTTGTGTTTATTGTCAATTTGAATCAGATGGTTGATCGGAAAGAAGTGAATTTTTGTCTGAATCTGATTCCAATCACTACTCACAATCGCACCCCTGCGAAAATAAATAAAACCAATAGTAATAGCTACAAATCCTATTTATTATACATATGAATATAAATGAAGTTTTGCACCTTACCTCGGGTAAGGGTTATTGAATAAACTGAATTTGTTGGAATATTGCAGCTGTAATTAGTCGTTGGTTATGAAATAAATTTGAAAAAGCTCAAATAGTTTAAAACAAATAAACCAGAAATTGTTTTTTACTATTGGAATAGTATTAGTTTTGTATTGTGAGAATGGGTGTGCATTTATTGTATGCTAAATATTTAAAAGCAGCGGAGACTTGGTTCCACCCTTCTCTTAATATCAATTTTTTCTCCCTAAGAGGATTCAAAAAACCTTATCGAGCTGACCAAATTCGAAAAACAGGAGGTGGAGGGTTGCAATATATGTCGAAAATAATATTCAATCATCTCATGCCAAGTGTTCAGATGGTACCGAAGCTTGTGATTATTATTTCATAGACTTGTTCAATGGTGAAAAACTGACTACTTACTTTAATTTTTCAGATGCAACCAAAAATCTTATTTATTCATATCTGATAAATCGTAGGCAAGCTGTGTCGATCAATGGCAATTTATCCTAGTTCCTCAATGTTGGTGTCAGCGTCCCTCAAGGATCTATCCTTGGGCCTTTACTGTTTTTTATGTTCATTAATGATTTGCCATCAGTAGTGTCTTATTGTCAATATATCTACGCTGTCCAGTTATACATTAGTTTTCCTTTCGAAATGATCAAAGACGCAATAAGTAAAATGAATGCTGATTTATGTTCAATTTTCGATTGGTCCACACGTAATGAGCTCAAACTGAATCCGGTAAAAACGAAAGCAGTTTCAATTTCAGGAAATAAACCTCCTCTTTACTTAAATGCTAGCCAAATGGAGTATGTGACCCAGGCAAAAAATATATTTAATATTCAATAATACCTTGACTTGGGATGCGCACATCAATTCTGTAATCTCTAAAATCTATGGTTATCTACAGCGTAGGCATTCCTACGCACTGATGTCAAATTGAAATTGGTTAAAGCACTAGTCCAACCCATTATATCATATGGTTGCGAACTGTTAGCTGACCTCGATTCCCAATCACTGCAAAAGTTCAAAGTTGCATTCAATTCTATTGCTCGTTTTGTTTTTAATCTCCGAAGGTACGATCGTAGTGTCTCTTCTAGGGCTTATCAGCTCTTAGGCTGTAGTCTGGAGGCTTTCTTGAAATATCGCTGCTAATCTTTTCTTTTCAAGCTCATCATTAACAAGACTCCCAGCTATCTTTACGACAAACTTGACTTTTGCTTCTCCAATCGTTATACGTTGTTACGCTTTATTACGTTTGCCTCTTTAACGTCCCGCAGACAATTTTTCGTTTGTGCTGTCAGGCTGTGGAATAATCTTCCCAATCAACTAAGGTCTGAAATCGAACACAGAATGTTTTATAAGCTCTGCTTTGAACATTTCAGTAATTTGAGCTAAACTTCGTAATATGTTTTTAATTATAAGTACATGCTTTTTTTTGTATTCAAATATTCACATATTGGTGCCGACTTTGCTTTTCTCTTACTCATTTCCCCCTTTTTTTAATGTTTGCTTAAAAGACTTATAATTATAATTAACTTTTCAACACTTTTTAATTCAATTCTTTTTTATTCACATTTTTGCACATCCTTAATTTAAATACTTTATATATCCTGTACTAGTTATAAGTTATCTAAATGTCATATACACAATAAAATATCAAATAAATAAGAGATTAATTATAAAAAGCTTTAATTTCCGTCAGTTACCGTGGAGCAATCAGTACTCTGTCGACACATTAAAACTTTACTTTTTACACAAAAAAGTTTAAGTAACACTGCTCTCTAATAACGACAACATCAACGAGCGACATCATAAAGGTCTTGTCAACTTAATCTAACATGAAATTCGTTTTAGATACAAGTACTCTCGCAGGAATTTTGCCATACTTCCAAAAGGCATCTTGTAATAAGTGCTATTTGAGAGTTTTTTCTCTTTTCATCCCAACCATCCACGCCAACCGATAACCCAATGTAGAGTAAAAAAGTTCCAAACTTTAATTGAGTTTTGACTCAGTTTGATGACGATTGCATACAAAGTTTGCATTTTAAGCATGATACACCTCCATCTCTTCACGAACCTGTAGCATGAACCACATGAATGCACCATCATGACCCAATTGCATGCACACATGTGTCTGCACATACATACAGCAACGTAATAATAACCAACGCCGCACTTGTACTACCCAGGATATCGAAAAAATAACCCAGCATACATGAGGACATTTGCTGGAGTGGCAAAACGTAATAGAGGTACACTCAACCATTGCTTGCAGAAGTTTATCTATTTCTGTGTAATTTGCATAACGTTCGTCCATTTCCGTTTCCTTCACTGTTGCTGATAGTATTCAACACGAGCAATGGATGCCCTTAAGCTGACTAAGCATTCTTCTTGCGTGTGGCATTAAGGATACCGCGGTATTGTAGAGCTTAAGAAGTTGTATTTTATAAGACACACTTTTAAGCAAGAGATGCTTTCCGGTTGTAGGAAGTGCCCACCCTGAGACAAACCTAAGGATGCTCCCGACCGACGACATCTTCCTCGCTCTCTTTCTTTCGATGGTGCGACGTGTTTCATTGTGTCAAGGAACGTTCGTTAGCTACCGCATTTTCATCGTGTGTCGTGTGTTGGTAAAGGAGGTTATCAGGGCGAAAACAAGCGTAATGAAATTGAAAAGTTCCACGAAAGTGCACTCTAATAAAAGCGGGTGATAGGGAGAGTTAATTCAAGGAAGGGTGGTGACTTCTCGGAATTACAATAGCTCATATAAAGTGACGATTATCTTAACAATTTTGTGGTTTAAATGGGGGCAAAACAATTACAGAAAGTGCGCTGTTGCTTAAGCGAGCATGAATTTGTAAAGTTTCTGTGGTCATGTTGAAAGTGCATTAAAGCTCGGCATGTGGGTTGTTCTAAATTTAAAACGTTGGCGACGAAGTGTTGCTTTTTTTTATATTGTGTGTAACGCATAGAAAGGGGTCAGTTTATAAATGCACTTCAGACTATTTATGTGGCTGGTGAATGTGTTATTTTCATCTCAAATAGAGTGGAAATTGTGTCAAAGTCAGTCGTTTGGAAATATTGAACTTATTTCATAGATTGTGTTAAACAGTTTGATAGAATTAACTTAACTATTAATGCCCTTGTTTGTTTCTCTTTTGCCTTTCACTCTTCTTCTTAGTTGTAAAACCGAACATAGTGTACATCTTTGAATGACGCACGACACCTTACTGATGAGCCTATTGTTATAACTGGATGAAACGCTAATTTCTGGAGTTGAGGCTGGTTAAGGGGTTATATTCAGTTAGAATTTTCAAAAAATCGAGTTTTGTTATTTTAATTTCTTAATACACACAGAAATTTTCATATCATTCCGGTGAATATTTTGGAAGTTACACGCAAATTTGAAAAGGCGTTTCAGAGTGCTTAAAGGAACAAGACCGGACAGCACTTACCTGCTTTTCAAAGGTCGAAGCTGATTAGTCCGAAAATTTTGACACGAGCTTATAAATATGTTTTTTAGTAACTAATCGAAGAATTTTTCTCACCGGAAAATGTTTTTTTTATAAACAATTTAAGGCCGAAATATTGATCAAAAGATGGTTTTTTTTTTGAGAAACTGCAATTTTTTATTCCTCCCAAAGTAAATCTTAAAAAATTTAAATTTTCTCAGAAAAAATAATGGAAAAATCGGGCTTTTCGGCCTTTTAACTGTATATAATCTTAATCTCTTAATCTCTTTTCCATATCTTTTTACTAAGGGCTAAGGGCTAAGCTAAGGGAGAAAGCCAGGTTGCATTCCTCCCCTGAAACAATTAAGCTGCAACACCCGACTCGCTAGGAATGCTCATCAGTTTTACCTTGAGCCCAGCTTCGGACGTACAGTCAAGTATAGAGATTCGTATTTCAGTCGCACCACCCGAATGTGGAATGCTTTACCTGGCTCTGTATTTCTCCTGCATTACGATTCACAAAGATTCACGTACACCGGTGTCTCCTACTAAATCCTCTCCTACTTTCCTAAATGCTCGCACTGTGTTCTATAACATTATTAGGGTAGTCATAACCGCCCTTGATGTGTGCGTTAATTATAAAAAAAAGCGCTTCTCATGGCAATAATTTCACCATCGCAGGACTTGCAGGACTCCTCGTAAAAGGTGATGCCACAAACATCCCACACAATAGCCAGACATGCTTATAATTAGACCACGGGTACCAAAATATTACTATGTGTATATGAAGTAAGAAAAAATAAATAAATAAAAAGTGTTAAAAAATTACTTAATATATTTTTTTTATATAGTATTTTTGATAATTCAATTAAAATTATACAAAAACAAATAAAATTCAAATATTTCTTGTAATAACACAGAAAGTATTTTGCAAAACCTTGGAGATTTGTAATGTGTACCAAATTTTCACATTACGGCAAAAACCCGAGAATACAATATCGATATACACCATCTTTTTGTCGATTTCAAGGCCGAGTATGACAGTATTTACAGAGACGAGCAATTCAGTACCATCCCTGCAAAACTCGTACAACTGTGTAGGATAGGTTTGAAGAATGCACGCTGCTTCGTAAAGGTCGGTAAAGAACTCACCAAGGCCTTTGATGTCGAAAAAGGCTTTTAACTACAAGACAAACTGTCATGCAATTTCTTTAACATCATGCTTGAAAAGATTATAAAAAAATGAAACGTCAACACCAGAAAAATATAATCTTTCAAAAGCCTGTACAGTTACGCTTACGCAGACGATACTGACACAATGGGAAGAAGAAAGCGTGATATATATGATTCTTTTGTGAGCAAAAATGGGTTTGATGGTACAGGACTTCGTCTGACATCAGTGCGGAGATGAAACAGAGAATAACTCTTCCCAGCCGTTGTTTCTTTGATTTGAAAAGGCAAGTGAGATGTAAAACGCTCTCTAGAAAAACCAAGGCTACCCTTTATAAGACATCATCCCAGTCCTGCTTTACGGAAATCGAAAGCGCATGAGTAAGCCCTTGGTCGTTTTGAAGGAAAAATACTCCAAATGATCTTTGGTCCCGTATTCGAAAACATTGTGTAGAAAAGAAGTTATAACAACGACCGATATGAGCTGCACCGCACCATGGGCATATTTAGAATACATACTACGATCGCTGGGCCATATAGAGTGGATGGACATCAACGCTCCGCTTCTAAATCATTTACCTACCACCAATGATATGATGCAATTTGCGCAGCCAGCTTTTAGTGATGAGATCTTAGAAAGAATAATACAGAAGGAGGACATTTATGCAGCTCTTAATGGACTCAAGGATGGCAAGGCGGCTGGACCAGATAGAAGACTTTCAGAATTCTATAAATATGGAACAGAGAATATGGTAAACAAATTAACGGTAATCTTCAATAACATCATGGATACAGGCCTTATACCGCAGAAGTTCAAGGAAGCACTTATTTTTCCCATCCACAAAAAAGGTGATACAATGTACCCGGCAAACTATAAAGGAATTTCTTTCTTAAATACATCCTAAAAAATATTTACATCAATTTTGCAAAGTAGACTTAGAATGTGGATAGACTAACACAAGTTATTGAAAGAGTTTCAGGCTGGCTTCCGACAAGGATATTCCACCATTGATAACATCTTTGTACTACGAATTATCGCTGACTTCTATTTGGATAGAAACAAAAAGCTATATGTTTTCTTTGTCGATTTTAAGGTAGCTTTCGATACGATCGACCGCAATGCATTGATGTACAAGATGTTTGGATAAGGAATGACATACAAGTTCAGACGAGTACTACAGAATTTCTATGATATTTAGACTTAGAGGAGAACTGCTCAACCTAAATTTCATTCCCCATAGAGAAGAGTTACCTTTGATGTGCGAATTATGCAATATGGGTGAAAGAGAAAACATTTTTCATTTCATGGGTAGATGTCCAGTGCTACGAGAAACAAGAAGACCATGTCTTTGGAACCGAAGTTTTATCCGAAGAGCTGATTACTCATCATCTTAATGAAGTAGATGCTCCCCTGTTGTATAAATATTGTATAATTGCATTAGAGTATAGAAACAGAATTATTAATGAAAATTTTTAAAGATTGTAAAAGACATATATGTACATTTGTTTATAGAATAAATAGTTGTCAATCAGGCAGACAGCCATGCTATTTATTTGTAATATTTATGTAAGAACATTAAACATTGAAAATTAATCTAATCTAAGAAATCTAAATCAACGCTCCGACTCGACGGGTTTTCGAAAATACATTACAAGTAAATCATGGATAGGGAAGACCTTGTCTTAGGTGGTGCAATTAAGTGGAAGAAGATAGTGGAGATGGGTCTATGAAATAACTCCCACGAAATAAGTCCCACCAAAAATTGCTTAAAAAAATGAAATAACTCCCACGAAATAAGTCCCACTTTTGAAAACGAAATAAGTCCCACCAAAATGAAATGATTTAAAAATTTACTTGAAATGAAATGACTCCCACTCAAAATGAAATAACTCCCCCTTGAATAATATATTTCTCAAATGAATTAAGTCCCACTTTCATAAACGAAATAAGTCCCACTTTTTCATTGTTTAATGCGATTTCAAATAAGAAGTATTTGGCTCTTCTCTTGTTGGGGAATTATGTAGGCATAGACTCGAATTGCAATGCCCGAATTGTGATGCCGACCTAAGGTCAGTGAGCAAGAAGATTTGCAAGCATTTGTAGCTAGATTTTGTTTCAATGTGAGCTTTGAAAAAAAAAGACTACACCTTTTCATAATTTGCAAACTGAGTCTTCTTTTTTGCTACCGTGATTCACAGAATTTTTTGTTTGTTTTATATTATTATTAAGCATCCCATATAAGCAAAAAAAAGTGCAATCATATAAGAAATTCAAATAAAATTTACCATTCAAATAACTCAACTAGGATTCTATTAAGTTAGTAATCCTTAAGTTTTGGCTTCAATCCTTAGCGTTTTTACTTTTTCTATGAGGAATGTAGATAAGGAAAACAGAAGCAGCATTTTTTTTTGTTCGTTTTATTGCATGTTCAGGGAGAAATTTGTATAGTTTTCGTGTACCCAATGAGAGTATTTTGCGCATACAGTTACTTCTTTGAAGTTTCTGCAGCTTTAGGACTTACGTTGTTTCTTTTCTTTTTGAGTACCACACCACAGCTGCATACATTATTGGTGGTCTGATTAGCGTATAAATGTCGTACATACTTTCTGCTTTCAGGCATTAGTTTTCCCAGCACATGCTGCGGTAATTTCAGAGAGACTTGGTCGTTTCATTTAAAATGCTTTCATAGTGGTCTTCTCGACTGTATACTGTCTGTGTCTAACATGATCTCAACTTATTTTAATTCTTTAGGGAATAGTACCCGTATGGTTCCTATGGCGTTATAGTTAGCGTATATGCCTGTTATGTTATAGTCATTCTCAGAAACATTAAGGAAAAAAAAAGTTTTTACGTGTATTGCCTTTCGAGAGGAATTGACATGTCCTCCGAAAGTAAAAACACTGATAGAATAAATCTTTTTAATTTAGGGATTCAGTAAAGCACAAAATTGTAGTTCATCAAATGCGTTATGTTTCGAAGTTCCTCGAGTTTCGTTCTGCCATATTATTTTAGTAAATTGCACAAGTGATGGATAGTTATATAAGAAACTGTTGCCAGTAACTCGTTATTTATGAATAAGCTAAGATTCAGCTAACGATCATATCAGTAATTCGGAAACCTCTTATTTCTACAAGTTATTTCATGAAAAACTTTACGTATAACTGTTACTGAGTAACTGCTAAGAATAACTGTTATTCAGAAACAACTGGAACGGTTACCCAAAAAATAACTGTGGGGGCTATCACGATTCACCATAGAAAGAAGAGTGTACTATGCAATAAAATTTTAATTCTTTTTGTCAACGGAACAGTAGCTTAAGGTCTTAAGGTTACCGGAGATGGCCTCAGCTGTGCAAAAGTCTTGTAATGTGTGCAGAGCTGAATGGGTTAATTATTCAAATGACCGTTATATTACAGTAGCTAAATCATCTGCGAAGCCACTGATTGCATGCCTCAGGTGGTAAGGAATGTTGGCGGACTGACTATTCGATCAGATAAGTGGTGTGAAAACGCGATCTTGTATGCAGCCTTTGGTTGTTGTAATTGAGATTTTCTGAGATTGGTGTGGATAACTCTGCAAACGTAATTACAAACTACATGTGGTAAGTTGTAGTGTCTGAGGGCAGCGATAGTTACTGGAACAAGTTCCACCCGATGTATTGCAACATTATTCTTTTCGTATCATATTTTTTGACGATGTTGACTATACGCAATGTTCGTTACCCTAGTTCTGTCAATAAAAAATCCCTTTAAAATTTGTCATTATCCATCTGCTGTGATGTTAGATTTTGGTATCAAAGTGGAAATGTCTGTTTAAACGTTTATTAAATGAGCTCAATGTCAGTCCTACCAACGACTGATGTGGTATTCTCATACAAGGAAGTAAGAAGAGGAAGTGGGTTTGTCTAAAATTGCTCATCTACAATTGGAATGTGACTCTTTGAAGGATTTAAATCTTTGAAATTGTTCGCATTCAAAATCGTATCAAATGGATTCTATTCACTGAACAAACCGTGTTTCTTTTATCAAAAACGTTTTGGGCTCTCATTTCTGTTTTAAGCCATGCTTCCTTATGCGAGTTGAAATTCCTCAAAAAGAATTATCGTCATCATTAGTTCCTGATTCTTTCATCATACAACAACAATACTAAACCCAAATGTTCATCTCTGCACAAACGGATAAAAGCCCTTAATTTATTCCCATTCACAACCTCCAGGGATTTAATCTAAAAACATTTCTCTTTTGAGGGAGAATACCCAAATGCTGATTTCTTTATCTAGTGATTAGTGTCGTATGGTATTTCAGACCATTATCCTGATATTTACCTGACCTTCTGCATACCCTTCATTGAGCTTTCACCGACCCAAACATCCCGTTTCCATATCCTGTCAATGAAAATGTTGAAAATTGACTTTGTCTCTTCCAAAGCGACATGTTTCCCCCCTTCTTATGAGGAATTCAAATAAGGTTTCCTCTATTTTTGCTTTTATCCTTAGAGACCCGAGAACTTGGGGCCAAAAAAAAAAAAAAAAATAAGAGAAAAAACAACAGCACACTGCGGCCTTTGTCAGATAAATTTGAAATAAAAGAATTTCCGCATTTACACCAGAGGGGTAGGTAGATGACATAAACATGTTTTCAAAATAAGGAAAGCGCCTCATCTCCATACAGCTTCCTTTGACATACCTGCTCTTAGTTTATGTTATTTTCTTTTTTGGCCTCAGGAGAAGCTTGCCATTTCCTCTGCGTTCGTAATAATATTCCGTCCTCGAGGCTTTGCCTTCCTCCTTTGAAATGATGTTCACATTTTTTTTTTTTTTTTTTCAGAAATTTCTCATAGAAGAAAATGAGGAAGAGCCCAAGATACGATGGGACTTCAGAGAAGGTTACATAGAATGTAATAACATTATGGCATTTGCAGCAACGATTAGACACTTTGATGTATTTATTTGATTTTGCTTACTTTTTTTTTATTCCCCCCTGACACCTTATCCTGGTGCTACCTTTGCCAATACCACGCGCACATCGCAGTGCGGATATGAGTTACTGGATACTGGGGCATAAATTGAATTCATGCTCATTTGGAACAGCAGGATGGAATCGTCCCAGCATGGACCGATGCGATGGATGAACGAACAAAAATTTATTACACCAACTGTTGTGCTGATAATGAATGAAATATTTATGGACACGAGAAGGACGAAATATCGGATCGGTTGAAATTTATTGTACCTGTCTGACTGTGTTTGGTGTTTGATAGCCACACGAAAATTGAACGTCAACAGGATCGTCGTAAGGGGGACAAACAATTTTTTCACCTGACAACTTGAGTTGGGAAAAGAATCCTGTACAATTTAGATAAAAATATTTGGACAAGTCTTGGCGTAATGTACTCTAGACAGTTCTGGGTCAAACGTATATGAAAATGAATCATTTTACTTAAACACTTTGTTGTTGTTCAACTACTGAAGTCGTTCTTCGCTTTATTTATCACAAAAGTGAAAGATAAGGTGCAGGAGATGGTTGAAGTTAATAAAATAAGTCATGTGGTAATGTGGATGTAGTAATAAAAGTCGAAAGTAGTGTTCATTTAAAAGCATTTTAAAAAGATTTTCCTGGGTTGACCTTTAAAACCAAAGATGTAGAGTGCTTTTGCTTTGTGGCCTGAACACACGATTGATAAACTGCATAAGGATGAGACCAAACTTGACAGATATGCTCAAGATGCCAGCGAGCGTAGAGCTATTTAAGCAAAAAACACACTGAATAAACATTGAGATCATGAAACAGTTGTTCTGGAAGACCAGACACAACATCTTTTTGTAGAAGTTGGCAGCATTGAAAAAAGTTAGGGAGCATCGAATAAAAACAAAGGTCCAAGAGTTCTCTTTTGTGGCTCAAATGACATGGCATTAATCTAAGTGCTGAAAGCCACTAGAGTAAGAAAAGAAAACAGAATCAAACACAATTTTCTAAAAACCGCCAATGACAGGTGGTCATCTTTAGAAACATGCCGAGTCTCCAGAAACCTTTGGCCAGATATTTCCAAGAAAAGAACAGAATTTCTACTCCAGCTAAGCAGACCTCGGCTCTCTCCGTTGATTGGCATTCTCACGGTCCACAACTCGTTGGGTACCCACATGATGAGAATGGGCATTAGCACATCCGACTTATGTAGAGGATGCCAAGATGAGGAGGCAGAGGAAGGATCATTCCACTTCCTCTGTGAGTGTCCTAGCTTGGCCCACACTCGGAAAAAAACCGTCGCAGAATACTTCTTCGACGAACTGGGTGACATCTCTATAAATCTCCCATTGAGCAACGTCCTGAAACTTAATCAGGGCTCCAAATGGTTCAGTGGGGGTTCCCTACCCCAACTACCAAGTACCAACCCAGCCCTCTACCTCTCCAATCCTCCCATCTCCTCATCCTCTGATTTTCTCGGGGAGCACAATGGATCATTGAAATCCGAGTGAGGTGCTGCCACTTGCGGCTGCAAGTGCAACCTAACCTAATCTAAGCGCTGTTTGATATTTCGTTTTTGGGCGAAGTTATTTGGATCTCTCCTTTGAAGATTCTTCCTATCAGCTTAATGGACATTTTTCTGTCACGGAAGATGGCGGAGTTTTCCTGTAACTTCACCGACCATGCGCTTGCTCGATGTGATGTCGTCATAACAAGTTGATGTGCTATTGGTCGTAGATCCCAGATATTTAAACTTTTTACACACGGGCAACACATTTTCATTCAAATGAAGGAACTTCTGAATCCAAAAATGAGCAAAATAAGTATTTTTTTCACTATTTTTCTTTCATACTCCTGAAACTTTTACCCAATCGTTAAATACATCCTGCAGGGATATTGAAATCTCGCTTTTGAAGGCTCCACCGCCAGCGAAGAATAGTGGATGCACTTTGGTGGTTCATACTCTATCGTCCAGCAGGTACCCAAAGACTGTAATGAAGAGCAAAGGACTCAAGATGCCTCCTTGTGGTACACCTTATGTCACTTGGAAAGATTCAGTGACTTGAACTGGGCATCTTATCTTCGTCACAGCTTCTTCAGACATATCATTCATAATTTGTTTGGAACTCCCCGCTGTCTAGAGACCATTCATAATAGACTTGAAATGATCGAGTCTACTGAGCACTTCTACTTCTCAGGGCGGTTATTTTGAAGATTTTTACCCTTCTTTCAAGTAGTCTTATCGTTTTACTTTTTATTTGCTGGGAGTGCAACAGCAGCTACGGAAGACATTTCCTTCCTCCAAAAAAAAATCCGTCTGCAGAGGACGGTGTTGCTGGCTATGACAGCTTCACCCAGAGTCGTTTTACAATCTTTCGCCTGAAACTTCACAAACTTGGCTACCAAATGGTAAGCAATTTGTGTTTCATTTCATTTGTATTGGCCGTAAGAGACAAGGTGTCCGATTTGTTTGTGAACAAGGTATTTAATACTATAGGACCATTTGAGTTGCATATACTTAGGGCATCTTCACACGGTGGGTTTCTGGTGCCATATCCCATACATCCATGGCTGTCCTCAAAATCTTTGTTTGTCTTCCCAATATTTTCGTAAAGAATTTGCGCCAGCTTACAAACACTCCCACTTTAGGGATATCCTCAAACAGGTTTTGAAAATATTTTCTGATTGCTTATTTTTCCACATTTCACACCAATTTGATCCTCATCATCTCTTCCAGTTCATTTCATCCAAATCAGTCATACTTTCAACTTTCTAGCTCGTGTAAGCATAACCAAGCATTTCGGTCAAGGATGTAGACATAGCAGTGGCAGTGCATAGTGGGGTTGGGGTGGTATAATTACATTTTGCAGGTACATATTTCCATACATGATCCGTATTTTGAGTTTGATATTCTAATGCTTCACTACACCGGTGATCGTGTAGGCCCTGTGATGTCCATAAACACTTGTGGGAAAGTTTTCCGGGCAATATTAAAGAAGAATGGAAAGCAGTTGACACCATATTAAAGAAAACATGGAAGTCTTACGTAATAGAAACAGTTGTAGAAAATGATGTTCCTCTAACAGATATTAACTTTATTTTGAACAAGTTTAATGAATATTTTACAGAAGTATCTATTACATTAAGGCCATGCAGCAATTCAGGTGGCAACTGTAATTTTTGTATTCGACATTGTCTGGATGCTGACTATATACAACCAAATAGCTTTGCTTTCAATCCCATCTCTTCTTTTGAGACCTACAAAACTATACTATCCTTGAAAAACAAAAACTCTTGCACTTCAGATAAAATATCGAGTAACTTACTTAAAAAAAATTGCGTTTTATGTTTCAGATGTTTTAAGTTACATATTAATTTTAAGTGTTGAACAGGGTTGTTTTCCAGAACAGATAAAATGTGCGGAGCTAACTCCCCTCTTTAAAAAAGGCGACAGAAAAAATATGCGAAACTACCGACCGATCTCTATTCTTCCTACTTTTTCAAAAATATATGAAAAACTTATGGTCAAGAGAATTACTTCTTACCTAAATAAAAACGAATTTTTTAGCGCAAATCAATTTAGTTTCCGTTCAGGTAAATAAAAAAAAAAAAAAATAAACAGGCTATGTAGTCAACTTTATAGCAGTTTAAATAACAATAAATCTACAATGGCTCTTTTCATCGATATGACGAAAGCATTCGATATGGTTGACCATGATTTACTATTAGGTAAGTTCTATAGCGTGGGATTCAGAGGAGTAATTTTTGAAAGGTTGAAATCATACATCAAAGGAAGAGTTCAAAAAGTTGCTGTTAATGGTACACACAGTGAAGCTCGATTTTTAAAAAGTGGAGTGCCACAGGGATCTGTACTCGGCCCTTTGTTTTTTATTGTCTACATTAACTCATTTTAAGCTCCGTTTGAATGGCCTATTGACGGCGTTGCTGATGATATATCATTTACCTACCAGTCAAATTCTGATTCTTTAAAACAACTGGTCATCGAATTTGTGATTATGATTTGTTTTTCCATTCTCCAAGTTGCAGGCAATTCAGCTTTCCAATACACAATTGTAAAAATAAATAAATAAATAGGTTGGCTCAACAAAGCGAGGGGCCTAGCACATTTCTCACAACCATGCCTTGTGAGGGAATGGAGGGGAACTACAATTTTTCGCCGGTTCCGAACGGCTAATTGAGAATGCGCTTTTCATGGCAATGAATTTACTAACGGAGGACTTGCCAATTCCTCGCGAAAGGCGATACCCGGGAAAAACATTTTTGCATTTTGCCTCTGCTGGGATTCGAACCTCGAACCTCTGGGTTAGCAGGTGAACATGCTAACCATTGCGCCACGGGTACCACACAATTGTGGTGAACCTAATTTCCAACATAAAGATTCTTGTTCCGATTCTTGTTTCAAAATCGATTCCGTTAATAATTTGAAATACTTGGGTGTAACAATTGATTCCAACCTTAACTGGAAAGACCACTGTTACAACATCAAAAATCAATTGTTACTCATAAGGAGAAAAATACATCTTTTAAAACCATTCTGCTCTAAGAAAGTTCTAATTTGAATTTTATAAAGTTTTGCACATTCTAAATTTCAATACGGGTTATCTAGCTGGGGTGGTTCTGATGCAAGTACTTTTAGACCTTTTTCTTATTGCTCAAAAACATCTTGTTCGAATTATTTGCAACAAAGATCGTCTTACCGAAAGTAGGCCCTTATACAAGGAAATACGAATTCTACCAACGAAACATCTTTATATTTAAAGTTCTAAAAGAATTTTTTAAGTAAAGCGGTAATATTCCTAGTAGAAACTCGGAATTATTTAAGCTAAGAATAATCAACATGCACCTTGTCAATAAATCTACTGTCCGCAAAACTCATTTCTCAAACCTTTATACTGCAACAGCACCAAAATTATTTAATAAATTACCTGTATCTATCAGAAGAACTGAAAACTTAATGTCTTTCTTAAAGAAAGTAAAACATTGGCTTTTCACAATTGAAACACAATTGAACACAATTAAACTTAATTGTAAGCTATTGTTAAAATGTGTATCAAGTTTAAAAATAAAATTGTATCTTTTAACTTATGTCTGAAATAATTATTGTTTTGTTTAACTTATTAAATCATTGTAATATTCTTAGCTTTGAAGTTAAAGAATGATAGCTATTATTTATTCTTTTCATTTGCAATTGTACCATATATAAGTAGTTTTAAGTTGAAACGAAAAAAGAATGAATATAAATTTTCCATTGTATAAGGAAACTATAGTAGCACCATGGCGGGGAAAGCGCTGGTATCGCCACCTACAGTCTCCCTTAAAGGTTTTATCGGTTCAAAAAATTTTGCTGTGGTTGTTCACTTAGGCATGTGGATGGTATTTTTTTGGATGCTTTAATGGTTGTGGATGGTATTTTCATCAATTATTAAATGCGCTTAAATGATTTTCAAACAATGTCATGACACGTCAAATGCAAAACAACAAACTTTTTATCATTTAGAATTAAAAAGCACATCACGCTTTTATATTGTTAACACATTTACGAACACATTTACGAAGCAAAGCTGCCCTAGCAAAAAACAATAATATATGACGTATTGGCAGCATGTTGGCAGGATTCTACGATAAACTTGTTCCGATTGAGAAGGTAGTACGTTTAATGGGGTCGACAGGGGACGATAACAGCGCTTTCCCCGCCATGGTGCTACTATAGTTTCCTTATACAATGAAATTTTCTCGCTAAGACTCACTTCGATATAGTAGGCGTTAAGAAGCCTCTAATGACAAGCGACATTGATATTCTAAGCCGTCACTGCACAGTGAATTTTTCAATACTAGCTCAAAAAGTGGCACATACTGAATGATAGTTTAACTTTCCTGATGGATAAATGTGTCTGTTTAACTACTTACCACTAGACAGAACGGAAAGCAACCAAATTCATCTTTATTGTGAAATAAGAGCCGGTCTTTCAGAAAACTCAAATTAAAAGAAGTAATAAAGTTCACTGCAAAGAGTATCAATTCCGCCCATGCTTTTGTATTTACTAACGTTCAAAACCCTACTCATTTCTTATTGAAAACGAATCTGTATCATGTCATTATTTGATGTATATACCAAATTGGCAATAAATGCAACTCGCAGCAATCGAATCTTCTATTTCTATAAACTCCATTAAACCCTCATTTATCATTTGGGCCACAAAATGTTACCACATCATCAGTCATGCTCACCGAAAAGAGAACATCTGGTTACGACTTTAAGTCCCCATGATCACAGTCTTATGTCAGTTTAAATTTGGCAATTGTAACATTATTCCCCACTGCCATCACATCATGTTTTGCTGACAATTGAAACACATATTCCATCAGGCACATGCCACATCTCCCATTTCGTGGTCATTAAATGTCATTTATTTTGTTAAATCAACCGTCGCCGAATGCCACTCAAAAATTCATTTCATGAAAATAAATGATAATTTTCTCATTTTGATCCTATTTTGCACAAGGGTGCTGGTGCTGGTATAACATAAAATTACAGTTGTGTGTGTATTTCTCGAACAAAAGGGTAATAACACGTTTAATGGATGTCAAAATTCAATGACATGGCCATTAATAATTTGAAATGAGAAGTGTTGTAGTCTGAGTGATATTGGCTTTTAATGTACCTCTAACCTTACCCCAATGTTTATTGACAAACTATTAAAGTCGACCCCCATAAAAATAGCGAGGAAAACAACAGGCCTGACATGAGTCAAAATATTTTCGGTATTGGTTGAGTTCATTCAAAAAAGGATGGCAATGTTCGTAGGTTGGTATCGATTGGGATTGGATTGGACAGGACAGGGTCTAATAGAAATTCCTTCCAATTGACAGCAAAACACGAACAAAACCACAATATCACCCGGAGCGAGGAGTGACAATGACGAACACACACAGCACAGGATAGAGGTAACAGAGGTTTGGAATCGTATAAATTCCAGCATTAGGACGCATCAAATGATGTAGAAAAATCCGATACAAAGTTATGTGGCTGAGCGGCAGTTTCGACAAAGTTTACGATTTTCGGATATTATAGGGCTCGTCGAAAGTCATAGATACGGGAATTTCTCGAAAAGAAAATACCACCACGAGACAAAGTTTAGGGTGAATGGAAACTTTTTATGAGGTTGACTACATGTAGAATGGGTAGAAGGAGCATATGCATATTTAAAGGAAATTGTTGCCATTTTATGAGGTTGCTCGCCCTTTCTATTTGTTGGAGATGCGGCATACAAGAAAAAGATGAACATTGTGCACATTATCCTGTCGAGGATATGGTTTGGGTCTATGTGTAGGGGATATTATATGTGCTTAAGTGATTTGAGGATATAAAATGCTTTGCTGGCACAACTGAAAAATACATTTGAGCGTTTTTTTGGACAAAAACGCAGGTTTTATTATATGTTGCGGCAATTATTGAAAGTAGTTAATGGAGCGACTGTAATTCCTTTTACGATGGGGCTGTTTAGAGGTAATTATGTTTGGGATATTTGGTTAAAATTATAGCCCAAAATTGAGAGTTTATGATGGTGCTGTTTATTTTTACTGCGTACAGAGGGCGATGACATTATAAAATTTGGAGGTTACTGAACTTAGTAATGGAGTGTGTTCGAAGCAACATGTGCAACAGCACATATGAAAAAATGGGCACGACTGGTCGCACGAAGTTGCGATTGCGTAATTAATGCAATATCAAAGTCTTAAGCGTGTACAAGGTTTAACGCTCCCGTACTTACAAGCAAATAGTGACTACAAGATGTTGTGTAAACGTAACAAAATGGAGTATTTTGAAGCTGAGTCCAACAGATTAGCACATTGCAGAAATTCGAAGTAATCTTGGACCTTGGTAAGGAATCTAAATGGCAAACGACTATCCATTCATTGTGATATAACCACAAATCTTCTGGCTGAACACTTCAGGAACTTGTTGAATCCAACTCTGGAAGCAGTTAGCTTTCATTATGCTGCTCCTAATTTCAGGAATGATGTTTTGGATGCCAATATAACACAGCAAGAGGTAATTCTAGCAGTGGAAAAGCTTAAAGAAGGAAAAGCAGCAGGAGCGAATGGGTTGTCAGTTGAATTTAATAAGCGTGGCATAATGGAGTTAATTGGTTTGCTAACATTAATATTCAACAATGTATTGGAAACCGGAACGATTCCTCAGGACTTTTGCCAATCGATTATTTTTTCAATCTACAAAAAAGGTAACTTGGCTGAAGTGTCTAACTATAGGGGCATATCCTTTCTAAATGCATCATACAAAATCTTCACTTCAATACTACAAAGACGACTCATCACCTGGATCAATGATAATAACCTTCTGAGCGAGTTCCAGGCAGGTTTCAGACCAGGTTACTCAACGATAGACCATATCTTTGTTTTAATGAGCATAGCTGAATCAACAAAGGTCAAAAATTATATACATTTTTTGTATAACATTGATAGGCAAAGTCTTTTTTATAAACTATATGGTATCGGTTTGTCTAGAAAGTTTGGGAGAATTATTGAGAACTTGTATGAGAACACCATGATGGCTTCAGTATGGAATGGGGAAGAGATGTCTGAATGGTTTTGGATGGAATCAGGAGTAAGACAGGGGTGTACATTAAGCCCATGTCTTTTTGCACTGTTTATAGAAGACTTAGTTACAAGCTTGCCCAGTGGAATCGAATACGCAGATCAAACGATTAAGGCTCTTCTTTTCGCTGATGACATCGTTATCTTGGCCTCTTCACCTTTATCTATGCAGATCATGATAAATCGGCTTTCGCAGTATTGCAGACTTTGGAACTTGACAGTAAATTTAGAAAAGTCAAAAATTATGATTTTTAAGAATGGAGGGGGTAGAAACTGTGCCAGTGAAAAATGGTATTGGCATAAAGCCAAGCTTTTAAACTGATATTGTTAATTATGTTCAAAATTTACGAAACAATAAATCTAATCTAATCTAATCTAAAATCTAGAAGCTATTATATCAAAAGCTAACTCAATATTAGGATTTATCAAAAGGAACTCAACAAACTTTAGTAACCACTACACCCTTTTGTCTCTCTATACCTCACTAGTAAGACCCAACCTAGAGTATGCAGACATCGTCTGGAACCCTCACTAACAATTTTTTTCCGATCGAATTCAGAAAGTTCAGAATAGGCTTACGAACTATGCATTTTACAAAATGCGATGGTGCTTTCATCCAAATTCCAAAGCTAGGCAGAATCTTCTAAGTTTGCAGTCGCTCAAATCGCGTAGAAATAGTCATGACATAGTTTTTGTGCGAGATATTTCATGTTATCACATAAAGTGTCCTTCTTTGCTGCCTTAATTTGTATTTATGTAGTTTTTAATCTCAAGATATAGTCTCCTTTTTTCTTGTTTTTGTTTCAATAAAAAAACACACTTCTTTTAAATAGATTGAAATTGATATTTTAATATTAAGAAAATTCAATATAAAAGTAATTAATAGGATAATAAATTGATATTTGATTCTTTTCTTTTCTAAGTTTTTAGGCACTTGACTCTTTGCTTCTTTACATACTTTTCGACTGACTTCTAGAAAGACAAAACATCTCGGTTCTCTTTAACTCACTCAAACAAAAGCTTTTTAATACAACTATTTTAACTCGTTACTCTTTTATAATATATCTTTTATATTTACTTGGCGGCTTAACTTTTTCATTTTATATAATAAAGCAACTTATTCCACACGGTTCACGGCTTCATATAGTCCACCGCAGTCGACGTTAGATTCGGACCCTCGTGATCTCCAATTTTCTTCACCTCGTAACGATCACCCCTTTTTACCTTTATAATTTCATACGGACCCAGATACTTCGGATATAATTTTAAGCCGGTCCCAAACTGAGTTCGCAAGATAGCCACCACGTCTCCGAGCTTATATGTTGGTGCTTGTTTCCTGTTTTTGTCGTAGCTTTTTTTTGATTCCTGTTGCACTTTCTTTAGTTGCTTTTTGGCCTGTTCCCGCAAGTCTTTCCTCTCATCTTCAAACTGCTGCATAATCTCTTCTTCTATTAGGCTCTTTAGTTCCAAGTCCTCTGGAGTAAACATGGTAACACCAATCAGTAGCTCAAAGGGCGTCCTCTGAGTGCTCCTTGATATAGTTGAGTTGATAGCACTTTGCACACGATCCACAAATTTGTACCACTTCATAGGATCTTCTACGCTTAGCTTTGCCAGGACTTCAATAATAATTTTGTTGAGACGCTCGGCTTGACCATTTCCCCTAGGGACTCCCGTTGTAACCATATGATGGGCAATATTCCTTCTTGCACAAAAGTCTTTGAAGCTATTTGATGAGAAAGCTGCTCCTTTATCAGATATGATACGCCGTGGAAAACCAAATGTTCCGCTTTGCAACTCCATTCTATTGATGACGTCCTCCGTGTTACATGTTTTTACTGGATAAATCCAGGTAAATTTTGAAAAGGCGTCAACAATGACCAGTAAATACTTGTATGACTTCGCGGTTGATGGTAGCGGTCCAACGTGATCCAAATGATAGGTGTGTAATGGCACATCCGGCTTTGCAATTGGATTAAGTAAGCCTTCCAACTTTCCTTGTTTTTTCGAAACCAGTATGCACGGAATACAATTTCGAACAACCGCTTCAACGTACTTCTCTATATTTGGAATAAAGTAGTCTTGACGAACGATAGCTTTAACCTTTTGAATTCCAACATGTCCCTTTTCATGAGCCGTTGTTATAATTTGTTTCCTCATGCTTTTCGGAACCACCAGTAAACGAAGACCATCTTCGAACTTATATAGTATACCGTTACGATTTTCAAAGTCCTTGTACGGCTGACTCTCCAATAATTTCAGTGTAACACTGCAAAAATCATCTGCTGCTTGCGCTTTTCGTATCCCCTAAAAAACTTCATCCTCCACCTTCAAAACAACTGGAAACCTACTAAGAGCGTCAACGTGTCGCATAGCACTCCCTGATCGATGATGAACCCGACATTGAAACTCTTCGATCTGCATTGCCCAGCTAGCTACCTTACTATTTAATGACTTCTTTTCCATTGTAAGTTTAAACGCCTTGCAATCCGTGTAGATCTCAAAGTCGAGTCCCAGTAAATACACTCTCAACCTCTTCAACGCTTTAATAATAGCTAACACTTCCAGATCGTAGCTGTGGTACTTCCTTTCTGTACTATTTGTTTTGTAACTTAGAAAAAAAACTGGGTGAAAATGACCATCGTCATGCTTCTGCAGTAAAACAGCCCCAAATCCTTCTTTGCTCGCATCCGTGTGTAACTGAGTTGGTAGAGACGGATTAAATAACTTCAAAAGTAGACCGTCACACAGCTGCTTCTTTAAATTTTGAAAAGCTGTTCCTGCTTCTCACTCCAAGTGAACTTGAAAAAAACCATTGCTAAGATCCAGAGTTATAAAAACGTTTGCATCAAAAAGTCCTTCCAAAATATCTTCGATGTTCGACAGCGGGAATCTGTCTCTTATAGTTTTAGAATTAAGTTTCCTAAAATCTATGCACAGTCGGTAACTTCCATCTTTTTTGTATGCCAAGACTACAGGGCTTGCATAACTTGAAGAACTTTTTCTTATAATTCCTTCCTTTAACCAAGTTTCTATTTGTTGGTGCACAAATTCCCTTTCCCTGGGCGCTAGCCGCCTTGGTTTTTCATACACAGGTACATCATCCACTAAAGTAATATGCATTTTGACTCGCGATTCAATCGGCTTTACTGGACTATATGAACTTATAATTTTGGATAACATATCTCTATCGTTATCATTTGTAACTTCCGTTAAACTTTCAATTTTCTCCGCACTGTGCACTAAATTTACACGTGCAAGAAATAGCTTTTCGTTACCAGGTTCTAGTTTATAGGTAATAACTTTGCCTTTATCTATAAAAATACTTGCGACCTCTAAGAAATTCTTTCCTATAAGTATTTCTTCCCTCATGAAACAATCAGGCACGGTATGAAATGTCAGCTCGTATGACTCTCCTTCAATAATCGCTTCCAACTTCGAACATCCCAACGTCCTCTCTTCATCGTTTCCAAAGTTGGATACGATCATTTCGGGTCCGTCAAATGAATCTATTCCGATTTCCTTGCTTACAGATTCCTTTAAAATAGTTATATCACTTCCAGTATCTAGATGTGCCACAAACGTTTTCCCTTTCAGTTTTACCATCATAGTTAAGTCGCACGCCCTAACCAGGTTAATCTGTGTTCTGTTTTCTCTTGACCCACTAGCCCCACCATTGTTCCTTGACGTAGAGGAGCAATTTGGAGCGATGTGTCCAAATTCATTGCACTTAAAACAACGGGCGCCTTTCGATTTATTTGGGCATTGACCTGTGGCATGTGATAAGGAGCCACAATTCATACAACGTTTTGAAACATATCTTTCATTCGAACGTTCTTTAAATTTACTCGCTGGATGATCTATATTAGACCGCCTTTTTTCCTTAGCCTGATCTGCCTTAAATCTTTCATACGCTTTGAAATTTTCTTTTAGTTCCTTCAGATTTTTCGATTGATAAAGCGTGGCTTTGTTTATACTATCATCAGGAATGCCTGCTATTATGTAACTGATGAGGTGTTGTATTTCCACCACTCCGCGTAGTGATATTTTTTTCATACGATACAAATATTCCAACAGCGATTCATTTGCCATTTTTTTTGTATTTTCTAATATCCCATGAACATTAACAAGTTCCTTTGTTGAAAATTCGGTATGAAGAACCTCTTGTAGTTTTTCCCAGCTGACCACACCAGATTCCGCTTCAACAGCAAGCTTCGCAGCCCCACACAACAATTTTCTTCCGTACAAAAACTTTTGGGCGTTGTTCCATCTGCAGACCTCCGAAATATTTTCAAAATCAGCTAACCATGCTTCGATTTTCTTACCAGATTCACCACTAAACTTCTCGAGAGATTCTTCAACGTCTTTTAATTGGATGTTATTTTGGATAGGTTTATTTTCCGGCTCATTAGGCATTTTCGACGAATTTTTAAAGCTTCTTTCCCTTTGTTTCTTCTCTTCTTCACTTGTCTCTAGCCCAAACCCTTCACTTAATTCACCCTCACTTTGTTCCGCACAATCTGTTAGGCTTCCTTCGCTGCTTTCCTCCTGTTCTTCTCTTTCGTTTGCCTCTTCTATTTCTCTTTCTTCTACCTCTGTTCCTTCAAACAATGCGGAGAACTTATGTAATCTTTTAATTAGATCCGTCTTGACTTTATATCTATAAGGTAAGCCCTGATCACGCAATAATTTTTGTAGTTCTCTGACCTTAAGCTCCGATAAATTTTCGGGAAGAGTCATTAACGCAACTGATGACAGATCGATGGTGCGCAACACGTAGATTCTTATGATCTGTATGTACCTATATTTTTTTTTTTGTTTCTATTTATGAAAGCTTTTTCTTCGCAACATGAAAGCTCAACATTCATTAAACATGATCAATATTAAAAGCTTTTCTTATGGTTCAAGTCTAATATGTACTAATATTTGAACTTAGGTGTCATGAGAGTTGCACTAAAGACTCAAATACAATTTATGGCATGCATTAATGGAAAGATCTCACCGCTTATGTACTTCTCCGACTCATATACAGTATATCACTGGTCTTGTCATATATTTTTTTTTTTTTTGCGTATGCACAAATACGGTTTGCTTTAATTTTGTTTTAATCAGCACTCTACATTAGGCTTTGCACTTATTCTTTTTACTTTATATTACACTTTTCAACAATTCGTTATTCTTCGCGCACGGGTTCTGGTTAGTTACAGTTTCAACCGGTATCCCACTTCTGACACCATGTAGTTTTTAATCTCAAGATATAGTCTCCTTTTTTCTTGTTTTTGTTTCAATAAAAAAACACACTTCTTTTAAATAGATTGAAATTGATATTTTAATATTAAGAAAATTCAATATAAAAGTAATTAATCCTACTAATATTATAAACGTGAAAGTTTGTATGTTTGGATGTATGTTTGTTCCTCTTTCACGCAAAAACTACTGAATGGATTTCAATTAAACTTTCCAATAATATAGCTTATACATCAGAATAACACATAGGCTATATTTTATCCCTAAATTCCCACGGGAACGGGAACGTATACGGGAATTTAGAAACTACAACACCGATTTCAAAAATTTTTCCACTGTTAGAATGCTTCATTATCCCCGAGTAACATAAAAACTAATTCATCCCCATATTCCTACGGTTCCCTATATTCCCACGGGAGTAGGAACGTATACGGGAACTTTGACACTACAGCACCAATTTCAAAAATTCTTTCACCGTTAGAATGCTACACTATCCCCAAGAAACATAAAAACTAATTCAGCCCCATATTCCTACGGTTCCCTATATTCCCACGGGAGCAGGAACGTATACGGGAACTTTGACACTACAGCACCGATTTCAAAAATTCTTTCACCGTTAGAATGCTACACTATCCCCGAGAAACATAAAAACTAATTCATCCCCATATTCCTACGGTTCCCAAAATTCCCACGGGAGTAGGAACGTATACGGGAACTTTGACACTACAGCACCGATTTCAAAAATTCTTTCACCGTTAGAATGCTACACTATCCCCAAGAAACATAAAAACTAATTCAGCCCCATATTCCTACGGTTCCCTATATTCCCACGGGAGCAGGAACGTATACGGGAACTTTGACACTACAGCACCGTTTTCAAAAATTCTTTCACCGTTAGAATGCTACACTATCCCCGAGAAACATAAAAACTAATTCATCCCCATATTCCTACGGTTCCCAAAATTCCCACGGGAGTAGGAACGTATACGGGAACTTTGACACTACAGCACCAATTTCAAAAATTCTTTCACCGTTAGAATGCTACACTATCCCCAAGAAACATCCTACTAATATTATAAACGTGAAAGTTTGTATGTTTGGATGTATGTTTGTTCCTCTTTCACGCAAAAACTACTGAATGGATTTCAATTAAACTTTCCAATAATATAGCTTATACATCAGAATAACACATAGGCTATATTTTATCCCTAAATTCCCACGGGAACGGGAACGTATACGGGAATTTAGAAACTACAACACCGATTTCAAAAATTTTTCCACTGTTAGAATGCTTCATTATCCCCGAGTAACATAAAAACTAATTCATCCCCATATTCCTACGGTTCCCTATATTCCCACGGGAGTAGGAACGTATACGGGAACTTTGACACTACAGCACCAATTTCAAAAATTCTTTCACCGTTAGAATGCTACACTATCCCCAAGAAACATAAAAACTAATTCAGCCCCATATTCCTACGGTTCCCTATATTCCCACGGGAGCAGGAACGTATACGGGAACTTTGACACTACAGCACCGATTTCAAAAATTCTTTCACCGTTAGAATGCTACACTATCCCCGAGAAACATTAAAACTAATTCATCCCCATATTCCTACGGTTCCCAAAATTCCCACGGGAGTAGGAACGTATACGGGAACTTTGACACTACAGCACCGATTTCAAAAATTCTTTCACCGTTAGAATGCTACACTATCCCCAAGAAACATAAAAACTAATTCAGCCCCATATTCCTACGGTTCCCTATATTCCCACGGGAGCAGGAACGTATACGGGAACTTTGACACTACAGCACCGTTTTCAAAAATTCTTTCACCGTTAGAATGCTACACTATCCCCGAGAAACATAAAAACTAATTCATCCCCATATTCCTACGGTTCCCAAAATTCCCACGGGAGTAGGAACGTATACGGGAACTTTGACACTACAGCACCAATTTCAAAAATTCTTTCACCGTTAGAATGCTACACTATCCCCAAGAAACATAAAAACTAATTCAGCCCCATATTCCTACGGTTCATTATATTCCCACGGGAGCAGGAACGTATACGGGAACTTTGACACTACAGCACCGATTTCAAAAATTCTTTCACCGTTAGAATGCTACACTATCCCCAAGAAACATAAAAACTAATTCAGCCCCATATTCCTACGGTTCCCTATATTCCCACGGGAGCAGGAACGTATACGGGAACTTTGACACTACAGCACCGTTTTCAAAAATTCTTTCACCGTTAGAATGCTACACTATCCCCGAGAAACATAAAAACTAATTCATCCCCATATTCCTACGGTTCCCTATACTCCCACGGGAGCAGGAACATATACGGGAACTTTGACACTACAGCACCGATTTCAAAAATTCTTTCACCGTTAGAATGCTACACTATCCCCGAGAAACATAAAAACTAATTCAGTCCCATATTCCTACGGTTCCCTATACTCCCACGGGAGCAGGAACGTATACGTGAACTTTGACACTACAGCACCGATTTCAAAAATTCTTTCACCTTTAGAATGCTACACTATCCCCGAGAAACATAAAAACTAATTCAGCCCCATATTCCTACGGTTCCCTATACTCCCATGGGAGCAGGAACGTATACGGGAACTTTGACACTACAGCACCGATTTCAAAAATTCTTCCACCGTTAGAATGCTACACTATTCCTGTGTAACATTAACTTTAATTCATCCACATATTCCTACGGGAACGGGAGTCCTTACTAATATAACAAGTGTGAAAAGAGCTCTGTCTGTCCGTCGTTCTATGTTACCATCTCCCGCTCAAATTAATAAACCGATTTAAATGAAATTTTGTACAAGGATTGTTCAGAACCTGAGGAAAGACATAGACTATATATTTTTTCCCTATATCCCCACGGGAGCAGGAACGTATACGGGAACTCTTACACTACAGCACCGATTTCAAAAATTCATCCACCGTTGGAATGCTCCATAATCCCGGAGTAACATTAACTTTAATTTATCCACATATTCCCACGAAAACGGTCACCATATTCCTACGGGAACGGGAGTCTTTACTAATATTGAAAATGCGAATGTAGCTATGTCGGTATGTTTTTCGTATGTCTCCCGTTCAAACTGCTAAACAGATTTTATTAAATTAGCTACAGAGATGGTCTAGAACATGCGGAAGGATAAAGGCTATATATCTATACTTATATTCCCACGGGAACGGAAATGGGAATTCAAAAACTACGGTCTCAAAAGTATTTTTAACAGGGCTACAAGGTGTTGAAATAGGGGTTGAATGTTTTTTTTTGGAAATATGTACCGCCATTTTGAAGGCTAGAAGTTTTATTTCCTAAAAAGTTAAAAATGCTGCTGAAAGTCACTATTCCACGCGGACGTAGTCGCGGGCACAGCTAGTAGGATAATAAATTGATATTTGATTCTTTTCTTTTCTAAGTTTTTAGGCACTTGACTCTTTGCTTCTTTACATACTTTTCGACTGACTTCTAGAAAGACAAAACATCTCGGTTCTCTTTAACTCACTCAAACAAAAGCTTTTTAATACAACTATTTTAACTCGTTACTCTTTTATAATATATCTTTTATATTTACTTGGCGGCTTAACTTTTTCATTTTATATAATAAAGCAACTTATTCCACATTTATGCTCCAGAGAGGCCGTTGAGGGATAGAAATTTTCCTTTTCAATCAAGGCACAGAACTAATAAAGGCATGAGTGAACCAATTTCAAGATCAATTAGAGAGTTTAATGTAATTTCTAGTCATATTGATTTAACCTTCTCCATAGATAAATTTTCAAATAAATTGTATTACTTATTTTAAAGAAATTGAAACCTATTTCGTTATAATGTATAATCTGTTGGGCTCATTGCTCGTTGGTGAAAATAAAAATAAATAAATAAATAAATAGATTCCGAAATAGTTGGGATGTCGGGATGACCAATGATAAAATTTAATCAAAATCGTAAGAGCCGTTTCCGAGAACAATAAGTATTATCATAAAGGTTGTATGGCTGATACCGATATTTCAAGACCTATAGACTCAGTTCCAGAAACCAATCTGTAAGCTGTCCACAGACACTAACTGCAAGTTTTAAAGAAATCGGTCCATTTGTTCAGGCTGTAGATCCATATATGGATAGACAGAGAGACAGACAGACAAACCAGCAGAACTGAAGGACGTACTTTTTGTGCATTCTCTATTATCGTAATATCGTGTTAATTTATCATATTGCCTTATAGTACCTACAATCGCAAGTAAAATTTGAAAGCATTATTACTCGTTCACAAAATCCCACCAATGCAACTTAATCACTGCAATACTGCACCCTAGTTTTCTAATAGAAGAGTTCTTATTAAGAGAACATTTGCTTAGGGCCTAACACAGTAGGCCCTGGCTACGTCCAAGCTCTTTCATGCACCAGTAAACAAAATTCCAGTTAATTGAAGCATAATCGATCGAAAGGTCGAAAGTTTCGTCTCTCGTAAAACTATTCCTTTTTTAACCGCCTCGATGAAAAAACTTTCTCAAACCACAAGAATTCGACCCACGCATTTTGAAAAAGAAAAAACAATTCCACTTCCTAAGCTTACAAGTTTACAACCCAAAAACAACAGAAAAAAGGTCAATAAATTCCAAGAACTACATTATTCCTCTGCCGCATGCCGCATAGGAAAACTACGCCTACATGATTGCTTAAGTGCTTCAATTACATGCTCAACACGAAGCAAAGGCTTTATTTGTTATGCTTCTATTGAACTTCCTGTCACAAACGAAAGCAATTATTTAATTTAACCCAGGGCTTCTCGGTTGCAAGATGCCGTATAGAGCATAGACCCAACACTAGAATAACAAATAAATTTGTGTCGAGCAATGTAGTTTGCCTTAATATTTCCTTGTTACCTTGAATAAACGTCCCAAGGACATTCTGGTAAGTAATTCGTCACCTGAGGCACTGATGTTATATTTCTCGATAAAACCAAGCACTTCGTCTCCAGTGGGTGGTTTCGTGTAGTAATTTTATCACTGTACAAGGACCTTACTATAAATCCACCCACAAAAGGAGTGAGGTAGGTGGACAGGGTTAGAATAGTGTTGCTGGGTGAATTCGAGTTGGTGTATTGAGAACATAACTTTTTGATTTGTCCTTCGGAGACATTCACGCCAACAGTTGGTCGATAGACTTTACCATCAATGACATTGTACAGTTCGTGTAGTAGTTGTCCTTGGCCCTCCCCTGTGAAAAACTTAACTATCAAATGGCTGCTAAAGTGGACATAGATGCAAGGATATACTTTATATATACCTTAAGTGGATTTCATGAATATTTAAAAACTCAGCACACTCCATTGTGTCCGATGGATAAAGTACTTTTATAATACACTTTGTCCAGGTGCCAGGATATAGCCACTCTCTTGACACTGTCACTTAGATTTATAGCTTCACTTGCTTGTTTAACTTGGTATTGTTGTTAGTGTTGTTGTTTGCTTTCTTTTTGTTTTTGTTTTAAAATTAAAAAAAAAAATATTACATTTTAATACCACGGTTTACCTTCTACATCAGCAGCTATGCACCAACCACACCGCCTTTGTCACGTATGTGGGTGTATCCTGTGTGTCCTTTATCCAACTGTGCACACACCATCACCAACCAACAAGGGCATAAAAAATCCAATTTATTCAGTCAAATGTGCAAAGAAATGCTTATTCGTGTGCTAAATCAACACACAAAGGATGTGCCAACAAGTCATACGAGAGTGCAACATGCAATAATGAATGGAAGACAAAAGGATTGGGTCTCTATACAAAGTGTACAGAGCTTCTATTTCTGACTCGCAGTCCAATAATATATACGAAAAAAAAAAATTTTGTATCAAGGTTGAAACGTGAATGCAAATTGAGTGTTTGCGGTAGGAATTCTATTTCGGGTTTTCTGAAAGCGTTGTGGTTTTTTGATTTATCACAGACCACTTTTACCATTGGTTATTTTTACAGTGGCGATTCTTACAACTTTGTCTACTTTCAAAGAACTCTGATTGTTGCTCTTGTCTTGAACTAAAACTTTAGAGCTATTTTGAAATTTTCGTTCGAGAAAATTTAATGGCTGGAATGCCCTTGACGTCTTGTTCTTAGAGTAGAAATCAGTCATTTTCCTTTCAGTTTATCTTCAAAGCAGCGTTCGTTTAACAAATTTTTTATTCAAACTTAAATTTCTTCCTTAACCCTAGTTTACAAACTGGGGTCCATTTGGACCCCAGAGCATGTTTGAACACTCATAACTTTTTTGTTTTTCATTTTTTTTAAATGAGATTTTTACTCAGTGAACAAAATTCAATTTTTTATTCATTTCTTAAGCTGAAACGATTATCAGATGTTTACAGATTTTTCTGCGATTTTTTTGTGAAAAGAACCCGTCCACCCGAACTGGGGTCCATTTGGACCCCAGTACTGAAATTCTATGAAAAATCATATTTTTTCTAATAAATAATTATTTTATTTTAAAAACAGCCCAGTTTATGTTTAGAAGAATTTAACTTGAAGTTGTGGGCAGTTTCGGGAGACGTTTAACACATAAGGTTCTAGTGTGGCAAGAGCAACGACATCTGCCACATCCATCGCAGGTGGTTTTGGTTTTCTTGTCATCTGCTCTTGGGCAAAGGTGACATCTGCTTCTTTTACAAGAGAGCCTTTCGTGGACTGTTGGTAATTTTTCCTGAACTCTCCCCAAAATACAGAGAGCATCCATCGCAGATTTTCCAATGACAGATTGTGTTGCATGTTGAGAACGGTTATTCAATTCTGACTCCATCAGTTCCTCCGCTAGTTCGTTAAGCTAATCACTTCTAAGCAAATTTTTGTTTCTTCTAGGCGGATTGAAGTGTCGGAAAATGATGACAGTTGCTAGGGCTGCTACGTCCAGTAAGTTGTAGAATACAACCATCGGCCAGCGATTTGTTTGACGTGAACATGAATATATTGAGACCATTTGGTCGAATACATCGACTCTACCTGTGGTGCGGTTATAATACAGTATCATGGCAGGTTTACTTTGATGACCGGAAGTGACTTTCTCGCAAATATGTTGTGTTGATATTAATACCACTTGTTTGCTTGGCCTCGAAACATAACTCACCAACGCCATTTTTCCAGGAAATCTGAATTTAGATGAGTGGACTGGTCGATACTGCTTTTTGTTATTGACCTTTACAGGCTCATTCTAGTCATCAAAAATTTCTTTCGTTTCAAAAGGTACAGGCAAATCTCTTTTGTTTTTTCGATCATGCCAATCAATCCTTTCTGAGGTCATAAAGTTATTTGATGACCTGAACAAACTGAAATAATGACTTTTTTTTTTTTTGATAGGCATACCTGAAAGGAACAATTGATATGGATGAATTTTACAATCAGTAATTACGTAAAACAGACATATCGAAAGGGAAAAGCGGGTATCCCAGATTTGCGAAATTAGGCATTTTCCATCGTTTATGAAATTGAAAAATTTTATTGATGACCTCCTACATACCTGGATAATGACATCTTTGCTTAAATTTCTTTATCACTGCTATATAAAATACTTAGAAAAAAATCATACTATAGCCAGAAGAACTATAACTGAACAATATAAGTCAGAAATCAAAAAAAATTTCGAAGCAAAAATCGTGGGGTCCTTTTGGACACGACTTTTGCCGGTTCATAAAAGATGGTTAAGCCGAAGACAATAAAAGTACGTTTTCTTCTATTAATTTTTATACCATACATAAAATTTGTAGCGCGTTTTCATTAAAAAGTTTTACAGTAAACTTGCCATAGTCATCTCCAATTTCAATTTTCTAAGCACTACTCGTAAAGGGCTTTCCAATAGGTATGATATGATTTCGCAGTTGCATTTCGTCTGACGTTTGTTTTTTATTGCATTCAGAAGTGTTTACAATTTCACCATTGGACCACCGCAAACGTCGTGAGTTTTCTGATTTTGCCTTGGAACAATTTGAAACCGACAACGATTTTTAAGAATATCATCTTTTCCGATGAGGCTCACTTTCATTTGACTGGTGCGGTAAATAAACAAAATTGTAAATTCTGGTGTGATGACAATCCACAAAAACCCTAAATTGACAGTTTGGTATTGTTTTTGGGCTGGTGGAATCATTGGTCCGTACTTCTTTCAAAATGAAGCTGGTTACACCATTACTGTCAATGGACAACGGTATAGGTCGATGATAACCTACTTTTTATGGCCAAAATTGGAAGAAGTTGATCTTGACAACATTTGTTTTTAACAAGAAGGGGTTACGGGCCACACAGCAAATGCATCAATTGAATTATTGGGAGAAAAGTTTGCAGATTCGATTATTTCAAGAAATAGTGATATTGAATGACCTTCAAGAAGTTGCGATTCAACACTATAAGGCTATTTTTTGTATGGTTATTTGAAGTCATTGCTCTTTCAGGATAAACCAGATTCTCTTCAAGCTCTACAAGTCTATATTTAACTTGCCATTCATGGTATACGATTTGATTTAGTGGGAAAAGTGCTCGAAAATTGGGCTCATCGAATTTGTTGTAGTAGACGAAGTTGTGGTGGCCATATGAATGACCGTACCTGGGCGAAACGCAAAAAGGAGTTGAAAGTTGATCTTCACGATCTTTCAACATTCTATTAAGAAATTCTTTCTTTTTAGAATTTATATTTTTAATTAAATTAAATTGTCAACTCCAGGACAAAAAACCACGACAATAACAAAAATTTTTTTGTTATTGTTTAAAATTATTAATTGTATTCATTGAACTGCATATTAAATAAAAAATATTTGAATTTCCTTAACAACAAGTGTGGTTTTTTAAAAAAAGAAATCATATCACTTTTATTGGAAAACCCTTTATTATAAAGAGGAAAGATTTATTGTATGTTTGTTTATTTGTTTATTTATATTTAATAGGCCCCAAGAGTACTGAACTGATTTGAACGAAATTTGGAACAGAGATGGTCTAGAGCCTGCAAAATTACACAAGTTACATTTTGTTACAATATTATCTCGGGAACGAAAACAGAAACGTAAACGAGCACTTTCGAACTGCTTGATCATTTTCCAAAATTTTTCACCACTTTAGTAACCGTGCAGCTTAGACTTTATATAACCCCCACATTCCTACAGGAACTGTAACGAGGACATAAACAGCAACTAAAAAATCATCACATAAGACTGGCTCAAGCATGCTGTTCTCCTGAAGTTGAATGGACAAAGAAGTGGTGTAAACAGTTGCACCTCTTTTCTGCTTAGAACACACCCTATCTCATAAGTTTATAACACATTTGCAGATTCTTCCAAAAAGCTGAAGTTCGCAAAAGATTCCTGAAAAGAGATTCTACTACAATTTTAGTGATTCTTTTTTTTTACTTTGCTCGGTTTCAAATGTACAAAACCCGTCCTAATTAGGCATACACTTTGCCAATTATGATTTCTTTTTCAATAATTTTGCAATTGTCGGTCAATAAATTATCCAAGGTGTTCCCTTAATTCAATCGTGCTCTTTTTTGACTTGAACAATATTTTACTTTTATTACTCGGAAGTTACTTTTTCTTACTGTAAGGGGAAACAGTGACTCGCAACACTTTCAAGTAGATTTCAAGATTTTCTACTTATTGCATCCTTATCTGAATTTTAACTTTAGTTTTGCGGGCTATGAATGCATTTTAGTAAAACCTTAGAAGCTTGAAGTCTATGGCTTCTGCTCCATTTTGCAATTTTATACAGCTCTTAACATCTTTTAGTATGTTTCTTAAATCTAAAATTATCACAATACTCTACGAGCCTAAATCATTTCAAATCTCTGGGGTTAAAATAAAAACTTCTGCGAATTAAGTTCAAATTTGTGGAAGCTAAGGTATCACATTATTTACAAAAAAGGCAAAATAATCAATTGAGTCAAATTCAATTTTAATTTCAGCAGCAACAGTACCAAACCTTAAGCAATTCACAAAAACTTCAAATGAAGACAAAATCCATTTGTGGACGGGTTGTTATTAAGTGTGCAAAATAACTTTGCACAATAATTTAAAAGAACATGGAACGGATGAACATTTTCGTAGGAGTTTCAAAAAGAAAACATTTCCTTTCAGATAGAAGGAAACCTTTTATGTAATAAATCAAAGAAATTACGACAATTTTCAAACTTTTCAAACGTCTCTAACAATACACCAACGTTGTTTAAACAGTTTTTTTTATGGGCTATCTGTATGACCTCTTTCACAATTCCTTGTGCGTATTAGAAGCTACAACAAAAAGGATACTCCATTCTTTGGCTTTCCAGCAAGACAGTTATTATTTCTGTCGCCAACTTTTTATCCCGACTTTGATATGTTTGCAAATAAAAATATGGCATCAAAAGCTCTCCCACATCCAAACCAATCGGAAACGTAGTTATCTTTCAATTTTCTTCAACAAACATACAAATGGATTTTTGATGTTACAGAATCCATTTGCAGATTACGTGAAAAATCAACATTGCTGTGTGATTTGATAAATTCTCACGAGGATAGTCTGTATTATTTCAACGCCTTTTCGCCAACGCCCACACTGATGACTTTTCAAAAAAAGAATCCCCACGCAATTTTGTCTCCTGAAATATGTAGTTGTGCTCTTCAGAACCGAGAAATTTTTCTTTTCGAGTTGCTTCCTTGACCATTGAACTTTTCTTAAGGCATAAAAAAATATATGAAAGCATCGAACCCATCAATCTGTTGATGGAGGTTTGAGACAATCAAAGACAAATGCAATGAAAACAGAAGGTTAACATTCGTTTTTATCTGTTGAAAGGAAAGTATAGGAGAGCCAAACTCCAACATTATCGAAATCCGAATACATTCGATATATTTTTTTTTTTTTTTTTGTTTATTTTTTCCCTCATTTCCTGACCGTCTGTTACTTATTTTCTGATAAAAATCTAGAAACCTTAGACTGGACCAACGCAGATATCAACCAACACTTGTTTGCCTTTCAGGTTTTTTTTTTTTTTTTAACTTTTTTTTCTCCTTTCGTTGAAGCCGGAAACGATAGAAGATTGAAAACTACCGGTTGTTTCCGTTCCATACTATCGTCTTTTTATTGCAAAAGGGAAACAATTATCCTATTCGCAGGAGGGTGATAGTTTTTTATTTTTAGGCATTGATGGCTCTTAGTACCAGCATTTCAATCTTCTTCATGACATGTTGTTATTATAATAAAATTCTATGATGCTCACCGTATAAGGGTGATAGTAATCGATTGGTTTTGATATTTGAGATTTAAGTTTACCCTTTGATACCGAATCGGTTAGGATAATGTTGCGAATTACTGCATTTATGAGGGTATAGTAAAATGACGATATATCATCAGATTATATTAGACAATAGGAGTGAAAATAAATTGTTGTAAAAGCTCAAACTCCGCTTGACTCCTACCCGCTGTAGTATTTTTTATGTAGTACAAAGCTTAAAGATATACAAAATCTTTTCTTAGTCTGTTAGTTGACTGGTCTACTATATCAACTTGACTTGTGTGTCACCAATGCAATCTCTCTGAAACTGGTTTCAGAAAAACAGAACAAACATGTCACCCAACAGGATAAACACTAGCACTCCTATTGCTACGTGCAAGTTCACGTTTCTGTTTCGAAGAGAGCTCTTCTTCAGCGATCCAGACGATCTTATGAACATCATTATTATCATTTCTTGCTTTTTCCTATCATGACCTTCTTTTTATTACATTGAATATAAACATCAACAACAAATATCCAATTTCCAATTCTACGATGTCCATGGCGTTAATGCCCCATCCCTATTTGAAGAATTTCTCAGCCTAAATTGGTCGAAAAGTGTGTCGAAAGTCGAAATTATGAATGAAAATATTAATTTTTTGTTCCTCAAACATGTTCCTCTAAAAACTCGTGTTATAAGAAATGTCAACTGTCCATAGATGTCCAGAAATGTTCTACAAGCCATAACTGTAAGAAATAGTCTATAACGTCGCCGTCGTTGGAAACGATTTGGCTGTGAAGACATGCTCGCCCAGTACAAAATCAATTGGAACCGAGTAACAATGTTAATAAGAAAAGCAAAGCTTGCCTATTTCTCTAATAAATTCCATTGTAATCGCTCTTCCAAGCATCTATGGGATGAGATCCGTAAAATAAATAAAATTTGGTTCCTGTGAGAACCAATAGCTCTTCGTAACTATAGAATTTCTGTCTATTCGCGAAGATACTCTTTCACTGTCCAATATTGATGTTTTAGAACATGTTCATCAATTTTGTCTGTTAAATCTAAGTGTATAGGTGTAGATAACATTCGCCGTGTTTTTGTCAAAATACTTTTTCCCTAGTTATGTTCTTATGTTACCCATATGTCCAATACGATTTTAACGACCTCTGTTTACCCAAACCTCTGGAAGTGCGTGCGTGTGATACTAATTCCCAAAAATAGGCAGAAGCTCAGACTTTAGACCAATTGCTATTTCGCCCCTTCTTTCTAAAGCTTTCGAAACTATTGTCTCAGCTCAAATAAGGCACTATGTTGAAAATGCTAACCTTATAACACCCTTTCAATCAGGTTTTAGATCAGTACATAGTTGCATAACAGCTCTTTTAAAAGCTTCAGACGATATCCGAACAGCAATCGATGATAATAAGATCACACTATTGGCTCTACTAGACTTCTCGAAAGCATTTGACTCCATTGACCCTATTATTTTTTACAATAAACTTTGTAATAACTTTAACTTTAGTTACTCTTCAAATAAACTTATCTTCTCGTATCTCTGTGACCATGCCCAAGCAGTGTCATGTAAAAATCGACTATCCTCGTTTATTCCCATCCGCCGCAGCGTACCTCAAGGTTCCATACTTGGTGCGCTTTTGTTCTCAATGATTATTAATGATCTTCCTCTTTGTTTATCTTATTGTCAATTTCACTTATATATGCGGACGATGTACAACTATACCTTTATTTTCCCAGTGGCCTAGTTAATGATGCATTTGAAAAGATAAATCGAGACTTATCTGCTCTTTCCAATTGGTCTAGACTTAATCAAATTCAGATCAACCCAGACAAGTTTAAGGCGATTGCCATATATAAGTGTGTCCTTGACCCTATCATTTTTCCACCTATTATCCTAATTGGTACTAGGATAGGAATGGTAGAAAGCATAAAAGGCTTGGAGTTTTGTTTGACAGTAGTCTAAAATGCACATGCAACTTGCACATAAACCAAATTGTTTCCAAGATTTACGGGTCGTTAAGGTGCCTATCTTTAACCAGAAACTATTTGCCTACAGAGGTTAAGCTAAGGCTAGTGAAGGCTCTTATCCTACCCTTAATATTGTATGGCTGTGAAATCCTTGCCAATTCAGAATGTGACTCTTTCCGAGACTTAAGGTTGCTTTTAACTTAGCCACTCGATATATCTTTAATTTGCGGAGATTCGATCATGTATCCGAACACTCCAAGAAAATTTTGGGATGCAGTCTCAAAACATTCTTGAATTACAGAACGCTCGTTCTTCTAATTAAAATAGTACGATTAAAGAAACCAGTGTATCTATGTGACAAATTTCACTTTTCTCAATCGATTTGTATGAGGCCTCCTAAGTATGCTTGCCTCACTTCTCGTAGACAATTCTTCGTACATGCTGTTAGTTTATGGAACGACCTTCCACTCTCAATAAGACGTAAGTCTGAACAGAAAGATTTTAATTTAATATTGTTTAAAAATTTGTAGAATAAAAATTGATATGTCTCGTTCATTAATATCTCTAAACTGTTATATACGTATAAAAATATTCTTTGTTCTCTCTTTTTAGTGCTTTTTTCCACTATTGTAATTTTTTTTTCTCTTTTAAATTCTTTTAAATTAAGTAAGTTATGTACCTTACATGTACTTCTTAAAGACTATGTTCTTACTGTACAGTAGATATATATTTGAATAAATGAAATGAAATGAAAATGAAACATAGATATCCGTACTCCGTAGTCTTCATAGTTTTAGTTGAAGCTCAAAATGGTTTTAATAGTGAGGTAAGCTACCATAACCTAAGCAGATTGCATTACAATCAACAATGCCTTCATAAAGAAACCTGCTCGCTCTGCAATGACTTTTAGCAGGCTGGCTGAACTCATCACCGCAGACACATTGCAATAATCAGGGCCGTCTTTTCCGTTTTGGGGGCCCTGGGCACTTTTTGAAAATGGGGCCCTTATATGATTCTATAAAAATGTTATGTTGTGTAATAAAAATATAAAAAACAAAATATTGATAAGCAAAAAGATGGAAAGAGGAATGTTTATTGAAGGAGTCTTTTTCTTGATTTAAGATAAGCAAAATCATTGATTATATCTACAAAATCGCTTTCGATTGACATCGACGACAAACAAAGTCAATCTTTCTTTATCCAGTGTAATTCTGAGTTCGTTTTTATTCTTTTTAACTAAGAGAAGGAACGTTTACACCTGCAGTTGGTCACTGTTATACTTAAGAAAATTCTGAGTGCAATTTCAACACTTGGAAATTCATTTTCAATTTTATTTATTTTTTAAGAAATTTAAAGTTCTAAAATATTGCCAGTTATTTTCATTTTCGTGTCGAATAGTTTTCCAGCATGTAGTTCATCTCCTTTTACATCTTCAGTGTAAAACTAAGCAATAGATTTGCAGTTTTCTTCAGGTCTCTTAATCAGAAACGTCAAAACGTTGGCCAATATTCGTATACGAACCTAGTCGCTGTTTCAAATCAACGCTAAGAGTGTCAAAAATGCCAATAGTAAGAAAGGTTTCAATTTTGAACCTTTCTTTTCCAGTCAAAATTGCTGAGGGTTCAGAGCCGTCAAAAAAGTCTCTTCTACACCCAGTCCTTTCAGAGAGGCTCTTATATTCGGAATCCGGGTTTTGTTTTTGTCTGGATGATGAATCAAAGTTATCAAAATTGTCCTTGAGCCCAATTATAAATTCATCGATTACTCAGCAAATTTGCCATTTTTTTGTAAAGACTAAGAGCTTCCTGTCTGGTCGCTCGTGCCTGTCCTAAATCGTTGGCGATAGACATCAAAGCTTCTTCAATTTCTTGACGACCATTATATAAGGCGCTTAGTGCTTGCGCTGACCATCTTGCTTGTGAAAGACTTTTTACATCTTTTTCGAACCTAAATGAACAGTCAACTACCTCAATCTTTGAAATCTTAAAAAATTGATTGTCGGGAAAAATTATTAATAGTTACCCTTTCGGAACATCGCAAATGTCAGAAGGAAACACAAGAAGTTTTCCCATCACAACACCATAAGCGGAGTTCACATTGTACAATAAGTTGAACAGATTTTGGTTCGAACGACCAATGTTGGATAATGTGAACGCTCAGACGACCGCTTGACCAACTTGTTGGATGGTTTTCAAATAATTTTGAAAACTTTATATGTAGTTGGATGGAACGGAGGAGCACATGATATAACTTTGGACGACAAGTCTGAACGCAAACTACATCCTACCATATAACATCCATCAAACGAAGTCTGTCTAAGTAATTGTACAGTGTGAACTCGACTATTTAACTTCGATTGTAAGATACACGAATGGATGTTTTTTCTGATTTGATTTTTAAAAGCGCCCTGAAACGAACACAAATGTGTTTTTGGTATGGTATGGTCCTGATCATAACTTGGGTGACCTCTTTTTTTCGGAGGGAATGTGATTTTAATTGTTCAACAAAAGTTGTTAAAAAAAAGTAATGTGACGAAATATTGAAAATATTGTAAATAGACCAATAGAAGTTAAGTGATATTTCAGCAATTTGGGGGCCCCTGGTGACTGCGGGGCCCTGGGCCTGGGCCCAGTGGGCCCAGTGGTAAAGAGGGGTCTTCCAATAATATATTCTCTGTTTGAAATGTGCGTTGATGAAAGCTTGGTATCGTTTAACATCCTGCCAACAACGCGTGTGAAAGTCTGTATACAATACATTTGTTTTTTAATCTCCCTGAAATTTAATCGTTCTGCTATGCAACCATTGATAAAATTGTATTACTTAAAATATATGCGACGCAGTCGCATCGTACCAACTGACATAAGAGTAAGGGACTGATTGTAAGCCGAACACTTATTCGATCTCTATTGTGATTATTTTTAAAACTCAGGAGGCAATTTTAATCAATACACAGCCAATTATAATAAAAACGTTTCCAATTCCGATTCTTTGATCTACAGATATTTTTTTTTTTTTTTTTTTTTTTTCAATCAGCTCCCTACGGTCGAACCCAAATCAGCTTCTCTCTGATCTGTTGCAATAAGTAATCAACGACTGTAATCCCTTAAGTCTGCACTTCCTCATCGACACAGCGCGTACAACGAAGCAGTTACCGTACTCAGTATGGTAGGTACAATTAAAAATTGCAAATCTATTTGCCACCCCATCCATCCTTGCGATCCAACTTTGAATCAAAGCCATTCTTATCCCCAAAGGCGATTCAACTATATATTCACTGATGCACACACCCAGACGTACATATAATCCACTAAGCGTAACGCTGACGCTCTAATTGGTTTTTACATTTTATCCTGCTGTTTTAATTTTCGCAGTAGTAGAACGCCACTCCAACACTTAAAGCCAGGGCTTCTGCTTATGCTGCTCCACTCGACCGTTCCATTGCCAGGGATGTGGAAATTTCTTTCTTTTTTCCATTTTTCCCTTTCTCTGATGCCGAGGGGTATGATATCTGTGTGTGTGTACGAGAGTGTGTATAAGTGTAAGTGTGGCTGGCGCACAGTGGTAATCGATTTGCATTTTAGCGTAATAATTGAGCTAAGTACTTCTTCCATCAGAGCAATGCCAGAGCGCCTCTATTTACCTTCAACTGGATTGTTTTGCGTCTCCCATTCTTTCATACTTTTACGGTGATTAATTTTCAAAACCATTTTAAAAAACGGAAAAACATTTTTCTTTGTTTAAGTAATGTGCGGTTATTGAAAAGAGAGCTGAAAGCATAGAATTTGCGGATTACCGCCATTTGTTTGCCTCATTTACTTGTGTCCTACTAACCGAAGCCTACCTGTCGTAAACCAACATTTTCCGCTGCTGGAAAAAACAATCAAAATTCCATTTTCCATTGAAAGTTCATTAAATATTTATATTTTTCATTTTTTTTTTTTTATTGTAACCTATTTCTGCAGTTTTAAGAGAACTCACCATCGACCAAAAAGAAAAAAGAAATGTAAATCGACAGACGCACGGTAGGCTTACAATGCCGATGATGACAGCGGTCGCGGACAACAAACATAACGCTTATGTTGAATAATAAAACAGCCTGTTTTCAAGCTGAACGGAATGGATATCTGTGTTTTTGGGAAGTCAAATTGCGTCACGTCCAACCGGATATCACATTTAATTCCGGATGCAGCGGTTGGGGTGTTTGCGTTTTTACTGTTATTTTTTTCGGTAATGGATCCCGTGATAACAGCCCCTCGCAAATATTTGAGATGATAGCTTGTAAAAGTACTCACGGCGAAATGTAAATAAGACCCCCGTCGACACAATATGACACACCGCACCGGCTCCGCTTGTACTTCGAATGAAAGTTTGTGGATTGTTTGATAGGTAATTGACTATAAAACAAGAATTAAATTGTTTGGATAAACGCGTTTCAAAAATTGCAAATCGGGGAATTACTTAAGGTTCCCTATGGCGCTATACACTGCGCGACGTTCAAGAGAATTAGTTCAAACACTTTATATGTCTTTGAAGGGTACATTGGAGTTCAAATATAAGGCCAATTGGTTATTTGTTAGGTGTACACTATTGGGAAAGACTCTGACTCGTATCACATTGATAAAATGGAAGATATGAGCAATGTCGTATCGTCGTTGGCAATTTTAATGCAAAACTAGAAAAGATAAGAAATCTTTGGAAAAAATATAAAAATATATTGTCTTGCATTGCCTGACAAAATCACCAGAAACAGACTCAGGTTAATTGAATTTTGATGCCTGGCTAAATCTTGTGGTTGGTAGCATGCGCCTTAAAAATCTCCAAATAAATCTTATAGCGATATCCAGATTAATCTACCCTCAACCAAATTGACGCAAGACATTTTTCCAGCGCTATTGATGTCCAAACTTTCTGAGCGTCGCGTCGGTCAACTTTGACTCGAACAACTCCTTGTCGTAGCCAAGGTACGAATGAGTATATCCAGTTTACGACTCATGTGAACTAACTCTCTGTATAGCGAAAACGATATGATTTCGGAAAGCTGCAATTGAATTTTAGATTTCGATTTTATTAAATTTTGGTGGGGCCTACGTCCCATTCATTAGCCTGCGACAAACTTAAAATAACTGAACTGTAAACATAATAGGCTGTTTAAAAGGAAGACTTGTAAACAAAGACTTGGAAGTTTAAAGTCGAAAAGAAAAGGGACTGAATTCAATTCCTCATCATGTGAGTTAAGGGTTCGTTGAGGAATATAGGTAGGAATGATTATACTTTTCGGGGATATGTGTTGAAGGAGATAAGGTCCTAAAAGGGAAACCAGTCAGTGTCACTAGTTAAAAGCTGGTGAATGAAAATGATATCAAACACATCCGTTAGGAGTTCTAGGGAGTAGCGATTAAGAATTGAGAGTCGTTAACGGTTAACGGTAAGCAGCCTGGGTGAGAGAGTTTATAACGTGTGTAATAGAGCCCTTCAGGCAAAGAACAGAAATAAACTTTGAACTCTTTCGATCCTTAAAATGTGAAGCGCTTGGTACGGAGCCCACACTTGCGATGCATACTCAAAAAGAAGATGAACATATGTGGTGTACAAGTCTACTATAGATTTTTATCTTTCAAATATTCCACAATATCTTACGACCCCCAACTACTGCAAATGTAGATCATCTCCCTGACTGCTGCGATACTACGCTGGCGTGTATTGTTTTTCTAATGACAAGGATGCGTGGTGATTTGTGGTTTAGCGTTTTTTGAGGACTGAAAAACCAAGTTTTTTTTTGACAACTCATAGGGTTGTCAAGAAAACCTGGGGCAAACCTGGGGAAAGTTCAACGAACGGACCTACTGTAGAAGATATTGAATTTTTAATCTATGATCTGATTACTAAAAAATCCCCAGGAATCGATGGCATAAGAAATCAATTTTTTAAAGAACTACCAAGAAGTGGACTTGTCTACTTAACTAAACCTAGTAAATGCCCGTTTCAAAATGCAATATTTTCCACTTAAATGGAAGATTGCAAAAGTCATTCCCATTTTGAAACCGGGGAAACCATGAACTGATCCTTTGAGTTATAGGCCAATAAGCTTACTTAGTTGTACAAGCAAAATCTTTGAAAAATTAATCCGAAGTAAATTGGAAACATTTTTGAATGAAAAGAATATTATACCAACACAGCAGTTCGGATTCAGGAAAAACCATAACACTTCACACCAGGTTCTAAGAATCTGTAGACATGTGAAAGAAAAATTTAAAGAAAAAAAAATCTACGGGACTAGTGCTACTTGATGTAGAAAAAGCTTTTGACACGGTATGGCACAATGCACTCATACACAAGCTTATTTTAAATGAATGTTCAATTTATCTTATTACAATTATTCAAAGTTATTTGAGTAATAGAAGGTTTATAGTGCCACTAAATAGAATCAATTCTTATTCTAAAATTATTCCATCTGGCGTTCCTCAAGGATCAGTGTTATCTCCTATCCTTTTCAATATTTTTACCTCTGATTTCCCAGCCTTGCAGAGATGTGATGTTGGTATGTACATCGCGATATACTCATCCGATGAACATCCAGCAAATATTATTTTTAATATTCAAAACGCTCTTGCTCTTATTTTCGAGTATTATAAGCACTGGAAATACAAAATAAATGCTGGGAAGAGTCAAGCTATCTTTTCCACCAGAAAAAGAAGGGATTGGTTTTGCCCAGTCACAATTTAAATGTAGATAATTGCGATATCCAATGGGTTGACTCTCTCAAGTACTTAGGTGTCTACTTAGATAAAAAGTTGACCTTCAAAGAACACACACAAAATATATCAAAAAAAAAAAAAAAAAATATATGGGTACCAAAATATTATACCCGCTTATTAACCGGAAGTCATTACTTAGCAAACATAATAAATTAATAATTTTTAAAGTCGTTTTTCAAGCAAGATCAAGTATGGATCCCCTGTCTGGGGCGACTGTGCCAAAACGCATATAAAAAAATGGGCACGACTGGGTCGCACGAACTTGCGATTGTGTTCTAAATACGATATCAAAATCTTAGGGCTGAGTAAAAGGTTTTGGTGTTCGCTCTTTATAATATATTTGGTGGTACAGGGTTGCCAATTATACATTAATTAGGAAAATTTTATTAAATCACGAAAAATATTGAATAAAATTCAATTATTAAATATTCCAAAGGTCTCAAGCGAAAATCTAAAAACGCCATTCTTTTGCAATTTCGAATACATATAAACGCTAAAAATTTTATCAAAATCGTTGGACCAGTTTTAAAAAAACGGTTTTTTATTTTACATTTTTAAAAAAAAAAAGTTTTGTAATATTCAAGTATGCAGAATTTAAGATCTTAGCAAAAGTTAATTTGACAAAAAATTTTAGAAAAATCTAAGTTATGGTTTTGAAGTTATTTCAAAAAATCTAAATTTTTTTAAATTTTTTTTAAAAATTTCAAAAATTAAAATTTTTCAAATCTTGCTATACAGTTTTCCTTAAACAACTTAAAACTTCTAAAATACAAAATTTCGTAAGCATCGTGCAAGCCGTTAACGAGAAAGTCGGTTTTGAAAAAAACCGTACTATGGGAGGTACCGTTTTTATACTTTTTTCAAAATTTTTATTTGCATCATAAGAAAGACAATCAAAAATTAATTCTTCACACAAAATTTTATCAAAATCGTTGGAGCCGCTTTCGAGAAAAGTAAGTATTATCATATCGGTTGTATGGCAGGTACCGTTATTTCAAGACCTAGAGACTCAATTCCAAAAACCCCTCTGAAGACTGCTCCACAGACCCTAACTGCAAATTTTGAAGAAAATCGGTCAAGTGGTTCAGGCTGTAGATCCATATACAGACAGACAGACACACAGACAGACAGACAGACAGACAGACAGACAGACAGACAGACAGACAGACAGAATTGCAGGACCCCCTTTTTTCGTATTCTATATCATCGTAATGTCATATTTAATTGTTATCTCAAAATTTTTTTTCTGCACGATTGCAAGACTTGCCTTATAGTACCTATAATCGCAAGTAAAAATTACAAAAAACCTTAAAATGAGCCTTAAGGTCCCCTGGCATTTTCTTACCCAGGAGTTGCACACAAAAGCAAACGCTTTAAAAATCGATGAGAAGTTTTTTGAAAAAAATGTATTAACAATTCAAGTGGAGGCTTTATGTAAAATTTTTCCTTCAAATTAATAAATATAAAAATAAATGCTATTCCAAAACCAAATATTATTTTTCAGTAGTAAGATACAATTTGTTATCATATCTCTGTGCTGTGTAATGACTTAAAAAATTATTGTATACTCTGTTAATTTCTTTCAAACAATAAAATATATCTAACTAAAAAAAAATACGGTGTAGAGGGACCTGGTTACACTTTGAATTGGACCATGTCTTAATAAAACAAAGGGCGAAATTAGCCCTTGATATTATTTCGTCGATATGAGAGCAAAAATTTAATTTACAGAGAACACCTAGATGACGGATAAGCTGCACACTGTTTATGGGTTTATGGGAAAGTGCTAGAGATGATAAAAGCTGGGGGGAGGTTTTTACTTTTTGGAGAAAAAGTTTTAGTCTCGCATTTGGCAACATTAAATTCAAGCAAACTTTTACTACCAATTGACTAGTAGTAGGTACTTTAGCACGTCTGCCTGTTAACTGTGAGTTTCACGTTTCAAAGCAACAATGTTTTGCCAAGGATATCGCCTTTCGCGAAGAATTGGAAAGTCCTTCCATAGTAGATTTATTGCAAAGAACAGCGCTGTTTCGATTAGCCGTTCGGAATCGACAGAAAATTGTAGGTCCCCTTCTTCACAAAGGCAATGGTTGTGAGAAATGTGCTACGACCCGGAGCTTTTCGTTCTCTTACGCCACCCTATATGATTTATTTTTAAGTGACTAATGAATCCAGCCCATTTTGGAAAGTGCAGGGAATCCTTATCAGAGGAGATAACTTTGAAAAAAATTGCGTCATCAGCATAAAGTGAGATAGAAGAATTTTGGATGATCTTGTCAACATTATTAATGGCAAAAATAAAACAGAGGGGTTCAAGATGGCTTCTTTGGGGTGTACCAGAGGTTGCTGAACTTAACTGCTGGTTAACTGAAAGAGTAGAGCTGAAACGAATTTGTGACATGAAGAGATCTATTTGAGTATGTTAGAGCTGAATCAGAGAAAGGAAACCTTAAAAAGGATAAAAGTATGAGAGATTTTGTCGAAAGCCTTGCTGATATTTGTGGTCTATTTCATTTCCCTTTTCAATCGCAGAAAGTGAGAAGACAACAAACTCAACTAGATTGGAGAGGGTAGACCTACCCTTAAAAAATCCATGCTTCTAAAAAGGTATCCTTGATTTGAACTGGAAAGGAAGAGTTTCGTTGTTAATGTTTTCAAAAGTTAAGAGAAATGAGAAAGTTTAGCTATGGCAAAAGATAGCCAATGCTATCTCAAATCATTGACAGCAAAAATACGATAAAAATAAGAAAAGAAGGGAAGAAAATCTTATTCTGTTCGTGAAGACGATGCCGATGTATGGAGAAGAAGATTCAACAGTGAACCTTACACCGCTATATAAACAGGACCTGGCTAAAAGGGCACGCATCGCGAAACTACAACAACATACTTGTTTATTTATTTGTTTTTGACTGCACTGGACATGGTGTTGTTCATTTATCTTTAACATGAATTTCCTGAATTAGATAATATCATTTTTCTAAAACCTTTTGAAAAAGAATAATTTTTTTTCTTCCAGCTTGTGAACTTTGAGAGCCGCCAACGTTAATTTATCCCGCCTTGAAGCAAATAAAAGTACTCTTCGAAGACATTTTCCATTGAGAGGGTAATTTCGAGTGGTTATGCCATTGCCGGTTTGCATTCACATTTGAGTCTTACTAAGTTTTCTCCCCGTCAAGACATTTTTAATTAAAGTTTTTTTTCCTTTCTTCTCCAGGGTAGCATCTAATTAAAAAATTTCCTTTCAAATGAGTGCAAGACTCATGGGGTGTTTATGAGAATACGCGACATCTTTCCCACTGTAGCGCTTTTTTTTTATTCGAGTTTTCTTTTCTTCTTTTTTTTAATACTTTGCTTTTTTATGAGGTAAGTGATGCATATAGCTGTAAGGTGATATCCTTTATTTTCTAGTTCTAGTACTTGGATGGGTTCACAATTTTGTGACATTTACTTAGAAGGAACTTCTTGCGAATGATATGAAGTGAGGTTAAATTAGTCTAACGAAATTATTCACAGGATGTTGCGTCGCGTCGTCTAAGGAAAAAAAAGAAAAAACGGTTGAGAAGAATAATAGGACATCTTTCGAAAACTTTTACTCTCGTAGGTAGGTATTCAATTGTTTGTTTTTGTTTTTTTTTTTTGTCATGAATATAAAACGATTCACAGAAACAAAAGGCCTCTTCATATTCAGTTCATTGTTATGAGGGATTCATAAGTCATCGATATACCACTACACATCACATGAAATTGGTTGTCAATTTAGGAAGATATTGTGTTGGCATCTCGTCCATCAATGTTCTTGCCTTTTGCGTAAATCAGAACACCTTGACAGCCATTAAGTGAATTTTATGCCCGTACGGAAATGAACAAACCAAACGTGTGAGTGGAACGAAAATCAGATTCAATGTGCGTTTCATTTTACCATCCAAAAGGACCTATTGATCAGAAATCGACACACTCACCATATGTAGATAATAGAATTTTCCTTTATGTGACAATCCAAATGTGCCAACAACACAACGTTTGACAAGCACACACAGCAAGAGCGAAATTGTATGAGGAGTCCTATAAATTCCAACATTTCTGAAGCAGAAGACGCCTGCAACGATGTGGAAGAATCCGATACGATGTTTTGTGTGTGGTTGAAAGGAATTGAGTAACGGGCTTAAGCAAAGCTTTCGGATATCCTGAGGTTACTCGGAATACCAAGTACACAGACATTTATATCCATGCAGTAAGAATGGAATGTCAAAATGAAAAACCTTTTATGTCCCTTACTACTTTTTGGTTCAAAATGTAATGGGCTCTTGGACGGACACAAAAATTGTTTAGGTTTTATTATGATGAGTATATTGGGTGTGTCCTGGTTGAAGCTATTGCTTGTGAAAGGCAATTTGTCTTATGTGGAGCAAGTTTTTTCATAGTAAGTCCTGTTTTATACAATGCGACATACAGGTTTTGTAATTGAATTGGTTTTCTATTAAAATCTGGTATATGTTTCCAGGAATATGAACAAGAAATTCAATTGCTAAGTAAATTCTGTTGAGAGTGAAGAAAAACTTTTTTTTATGAGAAAATAGGTTGAGTTGCTGAGAACTTAAAGAAGCGGCAACACTTTCTAGTAAGCCGATATGTAATCTGCAAAGGCGGTTTCTATAAGCTAATACTCTTTATATTCGAGAAAGTGAAAGTGAAACATTTGTTTTTCTATAGTAATTCTTTGAATTAAATTGAAAACTTTCAGATACCTCGAAAGGATCAGAACTCTATTACTGGTCTGCACAGCACCAAGTGGCCTGTTCATGTTTTCTCTGAATCTCGCATTTTCCCTTGAAAGTGTTTCCAAAAAGTGAAAAGTTTGCCTGGGAAAATTTTTATCTTTGAAAAAAATTTGATTTCTTGATTTTGTATGATACAGTACTAAGTTATGAAGGGCACCGAGACGTTTCACAATAACTACCGTATTTTTTATATTTTTTTATGAAATATTCACATATAGTATTCTTTGAATATTATATTTTAAATAAAAGATACTCTGTGTCTTAAAAACAAAAAAATTACAAAAATGCACTTTTTTGGGTGAATTTTAGAGGAAGATAATGTAGAGGCAATAATTTCAATCAAGCCAAATGCCTCAGGCGGAACCCAAATTTGATAAACTGTTGTCATATATTTAACACTGACTGTACTAACCACATCCATTTTTTCATTAGAATGGAAAAGGCTTAAATTGTTCACATTGCCATTCTCCCATTTTTTTCAAAGGCGTTCGAAAAAAGACATTTTAAAGCATCTGCAACACCACTTAACGATAAACAACTTATGAAACTCTTGCCAATCTGGTTTTTGACCAAAGCGCTGTCGCAAATCAGCCTTACTTTCAGTGACTGTTTGATACTATTAGCCATCCAATTCCTTGTAGAAGCTAGTTCTGGTTTTTCTTTTGAATTTTGTAAGTTAGGCCAATCGTATGAACGTTCTTCCACCTTTCCAAATGCCATATCTGGAGTTCGGCAAAGTGTCAAAACTCTGGCGTCAAAATTCTAATTTCTAAAATTCTGCTTTTTTTTCATTCTGGTTGACAAAATTCTAATTTTCGAAATTCTGCTTTTCAAAATTCTGGCTATTAAAAAAAAACACAATCAAAAAAAAAACTAAAGCATGAAAATAAAAGAACATAATATGAAGCTAAACAAGACCAAAAATATATATATTTTTTGCAATACGCAAGAGATATCCAGTGTGACTTAGATCTCTTTCTTTTTTTCTTTATCCTCTCCCCACGCCTCGCACGCAAATCAATTTCTGATTTGGTACTGATAAGCTCCTTTCGTAGGTCTCCAATTAGTTTATAGACACCTGCGTGGCTACGGCCAACTATAACTTTCAGCCGACGATGCCAAGCCTGTACGTTCTTGGGAATGCATCTCTAGTTTTATCATAAACTAACTGAATTATGGAATTTATTTGAGTAGCAGTAGGAGAGCGACAATGAGGAAACCAAAGATCTTGCTCTTCTTTCAAATTCTTTAGAAAGTAATAGTTTGCAATTATTATCAATATTCTGCCAATTATAAAGAAAAGGAAGGTTTGGAAAATGTTAAAAAGCGCGCGCAGAGTTTCGGAAAGCAGAATTTTGAAAGCAGAATTTTGAAAAGCAGAACTTTGAAAAAAGAATTTTGACCCCGGCACAATTTTGACCCCAACGCCTGGAGTTCCTCAGAGATCTACCTAGTCAATTCATCTATGATCTGATAATGTGCTACTCCTTATAGGTCAATTGTCAATTCTTTGCAGCCAAATTAAGCCGTAGCTTTAATGCATGAGCCCTGAACTTCATTCCACAATGGTCGATAAGTAACAAATTTCACATTGTGAATCATTCGACTCATCAGTCATCAATTCTGAGCCCTTAAATTGAAATTTTCAATCATAAGCGTTCATGGAATGAACACCTCACTAGTGCCATTGAAAAAGTCTATGGTAGTCTTCGTGCTCATCTGGTCACTCGAAGTTTCACTCAACAAAAATTAAACTGCTTGTTGCCAAAATTTTTTTACTACCAATAATGTTGTATGCATGTGTAGGTGAAGTTTCAGGCAACTTTTGGACTAACCACTAGCGCAAAATTTTATGTTGCATAAATAACATTATGCACTAAATGTTTAATCTGAGACGCACATATTTTGCGTCACGTATCTCGAACTCAACAATTCACTAAGCTTCCGATCCGTTTGCTATCTCCATAAAATCATTGAAACTCAACATCTGCTTTATCTACACTGAAAGCTGAACTTTCCTAATCCAACAAAGTCTTTTGTGCTCATACAACCTCTTTGAAATATAAATATTGCTACTTAACAACAGCTCTTTGTAACTATCTACCCAACGCGAAGAGAAGTATTGGAAACATACAAAAATTTAAAACTTTAGTTTTCTTTTATTTGACGAATCATTGATTAGGTGGGATCTTAATTTTATTTAAATGTTTTCCACATCTTCATGTTTATGCAAACAGAAACCCTGCGGTTTCACGATCAAGGTATGACAAGCCATCGGCTCACAAACATAATCCTTCAAATTCCTATCCGTGTTTCGGATGTGGTGTAAGTGCAAACGAAAAAACACTAGAAGTAATTTTTTAACAATCTTTTTGCTTTTAGAGCAGTTTTTGTTTTATTTCTTCGATTTATTTTTATTTTTTTGAGGTTTTTATTGAAGTTGTTATAATTTGATTTCTACTCAAATTGCTGCTCAGCTGGCTTGATTGATTGTGTAAGTAAATAAAGTTTAATTGTAATATAAATGGCTTGCTTAACTTTACTTAAATTTAAATCTTAAAATTTTTTCTAAAATCTTGCAAAACCATATAAGCCTCATGTAAGTATTTTTGTAATCAGAATGCAGTACAATAAATTACACATACGGTGGCGCAAAAAAGCTCGGGAAGTCTCGGGGTCATACACTGGCAACCACTAGGATGAGGCCACAAATTTTGCAATCGATTTTCGCTTTTTATACCTGGTGGAAGTTTTGTACCCGGAAAAGTTTATTACCAGTTAATAGATACTTATTTTCCCACAACGAATTCCTAAAATTAAAGGGTTTATTTGAAACAACCGTTGGAATTTCCCAAGATCAATTAATGAACTACTGAAAATAGGTATAAAAAGGTGATCCACTAGGATGAGGCCATTGCGAATATTTCCGTGCAGGAGTGCGCATCTGAGAATTCTTGTATAAAATATCTAAGAGAGTGTTAAAAATAACTTTTTTACTTAGTTTGAAGTACACATGGGTTCCGGAAAGACTTTGACAGCGACAGAAAGAGCAAAAATAGATGCTTTCAAGGATATAGGACTCTCAGGCCGTGAAAAAGCAAGGACACTTAACAGGAGCAAGACAGTTGTAAACAATTCTCTTGCTGATCCACAAAACTATGGCAAAAATCAAAAAGAAGGCACGGGAAAAGCCACAACACCAACAAAAAATCTACAAAATCTAAAAAATTCTACGACTTGACTCAAATTCCACTACCAAAACAAAATACAAATGTTTGCACAAACCGTTTGTGTAGTGTAGGGGCTCTATAAGTTAATGAGGGGCTATGTGGCATCCCAGTGCCGAAAGAATTCTTCAAATCTGTCCAGTAGTCTCTAAGTTTCCATATCCAACTCCTTTCCTGAGGGAATCTTCCGTTCAAAATATGTGAGTGAAATATAAGTTTATGTCACTGAGGGATAAGTTCAATGAATTTAAATTGATACAGACGAAATTAATTCAGCAACAATCAGCAACTAAAATTTTTCTCATTGAACATCATATATATAAAATTCTCGTGTCACGGTGTTCGAACTTGAACTCCTCCGAAACGGCTCGACCGATTCTTACCAAATTTTATATGCGTATTCAGTAGGTCTGAGAATAGGCTACTATCTATTTTTCATCCCCCTAAGTGATAAGGGCCATCTACCATTAACATTGTTTTTTAATTTACACTGTGACACGAGAATTTTATATATTAGATTCTAGAGTCTCAGTGTAAATGTCATATCAACTATGTATAATGTCAACTAAATTTATTATTAATTTGTTGGACAAAAATTATTTATTCTTATTTTATTAAGTGCAGTTTGCATGATTAGTTAATTAACTGATTTATTACACAACCTCAAAAGTACTCAACACGTGCCACTAGCTCCCGCAAACAGGTATTGTGTTGTAAGTATAAATTATTCTTAATCTTAAAATTTTGTTTCCTTCTAACGCCCGTAATTTTCAACAGATTCTAATGAATCTTGGTTACCTACTATCTATTTTTCATACCCGTAAATGTCGGCTCAGCAGATGGCGTTGCAGTCGGTATCTACGTTATATTACGAATCGGCTTAACCGATTTCGATGAAATTTTTTAAACATATTTTGTGGCTCCGAGAATAGATATACAACTTTTTTTCATACCAGTTTTCCCACAGGAACGGGGATAGGAAAGGGAACCGGAATTGGATCGAAAACTCGAAAAATTCTGAGCCGATATTGAAAATTCTTTTGATATTAGGATGTTACATTATCCCTTACATAGACTTTATTTTATGACCATATTCCAACGGAGACTAGAAACTTTCCGGCTATTTTCAGCTTAGTCCAGCGGGTGTTTCTGACAATTTTTTAAATAACTTAGATCCGAGCAACGTCGGGCGGGACAGCTAGTTTAAATATAAAATATATTGAAGTAGTTACAATTTATTATCAGAATAAAACCTTAAAAAAATAGTACGTATACGCCAGAGTCAATAGTATACACAACACACATACACATGCACATAAGAAAAAGTATCAAAAATTTCTTTTTTGTGTTCCGATAAACTAAAGCCTATACTTTTGTATAAATTAATTTCAAAACAAACAAAACGAATCTTTAAGTGATTAATCCGGTCAGCCGCTCTCGAGTTTAAGCCAGATTAATGAACAGCAATTCATTTATATTGTAACGTGAACCCAACATTTTATACCAATTTCCTAATCGAAAAACGTTCAACCGAAAACACAACTGGCAACACTTTAATGGAATGGTATAAATGACAGGCGTTGCTTGTAAGCCAGTGTGTGTGAGTGTAGAGAGACAGACAGACAGAGAGTAGACAGCAAATGTGGCGACAATGTAGAAGTTACTGGAGAGTTCTAGATGGCGTGTCATTCGATATAAATAGCCCGCCCGAGGCAACCAGAAGTCAGTTTTGTTTATAGAGTGATAAAGTTAAGAGTAAATACAAGTGATATTCCAAAAGTCGAGTTGAGTTCAAATAAAGTGTATATCGAAAGTAAATAAAGTGGTAGAATTAAATTGAAAAGTAGAGTTTTATTTTTGCGAACTAAGCGCACGTTACATTGGTGTCAGAAGTGTAAATAAAACTTATTTGACTAGTAAAGTGTAAAAAAAAAAAAAGTAAAAAGAGAAATAATAATTATATACAGTGAAAATGGGTAAGTTGTTAGAAGAGCTCAACTGCATTGAGCTTAAAAGTGAGTTAGGTAAGCGAAATCTTTCTAGAGCGGGATCGAAAAATGAGCTCGTCCTGCGCTTGCGTAACTATTTGGAACAGCAAGGGGAAGACGTAAACACTTTTGTTTTTGAAACAGAAGTGGAAGAAGAGGAAGTAAGTGAAAATGTAGATTTTTCTAGTATGATGAAACTTTTGTTAGAACAACGAAACGAGCAAAAGAAGGAACAGCAGAATGTTCTCGAACGGCTCGAAGTACAGCAAAAGAAGCTGATTGAAGAGCAACGAAACGAGCGAAAGAAGGAACAGCAGAATGTTCTCGAAAAACTGGAAGCACAACGAAACGAACAAAAGCAAGAACAACAGAATATTCTCGAAAGACTTGAGGCGCAACAGAATGTTTTAGAAGGTCAGAAAAACATTCTAGAAGGAAAATTGGGTAATATTGAGAAAAATGTATGTGCCCTTGACGAACGAGTTGAAGGTGTGGAAAAACAGCTTTCTGTTGTAGAGAATCGTTTGGAAAGCCGATGCGATAACCAGTTCTCTGTTCTGTCCAAGGAATTAGACCAGATCCGGAAAATAAAAATTCGAGAATCTGCTGGAGAGTTTGCAAGGAAAAAGGAGATGAAACCCCCAACATTTGATGGACAGTCTTCTTGGCCAGTCTATAAGAGACAATTTGAGGCAGCCGCGACAACAAATGGCTGGGATGACGAAGACAAGTACATTGCACTGACTCTTGCTCTTAGAGGACCAGCAGCTGAATTACTTCAAACAGTTCCAGCTGGTAAGAGCGGCGATTTCAGTTCTCTCGTGGCAGCTATAGATAAACGCTTTGGAGATAGCCACTTGAAAGAAGTCTTCCGAGTCCAACTCAATAACAGAGTCCAGAAAAGGGGTGAAAGTCTACAGCAGCTCCAAGCAGACGTTGAAAGACTGGTTCACCTGGCATACCCGGATGCTGGAGAAGAAATCATCAACCAGCTCGCTGTTGAGTCCTTCGTTCGTGCCATTTCCGATATACATCTTCAGAGGTCTGTGCGAACTGCTAGAACACGTACTCTTTCCGAAACTTTAGCATTCGCATTGACAATTGAAGCAGCAGAACAGGCTTCTCAGGGAGTACATCGACTTAGAGAGGCCATAGTCGAAGAATGCTCGTGCCAAAGAGCTGAAATACAAAAGAACCGGAGCGGACTAGCAAGATGTTGGAACTGCAACAAGACCGGGCACTTACAGCGTCAATGCCGACTACCACCAAACAAAGCCAGTTGTCAACATTGTGGAAGCAAGAGATCCAACCCAGAGCAAGGTAACAACAACACCAGCGTTGCCTATCAGCCCGTTTCCCATCAGGGAAACGAGTAAGAACCAACTTCGAGGGGCAGAGGCTGGTTTCTTGTATCGATGGCCCCAAAACCACCATCCAGGTCTCCCAGACCAAACGCGACAACAAAAGTCTGACTGTGGAGACTACTATTAACGGGAACAAACATTTGGCTACCATTGACACCGGTGCCACAGCATCCATAGTACGTCGAGACCTGGTAAAGATGACGTGGCTCCATAACACCAATAGCTACCGTCTAAGAACCGCAACGGGAGAAGCAGCAAGAGTATATGGAGAAGTGTGTCTCAAGATCCGACTGGCCGATCTAGTGTTTATTCATCAATTCCTGGTGGCAGATATATGTGACGAGTGCATCATTGGAATCGACTTTATGAAACAGCACGGAGTTATTTTGGATATCGGTAATCAAGTTTTGAAATACCAAAATAAAGAAATTCCAATGACCTATTCGAATGAAAATACGTCAACACTGAGAACTGTCATCACGGAAGATCTGATTCTGCCTCCTTCTTCTGAAGTGTTCGTTTGGACAAAACTGGAAGGTGAGTTTGGAAGCCTTCGATACCTCATGGTGGAACCAGACCCAGAGTGTTCCTCCCAAAGCGTCATCATTGGGAAAACACTGGTAGCACCGAAAAACAAAATGGTCCCCGTACGATTACTGAACACCAGACCGTACGATGTAAAGTTGAAGAAAGGAGAAGTCGTTGGACGTTGCGAATCGGTTGCAGCAATTACGAAGATCACGGACGAGGCCCCGAGAAAAACGTTAACTCCGGAGGAGCTCATAACCATCAGAGCTAAGATACTGAGTTCATCCAACCTTGATCACCAACAAACAAGGATGGCTGAAAATCTCCTACAAGAGTACACTGACATCTTCGCATCGAAAAAGGGACAATATGGTAGGACACAGTTGGTGCAGCATCGCATCAACACAGGAGATGCAAGACCGATTCGTCAACCCGCAAGACGCCTTCCACTGGCCAAACAAGGTGAGGTTGAGGACATGATAACAGCAATGAAGAAGGATGGTCTTATCGAAAATTCCAAAAGTCCTTGGGCGTCACCAGTGGTGCTAGTGAAAAAGAAAGATGGAAGCACTCGTTTTTGTGTGGACTACCGAAGGCTGAATGATGTGACTAAAAAGGACAGCTATCCCCTGCCCAGAATCAGTGATACCCTGGATGCCATGGAGGGAGCCCAGTGGTTCTCGACGCTGGACTTGAAGAGTGGATATTGGCAAGTTGACATCCACCCTGATGATCGGGAAAAGACGGCATTTTCTACAGGTAATGGGCTCTGGCAGTTTAAGGTTATGCCGTTTGGGCTATGCAACGCTCCGGCAACATTCGAGCGTTTGATGGAGTGTGTTCTTCAAGGACTGACGTGGAAAGCTTGCCTAGTCTACTTGGACGATGTCATTGTTTACGGGAAAACATTTGACCAACATTGTAAGAACCTTAAAGCCGTGTTTCAGAGACTTCGAGAGGCTAACCTTAAACTGAATCCAGAAAAATGTGCACTTTTCAAAACCGAAGTCAAGTATTTGGGACACATCATCTCATCCCAAGGAGTAAAGACTGATCCTGAAAAAGTTGACTCCGTCAAAAATTGGCCAACACCACAGGACAAACATCAACTCCGAAGCTTTCTGGGACTTGCCACATATTACCGACGTTTCGTTAAGAACTTCGCTGGAGTTGCAAAGAGTTTGCATCAGCTCACCGAAAAGGGGAAGCAGTTTAAATGGTCAGGTGAGTGTGAGAAATCTTTCCAGGAACTCAAATACCGCCTCTGTAACGCTCCAGTGCTGGCACATCCAACACCTGGAAAAACATTCATCGTCGACGCAGATGCAAGCAACGTTGGAATCGGGGCGGTACTATCCCAAATGCATGATGGCGAAGAGAAAGTGGTGGCATACTACAGCAAGGTCCTATCGAAACCCGAAAGGAACTACTGCGTGACCAGAAGGGAGCTGCTAGCTCTTATCTTGGCAACAAAGCACTTCCATAAGTACATCTATGGACAGAAATTCCTTCTGCGGACAGACCACGGTGCTCTGAGCTGGCTGTTGAACTTCAAAAATCCAGAAGGTCAAGTCGCAAGGTGGATAGAAAGATTGCAGACCTATGACTACCAGATCCAACACCGCAGAGGAAAGCTGCACTCAAACGCCGATGCATTATCACGAAGACCTTGCAAAGTGGATTGCAAGCATTGCAAGCGGCAAGAAGACAAAGAAATCATTACCGCTCAGCGACTAAGAGCTGACCCCATAAGCGGATGGAGCAATGAGGAAGTGAGGACTGCTCAACAGGAAGATCCAGATATCGAACCCATTCTCGCATGGAAAGAAAATGAAGAGAAACCGGAATGGGGAGACATTTCTGACAGGAGTCCAGTTCTCAAAGCCTATTGGGCACAGTGGGACTCACTATATGTGCAAGAAGGTGTCCTCAGGCGAAGATGGGAATCCGCTGACGGTAAGTCATATGTGATGCAGCTGATCGTACCGCAATCGAAAGTCAGTGAAGTTCTTCAGGAGATGCACGACGGACCTTCTGGCGGCCACCTGGGGGTAAACAAAACACTGGAGAAGGTGCGACATCGGTTCTACTGGTTACATGCTAGAGATGACGTGGAGAAGTGGTGCCGAACATGTGACAAGTGTGCTGCAACCAAAGGACCTGGAAGGAAGATTCAAGGTAAGATGCATCAGTACAACGTTGGTTCGCCTTTTGAGAGGATTGCAGTAGATGTGGCTGGGCCTTTTCCAGAGACCAACGCTGGAAACAAATACATTCTGGTTGTAATGGACTATTTTAGCAAGTGGCCTGAGGCGTATGCCATCCCAAATCAAGAAGCCAAAACGGTGGTCGACCAGATTGTGTTTAACTGGGTTAGTAGGTTTGGCGTGCCTATGGAACTCCATTCCGACCAAGGGAGGAACTTTGAGTCAAACATCTTCCAAGGAGTGTGCGGACTACTTGGCATTAAGAAGACGAGAACCACACCACTTCATCCACAATCTGATGGGATGGTTGAAAGATTCAACCGGACCTTGAAAGAACACCTCACCAAGGTCGTAGGCGACTACCAAAGAGACTGGGATAGGCACGTACCGCTATTCCTGATGGCCTATAGAAGTGCAGTACATAGCTCGACAGGACAAACACCATCTGACATCCTGTTCGGGAAAACCATGCGGCTGCCTAGCGAACTTAAATTTGGATGCCCCACAGAGGAGCCACAGGACACAAACGAGTATGTGCACGACCTCAAGGAGAGGCTCGCTGACATCCATAAAAGAACAAGGGAACGGATGAAAGCCTACAGCGACCGGATGAAGACACGGTACGACACAAAAGCGACAACGTCAGGATTCCAAGCAGGAGATCGTGTGTGGCTTTATAATCCTCATCGTCAAAAGGGATTGTCACCGAAACTTCAGCAAAACTGGGAAGGTCCTTATACTGTAGTCACGAGGATTAACGACGTGGTTTACCGCATCCAAAGAGGACTAAGAGGCAAGTTAAAAGTAGTTCATTGTGACAGGCTGCATCGATATATTGGCGAGGCTGCAGATGGAATTATTCGGGACGAACAATCCTAAGGAGGGGGCAGTGTAACGTGAACCCAACATTTTATACCAATTTCCTAATCGAAAAACGTTCAACCGAAAACACAACTGGCAACACTTTAATGGAATGGTATAAATGACAGGCGTTGCTTGTAAGCCAGTGTGTGTGAGTGTAGAGAGACAGACAGACAGAGAGTAGACAGCAAATGTGGCGACAATGTAGAAGTTACTGGAGAGTTCTAGATGGCGTGTCATTCGATATAAATAGCCCGCCCGAGGCAACCAGAAGTCAGTTTTGTTTATAGAGTGATAAAGTTAAGAGTAAATACAAGTGATATTCCAAAAGTCGAGTTGAGTTCAAATAAAGTGTATATCGAAAGTAAATAAAGTGGTAGAATTAAATTGAAAAGTAGAGTTTTATTTTTGCGAACTAAGCGCACGTTACAATATATACAGGGTGATTCGCATAAGGTGTGACAAAAAGATAGGGTGTGTAGGTTGGACCTAGACAAGCAAAAAATCGTATGGGAGGGGGGGGTCCATTTTCCCCCGTTTAGGCGGGAGGGGCAATTTAAGAAAAAAGTCACTAAAAATTGAAAAAAAATTATTTAAAAATAACGGTAGTACTTACAGAGTCGTATTATAGCATTTTGAAAAGCCAGAAACTTAAACATTAATTTAAATTTAAAACAAAGTTGTTCAAGTAAATAGTTTTTGAAATATTAATTTTCAAAGTCAAAATTTTGAAAAAAAACATAATTTTTTTTCTTAAAACCACTTTTCTTCCAAATTTTACGTAATTAAGTAGTATTTTTCTGGCTTATTTTCAATGCTCTTATTTATTTTTGATCAAACACAAAAAACCGGATGTCAAAATAACTTGTAGTTTTTGAGAAAACCAAAAATTACAAAAACGACTTTTGTCAAAAAATTTTTTTTAAAGTTTTTTTTTCGTTATTGGATTCTTAAGTGAACTTACGAAATGAAGGATGGATTTTCTCTTTACTTTTTTTTATTGAGAATTCACTTAAAAGTCCAATAACGAAAAAAAAAATTAAAAAAAAAAAAAATTGACGAAAGTCGTTTTTGTAGTTTTTGGTTTTTTCAAAAACTACAGGTTATTTTGACATCCGGTTTTTTGTGTTTGATCAAAAATAAATAAGAGCATTGAAAATAAGCCAGAAAAATACTACTTAATTACGTAAAATTTGGAAAAAAAGTGGTTTTAAGAAAAAAAATTATGTTTTTTTTCAAAATTTTGACTTTGAAAATTCATATTTCAAAAACTATTTACTTGAACAACTTAGTTTTAAAATTAAATTAATGTTTAAGTTTTTGGCTTTTCAAAATGCTATAGTACGACTCTGTAGGTACTACCGTTATTTTTAAATAATTTTTTTTCCAATTTTTAGTGACTTTTTTCTTAAATTGCCCCTCCCGCCTAAACGGGGGAAAATGGACCCCCCCCTCCCATACGATTTTTTGCTTGTCTAGGTCCAACCTACACACCCTATCTTTTTGTCACACCTTATGCGAATCACCCTGTATATACAGATTTCAGAATAGTACAAAAAAAATTTAGAATATTTTTTTTCAACACTCTGTTTACTTTTAGAGCAGTTTTTATTTTCTTTAATTCAATGCATTTTCATTTAGGGCGTTTTAAGGAAGCTGTCAATTTAATGGATATTCAAATTGCTTCTCAACTGGCTTTCAATTTCAAAAAATTTGATTGTGTATGTAAAAAAGTTGAATTGCGTTGTGAATGGCTTGCCATATATTGTTCGTGTAGCCCCCGGGATAAGGTATAAGCTTTTGAGCTTTTCTATACTTCGATCAGTTAAATGTCAATGCTGTTTCTCAAAGTCATATCCGTTTTTACGAAATGAACACAATAAATTCAAAAACTCCAGACATGATTTCCATATGCGCAATTGGTTTTTAAATATGAATGTCAATGCCAATGCCAATGCCAATCCTCCATGGCAATGTCATAAAATATATTCCAAGTGACTATCACCCAACTATAGACTAAGCAATTTTATCCTCCGACAATTTGGAAATTTTGTTTTAAGTTCGAAAAAGAAAACAAAAACAAACAAACTTTCGTCGAACCGAAGTAGTTTGAGTGATTTTCACTACGTGCCTGAGATGAACATAAAAAACATAAACAAAACAACGTATAGTGTGTGTGTACTTAACCTTGAACGTTGAGATCTTTCAAATTCACTCAAGAAGTGGATTCAAGAAGAAATAAAATAAAAATATAAGTACTTCGCTCAATGGCTCCATTTATGTGATCATCTATTAAATTACCCACACTGTTGGCTGGAATCACAATTTGAGTGATATTTGGACATTTTATATAAAACAAAATGGCACATAACTGTTAAAATGTCGCTATTGTACAGCGGTCGTGTACGTTTACATGCATGTAAAAAGTTGTGTTTTTATTGAGACATTTGTCATGATGCGTGCAAAGTCTCACGAAATTAATTTTATTCGTGTTCCTTTTTGGCAAAATAAAAAGTTTAACAGGAGACAAAAATACACACACAAACACACACAAAAAGAAAGAGAACATTCCTTTGTTGTTCTTGTACTAAAAATATTTTATTTACACTTTTGCAAATTGAATTCTTAATGGAAAGAATATTTCCGTTTTCACTTTGAGAAGATGGAATGAAGGGCAGAAAGTAAATAAATGGAATGGAATGGTATTCGAGGGAGTAATAAACTTTTTGCCCCCGCCAATGCTTTTAATCAGAGCTAAGATTTTCTTCTCTGCCTTAAATTGTTGTTATTTATCTTTTTATCGTTCTTTCGTGGATCTAATTTTTCACTTTTGTACTTGACAAAGTTGAACAACTTGACATCACCACAAAGTGTTGGATGGTGGGTAATAGCAACAGGGCAGTCGTTTGCTTTGAACAGGGACCCGGACCCACTGAGAGTGATGAATGGTTCATTATTACGATAGGGATTTACTATACATAAACTACAGCACATACGTTAAGTATAGTTTTAGAGAAGAACCAAAGCAAAAGTTAGAAACCCTGACAAATCATAGATTATTCTGAGGAAAGTGTGAAAGCAGCTTAGTTAGTTTCAAAGCAAAGCACACATAACAGTAATTTGCTCTTTAGCCGAAAAGATAAATCCTATTAACACGACTTGGAGGCTTTAATAAAAGTTTATTGCTAAGCAGATGGGAAATCTTTTATGCCGCTTATCAGAAGAACACTTCGTTCCTTGTGACAGTGAAGACTTGTCTCAAAAAATTGTTGGTATAAAGAAAAATTAATTTCAATCTTGCATGCCTTTTTTTGAATATTAATCCTGACTTGTTTTTTTTTGCGAGTAAAATCTTTGTTCAGAATCACTCACGTACCACAAAAATGGATGCTTACTCAGCTGTCATGTGCACGTCAGGACGTTGGCTGAATCATTCTTGCAAAACGTCGCCGTCGCCGTTCTGCCAGAAATTATTCTATCCCAACCCCTCAGATGTAAGCAAACACAATACGACTTATCAAATATGGCATCTTTCTGAATCTTTCAGATCTGATCTGACGCACATTGGCCTTTTGTTAGGTTCTACCACAGAGGATATCTTTCAGAAATGAAATCACTTAACCCACCAAAATCAACATGAATTACCAGCATTTTCAACCGCCATCCGGGGCAATTTCTCATCCTTCAACTGACATATTAAATGTCACTTGTAGCGAGGAAAAACAAACAACAGAAAAATTATCTGACGGGATGGCGAAAAGAAGCTGTGCTGCAAATCACGGCACAGTAGTCGGTGGCACATTAATGGCACAATCTTATTCCATTTTCCCTGTGGCCAAGATTATAGGATTATTTTTTTTTCTTTTTCGTCTTTGTTCGGTCTGCTTCTATTATTCATCCGCCATTGTAGAGCAGAACGGTAAAATTGATTACACATTTGCGTGCTTCTGTAACCGTATGCGTTTTTAGCGAGGTCCTGATGGTGACCTAAGCAAGAAGAAAGTTTTTCTTAATGTCCACAGTCAGTCCTTGAATTCAAGGCTTGCTTTAGTGTCGTGAACGGCAAGATAATGAACACGCTGCTGGGCTTACAAATTGGTAAATTGACCGTGGCTGTGGGAATCGAACAAGAAATCAGTTTCACCTTACCCCCATAGAGACGACGCGACGTCTGGTGAAGTGAACGCAATCATGTCTAAGGAAAAGAATCAGTTCGTAGGAGTGGAAATTTTGTTGGGGTTGTTGTCCTTCATATATAGGTATGTGCATATGAACGGCGCCATTGTGGCTCCAAAAATCTATACGTTCTCACTTGAGTTCAATATGAAAAGGCTTAAGTACTCGTAGTTGTGTGGAGGAACATTGATGTATTATTGTAATAAATATCGACATAGTAATAATGAGGTAATCGAGCCTGATTTGGCTTGGTTGCGAATCAAATGGTTAGATTAATTAGAATGAATAAATTTGGAACCATTCATACCAAACGACCTATACTTCCGATTGCTTTCCATTTGACTGTGAGGCCTGTATTCACCACTTGTGTACGTAAGTTTGGGTAAAATTAATTTTTAGCTAAGCGCTTGTTTCATTTATCAAAAGAAAAGGCCTTTGTGGACAAACGCAGCCAATTTTTGTTAATAGCTGGCAGTTTTAGTTTGTTTGGAAGAGGGGTTATGTTTTATGTAACATCATCAGTTGCACCCCATTCACTTATGAGGATGTTTCGATTAGTTCATTAGAAATATTGAAGAACTTGGTTGTGGTTCATCTTGGTCATAAGTTCGTCTAGCACATATTTTTCAAGTGAAAAGCTGTGGTGTGAAGAAAACATTGCAGTTTCCCAAGTGATGTTAAAATGATGTCTCACTTTTGAGTTATACCAATTCCGTGTTCCTAGATATGGATCTTAATGCCTAGCCCCTTAAGAGAAAATCAGATCTTGTCTGTGTGTTTTGCTGATAGTGATCCCATGGGAGGAATCTTTAAATTTAAATTTCTCGATCGTTCTTTGGTGTTCGAATAGTTAAAGAATTTTTTAAACTAGAAATTCAATTCCATTCGCATTTCAATGGTTTTTACTGTATAAAATTCGGACTGAATGAAAAGAGCTTTCAGAACTGGGTTAGGTTAGGTTGCATGGGGGGTGCAGCTACAAGTGGCAGCACCTCACTCGGATCTCAAGGATCCATTGTGCTCCCCGGGAAAACAGAGGATGAGGTAGTAAGAGGATTGGAGAGGTAGAGGGTTGGGTTGGTGATTGGTTTATTGGGGTAGGGAACCCCCACTGAACCGTTTGGAGCCCTGAGTAAATTTCAAGACGTTGATCAATGGGAGGTTAGAGATATCGCCCAGTTCGTCGAAGAAGTAGTCTCCGAGGGTTTTTTTCCTAGTGTTGGCCAAGCTAGGACATTCACAGAGGAAGTGGAATGATTCTTCTTGATCTTGGCATCCTCTACATAAGCCGGATGTGCTTATGCCCATTCTCATCATGTGGGTACCCAACGAGTTGCGGGCCGTGAGAATGCCAATCAACAGAGAGAGCCGAGGTCTGCTTAGCTGGAGTAAAAATTCTGTTTTTTTCTTGGAAATATCTCGCTAAAGGTTTTTGGTGATTCGGCATGTTTCTAAAGATGAACACCTGTTATTGGCGGTTTTTAGAAAATTGTATTTGATTTTGTTTTTTCTTGATCTAGTGGCATTAGAACTGAGGTGTCCGTTTCGCTGGATTCGAGTGCTGACCCGATTTTAGCCAGTTTATCCGCCATTTCATTACCGATTATGTTGCGATGTCCTGGAACCCAGGTTAGACTTACTGTGTTTGTTTCGCAGTAAGAATACTGCCTACTGTCTACTAGTCAGGATTTTGTGGTAATGGATGAGATAGCTTTAATGGCCGCCTGACTGTCTATGAAGAAGTCAATATTTTTGTTGATCAAGTTTTGCGTAGCTAGGTGCTTTACGGATTCGCACACTGCGATTACTTCTGCTTGAAAGACACTACAGAAGTCGAGAAGCTTTATTGATCTATTCATGGTAGGGTAATCTGAGAAGATACCTGATCCTACCCCTTCGTCCGTTTAGGAACCATCTGTGAAGACGGAAATGTGATTTCCTATTATAACCCTGTTTCCTCCCAGCTTTCTCTTGTCGGAAGGACTGTTAGGGCCACTGGATTGAAATCTATATGCGGGGGGTATAGTCTGTTTGAATGTCTATATCTGTATGGTTCATGATGGTTCTATGGCCTGATAGGCCTGTTTTCCAATTGTTGCAATGTTTGAGTCTTAGTGTGCTTTTGGCCGCCATCTCCTTAGTAAAAAGATCTAGCGGTGCTAGCGACAGGAAGGTTTCCAAAGCTGCAGTTGGTGTTGTTTTCATGGCACTAGTTGAGCCAATGCATGAAGCTTTCTCTAATGATGGCCACCAGACTAGACAGGTATATGTGAGGATTGGTCTTATTATGGATGTATACATCCAGTGAAGAGTTTTGGGACCAGGTACCCATTTTTTCCCGAAAATTCTACTACAAGTGTAGAAAGCGATTTGAGCTTATCTTTCTCTTTCTTTTAAATTTTCTTTCCAGTTAAGTTTACGATCAAGGACAATTCCCATATATTTTGCTTTAAGAAATATGGGAGCTAACGTTTTCAGACCTTTCACTTTTACCACACATTTTTTTTTTTTATCATAAGAAAAACAAAGCAAAGACGAATCAATTCAATAAAATTTCATAAAATTTTTTTTTTTTTAGAAAAATATGTATTTTTTTTTTTTTTTTTTTTTTTTGACCCTCAATGGCCAGACCACTCTCAGACCACATAACAGCCACTTGGGGTTAGTTAATATAGTTCGTACACAAGTTTTTCAATATTTCTCATGGTTTTACTTGGTTAATTTATAAAAAGCGTTCCAAAAACATAAATGAAAGTTTTGGAAAAATGGTTACAATTTCAGGGTGGTCTGTACAATATATACCACTACCACAAAAAAAATTGTGCGTGAAGTTTCTCCGCACGGAAGAAGTGAAACTTCACTTCAAAAACTAGGTATTAAATATTTTCTAAAATTGTTTCATTTGAGGAGAAAAGAAAACAAAACACTACTTTCAATGAAGCAATCGAAATTAATTTTGTAAGCACAGACACGATTTTCACACACACTTCACAAATTGAAAAACTATTCGGAAGAATTTAATGAGATCTTGATTTTTTTCTTGAGAAATGAATTACAAATATAATAAACGCATTAAAAAGACCTTGCTTCAATTTGATTTTCTCCGAAAATACTGCAAACTTCCACCGAAGAACACATTTCAATACAGTTAAATCGTCTGGCTGAATGACGAAATGCGAGCAGTGCCGAAAAGTATGCAATCGATAATCCGCGCTAAACGTGTTGCGCATCCATGTTGATGACGGATAACACTTTAAATAAGCTTCACTTTTCAGCACCAGATGTTAGCCAAAAAAGTGGTTCATTTTAAATAAACTTCTTTTTTATTCCCAAAAAAATTTGTATACACATCAATCAAGTTGTCTACTAATTTTTGTAGTTTGAAGTACATACATATTTTCGCCATACCTCTTCTTCTTCTCATGCAAATCCTAACACTCTTCTCTTATTCATCCTGCTGCTACTTTAGACCAATTCCTGCCTCCGATTTGAATGTGAATTCAGTGAAGCGAATTCAGTGATGTTAAGCAATGAAAGCGCATTGTCTGTTCGTCCATTATAATGCATTTCAAATATGCAATTTTTCCAGAAGTGCTGCATTCTTTTGAGTTGATAAATTGATTTACATATTTCAGAAAATGTATTCGTAATGGATACGAACATTGTCTGCTGTCTGTTATACTACCATTTCAAAGTAATTCCTTGAATATTCAAGAATTTTTCATGAGCATTCGCTTCGTTTTCTGGTGCGAGTGTTGGAATGAAGGTATTTTATACGAATGCTGATGCGCTACTTGTCAATAACTTCTTCATCTAGTAAAGTGGTTTTTATGAAATTGCACCTGAGTGCTTTTTATGTATGTGGCGGTGACTGGTTTTTGATTGTTACTTTAGACGTGGAGGCAAGAGGTAGTCTTTTTCTCTTTTCGAACTTGGAACTCCAAGTTTATTCAGGTTGCCCATTTTTCCATCTTCCAATTTCTTGTCAACCATAGTGGGGCAACTCAGCTGCATTATTGATTCTTTATATGACCACGTTTCTTTTGTTAATTTCATTAGCTCGAATTCTATCCTTTCACCTTTAAATTTCATAATTAGCTTTACCTACATTGCTACAATTTTAAGAAATGGCGCCCAATGCCAGATTAATTAGTAAGAAAAATTTCTATTTTAAAACCAAGTCTCGCACGTGACCTTTATAAACAAAATTTTTACGCAACAAACTCAAACTCATGTGGATCTATTTATCCCAGTTAAATAACCAGCACATGTCCTTTCATGTTTGAAGAAAAAAGAACACTTCTAAAATTAAGAAAGTATATTTCTGGCTTATTATGAATTCCACTCGAGTTTTCCTATGTTCTGCATGAATGCATGTTAAAAAAAAAAAGATCCATTTCCCCGCTTTATATGCCACTGCCGCCGTGTGCGTGGTGCGTTTTCTAAAAAACCAAACACCACACTCATGCCACGTGTGTGTAGTCTCACCTGTAAATTTGAACCTTTTTAAATTTGTTTATTGACCAGCAACGAGCTATTTTAATGGTTCCTTTGTCAAAACCAGACACACACACAAAAGCCACACGAAAAATGTATTCTTTTTTCGCCTTGGTATCCTGTGGTTAGGACTTCGATAATTGCATTTATCACAGTCAAAGCGAAACGTTCGAAAATTGCTTTTTGAAAGTTTGTCGCGGTTGTTCTGCATGGCATGTTGAATATGGCGATTGTGTACATTTTGAAAAATACATTTTGTTAACAGAAATAACAAAAGAAATCGATATATGTGCTTTAATTGGTGTTTATTTACGGAGTAATTTTTTAATTGTTGCCGAACAGCGAGCGCATATAGGTTGACTCGAGTTATTTGTAATTCAATTCGGTTATTGGGGGGAAATAAGCGTGTGAATTGTGTGGTATGTACATTGTACAACTGCAAAAAGTAATTTACTCTTGATTGCCATTAATTAAAGTCGTGGTCAGGTAGAGTTGGGTTTGAAACTTTTAGCTGTGATAAATGAACATTTTTCTGATATGGAAGCTAACATTTTTAAACAGAACGTTGTGCTTATCAAGAAAGTAAAGTAATTAGTGCTCACAGATTGCATATTTTTGCGGAACAAGTGACAAGTGATGAAACCACAGCTTAAATTAATACTTTGTTGGCAAGCTAGACAAATGCCTAGTCGATCTACGGTTCTTTAGTAGAACCCTGGTATGCAAAAAACTTCGCAGGGAAGCCAGAAGACTTTTGAATAGGTCTCTCAAGAACAGACTAGAAGCCGACTGGAACATGTCCGATCAAAGCAGAAGGACTTTGGAAATAGATGAATTTGAATTTTGAAGAATACCTCTTACAAAGAGTTCTGGTGAAAGCATTGAAATACTTTGTGAAACTATCCAACTTGCCAAAGTCCTTAAAAGGAACAATGATAGCAAAATTTGGAATCACTGATGACATCAAACGGTTCGTAAAATGGGTCTAAGGCAGAGGAGACATTCAGTTTTTGGCCGGAAGCTCATTTCCCAGGAAACCCGGTACCGATCGGCTCACAAAAATCTTTTTCCTTTAGATCAGGTGATTCCGATAATTCCCTCAACGCAGCTGGAACAAGTCATCGTTAGTTGCTATTGACGAGGCCATCAAATTTGCTGAAGCTTGTTCTGACAGCTTGAAGTCACCTGGCACTGACGGTGTTGTTCTTGCAAGAAAGTTTAGCTCTAGCATACATTCCAACCAAATTTTTAAAGTCGCTTTCATACCAAAACTGATAAGCAAGACTATTCACTCGCCAAGAGTCTTAGGCTCATCGGTCATACCTCTATCCAGCTGAAAAGGCTGGAAATACACCCACTGTCTCAGATGCAACATGCCTACCAAAGAGGAAAATCTTGTGAGATAGAACTTCAAAATCTTGCTAGCAGGATTGAATGCACGCTTGACAGGAAAAATAGAACTTTGATCGTTGAAGCGGAGTGTGGATAATATGTTACAGCAGGAGTGAATAAGGGATGTTTACAAGGTGGCGATCTACCTGTAGTGCATGCTGATTGAGTCTCCACTTGAAATGCTAAATGGATCTTTCGTGCACCCCCAAGCATATTCCGATCACGTCGCTGTTCTCTCGGTTGGATCCAGCCTTTAAGCTATCTGGTCTAGAGAACAGGCTGTACTTAATCTAACTGACACCTGGCGTGCCAGAAACGAGATCTCCGTCAATCCTCTTAAAACTGGGGTTGTTTTCTTTACGAGACATAGAAAATTTACTGGTCTGACCCAACTTACACTTAAAGGTGTCAACATCAGCTTTTGAAACGAAGTCAAACATCTTGGAGCTTTTTTGGTCTAAACATGTCGAGATTAAGACTTTTAAAGTACTGTCAGTCTTGTGGCAATGTAATTGAGCCTCTGGCCAAGCATTCGGTCTGTCGCCGAAAAGGGTCCTTTGCATCTATGCGGCTATGATAAGACCAATCATATCCTATGCGTGAGTAACGGCCTCTTTCAAAGAACGATATGTCTCGGCTATACTGTGGCCTTCTGCAGCACTCTGGGTGGTGTTCTTGACGCACTGCAGAATCTTCCTGCCCTTGATACCTACATCATGGGGTATACTTCCAAGACCATTCCTCGTTTAAAGAGATGGGGTCTTTGGCCCAAGCTGCGTCAAAAATACAGTCAACTTTCCTTTGATTCAGGACTGGTGCATTTGTGGAGAGCAATGACATACGACATCCCATTAGGCACATACTCATCAGTCAAGCGGAGACGTACGCTATCCAAATGGCTATAAGCTTTGTTATGAAGTAGTGGAGGGGAAAAAATAATTGTGTCTCCAGCATCTGAAAAAGTCTTATCAACCTGATTTCTTGTCGTGTAGCTGAAGATGATTAGTAAACTAGCCGAAATGCATCAATTTTAAAATTAAAAAAAATAATAATCTAAAGTTTATGATTTTGTTTTTCATTAACACCATTATTGTGTTTCATATTTGAGATATTACGCTATAATTCCTTAAAAACTATTTGAATGATTTCCCAGGACCAGAACCAGCGCTTGGTCTCCCAGGACCTTCAATGAGGGCTTCAATCAGCGACTGGATCTGCCAATAGCACAAACGCAGATGACATGCCTTTATTGGATTAAAGCAGTCTTAGCGTATGCTCCCCAGCTGTAAGAAAACTGCAAAATTTTTGCTAACCCGTAGAAGAAGAGCGTGTAGAAAGCTTGTTGTCATTGCCAAGGGGCACTTCTTTTTTGCCAAACATTCAAAAGTGTTAGGCTTGAGGGATACCACACTCTGCGCATCCTGTGGAGAATATGATGACACCGCGGATAACTTCCTCTGCGAATTGCCTGATTTTAACTTAGGCTCATTATCATGACAGTCTTTTGGCTTTTCTCGAACATCTGGAAAGCTATAACAAAAGAAGGTTGGTATCTGATGGTACAATAGAATGGTATTTAGGTCTTAGTGAGCCAGTTTGTATTTTAAAAAACCACCGACAGAAAATCACATCTACAGAATCTGCCGGTACATGAAATATCAACACGTTCTAGAAATCGCAATCGCAGACCGCTCTGGTCGGGCCTTTACTCAATGCGTCGATTTTTATCACTTTATTACTTCAAAAGTGCTATTTAATCGGACCTTATAAATAACAGTATGACAGTACTTCTTCACCCCATCTGATCTGGCTACAATTTATAAGGGGTTCATCCACCCAAAACTGGAGTATAACTCCCATGTCTGGGCAGGTGCTTCTCAAACATCTTTACATCTGCTTGATAGGGTGCAAAATAGAGCGTTAAAATTGATAGGTGATATTTCAATCGTAGAATCGATTGATTCTCTTGAACATCGTCGAAACGTCACCTGTCTCTCTCATCTCTCTCTCTTTTACCGCTTTTTTCACAAACAGTGCTCTGGTGAAATAGTCAGTTGTTTTCCTCCCCTGAAACAATTTAGCCGCAACACCCGCCTCGCTAGGAATGCTTATTAGTTTTACCTTGAGCCCAACTCCGAGCGTACAGTCAAGTATAGAGATACTTATTTTAGTCGCACCACCCGAATGTGGAATGCTCTCCCCTATATAACGATTCACAAAAGTTCAAGATCAACGTGCATCGGTGTCTCCTTTCAAATCCTCTCCTACTTTTCTAAATGCTCGCACTGTGTTCTATAACATTATAAGGGTAGTCATAACCCCTTGATGTGTGCGCTAATTATAAAAAAAAAATCTTAACAGCATAGGAAACGACTGCTTAATATAATTTGGTTTTGCTAAAACTCATTTTACATATTTTCGCTCTCAGAAAAAAGTTCCACAACTTTCGATTTTATATGGAAAATGTTTAACCTTTCACACGTACGATATTGTCTTCATCTCCCAATTAAATATTCCACTTAATGAAAATATAATTACAATGACCACTGACTCCAAATGAGCTTCGATTATTATTTTCCATTAAATTGTCTCGGACTTTCAAAGCTTTTATTGGCGCAATAAGGGTGTAATTTGTAGTTTTGTAGGTTCTCTCTGTCATTATCCTTTCACATTTAATTTGACAACGAACGTCCCTGAACATTACATAACATCTTTCACGTGGTGTATTTCTGAAGAACTTTGCCATAGAAGGCGGCAGGCAGCGGCAGTCACTTCAATTATTCTCCTCTATTATTATAATTAATTTATGTAAGAAGCTGCTTTCAAAATCTGCCATAATTTTCCATGCGGCATACATAATATGACTCGAGTTTTCGCATAACCATTTACTAGAAAACACAATTCCATTTTAGCTATTAATAGACACAAGTCAAGTCAAACTATACGAAAATAATGTATGAACGTCGATGCTCTACCGCAACATAAATACTTGAAAGCTGCAGTAAGTTTTCATTATGTGTGTACTTTTTTTTTCTTGGTTGATGAAAACACGAGAACGTCGCCATAATCGAGGCCCTCGTTACCCTCTCAGACAAAAGAGGTTTGCTTAATTCATATTGGCAGTGGTATGAGACATAATACAGAGCTGCCATTTTCTTGAGAATCTACTACATTATATGTTCTAAGGAACTTAATTGAGACGATCTTTATGTAAGAAGTAAATTAATTGGACGCAGTCTGACGAAGGGCGCTCTTTGTTAGTTTGAATACATTGAACACGAGGTTTTGTTTCAATAATACATTACATACGGTTAATTAGTAATGGAATAAACTTCCTCTTATAAACACCGACAAAAGCCAACGCTTTAACAAATCTATAAAGACGTTGCTACGCACTGGAAATTAATTAATGACTACGAAATATTTCAAGAGAATACAGGTGCTAAGGAGGGACAGGATGTTACTAACGAGAAAATTAATAGAAAAGAATTTTGAGTATATTTTTGCAGTTTTAAAGAAGCCTTAGAAGCTGGATGTGTCTACATGTATTTACTGTGTTAGTCGTTTGGGATTGTGTAACACGACTCATTTGGTCATTGTCAACTAGGAGTTGTAAAAAAGGACTAAACTGTCACTAAAATAGTTTTTCGGCTTTACCTTAGTATAGCGATATCAGAAAGTTGAAAGTGGTGTCAGACAGTCCTTTTTTGTGCAATTCTGAAAAATATCTATTTTTAGTTGATTTTTTAAGGAATTTTCTCTTCAACTCGCGGGAAGTTAGCACGTCGACAACCAAACTGATTCAACTTTGCCCAAAATATAAAATATATGTTACAAAAGTAATATGAGCTTAGAATTGAACGAATTGCACGAAAATCTATCTGGCTTCCTTTTAGTCTTCCGATATCGGTTTTGCTTGGTAATGGCCCTTTAGACGATCAGTTGTCAGTTCAGTTATCAATTCAGAAATAGAAACTAAAATGATTGTCTGAAAGGGCCTTAAAATTGAAAAGCTATTTAAGTGTAAAGCCACTTAGAGACGATCAGTTTAGTTTCATTTTCAGTTGAGCTATCAGAAAAGTTTTCAGTCAAGCTGATATCTAAATGCAAAACTGAAGCGTTTAACTGAAAATTAACTGAAACTGATACAATTCCATAAGTTTTCAGTTCAGTTATAAGTTGAACTGACTTTCGGCTGCTCACAAGCAAATAGAAAGCTCAACAGAGCACCGGACTGTCCTTTTTAACTGAAGTGATAACTGAACTGATAGCTGAACTGACAACTGATCGCCTAAAAAGGCTTTTAGTCTAGTGTTTCTATACAATGATTGAATGATATGGCTCAAATGGCTTGACCCACACCATAGGTGTATACAGGCGTTTCCTTAGAAGCTTTTCAATAGTTTGGTGTTCAGTTTTGTTTCAAACAGACAAGATAACAAGTTTTCGTTTTATGATTTGTAACATTTGACATCTTGGTAATAGCAACAATAACTTGGCTTTAGCTTCTCTTCAAAGTATCAACTGCAACAGCCGCGCATTTCTGCCGCTTAAACAACTTTAAATATCTAGACACAATATATCGTTCCTGTTGCGTCAGTGTGACCACTTTCACATAAGGCCACTTTAGATGATCAGTTGCCAGTTCAGTTGTCAGTTCAGTTAAAAAAGACAGTGTATTTAGACTTCAATCCGGTGTTCAGTTGAGCTTTCATTTTACTTGTGGGCATCCGAAACTCAGTTTGACTTTATAACTGAATTGACAACTTATGGGAATTTGATCAGTTTCAGTTTCTGTTTTATATTCAGGTAAATGCTTCAGTTCTGGCATTTAGACATCAATTTTACTGAAAGCTTAACGAAACTGAAACTGAAATGATCGTCTAAAAGGCCCTTTATACAGGGTTCTCCATTGGGGACTATCCATTTTGTTTCTTTAGTGTAAAAGCGCCCTTAAGGTCTTTTGACATTCTGTAAACGTCAGATTGCTCATTATGGTCTACCATTTCATCATGGTGAGTTACACGAATCAACAACGTTTCCAAATTATTAAAGCGTACTATCAAAATTTTGAGTCAGTCGCTGCAACTTTAAGAGCGCTAACTCCGATTTTTGGTCGTTATAATCGTCCCACACCCGTGCCAATTCTTAGTTTAGTGCACAAATTTGATCCACATTTTTGCTGCACAATGTTCCCGTGCCAGTGAGACAAAGATTATGACGGAGTGATGAAAATATCGCGGCCGTAAGTGCATCCGTTTAGAACGACCCAAATCAGTCAATTCCACGTCGTTCACAGGAATTGGGCATCGCACAAACCACATTGTGGCGTTTTTTTGGCGTCAGTTGCGTAGAATGGATATTAGTGACATGTGGTTCCAGCAGGATGGAGCTACAGCCCATACAGCTCATGCAACAATCAACATTGTGAAGAGGAAATTTGGTCAACGTATGTTATCTCAAGAAATGGACCGATCAATTGGCCGCCGCGCTCGTGTGATTTGACACATTTGGATTTCTTTCTTTGGGGCTATGTCAAGTCGTTGGTCTACGCCAACAGGCCAGAGACTTTGGAGGAGCTTCAAGCCAATATTGAACGCGAAATTGCCGCAATACCGGTCGATATGTGCGAGAGAGTGGTCGAAAATTGGGTTCAACGTATCGATCGCTGCAAGCGCGCCCGTGGAGGACATAAGAACGAAATAGAGTTCCATTCGTAATGGTATTGGGTGTACTTTAATATGAAATAAATGTTTCTTTGATATCTCAAATGGCTGGCGTTTTTATTTAAAAAAAAAAATGGATAGCTCTTAATGGAAAACCCGTTATTTATATAAGCTGGCGAATGCAGTGCCCAAACGATTTAATGTATCATTAATATTGTATGTTATCGCAAAAATTTATGACTAATAAAAGTTTTATCTATCTATTTATCTATCTATCTATTTATGTAAACGATAGCTATCACAACTGCGTGGCGATTGTTGTTTCGAACTGGGCACTATTCCGCTGGAGCGTGCATATTTTTTAGAATCTGCGCAAGGTAAAGTTCCCGCACTTCAAGCAACCTAAAGCCTTGGGTTCATCGGAACGATTTCACAGACAGCGGTTTTTCTTATCGGCTCATTTAGCGTTCTGTTCAATGACACTAGCTTATAACTACTATTGAGTTGATTGAAAAATTTGATCCCCAACCATTGGAGAGTTGACAAAAAAGTGTCGCCACGCATAGTGTAAAAGATTGCAGTGAGCATAACATTTACGATTAGAAGTGCTACTCCATCGTGTGACAAGTTCAATACGAAACAACAGGCTGAACTCACACTGCCCAAAAAAAACTTAAGCTAACTGAAAAACCATTAAGAGTGAACTAGTTTTTGTCCGAGGTGTTTTTACTAGGAACTTACTGCAGCACTCAGAACTAAATACCGAAAAATTATACTACCAAATGAAACTTTCTTTTCGAATGAATCACAGCTTTTGAAACTAGTCGTTTTATTCTTCGAATTTCATAATAGGAGTCTTCAGCGTTTCTCGCTTTTAGCTTAGGATTAAACTGAAAAATCTGTCAAAAGCCACCTATTGCTTCGACTGAGCCAAGCAATAGCCACTAAGTAAAGTAAACAACTCCATTTCTTTCCCACGTATCCCATCATAAAATAACGAGAACATCGATCTTCGTTCGTTTATGCGACAAAGATCGAATCCAACAAAAAAATAAATAAAGAGTTTTGTTCTTTGAATGCAATAAAGATCTCGAAATTGTAATTTAACTTCCTTTGTTATCTACTAAAAACCTTTCAGTCAGCTCTTGACTGCATAGATCGATATCTTATGTTTATTGTTTTATGTTAATGTTTATTATAAACATAAAATAATAATATGAATAGGCCAATGGAAAGCACAATTTGCATTGTATTGACATTTTAAATCAAATCATTAAGACCACCAAGCCGTCCCGATTTGCTAAAATAGTATTTTCAGAGTACTCGGAGCTTGCCTCTCTTAACAGCACTTCTTAAAAATATCTCATAAAAAGAAGGTTATTTGGCATAGAGAAAGAGCTGATGTGCAAATACGGAACTTTCAAAAAGTATAAACTGTTTTTCAAATAAGTGTTCGTTCAGCAAATTGGCAACACTCTGCAAAAGATACATTTTTAATAAACCTATGCTCTGAGGCTTGAAAATCTTAGCAGTGCACTGATGCAGTTTAGCACCCTTTTGCTCGAGTAGGGACGGAAAAACCTTCTTTGGTGGCAAAATAATTCTTCACTAAGTGCATCAGAAAGTAGTATTGTGGTGCAATTTTCGTTTTACTCCTTCAATCACTATCCAAGTGATGTGAAGCACTAAGGCATACTTGTATGTGCATAAAACAAAGAAACTGCAATGTGCGCTTCATGTGTTAATTTATTTTTAATTAAATTTGTAGGTTGTGTTAATTTGATTCGTGTTCGTTGAAATATTTTGTTTTTGGAAATGAGAAAGAAAGCCATTAAGATTTATTCTTTGCAATTTTCTGTGTTTCACAACGGAGAATTGCATTAAGTATTAATTCAAATTGTTCGCTGGCGAGTTTTTCAAGTTCAAATGGGGTACCTTTGTGTTGCTGTAGATTTGATTTGGAGTGTTAAATATTAAAGTTTATTGCTTGAGAATATTCGGTTCTAGGTTTGAAAGAGAATTCGAGTCAAATTTAATAATGGACCGTAAAATGGAAGGTTATTTTCTCACAAAAGGAAATTTAAAACATACATACATAGAGCGCGGAGCCCCGGGGCCTTGCGCATTTCTCACAACCATGCCTTGAGAGGAAATGGAAATTCAAAGCGCAAAATACAAAAAAAAAAAATTGTGGAGTGGTAGTTTATACAAACATCAATCGCACCTTTGTTAAGAGTTCTTTTTTTATGTTTAAAATTGTTCTGTATTTTTTTTTATTAAAAACTTTGTAGAAATTGTTCAACTGTAACAATGAGTTCATGGAAAATTCGCACGTTTTTTGTTTAAGAAACAGAGTGACAAGTTGGTGCTGATTGTGATTTAGTTTAGGAACACGTTTTGGTCGACCGACGCGACGCGACGGTGGGCTTTAAAGAGGCATGCTAGCTGACTTTTTAACTTGCGATTATAAATACTTTAAGGCAACTTTTCCAACCATGCAGAAAAATTTGTTTAGCCCTTAACAGCCACACAGGGTGATTAGTCACCCCAGTCTCAGAAAAAGAAATTAGAGGTCTTCCAATTCCTCGCGAAGGGCGACACCAGTAGAGAAAAACATTTGTTGTTTTCTGTTTGAATTCAAACCATGAGCCTCACGTGTATTATCCCAACAGCACAAGGATAAGCACCGCCACCAACAAGGCATTGCCATAGGAAATATGGTTCTCTATAAAAAGTGTCCTTTTAAAATTATAGAATTATGGTCTCGTTTGCGAGGTATATTAAAAATATCGATATACACATTACACATTCTCATTTAATAGCACTACGCGGTTTTTTTTATAATAACCCCATTAATCTGCAATAAAAATTCATCTTTTTTCCAGTTCCTTTATACCCTCTTCTAGAACACACTCAGTAGCCAATATCGTGTGGGGTGCCAATTGAAAGGGAAAACTCAAGATGTAGAGCGAAAAATTTTCCTACTTATTGAAAAATGATACAAAAATCTTTTTAACGTGTAATGGGAGACTTTAGTGCTTGAGTTTCCATCCCTTGAGTGAGTTTCGATTGCTCATTGAAATAAAATCAGTCACACCATAAATTGCGTGGAAATTCACGGGATTTGTGATGCCTCCAAGAAGGCGAATCCGAATTTTAGATGGCAAAGACAATATTCAAGGAAATTTTAGTTTTGGTCAGTAGCAAAATAAAAACAAAATTAAAACTCTACGAAATTACGACCACACTGCTGCGTCTGTATCTTTATTGTGCTGTAGTTATGGCATTTCTATGCGATGCAGGATTCTGATGTCCAACGATATCGCAAGGACCCAATCAAACATTGTGTCAGCGTCAATAGAAGCAGCTCTGTTCATTCAATTGCAATGAAAATGAATAATTCTAAATGAAAGTCCCATTACATTAAAAAATTACGAATATCCTTTCAAAGGAATTTACGTAACTGTCAACAGTGCGCTTTCCTTTGCAACTACTTTTATAAATTTCCACTGTTTGTAAGTTTTGAAATAACACGTTTTTTTTTGTAATTATTACAGTTGACTGGTATAGTGTCATTCATTACAGTAATTCAGCAAACAACAAGCACTTGTTGCATTTTAGTTATTTTGCCATAGTATTTATTTTCTATATCAAAACCTTCTTGGAAACAGCAGCATTAGCCTAATGATATACGTTGTAACCACAACAGAAAGCTTTTATCAAAGTAGTCTTAGCCTGCAATAAGGTTCAATTTTAATACGAAGATATTTACTCAACAATGAACTAACTATGGTCAAATTAGATGTAAGTACTTCTACTTAATATGAGTACGATTGTATTGTTGGTAAACAGAAAGATAATGACTTTTATGGCAATAAATAATAAATGTTCTTCAAATAAACTGAAGTTAAGGCTTCAAAAAGTATGCCAACGCGTTCTACGCTCGTTACACACTGACGAACAAGTTTTGCTTTTGAATTACAGGAGCACATGAGGGTAGGACGTCAGATGATTTGTCACTTTTTCAGGTTTGCTTTTGTTAATTTAGTAATTATCTTACTTTCTCCAAACTAAGCTATTGAGGGTTACTTGTTTGTATCTAGTCAAATTTGCTTTTATATTAAAGGATATATTTGTAGTAAGGCGTTTTCTATGTTTATCAATTTACCAAAGAAAGATGACGGAAAGACCAGTTTAACAAAAGAGGCACGTCGCTTACAATAGCTTGAGAGAGCTCAACAAGGGACTTCCTTTCCTTTTTAAATAATAATCATTACATAGTATAAGACAAGGTCGCTTTCCGTTGTCTGTCCGTATGCTTAGATCTTTGAAACTACTGAACGGATTTTGATGAGGTTTTTTTTTTCGTTAAAGATAAAGTTATACAAGAGACAAGCATATATGTATATTTTATTATTATATTGTCATGGAAACAGGAACGTAAACGAGAGCTGAGTGTTTGTATTGAAGAGGCACCAAAATTATTGAGCTGATTTGAATAAAAGTTGGAACAAAAACGGGTTTGAACCTGCGCTATACGCTATACTTTCATTCCACATTCACTTGGCAACGGAAACAGGAACCAGGAACTTGAAAATTGCTTTACCTATTCTAAAAATCCATTCATCGTTATAGTGCTTCATTCATGAGTACTATGCACTTTATTTTATCACCATATTCCCACACGAACGGGAATGAGAATTCAAAAACCACTGTTTTAATTTTTTTTCTTAGTACCATAGACTATATTTCATCTCCATATGCCCACAGAAACGGGAACAGGAACGGGTATTGTAAGACCACTGAAACGATTTCAATTTTTGTCCCTATCACAATTCGATGTTATCCTGAAATAGATAAACTATATTTCATCATTCATCCCCACTTTCCCACATGAACGGAAACAAAATGTGGTCATATTTCTATGGGAACGGAACGGGAACTGAAACACAAACGGGAACTTGGAAAGTACTGAACTTATAAAGTACTGATTCCAAAAATTCTATCATCGTTTCATTGCCCCTGAGTAGCATAAGCTGTATTTCATCCCTATTTTCAAACTGGAATAGAAATTTGTTGAAAGTTGGGAAAGGTGAAAATAAAAAAACATATTTTAAATCAATCAGTCATTCTTTAAAAAGTGTGGCAGATTGGCCTTAAAAATTCTTGTCACTATACAAATTTGGTTCCACTAGTTTTTTATTAAAAGAAAGAAACAATATTGAAACAAAGACAATTGGATCTTGTGGCAGCCATGAGTCTGACTCTTAGAATCAGATTTAACTGACAACTGGAGTAAATACTCACGTTCTTATGAGAGGTGAACCATAAGTGCCGGATGCAACGGATCAACTTTGAACATTTGTTTACGGTTACGACAGAACCGATGATGTCAGCCATCAAGACCAATTTAAAATTTTCTCTTGCTGCTAGTGATGGAATGAGACAAACTAAGTCCTTAAAGGTGTGACTTAACTTTAATTTATACTACTTAATAGCAATTAATTTAGCCGGAACTTTATATCAGACTAGTTGTCGACTAAAATCTTTAATTAATTTTTGATTGCAAGATGCTTATGGGTTTTCGTGTTTTCAAAAACATAATGTTTGATTTTATTTTGCTGTAGACAAAATTGGAAGTATTGTTGTTATATTATTTTCAAATGAGTGAATTCTGCGAAGCACAAAAGTTCACCCACTATAGGGAAAATAAAAAAAAGGATTTTTAACCGCCTACATTGTATTTTAGTACTTTCATTTATACGCAAAGAAAAATAAAAGATGTATTGGAGTTTTAAAAAGGAAGAGGAACTAATGTAACTTTATTTAAAACTTTTTTGGGTTTTTTGTCAGTTAAGGCGGTATTACACTATCATATAAATATGACAGATTGACAAAAAAAAATATGGCACAAAATGCAGTATTTGTATGTCTCCATATATATATGACAATGATTCTAGAGCCATACATATGTATATGGTGTAGTGTAATACAAAATAATAATTGTCACCATATAAGTATGTTCGTTTTGAGTCAAGTCGTGTAAAAATAAAGGCATACTTGTTTCTTTTTTGTTATAATTAACTGTGTCACTTTTTATTGAAATTTACATCTATGTACGAGTATGCGTGTGTAATAAAATTTCAGATTTGACATAAGCACTCCGTGCATTCAACGTACAAATTGAAATAAAGAAATAACTACAAATAGAGAAATAAAAATAAAGAAAACATGGGAAGGGGATTGTATGACAAGCGCAAGTCATATAAAATTAATCGATTTTTATATGGCTAGCTTATTATATTCATGCTTGCTTTATAGCCTGCCATATAAGTGTGATAGCGATATTTTTCTTTGTCATATAATTATTGTTTGCCATACAAATTGTCCATATATATATGGCATAGTGAAATATCACTTGCAATATTTACAGAAAATGTGCCATACATTATATGACAACTTGGTTCCTATATTTATGATAGTGTAATACCGCCTTTGGCGAAGAAAGTAGAAATTTATAGCATTCGCCATGTCATTTGTAACAGTTTGTGGTATTCCTAAACTAATATGACAGACAGCCTATTATTTTCTACTGTCAAAATAAATGGTTTAATCCAAAAATATGTGATAAAATAAAATGAATGTGATAAATAAAATGAAAAGCTTACTCATCTCTAGCTCGAGTTGACTCCCCGACTCATCTCTAATTTCATTTTTTCATTTTGACCAGTTTATATCTGTCTAAACATCGCAACGGATTTTATGGGTCACACTCTTATCCGTTGCATTCGGCAAAAGGGGAAGCATCATCATAGGAACATTTGAGCATGTGACAAACTAAAATACGGCTAGCTACGGTGTTCTTATATTTTTTCCTTTGATGTAATTGGCAAAAACACAAACTGCACTGGTCTCTTTAAATGCTGTCAATTGCCATGCATATCATGTACCTGTAATTAAACTTCTCTCAAAATCACAGCTTTTACCTGACTTATAAGGCAGTTTTAATACACTCAAACCAAACTTCGGAAGCAAACTTAGTATAAAAAACTCATTACATTAGTAATACCACCAAAAAAAATTACTGTTAACAGTGATCGAATAACGGAGTAACAAGTTGGGATTATGACAATTGTTTCCCTTTAAAATTTTATCAGTTACATTTCAGTCTTTGAGTGAAACGGACTATAAACATAATCAAATAAGGTGCCGCACCAAGGCTCGGAACGCCTTGGGGCTTAGAGTGTTATAAACACAAGAATTCCTACAGCGTTTTTCATTTCAGTTCAATTACTCCTGTGAGAGAGTAATTAAACCAATTCCTTGCCAAAGGCGATGCCAATGGAAAAAACAATAATTTTATGTTTCAGACAACACATCCAGTGCTCATTTACTTCGAGTGTCTATTGATTGGAAGTAGTTCTAGGCTGTGTTTTTTTTTTTTAATAACAATACTTTTTTGATTGTAAACAAAACAAGTTTTATGTCTAAGTCTCAGAATATTAAATCGTATCCCTACGATAATTGTCCTCTGGGAGACAGTGGCTTGGTCAGATGCTTCTCCTTCGATTCGTTTTAAAACTCTCATAAGAAAGACCAATACTTTAATAGAAAAACTTTAGATTAACCAGATCGTTAGGCAAAGGTGCACATCTTTCTTTAAAATAAAGCGGAAGCAGGTAGAACTCCTTTCAAGCAAAACTCAAGGAACATAACAACTAAGGAGCCGAACTCAAACGTTTCTTTACTTACTTAGGTGGACATTACAGTTCCGGGGTGAACCTGGGCCTCAACCCACATCCTTCTATAACGACTTCGATTTCGGGCGAGCTCTCTCCAGTTTTGCACTCTAAGTCGGTTGAGGTCTTCTTCCACTTGATTGCGCCACCTTAATCGCCATCTTCTCCTTCCACGATTTCCCTGCAATGGGCTTTCGAAAACCCGTCGAGTCGTGGCATTTGGGTCCATCCGCTCTACATGGCCCAACTAGCTTAGCCTCGCTATTCGTACTCTTCTGGCATGGGCAAACGGCGTTATTAACTGAAAATATCATCTTTTATCGAAAAAAAACTCTTCTTATCCCTAACTGAATAGCAGACCCCGACTCCCATCCGAAGCAAGCACCATTTATCCATTAACATTCAGGGACAAAAATCAAAAATGTGTCTATTTTCTTCACTGAGTAGACATCAGTAGCTATGTAGGTTGATTAAGATTTCGTTCGGATTTGTAAAAGAAAAGTTACTTTAAATTTATTACATTTGTTTTCATTTCAGCATTGATCAGTGAGCACTTCAGAGTCGAATGAGATTCCATTCGAAAAATGCTGAAAAAGCCCCAAATGATGATCCTAGACTTCCTGATGACGTGAACGGCAATGCCAAACTCTATTTTATTTTAGTACTGAATTATGTGGGATAATTCGGCCCCAGTTGTCATCCACTCTTACAATAAGTAAATTGGCAAGGTTCTTGGTCACTCAAATGCCAGTTTTTAATTTTCATCTAAGGATAAAAATGAAGTTCCTGTTATTTTACTTTAGTCGTTTTATAAAATAAAGCGTTGTTTGAAAAATGTTTGAAACACATTTTGAAAAAACTGATTCAAAATCTTCTCCGAGGAAGCAAAAGCTGTGGCATTTTGAATGAAACTTGCAGTCGAATTTCGAGCATTTTTCCGGACATGTCAAAGTTCGCTAGCTTGGACCTTCCTTGTGGTGATCGTAGTAACACCTTGGTCCTTCGAGGTGGAATATGTAATTTTGGGTAAGCACTTCGACGATACCTCACTTGAGATTAAGAAATGTATAATTCCTTGGAATACTTACAAAAACACGTTCTTTAGAAAATTATTGAGCGTAGCAAATTTTGTAAGTCTCCTCATCACATTTTTTCTATGATAAATTGAGTAGCGGAAAACCTCAACTGAATTTCATATCATGGTGTGCAAAAAAATAAGGAATGCATGTGAGTGAACTTCAAAACTAACAATCAAAATTAATTTTGAAAGCTAAATATTTTCAGCTAAAATGTCACTCAAAATACTTCCTGCATTGAAAGCACTACATTTTGACCAACTGGCGCCCAACTTAGGGTCTATCTTGTCAACTTTTTCTTAACAATCAGAACACACAATAGATACATGGTTAAGGCAGTGTGATACATTTTCAGCAAAAAAAAGGAATACAAACAGCCTCATTATCCCCAAAACGTGACAAAACAACAGACAAAGCAGATGACGGATATTAAAAATCCACAATGATTGATTGTCCTTTACCCATTTTGAAAGATGATTTTGCATAAATATGATTAATGTCCCTTACAATAGAAGACTTCTTTTCCAAAAGTACAACTAAATCCTTCTTCTGATAAGATAAATCAGAACGAGCATAAATTTTCACCAAAAACAACACTTAATATTTCTTAAAAGAGGACACTAAACACTTTCCATGGATGGTCCTTGGAGCTAAGCAAATTAAGTTCTAACTTTTTTTTTTAGATTTTCAAACTTTAGAAAATAGTTTTTTTTTTCAGCAGTCACATAAGATAGAAAAAAAGAAGCACTCCGGGAGTGCCGACAGAAGTGAAAACAGAATTGAATTTTAGTAAATATTTTAATGTACAGGAAAATCTTTTATAATATATGTAGATGTACATATAGAAAATCAATGAAACTTATGAGTTTTCATTCACAATTTCATATCTTCTATTATCATCTCTACAATCATGGTATTCTAATACTGAAATAATAGGTCTATGGGAACTTAAATAGGAAACGAACAATTTTGTCTCAAATCTATTTAAATATATCGCAAAGACTGCATCAATTGTCGCTTTATATTTCGTTGTACTAAGGCTACGGTCTTTCGTCATTGTTAAATAGTATTCTTCTTTTAAAAATTGAAAAAGTGGCAAATTTGTAGCATCGGCGAAGTTGATGTTAAAATCACCACTCAAAATCTTTAGGAAATCATCAAATCTCTCCCCAATTTTATAGTGAAGAAGCGTCTTCAGACTAAATAAATAAATTTTTATATAAAAACTGTCGTATTACACTTGAACACGTATTCGGTGAATTATAAACGCCTACTCTTATAACTTGCTGTCCATTTCCAGAGTGGCAACGACAAACACACAAATCGCCGATATCAAAAACATTAGTACTAAACATACTAGTGTACCTCGTATGCAAATCCATATGATTTGAACAAAATATGGCAGTTTTATCAGACAACCTTTTATAGATAGCTACTCCTGCTGCTGGACGATCATGCCTTCTGAAACTAGCAACTAAATTGAAATCTGGAATGTCATATCTATATTTCTTCGTCACCCTTGTGAAATTCTGTTAAAATCAATACGTTCAATTTTTTAACGATAGTGTCTACAGATCTCGTAAAATTTAACAATGAAATGAAAAAAAGGACAATGCATTAAGTTTAGAAACGAAATTAATAAATATTTGAGTAATGGTTTTCAAACTATTTTCATGCAACCATTTCAACTCCATCGATAAATCATAGCAATTAGTTGTTGATCTCTTTTAATTTGTTGTAAAGTTCCAATCATCGACCAGTGCGTCTCCTACTCTGCCATGATGAAATTTCCAGCTTCACTCATTAACTTCATTGTAATGGTAGTAAAATATTTGGTGGTTTTTATTTTTTCTGCGTTGCATAAATTTTTCTCTGTCCTTTAATTCCTTTCTTTCTTCTCTGTATTTCACCGAGTCGGTAAGTAATATTACTAGGTAATGTTGCTTTACATTCTAATGTTGCTTTACATTCTTTTAAGTCATTTAGCAGCAACAAAATTAAGGTGTTCTTGGCTCAATGGCAGAGTCGTTGGCTATTGAACTCAGGGTCTCAGGTTCGAATCCCAGCCGTGGCGACAATTTTTATTTATGTTTTCACTTTAAATAAATAAAAAAATGCAAGTCATGGCTGGGAATCGAACCTGAGACGCTGGGTTACATACGAATTACGATGAGCCAAAAAATGGTGTCGGTCGCGAATTCATTGCTTTACCCCCATCGCAAAAGTGCCAAACGCGCCTAAAGAAGTTTTCACTTCAAAAAAAAATAAAACTTCGTGCGTGTCGATGTCCATTAATCATGCAGCCGTTTCATAGACTAAGGATCCTTGGCTTTTTATAAAATTTAAAAAAAACAAAAAAAAAAAAAAAAAAAAAAAAAATTATCATAACTTCGTCTACTAACCATTTAAGGAAATCCATTAAAGTTTTGCCCGATGGTAATTAATCCAAGTAATTAATTTTTGTCAAGGACATTTTAAACATCCTTCCACAGGACACTTTTTGTATACTCTTTTTTCATTTATATCTTTTATTTTTATGTTGGTTTGATATTAATAATAATATTTTTTCATTTCACTTCACAAAACAGCACACAGATATTATCACTCGCGCACATCAAGGACAAAGTGAAGTAGGTATCACTTTTCAAATACAAAATTTTTGAATGCCGTCATCTTCTTGCAGAGGAAAATACAAAAAAAAAAAAAATACGAAACCACTCAACTTTTTTTGTGGTATTTGGAGCAAGTACAAGAAGGAATGTTAACACTCTGTCTTAAATGCAAGAAAAATATCCTTCAGCACACACACACACTAGTCTAGGGAGCTATTTTGGGGGAGACTATATCTCTAGTTACGGTGTTATCCCTGCTGCCAGCTATATGAGGAAAGTATTTATTTTTTTGCTTTTTGTCTTCACTGAAGGACCTCAGATCGAGTGAGGCCCTTCTTTTGTCACTCTTTGTATGTCAACTACTCAGAATTGAATATTTCGAATCCTTATTCTGTTTAAAACGGTTGTGAAAATGGCAAGAGCGTCCTCTGCTTGACACATATTATGATTTGCCTTCGAAAGAATTCCAGACTATAGTCTGTTTGTTTTTGAAGAGAGATTGTGAGGAGGGTATTTTGTAGTTTGAATGCGCACAAACTACCGTCACGAGTGAGGCTAAGCAACAAACTGTTGTCGATGGTTAAGGAAAATACCGTCACCGTCACCACCGTGTATCCCTGTGAGGAGCTTTCAAGGCTACAACTTGATTTTCTCTGCTCGTCGTACAACTCCACTGAGCTCTTCCTCTCCCTCTCTGTCTATGGTGGTCTTTGAATGTGTTGGAGAGAGTTTTTTTTCAGTATTGCCAATTCAAAGTACTTAGTAGCATTTTGGATACTGGTTTAGAATCTGTCAGGACTTCCTGCACATTAATCACTTCCTCTACGAAACCCAATGCTAGTGAGCGACTCTCTCACTTACACAGTCAAAAGCTTTGTTTATCGTCGCTTCCAACGAGATGAGCAATTGCGTTTGTAATATCCTTGGGGGCAAGGACTTTACCTTGACAAAACAAAATTGCCTGTTACGTTTGTTTACTTTCCTTCGGTTTATAGCAGCTTTCGTTATAGCAGCACCCCAAGAACAAGGTGAAAGAATATTACTTTGTTTTTAATAACATTAAAGTAACCCTACATCCTTCACTGATCCAGTACTTTGTTTACAACGAAAATCCAGTCGGCGAAAAGGAAGAGCGCGTGGCTTCTTTGATACGTGTCTGGAATGTGTTAGGAGAGTGTAAGTAGGAGGTGCAGCACATACCTATGCAGAGAGCGCACAGTCTAATTAAAATTTACTATCTTCATTTTTGGTGTTGTGTGCTTTTGTGAATTCGTATGTATAAAACCGAAAATAAATAGGACGAATAAAGGGCATTAAGTGTCATAAATTATATGGTGTCCCACTTTGGGTGGTACGTGGTAGGTGTGCGTTCTTCTTCAGAGAACAGCCAGCAGTCTCTTTGAAGCCGTTTTTGCCTTTTCCCAAAACTGACGTCTGAGAAATCGTATAAGGTTTTCGACAAAAAGATTACAAGAAGGTATATGATGGTGATGTTACTGTTAAAATATTCATAGTCGAAGGACGAAAGCATAGAGAAGCTTGGGATTAGGATATTTTTCTTTGAATTTTATCACCTTTCATATTTTCATTTTGGAAGCTCTTTTTTTGGCGTTGAGTGCACACAGACGGTGAGGAGAAGATGGTGGAATTCACTTAGTGCTAATTTGAATTGTGGACTTGGGCTATAAAATTTGTTTCGTTTCAGGCAGCTGAAGTTGTGTTTTAGTTGATTTCATAACTTTATCCTTACAGAATAATATTTACTGGATTAAGGGAGCTATAGGATGAACTAATGAAAAAGTTATTTTTATTAAGACTTGTGAAAGTGTTACTAGATGTGGATATTAAACGATGAGAGCTAAATGTTTCCTGGTAATTGTGTTCATGGCGGCTTGAAAAGGCGTTAATTTTTCGGAACGTTTAGAAGTTTTTTGGTGGAGTGAACGTATTTCTTCAGGACACTTTAGTGCGTATGGTGTGAGAGGCTTAAGGGGAGGGGAGGGGGGATTATTTATATTGTTTTCTTCTTCAATTTATGTTTAATATCTCAAGAATATTGTGTTGAAATTTCAAGTCGATTGGAGTAAAATTTACTAAGTTATGAGCGTCTGTCTATTGCTTCATGCCGGGTTTTAAAACTGGGCGGCTGCGCAACACGCTATTGTATTTTTTGACCGCAAATTCCTTCATAAACGTTCCTTCATGCCTGTTCCGGTCTTGTTCTAGGCTTGATGTATCAAGTTTTCCAATAAGAGCGCTACAAAAGTTTTTTTTTTTTTTAATAAAACAAAAACTGCTTTGGATACCAATGAAATTCCTTATTCCTGCGAAAGTACGTTTGATTTCATCATGTATGGAACTCGATTTATTTTGCATGACTACCACGGGCACGCTTGCAGAAGTCCAGACGCTGAACCCAATTTTCGACAGCTTTCAAGCATAATTCGGCCAATACTGCTGCAATTTCACGTTCGTTATTCGTACGAAGCTCATCAATCGTCGCTGCCTTGTTGGCATAGACCAGAGACTTGACGTTACCCAGAAAGTAGTCTAACGGCGTCAAATCGAACGACCATTGCGGCCAAGCGAAATGGACCATTTCGTTAGATAACACGTTCTCCAAACTTGGTTTCCAATAAATTGATTGTGACATTCGCTGTGTGGCTTGTGGTGCCGTCTTGTTGGAACCACATGTCCTGCAAGTCCATATCATCCAATTGGGGCTGAAAATATTCGGTTATCATTGAACGGTAGCGATCCCCATTCACAGTAACGTGCCGGTCTTGATCATCACGGAAGAAGTACGGCCCTTTGACGCCGCCGGTCCATAAGCCACACCAAATCGTAATTTTTTCGGGATGCAATGATGACTCATGGAGTGCGTGTGGATTGCATATTTCGTTTATTCATAAAGCCATTCAGCCAGATATGAGCCTCATCACTAAAGATGATTTTTCGATAAAAATCCGAATCATTTTCAAATTGTTGCTCAGCCCGATTCCCGAACTTGCGTCAAGTTAATCTTGTAAGGATGTAGGCCAAGATCTTTTCGCAAAATTCACCACAACGAAGGACGATTATGACGACTATAAATTGGACGTGGCGCTCTTAACGTTGAGGCCACTGAATCCGAATTTCGGTAGTAAATTTTAATAATTTCGACTCGTTGTTGGCTCGTATATCTTTCTGTCATGAAATGGCAACAAGCTTACTAAGAGAAATGCTAAAAGAGCGGCAAGAAATATGGCGTCGTTTGCTGTCTCTGTCGCTCTACTTTTGTAGGTCCCTGTTCAAAAACCCTTTATATGAATATACACAAACACATTACATCAGTTGACCTCTGTATGCCGCTCAACGACGAAGCTCTTCTGTGGTTTTCAAACCGTTTTTCTTAGACTTGTCATATTTGAAGTACGTGTGCACGATAACTCAAAATCTACTGAACCAATCGTTTTAAAGTTTTGCACAGTACTTCTTCACATATTTCACCAGTTGTTGTCGAAAGCTTTTTGTTTTTTTTTTTTTTTTTTTGAACAATTACTAATTTCTTAAAAATAAATTAGCCGATATTTTTTAAGCGATAATCTAGTTTTTGGTACTTTAGACATACAAAAAATCGAAGAAAACAAAAATCCTCCCGTCATTACCCCAAAAATCATCTCCTTTAACAAATGCATTTCGATTTTTTTGTTTCAGATGATTCTGTTGCGAGTTATGGTGCACACCGCAAATCAACTTTTTTTCTAAACGCCTCCGGAGTTTAATTTCCACTCGCTCAATTCTAAAAGTTTTGCAATGCAAACTTTGGAGAATGTTGTTTTATCATAATATGTAAGTTTTTCAATAAACAAACACTACCCGTTACGCAAAAAAAACAAATCTTACCTTTTTTCGTTCGAATTAATAGTACCCTTTCCCTCCCATCTCCCCCTCCCCCTCCTTTCTTAATGGTTAGAATGTCTGGCTGTTACTTTGAAGGTTAAAAGTTTAGGTAACAACAGAAAAATAAAATTGTTTCTCCACGGGTATCAGCTTTCGCGAGGAATTGTCAATTCCTCCGAGAGTCAAACACTGCAACGAAAAAAGCTTTCTCACAAGGCCTTTCGGAATAGGCATAAGACTGTAAGCCCTTGAAATACATTAGGCTAGTTGACTTCCGTAACCTCGCGCTGCCTTATTCATTGCATTTTAGGGCGTGTGAGATCCTTTATAAGACCAAGAAAACCTTCTGCGAAAATTCAGCCCACAGCTCATAGTTCCAGCAGTTTTTTTTTCACCAGCAAATGGTTCTAGTGATATATTTTGTTCTTAAGCCAGCTCTATACAGTTCCTCTTTAGAGAATGCTACTATCACCCTAAGCCAATTATGTATATGAACAGCAATATAACAAATCTTTAAAATTCTATGAGTTTGTCGTTAAGAGTCTTGGAACCTTTATCTCAGCAATCCTGGCCATTGTCGTTTAATTTTTTTTAAATCTGGAAAACCATAATTCGTGGAATGAGTTGATTTTTGATAAAAGAATGCGATTAAAATATACCAACTACTAAAGTTTCTCTTAATCGCTTCATAGTAATAAACTTCACATGTAGAACCAAACATCAATCTGAGTATTTTTTTTTTCAAAATCAACAAGGGCTCCCTCATTCACTTTAGATAAAGTCCATGCTTCAGCACCGTATAGCAAAGCTGGGAAGTCAAGCTTTATAAAGGGGTTGGGTTCGAAATCCTAGTTTTTATATTCCCGCTTATTAAAATCCCGGTTTTAAAATCCTGCTTTCTGAAATCCCGTTTTTAAAAATCCCGCTTTTTTAAAATACCGCCTTTTAAAATCCTGCTTCTTATAATCCCGTTTTATAAAATCCCGTTTGTCAAAATCCCGCTTTTGCAATCAAAACTAGTTGTTTTATTTAAAAAAATCGCGCGATTTTTTTTTAAATAAAACAACTAGTTTTGATTGCAAGAGCGGGAAACGAAACGAAAAACCATAGGAAAAGTATTGGGGTGTCTTTGAGTTGAATTTTTTTCATGTTAAAACATTTTTATTTTTTCCGATTTTGAAAGCTCAATATCTCGAAAATTACACGTAGCCAATCAATTCTGAGGCTAGATTTGGATGCAGCAAGGTAAAAACCTTAATAAAAACATGGTCTCCTTTCTGTTACCGAAAAACCGCAAATTTTGTTGACCAGTGTAATCATCAACAATACTTCTTATCATTTTATATCAGTTTAATTGTATGCTATGAGCAATGCGACGTAAAAAACCTGTTTTACTAATTTTTTGTCTTTTTTTTTTTTTCGTAGTTTGTAAAATATTAAGATGTATAAAAACGGGATTGGCGGGATTTAAAAAAGCGGGATTTGAATGAATAAGGATTTTGATCGAGCGGGATTTTAGATGTCGGGATTGTAAAAAAGCAGTATTTTAGTAGACGGGATTTTAAAACTTTTTTTTCGGGATTCTTGAAAAACGGGATTTTGAAAAGTGTGATTTCGATACGCTCCCTTTATAAAGGGATCTCTTGAATTATTTCATGCCAAAGTAGCAGCGGTTGACAAGGTTAATTCTCCTTTACATCTCTGCCCTGTTTTTATTCTAACATCCTAAGGTAGATTAGATTAGATTACATTTAGGGGACGGGTAGAACTTGCTCAGCTCCGGGCACTGCGGTGTCTGAATGAAACCTAATGTGCCAGCCCATGTGAGGTTTCAGGGTAGTTCTCCTGCTCCTGAATTGAACCAGAAGTTAGCAATCTTCTGTGGGTGAATGAGTTTGAGCTTATCTAAGGGGATAATCTCATAATCAAGTATTTGCTTTCTAAGGTGGAAAAGTTCTGGACATTCTGTAATAATGTGCAGAAATGTTTCTTCATTTTCGAGGCATAGTCTACATATGGGGTCCGCTACCAGCCTCATTCGGTGAAGATGTTTCTTTAAAGAACAGTGACCGGATTTGAACAGATTTGAACTGATAAGTTACTCCAAGTTTTATTTGATTCCTAGATAGATGAAGTCCTGCAATACCTTGAAGTCTGTTGTCTGTTTATTGTGACATTTTGTTCAATTTGTCGATGTTTTCGAAGAAGAAAAATTCTCCGAATGATCTTTGGTCCCGTATGCGAAGGCAATGTGTGGAGAAGAAGATACAACAACGAGCTGTATGAGCTGTACCGCGACATGGGCATAGCCAGAAGAGTACGCATCGCGAGGCTACGATGGTTGGGCCATGTTGAGCGGATGGACCCAAACGCTCCGGCTCGTCGGGTGTTCGAAAGCACATTGCAGGGAAATCGCGGAAGGGGAAGACCTCGTCTTAGGTGGCGCAATCAAGTGGAGGATGACCTCAACCGACTTGGAGTGCGAAACTGGAGAGAGCTCGCCCGAAATAGAAGTCGTTATCGAAGGATGTTGGTTGAGGCCCAGGTTCACCCCGAACTGTAATGCCCACCTAAGTAAGTAAGTAAGTCGATGTTTTCTGCCCTTGTTTGATGAAGGAATCTACATACTTCGTTTTGCCCTCATTCAATTGTCACGTTTTATTAGATTTGTCGATGTTATCTGCTCTGGTATGATGACAGGAAGCTTATTTTTCGGCTTGTGCTTCAATGCTCAAAAAAGAACCTATGACACCAAGCTTATCTCTTCTCACTACGGCAATATCGTCTGATTAAGCGAGCAAGTTTGAGTTTTGCATCGTCATTTCAAGTGAAAGAAGTCAAATGACAGTAGGTCACTCTGCTGAAAGCCTTTTTCGACTTCAAAAGTCTTATGAGTTCTTAATCAACCTTCACGGTGCAACGGCAGTTCCCTTAAGTCAGCCTACGTAATCTTACAAGTATTTACAGGATGATTGAGGACTTTTCTGGTGCAAACCCGCATTTAAAAGAACCTAACAAATTATTGACGTGAAGTTTCATAATTCATGAAATCGAGCTTACGTGACAGCTGCTTTCATTCCGCCTAGACGCGAGTGATTGATTTTCTAATAAATCGGATTATTTCTCAAATTCTAAAAACAAATAATAACATAAACCCTTGTCGGTTGTTTGCAAGACTGTTCAAGCACGCCTTAGCTTAGTGGTACTTCGCAATTGGGCAACTCCAAATAACCAGAAATTAGAATATTGTTGCAACTGATCACCATCATTAAAAGTATCATTTCATCCAACAACACGTCAACGGCAAGCAACAAACTCAAACCACTTTCTGAATTTGTAGCCACAACAAACTCTCAAGTAAAGGATTGCTGCCATCCTTATCCTTCTGCAATATTGTCCTTTCGTAATTAAAATCCATGAATCCATTAAAACGGTAAACCATTATTCAATTTCACGCGATAAAGACCGCTCTTCTGGTCAAGTACTTGAAAATTATTTATGAACTCCCAGCAGACTGGTTAAACTTCATTTTGTACCGTGGCAGTTGCTGTTCACTCTTTCTCGATATTCGTCGCTTCATCTAAAGAAGGCCAAAACCGAAGAACCATCTAAGTTTATCTTCTTCAATTTGCTCTTCGGATAACCCTTTTTTAATATATCCGCGTTTTTTCTTCGGTTGGGTTCTTTTTTGTTTCACCGCCATAACTTTATGCCTTAAAAGTAATTTTTATTATTTATTCTTAAGTGATTGGTTTATTTAGGGTTCTGGAAGTTCAAATATTTCCTTTTTCCGGCTTCGTTTGTTTTGACTGTCCTAAATAAGTCTCCGTGGTGTGTAATAATGTTTGAAGAGGATAAAATACCGTGGGCAGATTGTAGGCGTTTTGGCTTCTTAGGATTATGAGATTGCGTGGAATTCAAGTTATTAGCACCACCTCTGAAAAGAGTGTGTTGATGTTGACATTTGCTGCAAGCTACTTAGACACTTAGGAGAACTCGCAAGGTGTTTGGATAGCGGTTATACTGTGGGTGAGCAAAAATAACAGCTTGTATATAATTTTAAATAAAAAAAAAACACGCGAGCCTTTTTCCTCATATTTTGCGCGCTCTCAAGGGCTATGAGTATACTTGTTTATGTTGAATAATCACAGTGCCAGCATTGGGAAAGGAGAATACGACCACGACGCCGACGACCGACGGTCAAGTGACGCAAATGTTTTAATGATATTCATATCGCTAGTCATTTTAAAGGCCCTTCGCTGAATACTATCTAAATGATTCAAGTACTCGTATCTGCGAAACCTAAGGACGAATATTTTGTAGATAACAGCGGGACCAAAATAAGGGAGAAACTACTTACGTCATCGAAGGATACCCAATCATTTTGCGGTAGTTTTGAGGATGTCAAGGATGTCATATGATTACTCCACAAGACAAGATTGGTAATGCAAATATCGAGGATTGGAATTTGGATACTTTTGCTTTACCGACAAGAGGCGGCATTGAGTTTTAGAAACATTATATTCTATGCAGTTTCTTATTCCCTATTGACCAATGCTTTTTAGGTTCGAATTGAATGAGCTGAAGAAAAGAAGGGACGTGACTCTGAAAACGAATAAGAAAATCAGTGAAAACTGTCGTCACCAGCACAGTTCAGTGAATTACTAGTTTGAGAAAGTTAATAAAGCGGAAATAACCCAAAGTCCTTAGGCATTTGAGTCTTAATCTAGCGTATTTCAACGAAATTAGAACTGCGGGTGATTTAGAACTTCTCAAGATTTCTCGTGGGTTGAAAGTCAATTAACGTTTTCATGATTTTGGAAAGGAGAGAAGTAAGTGCAATCGGTCTCTACTTAGAAAGAAATGGAGATTTTCCTTGTTTGCAGACTGGCTGGAAGCTTGTAGAGTAGGAAAGATGGAAAAGCTTATGAAATGATTTTGACAGCATGGAAGAAAATCTCTTATAAACAGGAATAATGTCAGGGCCAGCGGATTTGCGTATTTCTAGATCTTTAAAAGCTCTTTCTACTGTGCCTGTGAGAAAAAGGACTTGTCGGACGGAATCAATTACGCGCTCAAGTGATAGCAAAGTCATATCACTTTCTGGATGCAATTAGTTTGCACTTCGTAGCAAAGGCAAACTCTCCCTCAAGAAGGTAAGTCTTCTCTTGACAGAGCTAACAAATGTAAACATATCGACATACACCAACCAATGGTGTGGGTAGTTCTGGGAGGTTATCGTTCTGGGTAGTGCTTTCGACGAAACTGTTCGTTCAAAAGGCCATCACAATACTGTCGCCACCTAAGTGCAAAATTATGCATGTTTTTTGTCTTAATTATTGAATGGCTTGTTTTACATCAGCACAGCTGGGCAGAGACCTCTTCCTGCTCCCAATACAAGCTATATGTTATCAATAATAATCTAAATTGTGAGGCATTAAGAATACACTTTACCGAACGCCTAATTCATTTTCCTACCACCAATGATATGATGCAATTTGCGCAGCCAGCGTTTAGTGATGAGATCTTAGAAGGAATAATACAGAAGGAGAAAATATATGCAGCTCTTAAGTGACCCAAGGATGGCAAGGCAGCTGGATCAGATAGAATACCTTCAGAATTCTGCAGAGTCTTTATCTGGAAACCAAGCCTGCAGCATGGGATGGAGAAAGCATTTCGACAAGGTTTGAAACGAAGACGTAAGGCATAGTTGTATGCTGAGTCCGAGCTTATTTGCACTCTTTATTGACGATATATAACGGATAGTCTTCCAGGAGGAGTAGAATATGCTAGTATGCTCATCAAGGCTCTCCTTTTTGCGGATGACTTAGTGTTTTTTGCGTACTCACCAGAATCGCTACAACTCATATATTAATAAACTAGGCATCTATTGTAAAACTTGGAGATTAGTTGTTAGTCTCGAGAAGTCGAAGGTAATTTTCTTAGTTGAAACTAGCTCTTTTTATTCATAAGTTATCTTAAGGCTGAAAGACATTTGTAGTAAGATATTGAATAATTTAGAGTACCCGCCTAGGGTCAGTAAGTTAATTAAGTTATTATATAAGCTAGTATAACACATTTTTGTTAGCATGTAAGTAGATATAAGAAAAAGTAAATAAAAATGAATTAAAAATGAAAATGAATACGTGACCAAATAATAGGACCATTTTTTACTGATGGAAATTTAAATGCTGAAAAATACGAGCAAATGTGATGGAATGACATCTGTCCAGCAATAAGAGCTGTGAAAGGTGATAATTATGAGCATACTTGGTTCCAGCAAGATGGTGCTCCGGCTCATTATGGTCGTGACGCCAGGAATTTCCGGCGCAGGGACATAAGTCCCCGGGACATAAGTCCCAACTTTTATTTTTGGGACTTATGTCCCATCTAAGTGAGACATAAGTCCCAATTTCGATTTGGGAGTTATGTCCCACGCCATCGGGACATAAGTGCCAACTTTTTTCCGTTGAAGATGGGACATAAGTCACAACTTTTCAGGAATAGAGCTTAGTAAATCGTCGTACATTTCTACTAGGCAACCAAACAATTTTTGCTTGCCATAAAGTTGTTGGTCCTTGACATCTTTCTCTCAAATGATTTTAAGTTATGGAACCAATAACCTCTAAATAGTCTCAGAATCGTTATCTACTCTTTCAATACCGATTCGAAGGCTCTGTTCAAAATATTATATTCCATCCAGCGGGCGATGGAAAATGTTTACTTCAATTATAGCTGAGGTATTTGCACATATAGTTCCTCCGACTTTTTACGCATTCAAAATTAGAGATATGGTTTTCCGGAATTAGGAGATAATATTTTACTTGTAGAAATTAGTAATTTTTTTTTAATTTAAAAAAGAAATTTAAGAAATTTGAATTTTTGAGTATTTGAGAAAATAAAATTAAAAAATCGCGCGATTTTTTAATTTTATTTTCTCAAATACTCAAAAATTCAAATTTCTTAAATTTCTTTTTTAAATTAAAAAAAATTTACTAATTTCTACAAGTAAAATATTATCTCCTAATTCCGGAAAACCATATCCATACCATACCTCAGCTATGATTGAAGTAAACATTTTCCATCGCCCACTGCCCTTAAAACACATTTCAAACAGAGCCTTCGAAACGGAATTCAAAATTTTTTGAGTTTCTTTTTTAAACTAAAAAATGTTTACTAAATTCTTAAAGTAAAATAACATCTCCTAATTCCGGATAACCATATCTCTACTTTCTAATGAGTAGTAAGTTTGCTTTTTGAAAAAAAGAAGCTTCAAGAATTTGACATAAACACAGACAATTTTTCAGAAGAGCTTCTTATAAAATGTTATAGCTTGTAAAAAGTATATTCGGTGGGACAAAAGTCCCAACTTTTATTTTTGGGACTTATGTCCCATCTAAGTGAGACATAAGTCCCAATTTCGATTTGGGAGTTATGTCTCACTTAGATGGGACATAACTCCCAAATCGAAATTGGGACTTATGTCTCACTTAGATGGGACATAAGTCCCAAATTTAAAATTTGGGACTTATGTCCCGGGGACTTATGTCCCTGCGCCGGAATTTCCTTGATGAAGAATTTTTTGATAGATGGATAGGTAGACGAGGTACAGTAGAATGGCCAGCGAGATCTCCGGACTTAACGCCTTTAAATTTTTTTGTGGGGTTATTTGAAAGATCAAAGTCTATAAAACTAAACCAGAAAGTCTTGAGGAGTTAAGACGGAGAATAACTCAACGAACAGAAGCTATTCCACGAGAAATGATTCGAAATGCTGTTCATTTATTTTACAATAGACTTGGTTATTGCCAAGAAGTGAATGGACAGCATTTCGAACATTTATTGTAAGTGAGAGGCACGGGGAACTCACTTAAAAAAGCACCCCAAAGGGTACAGAAACCTTTTACGTCCACGTCGGTCGTTGTTCCTGGGTTGCGCTAAAAAAGGATTGGCGTTCGTATTTCAACACATGGTATAAAAAACTATCGCTGGGGCTTCAAGGTCAAGTCCAAGGTCAAATTCAAGGTTACCATCGGATTCTTCGTCGAAAAATACGTCGGATATGGGGTCTTTGATTTTTTTTAACGAATATTCTGCAATATTTCCAAGGGTTTCAGACCAATGCAATGTTTTCATTTTTCACGTATTTTTTATTTCAAGCGCTGCACCTCTAATAATATCATTAAAAAAATTAAAAAAAATACATGTTTTTTCGTAAAATTTTGGGCTCTTTCCAAATCTGCAATAAAAAATGGGGGTTTCCATTTGAAAAATCGATTTTTGGGTCGCTGGGGCTTCAAAGTTACGTCCAAGGTCAAATTCAAGGTCTTTAATTTTTTTTTTAACGCATATTCTGCCATATTTCCAGGGGTTTCCATACTTTTGTCGCACCCTGTATATTTGTAATATATATGTATGAACATTAAACATTGAAAATAAAATCTAATCCAATCTAAATCTAATCTACAAGCTGTTCGTGCTCTTTGCTTTGTTGGGCACACTTCTTTTTTGCAGCACTTGCAAGCCGAACTTTTCATCTTTTTTTTTCTGGAATACTTTTACCATGCTTTGAAAGCTGCTTCCTTCTTACTTATCACTGCTTTAACTTCACCATTACATTACCATTTTTCTTCAACTTATTGCGAGTGTCGCTTTGAAACCCCTAGCAATAATTTGGCTTTTTCTTAGCATGTTCACAGCTGCAGGAGCTGTGCTCCCTGCATTTTGAACTGTGTTGATGGTGTTTAGCCTGGCTGTTCACAGATACCATGTTTGTTTGACTTTCTTCACCTCCATAGAAAATTCTGTCAGTAGAAGACGGGTTTTGCTACTTCAAAAGCTACCAAATCGTAGTCCAATTTTCATTTCTGCCACGGCTGTAAGTGACAAATTGTCGGTCTTGTTTGATTAACACTGTGTTTGATTCAATGAGACCATTTGACTTATATTTCTAACCAACCAACCAAATCGGGGCTCTTAAGCTTTATCCACTCCGTCGAATTATGTTGCTAGCTCCTTGAGTCCGTGCATCCTCAAGATCAGTACCGTTGGTAGCAGTAGAAGTGTTTGGCGGGGTAGTTCCGCTACTATTGGCAAATATTTCCATAAAGCTCAAAATTTCAGGAAACTTCGCAATGTCTCGAATTTGATATCTCTTTTACTACCAGTGTGGATTTTCAGGCGTGTGAAGTCTGCTTGCACATTTGTTGGAAAGTTTTGATGTGAAACGCGTGTCGCTGGACTCACTTTATTGTATAGTTATGATCTCTTCTTTAGTCGCCTCCTACGACAAGCGGAGAAACAATGTGCTGATATTCTATGCCTCCACCCTCCGTGGTCCTCTCGTTTTTAAATACAATTAACACGTTGACTGCCACGCCAATTTTCAGTATGTTTCACTGGGTGCCAACAACGTTTTTTGCTATATTCAAAATTTTTACTATATAAATATATATTTTGATATGAATTTTTATGTTTGTGTTGTCCTGGGAAACCTTGTGAGGGATTTTTGCCTGGCAATCAAATATGATAGCCATGGAACAGCACAATAAGTTAGACTTCTATCTTTCCGTAGGAGGCCATTGCTATTTTATGTGATATTCAGTTTGCTCAAACCAAGTTTACCTAGCACATCACAGGGTGCAAGAGTTATCAATTTGTATGGAGATTCCTCCTTAGTAGCCACCATTTTTGGTACTCCTATCATTTTATGAAAGCATACCTGGCTATCATATTTGATAGCAACGGCACCACTGAAAACATAACTGGCTATCAAATATGATGACCATGGCAGTCAATGTGTTAAGGGAAGATGATACACATCGCAGAAAAAAATTAAGAATAAGTGAAGGCTTTCTGTATATCGCCTTAAAGTAAAACGATATTAGCTTCCCAAAAATCACTGCTAGGTTCATAAAGAAAGATTAAACTTGAAAGAGAATATGTTGGGTAGCCTCTTTAAAAGCCAATCAGATAAGCGGATTTTCCTTAACTCACATGTGAAACGAGTCTTTCCCTTCCATTTTGAATTTTTCTTTAAAAACATATTTTATTTATGTACGTAGACGGAATTACTTTATTTATTAGGTTGCTATCCACAAAGACTTCAAATTGTTTTTCTACCGAAAAATTGTACTGAAGACTTTCCAATACTTAAGTGACTCTTTGACATTCTAACCAAGTTAGCTTCAGTCAATGTGTATACAGTTCCACCAGCGAGACATTATAAAATCGCATGACGCAATCCTCTCATTTCTATGCCATTAACTCAAATCTTCGTCTTCCAGCGATTTACACTTCATTTCCTGATGAATTCCCAGGGAAGCACTCTTATAAATCCGCCTTTTCCTATCTGAACTTAATTGCAATTAAAAGCATCAGTGACATTTCCCATTGTCCTTTACAATTTCCCTCTTCGCGTTTGTTTCTTTCTCATTAAATCAAAGAGACTGCAATAATTTATGTTAATCTACATCCACCACTCACACCCCCTGCCCATTTCTAGTTGTATGTTTATTCCTTTTTTTTAATTTTGATTTCGAAGACAATTTCATTTCACTTCAATGTCGATTCAAGTAATAAAATCATCTCACCAAGTAAAGGACCTCAAGAGCAGCCACCTATTTCGAATGAACAATCCCAAAACAAAAGAACTCCTCTTCAAAACTTACGGTACGGTACGTAGCTAAATCATTCAACACAAGAAACGTATGTGCCTTGCTCGTTTTTGGCATCAAAACATGCGACAACAATATGCTCCTAACATCACATCATAAACAGCCTCGTTGAGTCTCATGCTTAGAAAAAATGAGTGATACAAAAAAAGCCTTCAGGGCGTTTTATGTCCTACCCAACTTCTATCGTTCCTTCTCGTTGAATCCACAAAAAAGCGCTGTATTCACAGCCGCAAACAACAACTTTAAAGGACCAAGCCATACCCACCGCATTTTTGGGCATTCTGTCCTGTTTGCTTCACAAAAGGAAATGAAAAAGCACATTGTGGGCAATTTACTATGACAGAATTATGAAAATACTCCTCGTGGGAGTGGTAGTAGGGATAGTTTTCCATTATTCCAAACAATAGAGTCCTACAGACCGACCATGAATCTTGTGTGTCAAGAGAAATGACAGCGGCTGGGAATGAAGACACGCGCTTAATTAGTACGTTCTGCCACGTTGACATGAAAACTAAGTTGTTGGCACACCGACGGCGACGAGAACGGGATACTCCGGAAACTCATCCAGTCAAATACTGTTCCTTGATGCACTCTGTACTGTGGACAAACAAGAAAATTACGTTTTCATACACAATTTCGAAACGCATTGCATCGTAGATGGAAATCGATTTTTGTGTGCACCTAAATGAACTATCGGAAGCTGTAAAAAACCAACTAGGATGTGCTTTTATTAAGTAAACTGCCATTGGCAAGGTTCTGTCTAGGCTATGCAAATACACAAACATGATGCAGTTTCTTTGAAGAGTTGTATGGAACTATGCTTGAGGTATTTTCAGTTATTGAATTGAGATTCATTGGAATTTTTTGTGAAATGAAATGAGAGCACTGTTAGTTCAAAATAACACAGAATTCATTTATTTATTTATTGATTTGTTGTGCACAGCCCTGATACCGATTTTGGGTTCTAATTTAATGGGAAATCCTTTAAATGTTGTTTCATTGAAATCATGAGAATGATAAGTTATTGAATAGTTCTCTCTTGAATAGAAAATCAAATATCTCAAAATCATGGGAAGAAATCCGCAGCCCGGGGATATATATGTTCCAGGTTCTTGTACATCCACAGCATGTTCTTGCTAAATCAGAAACAATTTCTCTGCCTACAGGTCAAACCATTGAATTGCTTCATTCTTTCTGAATCAGCTCGAATACTAACGTCAATTTGAAACAAAGTATTCTTATTCTTCTCCTTACTCTCGTTACGGTGTCACAGCTTCCCCATTTACTTATTTTGAACTATTGATCCAACAGTGGAACAAAACTAGTTGATCTCAGTCAGCCTCCCAGTGCTGGATTGTTTCAAGTCTGAAACCTTCTAAGTGACGATGTTCTTGTATTAGTCTGCAGAAGAGGTGGCTAAGTTTCCCTTTACTTTTCTTTCTTCAAATCGTGTCAAAGTTAACCAAAAGAGTAAGAAAACACATTACTACAACAGACTAGCACCAATATTTTTCTATTAGACTTTTTTCGTAATTGAACCGAATACTGGTACATTTTCGAGTAAATGAAATAATGTTATACTTTTTTATATTAAGTTTCAAGCAATTTTCGTGACACCAGTGTGTAGGAGAATCAAGGTCAGATTGAATCAATTGACAATCTCCTAAGCTGTTAATTGTCTAGAATAGCATGAGATTATCCGCATATATATAACAAACACATACAATATTTTTTGAAGAACAATGGACCGAGGTTACTACCTTAGGGTACACCCGATGTACACTGAATTTCCCTTGAAAAAGAATTTTCAATTTTAACCTGTTGTTTTCTCCAAGAAAGGTACGAGAATATCCAACGAAGGAGTTGTGAATGAAATCCAAACATCTCAAGTTCAGCAAAGAGTATTTGGTGGTTTACAGAATAGTCCACATGAAAACCATTTTCCATAGCACTAGTTACGAAAGAAGTAAAATATGCCAGATTTGATATATGTAGTAGATTTACCAGATACAAAAACATGCTGTACTTATACTTATTCTGATACTTTCAAACAATTTGGGAATTGCAGAGAGTTTGCAGATATGTTCCTCTATAATTTTTAATATTACTTTTTGAACCTGATTTATGGATAGGAACTAAATAAGAAAGTTTCCATTCATCGATGAAGATTCCTTCTTGAAGAGACTTATTAAATTTCATATGTGCAAATAGACTCTAAAGATTCCTTAAGCACTGTGGCAGGAATGCCGTCGGGGCCAGAGCTAGAATTTGATTTGAGAGATATAAGTGCTGTATTCACTTCTTCGCAACTGAACTGAATGGATTCAATATTAATGCTTCTGTTCAATTGTGTGAATGAACTTTTATTAAATCTAGATACGGAATATACCGATTCAAAGAAGCTAGCCAAATAATTCGACTGTGGAATCTAGGTCCGAGGATTCGATGCCATTGTGAAGCATAGTACATACTTGGAAACGCTACTGATTTTCTACGCTGGCAACCATGTGACAGGCTCTTTTTTGTCCTATTATTTCATTTTCAAGTTCTTTTATCAATTTGATCCATAAAGATGACGTCATCTATGCTTTAGTTTGGGAATAATAAGTGGAATAGTTTCTCGTTTAACTGGTAAATACTTACTTCGGGTAGTAGGTACTTTTTTCAATAATTGGGCCCTACCTTTTTTGGCAATATACCATTTGGAAAGGCTTTGAAAAAGCATTAAAGATTATAAGTACAGATCAACTCCTACAGCATCTGCGTCAACCACTTGATGTACGCGTGAATTATAAAAAAAAAAACTTCAAAAAAGCCAACTTGTTGGCACTTCGAAACAAAAAGTTGGATTCATTTTATTTTAGCTATGCTCGTAAACTAAATGTCACTAGTTATCAGCAATTTCGTTTCTCGATTTTGATTAGCTTTAAAACGGATTGAGGACTTGTAATGTTTGTTTGATTGAAATTCTAGCCAATTTCGGACCTTTTCCTGACATTTTTTTAATTGTATAAGTGTAAAAATACTTTGTATTTAAACACTTTGTTTTTTTATAATCAATTCATATCTAATCAACCTTTGTATTTTATTATTTGTATAGAAAATATTTTTAATCTCACTCTCATTAAATCATCTAAACTGTTAGCACCTTTTGTATTTTATTCTTGAGCTTCTGGAACACTGAAATTTTACTTCAATAAGTATATTTTTAAAAGTCGATAAATGAACAGCAGACTGATGTTGTGTAATACAGAACGAATTTTGAATGAAAAATAGTACTCACTCACTAATGCAGTGATTCGACCGCAGCTATTACGGTTTTAGCCTGCTTAAGCCTTGTCTAGTACGCTGACGATACGAAATTTAATTTTTCGTTGGTCTCCTCAAGCACGACGAAATTGTGAACGAACACTCACCGAAAAATATTTGTAAGGTATTATTAAAATGAGTTTACAAAACTATGGAGAAGAATTACTTCTTTCGACAATAATTTGCTTATCATCTAAACTTTTGATGGTGCTTTTGAGAGGGAAGAGAAAACCTCCTTCAATTGGAGTAAACCCATATCTACAACAAAGGAAAGCCAAAGGAAGTTTTCAAAAATGCAGCTAGTTTCTCTTTTTCATCTGAGTTTAGGTCGTTTCTTTTTTGCCTTTTCATCTTCGTATTCAACACACCTGCTCATCTAAATTTGCTATTTTACAAAACTCAATTCGAAAGAAACAAAAAGTACAAAAAACAAAAAAAAAAACAATAGAACTATCAAAAAATTCGCAAGCATTTATTGTCCCGGGAGATAAATGATGGACGAAAAGGTGTGGAGAATTTCAGAAATTGTAGGAAAGATCTACTACAATTTTCCACTAGTAAAACCCTTTTTGCAGAGCAGCAGCGTACACAACGAAAAGAAAAGCGAGATTTTTCGTTTACGATTTCGTCTTGTCATTTTTGTATGGTATTTTTCTTTTAAAAAAACGAAAAGAAAAGAAAAATCCCATACAAAAATTACAAAACACAAATTTCGCTGCCCTTTTCGTTGTGCATTACGCTACTGCTTTGCGAAAAGGGTTCTATGGGTGGATAGTTGTAGTAGATTTGTGGCATCACCGGAACAAATATAAAAAGTGGCATCACGGAAACAAATATAAAAAGTGGCATCACGGAAAACCACTGACAGTTCATCCGACGCACGTGAGAATAGCCTTTCTATGACATTCCATTTGACGTAATTCGATATACCACAGATTTTTAACTACAATTTTTACAATTCTTCAAACATTTCCGTCCATCATTTATCTCCCGGTTTAATTAATGCTTGCGAAATTTTGACAGTTCTACTATTACTTTTTTTTTTAATTTGTCTCTCAACAATAACGACTTTCCCACAATGGAAGTATATTATTTGGAAAAAGAGGTCAATGAGGACCCAAAATAAAAATAAGTAAAAAATAAACCAAGTCAAACAAATAACTGTGAAAGAAAAAGCTTCTGTGAATTCACATTGCTCATATGTATTAATTTCTTGATTCCTCCTGGTGCGAACTTTACTTGACTTTGATTGTCTCTTTTAAACAGCTGATAATACAAAATATTTTCCGCTAGGTGTTCGTTCACAATTTCACCGTGAATGTGGGGACCAACGAAAAATTTCGTTTCGCATCAGCAGCGTACTATGCTTTTATATTTACATCACAAATTCACTTCCAAACAATATTACTTTGATAGTTTAAAATGGCTGCCTAGTAAGTCTTCACCACTGTAATAGATTAAAGTTATTACTTTATATTTTCAATATTAAAACAGGAAACAGAAGGAAGCCCCAAAGCACTAGTTTATTGTTGCAATTGGTTTCAAATATGTATGTACTTAACAGAAATTTTTGGTGGTAGATTCAACTAAAAATATTCAAAATGGCAGGTAATCAATATTTGTATTTAAGCGAAAGGGATTTAAAAAATGATATTTTTACTGTGAGTGCTATTAAAATTGTTTTTTTTTTTTTTTTTCTTACAAGATTTTTCCCTTTTAACTCAAAAAACGTTAACAGTTTCTTTTCTTTATAATCGTTGAAATTTCATAGTCTCAACAAAAAAAAAAACTTTTTAATCATATAAAAATATCAAAAAATTAAAGAGTAGAACAACTCAAAGAAAAATGCTTCATTAATATTCAGTTTTTTGTACTTAACACTTTAAATTTTTTCGAAAGTTTGTTCCAGCATTGCATTTAATATTTTGTGGAATACCTTTTATTGGATAAAACTCCGTTCAGTCTCTGGAGCATAGCTTTTTTTATAATTTTTAAGGGTGTATTTCATTTTTCTTGTAGCCCTATCTTTAGTGCACTTTTTGGGGTTTTAACGAACTCAACGATGCAACTCATCCCACAAACTCTTGATTTGGTTCAGGTCCGGAGATTATAGAGGTGTTTGAATAACCTTAGGACGTTTGTAGAGTACATTCTCTGACAACATGTGCCTTTTGCTCTGGGTCGTTGTCCTGGTAAAATTTAAAACTCTTTAAAATACCCATTCTCTCCGCACTATATCCTCAATTTTCTCTCAGGATCTTTATTAGTATTCCTTATCCATTATACCATCTATAAACACCATTTTCCAATGCCTCATGCCGATATGAACCCCATTACCTAACCTCCTTCATTCTTGATGTTGCCCATCGTATAACTTTGTTCCTTTGACTTTATTCCTTTGATGAAAAACTTGGAGAATAATATACTTATTTATAGAATAATCGAATGATAAGCCCAAGTTTTACTTTTGTTGCGTATAATACTCAAAAAGAATACTTAATGATAAAACCCGAATATTAATGGCAGTCACTGTATAAAAAAACCTTAGAGAGTTGGTTCTGAAGAAACATAGTACCTATGGGGCTTAGACACTTAAGAGGGAGGCACTTATCCGAGTTTTACTGTACTTCTAATACGATCAAGATTTGCTGCATCTGCTGCCATGTGAAACAACGTCATATCAGCTTCCGTTAACTTACTTTCGTGCTTCTTGTACATTTTCCAACCTTGTAAACCGTATACGAGCGTTTTTATATCGTAGCTGCCAAACTCTTACTTGCCGATTGATCATAGATCACAGATATTTGAACTTTTCACACTAGTAGAGAATGACGTTCACATTCAAATAAATTTCGGGAATATTCATGTTTGGAATAGAAAACAAGCACCCCAATTAATAGCGCATTTCTCACAACCATGCCTTGTGAAGGAATGGAGGGGACCTACAATTTTTTGCCGGTTCCGAACTGCTAATTAAGAAAGCGCCAAAAAACATTTTTGCTTCTGCTGGGATTCGAACCTCGAACCTCAGGGTTAGCAGGTGGACATAATAACCATCACGGGTACCACCCAATACCAACTCAATTATTTTCAAAGTGTTGGACAACAGCTTAATCGATCGGGAGTTTTTGCAAACTCGTGTATTTCCCTTCCCTTTTTTATATTGGGTAGATGGTAACTCTCCCTCCAATGCCCAAGCACACTTATACCTCCTAAATGCCTTAAGATGGAAATCGTGAACTTGACGTCCGTAAAAATCATAATTACGAGCTATGAATGGTCTAGCCTAGCACCTTTGTCTTTTTTTTTACTCTCAACTGTCTCACTAGCTTCTTCGACTGTGATGTTTAGTTATGTTCAGCATCTCCACAATACTTCCATTATATGAAAAATAAATATATGCCGTTTGCAAAAATACCTGTTACGTACAATAAGCTCCATCATGTCCTTTGGGCATGTCAATCACTTTATTCCAACTAGAATCAGACCAAGTCGACTAGTTACACTCAATCACTATCCCCTAGGGAAGAAGTTTTGTCTATATCCGCGTATACTACGTTCATACAACACAAAACATACGAATGGAATGTTCATTAAATCCTGCTGCCCACCTCTGGGCATACTCGCAGACAGATGTTTGAATTGAAAATTTTATGTAAATTCAACACGAATGTCCAGCTCTTGATTAATATTCCAGAGATGGCTCGTAGCCGCTAATCCATGCACCTAGTTATCATGCAAAAGACCACACAAAAGGCCAACGGGGGTATGCATATAATTAAATTGCCATCAAAGCCGTAAGCTGCACTATATCCAACTGTATTCCAAAGCACCCAGACTATCCTGCACCAGCTTTTGGGTGTCATCATCCATTAGCTCTGTCCCAATGTGGTCTAGGACACTCCAACCACAACCACACCTTGCACGGATCCCAAATAACCAAAAAATTTCACTACTAATGCTCTATCAGAGGTACCTGGCAAAACAAAGATTGTCCAGGAAACAAAGGATTCATTTGGCTTTTATGGCAATAAAAAAAGCTCGCTCTCTGAATATGCTTCATGCGCATGGCTGCTCTTTCTTTTTTTGTCTCTCCCGTCGGCAAGGATACATATAAACCTGAACTACCTGTTACAAATAACGAATCGCCTTGTAACAGGTTGAAAGCAGGTGTTCATGGCATTGATCGCATATCCTTGTTCGATAAACAGTATTCGTCTGTTGCTCTGGTGGGCCATTTTGATTGCAGCAGGTCTCATTTGGTGTGGACGAGTTTATTTGTGTTTGTGTATGGTAGCAGGTTTTATAGGTTGAGCAAGGTTGAAGCAACAATTTTATTCTAACATTTCCATTCGACCTCTCAACTCCCAGCCCCTCTCCCAGTTTATTTCCCGTTAGCTGTTTTAAATTAATGGAATAATCAATATGGTGTGCACATTGAATTGGGAGTAAAGTTTTTTTTATTCTTTGTTTGTATGGGAACACTGTGGTGGCGCTGGCGGTGGTCCTTCGGGTGGTATTGGTAATACAAGACTCAATTTAGTTTGCTAAATCGACGGATTATAAAATTTTATTTGATATGATTGCAAACACCCAGGAATGGGAATTAATGTTTAATTGGTTTTCGTGGTAAGCAGAAAATGGGGAGACATTCGAACAATTTCAATGTACATATTATACATTTCAATTGTGCATTCATATTTGCTCGTAAGGATGAGACACCAATCCTTAGATTTAGAACTCTGAGCTGAACTTACGAATGGAAAATGTATTTATGAAACCATTGCAAAAACAATGGAATGGATCGGAATTGGTTTTGCTTCTTTCAGTTTTAATATTATTTTTTGCAAAGCCAATAAGCTTTTGTTGTTGGTTCCTATAATTTTTCTTTTTTTTCCTTTCTCAACTTTTGCGAGGCGTAGGATTGAGCCAGCCATTCACTAGACCCCTGTTATTATCAAATGGGCACTATACAAAAACGCACTTAGTCAACAGCTTGAAAAGATTATGCCACCCTACAATTGATAGTTTAAAGCTCAACTGTTAGATTAAATTTTTGTAGGTACATACTTTATTTAACTCTTGAAAAGCTTGTACTCTCTGCTTAATATGTAAGTAGTTGAAGTTCAATTCATTTTACTGGTCCCACCAAATTATAAAATAATCGAATTGGTCATTTTGTCTCTTTTTTGTAGTAGTTTTTCAATAAACAACCAGATAGTAACACTCTTTGTTTAAGTTTTTCATATGTTTGTAGAAAAACAGGAAAGCGCTGCCATGGTTAGGAATCTAGGTTGTCAACACCCTTTACAAAAGCTATTTAATCGAAATGAAATCTAGCATTATTATTGACCCCAAGTCTTTTTATGAATTTGTTAAAAACAAAAGAAAATCTGAAATTCCTTCGATAGCGAAACCTTATCCGATGCACTCGCCGTAGTAAACTATTTCGCAAGTTACTTATTCAAACAGTTTTTCACGGATGATTCTTTTGTTCCTGACACAGCCTTTTTCTTGTTTTTACTGAATTTTTCTTCTGACCCATTCCTTCCACGTTTCTTTGAAGAAAAGTTAAATCATCTAAATGATGAGTATATTCCTGGCCCCGATGGCATAGCTGCCATATTTCTTAAGATATGCTCCGAAACTCTTTCCCTTCCCCTCTCAAAAATCTTTAACTTGTCCAATTCCCTAGAAGTTTTCCCCCATACTTGGAAAACGGAGTTTACAACCCCAATACGCAAAATAGGTCCTAAGTGCGACCTAAAAAATTACCATCCCATAGCTAAACTGTCGCATATACCCAAAATTTTTGAAAGCATACTGCATGAAAACTTAAGTTTTCGTTGCATATCTCTCATTTCTTCTAGACAACATGGTTTCCTCAAAGGCAAGTCAACAACAACAAACATCTTTGACTTTGTCTCATTTTCCCTCTCAGCCTTGAAGAATGGAAAAGAGGTCGATGTAATTTCAACTGACTTTAGTAAGGCTTTCGATATAATCTCCCACAAATGTATTCTTTTTAATTTGTCCACCCTCGGCATTGAACCCATTCTGTTGAGATGGATTTCTTCTTATTTAGAAAATAATTTTTACAGCTTTCGGTTTATATCCGCCTTATACAGCCGCTTTTTAGCTACATCCAGAGTTCCCCAAGGCAGCCATTTAGGCCCTCTCTTCTTAATTCTTAGTAATAACGACATTGAAACGATCATCAAACACTCCTCTATCTCTCTCTATGCGGACGATACTAAGTTTTACCGAGTCATTTCTTCTTCTGAAGACTCTTCCTACCTCCAACAGGATCTGGACAATCAATATGGTGCTCCAAAAAATGCCTGGAGCTAAATGTTTCCAAGTGCCAAACAATAACTTTCGCACGTAAACGCATTAAATCTCCTCTCCGTCTCTATCTTCTAAACGGTCAAATCATTTGAGGTGATCCGGGACCTTGGGATTATTTGCGACCGTGAGCTGAATTTCCTCAAGCATATAGACGATATAAGGCTAACGATGGTCCAAGGAATTTGCAGACACTTAGGTAACCCGATCCCTTTACATTTAATTTGTTCGTCCGCTTCTTGAATACGCTTGTCAAGTCTGGTCGAATTTCCAACAAGTGCACATTGCCAGAATTGAGAGCATTCAACGCCGTTTCCTCCGATTTGCTCTTCGAGGTCTTAATTGGAGTAATCCTTTGATATTACCTCCTTATCAAGACCGAATCAATCTCCTCAACCTCAATACGCTGAAAGAGCGAAGAAAATCACCGAATTCTTACAGGTACCATTCACTGCCCAGCCCTTAACGAATCTATCTTTCTTAATACTAACCCTCGTAACACTCGGAATCCCCGTCTCTTCTGTCTTTCCACCCATCAAACCTCTTACGGCTCCAATGAACCCATCTCCCGAATGCTGAGGAATGTCAATTTTAACTATTTTAGTTTTGAATTCAATATGAATACTCCGTGCCTAAAGCTTCGTCTCCTAAGCACTCCAAGTAGTTAAATTAAGTCTTAGCTATTAAGTTTCTTAGTTTTTAAGTTAGATTAAGTAATAGCTTGTGTGAACCCCAATAAATGGGGGTTTTGCCCCCGCCAAAATTAAAAATTGTCAGTTCTCAACATGTCTGTGGAGAGTATCTGTAACAAGATACGATAAAATGCACAACATTTACAGAGAGAGTCGTGTTTCGCGTTGTTGTCATCTTCTCCAAAGGATTCACATAAGTAAAAGTAAAGTACCGAGTGGCAACGTCAACGCATTTTTCATATTAACTTTGGAGAGTATAAGTTGACCCGTGCAATATAAGGTTGAGTGCTGTTAACAGATGCAACCGTTGAATGCAGGCTTCAATGAAAAGCCGACAGACTAAGTGCTATTTAAACCAATCATTACACTTCTATCTTTATTTTCTTGTTAACATTACGAGCATCGTGGTCTCAACGGAGTCACAGTTTTCGCACTTCTCTGCTTCACATAAGTGATCAACTCGTGTGACCACATTGACCTCTGAATTCGTTAGCAAACCTGATTACAGATTTTGGGTTGTTCCATATCTGAGGCGAACTTAATACTGATTTCATTGCATTTGTCTGTTCCAGGAGTATTTTGGTCTGCCTTTTTCTTTATCCCTTTTGCGATCGTGTCTGATCGTTTAATGATATTGCCTTTCTGACAAAGTTCTCTGGATCTCTCGTTTAAACCTGACAATACCAACTGAACCGTCCATCTCTATTTTGTGCATAATGGTATTTCGGATCTTGGTACTTCTAATACTATCATTAAACTGTTCTGGAGAGAGTAAGATTATTTCGCTTAGTATTTATTTGATAAAGGCAGGTATCAAGCTCTGGAAAACGCGTAGTTTTGGTATCGATTAGTCTTTTCTTCGTAGAACTAGAAACTACCTATTAGAGCTTTAAGTGCAAGTTTAGTTGGATGGTGTGATACTCATGATATAAATGCTGGTGTGCCCCATGGCTCGATTTAGTCCCCGATTTTATACTGTATTTTCAAAAACCATCCAATGTCTGTAACTCTTCTCTTGCAATGCTTTGCTGTCGACTCAAACCTCCCTTTTTCAAACTTAGAAACGAGTTCAACTCCCAGATTTTCGGGTGTAGAGCTGAAATAGTTGCGTATGATAAGCTCAGTTTAGCTTGAGAGCATGGTTGCATAGGGTAATAAAAACCAAGAAGAATTAAATGCTTAAAAACCCAATGTTGTCTCTTGTCGCTTAAGTTCAACGTGCTTCCATTTTCCAAGAATATGGTACCTCCATAAAAAAGTAAATCAACAGAGCTCGAGAGCCAACGCGTTTCCAGAACCAACAAATTAATGCCGATTCCGAACGGCAACGTTAAAAAGTTGCTTGTCTGCGCATTGTAATTATTCTCAGAAGACTGGCCAATCCCTCGCAAAAGACGATACCTGTAAGAACAGAATCTGAGTCAATGAAACCGAAAAGCTGTCAGAATTTGGTAATGCGTGTAAACGATAATCTAAGTAGGAATGACCACATATTTCAAGTCGTATGCTGCAAATTGCCTTCGTGATAAGGTTCAAGAAATTCTGACACGTGATAGCCTAATTATATGATGGATTTACTTTCTCGAGCGTAAACTTAGTGTTACCTAGTCATGGTTCCTTATTGATTTGAGCGTTAATTGTAAAAACAAACATTGGCACTGGAGTGGCTAGCCAATCCCTTCGTTTTAAAACAAAACAACTCCACGACACGTCACAGCGAGATCTCTACTTTGTTTAAAAATCTTTTCAGTAGAAAAGACATCTCTTTGAAGAAAATTCACTGAAGCGGACAATTCTCAGCAACGAACAACCCACAGTTAGAACAGTTCACTATGCACAATTCGCTTTGATTACAGCTTCTGATTATATTAGAGTTGCTTACATTACTCTTCAACGACATAAGCACTTGTATCCGTGGCGTGATGGACAGCATGTCTGCCTATTAACCCAGAGGTTCGTGGTTCGAGTCCCAACAGAGCCAAAAATGTTTTTCCACGGGTATCGCCTTTTGCGAGGAATTGGCAAGTCCTCCGTTGATAAATTCATTACTATATGAAAAGCGCTTTCCCGATTAGCTGTTCGGAACCGGCAGGAAATTGAAGGTCTCCTCCATTCTCTCACAAGGCATGATTGAGAGAGATGCACTATGCTCTGGGGCTCTTCGCTCTGTTGCGCCACCCTATATACATAAGTATCTACTAGTCACACTTATCATTCCTTTCAGAGCCAATTTTTACGAAATCACTAGTCCCCACCTTGCAAATGCGATTTCCGCATATTTAACTAAATAAATGACATCCCGGCTTAACCCACTTTTGGTATAAATTCATATTCGTCACCATTCTCCAGACAGCAACAAATAACTCAAATCGTACGTCTCAAGATAAAACAACCCTTTTGTGTTGAAGTCTTGTTTCTGTCATTAAATTATAGCATGTGACTCTTAACTGACACTGAACCTGATCTACGACTTTGTGCTTCTTTTCTATTATACTCCTCCAACTCATAACTGCAAAAACCCATGGCCATACATCAAATAGTAAATCCATCTTCAATGCAAATTCCTTCAAAGACCAAAAATTTAGCACCCATGTCACATAAATTTATTGTGATGCAAACTGACCCCAGCTAAATGACATATTCGCCACCTATGGTGCCAATTCAAACAACTCGAAATTCAACTTCGAAGAGAAGTATTATTTAAAAACCATAACGTGTATTTCAAAATCTCACAAATGTGTTGACTGTTGAATAACCATAAGTCACTTGTCGGTTTTTTTCTCTATCTCACTCTCCCCTTTTTTTTATTAATATTGATTTAAATTGAATAAACATACATTGGGAGAGATTCACGCCAACCATAACAACTAACCACCTTGACCATCACAATTTTCAGCGGATTATGTGACACTTAACCATGTTTAAGTCATCGTGTACATAATTCCATTAGGCTGTTGACAAATATTTTTGATCTGATTAGCAGATAAATCTACTTTAAAACAAAAGCCCAGACATGGCAACCCAACAAAAATATATGCAAATGCGATCAATCAACTATGCTTTCGATTGGGCAATATTTATTTCCAGCATTGGCAAAACTATTAAAATCATTTATTTAAAAAATAAACCAGTTTAAATTTCACAACATGGTGAATGTTAAAGGGCTTAATGTCAATTCCTGAACAATGATTAAATTAGTTTTTGCAAAAATAAAATAACTTTTTATTCATTTCTCATTTCTACATATGTAGCTGCGAAATGTCAAGAGAAAGGTGACAGTTTAAATGGATAACGTTTTGTATGCACGGTGACGTTTGTACATATTTAAGGTTTGCACATAATACTTTGGTTGTTATTGATTTTTGGTTAATTCAAAGATGAAGCTGAAAGCAGACAGAAAAATGCAAATGCTTCTGTCCGCCCGCGCCCTCCAACTGCAAAAGTTGTACCCTCAATGACAACCACAGTGTTAAGTGTTGGTATTATACATCATCCTTGATCACTTTTGGCTGTCAAAGTGGCTGTTTGCTCAAATGTATGTACATCTTTCATCAATCTCGGCCGTGATAGATGGGTGTTCTTGTATGTACCTAAGAGACTTGTAAACACTTTTGATTACATTGACCTTTGATTGGAATGTAAAATGACGTTACACGCGCCGTTAAGTGGACAATGAAGACAAATCGGAAGCACTAATCGAATATGCAAATGGTGGACGTAAAAATACTACAAAAGGGCTAAAATTAGTGTGAGTAGCAACAAAAAGTGTGCCGTGACAGGTTTTAAGTGCCCCTGCCTAGGCTTTGAAGTTCTTATTGAAATGGTTGTGGGAAATAGGCAGTATGGATGGCGGTCGGGGTTCTCAGACATTTTTATTTTAGTTCTGGTATTAGAGTGTGAATCATTTAGCTCAATATTTAACTGCACGGAAGATGTTATTAATTTTTGCGTTGAAATGCAAGGTTAAAATATTTTTTGTTTTAGTCAAAGAACTTAAGATATGGATCAATATTAAACCTTTTCTTGTCAGAAATGAATGATAACATGCGGTGTTACTATCATTATCCTACACGACCATTTTTCTCTCCAACTACTCAAGTTGTGGTGCCATTTTCTACCTCATACTGTAGTGTTTTTGAAAACTAAGGCTTTGTCAATTGAAGACGTTTTGGTTTGAGTTAATTTAGTCAATGATTTTTGGGTGGTCAAAAATTGCAAAATTTTTCGTCACTAAGGGTAATTAATCCTTTACCCAGTCCAGTAGTTACAGGACACCTCGTTGTAGTTTACACCGAACACTTCCTCTAGGGTAAAAAAAAGTTTACTTAAGTAGACAATTCGTCACAACGATGAATTCACAGTGAGAACAGTTTACTATGTAGAAGAAGAAGTGTGAGTCACGGTGCTCTTGAATTGGTCTTGTGTCACGAACGTGATTAGAGCTTCTGATTCTATCTCTAAGAAGACATAAGCACTACTCTTTACTCACTGTATTGTCAAAATCTTTAAAAAAATCAAAAACTTCCATCCAAATTTAAAAATTCTATGGTCACAAAGTAATAATTTTATAATACAGACTATTTTTAATTTAATTTTTAATTTTGGTGGGGACAAAACCCCCATTTATTAGGCTTAATACAAGCTATTAACTTACAAACTAGGAAACTTAATAGCTAAGACTTAAACTAACTAGTTGGATGGTTTAGGAGACGAAGTTTTAGGCAGGGAGTACTCATATTAAAGTCAAAACAAGAAGAGTGAGAATTGACATTCCTCAGCATTCGGGAGATGGGTTCATTGGAGCCGTAAGAGGTTCGATGGGTGGGAAGATAGAAGAGACGGGGATTCCGAGTGTTACGAGGGTTAGTATTTAGAAAAATGGATTCGTTAAGGGCTGGACAGTCAATGGTACCTGTAAAGACTCGGTGAATGAAGAGAATGTCAAATATTTCTGTTCGATCTTTCAGCGTATTGAGGTTGAGGAGCTTGATTCGGTCTTGATAAGGAGGTAGTATCAAAGGATTACTCCAATTAAGACCTCGAAGAGCAAACCGGAGGAAACGGCGTTGTATGCTCTCAATTCATTCATTGGCTTTCATACCATTCGGACGTGTTTTTTACCTTTGCGCTATTCTCCCGTCTTTTAAAATTCCCAAATTTCAACATCAATTTCGCTGCCAATAACTTTATTCTGTATATTCCTGGCCCAGATGGTATACCTGCCATATTTCTTAAGAAGTGCTCCTCAACTCTTTCCCTTCCTCTCTCAAAAATCTTTAACTTGTCCATATCCCCTGGTGTTTTCCCGCAAGTTTGGAAAACGGCGTTTATAACCCCTATACACAAAAAAGGTCCTAAGTGTGACGTGAAAAATTATCGTCCCATCGCTAAACTATCGCATATACCCAAAATTTTCGAAAGCATACTGTATGAAAACTTAAGTTTTCGTTGCAAATCTCTCATCTCCCCTAGACAACACGGGTTCCTCAAAGGCAGGTCAACAACAACAAACCTCGTTGACTTTGTCTCATTTACCCTCACAGCCTTAGAGAATGGAAAGGAGGTCGATGTAATTTCAACTGACTTCAGTAAAGCTTTCGATAAAATCTCTCACAAACTTATTCTTTTTAAGCTTTCCACCACTTTCCACTTTCAGTTTGATTCGGTCTTGATAAGGGGGTAATATCAGGGGATTACTCCAATTAAGACCTCGAAGAGCAAAACGGAGGAAACGGCGTTGAATGCTCTCAATTCTGGCAATGTGCACTTGTTGGAAATTCAACCAGACTTGACAAGCGTATTCAAGAAGCGGACGAACAAATTAAATGTAAAGGGATCGGGTTACGTAGGGGTCTGCAAATTCTTTGGACCACCGTTTCACGAAGCCAACTGCTGAATTTGTCTTAAGGATTATATCGTCGACATGCTTGAGGAAATTCAGCTCACGGTCGCAAATAATCCCAAGGTCCCGGATCACCTGAACGGGGGAAATGGTTTGACTGTTTAGAAGATAGAGACGGGGAGGAGATCTGATGCGTTTACTTGAGAAGGTTATTGATTGGCACTTGGAAACATTAAGCTCCAGGCAGTTTTTGGAGCAGCATATTGAAAAATTGTCGAGATCCTGTTGGAGGTGGGAAGAGTCTTCAGAAGAAGAAATGACTCGGTAAAACTTAGTATCGTCCGCATAGAGAGAGATAGAGAAGTGTTTGATGATCATTTTAATGTCGTTTATACTGAGAATGAAGAGGAGAGGGCCTAAATGGCTGCCTTGGGGAACACCGGATGTAGCTAAAAAACGGCTGTATAAGGCGGATCTGAACCGAACGCTGTAAGACCAATTTTCTAAATAAGAAGAAATCCATCTCAACAGTATGGGCTCAAATCCCAGGGTTGAAAATTTAAAAAGAATAAGTTTTGTGGGAGATTTTATCGAAAGCTTTACTAAAGTTAGTTGAAATTACATGGACCAAGGCTGAGAGGAAAAATGAGATAAAGTCAACGAGGTTTGTTGTTGTTGACTTGCCTTTGAGGAACCAGTGTTGTCTAGGGGAGATGAGAGATATGCAACGAAAACTTAAGTTTTCATACAATATGCTTTCGAAAATTTTGGGTATATGTGATAGTTTAGCGAACTTAAATTAAGAGGCCAGAAATGAGATCTGGTCAAGCTGCTGGTGTTGCTTCAAAACATTTTCTCGCTTATTCTCCATGGCCTCTTTGGAAAGTTGTGAGGCAATCAACATGATGATACTCTTAGCGCGTGATGACGATATGATGATGATAATGATGAAGAATAAGAAGAAGAAGAAGAAGAAGAAGAAGAAGAAAAAGAAGAGGAAGAAGAAGAATTAAGAGGAGGAGGAGAAGAAGAAGGAGAAGAAGAAATATTGGTCTTCAGTTCTTCTTTAACGTAGTTACCCGTGGCGTAGTGGTTAGCCTGTCTGTTCGTTGCGTGTAAGCTCAGAAACATTTAAATGTTTTTCTACTTTTCGCTAGGACACAGCAAGCCCTCCAATAATAGTTTCACAGTCATGAAAAGTGTTTTCTGAATTAGCTGTTCGGAATATGCAGAAAAAAGTTACGTGTCCATTCTATTCCTCCACAAGTTAAGGTTCAGAGAAATGCGCTGGTCCCTTTTGCTACTCACTCCGTTGCGCCACCTTATTTATATTTATTTTTTCTTCAATGTACTTCAATGGTGCCAAACGTCCATTTTAAGACTTTTTTGTGATTTGAATAATTTTCTTGAAAATGATTTCTCATGTTAAATGGTGAAACGACTAGAATATCATGTCGTCACTTTCTGTAAAGACTTCTCATTGTTTTGAACGACAATGATTCTCATAGATAGTTGCCAGTTCTTTTTCCCTCCATTTTCTTCACTCCCAACATGTTTATTTTCCATATTGTTTTCCTTACAAACATATACAATCCAAAGTGAGAAAGCTATTCTACACTCCATTGTCATCCCTTATTCACCAGATCCGTCATCAGATAACCTCCTATTCCCTCGTCCAATCATTGTGTGCTGTTTGCTTATGACAAAGTCATTTGTCATCAATAACTTTCCATACTATCTCAAACATTTTTCACACATTTTAGTCTCTATAGAACACCGAAGACACAACACAAACAAAATCAATTCATCGCCTATCAAAACCGACGGCGAGGATATCATTCATGCATATTTTATGAGGGCTCTGACACAGCATACCATTGCTACGAGTATATCTATGCCGAATCGATATTAGGACGAGAAGTGAGCCACAAAATGACCATTCAAGATCGATGACTGGGTTGAAGTAGGTGGCCTTAACACATAACCACAAAATGCACTTTTGGTGTGCGGTCTCTGGCTTTAATGACATCAGGTCTTGTTGTAATAGGTAAACCCTTACGGGATCCCGCATCTTGTTGCAAGTGATTAGTAATTATTGTCGCACAAAATAGGAAACTATTATTGTCAATTTAGGGATGCGGCATTGACCAGGGACTAAAATAATTGCAAAAAGACAGATTAGATTATAACCGAGCATCACCCAACTAATGGGAAAATGATGTGTGGGCTGGTTTAATGTTTCAATTGTCGGTGTCTGTGTTGGCAGTAGGGGCTGGTATATTCACACAAATTTCTGGCAAATTACCATTTGAATGAGACGATGGCAAAATTTAAAAATCTGCTGCAAGAGGTCCCATGGTGATTTTATAAAATGGTTTCTTGTCAGTCCAGTCGTCATCATTTTACAATGTCAACTTGACATCTTGTCAATGTGTTGGATCTGTCTGGTTGTGTATAGAGCAGAACCAGAATAGCGAGTTCAATGTGTTCGGAACGGGTTGACCAAGGAAATCAATGCAAGGTAAAGTCGAGACTATTTTGATGGATTGAAGGAAACGTGCACAAAGTGATAAGATGGAATATTTAATTTTTACACTCATGGTCGGATATGTTTTTCTTCTTTTTTATATATATTCGTAGTCAACGGACAAATCCAATGCTACTTTGAATGCAATTTAGCATAAACCTTTTTCGTATACAGAGTCAAAAATTACGGAAGGCTGAAGGCAAAGGTTCATAAAACCTATTCCTCTTAAAATACTTACACTAGTAATTTGTATGTATAGCCAAATGGCTTGACAGACACAGACTGTTTTATGTGTTACGATTCGAATAACTGAAAACTGAGTTTATTTTGTTAGTGTGGAGCTGAATAGCTCCGAGACAGTGATAGTAACTATTACTAATTCCTTTCTTCACCTCATTCAACAATATCCAATAACCGCTTGCTTTTTTAACAAGCCCCAATGCGTAGTTCGGTGATCTGTTCTATTTTCTGTCTTTTTTTTTAACTAAAATGACGGCACAATACAGAGTGTTTAACATAAGGTGTGACAAAATCTCACAAATCTCACGGCTATGATGGGTAAAGTAGGCTTGGTTTTAAAAAAAAAACAGCTTCTGTTCTCATCAAGGAAAAATAGGTTTATGGCCAGACATACGATCAGAAGGTGAACTTCTTCCTAAAATTCTAGAAAGTCCACGGAGAAGAAGGTATGTTACAGGCCTGTGCTGCAAATAAGCTCATGGTAACATATCCAAAAGTCAGAGAATCCCAGGTTTTTGCTCTATTAGTTGTCCTGTTCATAAAAGGTGGAGAATTAGATAACTCGGCACCATTCCCAAATATCTTGCGGTCATCTTAGATAATAAACTGTCATACAACCCACAGCTAGAAAGCATTTGCGATAGAGTGACCAGGTGTCTATGGGTTTGCCACAGCATATGCGGAGAAAATAGAGACCTGACACGTATGAAATTAAGTACGACCTAAATACGCTAGTAGTGAGACAATGCGCTGGAGCTGTGCTACCACTTTAAATACAAGTTCAAGAACATCCTCTGGTCCAACCTATTTTAAGTTTTTAATGCCAGAATACACTTAACGAAACTACAAAATTCGTATTCAACTTCTCAATACATGAACTGGACTGCTTAAGAACTACTGTTCGCCAAAAAAGTATCTATACCAAATGTGGTCGGCACCATAGCCAAATATCAAGCACTTTAGGCTTTATACTTTAACTATAAAACCTCTCTACATAAAAAATTGAAACGGAGATTCTGTACAAATACTTACAATAGCTTCACAGTAGCCAGGAAAGAGTTTGCAAGGAAAACATCGATTGCCTATGAAAGGTATATCTGCACGGTTAAATCTAATTTAAAAACGAATCCCTCATTGTTCTGGAACTTTATTAAAAGGAAACGGAAACAGACATCTGATCCTTCTTCCCTCTCTCATGAAAACAAATCATCCACGAGTGACTCCGAGATTTGCAACACGTTTGCAGAATACTTTAAAACAGTTTACAAATCCAGTGAGGATAATGAAGGTGATATTTTCCTGACAACAATCAACACAAATATTTTACAAGCTCCGTCTTTTATTGAAAGTGATGTAGAAGCTACTTGTCGGAAAGTCAAAGACTCTTTTTTACCAGGCTATGATGAAATTCCTGGATGCATACTACGAAGATGTTCCAAATCTTTGTGTGGAGTCTTATGCTCTCTTTTCAACAAGTCCATGCATGATTCAATTTATCGCGATATTTGGAAGAAATCATCCATTTTACCCCTTTACAAATCTGGATCTCGATCTATTGCTTCCAACTATAAGGGGATTGCAAAACTGAGCTGTATTCCAAAACTCTTTGAATCACTCATGGTAAACTTTATGTTTTTTAATTTAAAACCATATATTTCACCACATCAACATGGGTTTTTCGGTGGAAGATCCATTGTTTCAAATTTAATGGAGCTAATATCAAACATCTCTACAGGATCCGCGAATGGCCAACAAACTGATGTTGGTTACTTTGATTTCTCAAAAGCATTTGATCAACTGAATCATCGTATCCTGATAAAAAAGTTGGATCAACATGGCTGTGTTGGTTCTCTTCAAAAATAGTTTTTTTCATACTTGAATGGTCGAACCCAATACGTAAAATTTAAAACTTGTTTTTCAACAGCAATAGATGTTGCATCAGGTGTACCACAAGGAAGTCATTTAGGACCTCTCCTTTTTTTATTATACATAAATGACTTGCCTGATGTGCTCCATCATTCAAAGATTCTCCTCTACGCCGACGATGCCAAGATATTTTTATCGTATTCCAATCGTACGGATTCTTCGTACTTACAAAATGACTTCGATGCTCTTCTGAAATGGAATGCGATTAATAAATTATCGCTGAACAATTCAAAGTGCAAGATTATTTCTCTCGTAAGTCTTTGGATCACCAAGTGGATTTTGTGTTGAACGGGCAGTTACTTGAACGATGCGAAAAGTTCAATGATCTCAGAGTGCTCTTTGATCAAAAGCTTACTTTCAATGACCATATTGACTACGTAGTCAACAAAGCAAAATCAAGACTGGGGATGATTAAGCGTTGGTCGAAAGAACTTAACGACCCATATGTTACAAAGTCTCTTTATGTTGGACTCGTATGAAGCTGCTTAGAGTTTGCTTGTCAAATTTGGTCATCTACATATGCTACCCATATTCAAAAGATAGAATCAGTCCAGAAACAGTTTCTACCATTTGCACTTCGCGATTTTAACTGGAATGATCGCTTTTTGCTTCCACCATATCGTCATAGGTTATTGTTATTACAAATGAACACACTAGAGGACAGGAGGAAGGTTTTCAATTACTAAACAACGTTAAAAATCAGCAATGGAGAAATATCGTCACCATATTTACTTTCCCTAATCAAATTTAACGTACCTGCCCGTCGGACTCGAAACTATACACCTTTACACGTCAGCTTCCAAAGATATAATTATTTAGCCAACGAGCCTCTGACAAGGTGCTGCAGATTTTTTAATGATTACTATTCTGTTTGTGATGTTTCAACTAGTGATTTAACAAAATTACATTTGTTAAATTATTTCAAATTAAATTTCATTTAGTTAGCTTAAGTTTAACCAAGACTGTTAGTTTTTAAACTGTAGTGAATACAAATAAATAAAATAAATAAAGCGAATACTTGATTATGAGGTCATCCTCATGGATAAACTTAGACTCATCTACGCACAGAGGATCTTTGCATTGTACTGTCCAATTCAGGGGTATACTGCTTTGTAATTTCCCATGGGTTTCAACTAGACACTGTCAGCCCATGATTCAATCCAACTCCACGCAAATATTTAAAAGCATCCTCAGGAACCCGGAGGAGTACACTCAAGATCAATAGTAGATTTTAATATAAAAAATATAAATAGAAATGAAAAATTAAAAGACGTAAGTACTCTTAAGTTATAGCTTCGACTTTATTGAAGAAGAAGTGAGCAATAATACTTCTTCCAGCCAGCTAAGTAATTAGTACTCTCTCATCACTCAACTACTCTAAGATCAATTTTTGCACAAAAGGATTTTGAGATCACTTTTCACGTTTTTTATAAAACAGGCAAGAACTAAGCAAACTTGTTTCAACTAAAGGCCAATCGCAGCGAACTATTCAGTATATGCAGAGCTACTTTATTTTTTGCAATGTAAACAAGTGCCCACTTGATTACTCTGAGATCTAAAACATTGTTATGGTCTTAATGACCACTCTCAATAAAACTCATCAAAGCCTTATTTATTTTCCACTTTGAATTTGAATGAGTGCAGCTTCATCTGATACATATTTCAAACAGTTTTTTTCCGGACTATCTCAAGTCGTTGCGAATTCTTCCAGGAAATTAATTTTCGATTCGCCATACTCCTCTTGACCCACATCAACACTTACCGTGCACCTTCAAGGTCTCATTGACAGCTATCCAGTTTTTGTTTTTATAAAAACCAATTATAAAGTCAAGCATCTCACTTTTAAAATTACGTAGATCATGTTTTGGATTGGCATCATGTTTAACTTGGTCTCAAGTCAATCCTTAACAGACTTTTCGTGTTGAACGACATTCTTGGAAATTCCCTTCATCATCCGCTGCAAAACAATCAATAAATAATAATTGGCTTATGTCACTATTTTTCATATTATGCGGCGATTTCTCCTGACCTTGATTAGGTATAAAACTGAAACAAGTTTAATTGGAAAGTCATTAAAAGCTGGCTATTACTCTCTGACACACCTCCCAAGGAATGCAATGTACTCTATAACATGTACTTCACCTTGGCATAATGTCAGCGTGATGGTCTTTTCTTTTGTTATCCGTTTTAGACATTAATCCTATCAAAAGGTCAGTGTCTAATTAAATTGCACTTTAGTGAGCCAAACCTTAAATGGTTTTTTTTTTGTCTAAGATTTTTTATTCGTATGCGCCTCAAACGATGAACGACATTTTAACGACTTTCGAAGCTGCGCCTTCGGAATGTTTACCTACTGTCTGTCCATTACAAAGATATGGCAAATATTATTATGTACTCTGTGCCTTGGAGTGAAGACAAAATAGATTTTACATTTTGTTTTGAAATTCTTTTTCTTATTATTCCATTGGCAAAACTAAGGCCAAGGTTATGTTTGTATGATTGTTCCTGCAATAGTTCAGTCATGAAAGGATTTTTCGTTGGAACTTGGAAAGTATTTATAAGCCTTATCATTTCGTTATGTGAATATTAATTTCGAATCGTGAGATTCGTCTCAAATTTTTGATAAGCTACAAGTTACGTCAAACTTTTAGTTTTCTCGTGACATTTTTGGCTTGACTGTCACTTATTTTACAAGAAACAAAAGTTTCAATTACAAATTAGTACTTATAATTTACTATTATACAAACTTGTAGAAAAGCAAATAAGTGTGTTTCATCAAATACAAGTTCTTGTTGTTTCATAGAGGCTAACAAAGTTGACGAAACAAAATATTGTAGGTCACAAGTGTTCAAAATTCCTGTTCCACCAGCATCAAGAATAACTTGTAGTTTATAACAGTTTTTTTTCAAAATATTGTTGAACGTTGTGCTGCGTAGACATCAGAATGAACAACTGTACAACTTTACTAGAATCGATCACAAGTTTGTGAACCACGATCTTGCAATTGGTGAAACAAAAAATCGGTTTAAGGGTTCATTAGGTTCATTACTTCGAAAATTTACCTCATCACAGCTATGTGAAAACATCGAAAGCCTAGTACATGAAGCGGTATGAAAAAATATATTACTTTCTAGAAGACCTGAAGATTTGAGGATAAAAAACATAAGTTTAGTTTTTTGACTCAAAATGAGTTTGCGTTTTGCAAACCATTGTCTCAATCGTTGTATGTCGTTGTATTTTTGCAACCGATTCAAAAAAGGAGGTGTTTGCAATGTCATCCACAAAAGCTGTGATAAGCCCATTGAAATTTTGTTTAAAAATTGAATTGATGTAAATCAAAAAAAGAGTTGGACCTAAAACGGAGCCTTGAGGTACCCCAATTTGTAATTCTGCTTTTTCACTGAAAACTGTATTAGCTTTATTCTTTGTAATCTTTTGGATAAATAAGATTCAAACCACTCATTAATGGAACCCCTAAAACCTGCTTTGTAGAGTTTATCTATTAGAACTTTATGGTTAACCATGTCAAAGGTCTTAGTCATATCTATAAATAGTCCCACAGGACTAGTTTTATTGTTGAAGCCATCACATCTCTCACAATTTTTAGAATAGCTTCTTCTGTCCATTTACCCTCTTGAAAACCTAAATTTTGAATGCTGAAGAAATTATTTTTATTTAGAAACGACACAATTTGCTTCTTCATAGTTTTTTTCAAAAAGTTTTGAGAAAGTTGGGAGTAATAAATAAGTCTATATTGATTTATTGCGTTTCTACAACCTTTTTTTTTTGTACAGAGTAATTCCATCAGCTAATTTCAGACCCGATGGAAAGGTACGACAGGTAACACTCACATTGAATAAGTGACATAGAACATCAATAATAAAAAAACGATTCTTTTTAAGAGACTGTTAACTTTGGAAATGAGCTCAATTGTCAAAATGCAGTTTTTTCTGTCCAAAAAAATTTAACCTAGATGGTCTGAAGGATATAACCACTATTTCCATGATTATTTTTTCGTCAGAAAAAACTGCATTTTGACAATTGAGCTCATTTCCAAAGTTAGTATCGCAGGTCATGTGAACGCGTGCGAACTCCAACCGCTGTTCTCTCTTATGGCGTTGAGTGGAGGCGTTTTTTTGTTTCTTTTTTAATTGAAGATGGTCTGCACTTAAAATAGCTCGACGAACAGTTAATGTGCTGGCTGTTACCCCCGCTTTTACCTTTATTTTACTGGTGCAGATAGCTGAATTTGATGCATTTTTTAAAATTTTTCTCTTATCCTGAGGAGTTAAGGCCGTTTTTGTCCTTCCTTTGGAGTTTTTATCGTAGGAATCACTGTTTTTAATAAAATTCCTCACAATATGGTCACTTCGGCCTATTTTTGTTGCAATTCTCCTCATTGAAAACTCTTCGGATTGCAACACGTCAATTTTCCCTTTTTCTTCAACAGGTAAAACTTTTTTCCAACATTTTGGACTGAAATCTGTGGCAAACACTTTTTGCAGCTGACTCTAATCCACGTAACAGATCGCGGCCAACTAACTAATTTTACAGGTGCGTCTAATCATGTGAACAAAAAAAAGTGTACTTTTTCTTGGAGCATAAACAAAAGAGAGAAAAAATGTCCGTTTACTTCCACTCACCTTGGACTTGTTAGTGTTATTTTGTTGAAAATTTAATAAGCTTTCAAATAAATGCAATTGTTTGGCAATTGCTACCAACACTTACAAAAAAAAATAGGGTTATGTAAAAAAAAATTTGTGCGTCTAATTAAGTGAACAGCAGTGTAGATACAGATAATTTAAGTCAACCAGAAAAGTGTCTACAGACGCAGTTGAAAGAGATGTGTTAGTCCTTACGTCTAGTTAAAGCTCTTTTAAGGCCGAGATCGATGTATATCGGAAGATGGAATTTATCATTAGGATTAAAATTAAGAGAAAAAGATTTCTCTCCAGATACCATGAAATGTTATCCAATGACTTATTTCATACTCCACAGCTTAAATCACGATTGAATTGTGCCTCGAAACCTGTAAGCAGATGACAAACAAGGTGGAATGCCTTTTGGAACTTTTCAGGATTTCATGTCCTTCGCAATAATTCTGCTAGAAATTTTTGCTTTTAGTAAAACGTAAAAGTATCTAAAATGACTGAACTAAATTGAACCCATGGAATTTCTGTATAAATTGATGTCCAAAGAGTGAGTATACCTCTCAATACCAAATGGCTGTTTGAATTTGCTAAGAATTTATCATTTTGCAGGAGTACTTTACGTTCTTTAAACGTAACATACATTTGAGAACATTGCAAACACTTGTCAGTGCCAAAAAGTTACTAAACTACTTCGAAATAAACGAAATGTGGAAACAAAACTACTTGTTCAAGAACAATTGACTTCTAGAGGGTCGGGTAATATGTGTGTGCTTTGAACCGAATATATATGAGAAGTTTCAACTTATGGGGTAAGCCAAATGAAGGAGCAGCTTGAGAATTGCGGTTAGCTCGAACATTTTGGAGAAGAAAATATTGACAAATATAAATTAAACTATTCGAAGTGTGTGTTTGTTTTGTTTTTAAATATTTGCTAACTGTTCACAAAATGGCCCTAAGTAAGCTTATGTACGTTTACTTTTAAATGAAAGTTTTTTCCTTCCCATCCTTTTTCTTCAAATCGAACTCTCTATCGAAAATTTAATTCGAAGAAAAATGTTATGTTTCAGTTGTAAGAAGAATTCAACTAAGCATATCTCTCTACACTGTATAACAACAAAAATCTAGTTCTATATGAATTAAATAAATATCTTTCTGTCTACATAATATGTATTTAAAGTGTTGCTTTTGGCACATTATTTTAAATGAATGAATGAATACATAATCAGGTGATTCATTAGTTAGTTAGTTAGATATTTATTTCTATTATTTAAGTGACGTACTAATTAACTATAAAAACAAAGGAATCGCTAAACCCTCTCGAAAGTATACTAATTGCCATAAAGAGCTCTTTCCCGGTTAGCCCTTCGCAGTCGGCAAAAATCTGAAGGTAACTTCAACTCCTCATAAGGCATGATTATAAGAAATGAGTTGGGCCTGGGACTCCCCACTCTGTTACGACACCCGATGTATGTACGTACAATTAGCTTTCTTTAAGAATAAGGACATGACAAAGCTGCCGACTGCCTGAATGTCGTTTCCGAACAACGCAAATGTAACAAGTTTTAATGTTTTGGACTTTATTTATATTTTATAAAATATTAGAGTTATAATAAGATTATTAAAATAATTTTTTTGAGTTAAGCCTCGAAAAAAAAGAGTAAAAGATTTCTTAAACTCTTCTTAATTGCTTCTGATTGAAAAAGACTGAGGTTAAGGCTTGCACAGATCCTGATATCTAATATGATTAGATTCTACTGCTATTGTCATAAAAAGCTTCTTCTTCTCAGCTGCTATCAACTTACTCTCTTACCTTTTGTCCATTTGTCAAACATTGCGAGGCATGAGTTCTGGACTCATATCCCCGGTGTAGAGTCATCCCTTCAACTAAGGGCACATTTTTTATCACAGAAGATAGCAGAGTTCTCTCGCCACTTCATCCACCCTACCCTTACTCAATGATTGGTGTCATCATCACAAATTGCTTTACTATTTATCATAGATCACAAATATTGAAACATTTTACACTTGGGAATCACTTTTCGATTCGAATACAAGTCCGAAGGAGTTATGGCTGGATCAGAAAACGGGTAACTCAAACTTTTTTGTATTAAAAAGGTAAATGTTTCCTTAGAATAATTTTAACCATACGTCAAGTTTTTTTTTTTTGTAGACATAAACAAGCACTCGTTTGTGATGACTCCATAGTTAGCAAGGAATAATTGGTGAACTTTGTTTTCCAATGGGTAGTGAAAAGAAGCTGGGTTGGCTTAAGTGAGCACGTATAGACCGACACAACCCCTAGCGCGTTTCTAGCAACCATACACTGCAAGGATGGAGTTGACCATACATTACCGATTCTGCACCAGCAGGTAGCCAAGGACTATAATAAAGAGCAAAAGAACTTAAAATTCTTCCGTGTTGTACCTACCTGCTAAGTTTCGGTGACTGCAGCTAGACTGCCCACCCTTATCACTGCTCCTTCATATGAATCATATGTACATAAGCGTCTGGATTTTCTCGGTGTTTTTTTTTTTTTTAAGTCAACCAGCACAACATGCAGATCCTCTATTTAATCATGATGCCATCCGACATCGATGTCTGCTATCTTTTTTCAACACTCATATGGCATTTCGTTAGGAATAGCTTTTTTGCTTTTTTGGAGTTCTTTACTGCAATACTTAAATGCTTCGGCAGAAATATGGAGTATTAGTTTAGTTTAGTTTATTTCATCTAACAAAGTATTACAAAAAACTTCAGTGATTACTAGATTATAGATAATAAATAAATAAATGTTTTTTTTTTTTAACAATGGCACCATTAGGGTTGCTTAGCATCAATAAAAGATTTGACTTAAATACATGTCTACTCATACTAAAATCTATCACATCGAATATTGTATTTGTTTCTCTTAAACACCTGCACAATGGTTCATTGGCTGCATAAACAGTTCTGTGATGTGGGATATTAAAAAATATATTATTTCTAAGCAATCTAGCAGGTACATTGATACCGATTAACGATAGAATAGGAGGACAATCAATATGATCAGCCATTACGTCGCGAACAAACATAACTGCGAAGTATTTCCTTCGCGTATAAAGAGGCAACATTCCAAGTAACTTACATCTTGTGTCATAAGAAGGCATGTCAATATTCCATCCAAGTCTTTTCACAATGACTCTAGTGAAACGTCTTTGGATTTTTTCTAATCGTAAAGAATGAATTGAGAATGAAGGATTCCATATGTAATTGCAATATTCCAATGTTGACCTAACAAATGCAAAATAAAGACTTTTTAGAGTATGCGGATCTTTAAAATCCTTTGAATTTCGTAAAACAAAGCCCAGCATTGAGCTGCTTTTAGCAACTAGAAAATCAAAATGTCTTAAAAAGTTAAGTTTTTGGTCAAAAATTACACCAAGATCTTTTTTAAAAGATATAATAATTGAAAGATCCTTACTATCAATATTATATGTGAAGTTAACAAACGAACGTCTGCGATAAAAAGTCAAACTTTGACATTTAGATATATTCAAATGAAGTGAGTTCATCTTACACCAGTTTGATGATTATAAAGATCATTTTGTAACAGAAGGCAGTCTTGCTCGGAGGTTATACAACGATAAATCTTAAGGTCATCAGCATACATTAAACAATTAGAGTTAAGAATTCTGTCAGGAATGTCATTAATAAATAACAAAAAGAGTAGAGGTCCAAGATGGCTACCCTGAGGAACACCAGATGTGACATAAATAGGCTTAGAAAGAATATTATTATTACAGACGTACTGAACTCGATCTTTTAAATATTGTTCTAACCATTTGAGGAGATTTGAATGAAACCCAAAATTACCAAGTTTATTGAGTAAGACATCATGATTTACTCGGTCAAATGCTTTTGCAAAATCGGTGTATATAACATCATACTGATAGCCCTTCTCAAGGCCATTTAAAATTTGATTACAAAAAATTGTAAGGTTAGTGGCAGTCGATCTACCAGCTAAGAAACCATGAGCTGGGTTCAGCTTCTAGAAAATGCTCTCAAGAAAACTTAGAAATCAGCAATAGGCTATCGCATTATTGTTGCCACCAGTGCAGACATTTTTTCGTCGTTTTATTACAAAGATTTTCTTTTTCATATTTGGAAGAAGCAATTATTTATTTTTATTAGTGACTTCAGAACAAACTGCCTATCCACCTATTTTGTGAAAGACTTCTCTATGAGTTTGAACGAACTAAGGCTACGTGTACACACGACTGCCTGGTCTACAAATATTGCCTGATCTGTCAGTGGAAAATTTGCCTCGAATGGCTGGCTGTATATCGTGTTCACACAAAATTAGAAAAACTATTTGGCTGCTAATTTGTAGACAAACATCTGCCAATTGATTTGCAGATATCTGGCAATCGCCTACACGCAAGCTGACAACCGTGTACACACCAAATAAATTTGCAGAAAAACTTTGTTCATCAATCATTTTGAAGACAAATTAGTTTTCAGATGTGGCAATCGTGCGCACACAAATTTTGTTCATTTTTAGACCTTTCTGCAATTGTCTGGCAATAAATAAATTTGCAAACCTAGTTTGAACATTTGCACATTTATTCATTGGCAGACGAATTTGGCGATGTGACAATGAGCTGAAAATGAATTTGCAGATCCAGAAATGAATTTCTGTGCACGTACACGGTTTGCAGAAATCTACAAATGTCTGCAAATCTGTTGCCAGATAGTTGCCCAAATTAGTTTGTCGACATTGTCAGCCAAACATTTGGCAATAGATTTGCAGACATTTGTAGATTTCTGCAAACTGTACACACGAACTCAATTTTCACCCTAATTGTCAGCTTATTTTCACACATTGTCAGACGTTTACAGATCTGAATGTTTGTCAGACCTACCAATCGTGTACAGTACACGTAGCTTAAAAAAAATCTTCAATTGCTCGCAAAGTTCTGCAAAAATAGAAACAAATCGCAACTATGCAAAAGTCTTCCTTGGTCCCAAAAGGAGGCAACGTTGTAACGTTGCAAAATAAAATATGCGATGAATGTGGCAATGCATACCAAGACTCCGCAAAATTCGGTAGGAGTCACCAAAATGTTACAAAGTCAACAATCTTCAGCGCAGTTCGTTTAGAAATGGCACAAGTTCGCACATGCCTGCTAAGCCACCTCATTTTTTACAAAGGATCAATTAAAAAAACACAAAAATTTTAGTTTTTAACAACTATTCGCAAAGCTCCGCAGTATTCCGCGAAACTCAGCAGTTATTTAGAAGCTGTTATCGCGAAAATCCGCAAAATTTCTCAAAGTTTCGCATGGTCTCTCAACTAACTGCAAAGTTTCCGAAATTCCACAATCTGCATATATGGGCATTTGTGCGATTCTTCAAAAATAATTTGGAAAGCGGTTTTCCTATTCGTTTTTTTTACTGAACCAAAATGCTCAATCGTTTGGTTGCATTCTATGCAAAAGGAGATAATGGCGTTTGAAACTAATTCCGAAGACCCATTTTCTCGTTATTTATATCTATTAATGTGGGTGAGTATCAACTTCCATGTTGTCTTTTTAGCAAAAATGAGAAAGTTGCATATTTTATTCCACTCTGCTTGAAGCGGTTATTCTGTAACCTAAAAGGAGTTTCATTAAAATCACAAGGATTATATCGCGGTCTAAGACACTGTCAATATGCGTAAAATTATTTCTAATATTTACCTTAATTTGAACATATGCTTAGTATTATAGAATTATATCTTTATATTTAGTTTCTCACATCTACTTAAGACAGATCTAACTTCTTTCCACCTTTTTTTGAAAAAAAGTAACTTTACCAAACAATTGCCTTGCCCTCGCTCTGCATGGAGAATGACTTGTTTGCATTTAATTACCGCCAAAAGGTATGGATAGAAACATAACAACAAAAACAATTCCACACACATGTATTCGTTTCTTTTGGAAAACAGATTTAAACAACTTTTCTCGTCACAACTAGGCCCCAGGGATAAAAATGTAGTAGGCTCGAAAAGGAAACAGGGTTAAGTCCTCGTGCTTTGTGCTAAAAATAGTATGAGACTATGTTCATACAACATTGATGTAGTTAGCCTCGACTGGACCAAGTTTAGTTTGCTTTATTAATGTATTTCTTTTTTTCTTTTTCCCCTCGGTTTTTTATCATTTGTGCGCAGGAGCTAGGGTTTTGCATTTTTAATGCCTATCGCTGGCAGCGCGGTTGAAAGTTTGCCTTTTACCATCAAATATTTATAGCTGCAAATATTAAAATCTTCTTCTCTGTGTGACTGTCTATGTCTGTTGATTTATTGTTACCCCATCAGCCAGACTTTTATTTCGATCAATAACTTTTCATTTTTTTTCGTAGTCCCAAAGGTTACATTATTGCCTTTTATGAGTAAGTAGTGAGAGCAATTCACAGACTTCACCTTTTTGTAAAGTGAAATGAAGTTTCTATTTCTTGATAAAGGGTTGAAGTTTTCAGGATTTAATAAAGATATTCATTATTTAACCGTCCGCAACTAGTTCGGTGAGTGGCCGAATAAGTTGGTGTTCCTAACTGGTGAGTTTTCTTTTTTAAGACACTTGGACATCAACCAAAGGGTGAGTAATGAAACAAATGAAACCATCTTCAATTTACTAGACACAAATTAAAAGGGGTGGTCATTCTGATAATACAATAGACCGGCATCGACAGTTGGTATAAGTACACCACCCTATCTTAAGTTCTTTAAAAAATAGATATTCGTGGTGGTGCTACATTCTGATATTGATCAGCACTGTGAAATGCTCTACATCACGAATAAACAAGTATTTAACCGAAAATAGTCCGAGTTTGGGTGTAATCGTTTCGTGCTAAATGGCAGAAAATTGAAAGATTAAATAGTCGAATAGTTGGCAAATCACATTCAATAAAATCACATAAACCGTCTTCTTCGACTGCAATCTGCAAGAAATTTCACCACCAAAATACTTCCATCGAAATTAACATAACCGAGATTTGATCCGGTAACACAATTCACAGAGCCAACTGATGCGAAACAGTTGATTCACACCTTTCAGTCACGCAAAATGTGTTGCCAAAATTTTATCAAGTCCATCAAGACCGTCCAAAAAATTGCAAATATTACACAATTGTTTTTCCTTTCATAGCGTTTGCCTCGTTGAACGTCTCTCAACCGAATAACATCCACTTGCACGCCATGTGTACTTTCTTGTTGCATTTTTAATGAACAATGCCAGTTTTCTCATCACTACCAGTCCCAGTCCACCCAATAAGGTTAAAATTTATATTATAACAGTAAAAACGATGGCAAAACAAAAATGTATTTCTTTATTTTCAACACCCAAGATCAATATCAGCAGCCCAACATTAGCCCACAGTCACACATTGCAAATATTTATAATGAAATCCATATTGACATCGACATCCATTTCTAAGCCACGATCACACATTCTTCAACGATCTGTTGAACGAACTCACCTCAGCATACTTGATTTCCCCTCTGTATAGAGTTTGGAGTGTAGTGGTTTCTTTGGACATTTCTTTCATTGACTTCTTGCAGATGACGACGTAGACGTATTGATGTTGTGATTCGATCTCCCTTTCTCACCGATAGCTCCGTCATGTTCACCCCAACGGACATGGAACATAGGTCTTCGATCAACACTGCATAAAAAGGGGAAATCGAAAAAGCATAATACAAATACCCCATACAGTCCCCGTCAAAAATAAGCCCCCACTTTTTGGGTTTAGCCAAAGTTAATATAAAAGCGTGCATTTCTGCGACTCTCTCTTGCGTTTCATTGTGGAAGTCGGTTATACACAAGATTACCCGACGACCGTTGTCTTTAATTGGAATTTGTTGTCTCTAAAGAGAATACCTAAACGAACATTATTGTGAATATTAAATTTTAAAAAAACAAAACAGTTTTTTGTTTTGCTTTTATAACCACCGTTGTGCGGTAACGACTGATACTATTAATCTAAATCTCCATTCTCACCACATTCAAGTTGAAAAAGAGAAAAATTATAAAAACTCACACACACACATAAATGTATAAACACACTCAAAGTTAAAATTATTCGTGAATAAATTGGTGAAAAAAAAGAAGAAGGAGAAGAGTGAAAAAAAAGGAGAAAAAGAAGATATATTAAGTAAAACTGATTTTTTTATAACCGATACCTTGACAGAAATAAAAGAAAAAGTTTTCGTATCCAAAGTTCGAGAAATTCAATTTCGGTTCGCCAGTGTATATGGAACTTTAGCGCCGAGCGGAAGGATAAATATACTTTGTCTGTGCAGTAGTTTCTCGAAAACTCTTTTATATATACTTAAGGAATTTTTTCTATCTTAAATATCAATCAAAGTATTTTAAGTGGAAAAAAGTTTTCTTCTTGCATAATATTGAAGTGGAGTTTTTGGAATAATGGCGAAACTTTTTATGGTTTTTGCCATTTTTGCTGTTGCTGTTACGACAGGTAAGTCTTACTAAAATTTTTAATTTTTTATTATTTAAAAGTGATTGAGTTTGACAAAAAAGAATTCTAAATATTTTACGTATTTGAATTGTGAACGTTCGATTTTAACAGTGGTTGTGGAAGCAACGTCATTTCCGCCCACGTTTCACTCTTGTCCACCATTTTTTTTTTTGCACGGTATTTTTTGTGATTGAAAATAATTTTACGTAAGAATATACATATGTGGTATAGTGGAACTTTTCGCACGGATAGTCGCAGAAACGCATAAAGAATAAATTGTATTAACCTTGGCAGACACTGGGTGTTTTTCGAACCTGTTAAGGACTTACAACTTTCGATTCAACTATTTCGTTTTAGTAGGTTCATATTAAATTATTGAAAAGCATTACGGTCTATTTGTGCTACTTGTGTTAGATTATGCTTAAATATTTTGATTTTAAAATTTTGTGCTAAGCTCTGAGGATGGAATTACTATTTATGCAAACCGTAAATACGGTTAATGATAAATTTGTATTAAATAAAAAGATTATCTGGTATAGAGTTTTAAACTTTTTACTCTAGTATTCGAATAATTTTTTTTTTTTTTTTGTTTTGTTTTGAAGACATTTCTTGTAAGAAATTCTTTTTTGTGTTTTTGGACACCCAGTGTACATTCCAGCTCGGTGATTCAAAAGTTTTTCAACAATCCTTTTAAACTTAATATCAATTAAAATATTTACGTTTTCCCGTCTTTGTTGACTTTTCGTGACACTTTTTACACAAAATGTCAAAGTGACATTTTCTTGGGCTTACGTGCTGTACTTTTTGTAAAAAAAAATAGTTTCCTAGGATATTGCCCGAAGGTACATGATTTTAAATCCAAGGCTAACAATAACATTTCATTAATTTAGTTAGTGTTTTAAGGAAACTTTTTCTAATACGAATATTCCTGTAACAGTCCTTTTCTCCATTAATTGCTGGAAATATAAGTGGTTTTTTTTTCAAAACTAGACACTGCAGTATGTTTTCTCAAAAGAAAAGAGAACACTAAAAGGGACTCACACATTTACACACCAATAAAACCCAGTCATTATTACATAACTTTGTTGAACATATCCTTCAACTATTTCAGTGGATTGTATATCCAAATACATTAGGCACCGCTGAATGAAGAAAAGTGTGAAAGAAAACAAGTATGAAGAAATGTAAAGAGTTTAAGAATTAAACAAAAGTAAATATTTAGTCTTGTTATTAGTTTTATGGACGTCGTTGTCCTTTAAGCCACAGACCTTAAGAGCTCACGGCACTCGTCTGATTTTATTATTGCAAGAGAGGACTTTTGAACCTCAGATAACAGATTTAAATTCATTTGCAATAATGCACCATAAATAAGATTTTTTAGATTACTTTGATTAAAGTTCAACTATGCTGACGTTTATGTTATACGAAAAGGCGTTACTTCAATTTCCTTCGGTAAAGTCTTAGTACTTCTATCCACATTGTCAACCACTTTTTTTTCTGAGAGCATGACTTTGCATAGCCTTGCAACATTTTACTCCTCCTCTTCTGAGTTTCCTTCTAGTAATACGTAACTCCATCAGTTACAAGTAAATCACCTGTCAGCTTAAAAAAAAAAAAAACATAGGGTGGCGCCACAGAGCAAGGAGCCCCTGGGCCTAGCGTATTTCTCACAACCATGCCTTGTGAGGGAATGGAGGGGACCTACAATTTTGTGCCGGTTCCGAACGGTTAATCGAGAAAGCGCTTTTCATGGCAGTGAATATTAACGGAGGACTTGCCAATTTCTAGCGAAAAGCGATGCCCGTAGAAAAAACATTTTTGCCTTTGTTGGGATTCAAACCACGAACCTCTGTATTAACAGGCGGACATGCTATCCATCACACCACGGGTACCTGTCAGCTTATTTGAAGTTTTTGTAAGATTTCTTATGGGTACTCGAATTATCAACAGATCTTGTGAGTTGTTTGAGATGGTTTAGATACTCGTATGATCCAGTGCTCTGACCTAAAGCATATTTTGAATGCGGCAAAATGCAAACATTTCACTTTTTCGGCGACTTTGCTCTGGTTTCAGTGTCACAGAAGGCTTCTACTTTTTTGTTTGCTTCTATGATAAGCCTTTTTTAGTAGGCATTGTGTTTTTATAGACGTGTGATTTTCAAGAAGAAATAACACACATACAAGTTAATAATATGGTCAAGAATTCAACTTTGCTATTAAAATAAAAGCTTGCTATTATGTGTTAGAAATGATTTCAGACAAGTGACTACCCCGAATGACTCCAACTATTTGCAGTCGAGACCCTCGCCCCAACCTTCGAACACCTTTTGCAGCATTTAAGGCCATGTGTCAACAATAATGCTCCAAATATTCTCTTCCAAGGAGTCAATAGTCTCGGGCTTCTTCTTCGTAGACTAGTGACTTTACCCAACCTCACAAAAAAAAACTAGTGGTACTAAGTCACCTGATCTTGGAGGTTGTTAAAATCAGCGTTACCGAACGGTACGCAATGCCAACCGGCCTTATGGCTTCAATTTCTCCACAAATTAACTCATTATAAATCAAGTGACAACTGATTTGTGATCAACTTTGAAAAATGGATAACTGGATTGGAAACACGTGAAAAAAACATCCTTTACAATCATTGTTCTAAGAAATAACTCCTCTTAAAGACCAAACTTTAATTCACCTCAATGATTTTTCAAAGCTATCTTTAAACAGACCCTCCAGATAGAAATAAACTACAAGTTCCTTCTACCTTTTGTCTCCAAAAAGTTGCTGATGAATAATAAAATTCTAATATACCATTCTTAGCTCACCACCGTCAGGCTTTTACTAATGTTTAACCTTCTAAAATCTCTTCAAACTTCAACAAAGCAACACTGCATTTACAATATTATATATGCAAATGCCATTTCCTGCCACACACAAGACTTCCGTGATATTTTCCCATTAAATTTAGCAATTTGACTCGGTCTCGAGGCGCGCACAGTGTCATAACTTCTTTAGCTAATATAAATTCAAATCTAATTCACTCCTTTGTGGTTATTAAAAGGTAGTTAGACACCTGTTCTCAGGTATTTGTGTGTTGTGTTCATATGCACTTTGCTCAGTCATTTAATAAATGCATTTAACTTCAACTCAACATTAGTAGCTTTATAGGTGGTCATTGTACAACATTTATGTCTTGAAAATTATCTTACAAAACTCTTTAGACTTTTGTTTTATCAAACTTGTTCTCTGCCTTAATTGTCCTTCAGTCTTCATCGACTAATGCATATTCCATTAAGCATTTATGTGGCTTTAATAAAAGTCAAAGTTGGACAGCATAAATATATTCCAATGGCTGACTTTAAGAGTCTCTGACACTCTTTCGTAGAAGTGCAATGGAATTTCCGGTTACTTGCACCACAACCACTTGCACTTTCATGCTCGAGTCCAAGACAGACGAGAGAAACACAGTGGATTGGAAGTGGGAGGAGGTGTTCTGCATTCAAAGGTTTTAAGGTAAAGAAGGGGTTCTGTTAGCCCACATTTTTCCGGTTATTTGGTTGGGACATGTGAAGTCTGCCTAATGAGTATGAAAACGCCCATACCATTTTGTGGCACAAAGGCATTTTATAATCAAACAGGTATTCTATGGAACAGCAGCGGCCTACACACAACAACCAGCTGTCAACGTACACTCAAACATTCACAATGTGTGTAGATGTATTTAGTTGGGTGCATACTCGTAGCATCCAACTAATTCAATTCTAATTAGACAATTACTGCACTAGACACTGAAACAAGGAGTTGCTTGCTTCTACTAAACGGCAAATTTAACACCTTTCCGGTGATTAATTGTTCTCAAGTTATAGGATAGAGTAGGCTCGCCAAGATGCGCTTGTGTGGTTGAAAAAACATGGTTTCTGGTACTTGACATGAAGCGATGTGTGACGCGAATGTGAATGTTTGCATTGTTTGAAACTTGACATGAAGCAGGCAAATGGATTGAGGAGCTACGATATTGAGTATAATAAATTTGATGCAATTACATTGGAGATTGTATCTGTGTTTTGAATGATAAAAGCTTGATGTAGATCCACTTTTTGATTATTTTTGGGAGCTTTTTCACAGAAATGTGTATACAGTCAAAATGCGATTAATGAGGATATGTTGATGCATTTGAATTTAGAACCAATTTTTTTTTTTTAATGTACATATTTAAAGTACTACAGTAACTAATCTAAATATTACATTTCTATTACAGCATCAGCTGCAACATCTGATCGAGTGAAAAGACAAACTACTGATGAGCCTGCAAAGAAGGAAGAATCCTTTGAGCAAGAGCTTTGCAAAGATAAAGACGCTGGTGAATGGTTCCGATTGGTAGCTGGTGAAGGTGATAACTGCCGTGATGTCATCCAATGTACTTCTTCCGTAAGTTGAATGTTTGTTTAAATTTAAGTTTGAGTTAAAAATTGTTTAAAAAGAAAGTGACTTATTTATGGCTTGTGGTTTTCACTCGCCCATCTATGTTCGCTGATTGTTCTTGAAATTGAACACTGAGTCTTTCTTTTGGCTCTAAATTCAAAGCTTTCATTTATTGTTCAGCTTTAAAATCTTCGTTCTCGATTCTTCTGAAAAGAAAGTAATCAATTTTAACTTTTTAAAAACACAAACGACTTTCAATCGCTGTTCGATTTGTCATTTTCGCTGATTGTTCATTAAGTTGAACACTGAAATCCTTTTAAGGCTTTGAGTTAGAGCTTTAATTTTTTGTTTGGCCGGCTTCCAATTTAACGCTTTTGTTGTTTTGCGTTTATCAAAGAACAAGCATGGCATAGAGCCTAAAAATCTGTAGATTTTCGGCAAGTTTGAGCTAGTGATACATTTTTAGAAAATGCTATGCGTGTTTTGAGGGAGTGAGCCTTGCTTTGCGTCCTGCAATCGAGAATAAGTAATTTTCGGCAGCTCTAAAGCTGTAAAAAACAGGGCTTCAAGACTGATAGATGATAGCTCAATCGTAGAATCGGCTGATTCTCTTGAACATCGTCGATACGGTGGCCCCATCTCTCTCTCTCTCTCTCTTTCTCTCTATCTCTCTCTTCCTTTCTAGCTCTCTCTTCCTTTCTGTCTGTCTGTCTGTCTGTCTGTCTGTCTCTCTCTCTCTCTCTCTCTCTCTCTCTCTCTCTCTCTCTCTCTCTCTCTCTCTCTCTCTCTCTCTCTCTCTATCTATCTTTCTTTCTCTCGAATTTTTCACAAAAACTGCCCTAATGAAAAAGCCTCCCTGGAGCCGCGACAACCGCCTCGATAGGAATGCCTAACAGTTTTGCTTTGAGTCCAACTTCGGAAGTAATACAGCTTCATATTTTAACTGACCACCCGATTGTGGAATGCTTTACCAGACTCTGTTTTTCCCTTCCATTATGATTCACAAGAAGCAATGTGCATCGGTGTTTCCTGCTAAATCCTCTCCTATTTTCCAAAATGTTCGCACTGTGTCTTATGAATCCTTTGTTGTGAGCTTACGGTACGTTGTTTATAAGGCTCCTTACAGAAACTTGCAATTAAAGTACCACATCACAGTCTATTTGGTTCAATAATTTTAAAACGCGCAAGGTTCTCTGGCGTATACGCGACATTTTTTTTTTGCAGTTATTATACTGCCATGACAGCATTTTTTCACTTGTTTGTACATAAGTCTCCTCTGTTTCTCAAAATCAATGATTGACAGTAATGCACTGGGCCCCTGACCAATCCACTCGACTTTTTAGTGTTCTCTGGCGTATACGCGACCTTTTTTAATTTCTCCAGTAGAATCCTTGGCGTAATGGCAAGTGTGCCTGTTACGCAAAAGTTCGAAGTATGTACCCCTGAAACAGCAAGCTCTTTGCAAGTAATTACACTGCCCCGAAAGCGCTTTCTCACATAGCCATTCGGAATCGGCAAAAATCATGTACGTCCCCTTCATTCCTTAGATAGAATTGTTGAGAAAATACGCCAAACCCCAGGGCTCCCCTTTAATTTTTTTACTTTTAATGTTCTCTGGCGTATACGTGACATTTTTTTATACTGCCATGATAGCAGTAAGTCCCCTCCATTTTTCCGCTCTGTTTTTTCGTGTTTTCTGGCTTATAAGCCGTCTTTTTTTTAACTTCTTCAGAGAATTCCGTATCGTAATGGCAAGTGTGCCTGTTGCGCAGAAGTTCAGAGCTCGTATGCCTTCAAAATAAAGCTGTTCGCGTGTAATTGCATGTCCCCTTCATTCCTTAGAAAGATACGCCAAGCTCCCCGTTGTATTGCACAGCCTTATTTATTTTTCTATTTTCAATGTTCTCTGGCGTATACGCGACATTTTCTTTTAAACTTCACCTGTGGAGCGCATTTGGCGTTGTGGCAAATCTGCTTCCTACATGGGAGTTCGTAGTGCAAGCCCCAGAAACATCCACAGTTTGCACCCTTCAGAATTTGTAGGTCTTCTCCAACTCTCATAAGCTATGGCTAAGAGACATGTGAGACATGTGCTTGGTCCCAGGACTCTAAGGGCTCTATTGCGCCACCCTATTTATTTCAAATTAATTTTTTTTTTTTTCATCTTTGCATACTTATACAAATATCCTTTTGAACCATAAGCTCCGACCAATATCTGAGGCAATGATAACATATTAAATTTTTCTTCAAATATACTTACACGTCTCATATAAAAGAACAGCCCATGAGCCTCAACTAAGCCCACTTCTATATCACAGCAACTCATTTCCTGTGTCTTCTTTTCTAATCAATAATTTTTTTTTTTTTTTCTTCCATCAAATAAATAAAATATTCCATCAATTTCATAACAATTTTAATTTTCTTTTATAGGGCCTTCAAGCTATTCGGTGTCCCGCTGGTTTGTTCTTTGATATTGAGAAGCAAACTTGTGACTGGAAAGAGGCTGTAAAGAACTGCAAACTCAAGAACAAAGAGCGTAAAGTCAAGCCTCTCCTTCACACAGATGAGCCACTTTGTCAGGATGGTTTCCTTGCTTGTGGTGATGGTAACTGTATTGAAAGAGGTCTCTTCTGTAACGGCGAAAAGGACTGTACCGATGGATCAGATGAAAACTCATGTGGTAAGTAGTTCTATCTCTCTCTCTTTCTCTCCGGGAATCAACTTTCTTTTGGATTTCTTTTGAATGGCCCATTCAAACACTCGATGAACTTTCGATTTGCGATAAAATTAAGCAGCAACACATGTCTATACCCATCACGTTGACAGATAATTACGTATTCGCAAAGGGTATCTGCAAATGGCACGTAAAATAATACAAATTCATCAGACGTGGCTATGGTATATTTGACCTTTTCGTTTTTCGGTTCCGCCAACTTCACTTTGATCTTGGAAACATTGTAACACTCTACAGAGCAGAGGTGTGTTGTGTTTGGAAAAGTGAAACGATAAAGCTTCAAACACCAATATACTACTTTATATTTATTCACACCTTCAATCTCTATCAAGAGGCAAATGCCATCGTTAAAGATGTGTAAAGTCTTAGAAGAGATATTTAAGATACAGATACAATCATCGTGCCTTGCATATATTTCAAGTGGGAAAAAGTTGTTTGAAAAATGCTTCCCATAAGATTGATTTCTTGACTTTTTTCCTCTTTCATTTCTTTTTTCTTTTATGCTTTACCCCATTTCCTTTGGTGTTTATCGAATGTATGCCCATAAGACTTTTTCTACTTTGCTTACGTGTTTTTGAATCTGAACGTGAAGCTGTATAACTCGTCCCTAGTGTTGTTTGTTATGTCTACTATCTTGTTTGTCTGGTGTACAGTGTACTATATACTGTATCGCAAAAATGAAACTGAAAGTCCGCACAGCGAGAGTAAACTTTGCCTTAAGGTGATTATGTTTACTTGTTGTTTATCTGTTTCTTTTTTTTTCTTTTTTTTCGTCTCAGTTCAGATTTTCTTGTGTGATTCGATACATTAAATGGAGATTGCCCTATGGGGGAATTCCCAACTAGTTTTTAGATGATCGTAACATCTCGTGCTTTAATGACATTTGTCAGTGGGATTTGTTCATTTTCTTCTCGAATTACGTGACACGATGATGGAGTGTGTCCTTACAATTTGACATTTAGATGGATGCAATTATGGCACACCTTATTGTGTGATGGTATCTCTACTCGTATGTAAAGGTCTATAAGGAATGTGTCCGATTGAGATTGAATAATTTTGTGGCTTTCAGATGTGTAATTTCATAGCAATTGAAGTTCAAATTTGATTGGATTGTTTGGGGTTTCGGTTACATAATAAATCTTAAATTTGAACTGCTGCTGTGATGAATGACTTGAACAATTTGATATGAAAAACAGAATCTAGATGACACACTTTATTGTCACAACTTGACGCAATCAAATTGACCTTTGGTGAATGTTGATGAATCTGAAGAATGAAGCGAGATCCTTCTTATCAACCACACCTTACTGTTTTTGTCCTGAAGTACGATTATGTTATTTTCAAATGAAACGGTTAGGAACGTTCGCAAGTCTTCTAGCATAGTGATTTCGCAGAAATCATAATTTTTTCACATCATTGTTCTTGGGGTGGACCACCCTTTTGGGCACTTCAAAACTTTCCACATGTGTGACTATCGATACATCATACTTCCTATCACCTTGAGTACATCGACTTTCATTTCAAGTCCAGTTCCTAGTATACTCAAAGCTTTTAAAAGTAATTGCACTCTTTTTACGGTCAACAATTAAAGTTGACATTTGATTGTTTTTCTTAGTAAGCCATAAGCCAAACCCGTTTACGACAGGATTCTGAAGCGAAATTAAAAACAGAAAACACTGTCGTCGTCACCTGAAACCACCTGACCTTGCTCGAAAAAAAAATAAACAATATCTTTGACCAACTTTTGTGTGCTATCATGGCACAGATAATAACAAATTGGTTTCACCATTCGAAGAGCTTTACAATGATCTGTAAAATCATAGTCGTCAGGTAACGTCTGACATAAGATACCCAAACTTAAGAGCCTATAACGAGTGAGACACGCATGCACAAACGCACAAACAGTTCGACCGGTTTATCTCTCAGTTTTTTTCCACTTGGTGACATAACAACAACAACCAACAACAACAAAAACTGTTAAATTGAAATTTAATTTGTCTTGCCATATGCAACATAGGTATGGATCACCTCTTTGGGGGTAACCTACTTCTTCGTTGCCACCGCATGCATTATGAAGTTTCAATTTCATGCATTTTTCTGTTGTTGTTGTTTTTTTGTATTTTTTAATCGTTCATCATCGAAGGTGGATTTGGATTGTAAATTACTGAATACAGGGTGTGTATGTGTCGTCGTCTCTCATGTGTTGGATGCGGATGCTACCCAACCATACATACGGGTTTGGCCTTTTGTTCGAACTTCTTTTTTTTTATTTTGTATTTCTTTTTGTTTTGCTTTGCGAATGGATTCTTTTGCGTTTGGCTTAAATGTCAGATGAATACATCAGCCCAGAGGCAGAGACGATGCGGTTGGCGATTATGGCGTACTTGCTTAAACAAGTATAGTGATTACTCAAGACATTATTTTATTTTATTTTTCCCCCTCTGTCCGGCACTAAGAGCGAAAATTTTCGGACGGACCCATTTAAGTTGGTTAAAAATTTTAAAATACATTGTTGGACGTATATGAAAAGAAAAAGGACTGTTTACCTGGTGTTTTGCCAGCTTATGCAATTAGCATTGGAAGACTAATGACTAGAACGGAATTGGTAAACAGATTGGAATGGCGATGACGAAAGCGTTAGGAGTGTTTAAGCAAAGTGTAGCCTTGTAGATGGACTTGGGTTTTCTTGGGGTTCGTCCAAAGATATCACATTGAAACAGACAAAGTGATTTAACACGTTTAATCAAAGGGAATGCAGTCAAAAACGTCAAGGGAGTGGACTTTAAAGTGAGTTGAGTCAAATAATAATAATTTGTAATTTTTGAATGCAGTCTGTTTTCCCGAGATCCGTTTTTTGTAGATTCCAACAAAGGGTAAACTTTTGTTTAGGCTTCGTCCGGTTGTACTTTTTTGGAGTTATATTTCTTGAGTTGAAGTTTTTTCATCGAAGTTTCGTCCTGCACCTTCCATTGGTTGGTTTTTTTTTATGACAATTGAAGATTTTCATACAAGTAAGCACTACAATCATTTCTGATTCGCAAGTTTTCGCATAGACAAGAGATAAAAACAAATCAATTAGGTAAATTAGGTGAGTTAAAGATGTCACATGAATTGTGACGGTAAGGTGGTGTAGTTTTCTTCAATTCACAGTCTCCTGAAGTCTTATCTCATTCTGTCATTAAAGCAAATCAATTGCACCAATCTGTATTTTTCTCAAAATCCACACGGACATGAGACCAAAATATATCTGTGGTGAGTTTTAGATGTCAAATGAATTGTGTTGAAGAACTGGGCCTTTTTTTAATTCAAAGTAGATCTCCTTTAGTCTTTCACTTTCTTGGTGGTGATTGTAAAAAGAGATGTAAAAAGAATTGTGCTGGAAAACTGTTGCTTTTTTTAATTTTCATAAGTCTTCCACTATCTCGTTCATTAAAACAATTTCGTTCCTCAACTACCTGCATTTTTCAAATTCCACTTGACAGGAAATCAAAATTTATTGGTGGTGAGTTTAAGATGTCAAATGAATTGTGCTGGGAATGTGGTGCCCCTTTTCGATATCAAGTCAATTTCTTTGAGTTTTTTTTTTTACTTTGTCGGTCATTAACCAAACTTCGTTTCGCAACTCCTTGCATTTCTCAAATTCCACGTGAAAAGAGACCATCATTTGTCTGTGGTGAGTTTGAGATGTCAAATGAATTGTGCTAGAAAACTTGTCCACTTTTTAATTGAAGTAAGTCTCTTTAAGTCTCTCATTATATTGTTCATTTAACCCTTCCCTAACTTCGTTAAATGCGTGCAATTCTCAAATTCAACCTCACATGAAACCAAAATGTATCTGTGGTGAATTTGAAATGTCAAATGAACTGTCCTGGAGAACTGCTGCTTTTTTCCATTTCTTTTACTTTCTTGTTCATTAACCTGACTTCATTTCGCAACTCCATGTAATTCTCAAATTCCACGTGAAAAGAGACCATAATTTGTCTGTGGTGAGTTTGAGATGTCAAATGAATTGTTCTGGAAAACTGGTGCTTTTTTCAATTATAGTAAATTTTCATATTTTTTTCACTGTGTCGTTCATTAACATAACTTCGTTTCGCAACTACCTTCATTTTTTAAATTCCACCTGACAGGAAACCAAAATACATTGGTGGTGAGTTTGAGATGTCAAATGAATTTTTCGATTTCAAATAAAATTCCTTTATTATTTTTTTTTTTTTACTTTATCGTTCATTATTCGTTTCGAAACTACTCTCATTTCTCAAATTGCACGTGAAAAGAGACCATTACTTGTCTGTGGTGAGTTTGAAATGTAAAAGGATATGTATTGGAAATCTGTTGCTTTTTTCAATTCAAAATAAATTTTCCTAAGGCTTTCACTATCTAAATGCAACTATGTGCATTTTTCTAATTCCACCTGACAGGAAACCAAAATGCGTTGGTGGTGAGTTTGAGATGTCAATGGAATTGTGTTGGAAAACTGATGATTTTTTCGATTTCAAGTAAATTTCCTTAATTTTTTTTACTTTATCGTTCATTAATTAAACTTCGTTTCGCAACTCATTGCACTTCTCAAACTTCTCAAAACGTGAAAAAAGACCATCATTTGTCTGTGGTGAGTTTGAGATGTCAAATTAATTGCGCTAGAAAACTTGTGCATTTTTCAATTTAAAGTTAGCCTCCTTTAGTAATAAAGTTTCATTATCTTGTTCATTGAACCCTTTTCTAATTTCGTTTCGTAACTGCCTGCATTTTTGAAATTCCACCTCAGAAGAGACCAAAATGTATCGGCGGTGAGTTTGAAACGTCAAATGAACTATCCTGGTAAGCTGGTGCTTTTTTCAATGTCAAAGCAAGCCTATAGTCTTTTACTTTCTTGTTCATCAACCAAACCTCGTTTCGCAACTCCTTGCATTTCTCAAATTCCACGTGAAAAGAGACCTTCATTTGTCAGTGGTGAGTTTGAGATGTCATACCAATTGTGCTAGAAAACTTGTGCGTTTTCCAATTTAAAGTTAGCCTCTTTTAGTTATTTTGTTTCATTATCTTGTGCATTTAACCCTATTCAAATTTCTTTCTTAACTGCCCGCATTTTTCAAATTCCACCTTACAAAAGACCAAAATCTATCTGTGGTGAGTTTGAGACGTCAAATGAACGTGAGCTGGCGCCTTTTCCAAGTTCAAATAAATCTCTTGTAGTCTTTTACTTTCTCGTTCATCAACCTAACTTCGTTTTGCAACTCCATGCAGTTCTCAAATTCCACTTGAAAGAATACATCACTTATCTGTGGTGAGTTTGTAATGTCTTTTACTTGGTTTCACTTAGTTTCTATCCTCAGCCTATATTTAATTGATACAATTTTATGTGCTGTTGCTATGAACTCATCTTCTGTACTCTACTTCTTAATCGTGTAAGTTTTCAGAAAAAAAAAGAGTTCAAAAGAAATCAGTGGTGAGTTTGAGATGTCAAATGAATTTTATCAGCAAAACATCGTTTTTCCCAGTTTCGAGTTATGTTTCATAGTTCTCATAGGAAATGTCACATATGGACCGGTGCTTACGATCCAAATTTTTCTTCTTTTTCGTCATTTTTATTTCACAGAAGATGAAAAAGTAAAACTGTCTCATGAATTAGGTTTCCACCTTTATGAAGCGTTCTAAAAATCACTTCAAACACTGAAAATTATGCAATTCAAATGAAACCAATTAACGCAAATCTTTCTCCTTTCTAAGAATTTCTTTTTTTCGCATTCAGAGAAAAGATTTTCGTCTTTCAAACGATACACACCTATTCAAAGCTTTTACTATAAAGTTCATTTGAAATTAACAAACTGTGTCAACTTTGACATTCTTAATTAATTGCATGCAATTAAGAATCTTTTTTCCCAATTTGTACTAATTCCACTTGACATTTTGTTCTCGAAACGGTTTTATGGTTATGAATTTTCAATGTTTGCTTTGGACAGTGAAATTAATTTCCATGCAATCAAAAGGAAATAATATCCCGCTAATTGCTTTTTCTGTTGGTTTCTTACAAATGCAGGGAATACATTGTTGTATCGGCTTAGGTTTTCCATTCACAATTTTCTATTTATCATTCAAATCATGATGCAGACGAGTCTGTGCTGCTTGTTGTTGTTGATTTTTATTCAAGGCACGACTAATAGCACTGTGAACTTTCTTCATTTGTATAGCATAGCGGTTATTCCTCCTGTACCTATTGAATTTCAATGACGATACTTTTGATGATGCTTAGGCGTTTGTTTAGTAGGCCGATTAGGCATAGCATGGGGTGGTCGTATAACGGGCGATGAACTTTTTTGTTTGACGGATGAAAAAATGTTTCTCTTTTATTTACAGACATCGATAACGATCCAAATCGTGCTCCACCATGTGACCCAGCTGTGTGTGTGTTGCCTGATTGTTTCTGTTCCGAAGATGGTACTGCAATTCCCGGAGATTTGCCAGCCAAGGATGTACCCATGATGATCACAATCACTTTCGACGATGCCATCAATAACAACAACATCGAACTCTACAAGGAAATGTTCAAGGGACGTAAGAATCCCAATGGCTGTGACATCAAAGCCACCTACTTCGTTTCTCACAAGTATACCAACTACTCTGCCGTGCAAGAGACTTCCCGCAAGGGACACGAAATTGCTGTACACTCTATTACGTAAGTGTCTCGTTAAGCTAACTTCAAAACTTATGTGAAACTTGTGGCACAAAACTTATCCCTGACTTTGTCTTTTTTCTCTCACAGTCACAATGACGAGGAACGTTTCTGGTCAAACGCAACTGTTGATGACTGGGCCAAGGAAATGGCTGGTATGAGGATCATCATTGAAAAGTACGCCAACATCACCGACAACTCTGTTGTTGGTGTCCGTGCACCTTACCTTCGTGTCGGTGGCAACAACCAATTCACCATGATGGAAGAACAAGCTTTCCTTTACGACTCTACCATTACTGCCCCATTGTCCAATCCTCCACTATGGCCATACACCATGTATTTCCGCATGCCACATCGCTGCCACGGTAATCTCCAGAGCTGCCCAACCCGTTCTCACGCTGTTTGGGAAATGGTCATGAACGAACTCGACCGCAGGGAAGATCCAAGCAACGACGAGTCCATTCCCGGATGCGCTATGGTTGATTCCTGCTCAAACATTCTTACTGGTGACCAATTCTACAATTTCTTGAACCACAACTTCGACAGACATTATGAACAAAATCGTGCTCCATTGGGTCTTTACTTCCACGCTGCGTGGTTGAAGAACAACCCCGAATTTTTGGATGCCTTCCTTTACTGGATCGATGAAGTACTCGCTAATCACAACGATGTTTACTTCGTCACAATGACACAAGTCATCCAATGGATGCAAAACCCTAAGACCATCGCCGAAGCCAAGAACTTCGAACCATGGAGGGAGAAGTGCGTCGTCGAAGGAAGACAAGCCTGCTCTGTTCCCTACTCCTGCAAACTCACCTCAAAGGAGGTGCCCGGGGAGACCATTAACCTGCAGACGTGTGTCAGGTGTCCCAACAACTACCCATGGATCAACGATCCAACCGGTGATGGTTTCTACTAAGTCAAAAATGTTGAGAGTTAATTTGTTATGATTTTTTTTTTTAATTTTTATTTTATATTACCTATGTTTTAAAATTCCAAAATTCTAATAAACAAAAAAAAAACGAAAAAACAAATAACTTTGAGAAAATGGATCTATTTTTTGGTCTCATGCTGTAGTAATTTCTTGATTGATTGCCATTTTGATTATCTTAAATTTCTCCTGCCTCCTTTTCTTTCTCCTTCTCTTTCACCTTTCGTTGAGTCCCTATTTCCCCGATCTGTTATTTTTTCTTGTACATAGTTTTTATATTGTTGATTAAAAAGCAAATCATTATCAATGTTCTGATAAAATACTCATACAAGGACAGCCAATTTGTAAAACTGTCTGAATTACGAAATGTCAAATAATCATTTCTTTATAGTTACTCTTCTTTCCTTGTTTCTTTCTTTCTTCTTCCTTCCTCTCAAATTTTTCTATAAATAATTCTGCAAATATAAAATTATTATTTTTTCTTTTACTTAGTTAAAAACAAATAATTATTTTATGATTATTTTTCTCGAATATCTAATCTTAAATATACTTATACGTTTTAGAAGACTTTGAATGACTTTGAATTTGCAGGCAAAGTCACGCTGTGGTTAAGTTAAAGACAAAAGAAACAAAAAAATTGAAAAATATTATGAAATATTAAAGACAAAAAAATATATACAAAAAAAACAGATGATAGTTAAGACAAATTATTATTTGTACTTATTTTAATGACTTTTTTTAAATATAAAAATGATTCAATAAAATAAATAAAAATGAAAGAAAAAGTTGTGACTTGTTATTTATTCTCCTTCTATGTGGTAAACGAATCGGAACCAACGTTGATGATATACAATTATGTGCTCTAGATGTTTCATATAGTCTAATGCGTCTTCATTCTAGAATATGGATCATTACTGGTAACCCGCCGTGTCCGTCATCAAGGACACATCCCCTCGAACCCAAATACGAATGGACACCTTTCGATCGCGGCAGTCTCAGTATTTTTAATATGTGTTTAAGTACTACCATTGTCGTGTAGAACTTTCAACCCAGCTTCTCCATAGTCATCCTCCCCAGGGAAGACTGTTAGAGCACAAAGGCCCACCCTTCAAGACAAGATATACGCCAGATATACTGACGGTGGCAAAATGGGAACTGGCAAAGGTTGCGGCATTTCCATCGACCCTCCCAGAGCGAACCTTTCAGTAAGTCTTGGTAGCCATTCGTCCATCTTCCAAGCGGAAGATTGTTCCATTAACCAATTCTAACTTCTTCGCAACGAAACCCAAATCAAACTTCATTTTCTCAGACAGCCAAGATGCACTGAAAGCACTAAGCTCACCTGCCATAAGATCCAAACTCCAACAAAAGACAATAACCGAACAAGCAAGGAAAAGTTCCTTCGTCCTCCACTGGACTCCCGCACCTGTAAGGAACCATTTACACTTTTACCTATACAACCTAACGTCAATAACAGAATAAACTACCAACAACACCAAAGCCAGTGGAATTTTCCATGCAACAACACATGCAATGACCTAGACACCGATGATAATGGTATCCAGTGACGACAGCATTTAGCAACAACACCACCAGCAGTTTGCCATCATCAAACCAACGGCTCCACGTGGAGGCACACGGGTAAAAAGTAGTGGAATTTTCTACTGCTGGAATGTGTTGACTATTACAGTTCACTACCAGTTGACGCCAAATGGTGTACATGAAAGTGAACGAAATGTACGAAAAGGAGTCTGGTCCCAGTAGTGGACAAGTTAGCAGTTCCTTGGATTGCTAGGGTTAAGAATCAAGAAGTCATCACGATCCAGAACTATAAGTTATTTAGATAGTGTCCAACGCTACCTCGTTGTGAATTTAGTGGCTCCCGCTACCTGAGAGCAATCCTAAATTCTCTGCGGTAATATTATTCCAAGGACCAGACTAACTAGTCCCAAATCCGAGCAGACGAACCTTGAGGTCAGAATACGAGAGCACAGAGCTTAATCGTGAGCTCCACCAAAACAACAAGATCTAAGACTTTCATCGGCTCTGAACTCTTCTGTGGTTTAAATAAAAACATCTTCAAACACGCAGCCGCGAATATCCTACTGAAAGAATCCAATAAAGCTTGGCGTAACTAATTTGTTCAAACCAATTCAAAACTCTTCATGTCAGAATATACTGAAAAAACGGGTCTATGAAATAACTCCCACGAAATAAGTCCCACTTTTAAAAACGAAATAAGTCCCACCAAAAATTGCTTAAAAAAATGAAATAAGTCCCACGAAATAAGTCCCACTTTTGAAAACGAAATAAGTCCCACCAAAATGAAATGATTTAAAAATTTACTCAAAATGAAATAACTCCCCCTTGAATAATATATTTCTTAAATGAATGAAGTCCCACTTTCATAAACGAAATAAGTCCCACTTTTTCATTGTTTAATGCGATTTCAAATAAGAAGTATTTGGCTCTTCGAAAAAAACACACGTCGATAATATGAATAATCAAATAATAATAATCAAATAATAAAGAAAAATCGTATACAAGCAAGAAGAGCCATGAGAGATAAGGACAAAAAATTATGGTTGTCCCTTTTACGAAATATTGGACATTTCGTAAAAGGAACAACCACAACTTTTTGCATAAGAAAAAATATAAATTTAGGGGTATGAAATAACACCCACTTTACAAAAAGAATTTATTCCCACCCAATACGAAATAAGTCCCACTTAAAATAAAAACGCGTAACGAAATAAGTCGCACCAATTGACGAAATAAGTCCCATTTTTAAAAACTAAATAACTCCCACTTTCAAAACAGCAATTTTTGGTGGGACTTATTTCGTTTTTAAAAGTGGGACTTATTTCGTGGGAGTTATTTCATAGACCCGAAAAAACATCAGCTTTTTTTTCTCCTTAAAAATCAAATACTTGGATATGACATCGTGTAACAAGAGAATCCCAAGCCCTTGATATTTTCATGGGTTGACACAACAAGTTTCAGTCAGACATTGCAGTTCCTAGAGCTACGCAAACTCAGCACACTTATAATCTAATCTAATCTAATGCGTCTTCAAAAGCTCCATAAATTTTCAATTCTTCTTGCTTCTTTTCAAAGTTGTGAATATCTTGATATCAAAGGGATCAATTCTCTCCCATTTATCTGCTTCACACTTCTCATCTGTCTTTGGGAATAAGGTGCTGTTGCTTTCAATTTTGTTGTCATCATATTCCACAAAAAGCAAATCATGGCTTCGAGTAAAAGTTCCGTAAACGGTTTTGTTTATAAAGAATTTTTTTAACAGGTAATGAACGCCACTTTTTTGGCAGTCAGCCATTTTTTAGTAGTGCACGTGATGTAATGGTTAGCATGATTTCTGTGAACCCAAAGGTTCGTTCCACGAGTATCGCCATTCGATGCCCGATTGGCAGGTCCTCCGAAAGCATATCCAGTGGCATAAAAAGCACTTTCTCGATTAGCCGTTTAGAGCCGGCAGAAAACTGTTGGTCCCCTCCATTCCCTCACAAGGCAAAGTTGTGAGAAAAGCTCTTCACCGGGGCTCCCTTCTCAATAGCATCTTACTACTTTTTATTTAGACATTTCTCACATGTTTCCTATTCATGAGCGATTTGTATTTGAAGATAGTTTCTCACCAAGTGTTGTGCTAATTCGACATTTCTATCAGAAATACTTATTAGTTATGACCCATTTTCCACGTCAAAACAACCTAAAGATTTATTTAGCTTATAATTTGTTTTCTTTATTTTTATGCGTTCAAGTCCATAAACCAAAGGAAAGAGGATTAAAATCCTTCACAATAGAATTTTTGTTTACTTCTGTCTTCTTTCAAAAACAGAATCACTCGTTCAACACAAACGTGGACATCAACTCCTTAGCAAATTATGCCATTCATCTTCGGTTTTTAAGTTCTCGATTTGGTCATTTCAATCACGTTTCTTTTGGCCACAAACAACGCTGTATACACGTCTCAAGATACCCACTGATTTATTTTTACTTACTTTTAACAGTGTGATTGTTTAATATGCATGACACTTAGCAGGCAACACTCAATAGAATAAAGCGACGACTGATTTTGTCGCTAATACAACCGCCCTCCCAAGTTCAACAAACTCTTTTCTGTTTGGTTTTCTAGCCGAGTGCGTACTTTAAGTTTAAATAATTTTTATGTCGTTTTCGTTTGTTTTTGTTTTGTGAAACTGTAAAACTATTTACAAATGGTTTTTCTTTTGTAGTATTCAATTACTTAATTTTCTTAAACGATTTTCTGGAATCGTCATCACCGTGCAATTGTAACAAAGGGCAGCCCTTTTGGAAAGCTAAAGCGAACAAGTTGAAAATCCGTTGCGAAATGCTGCAGAAAATATCTAAATAATACATTAACTAGTGTTAAACGTCTTTTCAAAATTGCACTGGAATTTCCCAGTAAGCTGTAAGCAGCAAGCTCTACAGCGATAAGTTGGTTTTTAATTTTAAGCTTAGGTCTATCAAAAATAGCTAAGTTACTGCACGCATCCAACTTATAGCATTGGTTGGGAGATTTGCTTACATTCTTAAGTCGCTTTTCCGAAATAGAAATAAGTTGAAACAAGGGAAATAAGGTGCAAAAAAAGAAAAGCCAGGATCACACACCATGATTAACACGCTTCCTTTTATGAAATGATCTCGAATTTTCTTCCTTTTCTGATTTAACGTAAGTTCGAAGCGATTGCAATTCTCCCACTTTTCCATTCTCTTCTTACTCTGTTCTACTTCTGTTCCACAAATTCCCTTTTAACTGCATGCACCGGCCGTCTTCAATGATAACCACGAAATCGGTGCAGTGCAAATAAGGCCCGTGGCAATAAGACCCACGGATCTTATTTCCTCCTTGTTTTGGAAGTAAGGTCCACGGGGGTTATTTCCATGATGAAATGGCAGTAACAGCCCCACCCCTTAGTTCCTTTTTCTGCGAACTCAAATACCATTTCGTAATGGAAGGAAGTCTTTTGCACTTTAACTTATTTTCAATGTGAATAAACTTACATAGGAACTTAATTACACTAGACATTAGTCCATACTCTGATTCTGGATTTTGACATACCAAAGAGGAACACACGTACATAAAAAATATTAATGGAACTATGAATCATACTATGTGTTAAGTGCGGTCAATTCGCTCGTATTTCTTAAGTTCAACCGCAAGCACGTATTATACGGAGGCAAATTTTGTTCGTGTGGTGAATTTTAATTCGCGCGAATTTTTATTTTTACACCACACATCCATATTCCTTTGAGAAAATTTTTTCCGCTTCGCTTTTAGCTTCATTATTCTATCCGTGAGTTAAAAGCGAAGCGAACGAAATTCGCCTTCGGGTAGTACGGGCTTGAGGTTAAACCTAAAAAATTCACACGAACAGAACAGGAGAATGTAGCTAAGAGAAAAACAAACATTAAGAAAGAAGATTTATTTATTATGTGAGCATAAGAAAGTGGACTGAGCTTCCATACTATGTCCTATGTCACGAAGTGGGAGACAACGTGAGTTATGAATTCATATCCATGGAAAGCTGAGCTAAAGTTTCCAAATTTAGGAGCTTTGTTTTTCGGTACCTCAAAATGTTGTTTCCTTCAAATAAAAAGAAACTAGAATAAATGCATTTCGTAATCCTTTCTAAGAAGGAAAACTTATTTTAAGATTCCATGTGCTGCTTCAAAATGGCAACAAAAAACATGGGCCATAATCCTTTTCTTTGGTGGGTCTTATTGCCTCTTCGAAGTGGAAACAAAGATCGTGTTTGTTATTTCCATTTTTTTTGGGCGGGGCTTATTGCATTTCACCCACGAAATCATGCCTCGAAATCTTAACTAAGCAAAATATTACAAAAACGCGTAAGGTGATAAAAGAAATTGATGATGAATATTTACAAATCAAGAATCCAATCCTTGAATGCTCGTTTTCTGAATTAATAGAACGAATGTTTTTCGCTTGGTCAATTATACGAGGCATGTTCCAATGTCGAATTAGATGCTTCTAAGTCTTTCTATAGATTTTGTTTTTGTATTTGTATTTATTGTTATATAAATTATGTTTACACGTAGATACAATATCATCTTTTAGTTGTGAAACAATAGATCATGGTTATAATTACATTAAATGAAAACTTTTAATTATGATTTACTCAAACCTTTCTTATATATACATATATCTATTATATTGTTATGTATTTATGTATTCACTTGAAACATATTGCAATTGTTTATATGTAATCATTCATTCACTTTTTCCTTCCTGGCTTCTCTTTTGTTTTACAACGCTTATGTGCAGTAATGTTGTTTAAGTTTTTCCTGAAATCCCTGATATTTAAAGAAATCCCTGATTTAAAAGATAGAGCGGAAGGGAATTCCAAAGTCTTATAGCGTAAACAAAGAATTGTAAATAAGTAACAGTGTAGTTCGAGATGGGTGTGAAGAAACTTCTACTTCTTTCGGAGGAAGATGAATATTGCAATCTTGGGAAAGGATTTTCGGGCACTTTGTTTTCCTTTAAAGTGAATAGAAAAGTTAATGTTTTATATTCGAGATACTTCTGTAATTCCATGCCGTAACATAACCAGAAATGCGTTTTCTTCGAAAATTAGAAAAGAAAAGTTTGAAGTGAAAATTAAAAGAAATATAATAAATAAAATTAAAAAATTAAAAATTAAAATATAAAGTATGAAAGAAACTGCATTCACCTTTTGGTCTCAGTGGCTCCAGGATTTCTGGAACCGTATATAACTTCTTGAACTCTTGTAAGCTGTCAATTTTTATTTTATCTGTAATTGGTGTTTTATTATTTAAAAACAAAAATAATTTAATGAAAAGTTATGATGGAATAATGAAAAATTCAATAGGTTTTCAAAAAGTTTTTCACTAGACAATCTCAATCAATCGCTTTTAAAAAACCTCAACTTGCTCTGAATCAAATTGAGTGATTTTCGTGTTTTGAGCTCACACCACCGTCTGAGTATTTTAAGAATCAAAAACCCACACTACAACTCGTAGGGTTGTTAGGAAAACCAGGGTAATTTTCAACGAATGAACGTATCAATCGTAAGTAACATTAGCTAGCTTAGAAAGCCCCTACAGCGAATAGTATTGCTTTTATTTCAGTAAGAATGAAACTGCTGACACCAATGTAAAAAGCGCCAAATCAAATCAGAAACTCGTTCTCTTAGATCATTATTCAAATTATTTATTTGAACTGACTTCATAGTAAACACATACTCGTAGCGGTTTCACTTCAGTTTCCTGTATTTACATACATATCTATTATCTACATATTAGTAACTTAAACATCGTATGGAATTCTTGCGTTCAAATCCCATTTCAAAACAAAGCGACTTGTGAAAATTGCACACCATTGTCTGAAGGCCTTGGCGCCTTGAGCCCACTTATGCTACATACTGCTACTGCTATAATATAAAACGTACTTTCTTTTCTATGAGCAATATTATAACTTTTATTCCATTTAAACTATGGCGTCATTTCGCATAAATAAAACGCACATGATTTGGGTTAATGCTCGAAGTAAAATGTCGGAAGTCTTGAGATCATGCTGCTGTTCATGGTGCTGTCACTTCACATTGAGGTTAGCTACCGTCCAAATGGAGTAAAGCGTCATCTTTATGGGCAATTGGTTCACTGATAGAATTGAAAAAAAGAAAAAAGAAAATGCATTACTGAATGTCCATGCATCTGTTACAAGAGCACCATACAACAACACAACGTGCACTAAATTCCTCTGTAATTGGTGCGTGGTACGTCACTTTGAGTATAAATTAATTGCACGCATTAAACAATGAATAAAAAAATGAAAATATTTTTGATTGAGTGACTCACGATTTAAACTTAACATTCTGCCACATGTGATGTCTGAAGTCTACAAATGGTGTAAGAGTGTGCACGATAATCGTGTGTAGAGTTTTGTAAACAGGACACGCAAACCTCGAGTGAGAAAACAATTTTCATCTATGCAAACATTTTGATATCAATTTCGCAATATACGATCGCAGTTGAATACTTCTTGTATCACGTAACTTGTCGAGATCGTAAAAGACACAAGTCGTGTGTGCAGGTAGTTCTAAAGCTGTGTAAATAGAGTAAATGATTCTTTTTATTTTTTTGACATGGAAGTGATGTCTCTTTTGATATGGAATCTAGATTTACTACGCAAAAAAAGAAGCTGATAAATAAATCGAAGTAAAAGGTAAAAGAAAACAAACAGTGAGTTGTCAAATGCGCAGTTTGGCGAAAAGCTCAAAGACCTGTAGGATGTTTACTTAAAAACCAGATTAAGCTGCGTTTTAGAAAAATTACATCACTTAAAAACTATGACGGAATCTCTTGCATTGAAAGAATTTTTAACAACAGCCTTTATGTGTTTTCCACAGTTTCTTTATGTTATTATCAATTTGAATTTTTTTGAATATAATTTACATATGTTGCTGTTGTCCTGATATTTGAATGGTAGGGCTGTTGTATTGGTAGCTATTTACTGTTAGTTGACATCGGCTTAGATGGAAGTGAATGAATTGTTTAATTAAAAAAGAAAGTATATTTGGGTGCTCGCATCGATGTGCCTTGGTTTGAAGTATCTTTGTGCTGCGGTTAGGTTCTGAAGAAATAGAAGATACTTTTGCTTTGAACATTGTAATCTCGATTGGAGCAAAGCTCAGTCAATTAACAGATCTACACCACCGATCCGTTCATGGGGTAAACCTCGTTGACCTCTACAAACAATCATAAGGCAACCAATTTAAGATTGTTCGATTTTAGAGGCTCCCTAAAGTGTCTTTGCTAATTTTGCTTTACTGATTTGGCTGTCCACGTCCCTCTATTGAACACGTCTATGCAAACTGAGCCGGTCGTGTTCTATTTTCTTTAACAAGAAGGCTTTTATGGATCTCTGTAATTCTAATACGATCAAGCGCTGATATTCCTGCTGTCATTCCAAGCATCTTCATTTCAGCTGCCGTCAATTTACTCAAATACTTTTTGTACATTGTGATGTGCTTTCTTCTCTAGAGCTGGGGTATGCTCGTCGGGTCCAGGGTCGGCCAAAGAAAAAACGTAAAATTTCGGTTACGAAGTGTTAAATATTTACAATGTATCTGGCAATGCTCGGATAAAAGAGCATCCAACTTCAAGTGAAGCTGTCAAATACACATCACATGGATGCCATTCATTCTTCCGTATTCAGCCATTACACTTGCCTAACCTAGTATTTCTTAACCTAATTGAAAAATATATATACTTAGAATTATTGAAGTCTTTTACTTACATTAAGAAATATATTACAAAGTGGCGACGAGGACAAGGAGCGGAACACAGCATTGCTTACTTGGGAACATAATAAAGCAATAAAAATACACTACATAATTGGAAATCCAAAGCAAAAAAAAATTATCTACAAAGTCAAAGGCACTTGAGCACAAGGTAAGTGACTTAAACGCACATATACATTACAAACGACTTACAAATTTAATTACATAAACGTATATACAAAAAAAAAAAAAAAAATTATAAAAGAAGAAATGGCTCGAATTGAGGACGCAATCGCACAAATCTCTGAAGTTCTAACTCAACTTACAAGTGGTCGTCGAAATGTTCAAGCAGGTGATTGTCGGGGGCTTCAACTCGCTGCGTTTGATGAGGTTAATGAAACATTTGAATCTTACCTTCAAAGAGTTGAGAATTATTTGGAAATTCGGGAGTTAAAGGAAGACACACCAGAACACGAAAAAAAGCGTGTGCAAATTTTCATTAATTGTTTGGGACCTAAATATTACCACACATTGACTTGTCTCACCGCACCAGATGAGCCGAAAACAAAAAAGTACAAAGAATTAGTTAAAGTTTTACAAGAGCATGTGTGTCCAAAGCCCAGTGAAGTGGCTGAGCAGCACAAGTTTACATTGCGCACTCAGCATGAAGGCGAGTCGATCTCCAATTTCCAAGCAGATCTAAAAAAAATTGCCTCGAAGTGCAATTTTGTCTGTGAGAGTTGTAAGAAGTCAACAATAGCTACGCATTTGAGATCGCAATTTATCAGGGGGATACGGGACAATGAGATAAGAGAGAGACTGTTGCAGCAAGAATCATCTGTGACCTTCGAAGCTATTTGTAAAAAAGCATTAGCAATAGAAGCGTCTAAGGTAGAAAGTAGAGAAATTAGGTGTCAAACCCAACAATCACTACACTCTATAGGAAAGGTTTGCGACAAATCCGTAGGAAAATTTGAGAAGAACAATAGTAAATTTAGGAGCAGTGGAGCGAAATCAGAAGCTGTAAAGAAGCTTCAGGGAAAATGTTTTAAGTGCGGGAAAACAAGTCACAAGGCAAACGCATGCAAAGAAAAAAATTTGAAATGTAAAAATTGTGGCAAAGTGGGACATATACAAGCAGTTTGTTTAAAGCCGAGATCTTTTGAACAGAAATCAATCGAACTAGTCGAGTCAAACGAGAGTAATGATGAATATTACTTTATAAATCGTTTCGGATGCAGTTCTAGAAACATTGATGACAGTAAGATTTTGAAAAAGTTATTGCTTGATGATGTTGAGTGCACAATGGAGTATGACACTGGAGCTGCAGTGTCAACAGTTTCACTGTCTAGCTTAAAGAAATATTGGCCAAAGAAAAATTTACAGTCTACGTCAATTAAATTAAAAACATATACAGGTGAAATAATTGACCCAGTAGGAGTATGCAAAATGAAATTATCTTACAATGATAAAGAGGCTGTTGGGGATTTATACGTGTTAGCACATGAGGTAGAACCAATTTTAGGCCGTGGGTGGATACGAAGTTTGAATATGGAGATAAACTCAATTACAAAAATAAATGAAACGAACGAAACGGATATATCAGAACCTGAATGTAAACAACAAATAAATGGATTACTAGAGGAGTTCATGGATATTTTTACAGAAGAGATAGGTAAAATTCCGTACTACAAGTGCTCAGTTGAATTACAGGATGATAAAACGGTGCCAATTTTTAGGAAATCTAGACCCATTCCATACGCTCTTCGCGAAAAAATTGAAATGGAGATTGAGAGGTTGGAAAGAGCCAAAATAATAGAAAAAGTTACAAATTGCCAATGGGGTACTCCAATAGTTCCAGTCGTCAAGAAAAACGGTGATTTAAGATTATGCGCGGATTATAAATCAACTATTAATAAAATCATTAAAGACGACAATTACCCTATACCTCGCATTGAGGATATATTTGCAGAAGTTGGAGGTGGTAAATATTATTGTGTTTTGGATCTACATCAAGCTTATCTTCACATGCCAGTTGATGATTTTACAGCAACGTTACAAGCTCTAAGCACACATAAAGGGTGCTTTAAGGTTAACCGTCTTATGTTTGGGGTAAAGATTAGCCCAAATGCTTGGCAAAAGTTCATGGATATGATTTTTGGAAATATAGCGAATGTTACATGTTTTTTTGATGATATCCTTATACGAGGGCACACACTTAGAGAAATAATTTGTAATTTGAGAACAGTTTTTCAAATATTACGGGAGAAGGATTTGCACGTTAACAGAGCAAAGTGTCAATTCCTATTAAAATCGGTATCGTATCTTGGTCATATCATTGATCAAGATGGTATCAAACCAATACCTGAAAAAATTAAAGCAATAGTTGATTGTAAGAAGCCAAACAACGTATCTGAGTTGCGAACATTTTTGGGGCTTATTAATTATTATCAGAAGTTCATTCCAGATTTATCCTCAAAGCTTTTTCCATTGAATGAACTTTTACAAAAAGATAAACCCTTCATTTGGAGTAAGAAATGTCAAGATATTTTTATCAAGTTGAAAGACGAAATAACAAGCCCAAAGGTACTTACGAAATACAATCCAGACTTGCCATTAGTTTTAGCAACCGATGCTTCACCTACTGGACTTGGTGCTGTTATATCGCATGCTATGCCGAATGGTCAAGAAAGCCCAATTGCATTTGCCTCAAGATCGTTAACAAAGTCTGAAAAGAATTACTCACAGCTGGACAAAGAGGCAACAGCTATCTATTGGGGCTTAAAGAAGTTCTTCCAATATTGTTACGGGAGGAAAATTACACTGGTAACAGACCACCAACCGCTTACGAGAATCTTGCACCCGCACAAGGATTTACCTGCTATCTCTGCACTACGTCTTTTACACTACGCTAACTTCATGTCTGGATTCAACTATGAGATTAAATACAGGAATACAAAGCTGCATGCGAATGCCGATTTTCTTTCTCGTTTTCCCTACGAAAACCCTCCAGTTGATGATGATTTGGATACTAGTTCAACGTTCCTGATGAATCACATTGCAATCTTGCCAGTAACTAGAAGTGAAATCAGAAAGGAAACTTTAAAGGATTCTGAATGCGTCCAATATTACACTGCTTTACAATCGGGGAATGCTCTACCCAATGGAGAAAATGTAGAAGAATTTTCTTTACAAAACGGATGTATTTTCAAAAACATAAGAATTATGATTCCAAAAATGTTACAAAGAAGAGTTCTCGAAGAGTTACACACTGCACATACTGGAATAGTGCGCATGAAGGCGCTTGCAAGAAGTTTTGTCTGGTGGAGAAACATAGACACAGATATCGAAAACATGTGCAAGAGTTGCATAAACTGTGCTAAAATCAAACCAAATCCAAAAAAGGTCCAACCTCATCCTTGGGATTACCCAAAGGGACCATGGGAGCGTTTACATTTGGATTATGCAGGCCCATTTATGAATAAATCATTTCTAATTGTAGTTGATGCATATTCCAAGTGGGTGGAGGTAATCCCACAAAACAGTACAACTGCTATTGCTACAATTGATACCTTACGGGAAATTTTCTCAAGATTTGGGCTGCCGTTAAAAGTCATAACTGATAACGGTCCACAGTTCCGAGCATTTGAATTTGCCGAATTTTTGAAATCGAACGGAATCGTTCAGCATTTCTCAGCTCCATACCATCCGGCAACTAACGGGCAAGCTGAGAGATTTGTTTATACAATAAAACAAGGCCTGCGTGCTATGGACAATGAGTCTGGAAGCTTGCAAGAGAAATTATGCAAGTTTTTAATGCAGCAGAGGAAGTTGCCAAACAGCAGTACGGGAACCAGCCCATCAGAATTAATGTTTAACCGTCAAATTAGAACCAAAATTGATCTGGTTAAAAGAGAATCGCTAATCAAAACTCAAAAAACCGATATATGCGCGAAAATAGAACAATTTAACATTGGAGATTTAGTTCAAGCTCGAGTATATTCTAACAAGGCGTGCAAATGGAAATTTGGTGTTATCTGGTCCAAGAAGGGAAGTCTTCACTACGAAATCATGATTGATAACGAGAAGTATATTCGACACATTGACCAAATTCGCCGAACAAAATGCCAGCCGACTAATGAACAACCAATTTATGATGATGAAGCAGAGGAAAAAGATATTACTCGACATGACCGACCTGACATTGTACAAAACGCGACTAACTTACCAACTGTGCCGAGTGCTCAAGACATACCTGATACCCAGCGACCCAAGAATTCTACTCCGAGCGATATAATCGAACAAACACTGAACGACGAATCAGAGGGTCCAAGTCCTAGCTCTGTCATACCGGGATCCGCTTCAACATCAGGCTCCGCAGAAGTCATGTTAAGACGTTCAACAAGAAATACGAAACTTCCAGAAAGGCTTCACTATACTACTTTTTCTGGACGAGGGGGAAGGTGTTAAATATTTACAATGTATCTGGCAATGCTCGGATAAAAGAGCATCCAACTTCAAGTGAAGCTGTCAAATACACATCACATGGATGCCATTCATTCTTCCGTATTCAGCCATTACACTTGCCTAACCTAGTATTTCTTAACCTAATTGAAAAATATATATACTTAGAATTATTGAAGTCTTTTACTTACATTAAGAAATATATTACACGAAGAAGATCCAATCCTTTTATTTGTCTTAAAGCTAGTTTAATATAATATTTATTAATTCTTATCACTAATGCTGGTGATCGGTGATTCCAACGCAGGCAGATCCTTAGTCCTATGTTGGCAAAACGGTCATCAAGTACGGGTTCTTAATCACTGTTAAATCAACAGTCTTATACTGGCATCAACAGTCAAATACTGGCGTCAACAGTCAAACACTGGCATCAACAGGCAAATCCTGGCATCTACGGCTTAATAGCCGGCAAGATATAACCCAAAAGTCTTAATAGGCTGGTGGGGGATTTGTGCTAGGTACTCCAACGAGACCTTGCTAAAATTGGGAATCTCTGGGCACACTATACGTACCCCTGGTTTTCCTCTAGTCTCTAGGGGAAGTAGCCTGTACTCTAGATTGGTACTTTTCTACACGGGCTGACTTCTGTCTTTTCGTATTTTTCAGGGTGTCTTACAAAGTTATCTACAACTAGTGAGTGTGAGCTCAATAGCGTGAGTGAAAAATATCATGTGAAAACAATGGTATGTGTATTTGTAAAGGCCCCGACCCATAGAATCCGTTGCGTTCGTTCGCTGCCGGATACAGCTGACAGCAGTGAGTTTTACAGGACACAACGGATTGGGGTGACCCATAGAATCCGTTGCGGTGTGAAGAGAAAACTTCAAATTGGCTTTGACTCCGCACGTCATCAGTTCTGCCGGGCGCAAAAGTTAAAAGTTGGGCTACTTTTTGCGTTGCGTTCGTTGCATCCGAATCTTTTGGGTCACCTCTCAAAAGATCGTGTGTATTTAATCGAGCTGTGAGTTGAAACCGGCAGCGAAGTTAAGGCCCCGACACATGAAATCCGTTGCGTCCGGATTCCATGGGTCGGGGCCTTAACTTCGTTACAACATAGTTCAATTTTATAAATTATAGGTGAAAGCTGTACGCACAACCACAGTGTAAAATTAGGGAGGATTTTTTTATGAGAAGAAAACTAAAATATTTTTTCTTGCCACTTGATCCACCCTACTCTTGATCGGTGATTGATGTCATCATCACAAGTTACTTCACACTTATTCATAGATCCCAGATACTTAAACTTTTCAAACCTGGGCAGCAGATTTCCATTCAATAGGCATGTCTTGACCTGAAAGCTGGTTACACATAAGTTGGGGTAATTTAATGCCCTGTACACTCTACCTTCCAGCAGCTAGTCAAGGACTTTAACAAAAATTGTGAATTGAAATACTACGCTAAGTGGCTTCCACTGGACATATTATACCTTTGCTACTCTTCCTTCATACATGTCCGTGATCATCCACACATAGGCTTCTAGAACTCCTCGTTGTCTGTTGTCACCCATATCAAATATCACAGTGGTGGTAGATTGGATGCTTTTTCGAAGTCAACCAACACTTTTTTATCATGAAGGCCCGAGTAATTTGAATTGCATCTGTTTTTGACTTAAAAATAAGAAACAAATAGAGCGACACAACAGACCGAAGAGCCCCAGGGCCAGTGCATTTCTCACAACGATACCTTGTGTGGGAATGGAGGGAATTTTTTACCGATTCCGAACGGCTAATCGAGAAAGCCTTTTTTACTGCAATGAGTTTACTATCAGAGGACTTGCCAGTCCCTCTCGTAAGATGATAACCTTGGGAAAAAACATTTTTTGTTTTCTGTAAACATTCGAAGAACGAATCTCCCGCCAGGAGACATGTTATACATGCTATCCAGGCAGTCATGCTATCCATTGGGCCACGGGTGCTTCTGTTTTTGACTTACTGGGGACAACCCCGCATTCATATCAGCCAGCAGTCGTCTGGCATACATCCGCACAAAAGTCTTGCAAGTGTGGCACATCAGCATCATTAACTATGTATATCTGCAATCTTTTTATGCATCGGTAGAAGATATCTGCTTCAATTGCTCACTTCCCATGACCTGAAGTTGAGAACCGTGAACCATCTAAGCCCGATTTCTCCCATATTTTTCCAGAGTTCTTGCGGTCTCTGGGGCTGGCACAACATCTCTATTAACTTCCTCAAAAACTTTTTCGACAGTGATTCCGAGAATTTCCGTTGTCTTCGGATATCTGTTTCAAGAAACTGATTCTTCAAAAGCCGATCATCACACAACTGTCGCTATATGTGCACAATTTTGTCGTCATCCACAAGAATCGGTCCTTGAGTATGGGCAAAGAATTTCGTTGAACAAAACTCATGAAAATATGTGTGTATGAGTGTTTTTTTCTTCTAAAAAATGTTTTTTAGTGAAATTGTTTTTCATATTTCTTGAAAGTCCTGGTTCGCATTACCAGCAGTGCAGTAACTTATTCACGTCCTTCGCTCTTCTGTGCCTCTTCACAAAATCGCCATATGTTGCAGGAAAACGGGTGGAAAAGTGAAATACATCAAAAAGATTGAGTGTTATTGCAAATTCCAGCGGCAGCTACTCTTCATATATTCAATTTTTATTGAGAATTTAAAATTTTACTTGTGCCAGCAAAATGAAAAAAAGAGTCAGTAACGGCAACCTTTAAGGTGTTCCTTATTTCAATTTTAGTTGGCATCAAGAGTTTCTAGTTGAAAACATTTCTGGCGGAATAAAATGATTCTAATTTCAACTATAGACGATGTACGTGAAAACAAAAGCCTACACAATCTATCTCTTGCTGTCATTTTTTTTTTATTTTTTAGACTATCATTGGACGATTTACGCCCACCAAACGGGTAAAGGAAGGGTCATATAATTTGAGATCATCGTAGATTCTTATACTTTCCTCAAATGTGTACACACTCGTGTAAACGCTGCTCTTTTTTCAATTCAAGCTCTCGCATCGTTTTGTGATGCATGGTTTTGTTTACTGATGGCACCAACTACAAGCACTTGAAATGTGAGTTGAAATATGCTGATTCAGTCTCAAGTTAACTCCCTTCAGTCAAATCATGTACCTACACCTCATTCAAATGCAAACTTTAATTTAATCCAAGCGAAGGTTTGCATAAGATTTCCTTTTAATATTGTTTGTTTTTGCATTCAGCGCTCTTTGTTTGTTTTGACCTTCTCGACCTCCGCAACTACACCAAAGAGCATACCGAGTTCATACACACTTGCTGTTTAGATGCAATCAACCGACCATCCAATTTGTGTCAAACCAAACAAAAGATTACAAAAAAAAGTTTGTTAAAAGCTGGGTGCGCAAGGTAAACTTTACACTTGGAAAACAAACAACTAAGGTGGTCGGTCGCATGGGTAAACAAAATAAAAAGAACATGATGCTGCGATGCTGATTCAACACAATCCACGCAAAATGATTTAATGAGCGACCGTGATTCTGTAATTAGAGCTGAGAAAGTATCTTTACTTGGGTGTTTTACTTGGCAAAATTGTCAGTTTTAGTTTAATTTGATACCTTGCATCTTTCTGAACATTGAGTTATGTAAAAGAAAAGCTAAGAGGAGACAATTTTATGAAAGGCCTAGTCCGCCTACGCGATAACTTTTTTCTTCACAGGCAATTTTGAAACAATCTCAGGGAAGTAAGCAAGAAGGAGAGTGGTCACTGAATCACTGAAAAATGTAAATTTATATATAAGTTTCAAAGTTTGGTATGATATATTTCATGAGCTGCCTGTTGAAAACATAGGAAAATCTAAATTAGAGATCGCCCTTCACACGCTTTTAATTTGTATTAAAATGGAAAAAAATTATATACAGTGAGTAAATAAAAAAAGTATAAAAAAGTAACTGGTTAAGCCAACCGTTTGATGTAAAACTGCATCTGTTCAGCATATCCCTAAAATAGGTGAATCTAAGAGGTGTTTTTTGAAAACATGTGGTTCTGGAATCTGGAATAATACTTATTTCGGAGTGGACAATTGTTATTTGATATAAACCCAATTTGATTTACCATTTCATTTTAGTAGGATTGAAGCCGTACTGGGCACTGCGTGCGTTCGGTAAATTGTTTCGAAACGAGACCGCAGTTTTCGAGTCTTAAAACTCCATGATCGGAAGATCTGCAGCTGTGCGGTGTTATATTAAATCGTTTGTCTACGCAGACAAGCCCGAGACGATTGTTGACTTGGAAGAGAATATTCGAAGCGTTTTTGTTGATATATGGCCCCAATCAAAGTTTTCAAAATTGCCACTTGCCGAAATTATTTCTTAAAAATAATGGCAAGCCATTATATTTATAAAAAATCTTAATTCCTGGCCATGACGTTGAATTATATGCGTTTTATCTGATCTTGAAAAACACATGTCTAAAAAAAATCCTCCGTTCACCGTCCGATTACACTAACGTCATCAAGAACAAAGGCCGACAGTTCGGTTTTGGTAGCAAAAGGTAAAGGTTCACTGGTGACTTGATGGCATATCTCACCGAAAATTGAAACTAATCTTTAAACCGTTTTGGAGAAAGTAAGATTATTACACTTGATATTTCTAACTTCTAAGTCATTCAATAGAAGCTGGTATCAGGCACTTTTATCGAAAGCGCGTGCTTTTGGTATCGTTATCATAACCAATCTTCATATGAACGATCGACAACAGATTTTTCTTTCTCAATAATATAATCGCTTAAGCTCTTCCTCAAATAATGAAGTATTTGAGTCTTTAACTGTGCAGCAGAGTTTTTTAGAAGGCCTTATCTACCCCATACACAAAAAAGGAAGCTTATCCAACCCGGAACATTATAGGGGTATATCATTTCTGAATGCCAGTTATAAAATCTTTACTAGAGTGGTGAAAAAACGACTACGTGGATGGAGGAAGAAAATCTTCTTATTGAATACCAGGCTGGCTTTAGGACATGATACTCGACGGTAGACCAAGTGTTTGTGCCCAAAAGCATAGCGGAGGAATTTGAAAGGCAGGGCAAGAAGCTGTATACATCTTATGTGGATTTTAGAGCAGCATTTGATTTAATAGATTGAAATTCGTTGTTTTACAAACTCTACGGAAAGGGCATGTCATATAAGTTCGGAAGGGTTTTACAAAACTTATATGCAGGTACTCGAGCAGCAGTATGGAACGGAGAGGAATTTTCTGCATGGTTTGAGACAAATAGACAAGATCGGGGGTAAGACAGGGATGTACCTTGAGCCCAGTACTTTTTCGCGTTTTATTGATGATTTACTCGATGGACTACCTGGAGGTATGGAGTGGAGCGTACCAAGGGCCTAATGTTTGCGGACGATGTGGTTTTGCTGTCCAGTTCACCATAATCCTTGCAGCTAATGATCAATCGCCTTTATGACTACTGTAAGCTCTGGAGTATAAGCGTTAACTCGGAAAAATCCAAAATAATGATTTGTAAGAAAGGTAGAGGCGCAGTAGAAAGGAAAGATAATATAATGATGTAGAATTGGAAGTGGTAGCGGAATATAAGTACTTTGGTGTTCTGTTCACTAACGGCTTTACCTTGCAAAAGCATTTTAAATAAAAACTAGCAAAGTCTAAAAACGCAATAAACGCAACGTGGAAAGGATGTTTTGGAAATCGTTTCGTTTCACATAACAACAAATATAAAGCTTTTGAAGCAGTTGCAGAGTCAGTGATGTTCTATGCGGCGCAGGTATGGGGACACAAACAATGCGCACAAGAAATATCCATGATGGTAAGGTTTAGAGGTGAACTTTTGAGCTTTGAGCTTTGAAAGAACGAGAAGATGTCCTGCACTTTATTGGAAAATGCCCTATACTACAAGAACAAGATTGCATGTCTTTGGAAAAGTTTTCTAACGGATGAAGATTGCTTTAATGTGTTGAATCAAGTCCATATGAAGAAACTGTTTCTATTTACCGAAATCGCTCTGGCATACAGACAAAGAACTATGACCGGAAGTTTCTGAAATTTTAAACTAAATACTTTTTTACTTTTTATTAGTTCTTTTTTAAATTGTCAATCTGGCTGACGGCAAAAGCCAAGTCCATTTGTTTTTGTTAAATTTTGAAAAATCTTATGATTTAATAAAAACCAACTAACTAATCGCTTTAGGGGAAGCTTAAGCTTTTAATGCTTCCCATGACTTTTAGACCATTAGCTCGTGTGGCTTGGTTCTTCTTAATCTCCGAGCATTGCCTCTCGTATTTAATACGGACTCCATTTCTGAGTTGATATGACTATGCCGTCGCTCATTGTGTGATACAGACTGTTTTCTCACAACTTTTGTAACCATTTCTATTTGTAGGTCACAATGTAAATCGCTATGTAATTCTCATATACCATGGTGCATTAACTATTCCACTAAGGACTTTATTTTGGAACTTTTGGATGACTTCAGTATTTGTTTTCTTTGTCTCATAATTGGATTCCAAAGGTCCAAACAGGTCTAAGTACTTGTTTATAAAACATTATTTTATTTTCGACAGATAAGTCAGAATTTCATTTACATTTTTTATTATTTTTTCATATTTATACATTTTTTCATATTTCTAGTTGAGCTCCTTTCTTTTCTTTTTGATATGCTCTTTCCGTTTTAGCTTTGAATCCAAATTCATTCCAAGGTATTTAGGCCGTATTGGTATAAGGTACAGCTTGATTCTTGATGAATATTCGAACGTAGCTTAACTTTTTATTTGTAAAGTTTATATGAGCAGATTTACCTTCATTTTGCTTGATACGCCAATTTTTGGTCCGATCACTAACTCTTACAACGGTATTTTGCAATTTCTCAGCAGCCTCGACGACGCATTTTTCGTATGTCAAAATTGCAGTATCATCTGCAATAGGAGCCATAATGGTGTTGTTATCCACTGAATTATCCCCTGCATAGCAAATACAGGGTAGGTCCTAATACGCTAAATTGTGGAACACCAGCTTGAATTTTGTTAAGCTTTGAATATTCTTGATCGTACCGTACTCTGAAGAGTCGGTTTGTACTCTAGCCCCTCATGACGTACCTTGTAAAATGCTTGAGTAACTTCTAAAAATATAGCCGAACATACTTGTTTTTCTTCTAATGCTTTTTCAATTGCATCCGGTATTCTATGAACTTGTTCTATCTGTAATGTCGCTTGTACTTCAGCACCAATCGCTTAGCATTCACTGCTGTCGCTCAAACCTCTTTCGCACTAATGCAAAGTTGAGGGTGGTACCGAAGACGACTAAAGAAGAAGACAAGTCACGCTTATATTTTTAGGCTAATTGCCATATATCAAATAATAGGAATGGATTACTCTTCCGATGGACTCCACGATCACAATTGACTTTATTTCCAAATTTATGTTCTATTTATACAAAGCTACTATGTTCGAGTTCTGGTTATCGAACAAGCGACCACACTTCGATATCCGATTAGAACGCTTCATCATCACATTCTTTTCGGTGAGCGCCAATGACCTATATCATAAACAAATGCTCATACCCAAATACTATTGCTGTGACATAAACAGCGCGCATGCAGTCAAAGCAATATGATCCCTTATTACTTCTGTCAGCTGGCAGTGGCCTGCCGTTGGGAATCATATTGTTTTGAGTACAATGTACTCTATGGATACACAAGCAAGTCAAGTGTTATGCATTTCTATGCAATGCAACTGAATGTGAGAGGATCGGATATCGAGGCACAGTCGAAGGTTGACAACCCGTTAATAGTTGTAGAGCAATTAATTAAGAGGTCGTTGGCTGTGACTCCTTCACATATCGTGGAATGTTTATTTCTAAATTCAAACTGATGATTTAGGATTAGATTTCTTTCTTCTTTGATTAGATTTCTTTCGTCTGTATCTTCTAAAAACTGAGTAAAATTGTTTGCTCCGATAACCCAATGCTGCCCTTTTTTTGGTATTGCGGAAGAGTTCCCCATTGCTATTATCCATGAGTGGTATCTGCATCAAAGAAACCAAAAAGCTGTAAGTCCTTGGTATGTGCGTAAACGATGACATTCGTTGGAACGACATTTTTGAAGTCACAAAAATTCAAATTTTTTCGACCACAAGTCTGCAAAACATTGCTTCTGCTATCGGTTCTCCAATGAAAGACTAAGTCAGAAGTTTTTTCAAGACTTCCTGTTCTTGATCATTCTTCAAAATAAATTAAGTTTTGCAGCACGTAAGCTAATTTTGAACAACATTAACATCTGTCATGACCTTCACTTAAAACAAAACAAAAACCTCAAAAGAACACAGAAGTAGTCGCAACAAAGACTAGCCACGAACCCTAGTTCCAATTCGAATTCCGAACACGTCTTTTGCCACAATCATGATCACCACCATCACAATGCTAGTTCATCATCACCTGACATCACACCATGCATTTATTTTATATGTAATCTCAGCAAAGAAATCTTAGTGGCAACTGCCACAAAAGTTGCACCTTAATGTCATGCGGCTACCCCTTAATTGTTTTGAAAAGGTAAATACAATAGTCGCAGCGAGAAGCATTAAGATCGTCTTCGTAACAGTCAATCCCATCCCAGCCCGCATCAGCAACATTAAGTCCATCCAATTATGCAAGATTCTTATCCAGATTGGGTTTAATGGTATTTCACGAGGTTAAATGTTGGATGAGTTTGTCGTCTTTGCCATTTGGCTGTCAATGATTATCTTAGACCAAGCAGCAGCAGCAGCAACAGGAGAAACAGCAATTGCAAACAGTTATTTAAATGTCTCCACCAACTGCTAGCCTACCACCACCTGGTTGGGTTGGATTTTGTGTTATTTAAACAAAGTATGCACCAACTAACGGGCAGATGTGAACTTCTATTCCCCAACCTTTTTCTTGTGCCTTTTATAAAAACCTAGTGACAGGTATTGCTTACACTGAACAAAGAATTAACTGCTATTTACAGAAGTAATTTAATCAAATCTTGACTCTTGAGCTACTACTCCCCCACAACACACCACCGACCGCATTAAATGGTTAGCAACACATTTTACTATTTGAAGAACAGGCATGGTTTGTGTTCAGAAAGTCGTAGATATTTTTGCTACAGAAAATTTTCCTTTGGTCACGGTTGGATTTAGAATGACGCGAATCAGGAAGTCAAAAAAAACTTGTGCCTCTAGCCTTCGCGTAGTTGTTCTATAATTTTGTCTTGTTCTTTGTGCGAAGCTGAATGAAATGAAATGAAGCAATGAACAACGTCGATTTTATATGACAAGTTGGCAAATGATTGATAAAGCAAACTACGACTAAACATACAGCTGATGTGTATGTCTTGGGAGATTGCGACTTTGTAAGCACTAGAGGTGAGGCTGGCATGACAATCAAACGTGTATCAACTTTAACTTAAAGAGGAGTGGGAAGGTCATGGTGAAGACATTAGCTACGTAACTCAATCAATCACCAAGAAAGTCAAGAGTTTAAAATGGAATTATATTGCATTGACATTTTAAGATGACACTTGAGAAAAGATTAGGACAAGGAATTTATTGAAGAACTGAACTGAACTGCGGTTTGATGAATGGTTTGTAAAAGATGTGCGTAGAAAAAGAGAAAGCTCATTTAAAATTATTTGAAGAATTTTGACGATGCAATTTTTCACCATTTCTGATTTTTAGATAAAATTTATAAATCCTATTTTAACCCAAATCTAGAATACAAATCCCCAATTGGTCAAGTGCCTCACAAACATCCGTGAGCCTACTTGATAGGGTTCAAAATAAAGCTTTAAAGCTAATACGTGATACATCAAACAAATAATCTGCAAAATCCACCTCACTGAGCATACTCATCAGCCTTATCTTGAGTTTAAATCGTGCGAAAGTAACAAAATTCATATTTCAGTGGCTCTACCCGAATAAGGAATGCTTCACCATCCATTTTTTCTGCAATTATGATATTAAGGACTCAAAATCAAAGTCCATCATGGTATCCTTCTTTATCTCCTCCGCTCCTATTTGTCCAATGCTTGCAATGTGTTTCATTTGGGCAGGAATTTATTAGAGCAACCCACGTCGGTCACTTCTGAAGTCATATTTAAAACATATTGACAAGCACTTGTCTTTGTAATGAAGTTAAATTCCTAGCCGTACATACGTAAGGTGTTGCAACAGAGCGTGGAGCCCCGTGGCCCAGCTCATTTTTTACAACTATGGCTTGTGAGGGAATTGTAGGGACCTACAATTTTCTGCCGATACTGAATAGCTAATCAAGAAATCGATTTTGATGGTAAAGACATAACTATCGAAGGGTTTCCCAATTCCTCGCGTTGCAGGCAGACATGCTAACGATTACAGGCTCTGCTATAACCAAATTATATGCGCTTTCTCTCTTCCTGAAAACGACACGTAAAAAAACAACCTTTATAACAAAAAAGTACGAAGATTCCCAGTTTTTAGCCAAGTCTCCTTGGAGTGAGAGGTATAAGACCTCTTACTAGATCTTTAAGGACTTTAGGGTATTTTATTGAAAGTCTTTGATTATTGATCTGCCAGTGGCTTAGTTTTGGAATTGAGTATTTGAAAATTGGCAGACAATCGATTGTTGGTTGGTTGATGGCAGTATTTGACTGTTGTTTCGACAGCGATTGAACACTTGAGGATTGGATCTTCACAAATGAAGTTTTTAATGTATTCTTTGGACAGTTCAAGCCTAGGTCTAGAGAAAAAAAACTTCTCAAATTAGCGCCCGAACTTGAACTCAGTTTGTGATGCTTCTTTTTCAAAGGCTGGGGTATGACTCAGCGTGTCCAAAGTCTACTCAAGGAAACTTCGTAAGACTTATGTTTCGGCGGTCCAACTTCTCAAAAATGAATACGAGGAAAGGCGGGTTTAATTTAAACTCTAAATTTATTACTATATCATGTAATATATCTCATGATTTGGTTTACAAATTTTTATTCAGTTTTACTAAAATAACAAGTTTTAACGATTTCTTGAGTAAGGTTTATTTCTGGTGCTGGTCCTTGGAACGGCTGATATCAATCCTCACTTGAGTAGTGGCGATGGTTTCTTTGGGGATACGGTTGTATACCACGGCTGCTATTTCCTCTGTTCGGCGGCGGTGAATACCTATCTGGCTCTACGTTAGGCAGGGCGCTCTATCGGCAGCAGCGGACCTCGCAAAGGTCTGCGTTGCGTGAAAGGCAGAGCAATTTATCGGCTGCGGCAGATTTCGTAGAAAATCCCTGCGTTCACTGGGGGCAGAGCACTTTATCGGCGGATTCCGTATAAACGGCTTTCGTTTATGTACCACGATGAAAGCTCCTTTTGTGGAAACGCAATGCCTAACTAAGGAAAATGTAATCGCCCATCTGGGAACAAGCCACAACAATTAAATTTCCTTTACGGATGCGCCAAACAGGCAAAGACCGAGCAAGGAAAGTCCAAACGCCCGGCTAAAACTAGCCACAACGATCAAACTCTCTACAAGGACTTTACGGCGACGCAGTGTCAAAAGAAAACTATCTAAAGAGAATTCAAACGCCCAGCTGGAAACAAGCCACAACGAATGAATTTTCTTCACGAAAATGCAACGTCTAAAAAGAACAAATAAAGAAAATACAAACGCCCGGCTGGAAACAAGCCACAACGATTAAACCTCCTGCACGGACTTTATGGCGTTGTAACGTCTAACTAACTAAGGAATGTCCAAACACCCGGCTGAAACAAGCCACAACGATTGAATTTCCTTTAAGGAAACGCAACGTGTACAGGTAAGGATAATCTAAACGCCCGACTGAAAACACCCCACAACGATCGAATTTCCTATACGGTGCCTGTCAAAGTCAAAAGGTAAAGAAGATACAAACGCCCGGCTGAAACAAGCCACAACGATCAAATCTCTTTTGCCGCGAAACGAGAAAAGTATCAGCTAAATTCTAATTCTATTCCCCCGGCTGAAACAAGCCACAACCCCACAACAAGTAGAAACCTATAAAATCTTTTTCTGATTTTTGGTGATTAATTCACCTCTATTGATTGACTTTGCCACTGAAACCGAATGTGAGTTGTAACCGGTCAGTGACAATTTTGCATAAAAAAATTGGACAGGTTTTCAATAGATTTAAATATTGCACTGTTTTGGTGCGGCATTTTGGTAGGAAAAAGAAACTGTGACGCTTCGTCACAAGTTACCGAACGATCAATCAATCACCGAAAACGAGACGTTGGAATTTTCATTACCATTCCTCGATATTCCAGAACAACTCATACAGGAAAATATGAGTTTCTCTGAAATGATTCCTCAAGCGGCCAAGATAATGAAGCAAGCTGGTCTGAACCGCCTAGAACCTTACAGTGGATACCTCTTGAGAAATACACGATTATTTGAAAAGAGCTAAAGAAGAAGATAAGATTCTACCGGGACATGACCAGCCTCAAAGAAAAGCCGCAGAAACACAGAGGAAATGTAATGAGATACATAGTTTGAATTTCAGCGAAATCCATTCTCTCATTATTCATTATTTCAAATTCAGACAGTTTTACTTTCCGTAGCTGAAGCTTTTTATTTACATTAATGTAAAGATTGATCCTTTTACATTACTTAGTTTTCTAATGATTCAAGCTCAAGTTCTTTTCCCAAACACTGCTTTGAAAAAAAAAAACACAAAATCTAAATGAGTAATATTTACTCCTTCTTTTTCCAGCCTTCACTGAAAAACGTCTTTTTTGTTGGAATATTTTTTCTTCAGTCTTTATGTTGCAATCTCAACCAGAAAAACAAAAATAAACATGAAATCAGTCCATCAATCAAAATCAATTATTGTCTTCTATTGCTCCAAACTTTGTAACAGCAAATTAACTAATCACCGAAGAGGCAATGAGATTTGTTTAGATTCTCAATCGGATTAAACTCTTTGTGTACATTACTGCGCCCATTGAATTACCTCAAAAAAAAAAAACACCATCACGATTCTTCCGCGGTAATAACCTATCTGATAACTTTTTTTTATTATTATGGCAAAATCAAAAAATTAAAAATACAAATTCATTGGAAACCTGACTCAATTTGAAGTCAATGAAGTTAACAGTATACGTTGGCGGTGTTATTATTTTAAATGTGTTTTTTCTTCTTTCAATTATTAAAACGAAAGAACTCCTAATAAAGCTTTCATCACCTGATGGGAGTGCCTTCCTGCTGGAGGCGGAGGATGAGAATAAATAAAATGCGTCACCTGCGTAACATCGATTTTAACATAGGTGTCTTCTTGCTAAATATCTTATGCAATCGCTCGGTTGTTAATTCAAGTGTTTATTTGTTTTTGTCTTCTTTTGTATTCTTTTATGATGGAATTAAAAAAAAAAACAGAATTCCGACCAGAAGTCACAAAAGTTACGTTGTTAACAAAAAAGCAAGTTGTTCGCACCGTGCTATACAACAGGCAGCGATTATGACGTTCAAAATTACTTGAAGATCAGTAAAAAAGTGGACTTTAATTTCCAACCACATGCAATTCACAAAGACACTAATGTATCTCTTTTTTCGTAAGCCTAAGATTCATGCGCGACGACTCGGTGAAAGTGAAACGGATTAACTGAGAGGGAAAATAAAGAGAAAAAAGTTTATTGATTACCAATTGGCTGCGCCAACGATGTCCTCTTTTTTTAAGTTTTTGTCGATCATAACAAAGCAAAGAAGAAACAACCAACTTATGCAAAAAAGACAATCCACGGACATCTTCAAAAAACGAACAAGACCAATAACTGAATAACAAGAGCTTAAAAAGCATTATTACCTTGCACAGCTATCTGTCTTCGGCTTAGGAGCTCGTTTCACTTTTTTCTACAAGTGGTTGAGCATAGGAAAGTTATTTACTCAAAAACTTATCTTCTTTGATCGCTGCGCGATGTCCAATCGCACAAGGCATCTTCAGATTAAATGGGAAATTTGTATTCAAAAGTGCTACACACTATAGTGTGTATACACACGTTGGTTAAAAGGTTTTTTTTTTTTTTGTTAACTGTTACAAACCAAGTGGTAGAATATGAGCGGTTAATTTAAACAAGTTTCGTGGCCCTGAGAGTTCTAAGAAAAACAAAATTAGTCGTAAGATATTCATTATTTATTGAAATTACTCTGTGACAGTCAGTGACTGTTGCCGGTGATGCATAGCTTAACTTGCTACTTTATTACTGATTCTAGGAAAAGAATGGCAAAACTGAAAACAAATCCAGTCTTTTCAAGGATTTGGATTGCATTTCATGATAATTCTTAGACTTGTGTCAATGGTCTAATATATTTACTTTCGAAAAAGAAAATTTTCATTGACCATTCATAGTATGTTAGTTTAATCTCATTGTGTTTTTCATAATTTCCATAAGAAATAAGATCCCAATTACAAAACATGGTCATTTTATTACGATCTATTTGTCTTGCAGCTATAAACAAAAGAGCTGACGTTCGAACTTAGAAAGTTTTAAAGAAATGTACTAAATGAAAAATGATGAGTGGATGGATTCACTAAAAGGGCAAACTTTTTCAAATTAATCAATTTCTTAATTGGTCTTTTCATGTATTTAGAAAGTCACAGATGAAAGTCTCATTGTTTGACCGCTCCTCAGTCTAGCTTAACTGTATTCCAATTTCCAGCTCTAAAATGCATAATCAAAAAATATACTCTTTTGATAATGGCTATACTTTATTTACTTTTGCCACTGGCGTCCGTGGTGTAATGGTTGCTATGTCTGCTTGTTACGTGGAGGGCTCGTAGTTTGAATCCCAACAGAGACCAAAAATGTTTTTCCACGATCATCGCCTCTCTCGGAGAACTAACAAGTCCTCCGATAGTAAAATTCGTTGCCATGAAAAGCTTTTTTTCAATTAGCCTTTCAGAACCTTCTACAAATTGTAGGATGTCGGTCCCCTCTATTTCCCCACAAAAGACATTGTTGTGAGAAGTCCGCTATGCTCTGGGACTCCGCACCTTGTTTCGCCACCCTGTTTACTTTTTTTATTCATTGAGAGGAAAATCGTACTGATTTTCGAACTGATTTTCTGGAATAATATTTTTGTCCTCAGCCCATGTGTGCAGAGCTCTATTGAGAACTTTCTCGAATACTTTGCTGATACTCGGAAGAAGACTGATTGACCGGAGATTTGCTGGACTGGAACCATCCTTCCCTTTTTTAGGAGAGGATGGACCACTGCCGTCTTCCAACGCACTGGATAATATGCATTATTCAGTGCATTGTTGAACAACGTGGTGTATATGTCCACCACTTCCGAAGGGAGGTTTCGCAGCACAACATTGGGTATGCCGTCGACTCCTGCTGACTTCTTTTTCTTTATTTTGTGAAAGATGTCCAAGAGGTCCATCTAAGAAACGAACATGGTGTTATCCCCGTTTCGCTGGGCGATGACTGCATTTGCAAGTCGGTCGTCATTTAACCTAGTGAAACCAGGATTCTCGGATCGCCAATGCAAGATCTCGTCTCTAAGATAGAAGTGTCCAACGAAGTCTCTGTTCTCAAGGTCGTAATTCGGGCGAATGCAATCATTCACCTTATATACTTGCTCGAAAACAGCACCCACAGTCTCTAACTTATCCTGAGCACCTATCACTATAAAGTGATCATCATCCAAAATAGCGTCATCTGGATCTATTCCTAATGTCAGAAGTAAGTCTTTGTTCTCTGTCGTCCTTTGGAGTTTAATACTCTGAAGGTCATTTTGATCTTTTCTCATAAAGATTTTGTTTATTTCCGGATACATACTCGGGTTGTTGGACTGCACATCCCAAATTCTATTGTCCCAGAAACATGAAATGGAAATTCTATAGTATTCCTGTTGAAGATTTTTGATCTGTGACCTCAGAGTTCTAATCTCCAAATCGTTTCGGTCAGTAAACCTCCTGTGTAAGAGTTTGAGTCTCGACAGGAGTCTACTTTTTTGTTTGTAGAGAGTGTCGCGTTTCTGTACATGTTGGATCGTTTTGCCTATACCTAGGAATTGTCCTGTCCATTGTTCTTCGGGTTGTATCCTCCATACTTTGCAGGTACCCATCGATCTCAACGTTCGACAGATTCCTGTTGCATGGCGGCGCAATGCCGTTCGAACGAAGTTCCCTTGAGACGGCACCGGAAAAGCGCAGCCAACATGTCTTACCGTAGTTGTAAGAGTGCGTCGGCACGTACTCCTCCAGTTCCACAAGGTCGTTCGGAAGCAGTATGACGGCGGCAAGTCCACAGTGGTCACTGTCGTACTCAACTGTCGTCAGACAATTTTTCGTCCATCGAAGAATGTCATCGGTCAGTTTCAGTCTTGAGTCTAAAAGTAATAGATCCAAATATGAGCCACTTCGAGGATATGAAGGCCTGTCAGTAGCTAGCAGATCGACTTTACACTCAATGCTGTGTAAGCCAATAAAATAGCTGGGTCCCCCTCGAATTGGCTAATTGATTTCCCCAATCTTGGTGTTTAGCATTGTAATCACCGGCCAAAAGGAAATAGTTTTCATCCGAGTCCAGTTTCAGACATCGAAAAAGCGTTTCGTAAGGTTCGAGGTTCGAATCCCATCGAATCGAGGCAGAAATGTTTTTTCACGGGTATCGCCTTTCGCGAGGAATTAGCAAGTCCTCTGTTAGGCATGGTTGTGGGCTCCTCACTCTGTTGCGCCACCCTATTTATTTATTTATTTTAATTGGACCCATCAATACTACAACCATAGGTGATATGTCTCCGTTGATTGCAGATGGACCAAACGTATGCCACCCAATTTTTACTTTCTTCTAATAGACCAGCCTCAACCTGTTGGTTATGCCAATTTTGTCAAACACGTTAGACTTTAGTGATAACACACTCTTTGAATCCTTTGAAAAGAAGATGACAACCCAGCGGAGCAAGTCCTCTGTAAACGTCCTGTGAATTTTTCCGAAACAGGTTACAGAAACTCAGCGCAGACATAGTGAGAGCTGGAAGCCCAGGCTCCTTATCATGATAGCGTCTTTTTACTTTCCTCCGAACTTCTAGAAAGCTATAATAAGAGAAGGATGCTATCTGGTAGTACAATAGACAAGTCTGATCACCTCAGTCAGAATTTTAACAAAACTAAATAAGTGCCTGAATCTCTACGTAAACATTCCGCACGACCTAACAATTTTAATTGCTTCACAAGAATAGAAATATTTCTACTAGAACATCAAACACGCGCACACTCGGTCCCCACACAAACCTGTGGTAAGGACTGCGATTTTTGTTTGCTTCTCAATTTATTACAAGTTTTTTCAATAGTTACACTGATTTATTCTATTGACCAAGTTCCAGTCAGAGAGCCATCGCATGGTTTTTCAAAAAGCCTGCTTTTAAGTTATGTTCCTAATCTCGTTTCACTACTCCTTAAAAGAGCTTATTCGATTTAAGTCAAGGCCTTCTTGTTTTTAGATATGCCTCTATTATCAAATTAATACAATTCTGCCGAGTCTTCAATGGCTTGGTTACCAAAAAAAGAAAAAGAAAACTAACAGCTTCACACTTAAAGTCGGCTTTGCATTGCAAATTAAGCAGCTTAAAGTGTTAAGTCCTTCCTATTGATAACTTATGCTGTAGGCCTTTGAAACACCGGCGATACTTAATTTCTTAGAACACCTTTAACACATTCCGGAATGATATTTAATATTATTGTCACTCTCAGTATTTACATACAAATTCAACTGGTCTTATTAGTCAATCGAGACGACGACATCGTTAAAATCGTTTATATCACAGACTGCTGCTGCTTGTTACATGTTTTTGCAAATTCGATTGCAAATTTTTTCATAAAAAAAAGAAAAAGCCATCTTCATTTAGCTTCATTTGCAGTGTTGGCTTATTAATCAATTTCATTAAATATTCAATTTTTATTCAAAATCAATAATAAAACAAAAACGAAGAATCTGATGTTAAAACACTACACCATGCATTGTTGCGTAAAGTTGACATTTAGCCTGTGGTTTAGTCCCTCCTCCTTGGTAGTGGATTATTCAAGTCTTTTCCTACAGACGCAAACGTCTGCCTCGGACAGCGACACAACAACAGGTATTTATCACTAAGGTGCAACTTGTTTGGATAAATATTTATAGCTTTGGATTCGACACGAGTTATATAATAAAAAAAAGAAGAATGATAATGATAATGTTGCCGATGTGAAGCCTCAGTCAGTATATATCTGCCGAAGCTTAATCATCATCATCATCATCATCATTATACTCAAAATGTTATACGATACGGTTTCGGTTGTGTTAATTATTGATTTTAAAAAATTCAACAGCAACAAAAAGAGACAACGAATTCAAATTTAAAATGTTAATAATTTTATCAAGCGAAAAGTTTCTTTTTGCAGGTCTAGTAGAATTTCACAAATTGGATCAGATACCTCCTGTTTGATATGGAACTGGTTTCAGTGACATAATGAACCACAAAGCTGTAGCCATTCAACTGGATTGGACTTTTTTCTGTTTTGGCAGTTTTTTCTTTCTCTATTGCATTTGATTTATGCAATTGGAATACAATTTTGATTTGTTGTGCTGCTATGGGAGTAGTGGTTCAAGGATCAAGGATGTAGTTTTAATTTGCGAGCTTTTTTAATTCAATTCAAATAAATTGCTGAAATCCATAAATCATTTTAATGAAAACAAAATGAAAGGCACAATTTTTATTTAGCTTATGGAATAGAATGTTGAAAACCAACAATTGGGCGCCATTTAGCAGTTTGATGTGATAGCTTGCGTGCTAGTCTATGATTTTAATTAACTTTTAGGTAAAAGCAGTCTGCTTGACGTTGCTTTTAATTTCTTTTACGAGAAAGTTGAATCTTTCAATGTCAGCAAGGTGAAATGTTTGAGTTAAATACATAAATGTAAATATATCACTGGTATAGTTTTCTGGCCTGATTAACAAGTTTTAAGAACATTATGACAACTCAAAATTATTCGGGTACCTAGCTGACCGGCACAGTCGGCTCACAGTGAGGCAGCATGCTCTAAAAAGTGGCTTCAAAGCAGTTAATTCAGCTGGGAGCTGAAACTGCGTTATGACTTCTGAAACCAGTCCCAAATTATTTTAAAACCTGTTTACGGTTTGGACGATGACCAAGAATGACGTCCTCCCGACCTAGAAGAAGATAAGCTTGACCCATAACTGAGCCTATAATAAAAAATAAGCCTCCTCATCGTCACGTATAAGTTCTTATCTCTACTAATATGTGAACGTCTGAAATCCCACGTCAACAGTTTGATAAGTACTTATCATTGAGGTTTTAGACCAGAGAAGTCCTTAATAAAATAAATGTATTTACAGAGATGACCTGTACAGTGCCATGTCTAGTTTCGGCATCCCTTCAAAACTCGTACCAATATGCAGGATGGCTTTGGACAATTTACACTGCTCTGTTATGGTTGATAAATAACTCACTAAAGCCTTCAATATCGAAAAAGGCTTTCGACATGACGACAAACTGTTGTGCGATTTCTTCCTCATCAAACTTGAAAAGATTGTAAGAAACTCAAACGTCAACGCAAGAGGAACAATCTTTCAAAAGTCTGTACAATTACTTGCTTACGCAGACTTTATTGTTGTAATGGGAAGAAGGAAGCGTGATTTCATAGGTGCTTTTGTGAGTATTGAAACAGAAACAGAAGCTGCAAAAATAGGTTTGATGGTTAATGAGCGTAAAACGAAGTATATGTTGTCATCAAACATCGACGAATTGGACAAAACGTCACAACAGACAGACATTACTTTGAGGTAGTACCGGACTTGGTTTACCTAAGATCCGCTATAGACACGGAAAATAACTTCAGTGCGGAGGTCATACGGAGAACAACTCTTCCCAAACGTTGCTTCTTTGTGTTAAGAAAACCAAGGTAACTAAGGTTAGACCTTAATCATGCCAGTCCTGCCTTGCGAGCCGGAATCGTGGACTTTATCGAAACCGGTTGAAGCAACCCACGGTTGTTTCGAAAGAAAAATGCTCTAAGTGAGAAGAAGCTTTATAAGCTGTGCAACGACATGGGTATGAGCACGTATTGCAAGACTACGATTTCTAAAACACGGGGAGCGGTTGGACGTCAACGCTCCAGCTCGATGTATTTTCGAAATTGGAGGAAAATTGCAGAAGGGAAAGACCTCACAGCCAAAGACCGTCAGCACTGCTCAACCCGACGAGAACATACCGATTATTTATTTTAGAAAGAAGTAAATGTAAGCCATAGTTGCCATTTGATCAAAATGCTTGATACCCTCCACCGTAACAAAGTAGGGTCCCTCCTGTTCTCGCAGATTTTAGAACAAAAAATTAAGGTCTAAGAATTCATCTTCTTCTTCTTAATATATATAAATTACGGGTCACGATGTTTGTCCGCGATGGACTCCTAAACTATTTAACCGATTTTAATCACTTTTGTACACCGTGTGCAGTTTGATCCAACTTGAAAGATAGGATAGCTTACATCTCAATTTATGTTACGTTACTCACAGCAACGCGTGGTTTTGTCAGCTAGTAGCTGTATAAATCAAAAATTTTAAATGAATTGAGCTTTTCAATGAAGATTTAATTTGTAAAAAAGATTTAAGACTTCGTCTTAGGTAGCGCAATCAAGTTGAAGAAGACCTCAACCGACTTAGAGCGCAAAACTAGAGAGAGCTCGCCCGAAATCAAAATCGTTGCTGATTATTACGGATGTTTATTGAAGGTTCTGGATCTTTCGAAATTTCAGTTGACTTTTTAATGCTTTCTATTTTCATAGGCCTGCCGTAATTGCGTGGAAACTGGAAAAGGATTTTGCCAGACAATGTGTACCCAAATTTAAATCGAAAAGAAAAAGGCTTGTTTGTAAAAGCTAGGCTCCGAGCTACTATTGAGGCCCCACTTTGATATTAAGGATCGTTTCAGAAGTTGCTCATCTTTCAATGTTTTTGTTGCTGAAATGAAAGAAAGAATTTTATATTCTTTCTTTGTTTTCAGCACAATTTTGTGTGAGGTAAAATTATCAGGAGCACTCTCTCTGGTTATATTGTTCTGGTTTCGTGATAGTGTCGCTACTACTAATTCTGCCAAAGCGTCTTCTTCCATCATACAACGTTCACCCTTCTACTTTTGAAAAGCATTCCTGCTCAATTAGGACTTACAGTTTTACAGTTTACAAGAATTCAGAGGCTTGGGTCTGTCCAGAAGCTCTTAACTTTATTGAGGAATCATAATTGAGGATACTAACAGGTACTTAATCTTTCTTGCATTTTGACCCTTTTCGTTCGAAAGAAATATCAAAATTCATTTGATCACAGATCCCACTTTTCACACTTTTTAAGTTTTTTTTTGTTCAAATATGTATATCTCAGGAATAGACACATCCTTAACAGTAAACGTGCAACATAAGCGCTCAGTAGTTTTTGGACTAATACAGTCCTTTCTGTGTTTGTAATCTTTCACTATTTTGGTGGAAAGTTGCGCCATGGAATGCTCCGCTGACCCTGTACCCTTGATCAGATATTCGTGGTTATTCAAATCACATCAATGGATTCCTTGGCGAAATAGGAGTGAGATACACCAACCCGGACTATGTCTTGGGTTTGATGATAATCTACAAACGGACTACATACACTATATGGTGCCCTTTATACTACTGTTGCATTTACACAAAAAAGCAATCCAAAGGTCAGTATAAGCGGAATTGTTCATAGTCGGAAGAATAATGGGGATCACCATCCCAAACCATAAAAATTGTGTTTACCAGTCTACAGAAAATTTCATTCAAGTTGAAACACACCTCATTGGATTAAAATCTATTTTTTATCTTTGAAAAATATGTGCTGTTGTCATTACTCTGACTTAAAACTGTTTCAAATATAGTAAGAAATTGTTCATCTAACAACAGTACTTTGTACACGTCAAACGCGACTCTGTCACAATCGAACTCCATCTAAGGTAAAAAAAAACATTCCGCGACCACCAATTCATTTGCATTAAAAACCACTTAATTTCTCAGAGCACTTAATGATGCACACCATGCAAGTCATACAACTCAAATACATTTTTTCACCTACAACTCGATCAGACTATGCATTCTAGAAATTATTTATGCCGCAACAGATACACAAGATGAAATGTCAACATGTTAGAGTTATGCAGATGCATATTCTCTTTACTTCGTCACCTCTCCTGGAGAGTAGTATTCAACTGCAGCCGGTGTCCGTATGCACCAAGGCGGTGGTGGGTGAAAACTCACAAAACTGCATTCAAACAAAGTCGAGAATTCTCCAGCAAAATCCACTAGCATCAGCGGCAACAACTCACCCAAGGTGAACCTCTGTGCCAGCAGCAATCGGGCGTCAAACTGCATAACTATCGCCAACGAGTCGTCCAATACTGCCGTCGTTGTTGTCGTCGCGTCGTCTTTTCTACGCAAACTTACCAGCAGCCACACGATCGATATTGGCGTCTTCATCCCCCTGTCCTTAGAGCGCACACACCAATGTGTACCAACGACAGTGCAGTTCTATACCATGAAGCTCGAAGAAAAATGTAAAAGTTGAATGCTGTTCCAATCGAAGTTACGGCCGGTGCAGCGGGCGAATGACGAGTGATGGAATATAACGTCCCTCGTCCCGCTGCAAAGATTGAAACGATGTTCTTAAGGTGTGCTACATGCACTTAGGGCTTCCTGTTTAAATAGCATCATGAATCTGAAGGGAATAAATGTTTTGCTGTGGGGCTTATTATTTGCCAGACAGCAGAATTACTTACTCCAAAATAAAAATCAGCCACTTGCTGATGAAGTGATAATGATGGTAGTCTTTGGAAATAGGGAAATCACTTGAGGCTCGTTGCTATGCCTTAACCTTTGGTGCATTATGCATTCAAGCGAAGAAATGACACGTCTATTAATATGTTGGATATGGTTTGATATTTTAAGCGAAATGTATGCGAGTAGATACGTCGTATAAATGGCATTATTACTAACGCAAGCCAGAAACAGGATGTAATTATATGCCAGTCTATTCGACCATAATATTTGTCTGTTATAAGTGACCTTTTGCACTCAAATTCCAATCTACCTCTTCTCTGGACTGAGTTCACAAGGAAATGAGATCAGATGCCGCTCTGTACTTTTTTGATCTGTTGCTTTCTCGTTCGTGGTTCGACTTTTTAAATGTGTTAGGATCAAGTGGAACGTGCGCTATTGCATGTTATACTTAGCTAAGCTTCAACCTCAAGTTATATTTATTTTTCTTTTTTGTTGAATAGAATATAATACTTCCTGCTTATATGCATTAATCGTTGTTTGTTCTTAGTTCCTCCAAAGGCGGATGTAATTCCTTTCAGAGAAAATATGCATAGGAAGTAATTCTAAGAAATTTACCACTTATAAGGTCAGTGTTTTCCCTGATTGTAAAGATCACTACAAAAAACGGCATCTTCTCTCATTATTCCCTTTAATGTGTTGAATAGAAAACTACTGTCCTATCAGAAAGTGCAGAGGATCTTTTGACGCGTGATAACAACAAAGCTATGGAAACCTTTCAGCCTAACACTTTTCCAGGACCTAAAGTTCTATACCGATTCGAACTGAGTAAATTAGAAATTGCTCTTCCTGGCAACGTAAATACTCTCGTTCTTAAGTCCAGGGAAAACTGTTTAGTATCAAGTCAATTTAAAACAAAAGAGTTGACGTTCGAACCCAAGAGATACTGTACCATGACTCTTCTTCTTCTTCTTTTGATTTTTTGGCACAAAATTATGAAAAGGATGAGATAGTTGGTAAACTAAAAGGTTAAATTCTCATTTCCAATTCAATTGTTTGAGTAATTTCAAACTATCCAAGGTCGAAGGAGAAGTTGTAGTGAAGGCTTTGGGTGTTTTGAAAATAGCATGGCAAAAAAAGTAAAGAACTGTGTACTCAAACGCCATGCCAGTGATAGATAGTAAAATTAGTAAGATTCATTTGCCAGTGCCAGACCATAACTCTGAGTCAATGCCCAGAAGCATTTCAAACAGGTAAATTGGACTCATAAAACCATAAGCTAATCATCTCGGATTCATGGCTCAAATCAAAGTATTACGAGTATAAGCTTTGCTAAGCAATAACAAAATTCTTTGGTCTGCAAAAATTTTGTGTACATAAAGTTACAGCCAGCGACCAAAACATGCATTTGCCGCATCAGACCGAAACTTCCAAATAAGAATTGAATACTAAAAAAAAACACGATTACGCTTTACAAGACCACAAACAAATTAAGTGCTAACTTGCCAACTTAACTCTGCCACCACCGTATGATCTGACAACACAATAATTTGAATTTAATTTTTAGTGCTTTGGGTTTCAGTGAACATAATCATTAACAAATTAGTGTTGAATGTTTTAAATGAACTAATCTCATCCCGGGTAGACAAGAAATCGATTAACCGCCATTTACTCGCATAATCCCAGTTGTAGTGGTAATTAAAATACAATTCGCCAGCAAAGTCTATGTGTTCTAACTCAATTACAATGGTCACTGTTTTTGTCGTTTATTCATTCAGAATCATGCACCACCATTGTCATTAAACGTGTTTCAAACTGTCTGTTTGTATTTTTAATTTAATTGAAATACGATTAGTTCCAAGTAAAAAAAAAAAATACCAGTCCTGAACGTAACTTGCGTATATCAGACTGTTTTACCTGCTACTTCATAGTACACACGTACTCGTATATACAACTCGTTGTGCCCGGTTGATGTTTGGGACCACAAATTCCAAACTTCAACAATAAACCGGTAGGTTGTGTCTTGTGGGTCTCTGCAATTGGAGACAAGGTAAGTTGTATCTATTTTTGGATACTTTTTATAGCCGAATAATATTTGAATAACCTACAATGCTTGCAGTTGGTTTGCTTTTTTTTTTGTTCAAAATGTCAACCGTTGAAACGGACTTTCAGTTAAAACAGAACACGTTTTAAGCTCCACTATACCGTTTGGTGCTTATAATATGATGCTCGATGTGTGTCAAGATGTCGTTCAGTTGACTAATCTACCGGTTATTGTAATTCCTTTTCTAATACAAAATTATCAATAAATTTTTGCTTAAAGTTGTCTGCTAATTGAAATATTCTCTTGAGAGGTGTTCTTTAATAGACGAAAAATCTCGTTTTTCTACAGTCGTAAATCAGATAAGTAAGAAAAGAATCACGTGATTGATAAGAGCATAGTAAAGCGAAAATCCAGAACATATTCAAAGTTCATCACACTCAGTGATGAGATGTTTCGAAGGAGATATGTGCATGCACACAATCTCAAAAACAGTGTTGTTTACAATGTCTACTTTTTCTATGTAACCTGGTAGTATAACAAATATTGGAAAAACCAACAACACTGGGCATTGGATATGCCGATAACATTATTCCCATAGAATGTAGAAAATTCGAAGAACCCTATTAGTGGAGGACCGTAAGCTTTTTACCTAGGAATCCAGGGCCAGTCCATGGATTTTCATGAAATTTTCGGAAATGTGTTTTGGATGGCGTATAGAAAAAAGTTAAAAAATAAAATCTCACCGCTCTCAATTTTTTAATTATTTTTAAAATTAATTATTAACTTTTAGAATTTTATTTTATTTATTTAGGGTATTTTAGGTAAGGTTTTCCAAAGTGTAAGGATGGATAGGTTTGGTTAAGACAAAAAAAATTTGTATGGGGGGGGGGGTATATCCCTCCGTGTAGGTGCGAGGGGCAATTTTATATGAAATTTACTTAATTTTTTAAAAAACTATTAAAAATCAACCAAGTAACTTACTTTCTCATACTTTAGTGTTTTTGAAAGCTATTGATTTGTTCTTTAATAAAAATTTTAATTTGAGTTCACTTAATGAAAAGTTTTGGAGAAATCAATCCTCAAAGTCAAAATTTTGAAAAAAAGAAAATATTTTTTTCTTAATTAATTTTTTTTTTTCATAATTTTGCCCCACAAAGGTCCATTTTTTCTTTTCATGTTCAATGCTTTTATTAATATTTACTTAGAGCAAAAAACCGAAAAAAAAAAATTTTTCTTGGTTTAAGAGAAATTAAAAAAAAAAAACAGATACTTTTTTCCAGAAAACAAAATGTCGTTAATTTCCCGCTAATTGAACTTTTTTCCTTGAATAGAAATATGAAATGTGTCTTAAATAGCATATAAAACAAAGTTAAAAAAAAAAAATTTGTATGATCTTAATTTTAATATAAATTATAAATAATTATTAAAATTTAAGAGTTATATTTTAATTATATTAGTTTTAAGTTAAATTTTAAAACTAAGACCTATAAATTGGTCTCAAAGGACACCACATATACTGATTTGTGCTCTAGATGCTATTTCTGGTCAAACGTGTTGATGGATCCGAATAAATATGGTTTTTTGCCAAATAAGTACTCGCGAATTTTTCTACGTGCGTTCAGTATGCAAACAAACATATATCAATAAGGGATGCATCAATTCTTATATAAAAGAAAGATTTACACATCAGCATGCTCCCCACCTAAAAAAAAACTTCGAGCCGTTAATTTAACTGATTTAAGTCTCTTGAATGGTTGAAAATTCAAAATTTGGCAAAAAACTACATTTTTTCGGTTCCATCAACTCGTTTGAGAGGAAACAGCATTTAGAGCACAAATAAGTATATGTGCTGTCCTTTGAGATGAAATTTCAAGTTTGTAATAGGTTTTAGTTTTAAAATTTAGCTTAAAACTAATATAATTAAAATATAACTCTTAAATTTTAATAATTATTTATAATTTATATTAAAATTAAGATCATACAAAATTTTTTTTTAACTTTTTTTTATATGCTATTTAAGACGCATTTCATATTTCACTTCAAGGAAAAAAGTTCAATTAGTGGGAAATTATCGACATTTTGTTTTCTGGAAAAAAGTATCTTTCGTTTTTTTTTAATTTCTCTTAAACCAAGAAAAATTTTTTGTTCGGTTTTTTGCTCTGAGTAAATATTAATAAAAGCATTGAACATGAAAAGAAAAAATGGCCCTTTGTGGGGCAAAATTATGAAAAAAAAAATTAATTAAGAAAAAAATATTTTCTTTTTTGAATATTTTGACTTTGAGGATTGATTTCTCCAAAACTTTTCATTAAGTGAACTCAAATTAAAATTTTTATTAAAGAACAAATCAATAGCTTTCAAAAACACTAAAGCATGAGAAAGTAAGTGGCTTGGTTGATTTTTAATAGTTTTTTAAAAAATTAAGTAAATTTCATATAAAATTGCCCCTCGCACCTACACGGAGGGATATAGACCCCCCCTCCCATACAAATTTTTTTTGTCTTAACCAAACCTATCCATCCTTACACTTTGGAAAACCTTACCTAAAATACCCTAAATAAATAAAATAAAATTCTAAAAGTTAATAATTAATTTTAAAAATAATTAAAAAATTGAGAGCGGTGAGATTTTATTTTTTAACTTTTTTCTATACGCCATCCAAAACACATTTCCGAAAATTTCATGAAAATCCATGGACTGGCCTTGGATTCCTAGGTTTTGCCTTTTTTATGTCTAACGGACTTCCACTATATGTAATGTACACAGAGGGGAATGTTTTCGTATTTATAGGAATAAATGTCAACATGATCAAAACCACAATTGTTCTGCTTACCAAAAGGAGACTCCTTCTATATATGAAAGCTACAACACATGAAGGAGTAACAATTGAACAAACAAAAGCGGTCAAAAATATCTGCACGTTATACTAGAGATCAAACTTTGATGTGAAAAAGCAGGTTGAAGCTGCAACTAAAAAGGCTAAAAAAAATTCTCTTAAAGTTTAAGGGAATTGTAGGCAAACATTGTATAGGTACCGATACCGATCACTTTTCGGTGGAAGTAGCATATGATGGTGAGACCGATACGTATCCATGGTTTCCTGGTTCAGGAAAACCTGCCTGGTACCCACCATCAAGCCACTAGAAAAATACAACGATTCGAGCGCATATGCATGTCAGGAGCGATGAAAACTTGTCCAACAGCAGAATAAAGGATATTCTTAATCCTGAAACCTCTACTCTTAGTCTTAAAAAAGTAAAACGAATACGACGTTGACAATATTTGGAAAAGTATATCAAGGAACAGATTTCTATAGATAAACAAAAGAAGCAAATGTTGAAGAAGGTACTATCTTTGTCATCCCTAGCGAAAGTTTGACCAAATATTCAGCTTTTAACGTTGAACAATGCGCGAAGGAATGAGGTAGAATGAGGAAAAGGATGAAAAAGAAAAATAAAAGATTCTTTTCTTCACAGAATGAAATATATTTTGTGAATGTTGGTCATTAAAAATTAACATGATGAGTTTCTGGAATGAAAACTCTAGTGAAAATATTTCAAGCCTGTGCATAGACCAAGTCATCACTGCTTAGTGAGTTATCTGATAGCTCACTCACTTTTTAATTTGATTTTCTGTGAGAAGTGAAAACACCTCCAAATACTAACAACCATTAAGGAAGATATCGAATATCAATAGTCTCTGGACCATCTTCTCGGAGACTGAGAAGCTCTAATGCGTCGAAGACATAAGTTATAAGTTATTAAAACGGCACTACATGGACGAAAAGGAGTCAAGATCCCTTAATATAACCTAAATCCTTTGTTTTATCGTAGAAACTAATTAGCTTAATTTACTCGTCATGGTTTACCACTTATATAAGCGGTCACAATAGCGAAATGCAATACAAAAATCCTACAAACTATTCATTCATTCAAAGGAAACATCTTTGGTATGGTGGTATGAATGAAACCAGCTGCAGTTCTTGGAAAGTGGATATTTGTTAAAATCTCTCTAACAAAGGAGTTTGCACAAATATTGCACTTGAGTTCATACTATCTTAAGGTGAAGGCCTATCAGGCTATTATGAGGAATACCTATATAGATATTCAAAAAGACTACGACTACCAATTTGTGGCGGTATGTAATCAAAAGAACTAAATATTAATCTATCTTTCCGACTCCCAAGTCACTATTCTTCTTTGTTTTGGAAGTAAGAACCCACTGGGGTTATTTCCATGATGAGATGGCTGTAAGAACCGCGGGCCTTAGCTCCTTTTTCGGGGAACTAAAATTTCATTTCATACTCCCTTGTGAAATTTTTTTCCGTTTCGCTTCCGTGAGTAAAAAGCGAATCGAAGCGAACGAAATTTCCCTTCGGGTAGTACGGGCTTGAACATAAAAGATTCACAAGAACAGACTAGGAGAAAGTAGCTAAGAGAAAAATAAACATTTAGAAAGTAGTTTAGTGCGCATAAGAAAGTGGACTGAGTTTCCATCATCCTTTGTCATGAAGTGGAAAAAACGTGAGCTATGAATTCATATCAATTGACAACTGAAATAAGCTCCCAAATTTTGGAGGTTTGTTTTTCGGTACCTCAAAATGTTTTTCCTTTAAATAAAAGGAAGCTAGAATATATATATACATTTAGCGCATTTACTATGTTCTTGAACTTTTCTAAGAAGGAAAACTAATTTTAAGATCCCATGTGCATCAGATTCATATATATGCTGCTTCAAAATGGCAACATGACAAAGACATGGGCCTAAATTCTTTTCTTTGGTGGGTCTTATTGCCTCTTCAAACTTTTCATTTTTTTGAGCAATAAGGCCCACGGGTCTTATTGCCGCGGGGCTTATTGCACTGCACCGTTTCAAACTGAAATTCTGGCGATCAAAGAGGTTCTATCATGGCTCAAAGAAAACGAGATATCTTCGACAAATATCAGCATTTTCTTTGATAGTCAAGCAGCCCTTAAATTTTTTGGTAAAGTTTCTACAAACTCTGTGACTGCCCACGAATGTCGATTGTCTCCATGGAAACGGCAGAACAGTTCAACAATCACCAGTTTTCAGTGCCAGGCAGATAGACATTCCGGGGAACTGCAAGGTCAAGAAAGGAACTTCTATGGCCATGTCACCCAAAAGAGTGAAAATTGCCATGCATATCGCTGCGTGCAAGTTTATGCTAAAGTAGATTGCTTTAGAGACATCGAACCATAGAAGGACAAACAACACCACCTGTGTGGCTACTGAAAAAAGATCATGCCTAACCTTGATCTTAAACTACAAGTTTATTAACCTAAATCGGATTGCATCTCAGCGTAATCGTTGTTATAACCGTATAATGCCCCAAGGCTCAATGTCTTATCAACGACTTCTGTGGAAGCTCCATCGACCAGGAAGAAGAGGAAACCGTTCCAGATCTTCCTTGCACATGCCCTGCCTTCTCTCAAAGACGAAAAACACATTTTGGAGAGTTTTTTTTACGATAAAAGTGATCTTAGAAACAAAGACATTCATACTCTTCACATAGCTCAAATATGGTTTGTCATATCGCAAAGAATCTATTATTGGCTTTCTAGCCTAACCTTAACTAGCTTAACGAAACCAACACCTCGCTCTTTCTCTCTCTTTACCACAACTTCCTTAAAGCTACCAATAACAGCTGGTCATCTAAGAAACTTGACAGGCTTCCAGTAATTTACTTTAGATATTTCTTGGAAGAAAACAGAACAATTGATCCACCTTATCGTCACTCTGACGGGTTACAACTCATTGGGTACCCACATTATGAGACTACAAGTTTTGTTTTATGTTTAAGCTGTGAGGGGTCATTCTTCTTCATAACTTCCTTTATCAGTGATTGTCCAGGTTTGGCCTTCACTAGAAAAACAAAACTCAGAGAATACTCCTTAAACAAACTAAAATATTCCGAATCACTGGAAATTGTCCGAAATTTAATAGTAATAGACCAGCTATAATACACATCCTCCCCTCTCTCTCTTTCTCTCTCTGTCTTTTCCTTCTCGTGAATCCTTTCCGAGTCCGAGTGTTATGTTTATGCTTGCAGCCTCACATTCATACCCAACGTAACCTAACCTTGCAATTTTTTGCCAGTTTGAATAACACTTTTCGTGGAAGTGTTACATTCGAAGGATTTTAAGTTCCTCGAGAGCGCTTTTTGCATAGTGTGTCCAGCATCCTGAAATAAAAAGTTTCATTTTATGTCTTGAGAAGGGGATGTGTCCATGTATAACACTTTTTGAAAAAGATAAACACATCCAAATTTTACACAACGAAATCGTTAACTAGAAATACAGTTTAGCTTTTAAACCTCCTACGCTCCTTAACAAAGGCAATTTGGTAACACAAATCAACCATTAAACAACTTAACAGTTACAAGCTGGCTGATGTAAAGCACTTTTTTTGCTGCAATCCGCTTAGCTCCTTAACTTTTCAGCTTCACTGCTTTCTGCATAAAAAGTAAAAATCTTAAAATTGCAGCAAAACATGCCGCACCTAGCTCTTTTTTCCTATTGAAGCTTAAAATTTTTCCAAACTAACTAAAAAACCTTCTTTTCTGCCCAAGACTCATCGTCAGTGGTTTTAGCACAAAATTAGCAGAAAGTAGATACTTCAATTATATTTCCATTGATATCTAATTTAAAAACAATTTTAATATTTCACCACACTTCTGCATACCACGTACCACCCCATACCAACAAGTGAAGCGGTGGTATTTTATTGTTTAAATTACAAAGATCGTCTTGCATTCTCTCTGTGTCTGTTGTATCCAAACCGATTTTTTTTTTTACTCTTTTCCTTGTTTGGTCTTTCTTTCACCATAAAGCCATAAGATCAAAGTTGAAACTTTACGACGAGGTAAACATAATTCAAATGTATGGGTGTCTATGGTAAGATATTTTAAAAGAAACAGTCTACAATAACAGCCATTCAATGCGAAGACGGATTAGAGATAAGTTCCACCATATAATTTTACCTGTACAAAAACTCCAACATTAAGCGAAGGAGAAATCACTCAGGTATAGGAGTTCTTGTAACTCACCATAGTCACACGTATTTAGGTGCACACATATATCCCCTACTCCTGGCTCGAAGAAATTTGCAACTCTTAAAGAGTGGGAGATTTTTTTCAACTTGCGTTTCGTAGGCCTTAATAAATAGAACTTCATCCTACCAGCCAACACCTAGTGCAAGCGTGGCTGTGTATTGAGCAACTACAGCTGTCTCGTTTACAGTTTTCACACGGATAACCCCGTTTAGGATATCGTTTTCAGATGTAATTTCAAAAAATAATCATACAGAAAAATTTATATCAATTTTATATAAAAATATTTCTTTCATTTCATTTGACAACAGAAAGTACAATAAGCACATACGCAAAATGGCGCGTGTGTTGCCGCTTTTAAGTGTGTTTTTGGTGTGCTTAGCACTTGGTAAGTAATTTATTATTAAATTTGAAATTTAAAAAGTGATTAATGTATACGTGAAAAGTGCTTTTAATTTGGTTTAGTTTTCAAATGTCAAAGTGACAGTTTGTTTTTCTTTTTGCAAACTGCCGGTGTAATTTAAGAAAGAGTATGACACTTATATTTCAAATTAAGAAAAATAAGAAACTTGTTAGAAAGTTGCATCGAATTTGTTGCATAATTTGCGGATATTTATGAAGTGAAAGAGTAGGAAGTTCATTTTCACTTCCCTCATTTTTATATGCATACGTGTGTAATGCGATATGCGAGTGAAGTGTGAAGAATAATAATAAAGAAAAGTGTCAACGTGGCATAAGAAAGACCTCACTTTCAGGTGGATACACATTGCCCTCCAACGCGGCCATTTTTTATTTCTTTTTTATTTTAAAATCCAGTTCACTTAACGATAATTAAATTTAGCAACAAGTGCAATTCATCAATTGAGTTTAAAAAAAAAAAAGTCAAGGTTGATCGTAGACATCTTCAGACAGTAGTTAATTTATACGATCTCCACTGAGGTTTGGCTTCAATAAAAAGAATAAACTGGTTTAAGAATAATATAAAACAGTTTATTGCGACCACAAGACAACATTCACTTTTAATTGAATGCAGCAAAACGGGGTACCTAAGTAGGGACAATTTATGGTGGCTGTAGCTGTCAAGCCATGGAGTGGTGTTCAGATTCAGACTATTCGAGAAGTCTGGTTTTCTTTAACAAGAATTCTGTGGTGTTTGCTCAGAGATAAGCAACAGGTGTCAGTTACTAATGGCTCGGGTCACGTTGCTCGATTGAAGATAAAGAGCTTGTAACGTATTAATTGCAATTTATTGCTCTAATTGAGGTTGGCTTTTCTGTTGTTTCTCGTTATTTCTATTTTCTTCAGATGGATTGAGCCGGTTTCAATTAGGTTTGAATTTTGCTTTTCTGTTTGATTGTTATTCAAAGAGGTTAAAGAGTTACCAGAGCGACATGCAATTGCGATCCCATCGCTGTGATATTCCAAAACTTGTAACATTATAGATTCAACTCGTTTTTTGAAAAGTGAATACATTCCACAGATCACAATAGTATGCTACTTTGCCTTGCACTAATGCTGAGTCAGCTTATTGCTAACTGCCAATACTTGATAATTTAGAATAAAGATCAGTTGATAAATTTCTGGTTGAGCCTTCGTGTATGCAAAAACATGAGGGCTCAACTTTGACTGGTTTTGAAACACGCCAACTAACATAAAACCTTGCCCGCAAATGTTCCGGTGAATCGCCCTCACCTACCTGAAACTAGTTTTTTGAAGCAGCTAGATTTTTTGGCAAAAAAAAACGAGGCTTGCACTTGACCCAAAATCTAATATCCGCCTAAGTCAGAGTTAAACAAATTCCTACACAACAAACCAGTCTCTAAAACAAGTGTCATCTTTTTTCGGATCCGAAAACAATAAATAAACCAAGCGACTTAAAACTTAATCGTGTATTATGTAAATTTTATAACACATCGCACCTTACCTAACCTAATCAGCATCACACAAAAGTGGGACATTTTCGATTTCATCTTCATCTTCTGATGAGATTCGATTTCATTTTGTTGGTCGTTTGGTTGTGATTTCAATTTCATTCGAAGGCGGGCTTCTACGGCTTATGTGAAGATGAAAATCAAGTTTATTTTAATGTTATTTAATAATTTTTCATTCTTTTTCCTATCATGACTTACTATGTGTTGTGGAATTATTTTTTTAATGATTTCGCTTTTATTTGAATATGTAATCAATGGATTTGGTAACTTGTTCATCTTGGGTTAGTGTATTTTGGGTGAGTTTCTATGAAGACCAAAAGTGGTTTTGTTGAAATGCAAATCAGCACCATGCGTATTATTTGAAGCTATGAGGAACTTCCTTGCTGCCATGCTGTGGTCTTTCAATATATTAGCTGAGTGCTTAACATAGAAATTGATTTAAGAAACTGAAATCATCATTTGTAGTTTTTGTATGCGATAATAATTTATATAACATTTGTTTTTGATTTCAGCTTCTGGTCAGCGAGGCAAACGTCAAGATGATGACAAGCCCGATGAAAATCAAATCGATGAGCTCTGCCAGGACAGACCTGGGGATGAATACTTCCGTTTATCTACCGATGGTGATTGTCGTGATGTCGTAAGGTATGTTCAAAGTATTTTCTTACTATTCGTTTAGAGTCAACAATAAATTGAATATGACATAAAAAATTTTGCACAAAGAAAACACAACTAAAAACAAATTTTTTTTAAAAATATACTTTAATCAAATAAAACCAAATAATTCACACTTAAAATATCACAAAAAAATTAAAAAAAAAAAAAAACATCACAGATGCGACAATGCCGGTGAAAATGGCATTACTCGACTTGCAACTGTAAAATGCCCAGCAGGTTTAGGTTTTGACGTTATACGTCAAACATGTGACTGGAAAACAAATGTCAAAAACTGTGATAAACTTGAAAGTAAGTTTTTGTGTATTGTGGCATGTCAAATTAAAAAAAAAAAAAAACAATTTGAAAATCAATTCTCTTCATGTCATCCTTTTTGTGATTTTTGTTCCCACATATCTCTATGTCTTGCTATGCCTGTACTCTTTTTATTATTCGTATTTCTTTGATGTTCTTCTTTGGAATGCATTATTTATAACTACAGAAACAAATATACATATACAATATACCTGCATACATGTCTACACTTCTAATGTGACTAACAATATAAACTCTACACTTAAAACCAAAATCAGGGTCTGGCAATGATGTGCTTCTAAATTTGTTTCGAGTCAGTCAATTTGTTTATTTTAGCTTATCATTTAAATCAAATACCAAAAACAAAATATATTTCAAAACCAGCAAAAAAGAATTAACACTTGTAATTAAAAAAAACCAAAACAATTTATGTAGATGTACAAAATCTGGGCTGAAACAAATCACTTGCCCATCTGGCTTGTCTTTCGACATTATAAAACAGACCTGTGACTGGAAGGCTAAGGTTTCAAACTGCGATGAAAAAGAAAGTAAGTCTCAAACCAAAGTTTACAAAAAGCAAAACAAAAAACCCAAACAAAAATGCAACGACACTAAAAATAAAATCAAACCACAAATAGTAGAAAAATTAGATGAAAAAAAGAAATGAGCGCCTAAAAACATGGTTTGGGATTGAACAATACCTTGTAAATAAGTTCGCACCTTTTCACATAAGATTAAGTTGTAGTTCTCTCCCTCACTTATATCCCTCTTCCCCAGTCCACTAGATTCCCAAACTAATTATTTTATGATCAACAACATCCATTCAAATCGCTTTTGGAACGTATGTTAGAATTTACGTTCCACATGCGATAAACTCTACTCTGCATGTGCTAATCTTTGTCTTTTAACTTGCTGTTTTTACTTAAAATTTCACGTTATCTATAACTTCTTGGTAATGGTTTCTTGAGATTCATGTATTCACCGCCTCACATCACGCTTTACCCATCCCTTTACTCTCTCCCCAACGTTCTCTATTCAAAACCCTGAAAGCTAATTGCCAACTTTTTTTATTCAGAGCCCCGCAAAGCTCTTCCAATCTTCAAAACCGATGAGCCCATCTGCCCAGATGGTAAACTATCATGCGGAGATGGTGAGTGTATGTCAAAGGACTTGTTTTGTAATGGAAAGCCCGACTGCAAGGATGAATCCGATGAAAACGCTTGCTGTAAGTAAAATAGATTAGAGAAATTAAGTGCAATGTTTCTTAAATATCAACTTTAGCTGTCGATGATGATCCAAACCGCGCCCCAGAGTGTGACACAACTCAGTGCGTTCTCCCTGAATGTTTCTGTTCAGCTGATGGTACTCGCATTCCCGGTGCTATTGAACCACAACAAGTGCCACAGATGGTGACCATCACCTTCAACGGTGCCGTCAACATTGACAACATTGATCTTTACGAAGACATCTTCAATGGACAGCGTCAGAATCCTAACGGCTGCTCGATTAAGGGAACTTTCTTCGTTTCACACAAATACACCAACTACTCTGCTGTACAGGACCTTCACCGTCGTGGTCATGAAATCTCTGTTTTCTCACTCACCCACAAGGATGATCCAAACTACTGGACCCATGGTACCTACGATGATTGGCTCGCTGAAATGGCCGGTACCCGTTTGATCGCCGAACGTTTCGCTAACATCACCGATGGTTCAATCATTGGAGTTCGTGCTCCATACTTGCGTGTTGGTGGAAACAAGCAATTTGAAATGATGGCCGATCAATTCTTTGTGTACGATGCTTCCATCACTGCCTCCTTGGGACGTGTTCCAATCTGGCCATACACTTTGTACTACCGTATGCCACATAAGTGCAATGGTAATGCCCATAACTGCCCATCTCGTAGCCACGCCGTCTGGGAAATGGTAATGAACGAATTAGATCGTCGTGATGATCCATCCTTTGACGAATCTCTACCTGGTTGTCATATGGTCGACTCGTGCTCCAACGTCGCTTCCGGAGATCAATTCGGACGTCTTCTACGTCATAATTTCAACCGTCACTACAATAGCAACCGTGCTCCATTGGGTCTACATTTCCATGCTTCATGGTTGAAATCTAAGAAAGAATACCGCGAGGAGTTGATTAAGTTCATCGAAGAGATGTTGGGACGCAACGATGTATTCTTCGTCACCAACATGCAAGTCATTCAATGGATGCAAAATCCTACTGAATTGAATTCGCTACGTGACTTCCAAGAATGGAAGGAGAAGTGCGATGTTAAGGGACAACCTTACTGCTCCCTTCCAAATGCCTGCCCATTAACCACTCGGGAGTTGCCTGGTGAGACTCTTCGTTTGTTCACCTGCATGGAGTGCCCAAATAACTACCCATGGATTTTGGATCCAACTGGTGATGGCTTCTCAGTTTAAAAGAATGCCCTTCTTTTAATAACTGAATAGTTATTCCACCGAGAGTCTGATCAATTATTTTTTTATTTTTTTATTTTTATTTCTTAATTTTAAATCAATTTATTATTTTGTTTTTTATTTCTTTTCTTATTTTTTTCTTTGTGTTGTAGTGTACAATTTTTATAAAATTCATCTACACGCCTAAGTTTCCCTTCTTCCTTCTCACACATTTCTTTCGTTTTTAATTTTTGTTTTGTAAACTTTTCCTATCAACCTGATAAAACCCCAATTTTTACTTTAATTTTTGTTGTGTCTCTGTAAATGTTAAGTGATATTCTGTGTTTAATAAGAGAGTGAAAAAGCAATGAAACCAATTCGACTTAAATAAGTTATGTTAATAATTTGTAATAGAAAAAAAACAACCTACAAATACACATAAAATAAAAATTAATACAAAAGATAAAAAACCATAATATTCTCAGTTTTTGTTTATAAGTTGACTTTTCAAAAGAGAGGTAAGAACTTTTTCTAGAAAAATTCAAAGGTTGATTACAACAGGCTTTGCTTTGGATTACTCTTATTGACGAACATAATTTACTTGACAAAATTTATTACTCAGGAGGGTTCTGATTGGTGTCAACTTGGCGGCACTCAGATGTTTACCTCAATTATGCTTACTATACCATCCCACTGTAGCCACAAGGAACTGGTCTTGTCCAACCGAAGATGACCTACGAGTGTTAACAAAAGATCGAAGAAAAATAGGATATCACTATAATGATCTGCGCGATCAATGACTGACTGCCTGAAATCTTACTGGCCATCTCGTATAGCTGTATCATGAGTACAGCCGGAGAATTAGCTGAAACCATAAACTGCTGTAGAGCATAAGTAACTGCCATCCAAAAAGTGCAGTGCAATGCGCCGGGCATAAAAAAGAAAAAACCTCGACTTTTTACTTCTACTATGGCTAAGACAACAGAAACATGCTTTTTTGGATGCGGATTTGTCGTTTGAGGTAGACTCAGGGATAAGGTTATCAGACAAAATGCAGTTTCTAAGCTTATTGTCAATCCGCATCAGGAGTTTATTCATAAACATCACACCTCTACAGAAGAAGATGAAAATTCTAAAGGCTGCTTATATTAGCTCCTCGAAGTTGGGAATTTTTGTAAAGGTTCTAGCACTACTTGAAAAACACTCAGCCTTATTATGAGTTTCACGTGAACAGCATTCTCCTCAAAAAGATCCCATTTCACTTTTCCTTTATTTAATTTATTTGACTTATTTTTGTGAGGCGAACAAGTGAACAACAAAAGCGGAAAAAAATTGTAAGTCTGTAATTTTGTTCAGGGGAAACTCATAATTGCTTTTAAAATTCCGGGCGAACAAAATTGTTCCTGGCGAAAAGCTGTTCACGTGAAACTCATAATAAGGCTGATTAATGGCGCTATGCCTGCGCCGGCGCCGCCAGGCACTACCATTCCTACGCCTAGTACCTACTGATCCTACACCGAGAAGAAATGGGTAGTTACAGACACACTCGATTGGCGATAAGGCACTTGCTGTGTCCTGCGATTGTAGCTTTTCGATGTCTTATTGTTTCAAAGTGCTTGTTTATGTAGTTCATGAGTAGGATATTCTCATTCGTGCCTTACAACAAGGAATAGGGTTCGGTTCGGCCATCCGTTATATAGGAAGGTTGTCCTGCATCTATCAGAACATTATTAATATAGGCGTGGGGGTTTGTTTAATAATATTAACATAATTTTTCTTCCCGCTGAGCTTCGCATTTTCTTCAAATATACCTTGTAAGGGAATGGAGGGACTTTCAATTTCCTGTTGGCTCCGAACATCTAATAGTGAAAGCGTTTTTCATGGCAATGATTTTATTAATGGTGGACCTGTTTAAGAAAATACCAGTGCAAAAGGTTCTTTGGTTTCTGTTTGGAATCAAACCACGACTTCACGTCAACGGTAAAATAATTATAGCAATCTGAGGCTGTTAATTGTTTCTGAACAACACAATTTTTACAGGATCTTGGCATAATCCCCAAACTATTTGGCCAGTTCTTTTTGAATCTAATTTGACATAAAGGCCATACTGCAGGGGTTTGAGTGTTGCCACGTTGGCTCACCAGGAGCTCAATCGCCAACACCTTTATTTCAACACCCTGCTTTTTTATGGAAATAGCCTGACAGACCATTACGTCAAATGTGTCCGAGTAGCTCATTCAGGAAATTCTGATTTTAACTGGTGGTGGTCCCTGTTGATTCTGGAAGTCCCCAAGTTCATCCGCTGTGATATTCCCATAAACTCGGGCAGTCAATCATTTCTCACCGAGCGTTATGATACTGCTTTTTAAAAAATGGTCAATACTATTACTCACAACTTTAGTAAGCCTTCTCCGGTTGAAAGAGATATGTGTCTAAATACTGGGTTTTCGGCCCTCAAGAAACGCTTAGCAACGAAATCAATACACATCCCTGTCATTTAATGCTAATGCTACTTTCGGGTTTCAGCGGAAAAAAACACTTTTTGTAATTTTTTTTCAAGTATGCTTTTAACTACGTTGTATAATTTTACCATACAGAAATTATCAGCATGAAAAAACCATAAAATTCAGCTAAATTATCAACATATTTTACCCCAATTTTCTTCGATAATTTTTAAAAACTTTTGGTGACCATCTAAAACTAAACTGTTATTTTCCACCCAAATTTCCGCCATTTTGTGGCTAGGAAACCCCTTTAACGTAAAAAAAAACCTTAACTAGACTAGACTAGTATTTCATGACTAGAAAATGAATGCAAAGTTTGAAATAAATCGATCAAGTAGTTTTTAAATAGCAGTCGATGTTAACTTTGAAAACGTAGTTTTGAGAAAAAAGCGATAAAATTTTAAATCTCACATTTCTTAGGATGAGAGGACAGAAAATTAGTAAAACAATAAATTTAAGTATTTTTATTAGATTGGCTTAAAATTTTAGAGATGGATTCTTAAAATGTTAAACAATAAGATAAGACAAGAAAAATTATGATTTTTCAGAAGTGAAAAACTATCACGACAAATTTAAATCGCGATTTGAGGGCAAGCCCAGGACACACTCAAGTTTGAGGGCGAGTTGATATTTTCACAAAACATTGTGTTACAGGACAAGCCCAGGGCTTCAACTAACAAATCTTATGTCGGAAAGATAATATTCAAAACAAAATAAAAATTATGTGATCATGAACTCTGAATTCAAAAAGTAACGTCTTTCAAAAAGCGTCATCTATAAATTCATACGAACAATTTCAACATCACAACCAATACAATCCACAAAACTTAACGAAGAACATCTGTCACCAGTCTGACATTTCCACAAAACAAAAATATAAACAATAAAGAGTAATGTCAAAAATTGAAAACACAAAACACAAAAATAATTCTTGAAGAAAATCACGAATATTGTCCATCCCTCTGTGATATAAAATCCAAAATTCCAATGGACACCCAAAATTCAGGACCAACTCTTAGCCATTACTTTGCTAACGATCCGCCAAGTTTTTTCGATGAATTAGCAGCGAAGGATAAGCAACAGAAGAATGGTATAAGAAGTTAAATATTGTTTACTATTCCAACATAATTTTTGCAATTTCAGAAAATGCAGCTCTGATGTCATCTACATTCAATGGATCCTTTACACATCCAGAATATATAGAAACTTGCGAGACCGAAGATGATCTCAAGGTGCCTGACGATGTTCGTAATTTTTGGGAACCGCCTATAACTGAACCTGGGATTCCGCCACATCTAACAATGCCTGGAGTCATGTCACCTAATGATCTGGTAAATTTTGATTTCAGTTCTTTCAATCATCGTAATTCAAATCCTTTTCTTAGTCCGATCCAATTCGTGAGGCTGTTCTTATACATCTAGGCGAAAACGAACTCTCACAAAGAAAAATTTTAAGATCTGACGATGTGACACAAGATGAACGTGGCTTGAGAAATCTCATCGTCGCTGGGTGCTATCGCTCGGCTGTAAACCTGACCGGAAGATTGTTAACAATCTACGGACAAGGTAAGGAATTTTTGTAAAATGGCTCATTGCACTCAAGTAATATAAACTATCTTAAGGTTATGGAAGAGCTGGACAACCCGCAAAAAACACTCCTCATTCTCTGCAGCTGTGGTTTACTCGCTTGGCGCTTCTTGCTAAACTTGGGCAATATGAGCTTTTGCAGTCAGAAGCCGAAGCGTTCGACCATCTTACTCGTCCAGACGTTTATTATGAAGTATAGTTTGTCTCTTACCCTTTTTAATAGATTCAACAGAAAAATGTCTTTTTGCAGTTCCATCCAGACATGTATAGTGGAAAGAAAGGATCGATGGCATGTTTTTCATTTCGATTACTCCTTGCTGAACTTCCGGTTTACTTTGGAAATGCTCAAGCTGCTCTAGATAAACTCTCAGAACTTTACGCAATCTGTAACGAAATAAGGAAGTATTTTAGTGATGACACCAACGCCTGCGAGTTGTGGAGGCGACGAGAGATGAGAGTTCTACATTCGATAGTCAACTGTGCCATCATGGTAGGTCCTCCTTTTTTCTTTACACCACAAATTTAGTAATTCTCTTTTGCAGATGCGTAAGTTTAACTTGATTGACGATGTGATTCGTGGGATGATACTGGAAGAAACAAAGTTGTCTAAGGAAGAGCGCAGGTCTTTGTTTTCAGCATGGGGACGAATTTATCTCCAAATCGGTGATATCTTCGGAGCTGAACAAAAGTTTGCAGAGGCCAGGCGACTTAAAGAAACGTAAAGCTTCTCTTTTATTGGTTTTGAAAGTGACTCACTTTTTTCTTTTGTAGCAACTCCTCCCCAGACCTTCGGGATTTTGTAGACAAAGGCCTGATAGCGGTGGCGAAGAATGATTTTCAAGAAGCCTACCTCTTATTTCAAAAAGCTCTTCAAATTGAATCTGGCAACACGATGATTCTCAACAATATGGGCGTGTGTCTTCTCTACGGTGGTAAATTGAAGGATGCAATCAATTTATTTGAACGGGCAATCAACCTCAATCCCCAGAAATCGTTAAATGAAAGTCTGCTGGTCAACTTATCGACACTGTACGAATTGGAGTCTTATAATTCGGCAAATAAGAAGCTCAATCTACTTAGGTTGGTTAATAAGTTTAAACCGGATCTTAACATAAGCCTGGAGTTCTGCCTAAAACTTCAAGGTTAATTATATCACATATTGCTGTTCAGAATAAATGATTTGATTAATTAGAAAGGAGTCTTTGTTTCACTTAAGATGATTCCACTGCTGTGTCTGGCGCGTAAAGAAAAAGAAGCTTACAAAAAAATTTTAGAAATTCAAGTCGACCACATTTACAGCTCGATTCCTGGCAAAAAGTCACAAGTCACAACGTTGTGACCTAATGAGAACCACAACACAATTCGATGGCGCTTTCCATTGGACGAAAAGAACCGTCCGGGAGCGTCCAGGTGCATTCTCAAACCGTTCTTTTCGTGTAAAAGGATCGCTTCTCACGATTCTGAGAAGTGACAGCAACTTCTCGATTTGAAGTGAGAATCCACTCAAGAAGCACTAATGCGTTGAACTCAAAGGTCAAAAAGATATTTTTGTTTAAGGAATTTTTTTTATGAGCCGTAGGTATTTCACTCATACCATGACGGAATGTTAAACTTGAGCAGAAACAGTTTTGGGTGTCCCATTGGTTTTTGAAATGAGTGCTTCTCGAGTGTAACCAATGGAAAGCGTCATGAGTGTTGAGTGAAAAAATGTGACTCTTCTGGAAAGTTATAATTTGTGAGTCATCAGTGACTTTGAACAGAATCTGGCCATTAGATTTGTTTTAAAATTCAGTTAGGAGAAATAATCAATGAATTCTCTGGCTAAAAACGTAATCACTCCTAATTTGTCAATTCAACAGATAAAACTTAGACAAAAATCTGTCACTTCAACTGACTACTGCTTCAAATCGTAGTTTCTACCGAGTTAATTTTTGCCAGCTCAAATAAGAGGCTGATAGTTCACAAGCTTTCTTTAGCAAACCATAGAAAAGCTATTAAAGTTGAAGTAAACAGAATTTAGTCCTGTCTTAAGCGTCGAGAAAAATGGAGCGAAAGAGTAAAATGTGATTATTTATTTATTTATGTTGAAACTGATTAGATTTCATAATTATTTTCTAGCTGGCAACACCTGGTATGGAACTAATCTATCACATCGTTCTTTATTCACCTATCTTTCTTATGAGTGTGACTGCATCCACCTTCAAATGTTTTTCATTCCTTCTCTCTTTAACTCCACGAAATAACCAACAGCAGAACGAACACACTAAAAAAAGAAAAAAAAAAACCAAAGCAAAACCAACCGAAGAAAATCCAACGAACACACAGAATGGAAAAATATTGCAAATGGCGAACATTCGTGTCGGACGTAGAATTCATTTCGTTTGTTAAAAAATCGTAATATCCATGCTTCTCGTAATGTTTTTGTTGCAAAACAAAACAAATTGTTGATCCGCAACTTGCCAGTGTTAAATTAAAATTGAAATTTTTATGAATTTCTGGTGAGTTCGCACGAAAATCATCAAATAAAAAATATGTTAAATCTAAAGGAAGGAATTTTTTTTCATTTTCTGTGATAATTTGATGTTGGGATTTCTAAAGTGAAAACTGTTGGCCGTTTTGTTAGTATTTTTGCGCGAAAACTGAAAAATTGTGTTAATTTGTCAAAGAATTATGTGAAAATTGTGACAATTTTCAGTTTTTAGGTGGAAAATGAATGATTTTTGATTTTATTTTTTTAGAGAGAAAAATTTTCACTTTGCCGCCCTTTTGAAAAAATTTTGTGCCTTCTCCCCAAGCCCCCCCAACGATAAAGTTGACGTAGTCGTTCTTCGTCTTTGCTGTGCCCGACGATCTGTTTAAAAGATTTTACGTTGTGGCGATTAGAAATGGGTGTTTTGGCGAACAACGAAACTTCCTTCCATATGGACACTCGAATGCATTCTGATTTGATTTTTGTTGTGATCCCGCAGTTTTAATAATTTTTGTTCCTATTTGCGAACCAAAAACAACGCACATAATGTGAGATATGTGACTAATAAAATTGCCAGTGATGGCTGATGAGTGTTACAAAAGTAACCAAGAAATTTGTTGAATTGCCTTTAGAAATTTCTTAAATTTTCCTCGAAATTCACTTGTACCTTGGTCGACAACAGCCTACACGGTATACACAACGAAAATGCTTTCGGTCATGATTTTATGACATCACAAGAAGATGGTCCCCGTTCGTCGTGTCGTGCCCTGTCATCTATTTGAGTTCCACTCAGTCGGTCCACCTATGTGCCATGCCCATCGCCCATGGTGTGTCTAGATGTCACCTCCATGTGGATCGCATGTGTAGTTGCTCCCCCAACTTATAGCGCTCAACTGAGTGTTTATCATGGAAATTGTTCAATTTTATTTGATTTCTTGTGAGCACCACTAAAGCGACCCAAAGCCACCATCAAACTCAGATATCAAAGCTGCAAACAAGTGGTGTTTTCATTTTGTTATTATTATTATTTTTTTGTGTCGACGTCGAGCTCGTCTATATTTTAAATGCTTCCACTTTGTGTGTGGATTCCGTTGTTTCTTTTCGAGGGGAGAACCCTACGGAAATCTTGTTGTAGTCAAACAGTCGTTAACCAGCCGTTGTCTCGATTGCAACAGCAATCATCCACTTGGGAATCCTAGTTGGAGGATAATGTGTGTCTTCTTCTATGGAATCTGTGTGGTGGTGGTGATGCAAAGCGGCAAATTGGTTTTTTTGAGTTCCTGGTGCTTCTTGGTTACGGCCGGGTTGTGTAAAATGAGAATCTACACGTGCTGCTTGCATTTGGGTTGAAGTTTGCTCTCTTTCTCTTTGTAAGGTTGCTAAAAAAAATGTTTATTTTTGTTTGTTCCTTAATCTCTTGCGAACTATTAGTGAGCCAGAGTTTGTTTTTTTTTTCCTCGATTACCTATTATTAATTTCTAAATCAGCTGATTGCTCGAAAAGCGGGTTATGTCAGGGTAAATGTAGTCTTAAAAATGTGTATAAAATCATTTGGTGTGCAACCATAGACATGGGAAGTGCTTGGCGTATATTGGATGTTGAAGATGAGTTATGGGTAAATGATTCACGATTTTCGGTATACCTAGTGAAGTGGTCTTACTGACGTGATAAAGTTTATCTGGTATTTTATAATTGAATTTGTATCAATTTACCCCATTTGTTGTTAAATTGCAATTTATATAATGAACAGAGACTGAAAACCAGACATCGGTTTTGCTGCCGTTTAACACGAATAAATTAAAAATACAAATTATTTGAACAAAAAACAATATAATTTTTTAGGTTTTCATAATTTTCAGAAATTAAATTATTCTTCAACCAAAGAAACTTAAAAGAAATGAAAATTTTATTTTCAAATTCTTAAAGCGTCTTTTGATTTTCTCCATCAGATTAAATGTAATAAATGTATGTAAATATGATAAATTTGCAAAGCAAGTATGACATAAAATTGTCATATGAGTGTCATATTCATTTTTGTATGGCGATATTTGTATAATGCAACACACAGGGTGTTTGTTTTGAGAAAACACAGAAAACTGAATTAAAAATTATTCTTAGTTTTTAAAAAATTTAAAAAAAAACAAAGTTTTTTTATTTTGCTCAGAGAATTAGTTTAAAAAAATTTAAATAAATACAAAAGAAACCTAAATAAAACAAAATGCAAATTTATTATAAGTCAAATAAATGGAGCAAAAGATCAAAAATTAGAAGAGCTATTAAAAATAATAGAGATATTACCAGATAAACGTGATTTTAATTTTATGAACAACAAAATGTTTTAAAGACAGTTTCATTTAACTTCTTGAGTTGGAAAATAAAAAATTGAAGCACGGCTGTAAATTAATAATTAAATAATTAAAAACAACTTCAAAATAACTCATAAATGTATTGCTTTTTGAAAATTATTATCATGACAAATGAATTTAAAGTAATTTTTTTTTTCGTTATATCAACTATTCGTATTAATTTGATAAATCTCTTGATAAAAAACGTAGTTACCTGCATATGTATTATAATTAACACAATTTACTGATTTTTTAATTTATATACGCCTAAGTGAGAATGAGCGAATTAAATTGCTTAGTGTGCAATGTCATGACTTAAAGGAATGTTACAATTTTTCACTACTATTATTGAAGAAGCAAATAATTTGTTTATCCCATTTAAGGAGAGAAAACATAGTAATAAGCCTGTCTGGTTTAACAATAGATTACGTAACCTAAAAAATTAACTTTCTAAGACGCATAAAAATTACAGAAAAGATCCTAGCCTGCACCTTCGGTATATAAGATGTAGAAAAGAACATGAAATTGCAAAAAGTCTGTCTATAAGCTATATGCGTAATATAGATAATAATATCAAAAGCTACTCTCGAGCCTTTTTGGAAATTCGTTAATTCAAAACGTAAGTCATATGGGATTCCAACTAGCATAAATTACCTTGGTCAGTCGTCTAATAGTGTAGACGTTATATGTGATATGTTGGCGTCTTATTTTCAGTCTTAACTTTGTTATTGATTCCGTTCCTCATTCGCATGAAATTCTAAGTGGTGAAACACTGACTAATCTTCGAAGCTTAACTTGTCAGTGGGCCAGGTTTTGATTCAACTTTCATCCTTGAAATCTGATTTCAAACTAACCCCTCATAATTTTTGCTCGGCTTTAATTTAGAAGTGTTCTTTAAGTCTTGCAGCTCCACTTACTAAAATTTTCAACTTATCGCTTTCCACTGGCGACTTTTTAGATGAAAATTATCGATGATAAGTCCAATTTATAAATCAGGTTCCAAACAAGAGGTTATTAATTACAGATCCATTTCAAAATAAAGAAATGTCTTTATGATGAGGTTAGTTCCAGTATATCAGTAAACCAACATGGCTTCGTTAGTGGTAGGTCAACAGTGACAAATCTAGCCTTGTTTTCTAATTTCTGCGTTCGGTATCGAACGTGGAAATCAGGTTGACGCTATCTATACAGTATTGAATTAATGATGATTTGACCAATTGTTTTAATTATGTTTGTTTTTATGTCAAATCGGGCTTTTTTGGTCACTTACTTTACTCTATACAGATTTCTCCAAAGCGTTTGATAGAGTTCAACACGATATTCTGCTAAAAAAAACTGAAATTGTTAGGTTTTCACTCTAGCCTACTTATTGATTGGAACGATTGTTTCAAAGGAAATTTTTAATCATTCAGGTGTTCCTCAAGGGAGTCATTTAGGACCTCTCCTCTTTATATTATTTATAAACGACCTAGAATTCGATATTCTAAATGTTTGCTTTTTGCAGATGACCTTAGATGAAGTGTCAAATTGGTGTTTTGAAAATAGCTTATTTTTGAATATAGTGAAGTGTAAAAGCATTACATTTACCAGGTCGCCTAATGCTATAAATCATTCATATGTCATTTCTAACATTCAACTTGAATCAGAAGATAGACAAAAAGACCTAGGCGTTATTTTCGATTCAAAGCTATCCTTTAATTTTCATTTTGACAACGTTATTTCTAAAGCTAATAAATTAGTTGGATTCATTATGCGAAACTCAAAACAATTTCTTGATCCTTACACGATTAAATCTTTATATATTTCACTTGTAAGATCACTTCTAGAGTATGCATGTTGTATATGGTGTCCATTGTATAGGGTGGGTATAAATCGTATTGGATCTGTTCAAAAAAAAAGTTTCCAGGTACGCTTTGCGTAAACTAAATTGGGTTGATAATATTTTACCTAGCTACAATGTAAGATGTCTGTTAATAGATTTAAAGACTCTCGAAGCTAGGAGGAAGTATTATTTAGTTATGCTTGCTAGAGATGTTCTCTCTAATCGTATTGATTGTACTAAACTTCTGTCTCTTTTTTCGATAGATGATAAATAAATAATAAATAAATATAAACTATATTTTTTTACATGATTTTTTAAAGGATAAAAATTTTAATTTTCCTATGTAATCGTCAACTTATAATAAATTATAATTTTTATATTATTACTATACTAATAAATTATTTCAATTTTTACATATTCTTTTACATAAAATAATCATCAATTCAATTACGCTCATTTTAAAGGTATAATCAAAGAATGCTTTGGGGTGCTTTAAACAATTATTCGATGATTTTTTAAATTTGAAACTATTTCGATGGTTCATTTTATATTTTGAATAGTTATTCCTCAATGATATATATAATATTATAAATTTCAAAACCTAAATATTTAAGTTAGCTTAAGTTTAAATTCGAAAGGATAAGCCAAGCCCTTTATCGGCTCTGCACTTTCGAAAATAATAAACTTTTCAACACTTTAGAACACCATTCTCAAAAAAAAAAAAAAACCGAAGACTTCAGTTATAGTTCCGGTACCAAAAGATAGAAAATTCAAATAAATTCGAAAGTTTTAGACCTGTTAATATGTCTTGAAAAAGTACTCAAAATACAGCTAGAAAAGTACATTGAAGAAAATATCATATTCATGGATGAATCGGGATTGAGGTCAACTAAACTATGTGATAGCAGAAATGTATAAGTAAAGAATATGAATGGTTTAAGTACTATCTTTTTGGACGTATGCAAGTTGCAAAATTTAATGGTTAATTATTTGAACCAATTGAAACAACGCTAGGAGTACCCCGAGGATCTATTCTGGGATAAACGACATAAAAAACATATAAAATATAGCCAAATTGAGTTTGTTGCGGTTGATGGGTTTTAATGCATTGATGATTTGGAATTGACCTGACCATTTGTTAAAGTAATCTAATTGAAGATATAGATAAAAATAGATAAAACCAATAATCTATTTAAACATAAATCATTTTATGTTAAATGTAGAAAAAACAAAAACTATGCTATTACCTGATTGTAATACAATTAACCAAGTACAAGAATTTTAATGCATACGTAAAATCAAATATTTAGGAGTTATAATAGATAGGAAACTAAATTTTTAGAAGCATTTCGAATATGCATATAAATTTTTTTCTTTTTTAGTAAAATAAGAAAAATACTGTGTACCTATGCCAATGGCAATACAAACTTATAATGTGTTATTATTATAAGACCCCAATTTGAGTATTGTCAAATAGTACTATTGTTGGCTGATATAATTATGGTCTACAGAAGTTAAAAAATAAAGCAAAGTGATGCGATCTATTGCAAAAGTGTAAAACTGGAGAGCTGCCCGAAATCGAAGTCGTTATAGAAGGATGTTGGTTGAGGGCCAGGTTCAACCCGAACTGTAATGCCCAGCTAATAAAATAATGACATCTATTCTATGTTGATGTTATACGCCCATTCGAGGTATTCTGGAAACTTAGATGGTTAAATATTGAGCAAAGAATTATAATGAGTACACTGATTTATGTTTTCAAAATTAAAAACAACATAATTATCTAAATATCTCAGTAGAAGATTATGCACGAGGGAAAGTGTACAACGTTATAACTTAAGAAAACTTAAATGTGCAATCGTTTAGAAATTTAATAACTCGGAATATGTTATTTTACAAATATTTAATGAACTTCCAAATATCATGAAATTGAAACAAATATTGAAATATTCAAGGTATACGTATTACTTTCTGTCAAAACTATTTACTAAATTTAAGAAAATATAACAAGATAAATTGTTTTTTATTTTTTTTATTTCTTAAAGTAGCTAACTTAATTAAGTAAATTAGATCTAATCTAATCAAATCAATCGAAAATCTATAAAACTCGATTTTCTGGAAAAAAAGTACTTACATAGCCTTATCCCACCTAAACGGAAAGAAATAGACCACCATACCTCTTTTCTCTTCTCTTAACCAAAGCTAATCGTACTGAGCTTTTGTCGCATTTTATGCAAAACACCCTGTATATATATAGTTTTGAACTCAGCTTCATGTCTAAATAGTTTAAATATCGCTTAAAGTGATAATGCATTTGTCACAGAGGCTACAATTTATCTAACGATGATACATCCGTTTTTGTCGGCCAAAAAGATACGAATCGTTTGAATTAATAATGCAAAGTTGTGCACTTGCCGTTGTGTTTATCATGTCTGCCTATTATGTGGGAGTTCGAAGCTCGAGTCCCATAAACATCAAATTGTTTTCATAAGTATATCGCATTTCTTGTAAAGGCATGCAAAAATCATTAGTCTTCAATCAGCAAGAAGTTTGTCCCCTCCACTCCTCATAAAATCAAGCTGGTTGTGCCCAAATATTTATTTATTTGTTTTACTCCACTTTGATTTTTTTAGTTCTTAAAGTCTGCTTTCATGCTTATTGGCATGAGTTTTATAGTTGAGATTTGGCATTCTAAAATAGAAACAAAAATGACTAAATAATAAATCAATCAATCTCAGCTATTTCAAAAACTTTATGGCCGCCGCGGGCACGTTGATATGACTGATTTGTGTGATACGGACGCCTGAGAACGGCAGCGATATTGTTAAAACTTTGGCCAACCCGTTGTCTCAATGATACTGCAATATCACACAACGAATATGTAGACTCATTTTTTGAATTAAACTTATTATTGCTTCTCTACTGGGGTGAGAATTACGACAGAAAATTAGAGTAAACGACCTTAAAGTTGCGGTCAGTGACATTTTTTATAATTTGCTTGTTAGTTTCTTAATAAAACTATGTACATCTCCAAACAAATAAATTAAAAGTTTTCTGATTTTGTGATGCAAACTTCATTTAAATTCTTATAGGCTTCATTTAATTAATTTTACTTTCAATTGAGGTGAAAAAATTCCTGAAAATATTTTAATAAGCACTTCATAAAAGTTAAATAAAACACTATTTTTTCAGATCATTTTCTATTGTTGCATTCTGAGATTGTTCATATCGAGTAGCAATTGGTGAAAAATCTGACTGCAAAATGAACGATATAGCTGCAAGCACATCGGCTGCAGCTATAGCCTCCCCACAGACATCTGCAGCAGCAGCTGCTGCTGCTGCCGCTGCAGCTAGTGCCCAGTCTGCTTGGGATCAGTTGACTGCGCCACAAAATCAAAATGATGCAGCAGCAGCTAATAACACAGTTCTTAACTTGAGTCCTCCACTAGTTGGAGCTTCTTCCCCCAGCTGTAGTTCTCCATCGACTCCAGTAAAATTGGGACCTCCGCCAGAGATGACTGCGCACACACCACAAGGACCACCAACTTCACATGGTCCTGGATATGGTGAGGAACTAACCACAGAATTGGTAAACCAAGGATGGCGCAAGTTCTGGTCCAAACGAGAGAACAGACCATACTATTGGAACAAAGTTACAGGAGAATCGTTGTGGGAAATGCCTGGTCAAAGACCATTCGATCCTCTAACTGATCCACTGGGAATCTGTCATCCAGGTGCTCCGCAGCCAAATGCCCCACCAATACACCCACATCCAAATCTTAAAAGAAGGCCATCAGAAGATATGCATCATGGCATGGCCCCACCTATGAAGAAGTTCGTTCTTGCTGGACCGTGGGATCTGGAAATATTTACGAATGCTGTGATCGTTGAAAGACCACCGACATTATTACCACATCCACATCCGGAAATCGAAGCTCTGCGGGCTGCGTACACAATGAAGCTTGTGAAAACCTACGAAGATCTCTGTATGCGTAGAGAGAGCATCAAGGCACCAAAAGATTCTTTCAATCGTTGGCTTATTGAACGGAAAGTTATTGATCGCGGGTATGATCCGCTGCTTCCAAGCTTTTGCAGAATTGAAGTGTCTCCAGCCATGTATTTTGAGATTATGAACGATATACCTATTAAGATTGTTAAGCCGAAATTCACTGGTGATGCCCGTAAGCAGCTTTCCCGTTACGCTGAGGCGGCCAAGCACATAATTGAGTCTCGATCAGCTCCGCCAGAGAGCAAAAAAGTTGTCAAGTGGAACGTCGAAGACACATTCCAATGGCTTCGTCGCACAGTCGGTGCTAGCTACGAAGACTTCCAAGATCGCCTCCAGCATCTGAAACGACAATGCGAGCCTCATCTTGTAGAGACTGTCAAAGGCAGTGTGGAGGCTCTCTGCTCAAAAATATATCATCTATCTGCTGAGCACGCTAAAAAAATACGCGAACGACACATGTTGCTACTCAAAGAACACGGAATTCCAGAACCAGCACCACCAGTTCCACCACCACACCTCAAGAAAGTTTGGTGCTATCCCATTCAGTTTGCGGTGCCATCACCTAGAATGCCAACAATTGAGTATCTACAAGATCGTGATCACATGATTATCAAATACACACCGGCCACCCTCAACCAACCCGATGCACAGTATATCAACCTGACCCACCTACAAAAGCTGGAACAGCTATACCGCTTCAATTGTTTCGACGATAAGAAATTCGATTTGTTCATCGGACGGGTTTGGTGTCTGCTCAAGCGCTATCAGACATTTTTGGGGAATGCTTTGAATTCTTCACAGGAAGCAGAGCTGACTCAGGCATCCCTGCCAGTGCCGGTATTCGAGTGCCTTCATCGACACTTTGGCGTCACATTCGAGTGTTTTGCATCGCCTTTCAATTCATACTTTCGTCAATATTGCTCGGCGTTTGCCGACACAGATGCATACTTTGGATCACGAGGGTGAGTTTGGATGCAAAATACAATGTGAAGTTTATAATAAATAAATGATTCTTCCATTTCAGACCATTTTTGGAATTCAAACCGGTTTCGGGATCTTTCCAAGTGAATCCACCTCACGTCGAAGAGCTTATCGATGCCGCTTTGATGCACATTGATAAACTGCTCACAGACTCTATGGAACCACTAAGGTATGATTTTATTTCTCATTTGGAGGTTTAACTAATGTTTTTTTGTTTATTTTTATAGTTTCATTATCTTCTTACCCGAGTGGAAAAGCATAGCAAAACTTGAAGAGAATATCCATAAACGTCGTTCTATGGTTGTCCTCGGAATGGCACATGAATACCGACATGGCTACCAGCACATCATTCCAAAGTGAGTCTTTCATATTCTCCATTATGTGTTTCGTATCTAAATAAATTTTTGTTTCAGATCTGATGTGAACGTTAAATGCATTCATGGAACGACGGTAGTTTGGATGCAAAACAGTGGAGGGCATGCTCGTTGGGGACCCAATGAGTCTCGAGTGGATGCTCTAAGAGAAGCCTTTCGACCACAACGTGACAAGGAACGCGAGAAGGCAACAGCAGCAGCTGCTGCTGCCGCTGCCGCTGCGTCTACTACAACAGCTACATCGACGACTCAACAACAGTCGGTTCCAAATACCACTGCACCGACATCATCAACAATTCCCACCACATCAACAACTATTCATCCACTACCTGCAAGCACCACAATGGGTAATTCAGTTTCAAATGACAACTTAGAAGCGGGACCATCTGCTGTTGCAACAGCTATTGTAACGAATTCAAACGCTATGGTTGCAACAACATCGGTTTTGGTGGCACCATCATCGGTAGCAACTGCAATCAATTCGGCTGTCTAAAAAGTCGATAATGGTTTGGTGGTGAGTGTTTGTTTAAATTGTATGAATGTTCCAAAGAATGAGCAATGGACGTTAGAAATAAAAAAACAATTTTAGAAATCTATAAACATAACACTGTTAATACTTAGAAGTAAGTAAAAAGTCGTTTAATCATTTTTTTGTTTAGATTTAAGTGCTTAGTAAAAATATAAGAAGTAATTGAGTGGGTTTAAGAGATTTTTGTAAATATATACATACAAAGGGGTAGACATTAGGCAACAATGAACAGTGCCCTCTCTGTTTTTATTGCAAATTTAAAAAAAAATTAAAGAATACTAAACCTGTAGCAAAACATAAAAATAAATTACCGAACTTTCAATTTCATGGAAACCCATAAGTTAAGACAATAGGAAATACATACATAGTTATATTAGCAGCAATTTTGTCTGTTTTCTTAAGTTCCTTTTTTTGCCTTGGGTAAACCCTATCGATCTTCGTTCGCGATCTATGAAAAAAATTGTTTTGTATTTGAGTTTTCTATGGAACTTATTCATTTTATGCACCGCCGATGGCGTAGACGTGTGCCACTCTATAAGGTTAGATATGCTTAATTTTGAAAGCGATAGAATCACAATCGTAGACCGCTTTAGTTTACGCAGTTTTAACATTCAATAGAGCTAATATCAAAACTCTATTTTAACTTCGAAACACTTCTAAATGTAAATGTTAAGCCTGAACTACATCGAAACACGTCTATTACGTCGTTAAATAGTTAAAAAAAAACCTCTATCACCACAATAACAATCCCTAAAAAGTTTGACTGACTGTTCAAAAAGAAGTCCGCCCTTGGTTTGCGGGAGTTAGTTGTGTGTACCCCATGAGTTTTTACAAGATTGGTGAGGATATTCGTTCCAAGTTCATAAAAAGTTTCAAAAACTGATATTTTGTACAAGAAAATTTATTGATTGAAATCTACTTTTCGTGTGGCTCCACTTTTCTTACATTTTTCTGTTTTTTTTTTCACATATTCTTGTCAAAAAAAGCCACGCAAGTTGAAAAGTGATGCTTACAATCGTAGTTACTTCCTAGGTATCATCCCACTTGATATCTTTATAGTGCGATATTTGGTTTAGCGAGGGCCTGACCCCTTATCAACATAACCCTTCACAACGTTTTTCATTACTAAAAAGCAGCCGTTATTTCTTCTTTATAAGTTCACACAACAACGACGTACCCCACAGGCGGATCACTAGTGTGAAGCAGAAAAGTGGGAGAGTTGTGATCGCTTCAAGATCACTACTCGTAACGCTGGAAATGAAAATAAGAAGAAGACAACACAACGACACAATATCGTTCCTGCACGGACAATTAGTTGGACAAGCTTTATTTGATGGATTTTAGATAGTCGGATGTTGTTGAACCCCGATATAAACAGAAATGACGTAACCCACTTAAATGATTTTTATTCTTCAAATAACAGAGATGTGCGGTGATTTCGAAATTTAATGATTTTTGATGACTTGAATTTTAGATTTTTTACCACTCATAGGGTTTTAAAGAAAACTAGGGTAAAGTTCAACGAACGAACCTGTAACTGCTTAATTTACTTAATTTTCTTCTATATAAATAGCAGTTCAAAAAATAGTGAAATATAAGTGGTGTAACCCACAACAAATCCTTTATTTAATGCTTTTGAGCTTATTTAATACTTAAGTACAAAACATGTTTTTTTCTTTTTTTTTCCTTCCAAGGAAACAAGTAGAATGCTTTTGTTTTTCCTTGTAACCTTTAATCGCATATTTATCTTAAATCAATAAAATTGGGGTTACGCCACTTCTGCTTTCAAGGCCTCATTTGTCAGCTGCCTTCTCAACCCAAAAAGCATCAACAATTTGCAACAATTCACCGATTGATTTAATTTACAGCCGAATCGCCAGTGTTGAAGTATACAAGTGGGTCAGTTGAGATTGCTTTGCTGCATGAACACAATGAATGCAGAGCCGCAGGCGCAAAAAATGTCAAAATATTAAATATAAGTCTATACAAAACGCATGGCGGAGCCGCACAATTTAACTTTATTTTAACTCGCGGCTCTGGCTTCGGCTGCGTTTGCAGTATATTGTGTTTACGCAGTTATTTGCAAGTTAGAAAAAGAATTTAAACATGAAAACAAAATTATTGTATTGTTTTGTGTCGAGTTCTTAAGGTTTTGTATACTAGTGAACCCTTGTTTGAGCTTGCAGCGACGAGATCTGCTTCTTCCGATATGTTCGGAACCCTGCAATGGCTAAAAGTTGTTTGGGGTTTTGATAAGTTGGTTTCACTCTCATTAGTTTTGCGCTGCTGTTTTGGGCCGTGATTGCTTCGATGCTGTGAAAAGAAGAATTGAACCAATAAGATTTCTTTTATTAAAACAGAACCACAAAACAAAATGATTTTCGATGGTCTTCCCATGTTGGAAAGGAATTTTAGCTACAGCAGCAGGGCATATGAGGATTGAGGGAAACAAACCCTTTTTTCCATTTTTATTATTTTGACATACAATTGAAATTAATTCACTTTTCTATTTGTCGTTCAAGTAAGAGCCCACATAAGAGACAGAGCAAGTGAATTTTTTATTTCTTAACTTAAATACTTCTCTTCATAAGTTTCAATCTTTACTTTCCCTTTCTATGCATTGACCTTAAAACTGTTTAAGTTTATTAAATATAATTTCTTAAAAACCATTTAAAAAAAAAATAGGTTTAAGCAATAGTTTCATGTTTTACTTGTATCATTTAAGTAATTTCAAGATAGCAACCTTGTTAAAAAGCAGGCTATGAAAGTGCCTCTGATTTAAGACCTCTTAGTAAGTAAACGCCTTAATTCAGACCAAAAACATACTTAAAAGTTACAAAAGTTGAGTACTAAGTGAGGAACGCCTTAAACATCTTTGTATCCTCAAACTTTGTACTAAGTTTTCTGCTACCCCAATAAAAATATTACTTCAATTCCTTTTAAATTTAAAGAACAACAAATCTATTAAACTCCACTCAACATAAATCTTTTGTGTAAATAAAAACAAATACTACTCTAGTTTAATTATGAAATGTAAAAAAAAAAAAAAACAAAAATATAATATTAACAACTTTATTCTGTGGCAATCTTGAGATTATGTTTAAGGAACAAAAAAAAAGTACATTATATACACACGCATATTTAAGAAATAAAAAAAATCAAATTATATATTTATAAGTAAAACAAATCAAATATTATTAAAAATTTATTTATAAACACACAAACACCTTCCAAGAAAGTAAAGAAAAAAAGAATATAATTAACACAAATTTTAACTTTGTATATCTCGCTGTAAAACACCGCACCGATGCGGTTTTTTGTCGATCTTCTTTTTTCTATACTTTAAAATATCTAAAATGAAATTATAAATATATTTTTTGCACATTATTTTTCTATTTTATCTGTAATATTTCTTCTTTCTTTTGTGTAAGAGAATAGTATAAAGTCTTCGTCGTTTTAGCAATATATTGTATTCACTTAGTAATCAAACTAAAAAAAATAAATTATTAAAGTATGAAAAATTCATAAACACACAGACACACATGTAGAAATAATGTGTACTAATTAATTAAGAATTGACAAATTTTAAAGCAAAGAAAAAATCTTTTTTAAAATGCTATAGAGAAAATGAATTACAAAATAGTGATATAGGAGTATGAATTTTAAATGCAAAACATTTCTTTGAGAAAAAAAAACGTGTTTTAAAGTTTTAATATTAAGGTGAACCTTGTTAAAGTCCGACAAAAATAAATAAAACATTTAATCTAAAAAATATGTGGTAATCAATTTGACATGTTATTTCTATACTAGATTTTCATTTTTAAACTTGCCGTTTTTTTACTTATTGTAATTGGGGGGTGAACCTGGGGGTTTACGAGAGCTCTCTATGGTTTTACACTGTAAGTCGGTTTCGATCCAGGAGTTGCCAATTCCTCACGAAAAACGATACCCGTGGAAAACATTTTTTGTTTTCTGTTGGGGTTCAAACAAAGAACCTCCCGTGAAAGAGGTAGAGGCTTATTAAGCCACCTGCTATCTGCTGCAGTAGCCTGAAAGTGTTTTAGTCTGCTTTTCATCCTCTCTTTTCAGTCAATTGATAGGAAATTTTTTTTTACATGAAAACATCGGGTGCATCTGTTTTTGAGTCCTCTATATTTGTCGAATATTCATTGATTTTATAGAGACATTTTTTAAAGTTAATAATATGTAGGTTTGTTCGTTGAAGTCCTAGGGTCGCCCTGGGATCGCCACAAAGCGTTTTTTGAGAAACCTTATGTCAAACTGAGTGTTTTTCGAGCCCTAGGGTTGACCTAAGTTTTTCCTCAACACGCCCTAGGTTTTTGCTGTGGTGATTTGAGGGCTGTCAAATGGCATTTGTTTTTATTCAAATGCGTGGTGATTTTGTGGCTAATCGTTTCTTGAGGACTGGAAACCTAAGTTTTTTTTTGACAACTCATAGGGTTGTCAAGAAAACCTGGGTAAAGTTCAACGAACGAACCTAATATAATTCAAAGCAACGCAATCTCTTTTTGCCAATAAAAAACACAATCCGTGAAAAATACTAGCCGAAGTCATGGGGCGAATTCCTAAACGCAGGCCTTGCTGAGCAAGTCAAATAATAAGCAAAAATAATCACAAATAAAATTTGCAATGCAATTAAAAGTATGCAAGTGTTTTTTGATAGCTGCACAAATTCACTTGCAATTGCGGGAAAAAAAGCAAGCTGCTACGTTTTGGGACATACTGCTTCGAAGTGATTTTTTTGTCGGCATTTAAGAACTGTTTGCTTAGCATATTTTGCGCAAGACTTGCGTTTAAGAATTCGGCCATGAATATAAAGTGAAAGTGTCAAAACCGAAAGTAATAGTGATAAATCTCAATTTCGCCTCGAATTGCATAATAGGGCCCTTTCCTCGGCTTCCTTGTAAAGTATTTTCGGAGACTCATTGAACCATATTCCAGCCATCACTCATTACGCTGTACAATTGATATAGTTTGTTGTTGAATATTCTTCCTTCACAAACAAGACCAAAGATCACTCAGTATTTTTCGGAAAGACCAAGGGCTTCATTGTCTGCTTTAGATAAGGTACATGCTACTGCGCCCAATAGCAGGACAGGTATTATCATGGTCTTACAAAGGGTTGCATTGGTTTTTCTAGAGAGGGTTATATCCCTCCATTGCCTTCTTAACTTAAGCAGAAGCGATTAGGAAGAGTAATTCTCCATTTGATCTCGCCGTAAATGTTATTTTCGGTGTCTATAGCGGATCCTAAGTAGGCGAAGTCGTGAACTCTCTTGAAATTATGTCTATTATATTGAAACAAAAAAAAATCCAATTCTTCTATGTTTTATCATTGCACTTATTTTTCCACTTCTGTTTCAATGCACACTTAAGAACCTATGGCACCATGCTTCCTTCTCTTCTCATAACGTCGATATCGTTATCTTGAGCAAGCTTTGGCACACCCACCACTCGATTACAAAAATCAGATTGGTGTGGCATTCCTGTTTTGGTTTTCATCTTATAGTTTTTTCCGCTGACTGGGATAGATCTTCGGAAAACATACAAAAGCACAAGCATTTGCGCACTGATCCCTCCGACTTCAATTCCTTTTTCCAAATCAAAATTTCTGTTTGTTTTTCATTACCTGAAAATATGTTTGTTTCGTTCAAGCGCTGGAGTTGTCCTGGGACCGTGATTGTTTTTTTCCCCCAGAGTTGAACTTGAATTATTGGAAAAAAGTCAAAAAGGCAGGTAGGACCAAGAGATCTAGTACCCTTAGACAGCACTTTACTAATAAGCCCAACTTCGTATCTGAGCGGAACCCAAATTTTTGGAGTTCAGGTTTCTGGATCTCTTGATCCTCCATGTCTTTTGGACTTTTTTTTTCAAATAATTCAATATGGATTCTAAAACTTTTGAGTTTTAGTCAAAAGTTCAAAACTATTTCAGATGTGTAAGTAACTCAACACTGTCCAAAAACCATTCAATTAAATTTAAAAAGTTTTTTAAAAAAATGTATTCTTTGAAGCTTTTCGGTATTTGATTTGTATTTGATTCAAAATTTAACTTTAAAAGTCATTGTATCCATTCAAGGAATATTGACCTCGAAAAGCAGTTAAGAGAACATTAACAGTGTTATAAATCTAACCGAATCCATTATACTATTGAAAAAAGACTATGGTTTAGCAATCTATGCTTCATGCTTCAGTTCATCTTTGGGAGTTGTCACAACGCCTTATCATGCTGTCGTTAGAGTTGATTAAGAGCTATATGTACAACACTAACTATAGGTTTGTTCGTTGAAGCCCTGGGGTTGCCCTAGGGTCGCCACAAAGCGTTTTTTGAGAAACCTAAATTCGCCCTGAATGTTGAGTGTTTTTTGAGCCATAGGTTTGCCATAGGTTTTCCCCCAACTCACCCTAGCTTTTTGCTGTGGCGATATGAGGGCTGTATTTTTATTGTGGCATGTATTTTTATTTAAATGACAGGGATGTGTGGTGATTTGTGGCTTAGCGTTTTTTGAGGACTGGATAACACAGGTTTTATTGACAATTCATGGGGTTGTCAAGAAAACCTTTGTCAACCCTGGAGAAAGTTCAAAGAACGGACCTTATGAACATAAATCCAACTTCTGGTTTTCCTTCGGATACCATATTCTCCCGTTTTAGAATTTTTGCGGTTCTCAATTCCGAATTCGTACGTTTTCAATTCGGTTATATTTTGTTAGCAGAAATGAATCCGGTTGATGTATTATTCTGTATTGCTAAAAATGAAAAATAATAATATCTCTAAAAAAAAGCTAAAGGTATGCATCAGTCTCAGACACTAGGCCACTCATACACACTCATGCACATACACATCTGTTTAATAAAGAGTTGCCTCTCCTACGTGCCACTTTTGTCAGGGTATTATCTCCACGCTCACAAAGCCTCAGAACCTTAAATAATGAAAAGTCTCATTAACTTGGCAAAACTATCCAACTTCTAACACAAACTTTTTAAAAAACATTAATGTTCAAAGTATCAATCTAATAATGAGAGCCTTTATCGAAGTGACCGTCGGAGCTGAGTTTTCTCCGCAACCCATCCTTTTTCGGAGATTAAATTTTGCTTCGAAGTAGTTGTCATCGTAAAACTGAAACTTGGCGCATCAAAAATTTATCGGAGGACGTCGGTCGACCAATCGCAGAAGTACCTGCAGGTAACGAATAAATAGTAATATTGATATTCACCCTTTTTATAATTGAGTAGTAGTAAAACTCCAAATTACAAATGGCATAGCTGTAGCAGCCATAATTGGCGCTCAAGTAGAATAACTTTCGAAATGATGATAGGAACAATGATGAAGAAAAATAAGACTGAACTTAAATTCTTTTTATTAAAACACTACCCATCCCTCACAAGCTTTAAATTCGAAGTCGTTCAAATTCAAAAGCGTATTGTAATAAGAGTAAATACTTATCCTAGTTAATAGGCCTGGCAACTAATGCTAGTCTAAGAATTTATTGAACGAGTATTCAATTAATTTAATGTCTTCCGTATTAAACATTTTCTTAAGACACCTATACTCTGCAAAAACCTCAATCTCTAAAATCAATGAATGCGTAGTACCTAAATAGGCCCTTTGAAATTGGCACAGTTGAAACCTAAACCATTTGTTGAACATTCCACTTTCCATTTGGTGCCTCTATCTAATCAGATAATTAAAACTAATGCACACAGAAACTAAGTACATACTCAATTTGGATTTTATTTACAAATCTAAAGTCACGAAAAAAAAACCAAGCTCCCTACGAACACAATTTGATTTTACACAATGGCCTTACAAGCTAGAACAAGTAAATTTTTAACCCCTCTCCAGCATTATCACGTTTATGTGTACTTCTGTACAAACAAATACGAACAGCATATATATGCAAGCCATAATATCAATAAACTTAAGCTGTTGTTGAATACAACAATCTTATCGTCGCCTTGGGGGTTTTAAATCACTTTACTTAGAGTTGCCAAATAACATGCACAAAATGATTATGACTGGTTTCCATTTAAATACAAAGAATGTGAATCATTCTCTTATCGAGGTTAATTAGCTGTGTTTTACATTATCTCTAAGCTGCTATCACTATTTTTGGTGACAACTTCAGTCTCAGATGAACCAGAGCCGGAGCCGGCATCATCGTTCTTTTCATTGTCGCTTTGGCTTAAGCGATGTGAAGTCAATTGCCAAGCTGGAATCGACGGTGGCACTGTTGGTATTGGATTGGCAAATTGTTTTCTGTAACGAAATAAAAATTCAGTTTGAATTGTAAGTTGTTAGAGATTGGTTACCTATTCAATAAAAGTCCTTTGATTGCCTCTAGATCGCTTTTAAAGTTGCCGAACTCTCGGTGAATCACTGATGTTTGTGATGAGTTGTTTTGGGTGAGCTGCTCTTTGATTTGTGTCAAGTCGCGATTAACGTCGCGCAGTTGTGTTTCAACTTTCTGGTCGAGTTCGGCAATGGTATCTTCGATGGGCTTTTTCTTTTTTCTCCCAAATAGGAAAGGCTCTATAAATTTCTGTAGAAAATGTTAAGTTTTTTTAATGGAATTTGATATTTAAAGAAAAACGAAAAGGCATGAAATGAACAAAGAGAGAAAATAGCAAACAAGGCAAGCCAAGGTGACTGAAAGAAAAAGTGGAGCACTATTTGCAAATATGTAGATTCTTTTTTTTTTTTTTTGAAAAGTCAACATATTCGCTTGATAAAAACAATTAAAAACAGTCGGAGACTGGAAGCCTGTTTCTATTTGCATAGAAATATCATAAACCTCCTGCTGATTACAGAATCCAACAGAAATATCATCAACCCCATGATAAACCTCTGAATTGTTTACTTTATTGTTATTTATTTTCTACGCATATATCTTGGGTATACCTTGTAGAAGAGATAAAAGGCGTAAGCCAGTCCGCTAACCAGCGCCATCGACTGCAATGCATCCTTTATTTGTCCCAAAGTACTTTGTCTCTGAATAATCTGTTGATGATTTAAATAGCCCGTGTGTCCACCTCCAGCGGTGCTAATGCCCATGTTTATAACTGTGCTGTTTGGATCTTGGGTAAAGATTCCAGCTCGTTCGCAAGCAATTTGTATTTCTTCGGCAGACAGACCTTTGGACCGAAGGAATTGTTGCTTTTGCATGAGTGTCGTGTGTCGAACTTTAGCATTTTGTAGAAAATTTACTGCAGTTGTTATCTAAAAGAAAAAAAGGTTACGTTTAATACATTAATGGAGCAATCTGAGATAATTAATAGCAATTTTATAATCCTTACCAATGCCTCGCGAGGTGGTACGACTGGGGTGGTAGTGATTGAGTTGCTATTAATTTCAGTTTTATTTGAGAAAATTGTGTCTCCAGTATCTGTGTTACTGTCGGACATGTTGATATCAACTGTTATGTTAATTTTGCTTCTAGTTTTTTTAATTATCTAGGCAAGAAAAAGTTGCTTTTTTAAATGAAAAATCTACGAATACACAAAAGTGGTACGATAAAGAAAATTTAATTCTACTTTTTCTTCACTGACACTAGAAAGAAGAGATGTTAAAGGAAATGTCAAATATTTGTCATAAAAAAGCAAAGCTCTCAAACTGTTATGAGCTAACTTTTCTTAAGGTGGAAGCATTTAAAAGCCTATTCCCATCGCACTAGTGGTGTTCAAGGTAATAAGGGTGGTATTCACCAAACAATCTTAAGAGCGCTCTTAAAGCTAAGAGGCTCTTAGTTTTAAATTTGGATGTGCTATTCACCAAGCAATAATAGGGTCTAGTCTAAGCTAATTCGAATATTCGAAAAAATAAGGTTTTTGAGTCTCTGAACGCACACTTTTCGAACTACTTCGAAAATTTCAGTGTCAATTGTCAAAATCAGTCAAAAACAGAAAAAATTATCGGAAATTTAGGTAATGCTATAGCGTAAAATTAATTCATTCTCTGTATTGCAAACCATAATTCGAATTTCTTATTTTTTTCAACAGTTATTTATGATTTTTGAATAACAACCACAAATGACGCTGTCAGTAAATTTCGAATTTTCGAAGTTATTTCAAACAACAACCGCTCATAACTTAAGAGTGGTAGCGACCACTCTTAAGTGTTATGAGCGCTCATAAATCTGCACTAATAGTGGTCGGTGAATAGGTTTATGAGGCACTTAGTTTAAGATTTCTTGGTGAATACCACCCTAAGTATTGAATGAAAGAATCAACAAATCTTTTATGAGAAAGCTCAATTTTGTGTTCTCAGAGATCCCCAGAAATCAACTAAATAACAAATCTAATGAGAGCAAGATTTATAGGTACCGGTTAAAAGAGGGCTTAGCGAAGAAGAAAAAACGATATTTCTTCGCTAACTCATATTTTAGAGAGAAAATATAGCTATTCTAACTGTATATTTTTCTTAAACACGCAAATTTTAAAATTTTATGGGAGTCCAAAGCAAAGATTGTCATTACGCTGCAAGTGCTGACATTGGTAAGTCTTATATTTTGTGTGGTGCCATTTGAGAAAAAAGTATTTTTTTTTTTAACAAAGAAAACAATCATATCTTAAAATAAAAGTAGGTTTTTACAGTGGTAACTTGCGCTTTTCCTTGCAACAAGTATGTTAATGAGTTTTTTTACAGAATGTGTTCAACCAAAGCAAGGTTTTGGTTTATCAAACGATTGCAACACTGCTCGAATATTCAATCCTGAGAAAAGTTCAGCAATCGTTTGCACTCTTTATGAGTATGAATTTATATATCATGTATCTTCTTCTTTAAGCCTTGGCCAAACCAACGTGGTGAGATCGTACGATGCAATTGCGATAAGTCAAATCCCTATGCATTAAGTCAAACGTCCATAAACGTTTGACTTAATGCATAGGGATTTGACTTATCGCAATCGCATCGTACGATCTCACCGCATTGTTTTGCGCAAGGCCTTATTTTCTGTACTAGCAGATGCACGTTAATCCACTATTATGCTCTAGTGAAAGCGTAGTATTGTTCAAAAAGTCGAATAATAATATAATAATAGAAGTGCAGAATTATTAAAAAGAGAAACAAATACAATTATGGCTGCAGATGAAAAATAAAAATTTTCATCAATTTAAAAATTTCAAAATTGTTCATCCGCATCCTATGACTCAACGTATCTTCCCTCTTTATCAGACAAGTATGATTTTTACATCTTGTGTCTATTTCCTCCATTTTTATCTGCACTTGCTGATGCATGCAAGTCCACCACAAAGGAACATACGTATTGTTTCCACCTTAATTCATTGAAATTTATCAACAAATGCCATCACTAGCTATTTCAAAACTAGCGTTCACTTCGCTTTACTTTCAAATGTCATATGGTTAAAAATTCCTCGTACATACACGAAAGACCCCATTTCCCTTGATTGTGTGCGATGAATTTCAATTCGATTGCAAAAGTGTGTGTGGCAACTGGCAAGTGAAAGAAAACTTGAAATTTCTATCGCCCCAAAGTTGTTCTTGTAAATATTGAACAACAATTTACAGTTTTACCCCTCAAAAACGCTCAAAAAATACAAAAAAGTAAAAAATAATTATTTAATTTTGATTATTTGTTAAAATATTGAAAGAATTTTCTAGAAAATTGTGATAAAATGGCCTGTGCAGTTTCGGCTGCTACAAAAGAAACTACATCAGCAACTACAAATGGCAGTGGCAGTAATGGTGGTGGTGCTTCGGTAGCACCATCAACAGCGAGCAGTAATAGTGGTAATGGTAACGCAAGTGGTGGTAGCGGCGGAGGCAACACTGCAGCAGGAAGTTCAAATGGTGGTGCTGCTACAACTGGAGGATCCTCGTCAGTGGTGGGAGCACCTGCCGGTAGTACGGCCAATGTTATAAATCGTCAGACAAGATTTGCAATGGAAGGTGTTGGAGCACGGGTCATACGTGGTCCGGACTGGAAATGGGGCAAACAGGTGAATATCATTACTACTCATTGACATTTAAATGTTTAATTGCCAACCAAAGAGACATGTGCAACTCCACTCCACAGAAAGTTGAGTCAAACATTCTCGCCGTGGGTAGTTGCGAATTTAATTGAAATGACTTTTCGTTAATGGGGCGGACCTTGATCTGTGTGGGGTCGATTTCAGTTTTAATTTTGTCTAACTATAAACACATTTTCCGTACCACTGAACTTGGTGGGCATGAGTCATACGATGCAGAAGGTGCTTTCTACATTCTTAGTTTCGTTTCGGGTTTCATGCAAAACACAATTTGTTTGGGTTGTTGCACTTCGATATGTTCATGGAAAGTTTGTATTTTGCTTTCTAAAGGCATTCATTTCAAACATCTGTGCAATTTGAATTTTGGTTCTGCGTCAGTGACTTCCTCAAGGGCTAAGTGTAGCATTTTTTTGTTTACAGTCATAAAAACTGACCACGTTATATAAAGCACGTTTTTCTTGTGTTCTGTTGCTGTTCTTTATTCTTTGTTTTTGAAAATATGTTGGTAATCTTTTGTTGTCTTTTATAAGAGCTGGCTTAGTGATTCATGAGCATAACATTGCGAGTAAGAACAAATGTTTTAATGACGAAAGTTTTCGATTTGAATAAGTTGGATTAAGTTTTAAATAAAGACTTTCATTGTCAGTTCTTTGAGCTGAAGTGGAAGCAAGATCTTTGAGCATGATTTTGATTACCATTAACACCAAGTATTTGGCTGTAGAGCCATGGATTTAAGTTTTGAAGATATGTAGTTGAATTTGGTTGGCCAGCTTTCTCTTTTCCTAATTTTAATTGGAGCTCTGCAAAAGCAGAACTTGAAAAGAAAACTGCGATTGTGCAAATTAAATAAATATCTACATTCATACTGCTTGGGCTATTATCAGAAGTTAAAGACTTGGTTATGGTGTGTTTTGTGCGGATTATTGAAAGGAACATCTGGAGTTGAAAATAAGTTCTCCGATTGTTCTACTTTAAGTTTAAAAGTGTTTGGGGCGGCACGGTTTGTTTTTGTATAGATTTTTACCAAAAAGATTCAAATTGTGTGTTGATAGGAGAACCAATTTGTGGCTCTATGCAGCAAATGCCTTTTGAGTGAATGTTTAACAACATCAAAGAACTCAACATTCGAAACATTAAACATTAGTTAAGAATGATCAACACAACCAAAAAAACAAAAAACAAAGGAAAAGTGAGAATATTTTCTTTCTTTATTGAATATTATTTAGAGTAGAATATAAAAACAACACATCGATTCACTATGTACTAGTTATATTATGATCAGAAATATGGTGAACATTCGTTACATTAGTTTACTTCAGTCTTATGTGACAAACAAAAATTAAAGTGAGAATTTTTGTAAGTGAATTTACTCCAGACCGTCGTCGTTTGAGTTCCAATACCGAATGCCTTCTTCGCCAGTGTTCTTTACAGCAGGTCCCACACCGCCCACCCGCTCAGGAGTCGGTACCAAGCCAGCGCTCTTTTGGTCCAGCTCAGTATCCACGTTACTCCTATTACTCCTACGGTCAGCAGCAGCACCTTGATAATTCTCGCATCGTTTTTTGTTTAATTGTTCATGACTGGCTATTTAAACGTATCTAAATAGGTCATGTTTCTCCTCGGAAATGCGAGAAGCAGGTTGACACAGCAATTTTGTCAACCACATCACTCATCACTTTAGAGCCAGAGGTTTTGATTTATTTTAATTTGAATATAAAGGGTGTTTTTTTAGAGGTACAGAACTTCGAATTGAAGTAAAACACAAGAAAATCAATGTCCATCAATTTGTTTAAATATGATTTCGGGCATGTGGACGCCGCGGCTTGCTCGACCACTTTTTCGAGCATTTGAGACCGTAGTCGACAATAACGCCACGAATGTTGGCTTCCAAGTTCCCTAACATTTCTGGTTTGTTGACGTAGACGAGCGACTCCATATATCCCCAAAGGAAATAATCTTGTGGTGTCAAATCAATCGATCTTGGTGGCCAACTGACAGGTCCATACCGCGAAATTATGCGCTCATCGAATGTTTCCTTCATTAAATCGATTGTGACGTGCGCTGTGTGGCATATAGCGCCGTCTTGTTGGAACCATATCTCATCCACATTCATCCCATCCAATCCTAGAACAAAATAGTTTGTTATCATGGCTCTATACTTATCTTTTATCGTTAGGGTTAAACTGGCTCGCCAGCATAATTTCGGAAGAAGTATGGCCCAATGATTCCACCAGTACTCATGTGGATTCATTCAAAATTCACTCCAAATGCGGCAATTTTGCTAATTGACGTAACAATTCAACCAAAAATGATCACTGAACAAAATTTTGCGATGAAAATCAGGATCGAGATCAATCTCATTTTCGGCCCATACACTAAAATCACGACGCATAGTATGGTCTCGCGGCTTGAATTCTTGCACAAGCTGGATTTTGTAAGGTCGTAAGCCAAGATCTTCCATAAAGTTGATGAACAAAGCTCCAATTTCAATTTCTGTGTACGTTGGCGAATTGATTCCTTCGGGTCCTTATCAACACTTTGCTCTACAGCGGCAATTGATTCTTCGGTGCGCATTGTTCGACGTCTCTGCGGATGCGTATTATCGCAAAAAGTAAAACGATCCATGGTTAACCGATTTAATTGCTCTGATGGACGATTATGTCGAACATAAAATAAACGGAGCTTGCGGTAAACTTCACGAACTGAACCATTATTTTTGAAATAAGTTTTCATGATTTGTAAGCGTTGTACATGATGAAATGGCAAACCAAACTGAACATAAATGACATTAGAGTTGGCCGATTTGACCACTATATGTCAGTTTTATCACTATTCGAAAAACCAACCTCTAAAAAACCCGATACTAACAGAGCAACATCGACATCGACATCAACGTTAGACCTGATCCTTAATTTCCTGTCCAAATAATGCTAAATTTAAGATGAAATTTGTCTGGTTTATAACACAGAAAATGAAAATGTGAGATTTGAAACGTGATTTTTTTCTGTTCTGTTTTTGCTGTTCACGTTGCTATCCGTAACACATGACTTTTGACGTCCAAGTCTTCTTTGCTGTCGAAGTTGCTGTGTCTCATATAAATATTAATAAGTTCAATAAATATTGATTATTTTCCTGTTTGTGGCATTGTAAGTAAGTAAGTAAGGCTAACCATGTTTCAATTTTTTACTTTAAAAATTCTTTTGGGGCTATTCATTTCTTTTTATTATTATAATGTAAAAATATCGGCCAAAATGTTGCCGCAATTCTACTTATTGACAAATCAACTAAGGTGAAAATGTGCCTTATCAAAAATTGATCATCCACTGTTGCCATTTCTTGCCACCATTCTAACCATTGACGAAACTTGAAATGATCAAGTGGGTTTATTTCTTGAGTCAATTGCACCTTGTTAGCGTGTAAATGTAAGTTTTTATGCATTATGTTCATCATTGACGAGCATGCATTGGTGTTTTCACTTCTCCTTCAGACCCACTTTGCTCTAATTTTTTTCCGATTTTTCCGATTGTACGAACATTTGGACAATTAAATTGAATGAAAAAATCACGAAGGAATTTTGATTTGAACGCACATTTAGCTTTAAATAAATAACATTAATAGATAAAGTGATCCAAGAGAAAGGTTGATATGTAGCAAACAGTTGAAGTTGGCTCACTAATCTCTTCTTTACTAAGGATAGTAATTAATTCAATAAACATCCAGTAATATTTAATTATTACTGGATAATTTATTACTAACCACTAGTTGGACTAGGTTAGGTTAGGTTAAGTTAAAGAGGCTGTCAGCTCGGCTAAGACACTTAGGCCCATTGTAGTACCACGATGGATCTACTGTATCCTCATCCTAATATAACCATTTTGAGCTTTCAATAAAGCGGGAGAGACGCAGGGCGTCGATGTTAGTAACAAGGGGCATCGAAACAAACCTAGGTTTATCCTACGTTTGTGAGCTAAAGCTTGGCACGAAGAAAGAAGGTGGGGGAATAGTCTGATCCTCCTCCTAATTCATACAACTTCTACAAAAATCGTTTGAGGCGACTCCTACCCTTGCAATATGTCTTCCAAAATGACAGTGTCCTGTAATGACACCTATCTCTTGAAAAAGATCAAGTCATTCGACTGCTTAAGATCTAGCTTGGGTCAGATCTGTTTCGTTGCGTTATATGTTAAACTGCTTGACCTTCTCAGATTAGTCTTCTTGTATGCGTCCTGCTTGACCAAGAGTTTGTATGTAGCGATTGGTATGCCGCTACTCTTAGTTATCGGTGATAGGGGCAGAAGTGTTACGTTTCTGGCGAGTTGATTGGCAGTTAAGGGCTAGAATAGAGTTGAAGGAATTTGACCGCCTGACTGTCTGAGAAGATGCATATATTCTTTTTGTTTTACTCTAAGCCAAGATAGAGCTTCGCTAATTGCCATCACCTCCACTTGAAACACCTTACAATGATCTGGAAGACAAAGCAATATGTTTAATTTCATTTCGTCTGAATAGACGACATCAGAACCTACTCTTTCATTTGTTTTTGAACCGGCCATATAAAAATGGTATTCGTTTTTCAAGAATGATTGGTCTTCCCAATCTCTTCTGGATGGAATGGTCACTCGAAAATTTGTACCAAATTCAAGATTTAATGTAGTGCAGTCTGTTTTTAGCTTGGGGATTCCGAATTTGTTCATAATGTCAGCATGACCAATATTGTTGCTGGTCCATTGTGAGACTTGTAATCCAACAGCCGAACTCGCAGCTGTTTGTTTACTGTAGATGTCAATTTGATATGGGTGGCCCTCAGACACCGAGGAGTTCCTGAAGCCTATGTGCGAATAATTAACGACATGTACGAGGGAGCAGTTACAAAAGTGAGATGCCCAGCTGGAGTCACCGAAGAATTCCAAATAACAGTAGGTGTACATCAGGGAAGTGTCTTGAGTCCACTGCTCTTTATTGCTGTTCTGGATTATTTGCTCGAAGGAAAAGTAACGGACAATAAAGTACAACAATTATTCTTTGCTGACGATGGAGCCATCATAAGCGAGGATCCTACATCCCTGCAACGAGCACTTGACGTTTGGATTGATGTTCTGGAAGGAAATGGGTACCGTATTAGCGCTAAAAAGACTGAATACCTGTGCTGCCCTTTTTCTGATCCAGACAAGCCTATTCCAGACATTTATTTGAATGGAAATGTGCTTCCCAAGTGTGAAAAGTTTAAATATCTGGGATCTATGATCAATAGTGAAGCATCTTGTGATGACGACATCAATCATCGAGTAAGCGTAGGGTGGATGAAGTGGCGAGAAAACTCCGCTATCTTCTGTGATCGAAAAATGCCCCCTAAGTTGAAGGGAAGACTCTACACAGCAGTTGTCCGTCCAGCTCTGACATACGGTTCACAATGTTGGACAATGTACAAAAAGTATGAGAGCAAATTGACGGCAGCCGAAATGAAGATGCTTCGGATGACAGCAGGAGTAACAAAGCTTGATCGAATTAGAAGTACTAAGATCCGTGGAAGCCTTCATGTCAAAAGTACCATCTTGGACAAAATTCAGCACGACCGGCTCAGTTGGTATTGTCATGTTCAAAGGAGAGATCCGCAGAACCCCGTCAAAAAGGCAATATCGTACAACGTTTCAACAAATTCGCGACGAAAAAGAAAAGGCAGGCCAAAACACTCCTGGTACAAGCAAATGCAAAAACAGCAGCATTTGGTTGGCCTCAGACATGGAACAATCCAAAACCGGGAGGCTTGCCGACGATTTCTGAGGTCAACGCGGCGTACCCCACAGGCGGATCACTAGTGTAAAGCAGAAAAGTGGGAGAGTTGTGATCGCTTCAAGATCACTACTCGTAACGCCGAAAAATGAAGAAGAAGAAGAAGATGTCAATTTGCACTATAAAAGTATACATTTAAAATGATACGTCTGCGTCTGTTTATGATAACGTGTGCACATTTCTCATCTAGAGTAATTTCGAATATCCCTTCTCCCATGCTATACTCGTGTCGCATTGGTGATTGTTACATTCTCATAGGCGCTGGGGCTACCCGAGGTTTGTTGTGATTTATTTATTTAATTTGAAGTGCTCACTGAAATCACAAATTATTAAATTTTGAATTCTAATTCATCCCCGATATGTCTTTCATGACTTAACGGTAATGCCCAGATAACAAAAATATTTCAAAGTTTGTATTTCAGCAATTCTACAGTATACGTCATCATCTAAACAGCTATTTCAAATTACAGAAAGTTACCCTTCCATTTCTAAAATTCAACAATCAAAACTGTGCCCCTGTTCTGTAACTATCGCCTTGGCGATAAACGGTGGAAAATGGAACGAAATTCTATGAATTTAGTAGGATTTCGTTCCATTTTCCACCGTTTATCGCCTGCTTTTATCGAGGCGATAGTTACAGGACAGGAGCACTGGTGAGAGAGCCCCAAACAAAGAGCGTATAATTCTCAAATTAGATTTATCAATTGAAAAGTACAAATATTTTCATTTAACAAAAAGTGCACGCTCGTTGATTCATAACATTTTTCGACTACTGATTCTTCTAAAAAATGAAAACAATTTCAAGCGAATTGTGTGTATCGCTTTATTTGAAATTGTAATCTTTTTGAATCGCTGTAGCATTTGCAAAATTACTAACTGTGTATCCATTCAAGCACGAATCTACTTAAATTTATAAAAACGAGACACACAAATTCAGTCCCAATGCACTCTACTATCTTCCTGACCATAAAACCGTAGTTAAACTCTTTATAATCTATTATGTCAGTTCCACATCCCTTATCAACACACTCTGTCTGGTACACATTATGTTTGTCTGTTTTTAAAATGGGGGGTAGTAGCTGGCTGTAACCGCGCCAATCGTATATTTATTTACTTATTAAATTTAATCTGCGAAAAATATCGCTGACTGGAGAGATTTCTTGTTTTGTTTTGTATATTTTATAAAACGAAAGTTTTGTGTGTACATATTCTACACTTCGCAGTCCCCAGTGTATAGCGTGAAGGGTAATGATTTCGGGTCGGCATATTATTTGCTCTCGGTGCCGCTGTGCATATGCACAACGAAGCGGTTAAATAATAAAAACAAGCGTTGATTTCATTTATATTTTTCCCATAAGAGTTTTCTTATTTGATTTTCGTAATGATAAACTATTGTTACCGAGTGATGCTGGTGAGTGTTTTTATTTATTTTCTTTAAACCTATGTCGCTATCGGTTGGCTTGGTAATTGTTTATCCGTTACAATGTTATTATAGAAGTGGGTGGGAACGAAAAGCCGGCAATTGCTAACCACAAACCGTATGAAGTGATAGTTTGAGCAAATCAAAATTATTGTGTTGCCATTTACTACAAAGTGGCGTGATTGTGAGTTTTATGTAAAAACAAGAGCTTAATTCTATTCAACAAAAATATGCACCCAAAGTCAAAACGTGCAAATTTAAGCTCGGTTCAATGCATTAATTAGCGCGCATTTTCACATCTATTCATTTTATTCTGAGTGAAATTCCCTTGCTATATAGTCAATGTCAAATGTGAAATCTTTCATCGTACAAACAAACTATGCGCGGCATTGAAATTTATATAAAAAGATTATTACTGATCTCCAAATTCTGAATGCATACGAAACAATACTTCTGTTTTAACCTTGTTTTTGTTTACTTTTCATCCTGATTGACAGACGAAGATTACTTTACTCAATATTAAAATTTGGTGATTTTTGTGTCACGAACAAAAAAGGTTAAATCTCTTGTTAATCGTTCACTCTGATACTCATTTGAATGTAGAAATACTAAAATAAAATCAAATTCACTGCTTTGCGAACTGATAAAAACAAAAATTTTAAAATCTGTTTTAGGATGGCGGGGAAGGCCATGTTGGCACTGTACGCAATTTTGAATCATCGGAAGAGGTTGTTGTTGTCTGGGACAATGGAACTGCAGCTAACTATCGTTGTGCTGGCGCATATGACCTCCGTATTCTGGATAGTGCTCCGACGGGTATCAAACACGATGGGACTATGTGCGACACTTGTCGACAACAACCTATCTTCGGCATACGCTGGAAATGTGCAGAATGTAACAACTACGATTTGTGCTCGATATGTTATCATGGAGACAAGCATCACCTGAGACATCGTTTCTATAGAATCGCAACTCCCGGTGGAGATCGAATTATGTTAGAGCCGAGAAGAAAGTGCAAGAAAGTGGCAATGCGGGGTATATTTCCTGGAGCGAGAGTGGTGCGTGGCGTTGATTGGCAATGGGAGGATCAAGACGGTGGAGTTGGACGTCGAGGTAAAGTGAATGAAATCCAAGACTGGTCATCGGCGTCGCCAAGATCTGCGGCCTATGTTGTGTGGGACAATGGGGCAAAGAATTTATATCGAGTAGGTTTCGAAGGAATGGCAGATCTGAAAGTGGTTAACGATGCCAAAGGAACTACTGTTTATCGTGATCACTTGCCGCTGTTAGGTGAAAATGGTCCCGGTAAAGGACCTCATGGATTCCAAATTGGGGATAAGGTTACTGTGGATTTGGAATTGGAAATCGTGCAATCTTTGCAACATGGTCATGGTGGATGGACTGATGGAATGTTCGAGTGTTTGAATAACGCTGGATTGGTTGTTGGAATTGACGAAGATCATGACATTGTGGTGGCCTACAATAGTGGCAATCGGTGGACATTTAATCCGGCTGTACTAACAAAGGTTTCATCGCCAACCACAACTGTTCCTGAGTTTGCTGTTGGTGACATTGTAAAGATTTGCTCGGATGTAGAGAATATCAAGTTGTTGCAGAGGGGCCATGGCGAGTGGGCCGATGCAATGCAGTTGGTAAGTTCAAAACAAACTATTGATAGAAGTGGGAGTTTTTAGGAATTTCTTTTTTCAGACACTTGGAAAGGTTGGACGTGTCCAACAGGTTTACCACGACAATGACTTGAAAGTAGAAGTCGGCAATACATCGTGGACGTATAATCCCCTTGCTGTGACAAAAGTGGTAAGTTTTGTTTTTGTTTTTGAAGCTATCACATCAATGTCTGAATCATTTCTATTCGCAGGCATCATCGACAGCGGATGGAAATTGTGTTCCAGTTACTTCGAACGGAGAGCGTCTGTCTGCAATTCTAAAGAAACTATTCGAGCCAAATGTTTCGGGTGATGCTACCGAAGAGTTTGTTAAAGCTGCTGCCAATGGCTATGCGGTAAGAATTACAACCTATGATAGTCCAAGGTTGTGTAAACTATTTTTGATTAATTACAGGCTCGTTGTGAGGAATATCTGACCGGAGCTTCGCCGGCAACTTCTGCCAGTACACTGGCTGATGTGAACGGCGTTTTTGCTGGACACACTGCCTTGCAGGCAGCTAGTCAAAATGGTCACATAGAAGTTATTCAAGTTTTGCTACGTCACAGTGTTGATGTAGAGATCGAGGACAAGGATGGCGATAGGGCTGTTCATCACGCTGCTTTTGGTGACGAACCGGCTGTCATAGAAATCCTTTCTAAAGCTGGAGCAGATTTGAATGCCAGAAATAAAAGACGTCAGACTGCCCTTCATATTGCCGTTAACAAGGGACATTTGAACGTTGTGAAAACTCTGCTGTCTTTAGGCTGCCATCCTAGCTTACAGGATTCGGAAGGAGACACACCTCTGCATGATGCCATTTCCAAGGAACACGACGAAATGCTATCACTTTTGCTTGACTTTGGAGCTGATATCACCCTGACAAATAATAACGGATTTAATGCACTCCACCATGCCGCACTTAAGGGCAATCCAAGTGCTATGAAGATACTTCTTACCAAGACTAGTCGCCCTTGGATTGTTGAAGAAAAGAAAGATGACGGTTATACTGCTCTTCACCTGGCTGCGCTTAATAATCATGTAGAAATAGCTGAACTTCTTGTACATATGGGCAAGGCTAACATGGATCGACAAAATGTCAATCTGCAAACTGCTCTTCATTTAGCCGTGGAGAGGCAACATGTACAAATTGTTAAACTGCTCGTTCAAGAAGGAGCCAATCTGAACATTCCCGACAAGGATGGTGATACACCACTGCATGAAGCACTTCGTCATCACACACTGTCCCAGCTGAAACAATTGCAAGATGTTGAAGGATTCGGCAAACTGCTTATGGGATTGCGTAACGCCAATGACAAGAAAGCATCGGCTTCGATAGCTTGCTTCCTGGCAGCTAACGGAGCTGATCTTACGATGAAAAACAGAAAACTTCAAACACCGCTGGATTTGTGTCCAGATCCGAACCTTTGCAAGACACTTCTAAAGTGTTACAATGAAAGAAAGACCGATGACGCCGAGCTACCAGGCAATGTGGCTGGAACTAGTAGTAATGCGAGATCCAGATCTACTCAATCGTCAGTTTCTTTAGCTGGAGGTTCATCTGTGGGAGCGGCAGTTGCTTGCAGTGTCCCGCCAATGATGAACTTTGCCCACGGGACTGGTTTACATGGAATGAACACAGACATGGCGTTGACTATAAACGAAAATCCTGCCCCAGATATGGGGCGATCGATAGCGTTTGACGAGTGCATGGTATGCTCAGATTTGAAAAGGGATACCGTATTTAAGGTAAGTGGAAGAAAATATTGGACTTCGTATTGTGTAATGATTAATTTTTTTTTAGCCATGCGGTCATGTTTGCTGTTGCGATACGTGTGCTCCACGTGTCAAGAAATGTCTAGTTTGTCGCGAGACAGTTTCTTCCCGAGAGAAAGTTGATGAGTGCCTGGTGTGCTCTGATCGCCGTGCTTCCGTTTTCTTCAAGCCATGCGGCCATATGGTAGCATGCGAGCACTGTTCCAGTTTAATGAAGAAATGTGTTCTCTGTCGGACTTCAATTGATGAAATGGTTCCTTTCTCGCTATGCTGCGGTAGCGGCGGCAACATCGAAAAAGTTAACAAAGAAGACTACTCCGTAAAGACATCTTACAAGGGCGATGTTCTTCTCCATCAGGTAATAGTTCCTGTTGAGGAAAACAAGCCTAAAGAGAACATTCCCGTGGTTGTGGGGGTTAACAAAGCCGGGCATGAAATTGCCATGAACAATACAGTTCAAACTGTCAGCACACCAATAGCCAGTAATCAGATAAGCAACAATGTCAGTTCGCCAAACACAAACGTTAACAATTTCCAAATGGATGACGTACAAAAGTTGAAGCAACAATTACAAGATATCAAGGAGCAGGTACTCGTTCGAGATGTCATAGCATTACGTTGCCTTAACTTTTTTTTCTCTTCTTCTAGACTATGTGTCCAGTTTGTTTCGATCGCATTAAAAACATGGTATTCCTTTGTGGTCATGGAACATGCCAGATGTGTGGTGATCAAATCGATGGATGTCCCATATGCCGAAAGACTGTTGAGAAGCGTATTTTACTTTTCTAAATTTATAAAAGCCTTTTGCTTTTGAATATCAATATCCACACCACTGATGATGCTGCTTCTAAACTTATTTATCCCATAAAAGACAGCTACCCTAAACTACCCTAATCTCATGTTATTATCGACGTTGCACAATTTAACCGGTTCACGATTCGCTTTATACAACATGATTTGTATGATAAAACTCTCGACAACATAACCAAGCATTATAATTATGTATAACTAACTAGGTGAACATTATTATAGCCAAATCATTTGTCTTCGATTTTTTTTTTTGGGTTGGAATGGGAAACACAGAGAGAATGAATAGACAGGGGTGCCAGCACGTGACTTGATACAATCGAATAGTGTTGATCGTCGCGTCTTTCAATTCGAAATAATATTAATGTCGGAAGCACGAAACATTGGTTTAATCGTGTATTTGCTCAAAGTTCATTGAACATTTTTATTCTTTTACCAGTTTTACGATGAAATTCATAGACTTAGCGATGTACTAGCTTTGGAGCAAAAAGTATGGTTTCACTTTCAAACCTCATTTGCTTGTGATTGGGTTTTTGGAGTTCGATGTGAAATTCAAAAATAACGAATCAAAAAAAGTGCTGCAGTTGTTGAAACAAAGTGAAGTTGCCAATTTCATTTGAAACAAGTTACGCGCCGAACCCTTTGTATGAATTTGCGCGAAAATTTGTTAAGTATTTTAATCATCTAAATTTTATCCAGTTTTTTTATTATTAAATATTATTTTTAATCCTATTTATATGGAAAACATATTATTCTTACTATACAACATTATTATACATAAAAATATTGTTTTTTAATAAACATTTGAATTTTTGAAGAAAAAAAAAATTATTGTTAGCCTTATTATTTTGTTAAAAATTTAAGAAAAAGCGAATGGAATTTAATAAAAACAATGGATTAGTTCAAGTTCAATGAATTTATACTTCAAGTTTTTTTTACACACAAAATAGTAATGTGCGGTGGTATCTATCATTCCTTGCGGAATAGCTACTAGATAGTGTTGACAATTTCAAAGTCTAGTGAATATTTGATGTCTCTTAAACTGTTGTGCAAGGAAAGGTGTGGAATATTTTGAGTGCATATGCTCCCCCAATTGGCTGGAAAAGGTGGAAAAAGATGCATTTTAGCTAGATTCTCACAATCTCTGTTAAGAGAGGTGATACAGGTACTGTTCGATGCAGTAGCTGTGCAATACAGAAGTTCATTGAGACGGTTCTAGTAAGCCGGCTGCGAAAAATAATAATGCGGACTGATTGCGCATGTTACTTATTGAATCAAAAAATGCAAACTATAATACAAGGAATCTACTGAAAAAACTTTGTGGCTTCTTAGCTTAGAGGATTGTCTCAGACCAAGGAAGCGTCTTGAGTCATTTGGTTTTTATTACAGTCCTTGACTTCCTGAAGATAAAGCATACAGATCTTCAAAGTAGAATAACTTTTCTTTGCCGACGATGAAGCCATCATAAGTGAGAATGCTACATACCTGCAACAAGCACTTGCGTATGGGTAGACGCTTTAGAAGGCATAAGAACATGAACATTTTATTAGTCCAAAAAATACTGAGTACTTATGTTACCGGTTTTCTTAAACAGGCATGTTTGTTTCAGACATTAACAGCCCTATTATGGTTGTCAACTATCAATCAATTGATACACGATAAGTTCTATCAATAAATTGATAAATCGGTATTATGCAAGTCAATTGATAAATTGTCTTCCATTGTGAACAGTGTGCTCGTACTTAGCGTTGACACACCCCACATCCAAGTACAAAGCGACCATTTTAATTTCCTGCATTCAATGAACCCTAACCACATTGAACTTCAAATTGAATTTGAAGTGGATTTTCGCTATACAGCACTGAAAAAACACTTCACAATATTGCCTTTTTGCTAGTCAACCACGTACTTGTGTATTGGTTACCCAATTCCAGAAAAATAAACCAAAAAAATATTTATCAACGACGAATTTGCGATTGACTGAAAAATTGATAGATATCAAAAATATTGATAACCATAATACCGAACAAGCAACAAGAGACGTTCACAATAGATCGCAAAAAAGCATTTCATTCACAACTGATCAAAAGTTCCGATGGTTGCTATCCGTAATACCACTTAACCAATTTCATTGATAGACGAGCAAATTTATCAAGTATCGTATTGATATTTGACAACCATAATAGGGCTGTAAGAGAAGTCTGCATTATTTTGTCTTCAGACATGGAACAATTCTAAACTTGGGGGCTTGCCATTTCTTTCTCAGGTCAAAGCGGAGTACCCCACTGGCAGATCACTAATATTAAGCAGATAAGTGGCTTTACTGGTAACGACGCAAAAAAGAGAAAAAGAAAAACGGTATGTAGTGGTATTAAATCGCTCAGATGGGCAATACAAGAATATAAAAATTGCAAGAAGTAGGAGTGGGGGTGACATACAAATTTTGGCGATTTCAAACGGATAAGCAAAAAAGCGGTTTTCCCTGCAAAGTCATTACTTTCAGAAGACTGACAGATTTTTCGTAAAGGGCGATATTCTTGGAAAAATAATTTTAAGTGATCGAATTAGAACCTTGAAATCATACGTGAGAGCCTAACACGCTTACCTTAACGCCATAGGCATCATGGTGATTCATGATGGCACAACAACAAAGTGAACCAAACGGCTACTAAGTTTTTCTATAAATTTAGATCTCACTTTGGCTTAACTATAGACATAAAGATAATCGTTTTCCCGTATCTGTCTTATTATCTATAATAATCATGAATGCAATCAAGAGGTGTAATTGAAAAAATTCCCCTGAAAGCTGAAAAGAAACTTATTTACGAAAGCTCTGAGTATGGCACAAATAATAAAAAAGTCTATAAAGTGTTCCCCCAAAGTTGTAGATTGTTTTGTGCTTATTCGAAAATGATAAATAGTTTAAACCATAGAATATATCGAAGTATTGGATTTGACTTCAAAATGCATCAGTCCAAAATTATAAAATAACCTCTAACATAACACAATAAATGTGTGGTATAAATCATAAACGTATAAACATGAACTGAGCTACTAAGAGAGCTCTTTATTGTTCTGTCCAGGACAAAATTTAAGTTCAAAAGTGATACATTTTAAAAGTCTAGTATTTGTGTAAAATATGATGTAGGTTGTAGTTTTCCATTTTGTTTTTCTTTTTGATATATGCATATATATATATATAAAAAAAATAACTTGCTGAGTTTTTGGCTTTTGTAATGACTCATAGCTTTTACAGGCATTATGCAATCTAAAAGTTATGGCTTGATAAGGTTAATGTACTTTTCCCCTCAAAAGCAGTAATTATTCATAAGTGCTATGAATCATACAAAATAGCACTGATTAATGCCGCCAAGAAGGAATATATGTCTTTAAAAACATTACTCAGGCCGAAAGAAATAAGATTGAGTTCAAGTACTTGATTCAAGTACTAGCGTTTTGAAGTTCTTTAGTTTTACAGTTGTAAGCTTTATTGGTATTTTTGGTATTTGGGTATGACGTCGACCAGAGCATTAGTTTGAATTTGGAAAAAAGCTAAGAACTGTATTATTTTACTTTTAGTTTTAAAAATACTTGGGCCTTTGTTTCTTGGTGGTGTTATTATTTTCAATGTTTTCGTTAGCACATCCAGAGTTTACTCGCCCCTCACATAATTTCAGCAATATAGGGTTAAGAGTTACAACCATTACAACTTTGCACCGATAAAATTTGCCATGAAAACTGATCTTTGAAGTATGATAGACCGTTTTCAACAGTTTTTGCGATTTGGGACAGCATGCATGCCATAATTATATTTCTGTGTATTGCATTACTGATGAGATCCTCTGCTCAAGTTGAATCTAATATGAGAGATCAAGTTACCGATACCGAGCATCGATTGGACCTGTTAATACTCGCAATTGATGAAAAGATATGAAATCATTACTAATTCGTCTGTAGGTTCGTCATAAAGGGACAAAATGAAAGTTTTTTTTTAGTAACTAATAGTACTTTTTCGAGCAAAACGTAGCTTTTCCCTGCATTGCGACCATCATCAGGGAGCCTTTGTACAAACCCTTCTATCTGAGCGACTTAGCAATGACGATATGAGAATCACTAAAGTCAATGACGACCGAATTTCGAATGCACTCATCGTAGAACGAAAAGAGGATAAAACCTGTTCGTTTCTAAGACGGATCTCCAAAGCATCTTCCACACAATACTTAAAAAAAACCGTAGGAGTCGACCCCAATGGACACCAAACTCAAGTGTTGGAAAACGCAACGGCGCGGTGGTGGTCCTTAGAAAAAAAAGTATGGTTTCAAAACCGGCAAATCTCCGGTCAAGTAATCTTTTTAGGGTATCAGAAGGTTCTCAATAGGTCACTATTCACAGAAAATCAGAATTGTTAATATTATTATCAAGCCCATTCGCACTCAAACTGCCAGACCGATGAATGATGGGGTTATGGCCTAATATAGCTTATTTTGATATGGAAGGTCTGATACAAAACAGTTTAACGATATCACTTATTTACAACGTTTGTTACAAGTTCTTGGAGTGGCGGCCCCTTTATAACCGCAGGAAGTTTAAGAGATCATTAGACTCAGTGTCAATGTGATTACGACGTGTTCAAATGAGTTCTCGTGGTTATCTCAAACTAAAATTTAAAAAAAGCGAGTGGGAGTGAAGTGGGCAGTGGGCTACTAAAAAACACAAAAATAAAGAAAAATTTAAAAACACAAAAACTTTTACTCTGTAATTGGTCTAATTTTAAGTTGTTCTTAGATAAAAAATAGGGCGTGGAGTCCATCCGCGCGGAAGAAGTGAAACTTCCTAATGTGGAGAAGAATTGAAATTTTTCTTAAGAAATGCATTACAAATATATTAAACGCATTAAAAAGAACAAAGAACTAGTTAAAATTAGATTTTCTCCGAAAATAATGCAAACTTCCACCAATTAAATCGTCTGGTTGATACAATTGTTTGTTAAGGTAAAATACAAGCTAGCTTCATACGTTTTAGTCAGCAAAAGTCAACAGACAAAAATTGCAGCCATAAATAAGAATTAAAACCGAAACTGAAAATATAACTTTCCTAATTTTTTATGTATTTTAACCGTATAAAAGGCACACACAGTTCCATATTTATGAGGAACACTGAATTTAATCGATCCTACATATATCTATAAAACTAGAAGTAGCGGCATCTTTGCAGAATTGTTGTTTACTACGCATTTACGTAATCGAAATCAACAAACTCAAAAGCTTCATAAATTCTTAACATTTTTATTTGCCTGTGACACATACAATTTAAAAGAGTTATATTTTCTTTGACCTCTGAAGTACCACCTGCAGTAAGACACCACATGTTACGTATACGCCACAGTGAACGTAGGATTTTTATTGAAGTGGTTTTGATTTGATCATTTGATTTGCTTGACTTCACTTACACATTTTACATATCAATAAGCCTGAATCACAACGCCAAAATCGTATCTCAACTTTTTTTTAACAATAGGCGTTCTTTACTTTTAGCAATCTACAAAAATACACCTCCCCACTATATGCGACTAACAAAATCGTATTAATCACCCAAGGTTCTATAATGTCGATTAGTTCAACTAAAATAATAAAACAGTGGTGAAAGATAACCACTGTGATTAATTTTTAGATTGCGTCGATATCTTATCAATGATAAAAGCTATACAATTATCGCCAAAACAAATTCTCAACCAAGTACAAAGTAGATGAAAAATGGTGTGAATTGCAGCAACTTATTTAGTGAACCGTAAACATTCGATCGAAGTAGTTTGTAAGTTACTCAACGTTCCATTGTGCTTTAAAAATCCAAAACATAATCTACTCAAAATGTGTAACGCCTTATGGGAATGCCTCAAATGTCCAGCTAAAGTTGTCTGCTGGTAAGTGCAAGTGAATGATGAATTTTTGTGTTATTTTCGTTAGTAAAATTGGATAATTTTCGAAAGAAGGATTGATTGTGTATGTGCATAAAAAATAATAAAAGTTTGCTCTAATTAACACTATAAGGACAAAAAATATCACCAACTGTCCAGTATGTTCGTGGAAATATAGCACGTTTTTTAAACATTTATATCCCCTATAGTGCTCATGAGGTCTTTTGTTAAGTCTAATATTTCAGCGAACGTAGTTTTGGATCTTTTTTTTTCATCAATTAATGGATTTCGAAAGGCATTTTCCTAGCTTAAATAAAGGTGCGTTTTGACCTCCAGTACCTAAATAAAAACAAAAATAAAATCACATTTTTAAATGTGTAGAAATTTGGGTGGCAGTGGTGATGTGATGTTTGTCTGTTTCAAAGCTACAAAAAATTAGTATGACTCTAATTTTAATTTGAACTTCCTCATTTCCATTACGGTTCGTACACTGTTATATTTGGTGAATCATAATCCAGCTAAAAGTTCTTAATTGAATCATGGCATTCAAGTGTTTGGAAAAATCAACCTTCGCAAACAGAAAGGCTTTTTAATTTCGTGAGAAATGTCTTCCTTCTCACTGCTAAACAAAGAATACCAAACTCTTGTCTCTTCTTTTTTCTATTTTATTTCCCTATTCTTATCACCCTTCGTATCAGTAAAAAAATATACTTTTGACTTAACAGCACCATTAAACGAATATAGTGGAAGTATTAAAATAGCTAAAGGCTGTGGCTCAAAAGCCTGACGTTTTTAACAACAAAATTTATTTGAATTATCACTTATAGATACTGTCTCTGTCATGTTTTTAAGTATTTGAACTTTGCCATGAAACCAGGCTGAGACTCTGACTTTATTGAAATAAAGCATTTGATGTTGGCATCCAGATTTTCCTTAAAACCAGAAAAAGCTTCCGTATAAGTTCGATAGATAAGATAAGCTAGCGCAACAGTGGCAGTTTTTTACAATTATGTACCACGATTTTTTCAAGAGATTGATTGGTGGCGATAGCGCTGTATAAAAATGATAGGCATGTCTGCCTATTACGTGAGGGTTTGAGGTTCGAAACTCATTACTCATCAGAAACATAAAGTTGTTTTTCCATCGGAGCCGCTTTTCGTGAGGAATTAGGAAATCCTCGGAGGGTAACAATAACAATAATGCCATGAAAAGCTCAATTGGCTTTTCGAGATCGACATACAATTTTAGATTCTTAAAATGCTGCCAGAAATATTTTTTATCATCAAAACTCTCAACGATCGAGAAACCCCCGATCGGTAACTGTGATACCAAATTATGTGTATTTTCGGAAAGACGCTAAAGTTCTCCAATGATTTCGTGTGGAATCAGAATCTTACAGGGAAGAAACTTGAAATTGTTCTTTATTCATTATTTTTTTTTTTTTTTTTAAGTCTTAATAAAACCAAATTCATACAAATCCGGGAAGCAATGTTTTAGATCCCATTTTTGAATAAAAAATCAAAACAAAGTATTGCGATACCAACTTTTTTTCGTATAGCGGAGTTCACACTGTACAATTAGTTATAGTGTTAGTTTAGTTTAGTGTAGTTTTTAATTCCATATATTTAAGCAACAATTTTTCATAATATAAAAAACTTTTGGCATTGATTTGAAATGTGTGTGCCAGATGCCAACTTTTGCATTAAATTTTGTTTTAAACATATGAGTTTTTTTGTTCGATCTTTAAAATAATAATGTTTTAATTTTCCATGACTAAAATTTTATTGAAAATATTTCAAAACTTTTTTTCAGTTTTTAACATTTTGAAATTATAATAATATGCAAAGTATTGTATATTTGCTTAACAAAAATGAAGTTTTCGTATACGTATAAAATGAGGGTGCACCTGATTGAGTTGAAATCTACTATTAATCGGTAATAAATTCTTGTCGGTATTTGAGTGTTTCTATACAATAATGAGCCAGGTTTTTCCAATTGTCTCCATTTAAGATACTTATAGAATCTTCTTCACTTAAAATTATCTTTTGAAATTATACGAACCGAAGTTCTTTTAAAATGGGACAGATAGATAAAAAGTGAAAAGAAGTTTCATGTTCTTGCATATTGCATAATGAACAATATGTGTTTCGGTCTTTGTGGTATGGCCTGTGGTTTAGAGCTAGCAGTTCTCCCCACCACTCGAAAAATATTGGAAATTTCAATCAATAAGTATAAACAGATTTCGTTTGATGGATGGTCGGATGTAGTTTGCGTTCAGACTTATTAGACCTGTCGTCCAACGCTATTACACATATATGTTCCTCTCTATGTCTAACTTGATTTTTAAAAATATTTGAAAATCATACAACAAGTTGGGCAAGCGCTCGTCTGAGAGTTCACACTATCCAACATTGACTGTTCAAAATCTGTATAACTAATTGTGTGTCCACGCTACGTACAACCATTTCTTAACAATTCAATTGAATTCGATAGATCACGCTCGCAAATATGTCTGTCCAACTTCAAAATTTCAAAAAATATTTGAAATCCATCGAACAAGTTGGACAAGCAGTCGTCTGGAAGCTCATATCATCCAACATTGATCGTTCAAAGTCTGTCCAACTAATTGTACAGTGTGAACTCCGCTTATACTGCTGCATGTAGATAGATTTTATTTGATGCCAAAAATGATCAGATTTATTCCAATACGATTTAAGAATGCCTTTACTGTCGATACTTGAGTGCTAACATGTCAATTTTATGTTTAAAAATTAATATATCCACACTTTTACTGAAGACTGTAAAACTGTACCATTTGCAGTCACAGCCTTTGGTCTAACTGATTATATGGGTTTTTGTGAGCCATCAACCAACCGTAACTCCGGCTTTATGGATGGTCAAATACTTTAGATAATTTTGAGGTTGGGCAGACAAATCTGTTTATAAGTTTATACTGTACACATAGTTTTAGTTTGCAGATTTGGTTAATGGATGATAGAATCATTAGACTTGCCGTCAGACCATAATCTAAAACAAAATTATCAAAAATATTTGAAACCATCCAACAAGTTGGACAAGCGGTCGTTTGAGGGCTTACATGATTCAACATTAGCTGTTCAGACTAAAGTCTGTCCAACTAATTGTACAGTGCGTGTATAGGTTCGTTCGTTGAAACCCTGTGGTTGCTACAAAGCGTTTTTTGAAAAACCTAAACTCGCCCGGATTCTCAAACTGAGTGTTTTTTGAGTTGACCTGGATTTGCCCTCAACTCGCCCTAGGTTTTTGTTGAGGCGAGTTGAAGGCTGTCAAATGGAATGTGTTTTTATTAAAATGACACGGATGTGTGCTGATTTTGTGGTTAAGCATTTTTTGAGAACTGGAAAACCCAGGTTTTTTTGACAAATAATTTTTTCATTATGGATACAGCTGTGAGTTACTTCTTGATTTCTGGCACGAGACAATAAGCACGGAAGTTCAATCCCCAAAAATTATTAAGTTAAAAACAAAATTCCATTTTGATTAGAAAACCTTTGCCAGAATACATTCTTTTTTTGTGAACGAATTAAAGCTTGTTTGCTTGTTCTTTCATTGACATCATTATGTCAACTGCTTAGACTAAACGTGTGTTGTTTTAATAATTTTTTTGTGGGTTCTCTTGGCTATATGATAAGTAGTGCATACCAATTAGTTTATGTTGTAAGTAATAAAAAGGCATAATTATTTTTTTAGCTTAGAGCTGAGAAGGGCAAAATGTAGAATTTGAGCTCAAGTTGTAAGTTTTGCTTAGGCTGTTTTTTAGATCAGTATGTCAATTATGTACCCATGTGTTGATGAAATTAAGGTTATATTGGTTTTCAATGAGCAAGTTCACTAAAGTATTGAACGGTATGGAATCCAGGCTCAGCTGTTGTTGAAATTTTTCATCGAATAGCTGATTATACTAAAATATGAACGTTTTAAAACGTTTAGCAGAGTCACAAACCCATTTCTACTAAAAAGCTATCTAAAGGTATCCGAGTATATTATTTGGTGTACCTTTCTATTCATGTTCGTTTTTTGTCTTGGTGTGCATTTATTTCAGCATTAAAGTCTATTAAAATGCAATGGAAATCGAAAAAAATATAGTCGTCTAGCGAAGAAACGAGTATTTTGAATGTTTTTCTGTTTTCAAAAGTCGAATTTCGATATTTCATAGCTGTTGTCTGCAGCAATCTGGAAAAGAAATGTGAATCGTTCAAAAAGGTATCTAAGATACGGCTATCCGAGATAGGCTATCCGATAGATTCTTGAACGTGCCTATTGCAGTTTTGAAGGAAGATGGCGTTTATTGGTAGTGTGTGGATACCGCATAATAATATCAAAAATGGATTTTACGTCACATCTTCCTTTTAATCCGCTTTATTTACTTATGTCTAAGCTTCAGCAAATGTGGATTGTTTGTAGCCATTGTTACAACAATTTACCAAATAATGTGAAATAAAAACCGTTATATTTTTTAAGCTCTCTATTCTTTATTATTATTATTATTATTATTTCAGTTGCTGCAAATGCGCTTGCAATGCATTATTGGGTTGCATATGCTCTGTTATCATCATACTAGTGGTTATTGGCCTGATTGTTTACTTCACTGTTTTCCACAACAAGAACACACCATCCACAGAAGCAAATACCGAGGCCTATAAAGCTATTATGTCTGTTGTTACGCCAACAACATTTAGAGATTTCTTCAAAAAAACGCAATGACAAGACTGTTGAAAGTATTGTTATTAAATTCATTAGTCATTTAAATTTTACCTAGCCGGAAAGACCCAATTGGCCATAAAACAAATTTAAAGACATTCAACTGTCGTTTAGAGTTCAAATTTTGAATTTTGTCCAAATACCCATACCTTCCACTTCCGGTTTGCGTAGATTTTTTTATTTATTTTTAAGTCATTTAAATACTAAATTTTATGTTATCGATTTCTATATGTTAACCAAAATAGACATTAGTCAAATTTAAAAATCTTGTCTTTTCAATAACTCATCAGATGAAGAACTACTGGTTTAGGTTTCGGTAAAGTGTGAGTATAGTGTTAAATACATAGCGAATACCTTCACCAACCCAAACAACGATATACCGAAAATATTAAATAAATTTTGCTCTTCAAAAACAATTCTTAAAAGTGTAATGATAATTTTTTATTTTTATTTTCAGTTGCTTATCATGTACGTTGAACTGCTTGATGGGGCTTATATGCTCGACAGTTATCATCCTGGTAGTTATTGGACTCATAGTCTACTTTACCTTACCCAGCAATGAAAACCATGAAGCAACAACCCAAGCAGGCAAAGCCCTTATGTCAGCTGTTACACCCGCCACGTTCAGAGACTTTTTCCAAAAATCTCACTAAATGGTCAAGCTATGCTGGATGAACTAAACTGGAGCCTGATATAGATTTTGTCACGAATTTACATTTCTTTTGCTTGAAAATACAATTTAATTTTAGTTTGAGACAAATTTATTTTCTTCATAGAAAAATATACAGAAAATATCTTTTATTTATATTTTTAGTGTTGTTTTACTTATTGAACAAAAAATCTAATTGTATTAGATGCACATATACATATATTGTTGGCCAACAACTTGTTAAGATAACAAAGTCACCCACTGCAGTTACTACAAATTGCAAATTGCAACCTCATCGACCGTGTATCATGATCATGAATAAAAATAAAAATTTTATAAAATTTTGCATTGCAGTTTTTGAATATCATTTTAAAACTTATTTAAAGTAAAATATTCTAAAAATAGAATAAATGAGCAATTGTCCGCACCCAGCTGGTGACAGGCTAATGTGAAACATCAGCTTGGGACCTCGAGACCTTGTCAACTCAACTACACCTTGTAAGGGATGGAGAGGACCTACAAAATGTAACCGATTCCGAACAGCGAAGTATGAAGGCGCTTTCCATGACAGTGTGATTACTCTAAGAACTTTAGGAAGAGTTGCCTATTCCTTACAAAAGGCAATATACATGAAAAAACAATTTGACGCTTGGAACCTATAACTCTCGGGTCACATGCAGATATGGTAACCATTACGACAAGGTTATATTTTTACATAACGCTAAATGAAGAAAAAATTGCAAATATTGTCTGTTTGATAGTAACTTTGACTACTTACGATCTTAAAAAAAAGTCTGTATAGCGTGTAGACGACATTTACTGAATGGGAACAACCACGCGTAATGTCACATCGGGTTCGTTTTTGAGAAAAGAAGCAAAACAGCAAGATAAGTCGAACGAAACGTCACAATAGACGCTATTAGCAACGACAATTTCAGTTATTAACTTGAGAAGTGCCAAAGACATTACAAGTTCTGCAAAGCTTGGCATTGTCGATCTACACATCTACGGAATCACAAAAATTCAACTGAACACTTTACAATAATGAGTTCGGCATTCGCTTCAAATCAATACCTTAGCTGAAAAAAGCAGATAGTGAGAGGGTGTACATAGTTATAAATGTAAATTGTGCCCTTACAAAAAACTTTAAGCTGGCATTTCCAGCTAGACCAATATCGAGCAGACCTGCTGTTCCATTGTCGATTGCTGAGCTACAGAAACTTCGCATGGAAACCAGAAGTCTTCTGAATAGTTCACTTAAGACCAAAGATGCGAACTGAGATCTGTACCAATCAAAACAGAAAGACTCTTATCTAACGGAGTAAGTCTAGGGATATGAGTAGGACCCAAATGCTAGATGTACAAAGAAATACACGATTATGAAAAGACATCACGAAAAAAGTAAGAAGAGCTCGCTTTTAAAACAAATAAAAAACTAACACAAAATTTGTTTTTCTTTTTTTAAATGTAAATATATATTTTATTTATCACTTAGTCGTTATATTAAAGCATACTTTCTATTTAAATTCTATATTCACAAAAATCCCATTATCTGTTGATATCACCGTCTTAAAATTGCATCGTAATGGCGCCTTCGATCGTGGCAACCTCACAGTCTTATAGAAAGTCTTTGTGTCACAGCTGGAGCTGTTTTCTTCATTTTCTTTTCCTTCTCTAGGATTGCATCACGTATCATTTTCGACCACGGTGTAAGAACAACTGGTGGTAGCTTTGGCAAAGGCATCTCAGGTTCGCTGGGCCGCAACACTATTCTAGCAACTTCTTCTGGAGTTTGGATTACTAATGGCAAACTATCTGATTCTTCTGCTAACCGAATGTAATTTTTTCGAAACAATCTGGAAAACGATCTCTTTGGTGTGGAACAGGATATCCCACTATGGTTGTACCCGAAAAAGTTTCTAAAACTCCGTAATTCTTGAGGATAATTATTTTCTCGTTCTTCACTCTCAGAAATGAGTTCCATGTCTTCAAAAGCATCGGATAACGCGGTCACAAACAATTCGCTATTACTTTCCTCAAGGATAGACATTATAAAAAATATTTGTTGTTGAAAATTTAACACAAAATTAATTTGAATTTCTTTTTTGCAAGGTTATTTGTCTCTGAGGTTTTCTGGTGTCCAAGTGCACTGTCGGTTTTGGAATGATGTTTCTAGTTCCAGTCACATAAACACAATAGTTAGCAGTAGTATATAAAAATAAATTTTCAAGCGCCTTTTAACTACATGTTGTACACACATGGAATGTGTATAAAAAGGATAAGGATTTTACCCCAGGCTTAGAGAATTAGGTACACCAATGAAGGGGAAAATTGCTTAAGTAATGCGTACCTACTTGCTAATGATCTTTAGGTAGATACATACATATACTTGATTATGAAAAAATGACGAGTTTTTTCTTTGTTGATGTTAGAACGATAGGTAGTTTTAGGCAACCCTCATTTTTGGGAAACCAATATCTGATCGTGAGGTAGGTACCTACTTTTTGTTAGTTTTTCTGGATTTATTTGGGAACTTTTAATGGTTAGAGCCGTCATGGTATTTATCTACACAAAAAGAGTTCAAGGGCGTTTTGTATTGAATACTAGGAAATATGAGTATAGATTTGTGAAAATCGCAATTAAATAATATTATCATTGAAAATATCAGTATTTCTACAAATACATTCAAACTTAATAGTCTACACAGCCTTAGATGGTTTCTTTTTAAAATGTGTTGGAAACTGGGGGATTATGTACTGATGCCTTTATTCGTGTCGAAAATGCATTGTTCATCTCTGCAGGGCCAAGTTATTAAAATTATTATTCAATACACATTTTCAGATCCCTACCTGTTGCTTTTTTTTTATATAGGTACCTAAAAATATGTTTTGCCTTAATGGAGAACTTTCTATAACAAATTGTTTCAGGGCTATTCAATTACCTGATAGCCTGCTACATACAATGGAATCCTTTTTTAAAATAAAAGAATTAAAAATAAGAAGGTTAGTGGATTTTCAGGTTATCTGATGGAACAGTAAAATTTGCTCAAATTTTCTTCTATTCATAATATACTAGGTTCGTTCGTTGAACTTTACGTATGAGCTAAAAAAAAACCTTGGCTTTCGATTCTTAACAAACGCTGAATCACGAAACCACTCTGGCATTTGACATAATTGTTTGGTACTTGAACTCATCCCAGCGAAAACCTAGTGCTACTGTGGCCGTTTTAGTGCGAGTTGAGTGCAAACCTGGGGCTAAAAAAAAATCATTTCGACTTTTAGAAGCGTGATAATGTAATACGAGTCGATTAGTTTTCAATCAATCATGCTTACTTTGAGATTCGATTTTTATAGAAACAAAGTCGAATTCTAAAAAATTGAATTATGAGATTCAATAGTTTCGAAATTCGTTTCGAAACGATCGAATCTCAAAATGCAATTTTTCCGATATCTACAACTCGCTATCGAAATCAAATCTCAAAATAAGTGTGAATATCTTCATGTCGATTTAACTCGATCTGCCGAAGCAGTTAAGGGGGTATTGTATTGTAGTGTAGAAATAAAAAAAAACGTCTCCAAGAAGATTTTCAAAATTCAAATGTAGGTATTTTGCCGAGGCTCGGCTTTACAACAAATCTTTAAACGCATTTTTCTGAAAAATGTCTTTTTTAAAACTATATGGCCACGAGTTTTCGAGTTCTACTGGGCCGATTTACCTAAAAAATGGGGATACCGTTTGATTAATTCATTGGAAGCTTTTCAGCAATACTGTGTTAAAAGAGTATTTAAACTACCATGTAGTACACCAAATTACATGATCCACTAAGAGAAAGGGATGCCACCACTGTTTTTAGATACGTTAAAACTACATTTTGAATACGTAGGTAATCAAATTTTTATTAAAAAAATAGGAAACCGTCTATACGACACTATCCTCGATCTCACAATATCGAATATACTACAGTAAACTAAACTTCAACCTGCAAGAAAAAACTTACTTCTTAAATACAAATTCAACTGATAAAATAAACACAATACTTAAAATAAGAAACGAACTAACAAGCCTAAACTTCATACCACATCGTCCTGACCTCCCTATCGAGTGCAACCTTTGCAATCTAAAAGTAAGAGAAGACGTATACCATTTTCTCGGGATATATCCTATTCTATGCGAACTGCGAAGGATTTACCTTGGAGCCAATCTACTGCAAAGGGAGGATGTTTTGGGGATTTTGAATGGAGAGCGAGGATGGGAACTTTTATACAAATACACTGAAAATGCGCTGCGATACAGAAAACGAATAATGAAAGGTGACTATTGAAAATCAATTTATATCTCTTTTTTTTCTTTTTATATTAAATTCAAACCGATAATAAAATAAAAAATTAAAAAAACGCTATGCCAAACCAATAGAATAAAACCAATTGAATAATAAAATTTGTGTACACAATAAGAATTTAAATTTATAAATCTAATCTAAAATCTAATCTAATCAAGTAGTAACTCATAAATTAGATGTACTAAAAATATTGTTTGCTATTTTTTACGATGCTTCAAAAATCAACTAAATTCCATACCTCTAAACCAGAGTAATAAATGATTAATACTTCCCATACTTCCAGTCAAACAACAGCTGATTTTCAGAAACTATACATGTATTTTAACACCGAGGAGACATTTTTATTTGCGATTATAGGTACTATAAAGCAAGTTTTGCAATCGTGCAGAAAAAAAAATTTAGATAGCAAATAAACATGTCATAAAGATCAAAGAGAACTCGAAAAAAGTGGTTGCTGCAAACCTGTCTGTCTGTGCGTATATGTATGAACAGCTTGAACCGCTGGATCAATTTTCTTCAAACTTTGCGGAAAGGGTCTGTGGTGCAGCCAACCAAGTGGTTTTTGGAATTAGGTCTCTAGCCTCTAGCTCATGAAATAACGGTACCTGCCATAAAACCGCTATGATAACACTTATTTTTCCCGAAAACAGATGCAATGATTTCGATAAAATTTTGTGTGAAGAATTTGTTTAAGTCTAAAGACTTTCTCGTTAGTGGCTGACATGATTTTGACGAAATTTCATATCAAAGAAATCCTAGGTAGGTCTAGGAAGATTGCATAAAACATTTGAAAACTTTTAATATTTGAAATTTTTATAAATTTTATTGAAAAATGTTTGATTTTCTGAAATAACCTCAAAACCGTATCTTTGATTTTATTTTTCAAATTTTTTTCTGAAAAGGAGTTCTGGCAAGATCTTAAGATTTGCATGCTTGACTTTAAAAAAACGAAAATAATAAGAAACAATTTTTTTTCGATTGGATTAAATCTTGTACTCTGTATTAAATTTCGATATCGTATTTAGCACAGAACGCAAGTTTGTGCGACACAGTCGTGCCCATTATTTGGCTTGAAAACATATTGTTCTTTCAATTGATTAAATTTGAGTTAAATTCTCTTCAATCATTTTGATAGCTTCTTGAAATGTTTCGGTTAATGTAAAGAACTAAGCGAGATGCTTTTGATTAAGGTTTTATATGCATAAAGGGAAAAATTTCTTTAATTGCAGTAAAACTGTCAAAAAGTAAATTTACTCCTTCATTCGTCTGCATCTACTTTTGAGTCCTGTATATTTGTTATTATTTATATTTTATAGATTTTCAAAATAATATATGTTTTTTTAAAGTAAAATTTTTTAAGTAAAACTTCTTTCGCCTGTCAAAAACCCAATCCGACAAAAATAGCGGTTTTGTATTATGCGGGAATACATTTTAGTTCCGCCTTCGAATTCGAATATAAAACAAAACAGACGAAAGCGAAAAGAACAATCATTCCCCTCGAAAAAGATCCGATTTCATTTTTCCTTTAGTTTCGGGGGAAAAATTTTACATGTTAGAAAAAATTACCTTATTATGAGCTATTTTTCACCGTGTAATGTGAAAACGTTGAGGCGAACAAGTGAACAACAAAAGCGGAAAAAATATATAGTGTAATTTTGTACAGGGGAAACTCATAATAACTTTTAAATTCCGGACGAACATGTTCCTGGCGAAAAGCTGCTCACGTGAAACTCATAATAAGGCTGATTATGAGTTTTCCTTAAAAAAAATTACAGATTTAAATTTTTGCGGCTTTTGTTGTTCACTTGTTTGCCTCACAAAAATAAGTGAAATGAATTGCTCTAAACGTTTTCACATTTCACGGGAAAATATAGCTAGTAAGGGAAATTCTTCGAACATGGAAAATTTTATCCCCGAAACTAATTATAAGGGAAAAGTGAAACAGGACCTTTTCGAGGGGATTGCTGTTCACGTGAAACTCATAAAGAGTGTTCAATGACCTGTTCTAGAACAGTTTCAGACAGAAAAGATCAGGCTTTTGGTGTTCAATGAGAAATTTTCTGTTCTTTTCTGATCTTTTCTGATCTTTTTTGTGTTCAATGAGCTGTTCTAGAACAGTTTAGCACAGCATTTTCTGCACCTCCTCTTGAGCAAGTGCAAGTTTGGTGAAAACTGTCAAAAGTAGCTGTTGACTTTTTGCTCGTAGTTTTTTAAGCGCATTGTAATTTTAATTTGTTGTAAAAAGTTCAAAAAAATTTTAAAAAATCAGGAAAATAACACCTAACCTTGTGCTGAAAATAAAATTACTTATTCGTGACGAAAATACGCTAAATTAAATTGATATCTGAAAAAGAAAAAATGGTGGTTGTCTTTTTTCGCTTTTGTTGTTGTCTTTTTTGACAAGTTTGCTTGTTCTAACTTGCCTGACGTTTTTCACTTGTTCTGTGCTGTGCTGTGCTGTTCTGATCTTAAAAAAAGCCATTGAACACATCTATAATAAGGCTGAATACCAAATGTCAATTTCGCCACCAAAAGCCTTGAAAGAAGAATTACACTACAAAGGAAAAAAGAATTGCTTTTCAACATATCTATATTATTATATTTTGCATGTACAGAGCCCTTAGTCTTAGACAAAATGGCCCTTATTGCGAGTGTCGATTGGTTGTCGATAGTCGAACATTGAAAATGAAATTTGTGTTCGGCTCTATCTAGGTAACCGTGGCTTAATGGTAATGGTACCCGTGGCGTAATGGTTAGCATGTCTACCTGCTAACCCAGAGGTTCGAGGTTCGAATCCCAGCAGAGGCAAAATGCAAAAATGTTTTTCCACGGGTATCGCCTTTCGCGAGGAATTGGCAAGTCCTCCGTTAATAAATTCATTGCCATGAAAAGCGCATTCTCAATTAGCCGTTCGGAACCGGCGAAAAATTGTAGGTCCCCCCTCCATTCCCTCACAAGGCATGGTTGTGAGAAATGCGATAGGCCCAGGGGCTCCTCGCTCTGTTGCGCCACCCTATTTATTTATTTATTTTTATTTATTTCTATCTAGGTAACCGTCGGAGAGGAGTTTTCTCTGCAACCATTGAGTTTGTATACATAGAGGAACCACGCTAGCTTGCGTTAAGACGTCGGTAGATGTCACCAAGTGAATAAAATCGGCATTCGAAATTTTTGGGGGAATGCTCTCCACAGAAATTTGACTTAAAAAAAGGCAGCAGAAAAGGGAATCAGGGAAAACGTCATGGATATGGAGAAACACACAAGAAAACTGTTGCTTTGAAATTTCAAATGTCGATTTATTCACTTAGTGACATCTACCGACGTCTTAACGCAAGCTAGCGTGGTTCCTCTATGTATACAAACTCAATGCTGCAACGCATCTTTTTCGAAGATTCAATTTTTCTTCGAAGCAGTTATCATCGTAATAAATTATAACAAATGCGACAATGCATTGCATTGTACGAATTTTCAAAAGATTGCCCGTTTGAAATTCATTTTAGAAAATCGGTAGTATTTCCAGTCCATAAAAAATTGTCAATAATACTGAAAACGATCGCAGATTTTTTTTTTCATTTTCTTATAACGTGTGAATTCATCCAATGCAAGAAAATAAACTCTCAGTAAACTTTCTCACAAGCATTGTTTTACAGAACTAGGTAGCTGTAGCTTAAACGGCATTACTCTTTGTTAAAAAAAAAACAAGGTGTTTTGAGAACATACTGGGTTCTACATTTTAATTTTATTAATATGAAATCACATAAAGAAATATCAAAAAGCTTTAAAAACGTATGTATGTATATAAATATTTCATGTACGTATGTATGTATAGTTTGTTTTTAAACGATTTAGACAACATTTTTAGCAAATCAATAAAACAAACAAAAAATGTAGATTTTCCACCAAAACTGTTGTGTTAGCTGCATTTTCAAGTCTTTGTGTTCGTATTTAGAACCTTCATATGAATGAGATAGCTTGAGGAATGAGAATGAGTTGTAAAAATTATTTTGTAAAAAATATAGGAATCATTTACTAGGAAAGATTTGTTTCAAATTGTAATGTTGCTTGTGCTCATAGAAAAGGATTTTTTGCTTTAATTGGGATATTATTGTCAAAATAATGTGTTGAAAGGCATTGAGGTCTACAAGGTGGGGGAAATTTCGTAAATATTCATATAAAAAGACACAATTTATATTCTAGGAGTACATTTGGATCTGGACTTCTTGGAGATTCTATGAAAAAAAAAATTAATACACAAAAGGTGCGTTCGATTCAAAGAACATTATATCTGCAATAAAAAGTGGTGATTATTATGATAACAAGATTGTATACAAGAGTTTTACTTACTCTGGCTTATAAGTCTAAGATCCTCTTATTCCTTTTAAGACATCCTTGATATCACTAACTGCATTGTCATATCCCTTATTCAAGTCTTTTTGGATGTCTGAAGCTACATCTTTGTGTTCCTCCTTGTAGTAGTAGAAATAATAAACTACTCCGCCGATTATGGCAAGTATAACCAACGATGAAAAAATTATTGAAATAAGAACGCTCACGGCGCATTTGAAGCAACTGAAAGAGAAATGTTATTTGGATATTTTTCTATTAACAAAAATAGATGTAAAAAATCAACGAATTAGTTAACAATAGGTGAATGTAGGAGGCGCAAAGATAATAGGTAACATAGTATTGGAGCAACAAGTTTTCCATATTAATAGAGTAGCTTAGGTAATATATAGGAAGATGGAAGAGAAGGCATGTGGACCAGATAACTGCAAAAAGAAAAGGTTTGGACCGATTTGTCAACTTGACGGTTCCGGTAAGCAAACTTAGCGAATTTCTTATAGTAAAGTAATCTCAACTATACAATTAGAATAAGTGAGTCTACTGACACCCATAGCACCTTAAAACTTAAGCACCTTAAACTTAAAACACCATAACTGTGCATGCAGACCCAAGAACTAGCCCGACTTGAGATCAAAGATGTACTAAAAGAGAGATTAAACTCAAAACAAGGAGTACGTATATACGTGTCGAAAAATAAAAATACATTTCGCAAATTTTCGAGCATTATGGATATTTTTGCAAATAGTAACGCCACTACACCGTCAGTCACTACTACGGTTGTTAATGATCCTGGACCTCGCAGAGATGCAAAGCTGAAGAATTCCGGTGTAAGCACAAAAAAAGCGGTGGATTGTACTGAACGAAGATCGAGTCGGAAGATTGGAAGTATGACTGGTCGAAGTTTCAAACTTGAAGATATTATGAGAAGAAGCAAGAAGGCGACTTAACGTTTAAAAAAAATCGAAATGGCGGAATACAGGAAATAGAGCCCATTTTATCTTCAAGATGCTTTACTGTGGAACGAATCGGTACCATCCACACGGAAGAGAAACTTGGCAGAGTATTGACCATTTTGAAGCCTAGTGGCCGTTTCATTTCTCTTATGCTGTGTCCGCACCTGAAGTTAACCTGGGTTTCGTTCCAGGGTGGTTTGAGCTAACCAAGTAGTGTCCGCATATGCCAAAAAGTTTTGAGTTTATCTTTTTGTCTAAGTTAAAAAGAGACATACATAAAGTGTGAGCAGAAGGCAGAACGTCAACGACGTATGAGAGAATTCATTCTCACTTCCACTCTCTTAAATGTCAAATTCAATGGAATATTGGAAAAAGTGCATTCAGCGCACTTGGTCTCGAGTAGGTTATCTCGAAACCCAGTGACTAAAAAGGTTTCATTTTGTATGGCAAACCACTTGGTTATCATGCTGGTTTGGGATTGTTTTGAGTTAAACAAGTTTAACTCTCAGGTGCAGACATAGCATAACTTTCAGGTGCGGACATAGCATTAATGTAATGCCGAGAAAAAGATGCATATTGTCTAAATTTTTACAATCTATTCAACAACATTCTAAAAGAGGAGTTGTTGTTTGTTGGACAAGGTTGGAACGTGTTGAAATCACTACAAGAAGCACTTAAATTATGGGTAAATTTTTTTTTAACACAGTGGGTACCTTATTACTCCAAAAAGTTTTTCATTGAAATTCGAAATATTTACTACCAGATCAAGAACTAGTAATTTGAATGGAGCATGTTTTTATGTTTTTCATTAGTAGTCGTATACGCCCTTATCCCTAACTTGCAAATGGGATCAGCTCTTGTTGTTTTCTCTTGCAATGCTTGCAATCCCCTACGCAATAACAACCTGTATGTTCTTATAAGCCGCTCACTTGTGTAAATATTGAAATGGAATTTTTTTTTCTTGAACAGCCAGACCATATAAGTATAGGTACAGTAAATATAACTAATGCAACAGTATCGTCTTAGATATTATTAGGTAATTATTCTGACTAATAAATAAATGGTTCATTTGACTAAATATTTCTCATGATTGTTATCATGGGATACTGGTGGCTGTGACTCTCTACATACATATTTATTATGACTTGCCAGTTGCCACCAGTTTATGTACTCTTAACGTTTTATGGGCGCAAGTGTATTCAACGCATCGAATGACAAACATTGTTCGACGGAACAGAAGTAATAGCAACTAAGGGTTGTCCATTGAAATGGAAGCGTCTTTAAATTTCGCACACAAGTTTCAGCAATGACATCATATACCTATGTGGTACACAAAAATATTTCATAAAGGAATACATGGAAAATCTGGCGCCAAAGCAGTAATGTAGAAATATGGCTTCCTTTATCCTTCAGACAAATTTAATCGTAGGTACCTACTGTGATTACGAATTTCCGTCTTTATTTTTAGTCCTTAAATGTAACTATGCCATAAACACATCTGGGTCAGTGAGCATTAAAGGCATTTAACAAATATCACACCCACTTTTGTAAAGCAAAAGTGGCTCGTATAGGATTAGCATGTTGGCACATTGAATTAATTTACACTTTCTCAGACAATAAGTGGAAAAATATCAACAAAACAACCTGAAGCCGACAACGAAAACAAGAACTTCTACAATTACTGAAATGATAAGTATCAGTCGCCAGCTTGTGGTGTGGGTCTATTTAGTCGCATTGCACCATCTCATGTGTACCATAGATAACTGGATAGGGGTGAGGTTGGATTAGCTTTCCCCCAGCAGCAATTTATAAAACACCAACCGCCTAAATTGGAATTCCCCAATTGCGTGCCAGCTGAAAGGACTGTGCTGTGCGATTTGGTGTTGATGTGGAATATATCTTTAGGGTGTGCTTAAAAATACATCTTTTTGTATGTACTACGACTTGCGAGTTGTGACCCAAATAAAACAACAAAAAATATAAATATCTTCAGCTTGTTCAACTTTCATCATTGAGTACAGACTAATGATGATGTCATGGAATCTACAAACTCTATCACAGACAACAGGAAGTATCCTGAAAATTATGGGGAATAGGGTAGTGGCTAGTGGGTGGGAATTTTGATGGCTTTGTTATACAAAGTACGTATTAAGTTGATAGTTGGGACTATAGAGACACAGGATATGATGTATTGGTTGTCTGTAGAGTTCTGAAAAGACGGAAACACCCATAATTCGTCCTACATAGAGACTTTCAATTTTAATCCAGGTCAGATTGGCAACCACACTATGTACATGCAAGTAATACCTACTTCGTCTCAATTAAGACTAATTTAAAACTTCGACATGAATGAAAGATGCTTCCATTTTGTTAAAAGAATAAGTAGGTGCATGTTAAATTTTTTTCCTTTTTCTTACCAGCAAACCATGGTTTCACTCAAGCATTTGCACATCTGGGCAACGAAGTTAAAGTTTGTTAATGCAAATTTCACCAAACAAAATTGAGGAATTCGCTTTTCCTAGGACTCCTTTATATTAAAAGTTTGTTTATTTTTATAAAAGCCGCACTGCAATTATAGTTGAACACTAAAAACAATGATAACTGAACGAAGCAAAGAAACAAAGTAAACTGATTTGAATTCTGAAAGCTGAAAACCTGAATCATGAAACAGAAATCTGACGAGGACGATTGAAAAAGGAAATGGGAAAACAAGAAGTGAAATCGAGAGAGACATGAGAGGCACATAAGATTGAGGTTGCCACCTGCCGAAAAAATATGTCTGCAAAAATTAAAATAAAAGTGACCTCATTTCTAAGGATCTGAAAAATTAACTTTTGCTGATTCAACTTAAACGATGAAGAAAAATACCATACTGTAGGGTCTAGACCTAGAAGTTAGGGTCGCAAACTTAGCTTAAATCATAAATAACTGAATTTGCAGACGACAAAAAAAAATCTCCCAGCTTGATATTTTGGGTAAATTGAGGTTATTCAAAAGATCGCATTGTATCTACCTCACAGCAATCCTAGGATTTGAACGAACGAACTTTTTAATGCACTTTTTACATCATCGTATAAAGAAAACTGATTTATTTATAAATTTCATTTTTGAAGCCATAAAACTGAAGTGTTTCTCTTATTTCATTTTGTTGAAAAAATTACGAAATGAAAAAGATTGAGTATGCTGCCAAAGTCAAATAATAATGACTAGATTTGGTCATAAATGGCTGGACTGGCAACCATGAGACATGAGAATGAGAGACTCTAGATTCTAGAAGAGAAGTTGCTGAGAAAACAAACTAGTTGAAAATTGAAATTGAAATGAGGCGAATTCGTTGGATGACTGATTCGTTTGATTGTTTTCGTTATTCATTTTTCGTTCTTATTTTTCAATCGTTATTTGTTATTAGTGTTGCCGTTACCATTTTCTACAACGAGTATTTTTAGATGCGTTTTGTAGCATCTCAACAATTTTCAGTTCAGTTCAGCAATAACAATGCACATTGGCCGATTCATGAATTCATAATGTCTAGATTGAAATGGATTTATGATTCACTTTTCTATTCAGTGTTGACAATTCTATTTCAGAAAATAAGAAAAAAATAATTTTTTGTAGTTGTTTCAAAGTAAGCTAACTGAAAACTTTGTCTCATTTTTCCACATTTGTGGTTCAACAAAAAAGCCAAATAGGCCATTTTCTCTAACATTACAGCCTTATAAACTGAAGTTGGATTTTCAGTAGGATTTCTTCCTTTAAATTAAGTTTGTAGAAACAGACAGCTGATTATGAATACTGTCAATCAAAAAACTTAATCTTAAAGTCTGAAATCAGAGGTCGAAAAAAACTAAACATCTAACAATTTTAAGAAATGGGCGTGAGCCCTCGAAGCTAATTATTCTGTTGAAGTAAAGAATATCAGCCGTGTTTATGAATACGACAAACTAATCACTGCAAACTGGTCATAGTTCAAAAAACACGCAGAAGTATTGCCACTTTTTATTTAAAAATCGAAATTAACAGGTAGGGAACGAACTTAAATATTATTTTGCATATAAAATTTAAGTACGTTGCAAGAATGCAAAAATTTAATTTATTTTATATTTGCACTTGGACGATATTCTTTTAGTTAGATAATTCCATGTGGAAAGCTATTAACGTCACCAAAAGAGAATTGTTGCAAATTCCGATGTTATTTATGTCTACAAGCTCACTTGCTATGTTTATTTTAGAACTTAATTCTTTTTATCCGCAGCAATGGATTCCCTGTTCTTACTGTGGTAAAATAAGATCATTTTCAAACAGTTAAGTGATTAATTTGAAATCAAATATGAGGAAAATCCGATAGTTAACAAATATTTAGAATTTGAATAAACTGTTTTCCCACAGAATAGAGAATATACAGAAGGTCAACTTCATCGAAAATGTTGATTTTGCCTACAAGCTTAAAATGAGCGAGGCCGGAAAGTGTGGTCAGTAAAAAAGAAGACGGTTGTGGTGAGATCAATTCCGTAAATTCGACGTTTTTTATTTGGTTGCAACAAAGTCGGTATATTTTAGCATACAAAAACTCATTCAATATTTCACTCAAAAAATTAAAAAAATGTCTACTGAATTTTATAGTGCATACTAGGGCACACATAATTTAACAACTGGCGTGGTAGGTCAAAAAATGGCATTACACTTAAATAATTGTAAATAAATTTTTGTTTTTTTAGAAATTTTGCAATTTAAAAAATTCTTTCAGAAGTGATTTTTATTTATAGTCGAGTTTGTTAAAACCCTCCAAAAACTACACCGAAGACACGGCTACAAGAAAAATGGATTACACCCTAAAAATTATAAAGAAATATGTGCCAGTGACTAAACGAAGTTTTATCCAATAAAAAGTAGGTATGTAGGTATCCCACAAAATATTAAAAGAAATGTTAAAAGAAATTACCGAAAAATTTAAAGATTTATGTACAAAAAACTGAATATTACTGAAGAATTATTCTTCGAGTTGTTCAATTTTTTTTATTTTTATTTGATTCAAAAAATCAAAAACGTCAACGTAAACGTTTTTTGAGTTGAATGCGGAAAGTAAAGTATTTTGTAGAAAAAAAATTTGAATACTAATGGCATTTGCTGGATCTTCATGTAGCCTGCAGCATTTTATTGATTTGAAAAAGCTGACTGCGGTTCAGAGCTCAAGGTCATAAGGTTTAATAACATTAATCGAAAATTTTGTCTTCTTGGAACACAATGCAAATGACAGTCATCTCAAACGGAGCTATTTGAATTGGTATTGTGCTTTCTACTTTGTAAACAAATTCTGTATTGTATGTATTTCTGTATTCTCACATAGATTGAACATTGAAGACGAAGAAAAAGCTCTCCACGTGCTTATCGTTATCGTTTAATGCAATTTATTATAATAAATTCAAGTTGATTTCACAACAAATGGATTTAAAACGGTTTTCATTAATTGATTTAAGCCGCTTTCCATCCTCAGAATTATGGTTGTAATAATAATCATAATATTAAAATTGAAACATTCCTGATTTAAAAAAAAAATTGAAGAAATTGACCAAAAACTTAGGATCTATATACTCAAAAGAAGAAAATATTTTTTTCTGTGAAACGGTTAGGAGTTTGTGAAACTGTGTATAAAAATCCAGTCAACAGCGTTCCTGCCGCTGTTTGTCCTTAAGATTGCCCTACACATGCATCAAACTCGTACTATTTACTAAATCAAAAAGATACAGTTTATATTCAATTGATGTTTCCTTGGGTGTATCCTTCGTAATCCTTGTTAATCTTTTGGTAAACAACTCCAAGTTCTTCTTTTGAAAGAAAACAAAAACAATTAAACATGGTTATATGTTTTCAAACAGGTGGCTTTGTCTGATTCTAATTTTTGATAGCTTCAAGGTTGTACTCAAATACATGCCTGTGTGCGTATTCTGATATGAAGAATTTGAAAATTATTTGTCGTTTTATCAGCCCCGATTTTGCATAGTACAAAAAGCAAAAAAAAAATTCATCAGTTTCTTAAGGTGATTATTTTTATAAACATACATGCAAACATACATCTACTAGTGCTGTTCAAGGTCAATGATTATAATTTGTTATTTTTTTTTATCTAATTTTAATTTTTTTTTTAAATTGTAACAAAAGTTTAACGACACTTCTTATTTTCTCCCATTTACTTCCCATTGTTCTCCGTTGCTGCATTACGCTTTGAAAACGGTGTCATCGTAAACACCGATCAATAATTATAAAATTCTATTCGCTTTATAATACTTGTGGTTGTAGTGGTTTCTTATGAACAAAAGCTACGCATCGCACGTGCTTATCGCTTTATGAAGTGATTCCATTTGTTTTCACAACAGAACAATTTAAAAAGATTTTAATTAAATGATTTGAAGTCCTTTTAGTCCTCTGAATTGAGTGAAATCAGTCTTTTTGAGATGATAAAATTGAGAAGAATCTAATTTTGAAATGCAACCATTATTGACCATTATTGAAGGAGCTATGAAAAAGTCCCTTTAATTTGAGTCCTTAAGGAATTATTTGATTTTTAAAAGTCCTAATAAAATTACTGATATCTTTCTATTCAGTCAAGTAATTTTATATCAGTTTTTTGAAGTTCTTTCGTTAGTGATCGGCATTTTCATGTGACGAAACGATTGAGAAATATGTTGAAAATAGTAGATGGGAACACAGATGAGATAATGTTAAGACAAATGATTGTTACTGGTAAGGAGGGCTCTTAATTTTTTTGGATTACCTTTTTCTCTGATGAAATGCATAATGCTTTAAGAATACTGTGTCAAAATTTCAGGTCGATGGGAGCAAAATTGATGACGTTATGAATATAAAGCGGGGAATACACGATAAAATTATCGTATGCGACTTGGATCGCATACGTTCGAGTTTGGTTTTGAGTTCAAGGCATTCTACACTTCGACATCGGTACAGCGGTTCACTTCATGCACACACACGATACAAAATACCATGCGATGTGCGATTAACGGTACGATAATTGTATCGTGTATTTCCCGCTTAAGGTATAGACCTGATCGACCTAAAAGCGCTGTTGTAACCTTGGAGCTTTGAAATGCTTTCCCCACAACTCACGTTTTTAAAATAGTTGCCCTTCATAACTTAAAAACCGATCGATTTAAAACTTTGAACACTATTTCTGTATATGATTTATATGGCTGGAGAGTTTCCTTCTCGAATTCGTTGATATTTTTAATTTACCAAAAGCAATTACGTCGATCTTTCTAAAAAATCGCATGTTTCTCTTCAAAGGGCGACACTAAAAAAATTGAAATTCTCAAAAATCTTCCCACCGCTACCTTTTGAAAACGATAGATCGTCGTAGTAGAAATAACTTTGGATTTTTGATTTCGGAAGATACAGTTTCGAGTTATGAGGGGCACCCCAAATTCTACTTTCTTCGAGACGCTTCACAATAACTGTTGGCATTGCCATAGTTTTTGATATTTCTTTACGAAATTATCACACAGTATTCTTGTAATATTACATTTTAAAGTAGAATTTATCTTAATAAAAAGATACTAACTGTATCGTAAAAAATCACAAAAGTGTACCTTTTTTGGGATGAAAAAATAGACTGCAGTTGACTGCAGACAATTTTTTTGTTCATTGGAAATCGACATAAGATGTAGTTATCCGAGATGGCCTATCCGACAGATTTCTAAACGTGTCCAATGAAATGTCAAAAAACTTATGCCCTACTTGCATACCAGGTTTCACTTTCCTTAGACTTAGAGGACCGGTTGCGACTGATGTTCCGTACATTTCAAACGAAGACCGACGTTGTTTCTGAAAGTCTATACGTAGGGTGGCCCCGGGGCTTAACATATTTCTCTTCACATAATACCTCTTGAAAAATGGAGTCCCCAGCAATTTTTTGCCAATTTGCCAATTTTTTGCCAATTCCGAACGGCTCGTCGAGAAAGCGCGTTTCATGGCAGTGATATTGCTATCGAAGGACCTACCAGTTCCTCAAGAAATGCGATTCAAACAATTGGACGTTTCTGAAACTAGAACCTCGAAACTTTCGTGTAAAGGGTAGAAATGCTGACCATAACGTATGCCACGGGCACCACTGCTAAAAGTTTAAGATTTTTTGAAAATAACCTCAAAAACTTAAAAAATTTAAATTTGGAACGTTTTGGAAACGTAAAGAAAAGAAGTTATTATTATCTTAGGAGTAAAGTCAGAACCGCATAAGATCTCTTAAGTGATTCAAGGAGCTTCCTTTAATCGCCAAATAGGCTAGCATTTCCCTAAAACATATCTGACGTCATTTTTAAAGCATATATTTCGATAACTTAAATGAACACCATTGAAAATATACATCTTCCCTTATTTCTATTTATAGCTTTGCAAGAGAAAAAAGTCACTTTTCTCACGCCAAACTGTCTAAAATTATAAAAATAAATCTATTGAACAAAATCACAAATAAACTCTTTCCTCTCCGCATTCACGAGTCTATAGATATTTATGTAATCAACTTTGCTGTATGACTGACCAATTCTGTTGCGAATACCTATCAAAGCAAAATAAAATGAATATAACAAAACAAAACACACTTGAATAGCGATCATGATCAAGTTGAATGAAATTGTTTTGCTTTGAGGAAAAACGCACATGTGATAGCGGCTTCGTAGACACCAATTTAAAATGATTTTCAAAAATTGATATCACCCCCTAAACACATCCAGATTTAAATGTCATTTCGCATCCCAATACAATATATTGCAATTGATCTAATTTTTCAAATTTCAAAAAAATTGGAAGAAAATTAGAGCAGCTACAGAAATATCCGGTTTAAGGATGTTCCATTAAGGATATTTCATTCCAATTTCGACAGCAGCTAGATCTTGACTTAGGGCATCTATTTTACAAGTTTGGCTCAAATCTGGGTTTTGGAATGGAAGTTATGAGTTATTTTATACCGGAAAGTTTTCTCTTTTCTCATTCGTAGGACAAGGGAAGTGAAGAGTAATGTCTTTGCTTGATATGTTTTATACTCACGCATGTGAAGCTTTTTCTTTGAGACTACGTACAATTATTATTTGTTTTGAAAGATAGTGCATTGTATATTGAGTATATGAATGTACACAATGTATAATGACACATTGATAATGTACTCAACCAGCATATGGCTCGGTGCTTAGACAAATTGTGAAGGGCATATGTAGATTCTTTTTTAAGATAACTGAAACGTGAAGAAAAGGTAGATACGTATAGATAAATTAGTCACCCCTATCACAGATTCCATCGTAATCGAAAAAAGTCTACGTTTCCCGATGTTACTATCACATAATCCATTCGGAGTGGAACGAATTTCGAAATTCGTGAATCTGGTATCACTAATTCCGAATGAAACGGAAAAATGACGTCCTTTTCTACGACAAGTTTCTTCTGTCGTAGAGCGTAGAGCCATAGGCAAAATCCATTTGTTAAAACATAAAAAACACATTTGTATAGAACAATTTTACAAAATATAATTCTACTTAAGAAAAAACAATGAAAACAAAAATTATCTCGTAAATTAAATTACATCCAACTCTGTTTTTATTCCCTCCCAGTGGTCATTAACTTCGTCTTTTAGGCGTTTAGCGTATCCTTTTGCCGTCTGGATTACAGGATAACATTTCATATAACCTGTTGTTTGTTTGTTGTTTTCACCCTTTAAGAACATCGGTTATTATAAACAGAAACACATATCAATGAATAGAATTATTTCCAAAAGAAATTACATTTTTTCAAAAGACTGTCTTCGTTATGCCCGTTTCCAAATTTAAGCGGCGAAATTGACAGATTTGGAGTATTTAAATAGTACTCGTGTTATTGTTAAATTACTTTATCTGATAGCCAAAATAACACTTGAATTTTATCTGTAAACAAACTTGGATTTCACAAATTATTTTGGTTTGTTAAAAAACACAAGTGAACGAATTTGTGTTTGACAGATTGGAAAGTACTCAGGGACCACGTAACAAAAATCCTCTTTTGGGAATTTATAACTTGATGAAGAAAATATTTGATTATATTCGACAGTAAAATTGTTTATTTCATATAACATTTAAGATTTGATCAATAATACAGATCTATTATAACTTATTTTTAAGCACAAAAAGTGCAAATAAATCAATTTTTACTAGAAAACAAAAATCGGTAAAAAATGTGTTTGGGAAAAGTTAAGGGATTTTTTTTTAAGTTTAGGGATTTTTGTTTCTATTGCTTCGAGCATTTATTTTGACATAGGACAGCTGACTTCGAAAATGGACACTCATTTTTTCAATCAGGCAATGCTTTTTTCGAATTCGTTCGGAATTTGTGATTGCTTTTTGTCGGGATTCGTATCGTGATTTTTCACTCGGGGATTTCTCCGAGTGGATTTCATGATAGGGGTGAGTATTTGCTGCGATTGGTGTACTATACACATTCATATTCATGTTCATTCGTCAATGTCACTTTGTCCATACGGAAAAAAGTTTTGGTTGTGATTTTTGCTTAATTTTTGATAGCCCTGTTGCCCTGTTGCCCTTATAGTCTAAACTTATATTTGTTGATTGATTGAGTAGTTAGAAAGAACGATTCAGTTTGCCCTTCCCTCCGGTCCTTAATGAGATTAAAGTGTGAGTTGTTGAGCGTTATCCAATAGAGCTTAAATATTTGCATTCTTAAAGTCTGCAAAGACTAACCTTTCTATTAGGTTTCTGCACCAACTAAAAAAAGATTTCCAGCGGTCACTCTGGCGTATACTTTTCAAAACTGAAAGGTATCGCGACAAGTCCCCTTGATTCTCTTTCAGCTAACGATAAAGATCATCTTAGCATACCCATACAACCTATAGGTTCAGACCACAATCGCTGTAACAGCTATGCCTTGCTAATCAGCCAAATTTATGCGATTTTTTTTTATGACACTCACGTACACGTAATTTTCAAAAACAAGCGATAATTTTTAATAAAATTCTTTTCAAATAAGGTCCAGTCGAGAAGGGGTATAGGTCTTCTGTAGCAATATGCCTAAGAGCTATTATAGACAACCTTGAAAAAAAATATACACGCTTCCAATAAAATTTCGTTTTGAAAGTCTAAAAATAAAACAAAATTGATTTCGATTCGTTGATTGCAGTTGTTCATATGTTTGCCATGTTTTTTTTGACATTTTGTGCAGTTGCAAGCCTCCACTTAAATCATCTGATTTTTTGAATATATTCGCCAGTAATTTTAGCGTAACTTTTGAACCGTCTGTTGCTTTCTTACAGCCTTACTTTATGAGACTACAAAGTTTATTTAACATCAATTAATTAATTTATGTTATTTTAAAAAAAAAACACGCTTACATATTAATAAAATTATAATAAAATTGGAGAAAATTTAAAAAATAGTAACTGAGTGTTTTTTGAGGCCTGGGTTTGTCTTCAACTCGCTCTAAAGCACATAGCACTATAGGCTTCTGCTGCAAAGAGTTGAGGTAACAAACAGGGCTGTCAAATGGCATGTATTTTATTCAAATGGCAAGGATGTGTGGCGATTTTGTGGTTTACCGTTTTTTGAGAACCGAAGACCCAGATTTTTTTTTTTGACAACTCAATAGACTATCAAGGAAACCCTGGGGAAAGTTCAATGAACGAACCTCAATACTGCAAAACTTTAATCCTTCTGCTTCTGACAAACATTATCCATGTTTGTATGGCTATGTGGGTGTAGGCCCTTCTGTCTGCTTTTTGCCATTACTTTTACACTTGCGTTGCGTTTAGCCAGTAACAAGACGGATTAGATTATTCTAAAAAAGATTTTTATTTGGGGAAGTTATGTGGAGTGGCTTTGATAAGATTCGTTAAAGGTTCTAAAATCATCTAATCAAAATTAAATTCGTACCAAAATTAGAAAAAGACAAAAAAAACTGTAAAATAATAAACAAAATCCAGATAAACCATCTTACGTCTTATTCAATTTGTTTGATTTTGATTATTATCTTTGAGAGTGGGGAAATACAGAAAATGGAGCCACACATTCTGTTTGTCGGGTTTTTCAGAACTTCTTATTCAATGTTCTTGGCAATTCATGTCTGAGTCTAGTCTACTGTTTTGAAAGCCTTGAAGCAGTTTTGAAACTATTTATAACTCGACCTATAAAAACGATAAATATGGATGTAAATGGAATTGTTACAGATAATCACAGCAGCACAGAATATGCTGGTGGATCACTATCACTGGTGTCAGGCAGATAAGTGAGAGAGTTGGGATCTATTCGAGATAAAGGTAATCGTTGCGTAGTAAAATGAAAAGAAGAAGAAGTTCTCCTTCTTCGTCAAGTATTTTTACATTCTTGTCTTCTATATCGTTGTTTGAGTCTTTTAAATTGTCTGATATTCGGCCACAAATGTAATATTTTTCTGTCCATTTTTTCAAGCTGTAGTCGTTCAGCGAAGCCAAATTGTTGATGAAGTTAAACAATCGCAGCTCGCGTGGCGTGATGTTAGCATGTCGACCTGTTAACCAGCAGATTCGCAGTTCGACCCTAACAGAAGCAAACATTTTTTTTCACGGTCATCGTCTTTCACGATTAACTGCCAAGTTCTCCGATACTAAATTTATTGCCATGAAAACCATTTTCGATTAGCCATTTGGAGTCGGCAAACAATTATAGGTCCCCTCCATGTAAGAGATCACAAAGCGTTGTTGTGAAAAATGCAATAGGCCCCCGGGCTCATCGCTCTGTTATAGACCTAAAATAATAATCAGACAAAAAGTAGTAAGCTCGTTCGTCGAACCCCCGGAAAAGCCCAAGGTTCGCCACAAATGTATTATAAAAAGTCTTAAGCCGCCCCAAAAGTCAAACTAAGAGTTTTGTGAGCCCTGGACTTATCATCAACTAGACCAAGAGTTGTACTAAGACTCTGCTGGGGCAAATTCAGGTAACGAACAGTTACCGTCAAAAGGCTAGTATATTTCTTCAAATGATAAATATGTATTTTGATTTCGTAGTTCAAAGTGCTTCGGGAACCGATTTTTTTGATAGCTCACAAGGCTGTCAAGGAAACCTTGTTCAATCCTGGTTGAAGTTAAATGAACGAAATAAAAGATAAGTTATTATTTTGAACAATTTTTAATATTTCGCATTTATTTCCTATGAACTAAAAAAATAGGTTTATATTTCTGTTTCACATCCATGTAGAAATAGTTTTCAAAAATATTACAAATTCCACTCTCTTACTTTAATCACTTGTATACTTCTTATATCTAACATTATCACACACTTTTTGCTTAGAACTGCGTCAACAGTACAATCCTCTTCCTTCATTCTCCTCAACGTAATGGCGGATGTACTCAATTTGTGATGGTGTCAATCCCAATGTATCAGCTTCCTCTATGAACTGTTTGACTCCACCGACTCCTGCTATGAAACCATTAAGTTTAGTACCCACGAACGATGTTTGCAATAGCTCAGTTGTGGTTATGCCCAGAGACTGACAGAGGTCTTTGTGTCCTTGCAAGCGGTACTTTTGATGGTAGCTATATTCATGGGATAGTATTGTCTTTTATAAAGTTCATTCAAACAACAAACAGTTTGGTTAAAACTTACTCTTCGGCTGGCCAAAATTCTTTTGCCTTGGATATCTCTGTGTAGATCTTTTCATGCGATCGTAGTTTTTGTTCAGCAATCTTTGACGCTTCAGCAATTTCTTTCTGTTCATCGTTGTGGTACAAAATCAATGACATGTACTGTCTTTTGATTGGTGTGCATAGTCCATACTCATGGTTATTCCAAAAAATGTGTAAGAGCTGCTTGAAAGTAACGACCTTGGGGTCAAAATCAATCTCTAAGACTTCAGTGTGATCACCTCTGTGAGTAGAAAAAATAAAGAAAATCATGCATTGAATTTAACCAACTCCCACTTACAAGTCCCTATACTTTGGTGCATGTTTACTGCCACCAGAATAACCAACAGTTGTTCGGATAACACCTTTGGTTCCACCATAGAGAGATTCAGCTCCCCAAAAGCATCCCATACCGAAAGTAGCCGTTTCAAAGGGGATGTTCAGCTTATGAACAGGAGTAATGCTCAATTCCTTTTGTTCATTATTAACGATGCTCTAAAAAATTAAATCTGTTTTATTTTTGCTACTATTTGAAGGGTTGTGGAACTTTAAATATAGAATGTATCGTTCTGTGTTATTTCTTATTTGTATTCCTTTGAAACAAAGTGATGACATCAGATTGCAAACGATAAAAGCCGTAGCAGTAAGTAGCGGCAGCATGAATACCCTGCTTACATAACGAAACGTCGACTCATGTCATCGATTGATTGCGTGTGGAATTTCTCTGTTTGAAAAAGCTAAACCAGGTGCGACATAAAAGGTTACCTCTATTAAAAGAAAGGTTGAAACAATGTACACACGGGGAAGATGAAAATAGAAAAATAAAAATAAAAAGTGGTATTTAATGGTGACTTGCCACTTGCCACATTTACAACTGAAGGAATTGATTGTATTTTGTGCTTAAAATAAGACCGACAATTTTTTTTTTTTTTTTTTTAAACTTTTAATCAAAAGAATCATAACTAAGTTTTGAGACCTAGAAACATCTTTGTGTTTGTCTAATATTCTAAACGAAATATTCCATAGAGAAGAAAACCCAACTTGAGTTTTCTACAAGCGGTACATGTAGCATAGTTCAACAATCTGAATGTTTTGAAAAACAACGAAAGAATTTTGTTGGGACTTTTATCAGACGTGAACATGAATTAGGTCAGTGATTTATAAAAAAATTTAGAGTTGGCAATTGTATTGTACAGTATTCTACTCTCTGTAATGGGTGTCTCGACGGAGACACAAAGGTCATATATTTTATGCACATATTCTAAGAAGTTGTGGAAATATTCGAGTGAAAGGCTTTCTGAACACAAAAAAGCCAACATGGACAACATTTTAGTTAAGTATGTATTAAAAAATGGAACCAAACAGCCCGATCCTGTCGAAAATCAGTAATGCCACACAAGTCACAACTTTCCAGTACAACACAACACACAACTTTCTACTCAACACTCAAATTATAGGTCGGTTCGTTGAGCTTTCCCCAAGGTTGACCCAGGTTTCCTTGACAACCCTATGAGTTTTCAAACAAAAAACTGGGCTTTCAAGTTCTAAAAAAACGCTCAACCACAAATCACCACACATCCCTGTCCTTAAAGAAAAAACATGCCATTTGACAGCCTTCAAATCGACACAGCAAAAACCTAGGGCGATTTGATGGAAAACCTATGTCAACCCTAGAGCTCAAAAAACACTCAACTTGACATTCAGGGCGGCTTTAGGTTTCTCAAAAAACACTTTGTGGCGACCCCAGGACGACCCTAGGGCTTCAACGAATAAACCTTATGATTCTCAGCAGGTCACAAGGCTGCAAGGCTCAATCCACCAAATAAAATATCAAAAGGACATTTCACATTGTACAACTATGTAGTTGGATAGATTTTATACAATGCAACGACCGCTTGACTAAATTATTGGATTGTTTTCAAATGCTTTTGATAATTTAGCTTTACAAAAAACATCCGATCACTCAACATCCACCACATCAGATCTGTCGAACTAATTTTACAATGTGAACCGCCCATATCAAAATGATAAAGACATAATTATGTCGGGTGTGTTTCTTTATTTTTTCCGGATAAGGAATAGAAAAGACAGAAAAGCAAAAATATTTATCCAGAATATCCAGAACAGAATAAATAAAGAAACAGAACTAGCAACAAGCAACAACTGACAATGAAAGTATGTATTAGTAGGGGAGCCCGAGCCGCTAAATTTGCAGTTACTAAAGCGTCATGGGGACTTATTGGATTGTGAAGTTTACGTTCTAAAACGAAAAAAAGTGTATGGCAGTTTTTCATTTTAGTGGGGCGATGGGCGTGTATGAGCTTTTAAAAATGTAAAAAAAAACAGTTAAATTGAAATACTCGAGCGCGTCAGATTTTCATAGAGTATACGCGCTTTGTCTTTCTTATAACGGATATATATTAATCTGACGATTTACTGGGGGCAAATGGGCGTAAAGAGAGGTTAAAAAAACAAAAAATAAAAAGTTATTCGAGCGTGTCAGATTTTCAAAGTGAATGTTAAGTGTACTCTAAAAAGTGTATATTTCAATAATCTGACAATTTGAGTGGGGCGATCAGTCATGGCTGATTTTTAAAAATGTAAAAAAAACACGTGACCTTGAAATACTCGAGCGCGTCAGATTTTTATACAGAGTGATCAACTTGATGTCTTCGTCCTCCAGGATGATAATCTGACAATTATATGGGGGCGTACTCTTAGTCTGACAATTTTAAAGTAACAATTCTTTGTTGTTTCTATTTTTTATTACTGGATGCAATCAAAAAATATGTACACATATTATGTATTAAAAAATTTTGTATTGAAATTTTGTTGAGAATACTTTTAAAAAAAATCCTGAAAGTTTGAGCCCTTAATATTAATTTTAAGTGCTCGATCAAGAGGTGTGAAGATTTTCCATTGAAAATACACGGAAACTCTGATTTTTTATTTTTAAATTTCTATAACTCAGCGGCATTTCATGGGATCGCTTTAACCGAAGATGTTTTTTTCTCAAAATTGAAAGCTCTACAAAAATGTTCTTTTTGGCAAAGTCGTTACTCATACCGGGAAGGTGGTACGGGCCACTTAACCAGATTTTTCCATAAAATTCACGTTTTGTCGCAGTTATCTCGTAAATAACAAAAGCTACAGAAAAATTGTAAATTACAAACTTGTAGAGAATTTAGTTTTCTACAAAAAAAATCTTCTGGACCAATTGCTAATATCAATATTAACCGAGATATTAACCATCATATATTATACATTTCACTGACGATTTTACCTCAATCGCCCCAACCAAAATGTCAGATTATATGTTTTCCGTTATCCTGATAAAATTACCTTCAAAATAAAAAAAAAATTAATCGCGCTCGAGTATTTCGAAACATCGATTTTTTTTTACATCTTTGTGACTCGCCTACTTACGAAGGCCCCGCTCAAATTGTCAGATTATTGAAATATACACTCTTCTCGATGTAATCAACCTACCATCTCTTAATCTGACGCGCTCGAGTATTTCCGATGATCGACTTTTTTTTACTAATCTGACGGCCTGCTCTCAGCGAACGCCCCAACATTTAGGTTTAATATATGGTAGGAGTACATTACATGGTGCAAGGTTTCTCCCCATATGATTTTCTGACGCGCTCGAGTAACGCGCGAAATCCCCTCTTGGGCTCCCCTACTATATGTATCTGTCAAACTACAGAATATTCCATTTAAACCACCTCTTGACTATGAATGAAAAGAATGCATTCCAAATATTCCAGAATGAATAAAGAAACAAGAATATAGTTTATCCGGAATATTCCATTGAATAAAGAAACGCAAAAATGGTATTCCGAATATTCCGAATATCCGGAATGAATAAAGAAACACACCCGTCATATCATTCAGCAGAAATGCGAATCAAAAGAAAAAATCTTAACACTTATTTTATTACTTCTGTCCCAAAATAAAAGCTTATCGTTTTTGCGTGCAAAAACATTCAACTACAAAACCTTTTAAAAATACAACACAGCAACCCTTTTTGTTTAGAAATGAAGGTCAAGTCAAGTGGTGTAATTCGTTTTTGTAGTAAGCAAAGAGAAGCAACGAAAGCATAGGAAGAGCACACAGTGACGCAGCTGAAGTTGATAGGTGTAGGTGAGCTTATTTGTTATGAAAACGAAAATCCAACTTAATCACTTTGCCACAAAAACAAAAGGAAAAAGTCGCAACGCATTATGACACTTCAAACTGCTTACCGCATAGGCTACGTCACTAGCGAATAAAATGTTCTTTCGCAAAAATTGTACATCACTCCACATGTCTCAGATATAAATCTCAGAAAGATACACAAAGAAACGAGAACTAATCAGACCAGAAATGTGTATTTACCTTAAAACTATTGAAGAATCGCTTAAACATATTTGCAACTTTATCGAAACAACCACGCACAACAAAGACTAGGTTAAAACTATCTACGGCAATCGAATAGAAAAAGACGTAATGACAGACAAGGTATTGGGTGAATGAAAAGTTGAATTGAAATGAGAAAAGTTATAGTGGGGGATATATCGCAAAGACTTATACTTCAGCCAAAAATTCGCTCTGAAAGCTTTATGACTGCTTAGCTTTTATTTAATGCGTTAGCAATTTAAAAGGTTTTACCTTATCCTTAAGCCTGGGATACGATTTGGTTGCATCTGAGGGTAGAACAGCAACTATAGACATCTTTACTTTGAAATATTCCTTTTTTTATTTGTAGACAATCAGGAAATTACTATCGAATTGCACTTTGTAATTTATATGTCTGTTGAATTTTTTGAACTAAAACGGTGGATTGCTGTGTCGGGCAATTTATACCAAATGCTTTAATTAATCTATCAATGTCCCAACCGAATAAATAAACAGAAGCAGAGTAAACTAAACAAACCACCCTCAAAACAGATGGGGCGATTGTGTGGACTGTGGAGCTTTCACACAGTAAATCGTTATGGGGCGTTAATGGCAAAAGTGATAGGAGGACAATTATTTCACGGATTTTGTTTATGCAATGGTCTTTTGGTGGAAAAGTATATTTATCTGCAAGAGATTTAAGTCTTAATTCACTTGAGTGCCGAATGCAGAAAGTTTAATTGTTCATTGATTTCAGTGAATGCCATTCACTGAATGCAGAGTTATTGGAAGTCACTAATTATTTGAAAGCAATTCTTCGAATTCAAAGCGATCGGGAGTTGAAAATGTTGAATACATACTCATTTAGAATATAGAATGTTCGTTCTTATTAATTTGAAGAAGTCTTCAAATGGTGAATTCTTTTTTCCTTTAAAACGAAACTTATGTCGATTTCCAGTGGTACACAAAAGCACTTTTAAAAGTGCTTTTTTGCTCGAAATATGTTACATTGAGGCACTAGATCACTTTTTTTTTGCCCCGAAAAAGCACTTTTACGAATCTCGATTCAGAGGCAAGATTTACACGCACTTTCACGTACACCAACACAAAACATTTGACGTTTAAAAGTTTGCAGTTTGATTATTTTGCATTTTTGGTTAAAGGACTGTAAAAGAGATAATAAAAATAAACAATAAACTATTTTGTGAAAATGGATCGCTCAATTTTAGCTGAAATTATCAAAATATTTATGAGTCGTCATCTAGTTCTGATTCCAACGATGAAGTGTTTGAAATTCTGGAATTCCTTACACAAAACGAAAGGCATTCTGTGAATAATTTTGTTCAAAGTGTTGTGTACAATTATTCGGATGAGGAGGTTTCTTCCTAGTGCATTTATTAATAAAGTTTCGAAAACATTCTTTCTATAAAAATTGCAGAACAAAACAAACGGGAAGAGTTGGCTGTCAAAAATAGCACACATACAATGATAAAAAAAAGAATTTTGTCTTTTCTGTTCCAGTGAGCACGAAAAAAAGCACTTTTTTAGAGTGCTTTTGTTTTTGCAAAGGAAATCGACATTATTTTGCTGTTTTAAGTATTTGGTGACACACAAAGACGAAGTTCTTCGTTGATTTGTTGAAGCATGATTACATTGTTCAAAGAATTGATCAAAACGCTGTATACCTAGAGCAGAGAAAGCAATCAGTCGTTTTATTAGCACGAGTTTTCAACAGGGCGTGTTGGTTTGATATTGGCCTAGCCTAGCGAAGCGACATAAAGAAGCCCAAAATTTATTACAATGATTCTAAAATGTTTTTATAACAGGAATAGGAACTACACTACAAAGAGCTCAAAAACTACTGGATCAATTTCAAAAATTCTGAACTGGACTGATTCCAAAAAATCTCATACTATTAATTCCATACACCACTCGGGTCGAAACAAAGCGTTTATTGAGGAACCTAAAGTCGCCCTGAATGTCAAACTGAGTGTTTTTTTAACCCTAGGGTTGACTTAGGTTTTCCCTCATTTTTTTCGGCAAGTCATAGGGTGATTCTCAAGAAAATCTGGATCAACCCTGAGGAAAGTTCAACGAACATGCTTATTGGCAATTGAATCGATGATAACGTAATCACTTTTAATTTACCATTTCAACGGAAAGTTCAACTTGCTTTATTTTGAATTGTGTACATTTTTTTGACTCTGCTGAAAAGCGTTCTAAATTTTGGAATGTCAACAAAATGATGGAAATGGTGATAAATATTAAGGTAATTCTGACATCGATTCGTGAATTTCACTAATGTAAAATATCGAGAATGTACATTTAGGCCGTGTGTGAATTGCGTTAAAATTTGCGTTAAAACTTCTACCACGATTAAAATTTGACGTTTTGTTGGAGGTGGGATCAAATTTAGCCATTTGCTGTGTGAATTGCGTTAAAACAATTGTTTTAACCGAGATTTCTGCGTAGGTTAAAAAAATTTCCCTCGATAATATAAGAAATTTCCCTGAACAAAAATTGCTTTTCTTTTTCACGGAAAAATAATTTCAATTACAAAACATATTTTTAAGAAAACAGGGTTAATAAAAAGTCTCTGAAACTGAAAAAAAATCTTTTTCATTTATTGTTCTCGATTCTAATGTCATATTTTAAAACAACAATGAAAAATACTCAAACAAAATTCCCATTTTGATTAATTGATTTATTCGGTATAGTAACACTGAAAATTAGTTTTCATGGCTGATATCTTTCATACATTTCAAAAGAAACAAAACAATAAATTCGTATTTGGTTTAGAAAAATGACAAATTTAAAGTATTTTGTATTAATTCTTGTTTTTTTCATTCAGACTTATCCTAATTTCAATTAATTTTAATTTTACTTCTTGAGACCCTAGAAAACAAAAGCATTGAATTTATAATTAATTGATTTCCAACTGACATTTAATGTATGGTTTTCCAGCATGCCTTCGTTTTTTTTTCTTGATTCATATTTCGTTGTTTGAATTGAATGCAAAGCAAGAGCAAATTTCTCTATCACTAGAAACGTCAAATTTTAACACACTTTAACCTGCTCCACAGCTCATTAAATTTTAACCCATTTTATTCACCTCATTAGTGTCAAATTTTAACGCGGATTAAATTTTAACACACATTTTAACGCAATTCACACACGCCCAGGCAGTAAAATCCTGCGAATTCTATTAATTGGCATGAATATCATAGCAATTTTTCAACCGTATTGAAGTATGAGTGGCCTTGGTCTTAGAATTTATATTGCTTAAGAGGCGCATGCGCAAAAAAAATTGAAGATCTCCCTATGATGAACATGTTCATATGCACCCATAATGTTTCATCTGCAGCCATAACTCTATTCGATTCTCTTTTTAACTTTTGTGTTTTATAATCTTCATCCGTCCCGCTTAACTTCTCTGCACTTCTGCAGTTGCAGAATGCAGATGCATGTAAGCCCAGCATAGGATGCGAATGAAAAATTATAATTTTTCATCTGCAGCCATAACTGTATTCGTTTCTCTTTTTAACTTTTGTGCTTTATAAACTTCTTCCAGCATTATGCTGGATTTACATGCATCTGCAACAGCAGAAGTACAGAAAAGTAAAGCGGAACGGATGAAGACTATAAAGCACAAAATTTAAAAAGAGAGACGAATAGAACTATGACTGCAGATGAAAAATTATGGGTGCAGATGAATATGTTCATCTGCACCTATAATTTTTCATTCGCATCCTATAACTAAGGAAGTGCAGACGGTGCCTTCCCTCTCTATGAGACAAGTATGAATCTTACATCTGGTGTCTTTTGCCTTTTTTCATCTGCACTTGTAGATGCGTAAGTCCACCATTAGCCACACTTTTTTTCACATTGCTCGCGTTCTTGGGACCTATCTTCGAAAATCTTAACTTACACCCAGAGAAAAGTCGGTGTAAAATTAGCCTATTTCGGGGGCTGATTTCACCTTAGGCCTAAGGCCGTTTTGAGCCAGGTTAGGAATAGGCTACGATAGCCTATTTTCCTAAGGTGATTTGAAAATTTTCAACTTTACCTTATCCCTAACATAAACCTTACCTATTTTACCTATTCCCTGAGGTGATTTCCAAATTTCCCCTCCGAAGTTTTACTTAGCAAATAGGTAGATTTTACCTATTTCCTAACATGACTCACCTTATTTCTTGGGCAAATTTTACCTATTTGCTAAGGCAAATTACCTTATTCCTAAGGCAATTTTTACCTATTTCCTAAGGCAAATTTTACCTATTTCCTAAGGCAAATCACCTTATTCCTAAGGCAAATTTTACTTATTTCCTAAGGCAAATTTTACCTATTTCCTAAGGCAAATTACCTTATTCCTAAGGCAAATTTTACTTATTTCCTAAGGTAAATTTTACCTATTTCCTAAGGTAATTTTTACCTATTTCCTAAGGTAATTTTTACCTATTTCCTAAGGTAATTTTTACCTATTTCCTAAGGTAAATTTTACCTATTTCCTAAGGTAAATTTTACCTATTTCCTAAGGTAAATTTTACCTATTTCCTAAGGTAATTTTTACCTATTTCCTAAGGTAATTTTTACCTATTTCCTAAGGTAAATTTTACCTATTTTCTAAGGTAAGTTTTACCTATTTCCTAAGGTAAATTTTACCTATTTCCTTAGGTAAATTTTACCTATTTCCTTAGGTAAATTTTACCTATTTCCTTAGGTAAATTTTACCTATTTTCTTAGGTAAATTTTACCTATTTCCTTAGGTAAATTTTACCTATTTTATAGGTCATTTAAAAGCTGAAAAAAAAGTTATTTTTAAAGAAAAAAAAATTTGTATTAATTTTATAATAGTATACATATTTATTTTTTTAAAAATATTTAAGTTAATACATTATATATATTTATGCAAATGTTACTAGTCCGTACGATTTATCAGCGGAGTAGTGTAGTGTAAATGTAAATGTAAATATTTATACATATATTTTATACTTTAAGTAAGTAATGCATTGAAATTGTTGATTAATGTTTAAATTAAAACTATTTTTACAACTTTAAGTAAGTAATGAATTGATATCGTTAATTAATGTTGAAACAGAAGGAATTTTTTTACCATCGTGAATATTAAAAAAAAAAAATTCAATAAAAACCCGTACTGAAGAACATTGAGTAGGGTATTCAATATTTAAAACGTATGCAAGCTTTAAATAAAAAATAATACAATGCAAATACGTATCCAATTTAAATTTAATGTTGTCCAAGGAAACGACAAAATTTTTATATTTAAATTTCTCACCAATAACAAATATAACGGGTTTAAGTTTCGTGCCGGATTTTGCACATTCTTCCTGTTTTTGTTTAAGGACCTGTTCAATATGGCTTGCATTTTCAACTTCAGTGGTGAATGATTGCCTGGAGTCCTCGATTGTAAATTTCTTGAACTTGCCTTTGAACTGCTGCGATGATGGAGGCAGCAATCCATGTAACAAAGTTGCATAAGCAATGTTAACATTATCTGAAAATAAATTAAAGCCTCATAAGAAAAATAGAATAAACACAGTAATTAAAAAAACAATTGAAAGACAAATATTTAATCAAACAAAGTGTTAAAATAGAGTCATTTTACCTATGTCAAGGTCAGCAATATTTTCTCTGACCTCATTGAGGTATGATTTGAGACCGCTACACTTCACCCTCTCACTGAAGAATTTGATGGCAATTTTTGAAAATTGCTCCCACTTCGAAAAATCAAACCCGTTGTTTGGCCTTAAGAAATCGAAATCCATGGCAATCTGTTCATAAAAATAAGAAAACACATTGAATGTTATGTTAAAATTTAATGTATTATTTGCTTTAAGAAAGGTGAAGAAATAAGTTAAAAAAAACGAATATTGCTACCAGTTCTGGCGCTCGTGAAAATTTGTAAAGCGGCCATTCCTGGAGGACTGTCTGAATGTCGTTGTCATTACTCTGGCTTATCATATCCCTCCTCATTGACATAGTTTGCTTCCATTGCTTAATAACGGTGTCCCAGTCGCGGTTTTGTTTTAGCTCATCGCAAATTTTTTGCATTTCGTTCGAATTTAGTGGTTCCACATAATGATCTTCATTGAAATGATCTTCCACTTCTACGACTTTTGCCATCTTTGATGTTGTGGGACTATTATAGAGCTTCTTGAGCGACCTGCGCTGTCCCCTATATCGATCGTACAGCTTACCCTTAGGGGGCATTTTGTTACAACCTCTAACAAAATATGAGCTCTGTAATGTAAACAATGCTTTTTAAAGCACATTATATTAAAATTCTATAAACCAACCATGTTTTCCCTAACGCTCATGGCCTCAATTGTTAAAAGAACTTTCATGTTGATTGATTAGCAGTTCGTACGATAATACAAAATGTTGTACAATTAAATCAATAGAAAATTATTGTAACCAAGAAATAAATGTAAAATTAAGAAATGCTTCAACCAGCTTGTTGTGCGTAATGGTAAAGAAAGGAAAAAGGTGGCTAGAAAAGCCAAATCCACAATGGATTGAAGAGCCACGTTGCCGCGCCGCCGGCATCATCGTTTCAACGCAAAGCTGAAAAGTAATATTTTTAATTAATATAAATATGTACATATGTACAAGCAAATAGTTAATGAAAAGTTGAAACGTGTCCCAAAAATAACTTAATTGTAAGATGGATACGATTAAAAGCAGGATTGAACACGTTTTCTATACTTAAAATACACAAAATGAAGAGTTTTCTACTTTTTTTTTCTACGAGCGAAATAAAAACGCAAATATGTATATTGTAAAATATTGTAGGTAAAAATACTTACTTTGATATAATATTTGCTAAACACTGCTTTTCTTTATATTTACTTTTATATTCACTTTTAAAACTTTTAATACATATAACATTTAATTGAAGACATGAACTGCACGCTGCACGCCACGAAGTTTTGGAAGTAAATGATGTAAAGCACGTTTCGAAAGCAACCAGACAACGATTTTACCTTAGGACTAAGGCAATTTTAAAGAACTAACATAAAATCACCTTAGGAATAACGTGATTTTATGGCGTCACCTAGAAATTAGCTTAGGCCGAAGGTAAATTTATGTTAGCTCCTAAGGTAAATTTATGTTAGCTCCTTAGGTAAATGGCGTCACCTAGAAATTAGCTTAGGCCTAAGGTAATTTTACCTTAGGAGTTAACATAAATTTGCCTTAGGCCTAAGCTAATTTCTAGGTGACGCCATAAAATCACCTTATTCCTAAGGTGATTTTATGTTAGTTCTTAAGGTAAAATGGAATAATTTTGGAGGGAAAACAACACGTGAGCGTATCCTTTAGGGGTATTTTGTTCGTTTTCTATTGGAAAAAGTAAGAAAACAGCGTCAAATAGTCATCCGAAAATGAGGATTCCTTTTAATAACATTTATTTTAGATCTTGGTAAAATTAGATATAGCGTAGGTAAAATTAGATAGGCCATGGTCAAATTTTATTTGGTTAAAGTTACAATGAAATAATGTGGGTGATGCAAGATCAAACATGAGCGTATCCTTAAAGGGGCATTTGAAAGGAAAATTGAAGTTAAATTAAATCATTTTAATGATTTTACGTTCTCATTGCATTTTTCACATCATTATCTCTTTTAAAATCAGTTTTTTAAGGGATTGTTTCTAATTACAAGTTTCCCTATTACAAAAAGCAAATTTGATAAACCAATGGATTATATCCATAGTTTTTTTTCATAAATTATATCTTTAGCTCTTAAAAAAAATCTGGAGTCTAGATTTATTACACAGGGTTGATTTATTTTATGAAATAGGATCTTATATTAGAAAAACAAATCAAAGTGTGTTTTGTTTTATACTTAATTTGCATTTGGCTGAAGTTAAAGGCTTTATTCATTAAGGCGCAAATTATAGCTATATCATTGAAAAAGCATAATAGAAATGTTTGAATGGATTTCTTAGCATGTTATCTTTTGCTAAGAAATGCGAATTTTGTACCAATCGATCGGAAATCAACAAAATAATTGTTTGCCATTAAAAAAAGTTCAGACGGAATTTTTTTTTCCGGAAAGATGATTCTGTCACTGAAATAGAAAAACCCAATTTTAACAAGAAATAAATGCGGAATTGAAATTTTTTTTTTCTCAAACAAAATTATTTGACTAATTTCCCATCAATTGGTATAACATTTGCATTCCTGGCCAGAAGAAAACATGCTAAAAATTCAATTTAAACATTCCAATTATTCTTTTTCAATGAAAGCTATAATTTGCGCCTAAACATCTCTTAGACATTTATTGCATTTATCTTTATCCACTTCGGCTGCAGTATAAGGTATAATATAACCCCCATCTAAATCGATTGATTTTTCGGTTTTCAGTTTTCATGTTCTTGCATGGATAAATAAATATAATAACAAAGAAAAAGAGATTGTGAAAATATATAATTTTTATTGTTTCCTTTTTTTTAATTTTATTCGGAAATCTCAAGGCTTATGGACATATTCTATCGAACCAATTATTATTGATACAGTTTTATTTATACAAATGTATATCTCATAATTAAATAAAATAAATATAATAAAATAGGTAAAATTTATTTATTATTTTTTTCTTTGCTAAAATAAATTTAACCTAGGACCTAAGGTGATTTTACCTAGGGCCTAAGGTGATTTTCCCTCCAAAACTCGATTCACTGCTTTTTGCGCTTTTGGTGGGAAAATCACCTTAGGCCTTAGGTAAAATCACCTTAGGCCCTAGGTAAAATTTATCTCAGCAAAAAAAAAAAAAAAATTAATTTTACCTAGGGCCTAAGGTGACTTTACCTAAGGCCTAAGGTGATTTTCCCTCCAAAACTCGATTCATTGCTTTTTGCGCTTTTGGTGGGAAAATCACCTTAGGCCTTAGGTAAAATCACCTTAGGCCCTAGGTAAAATTTATTTCAGCAAAAAAAAAAAAAAAAATTTTACCTAGGGCCTAAGGTGATTTTACCTAAGGCCTAAGGTGATTTTCCCACCAAAAGCGCAAAAAACAATGATTCGAGTTTTGGAGGGAAAATCACCTTAGGCCTTAGGTAAAATCACCTTAGGCCCTAGGTAAAATTTATTTCAGCAAAAAAAAAAAAAAAAAATTTATTTTACCTAGGGCCTAAGGTGATTTTACCTAAGGCCTAAGGTGATTTTCCCTCCAAAACTCGAATCATTGTTTTTTGCGCTTTTGGTGGGAAAATCACCTTAGGCCTTAGGTAAAATCACTTTAGGCCCTAGGTAAAGTTTATTCATTATTTTTTTCTTTGCTGAAACAAACCTGTGTAAAAAACAACAACAATACAAAATTTCGTTGAAGGTCAAGAAAAAAAAACATTTGTATATTTTTAAAAACTATAATAAATTTTTTTTTTCCTTTATATTTCCTTTTTTTTAGGAAGAATTCAAAACTTTTTGCCGAACAAAAAAAAAATATCGTAAAATTAACGTAGGTAAAGTTGCCTTAGTTCTAGGCAAAATTATGTTAGCAAAATAACATATCACCGAAAAAATTCCCCAGGAAAAAATTAGCTTAGGCCATAGGTAAAATTGCCTTAGTTCTAGGCAAAATTATTTTAGAAAAAAAATATTTTAGCAAAAAAAAAATCCTAGGTAAAATTAACCAAGGTCTAAGGTAAAATTACCTTAGTCATAGGTAAGAGTCTAACATAAATTGCCTTAGTTCTAGGCAAAATTATGTTAGGAAAATAACATTCTAGGTAAAAAAAATTTCTAGGTAAAATTAACCTAGGCTTAGGTGAAATTACCTTATTTCTAGGCTAAAATTTTACAATTAATTGCCTTAGTCCTAAGGTAAATTTATGTTAGGAAATATTTTCCATACAAAAAAATTTACCTTATCCATCTAAGGCACGGTAGCCTATTCTAGGTAAATTTAGCTTAGGATTTTCGAGCATAAATTGCCTTAGAACTAAGGCAAAATTATGTTAGAAAATAACTTCCATACAAAAAAATTCACCTTAGGCAAATAAGGCAATTTTACACAGTCTTTTTCTCTGGGTGTAAGATTCTGTCACTTTTCCCTTGTAAAAAGATTCAGATTTTCAGATGATAATTCAGATGACATTCAGATTTTCAGATTTTCGAACATAGATTTTCAGATGGAAAAACTTGGCTGAAAATCTGAACTTAAGATTTTACTTGTCAAAACAAGGAAAACAACATACATGACAATCGGACTTTACTCGGTATTCTTGGGTTAGTTTTTTGTTTTATTAGTTTTGCTTACTTGTTGAATTAAGGGCACATGATTTTAATTTTTTTTCATCAAAATTGATTGAAGTGAATTTAATTTTCATACTACGTTATACAAATATGGAAATCGAATTCCTTAATTTCAAACTGGGAAAATCTGTATGTTTTCCAATTACCTTTACCATTAACTATGTAGAACCGAATCACAGTACCATTTTATATCTGACACAGAGCTTAAATTGCGTTCTTGAACTGGCAGATTGAATATCGAAGATTCGAGACTGAGGGTGGTATTCACCAAGAAATCTTAAACTAAGTGCTTCATAAACCTATTCACCGACCACTATTAGTGCAGATTTATGAGCGCTCATAACACTTAAGAGTGGTCGCTACCACTCTTAAGTTATGAGCGGTTGTTGTTTTAAATAACCTCGAAAATTCGAAATTTACTGACAGCGTCATTTGTGGTTGATACTCAAAAATGATAAATAACTGTTGAAAAAAATAAGAAATTCGAATTATGGTTTGCAATACAGAGAATGAATTAATTTTACGCTCTACCATTTCCTAAATTTCCGATAATTTTTTCTGTTTTTGACTGATTTTGACAATTGACACTGAAATTTTCGAAGTAGTTCGAAAAGTGTGCGTTCAGAGACTCTAAAACCTTATTTTTCGAATATTCGAATTAGCTTAGACTAGACCCTATTATTGCTTGGTGAATAGCACATCCAAATTTAAAACTAAGAGCCTCTTAGCTTTAAGAGCGCTCTTAAGATTGTTTGGTGAATACCACCCTGAGACGAACGCGAGCATTTAAGAGGTTTTCTTTGTATATTTAACCAATAAAAAATGCTTATGAATCTAATATGGCCGCTAGTGTCGTTTCGGTATTGAGCCACTTTGTGCGTTCGCCTTTAGTTTATGGCTGACTGCCACAAACGTCATGAAAAGAAATGTAAAAAAAGTTGAATGCATTTGAAAGAGAAAAGTCACTTTTTGTGATATTTTTGTAATTTGTGCCTAAAAGTGTCAACAAAGTGTCAATCTAATTTATCCCAAAAAATTCAATAAATTATGGACAACTCTTACCAAATAGATGAGAATTCATCTTCACAAGATCCTTCCCAGGATAATAGTCAGCCATCGCCCGAATTTTTGCAACGCAAATTATATTTTCTTGTAGACCAACTGAAACAGATGCATTCTTCTCTGCCAGAGTAATTCTAAATCAAAACAAATACAAATAATATTATTGTCTAAAGTAATTTTAAACGTTTTCAGGCAGTTCCAAATCAGAATATCCTATGAACTATTAACAGAGTTAGCTAATTCCTTACTGAACGATACTATCTTCGAGATAGTCAAAGGACTAATGGACATTCAGCACGTGACGGAAAAACACTTGGAAAACCTTCGTAATCAGGTCGAGAATGAGTATCAAATCGAAGTTCAGGACTGGGCATCTAAAATTACTGATCCAGAAGAATTGGAGCACATACTAGGTCTTATGAAAATAAAACATACCAAGAAGTTAAGAGAAACTGATATGAAGTTGATTGCCCATTTGGACCAGAAGGTTTGGTATTACACAAAATTGTTTAAAAAAATGAATTAAGAACGTGTCGTATTCAGGTCAAGGACCAGCAATCACTTTTGGAAAAGGCTGGTGTAGCCGGGTTTTATGTGACTGAAAACCCCAGAGAGATAAAAATTCAGATGTTTCTCCTTGATTTCATTTTACGACTGAGCCGAGTGAAATTCGAATCGAATAAATAGCATTTAATGGAAGATTAGGTTAAGGAATTTAGTTGAAACGGCAATTGTAAATAGATACATATAACTGAAAATTCAGGACTGCAAACAAAATACACAGTAAGTTTTGTAACTACTTTATGAAAAGTTTACTCTTTCATACTTATTGTATTGATTTTAAGTAGAATTTTTTGAATAAATATGATATTTTGGTAATTAGAAATCTTAAGAGAGTGGTTGAGAGTAAAGGTAAATTTATGTTATTTGAAGTAAAGGGCCAGATTATGTACTACGAGGCCAATCGGTTTTGGTGGCGAAACTGAGATATCAAAAATGAAAAACCAAAAAAAGAAGATTAGCAGATAATGAGAAACAAAAATATAAATAAACCAACAAATCTTTTATTTTGTACACAGAACGAATAAAGTTTAACAATAACGATTCAATGATTCTATCTATTTAATTGAACGCGTATGAAAAACTAGTCAAACAAATTAAAAAAGCTGTAGACGCTTATAAAAAATAAATAAAAATATTAATGAAGAATGTACATACATCTACTACACATGAAGTAGACTGGCAGCCTTTTTGGCACATATTAATGTTTTCCCTTTCGTCTCTTTCGTTTTATGTTCGGCTAACTATGGGGATTAGGTTAGGTTAGATTAGATTTAAATGACGCATTTATTTAGGTTCGTTGTGATATCATATGAAGGGTGTGAGTGTGAGGAGCTTTTAATAAAGAGGTGAAGGGTTTCTGTGTTCACCAGATCCTAGCGATCTTGGATAATCGCAGCAGTAAGTTCCTAGATGCAGTTTTTTTCTGAGCGTGTGTGACTGTTCTTCTTCGTCCAAGCAGCTTCTGCAGAAGTCGTTTGATGGATCACCAAATCTTTTGGCGTGTCACGCATGAGGCAAAGTCCAGAAATGGCACCGATTACGGAGCCATTTTGCAATTTGCTTATGGATTGTAAGTGTCCTGTATGTTTGTGAACTAATTTTGGCCTTATATTTTTTTTTTTTGCAAATAGCGGTGTTTCTACACATGTTGTTGATTTTAACCATGGCGTATTCCTTTAGCACGACTAACTATGGAATTCGATGGCGACTTTAAAAGTCTAAGTCGGTTGAGGTCTTCTGCTTGATTGCGTCATTTAAGACGAGGTCGTACCCTTCCACGATTTGCCTTCAATGTCCTTTCCAAAACCCGTCGTGCCGCAGCCGGAGCTGTACCCATGTCACGGTACAGCTCAAAGAGCCTGCTGTTGTATCTTCCTCTCCACACATTGTCTTCACATACGAAACCAAAGATCATTCGGAGTGTTTATCTTTTGAAAGCCGTAAAGCAGGATTGGGATGATCTTACAAAGAGTCATAAAGAATTACCTTAGTTTTCCTAGATAGTGTTTTGTTTCTCAATTGCCTTCTTAACTATAGAAGCAGCAGTTGGCAAGAGTTATTCTCCGTTTGATCTCTACACTGATGTTGTTTCCGTGTCTAAAGCAGATCCTAGGTAGAAACCTGTCTGTCTATTGTGACGTTGTCTAATTCATCCGATGTTCTCTGACCTTGTTTGATGACAGCATATACTTTGTTTTGTCCGCATTAAACATCAAACCCATTTTGGCCGCTTCTGTTTTGATACCAGCTAAAGCACCTATGATATCACGCTTGCTTCTTCCCATTACGTTAATATCGTCTGCATAAGCAGTAATTGTACAGACTTTTGAAAAATTATTCTTCTGGTGTCAACGTTTGAGTTGTGTACAATCTTTTCAAGTGTGATGTTAGAGAAATCGCATAGTTTGTCGCCTTGTCGACATCAAAGGTATTGATGATTTCTTTACCAACCTTGACGGAACAGCGTGAGATTCTCCAAAGTCATTCTGCATAGCGGTACGAGTTTTGCAGGTAAGCCGAAATTAGACACGGCTCTGTACATACCCGGATTGGTATTAGCAACATCGAAGAGAAGGTAAATGGCATCGACTATGAGTATAACAGTAGATAACTAAAATATTTTAGAATGGAAATTTGATTTTGAATGTTATGAATTCAAAATCTGTTGAATGTAAGGATTTGAATAGACTGACGACATTTCACTGCTAACAAACCACTACGGCCCGTTTCGTCGCTGCCATTTTTAAGTTCATCCTAAAAAAAATGAAATACTCACGGTTCAATGTTGGGCGTAAGATTTGTCGCAGTCAGAGCAAAAATATCATGAGGAAATGATTGTGAATTGATAAAAACTGAGAAGCGTTCTAATATTCTGGTAGTAAACCAAGAGTTTAAATGAATAGGGATCTCTTCCCTCCTTTGATTTCGTCGAGACAGGGATTTAATGTAATTTGATTTGAAACAATCAGAGCCCCATGAAAAGATTTTTAATAAAAGAGACGAAGAACATAAGACAAAGAACAAAGAGCATAAGTCTGAGAACGCAGCCTTGAGGTACTGCGGCCTCGTTGTCAAAGAAGTTGTACATTTCTCTGTCATTCCAAGCAGACACTGTTTTCAGAATAAAATTTTTGTAGACATTAAAAAATTTGTACATATTTTGTACATACACTTATCAAACTTAACTTATATATGAATGAGTTTTCGTTGACTTACACCAGCTTTAAAATCTACAAAGGATTCAAATTTGATTTTTTTCCTTGTGACAAATTTTATAGTATTTAGTAGTAGCGTTCGAGTACGCACCCATAACCGCACATTATACCACACGTTTTGTTCGAGTATTTTATAAACAACTTTTTTTGACAGAAAACTCTCTCCGTGAGAGAGTAACCGATTTCCCCATGCTACACAATTCTAGCCGAAGAAATTTCTATGAGCAGAAATGTGTGAACATTTTTTTTTTTAACATTTGGAAGTTTCTGTGCGTTTTGAAAAGAATTTTGTGTTTTCAGTTGCAAATAAATTAATTAATGGGAAGTTAGAATATTTAACCAGAAAATTGTACAAATTCCCAAAAAACCTGTTATCTGCTTATTTGGTATCAAGGACGTTCTACAAAGACGGGGTGAAGAGTTTGAAAACGATGGCGATGTTGAAGAGATGAGGGCTGTGAAAACCATGAAACATGACATCATTTATACAACATACAGAAAAGATTTCCATACACTTAAGAATCGATGGTATTTCGAATGACGACGTGAAGACCCCTGAACTAAAAATCAAAAGAGAGCCTTTATAGAAAAATTCAAGAAACTAGAGGACTTTTCATGTGAAACTCTCCTTAGATCGGAATCTTAGAAGGAATTCTAAACTGAAAACTCATTGCCTGTTGTTTGTGTGCAATTCTTGGCCATTAAAAAAGCAAGGAACCGTATTTAGTATTTATTATTTCAATCTACGATCTCTCAATCAACAGATTTTTAAAAAGCAGTCAATATTCATTACAAAAATTCAATTATAACTTAATTTAGAAATGATTATTTTCCATTAGAATATTTTTAAATTGTTCTCTGGGCATACAAACATCAACATCTTCATAGACTAAATTGAACAGCCTTACACAACGAGAGATTATGACGAACATCATATAAAAGTGGCCTTGTTCTTAAAGACCTCAAAGGAGCATAAAAATAAATAAGATAAAGCAAACACTCACTTTTTATAGAAAAAGACAAAATATCACGTATAAACATAACGCTATAAACCTTTCTTCGCCTTTCTAGAGTTTTAACTCCCAACAGTAAGCATCTCTTCTTATAACTTAAAATCGCATTATCTGTCAATGTAAAATTCCTTAAAGCGAACCGCAAAAAATTTGTTTCAACTCTTTCAATCCGGTTGATATTTTTCAATGTACTGGGATACCAAACAATGGAACAGTATTCAAGGGAAGGACGAACTAGTGAACAAAAAAGAGATTTTACTGTATACGGATCCTTAAAATCTATAGAATTTCTTTTTACGAATCCCAAAAGGGAATTCGCTTTGAATACAACATAATCAATATGGAGATCAAATGACAGTTTCTTATCAAAAACTATTCCAAGGTCTTTTAAACTATCAACTCTTGATAAATGATTTCCATTGAGAACATAGTTCTTCATAATTGGATGCAAAATTCGGCCATAAGTCATAACCGCACATTTTGCAATATTGATTTCAAGATCATTAGATCTGCACCAGGTTTCAAATATGTTGAGATCATTTTGAAAATCAAAACATGAAAAATTGAAAAATTTAATATCGTCTGCAAAAATCAGAATTCGACAGTTTTCCACAAGGTTGATGATGTCATCCTAACTAATATTATAAATGTGAAAGTCTCTCTGTCTGTCCGGCTTTCTATGTTACCATCTCCCGCCCAAACTACCAAACTGATTGATATGAAATTTTGTACAGAGATAGTTTAGAACCAGAGGAAGGACATAGGCTATATATTTTATCCCTAAATTCCCACGGGAACGGGAACGTATACGGGAATTTAGAAACTACAACACCGATTTCAAAAATGTTTCCACCGATAGAATGATTTACTATCCCAAAGTAACATAAACTTTAATTCATCCTTATATTCCTGCGGGAACGGGAGTCCTTACTAATATAATAAGTGCGAATGAAGCTCTGTCTGTCCGTTGTTCTATGTTACCATCTCCCGCCCAAACTAATAAACCGATTTAAATGAAATTTTGTACAAAGATTGGACTGAACTTAAGGACGGACATAGGCTTTATTTCATTCGAATATTCCCTCGGGAACCGGTCCTCACTATTATTATAAATGCAAAAGTAGCTCTGTCTGATCACCTTTCTATGTTACCATCTCCCGCCCAAACTAATTAACCGATTTACATGAAATTTTGTACAAAGATTGCTCAGAACCTTAGGAAGGACATAGGCTATATATTTTATCCCTATATTCCCACGGGAACGAAAACGTATACGGGAACTTAGAAACTACAACACCGATTTCAAAAATTTTTCCACCGTTAGAATGCTACACTATTCCTGAGTAACATAAACTTTAATTCATCCACATATTCCTACGGGAACGGGAGTCCTTACTAATATAATAAGTGTGAAAGAAGCTATGTCTGTCCGTCGTTCTATGTTACCATCTCCCGCCCATACTAATAAAACGATTTAAATGAAATTTTGTACAAAGATTGCTCAGAACCTGAGGAAGGACATAGGTTTTATATTTTATACCTATATTCCCACGGGAACGGGAACGTATACGGGAACTTAGAAACTACAACACCGATTTCAAAAAATTTTCCACCGTTAAAATGCTACACTATCCCTGAGTAACATTAACTTTAATTCATCCACATATTCCTACGGGAACGGGAGTCCTTACTAATATAATAAGTGTGAAAGTAGCTCTGTCTGTCCGTCGTTCTATGTTACCATCTTCCGCTCAAACTAATAAACTGATTTAAATTAAATTTTTTACAAAGATTTTTCAGAACCTGAGGAAGGACATACGCTATATATTTATTCCCTATATTCCCAGGGGAGCAGGAACGTATACGGGAACTTTGACACTATGGCACCGATTTCAAAAACTCTTCCACCGTTGGAATGCTCCATAATCACCGAGCAACATAAACTTTTATTCATCCCCATATCCCTCACGGGAACGGTCACCATGTTTCCACGGGAACGAGAGTCTTTACTAATATTATAAGTCCGAAGTTAAATCTGTCTGTCTATTTCTCTTTGTTACCATTAACTGCCCAAACTATTGAACCTATTTATATGAATTTTGGTACAGAGACAGTCAAGAACCTGAGGATGGACATATATGTTATGCAATATGTTTTATCCCTGTATTCCCTTGGGAACGGGAACTTGGAAAATACAGCACCCATTTCAAAAAATGTCCACCGTTAGAATACTGCACTATTCCCGAGTAATGTAAGCTTCAAGTCATCCTCCGGAAACGCCCTCATGTTCCCACGGGAATGGAAGACTTTATTAACATTATAAATCCGAATTTAACTCTGTCTGTCTGTTTTTCTTTGTTTATGTTTACCACCCAAACTATTGAACCGATTTATATGAATTTTGGTACAGAGATAGTCTAGAACCCGAAGATGGACATCCTTACTAATATTACAAATCCAAAATTAACTCTGTCTGTTCGTGTTTCTTTGTTACCATCTCCCGCCCAGAAAACTGATACGATTTAAATGGAATTTAATTAAGAGATAGCCTAGAGCCTGAGGAAAGACATAGGCTTAATAAGTAATCCCTATATTTCTACGGGATCGACACCGTAAACGGGAACCTTAAGACTGCTGGGTCGATAAAAGTTCTTTCACTGCGGGGTGATTTCTGTCAAACTGTCGAAAATACATTAGACCTGAGAAGAAATGTCTATCTTGAACTTCAAATAATAATTGGCAATCGGGAATGGCTGTTTGAAAGGCGATTTCGGCGCCGACTAATGAGATAGTTAACCATATAAACTAATAGAATATGTTTGACGTATTGGGGGACGTTGGCGAATGTCCATAAATAGACAATATTATGGACACTGAGCAAGTCACATCATACCCTACAGAGTTTCTCAATTTCTTAGGATTATTAGGAGTGGCAGCAAGTTGGTGTTCCAGTGCCAAAAATGAGTAATCCAGAATTGTACACAGCTACAAATTACACATTTGGGATGCGGCATTAATAATGACTGGAACGAAAAAAGGAGAAAACGTTTCGATTCCCCGTTTTCCTTTAATTCCCACTGATTGGACATCATAAATAAGGCTCAGACGCTTTAAGTTGCAGGTGTTCGTTTAGAAAAAAATCCCATGGCAACTTTATGTGGCAGAATCACGTATATCAATCCCACAAAACCTTTTTATTTCGCAAAAGATGGAAAAAGTAAGAACGTTGTGTGCAAACATATACTAAAGTAAAATAAAATAACAATAAATTACTAAAACGCATGAATGTGCCTTATTTGCAAAATAAGTAGCCTAAAAAATTAAGAATGCTGCCGAAAGTCACTATTCCACGCGGACGAAGTCGCGGGCACAGCTAGTTTATATATAATGAGAGCATGGGGGGACCTAAATGGCTACCCTTAGGAACTCCCGAATAAACTTGAATTTCTTTCGAATGGTAGTTTCCTATGGTAACTACTTGCTTCCGCCCGATCAAATAAGATTCAAACCATTTTAGGATTGTGCCATCAAAGCCATATGCTTTGAGTTTATCCAATAAAATGTTCAAATTGGTTCTGCTAATGCTTTCACAAAATCAGTGTAGATAGTATCAACTTGAACACCCTTTTCCATAACCGAGGAACAAAAATTAGTGAACTCGGCCAAATTTGTACATGTAGATCGTCCCTTATAAAAACCATGCTGAACGGGGGAAATACAGTTTTCAATAGTATTGAAAAACTTTTTCTGCACAAGCTTATCAAGCAATTTGGGCACGGTAGGCATTTGGCTTATAGGCCTATAATTAACTACTTGTTCTTTTTTCCCTGACTTAAAAAGAGGAGTAATGCAGGAAATTTTCCATTCCTCTAAAAACTCACCAGAAGACAAGGATTTGTTGAAAATTATTTGAAGCGGCAAACTTAAAATACCAACACACGATTTCAGAACATTAGGAAAAATTCCATGAAGATAGCTTTATAGCTATTGTCTCCGGCGCAAAATGTTGATCAACCGTTGACTGTTCTGCCCCAAAGCCTCTCCGAAAGATACTAAGTCGATTGCCGAATTCTACCCAACTAGATAAGCGATTATAGGTTTGTTCGTTGAAGCCCTGGGGTTGCCCTATGGTCGCCACAAAGCGTTTTTTGAGAAACCTAAATTCGCCATGAATGTCAAATTGAGTGTTTTTTGAGCCATAGGTTTGCCATAGGTTTTCCCCAAACTCGCACTAGCTTTTTGCTGTGGCGATTTGATTGCTGTCAAATGGCATGTATTTTTTTTTTTTAATGACAGGGATATGTGGTGATTTGTGGTTTAGCGTTTTTTGAGGACTGGAAAACCCAGTTTTTTTTGACAATTCATAGGGTTGTCAAGAAAACCTGGGTCAACCCTGGGGAAAGTTCAACGAACAGACCTAATATAATATTTTTTTTCATTCTAGTTTTCAACTAAACACAACATATTGCCTTCATTGAAAATTAGTCCGCTTTAGTCAAATGAACTAAACATTAGTGATGATTTTTGTAATTGAGATAATTCACGTGTTTCTTATCTAATAAATGAAAAGATTAGTAGAATTTTTTTTTTAACTGGTAAAACACTTTTTATATTTCCACAGATGTCCATTTCAGAAGCAATGAAATGTAAATTTTACTAATCTTTTCATTTAAACATTACCAAAAAGAAAAACCTTTTAGTCATGAAACGAACCTAAAATAAGCAAAATACAACTAAATAATTTGCAAGCATGGTTTGTTTCAACTTTATTAAATAAAGGTAAACAAAACTTATAAATCTTTTACAAACGAATTTCAACCTCTATAGTAGAGTTGCCAACCAATTCCATCTGATTGTTCTTTCGAAGGAAAAGTTGAGATTTGGCCATATAAATTCCATTGACTGCCATCATTGGAATGCTTTTTCTATCAATTTTCATATTTTTAATGTAATAGTGATTCTAGAAAACAGTGATCAGTTTTTAAGTTTCATATTTATTTAATTGATGTTTTTTTTTTTACCTGTAAAACTGGACAACTCAAAGGAATGTTACTGTACTTCTTCAGATTCTGTGCCCAAAATCTGGCAGCGGTTTGGCTCATAAATCCTTGCATAAGTCTGCACATATCGAATTCGTAAGAGAAAAATCCGTTGTATTCATCTTCTAGGCTGTTTTTCATGAAGAATTGTAAGTTTATTATAAGGTCTTTGGTGATGTTGGTCAATAAACGAGCTCGTAGATTAAATGAGCGTGCATTTGAACGTGGTACAATGTTCATTTCGAAATACTCCAAATGTTTAGGATTTCTATCAACTGACATTTCAAGAAATTTTATGTCAAGTGGTTTCTAAATAAGAAGATTTCAGTTGTTGGGATGTTAAGTTAAAAACCTTAAATGGAACGTACCGTTTTTTTGCATTGTATAGATTTTATTAAAAGAAACAGAATGATCTGTAATGCTATTCCCCGCATGGTTGTGCTTGGTTTAAGTAGACAATTGAAACTAGTTCATAGCAAAACCATGCTTGTTGGTTCTAATTTGGTCAGCAACTATCCATATTCTAATAGGAAGTAAAACTCATCATCAATGCTAACGAGATCTTCAATCAATCAAATAATTGGGTTTATTGCGATGCTTTGCTAATGCGTATCTCTGAATGCGTATGAAAGTCATTAAAGAGGTAACAGCCTACAATGCGTTTATGATAATTGGGTTGTAATTTTAATATTTTTAGCTAAAGAATCAACCCAGAGCATTTTTGAGACGGCCAACACACTTTTGTTCCATAGTTCATTCGACTTTTCCGCACCACAACAACGCTTGATTAACCTAAGTCCTATCAAATTGCAATCGTAACAGCACTGTCGTAATCATGCTCTGAAAGAATTGCAATTGCTTTAGAATTATCGTACTCCAGATATCGGTGTCGTAGTAGCCACGGATAGGTATAATGCTCGATTAGCAAAACGGTCGTAATTTAGAAAAATTGGCGTAATCGTGGAAGATTAGTCATAACAGAACTTGTATTTTAAGTAAGTTGTCGACATTACTTTGGTAATAGCGATATCGCTGTTGCAATCACCACAGAACTGTCGTTTTGGTCGTAATCGCGACATCACTTCGTATTCGCGACAGTATTGTGGATGTGGTAAGCGTAGCAGATCTTCAGAGGTAATCTGGAGGGAGTCGTAATAGCATTGAGATGTTCTTTATTGCGACAGCGCCATCATAGGTATGATAATTTTTTTTAATACTTCCTGCAGAGTTTTAGTAATCTCAATAGAATTATTGTAAAAGCGACGTAGTTGTTAAAATACGTTTGTTCGTTAAAGCCCTAGGGTCGCCCTTGGGTAGCCACAAAGCGTTTTTTGAGAAACCTAAAGTAGCCCTGAATGTCAAATTGTTTTTTTTAAGCCCTGGGGTTGACCTAGGTTTTTCCTCAACTCGCCCTAGGTTTTTGCTTTGTCGATTTGAGGGCTGTCAAACGGCATGCGTTTTTATTTAAACGACAGCGATGTGTGGTGATTTTGTTGCAAACCGTTTTTTGAAGACTGGAAACCCCAGGTTTTTTTGACAACTCAAAGGGTTGTCAAGAAAGCGTGGTTCAAACCTGGGGAAGGTTCAAGGAACGAACCTAATAAATAACTATGGAAAACGATGCAGAGCTGTACTCATCGCGTCAGAACTCTGGCAATCACGAGTATGCTGTTGTAATCGTCCCAAAATTGTGTAAATAGTAGCCGGGTTGTCGTAACAGCGCTGCAGTTATCGTTACAAAGGCGATTTTGACAATCGTAACATCACTGTGGTAATCGTGAAATGCGTTGCCGCAAACAGAATAGTTGTGATGGCGATATAGTTATACTTTCGGAATCGCGAAAAAATCATTGAATTGTAGTTATCGTGAATTGGCTGTTAAGAACTCTGCCTCCCTAATTTCTTCGATTATGGTGTCGGGTATTTCCGTTCAGTTCAACTTCTTGAAAGTGCTTCCGAGGAAACTGTTCGTTCAAATGGCCATCACAATACTGTCGCCGCATGTCGTTTGAAATTTTAAGTACAGATGCATTGTAGACGTTATCTGTTCATGTGTATTGGTCAAAGTTAATGATCAGCTGCGTTTAAAAATCGTTCAGTATTCCACAATAATCTGACGCTTGAGTACAAGCTTCAGTGCAAACACTAAACTGGTAGCTTATTTCATCAATCTAATTGCTTTTTAGTTGTTTATATTTTTCGGGTTTATGTTAACGACCAAGGAAATGATTAATGATACCGTTTTAAACATTCTCGTTATGTTTTATTGGGTATTATGTATAACCACCAAACCAACGTAATACACCGTTTAGAGTAAAATTTAAAATGACTAGAAGAATAAGCCCAAATCGACTAAATCTTCTCATAATTTTTTTATTCCTATCCAATTCGTTTGGTTTGGTGAGTATATAAAAACGCAGTAATCAATTGATCGCTTAAATTGAAACGAAGTTTTTCACAGCGAGACTATGAAATTCAATTTGATGAAATAAAGTGTATTGGAAACAAGAACTTCTTAAAAACCATTTCTTGCTCCATCAATAAATCATCAGAATATTCAGCTCTGGACATGGAATGTGAAATGAGGAAACAGATAGAAGATGGTTTTATTGATTATATGATTTCTATTACAAATGCGAAAAATAAACTTACTCCTGTTTTCGTAATAAATCGGGCAAATTACTGCGACATCTATAATGCTTATTCATCCATAAAAATGTTAAAAGCTCTCAAAGAAATGGTTGCAAAAGCTGGTACCATCCCAGGCTGTCCTATTCCCGCGGTATGAATATCTTTTAACAAAATACCAGGAATTAATTTAACCTTGCGATGTTATTTCTTTTTAGGACTATCATGTAAAGTTCACAAATTTAACTTTTGATACTGAAAATTTACCAGCCTATGTACCGAGAGTGTTAATTAAGACGGTATTTGTTCTCTATGAGAAGAAAACGGTTGTTATGACAGTGAATACTTTAGCCAGAATTATTTCCAAGAAGAAGAAAATCAAAGGACGAAGGAATTTTTAAGGCGGTTTTTTGAGTTTTTTTGTTTGCAGCTGGGTGTCAGTGCTTTTTGAATAGCATGTTATGTTTAGACTTTAAGCTACGCTACGCACATAGGTTGGATGGTGAGAAGTATTTGTGTCAGCAGTGACAACTGCTGTGTTTAAGGTTCTCCTAAGAAAGTGATCCAGGACTGCAAGATGTCTCTGAATGAGGTCGGAAGACTAAATTCTTATTTGGGTTTTAGACTATCACGTAATAACTGGAAACTTCATCACCGACGAACTTGCAATGTAAGGTTCTCTGAGAGCTTTCTCAGGATCTGAATCAACTTTGTGTGCTGGAGTCGAAAAATAAATCTTAAAAAAAAAGGTTCAGTTGGTGTTCTCATATTCAAAGGAGAGATGCAGAGAACCTCTCAAGAAGGAAATGACTGGGCCTAGCGCATTTCTCACAACCATGCCTTGTGAGGGAATGGAAGGGACCTACCATTTTCTCCCGGTTCTGAAGGGCTAATCGAGAAAGCGCTTTTCATGGCAATGAATACTAACGAAGGACTTGGCCTCGCGAAAGGCGATACCCGTGGAAAAGAATGGTTGTAATTGCGACCGAACTGTCGAATTGTGCCAGAATTTTTCCTGCGACAGCAATATCATACCGCGGCAGAAGAGGAAGAACAGGTAGATCTGGAATTTTTTCATACTTACTTACTTACTTTCATGACGTGGATTACAGAGGTACAAATAACGCCACATTTTTTAAATTATAAATTTGGATTCGTTTGCATGTAGCCCTTTTTAATACTATCACACATCAGTCTTATCAACATCACTATGTATTTCACGACGCATTATTGACAACGAATTAAATTTTTCATGTTTGAGTCAAGTTTATTCAATAAAGTTAGATTCGTGGAAGGCATTAACCTGTAATTTTGGAACAATGCTAGAATTTTTTTTTTTTTACAAACGAACATCTACTTCTACAGTCCAGTTAGCCAAATGGTCCATCTGGTCTTTCTTTGGTATACGAAGTTGAGCTTTAAACAAATAAAATCCATCTTCAACTACCATTGGAATGCTTTTTCTATCAATTTTCATCTTTTTAACGTAGTAGTCTTTCTAAAAAGAAGAAAACAGTTATGTACTAAAATTTCACATTCATTTCATTGAGGCTTTACCTGCAAAACTGGACAAATCATTGCAATATTACTGTACTTCTTCAGATTCTGGGCCCAAAACCTGGCAATGGTTTGACTCATAAACCCTTCCATCACTCTGCATACATCAAAATCGTACGAGAAAATTTCCCTGTACTCATTTCCTAATTTATTTTTCATAAAAAATTGGAATGATGTGAGAAGTTCTTTGGTGATGTTTACCAATAATCGTGCTTGAATATCAATTGCCCTTTCATTTGAATTTGGGGTTATGTTGATCCTGCAATACTCCAAATATTTTGGATTTCCGTAGGTGGACACTTTCAAAAATTTTACCTCGGCTGGCTTCTAAATTCAGAAAATTTCAAACTTTATTAATAGACCTTGACTGGAGTACAGTATCCTAAATTGTACTTACTGGTTTCTTGCATTCTATTGACTTTGTCAGTAAAAACAGAAATATTGGAAAAGTTATTCTCATAGTTCTGTTCGGATTTGGTTGCTAATAGAAACTAATTTAAGGCTATAAAAGTTTGGTTTGTTATTGGTGGTGAAAATAATACCCACTTATCTAATAACGGGTAATTAACCCTGCTCAAAGAGATCCCTAATCAATTAAATAACCTCAGGTAATTCACATTTCCATCAATTCAATTTGAAAGTCATTAAAATATTTTGGTGGTTGGATTATAAAAACTTAGGTGTAAGTCTTTTATGTTATTTGATCGGAAGCTTAAGCCATGCTAATGACCTGGTTTGGTAATTTCAGTTCAGTTTTGCTCATTTGATGTAGAAATAATGTTTCAACTACGTTTAACATTTATTCACAAACAAGTGATTTTTTCATAAAAACATAAATTCGATTAGGTTGAACCTTTCAGGAGCATTCTCAAATCGTCCCATTAGTGCAAAAAGATTGCTTCACCTGATTCTAAAAGTGACAACCACTTCTCTCTCTATTTGAAGTGAGAATCAGAATCCACTCAAGAAGCACTAATTCATCTGACTCAAAGGCCAAAAATAAAATTTTGCTTTAAAAATATTTTTTATGATTCATAAGTGTTTCACTTACCCTAAAATTTGTTAAAATTTACAAAAATAATTCTAGTTTTTCTAAATGACTGCACATTACAGTTCTAGTTTTTATAATTGTGATTCACGCTCATACAATTGTTTGGATGTAGTTTGTGTTCAGACACAGACTTTTCGTCAAGCCTTATTCTAAAACTAAACTATAAAAAAAAAATCTGAAAACCATTCAACAAGTCGGACAAGGGTACGTTTGAGGGTTCACATTGGCTGTTCAGGCCAAAGTAAGTCCTACTAACTGCATAGTGTGAACTGCTCTATTTGCGCAACTGATTTTAATTCAAATAATTTTCATTACAGTTTTCAATAGAGTCTTTGAGCGACAACATTAACATTCAAAAGGTCGCATAACACATTCCTTAAATCTATTACAGTTTCATGCGCTAAAAATGAAGTGAAAATAGAAGTTCCTAATTTTTAGTCTTAATACTCGTTTTCTTTAAGAACAGTACCAACAATTAAGCAGCTGTAATCCCTTGCTTGTAAGAATATATGTTATTTACACAATTTTCACTTTGCACTTCACTTTCCGTTATGAAAGTACTCTCAGAAAATTATCTCTCAAAACTAAACAAATTACAGCTCGCGATATTAAAATTTCAAAAAATAAATAAATAATAAACAACCCTAACTAGTAGTTCGTCTTTTGGGGAACCCTTTTGACATGCACTATATGTATTGTATTTCATGCAGAAAAAACTATTGTAAAGCAAACCGGAAGTATAAAGCCAACTTTCTAGTATCAACTTAGCAAAGGACTGGTTGAAACTTGCAATGGAAATTCGTGGTAGTTCTTCGAGTACTGTACCTCAAATCACGGCTATGGATCTCATGTCCCACTTTGAAATTATGAAATTATTATGATGGTACACAAAATTGTGTGTTCATCCAAGAAACGCCTTCCGTTTTTATCGCTGAACTTGATAACTTATTTGAACTACAGGAACTCAATTTGGTTATAACTTCTGCAAAGGATAACAAAGCTCCGGGTATAGATGGTATACGAATACCTTATGAATTTTATGAATATGCTAGTGACAGTTTTATTACCGAGGTACATGCTTTTTTCAACGTAATTTTCGAAACTGGAACGTTACCTTCCTCTTTCAATAAATCAATTATTTACCGACTTTTCAAAAAGGGTGATGCAAACATTGTATCTAACTACCGAGGACTTTTGTTTTTAGATACCCGCCTAACAACCTGGATTGAGAACAATCATATACTCAACGAATGCCACGCCGGCGCCGCTGCCTATCACAACGACGAAAAAAAAAAAAACTGTATGCATGGTTCGTAGATTTGAAAGCGGCCTTCGACAGCATTAACCGTCAAGCCCTGTTTCACAAGCTAGCTGCTTTAGGTATATCGTCGAAAATGATTTCAATTATGAAACTTTTCTACCAGAATACAGTCGCAGCAGTTTGGGATGGACATAATGCATCAAATTTGTTCATCACGAGCAAAGGTGTTAAACAAGGATGTGTATTAAGTGCGTTATTGTTTATCCTGTTTTTAAATGACCTACACTCGGAACTTCCCATCGTAGTATTTTTTGAAGGGCTTGGAATAAACGTTCTCTTTTATGCTGATGACAATTTGCTCTTAGCTGATAGTCCCAACAAGCTGCAAACTATCATCAATGAGTTCGGCTAGACAAATCTGAGATTGTTATATTTAAGAATGGAGGTTGCAGAGCAGCCAGTGAAATATGGTACTTTAACGAGGCTGAAATTAAAATAACAAACCAGTACAAGTATCTTGGCGTCATATTTACCTACAATATGTCATGTCATCTGACAAAAAGACTGGCATCATCGAAAAATGCAATAAACGGAACTTGGTCGAAATTCATAAAAAATAAATACGTCTCACACTCAGCCAAATTTAAAGTACACGACGCAGCCACCAGATCGATAAAATGTATTATTGTGCACATGTGTGGGGGTACAAGGAGTACACCCAAGTTGAAAAACTACAAAAGTTTTTCGTCAGAAGGTGTTTCAACCTGATAATACATCAAACTATGTAGTTAATATCGATACTTGTCTGTCCAAAGCATTTGTCACAACACTGAACGTTCATTTCGGATACATACGAAAAACTTCATGTCTTCCTCGTAGTAGATTGCCCCGTTTTCTCACTGTGGCCCAAGAATGGTCAAGCCTTTTCCAAGAATACAGAATGACTTTCACCGTCAATGCCGACATCCACGAATGGAAATATGTTCACAACACGCTTTTGGAAAAGCTTAATAATTGTCGAATACTGTAACTTATCCTTCACAGATGTACCCAATTACTTTGATGACTCAAATTCACGAGAAATGATAAGCCTTATATTAAAAGCACGATGTGGGTTACTGAATTTGAATGCAAGGGCGTTTTGCAACGATACCACTTCGTTAGTGTTTGTCCTATTTTCACAACTTACCGTAGAGCGTAGAATATATCTGGGAGCTGAAACGATTGATCATGCAGAATATCTGAATATACTGAACGGTAAATGTTACTTAAAACTATACAAATTCTTAAAACATGCTCTAAATTATCCAAACTTAATTGTAAATGAATATAATTGAACTGAATCAAACTTTAAATTCAAGCTAAGGCATAATTTAAATCTTGAAATTTTTTAACCTGACACACAACTTTAATAAGTTATTGTCCTAATTAATTTTGTAAAGCAGCATTATCTTATTTTTATAACTTTCTTTTCGAAAGAATAAAATTATTTTATCTGTCTATCCATCTATCTATTGCAGATATTTCACGAATTGATAATTTTTCGTACAGCGAAAAGCCTTGGCACACTAAAACAGAAAAACTCCTTTATTCAAAACTTCCAACAACACCACTAACAGAAGATACAGCAATCCATCCTACATCACAATCAACGCAATCTATCGACAACACTAAATAAACTTTAAATACAGTAATGGTTTGGGAAAAATGGATAAGTGCAGTTTAAAGTCGCTAAAAATAGTCAAGATACATCCAAATTAGCCATAGAATCTGAAAACGCTCAGTATTTGAGCCAAAATTTAAGCATTTACAGACACCTACATAAATATAGTCCCAAAGTATGTCAATCTGATTTAAGTTTATGGGGGTTTTACGTGAAAGCTTGGAGAACTAAGCATGTGATTGCTTTTTTTTTTGCTTATTTAGGATGCTTAATACAAACTAATCACGCCAGCAGAATAAAAGGCTCAGTCCGCAGCTATGGTAAAAATCTACGCGTTCCTACTATTCGAAGTAGCTGTTTTCTTGAAGTTGACACATCAACGTCAACGCTCACTTCAAAACAAAATCTAGCTGCAACACCGTCTCGTGATGGTTAGCATGTCTGTCTGTTAACCCAGAGGTTCGTGGTTCGATTCGAATCCCGATTCCCAACAGCGGCAAAATGTTTTTTTTATGGGTATCGCCTTTTGCGAGGAATTGGCAAGTCCTCCTTTAGTAAATTCATTGCCATGAAAAGAGCTTTCTTGATGAGCCTTTCAAAACCGGCAGAAAATTGTAGGTTCCCTCACAAGATGTGGTTGTGAGAAATGCGCTAGGTCCTGGGGATCCTCGCTCTGTTGCGCCACCCTATTTATTTATTTTTATTTTTTAGTTACCTCCAAGATCGCGCGATTGAATACAACTGAACAATTTTTTGTGGGGATGTAAACCAGCTTGGAAGATAATTCCGAGACCATTGACGCCTTGGAAGTGAATAATCGGAGCGTTATTGCTGACATACGGCCCCAAATTCTGCAGAAAGTAGTAAAAAATAGAACCTCACTGCTGGAATTTAAAAAAATATGACATCATTTTTTAAGTGATTTAAAATACCTAATGAAAATGAAAATACCAAACTTTTAATTTTATAACAAAGTTAAATTCTTGGCCATAACATTGAATTACATGCACTTTATTTCTTTTTGAAACTAACACGTCAAAAAAAAAAAAATGCTAACCTTCGCTGAAGATAAAGCGGACCGAGGAAGCAGCAGAAAGTAATGATTGCAATTCTAACTTTTTTTTTAGCAATGTAAAAACAATAATTGAAATCAAATTTGGGCGCCAATTTAGTCAGAATTATGAATCTGCAATTTTTAAAAGAAATCAAAAATATTTAAAAATTTTTTTTTTTCACTTTATATTTTGTACAAAAATTAACATCTCTGCATGCGACATTATCAACATATAAATTCGTATTTCAAAAACAAATGCGAGACCTGTCGCCACTTTTTTGAAATAAATTACTTTATCTCCTGAGCTTTTCAGTCGAGTACTTAACATGCCAACTCACTCACATTTTTATATTTCACTTTTTAACTTAAAACTATTTTTGTTTGTTATTCAATAACATCACAATTTAAAAACTCCCAATCCTTATTTTCCGGAAATAAAATTTTTTCTCTTCAAAAGTCCAAACTTTTCCTTGCTTTGGTCTTATAATCCATTTGGTAAGGTCCTTTGTTCCGCTTCCTTCTAGCTCGCATTTCAATAACGTATGAGGTTTTTCCCGGGGTTGAAGTGGCTTTGGGATTGAAAATTTCCTCGCAAACTTTTGGTTCCAATATTACGAAACTCTCCAACGCTAGCAACAACTCTTTGTGAAATGAACTAAAATCCACACTTTGCTCTTTGTTTTCCATTGTACGTGGATATTAAAATTGTGTGGATTGTGGTACGTGGAAAATTGAAACTGGCAGGTTTCAACAATGCACAACTACTTATATAGCATCCAGGATACGTTGCGAAATACATATGGACTTTGTTTCAGGTAGAAAAGGTTGGAAAAATGGTCTTTCTGCAAAATTCTTTATCCAATGCCAAGTCATTAGCGTTAGCATTTCTTGGAATGGTTATGCTACTTTAAAAAAAATATTTTAATTTTGTTTGAGAAGATTCACATAAAAGTGTGTTAATAATGTTTTCTAGCTATTGTTTATAATTTTCTTTAAAATAAAGGGTCATCCATTTTTCGGTTTCATAAGTAGAGCTACATAAAACGTGCATAGCGATACATTTTTGATGAAAATTTCAATTCATTAGAAGTTTGGACTTTTCCATTAATGTGAAAAACAATATCATTCAAATGAACCACTCGGGGAGATACGCATCCAAGCATTCAATTTTTTAAGATAATTTTGGACTACTTTTTCGCACCTTTCGGGCTAATTAATGAGGGAAAAAACTGGTATTGGGCTTGGTCGTTCCAGATTGGTAGCACTGGTATTTGACACTTGCTTACTCAGCTGTCATTCGAAGTGTCATAAAATTAGTTGAATGTATGCCATTTACGATAATGGATCGTATGGCATAAAACCAGTGGTTTAAAATTAACAAAAATTGAAATTGTTAAGATTGCTCTCGAGATCTGAGAACAAGTGGTTGAAAAGTACCTTAAAAGAATCGCATGCCGCGATATAAACTGAGATTCAAAAGCAGGAAACAAAATAATTTTCTAACTACTATTTTGACTAATAGAGATTTTCAAACAGTTTTGATCAATTTTGTTCTATCGTGAAAAAATACAGAAATAATGAATTTCTTTGTTTCTTTCTGCCATTTTGAAATATTAAACAAACAGTCTCTGTTTTTTTGAATGCAGCCCAGTACTTATATTTAGTAATATTAAAAATTTATTAAAGACAAATTCTTTATATTTTTAATAAATAAAACAAGAAAACATTTTCTTAGCATTTTTTTGGGTTTGAGTTGAGCTACAAAAAGTCTGGCAGAGTCATGTTGAAAATCGACTATGGTAGTTGACCTCAACTATTTTTTAATCTATATGCAAAATTGTAGCTGCAACTTTGCGCAGCTTTTGGAGAAATTGCAATTTGTCTTCCCAGTGATCTTAATTTGGCCTAAAACTTTAATTATTTGTGAAATCGTGAAATTAGCTTCTTATGTCAATTTAATATAGTTTTGTTCAAATTTTGATCATTCAAAAATCCGACCCCATCCACGCCTCTTTCTATATATATAGTGTGTTTTGCATAGGATGCGATAAAACCCCAAAACATATAGGATGGGCCAAGATAAAAAAAAAAATTGGAAGGGAGGGGAAGGTCTATACCAATCCGTTAAGGTGAGAGCTACCCCTTTCTTTATAAAAAGTTTGAGCTAAACTTCAATTAGTTTTTTTCAAACACTGAAAACTGAACGTGAAAATCTTTCTGAGAAATTAAAAAAAGAAGGAAAGGTTCGTTTTTCCGGGAGATCCTTTTTATTATCTATTTAATTTAAAAGGCTTACATTTTGAATTTTCATTTGATTTTTTTTCCGTTCACTTTTTTCCTACACCGCACCGTTTCAAATGAAATATATAGCTCAAACAGTTAATAGCTTTATAGCATATATTGATGTACTACAAACTGAATGAACTATGTCTTATACTACTTGCTAAGAACACTCCAGAAATTTGTTTGTTTACTTTTAGCATCCACTGTTGTTATTAGACATCTGCAACGAGTGGCTTGAAACCGATTTCAAGCCATTCTATATTTTTTCAAATACACTACTCGCTGGTTTTGGTTATTTCAAAACAAAACAAATGACTCATTACCCCAAACCAAAACAATAGAATCGTGTATTCATTCCAAATGAATACACCATTTGGTTTTTTTCTCAAATGCATCGAATACACCGAGTTTATATCGAACACATCGAATACACCAAATAATGCACTATACACATTACACACCAAGCGAACTGAAAATTTTCAATTACTAAGAAATGAAAGAGTGAACAATCAACAATTACAAAAAGAGTCTTAGTACATTTTCTTTGAACATATTTCATTTTCAAGAAATATGTACATATGTAAGAAAAATTTGTAAACTAACTATTATCGGTTTTGGTATTCAAAATTCCTACTAATGTTATAAATGCAAATTTTACTCTGTCTGTTCGCTTTTTTTGTATCCATCTCCCGCCCAAACCACTGAACCGATTTTAATTAAATTTTGTACACATATAGTCTAGAACCTGAGGAAGAACATAGGCTATATATGTTATCCCTATATTCCCACGGAAACGGAAACGCAAATGGGAAAAATTCTTTCACCGTTAGAATGTTACACCATCCACGAGTAAAAAACTCTAATTCATCCGCATATGCCCACGGGATCGGCAATGAGAAATTAAAAACTTTCAGGTTAAAGCTAGAAACAAACAAAGTGGAGCATCACTTAATTCATTTGCACTCGGTGCACTCAGTGTGCTTGTAAATGTTCTATTTGTATTTTTTCAATTGTTGTATTCGGTGTGTTGATAACTGTTAGGCTTGTTCTGTTCTGTTTAAATCAAGCATTCAAGCCTAGGAGAGAAACCAAACAGTGTATTCGTTCTATTACGAAGAGATCGAATGGTGTGCAGTATTTGCTTTTTAAGAATAGTGTATTCATTTTTAGTGTACTCTAATTTCTAAGCATTCTACGAACAGAATACACTGAACTACTGTGCTTGATTCGAAAAGGTAAATGAATGTATTCATGCAGACCTCTAGTTGTTATCATTAAGGCCCCGGCCCATAGAACGCGGTGCGTGCGTGCGGCACCGCTTCCAACTGACAGCTCGATTAAATACACACGTTCTTATGAGAGGTGACCCATAAGCACCGCGAGCAACGCGCCGAACGCGCCGAGTAGCCGAACTTCTATTTTGTCGCGGCTCTCACGCGGTGACAGAAGAGAGACATGCGCAGTCACAACCAATTTAAAGTTTTCTCTTATGCGGCATATACACTGTTCAAATGCTTGACCAGCATGTAAGAGTGTATTAGTGAAAAAAACTCACGTATGCATTGTGTGTATGCTGGAAGCAAAATCAAATCGTTTTGATTTTCGTTCAATCAGGCTTCAATCATTGAAGAGTGTATATGCGAGATTGAATGCTTGATCCAGCATACATTTCGTAAAGACACCGCAAAGCTAACATTGTAGTCACAGAGCGCGAAGTTTAATGGGGAAAACAACAACAACACCAACAATGATTGAAGACTCAAGCTTGAAGTGTGTATATCCAAAGTAAAATAGAATTTACTAATACACTCTCACATGCTGTTCAAGCATTTGAACAGTGTCAGTCGTATTTATAAAATTTGCTTAGAACATCCTTAGACAGTTGTCCAGCTAGACGGTGTCTAAAGAGTTGGACAAGCCTTAGCCAATTTTGTATTTATAAATGTATTCCAACAGTTGTCTAAAACAACCCCTAAAACTGTCAACTTCGAATGAAAAACTCAATGGCAGCGTTCATGATGTATCCGTGCAGTACCATTGTCCGTGTTTTGGTATACGAGTACAACAACTATAAGGCTCTGAAACAGAGTGGCGTAGAACTTGAACTTGACCGAAAAAACAGCTGATTTGACTTTGTGTTTCAGCTTTTCCAAGTCTCATAAAATGATCAAATTTGTGCAATTTATAAATGGAATTGTTGAAAGTAGTATTTTTGCACCTCAAACTACTTAATTTTTTCGATCTTAACACTCTCAACAGTGTTTTATATCATGTTCAACAAAATCGTTTTTTGCTGTATCAATGGTCACTTTAGCCATAGTTTAGACAACCAATTTCGGTGTCTAAAGTTAGACATTTCTTAGACAACGATATAAGTGTTTATAAATACGATTTGGACTTGGACACCGTTCTAAGGGCTGTCCAAAGTTAGACATACTTTGGAATGGGATTATAAATACGACTGTGTATATGCCGCATTATATGGAAAAAGTGACAATGGCGCGTTCAAGAACCTATCGGATACCTATCTCGGATAGCCGTATCTTAGATACCTTTTTGAACGATCGACAACAGACAACAGCTGTGAAATATTAAAATTCGACTTTTGAAAACAGAAAAACATTCAAAATATCATTGCTAGACGATTATAACTTATTTTTTTCGATTTCCCACACGTAAACAACAACAACAAGCTATCCGGATACGATTCTTGAACGCCCCCATTTTGACTAAATTTATCTGTCAAAACACCGCAACGGATTCTATGGGTCACCCCTATCAGTTGCGCGCGGCAAAACCCACTGCATCAGTTGCCGCGCCGCTTCTACCGCACGCACCGCGTTCTATGGGCCGGGGCCTTTATTGCTTAAGGATATATATTGTATGTATGTTTTTATTGCACCTCAGCAATCCTGTAATCAGCTCAGCAATGCACTTTCTGAACACTTAAACAAATCATACCGAGGTAAATATGGTCTGTGTTGATTTGTATTTGTGTTTGGTGGTGAATTTCATTGCTGAGCTGATTATAGGATTACTGAGTTGCGACAAAAACGCACCTCTTATGAATACTTTAACAGTCACAGACTTTTTTCCGCAAAATTAAGAACTACTTTTAAAAGGTTATTTTAATGCCTTATTGCGTTAATTCCTACTAAATCCTACTTCAACCAAAGATTACGAGTCACCCTGTTAATTAATTTTGTTTAAATTTACTACTTTGGGAATTCCTTTTACGGACAGAAAAAAATTGTCAATTACGACCACAGTGTTGCCATTTGTATGATTTTGTTTTCCACACTTTATGGCGAAGTAGAAACTTCATAATGAAATAAAATTTTAGTCAAAAATGTATCGCTATATGTTTTATTTAACGAAAAATAAATCATCCCTTATTACACTTTTTAATCTTTTTATTCTGGAAACTGTGAATTTAAGACTAAATACTTAGTTTTTTTTAGATTTTTTAATTTTTAATTTTACGCGCACATCAAGTACTTATGAATACACTTATAATGTTATAAAACAGAGTGTGAGCTTTAGGAAAATAAGGGAGTAATAATATTTTTTTATTGAACGTTGTATATATACAATTGATACTTATACTAGATAATTTAAGAATTTAAAAATGATAATATAAGAATGTTGGCACATAGAGGGCCTAACCAAATACATTGTCTAGAATTGAAATAATAACTTAATATTATATAGCTGAAAAGAAAAATTAATTAAAAGTCGGTTGACTTGGGTGATCTCGGGATGTTCTGTCCCCGTTGCCGCTGGCGTTCCTCTGCATGGGGAGGTGGTAGGGGGTGGCATTAGCCACGGAAATATGATAACCCAGGGTCAGCGTAGAAATTGGTGGCTTCTTCGTTCAAAGTGTTCATCACGCTTAGGTATCTTGGCTCGGGGTGTTGGTCCTCACTGGTCATCCTTCTCACCAAATGATTCGAATGGTTGTTGATTGATATCTGCAGCCGTTTTCCTTACTGTCAATAACACGTATTGATCTAAGGGCTTTCTCGTACACAAGCTCGTTGCTGTAGTGTCTGTAGTGACGAGTTCAGATTTGGCTGTGTTGACCCGTATACCCCACTTACTATAATAGGCATATAGTCTGTGGATGTGCGTTTCCACTCTCCGTGCAGCTATGGATGGCGAAAAAGATGTGCAGTATGTTAAGGAGTCGTCAGCGTTAAGCAAGTTTTAGCAGTCCCTTGGGGTAGGCTGGTCCGACGTCATTATGTTGAAGAGGAATGGCCCTAGCTTCGATCCTTGAGCAACTCCTACTCTGATGCTTTTGGTGGTTGAGTTTGCGCTTCCGACTTGAACGAAGAAGTTCCTGTGGGAGAGAAAGGAAAAAATTATTTTTATTAACGGACCTGGAAAATGTTGTAGGTGGAGTTTATAAATGAGAGCATCAATCTATACGCTGTCGAATGCTATTTCGACATCCAAAAAGCAAGCGACGGTGACCCGATGGCTGTTGAGGGCTGCGGTGACGTCTTTGTGGAAAATAAGGGAGATACTGATGGTATCACTTTTAAATCTCTTTTGTAGCCTATCAAACACCTGATCAGATATGGAAATCGTGCCCTAGTTTTAACTCCATAAAGTGCAGCCGGAAAAGATAGGGGTACAAAATTTCTTGCATCTACAAGTTTGAGCAGTTTACATCATTTTTGGGGTTGGGGTCAGAATTCTGTCGGGGTCATAATTCTTTTTTCAAAATTCTGCTTTTCAAAATTCTACTTATCAATATTCGCGCGTGCTTTTTAACATTTTCCAAACTTTCATTTTGTTTATAATTGGCAGAATATTGATAATAATTGTTCTTACTCTCTCCTAGTTATTTACTTTTTTAAATTCTTACTTATTAAAGAATTAGAAAGTAGAGAAGTAGTTTTGTAATTTCCTCAGTGTCGCTCTCTTACTAAAAAAAAAATCAGCAGAATTTTTCCTTTTAAATAGGCAGAATTTTGAAAAGCAGAATTTTGTCAGCCACAATGAAAAAAAAGCAGAATTTTGAAAAGCAGAATTTTCATTTTAAAAGCAGAATTATGAAAAGCAGTATTTTGTAGCCAGAATTTTGACCCGCTCCCTCATTTTTGGCGTGGTCATTTCAACGAAGGTCATCCATCATTCACACCAAGTACGGACAGCTTTTTGGTTTCATTGAGAAAGAATTGAATTTTCTAAGAGTTGCGTTGTTTGATTTATTTTACCCCATGTATAACAATCACCAAAACAGTTCAGAGGATAAGAAGATTGAGGCAAGAAATTGAATATAAGGAATATACTAAAGTGATTAGGTTTCATCAGACTTAAAACCAACCAATACAGATTAGCGCAATCGGTTTGAAAAGAGCCTTAGTGCCATACTATCTAAAAATGACGCTTGAATCAATTGATAATTGATTTCAACTTCACACTTTTTAGTAGTCACTCTAAAATTAAAAGCAGACAACCGCCATTTTAGGTACTCAAAAACTTGCTCTCTTATGGCGTTTCTCTGTGTTTGACATTTTGTGTGATCTATTTCCGAACTAATATTTCTTCTGAATCAAGTATTTCTAGACAAAAACAAAACTTTCATTCCAAATTTTCGTTTGAAATCACAGTTTATGTTTTTCGTTTCACATGGGTTTATTTTTTTCTTCTTTTTTGGTCTGTTACCTCATTTCATTTACATGAACTGTCAAAATGTTGATACTGTTCACATACAAGTATCAAGTCCATTTTATAGTTGTCACTAAATAGTGTGGTGTTTATATGTCGTTTGTATTTAATGACCCCGTTTTAAAGTTAGAGTGATGTGAACAAGAGCCGGCACTTTCTCTTAAAAACGCGCTGACTATAAATTTGCTCTTGCTCTATTGTATTTAACGGTCGGAAATGTAGTTTCGTATTTAACGGTCGGAAGTACCAATCGAAAATGTAGTCGATAGTAAAAGCACGCATTTTCGATTAGAGAGCTTGCTGCCAAATTGTAATAAAATTTTACTCAGCGATGTAAAACGTAAAAAATCTATTTTACATTTCTTTAAGACATTAATAAACACCGCTGTACAAAAAACAAAATATCTAAGACATAAACCTGATATCCAATACACCCACTCTTTGTGCTCAATAAGTAGCCCAATGGTATGGCCTTATCAGTTACATAACTGTTCTTTCCCATTAGAACGAATTGGAAATGAAGTGTCAAACTACTGTTTTACAAACAGCTGATGCCGGAAAATGTTTTTCTTTCATATTTTCCACATTTTCCTTTACCTGACTCTTCTAATTGGTATTTCTCTCTTCTATCAATTTTCTCTAACACTTTATCTTTCTCATTGAATCCTCGTGCACTGTCTATTCTAATCACGCTTTATGCCTCCCTTCTTCTTCTTTTTCATTTCAATCCAACAAAACAATTCGAAATTATTCTCGAATCCATGAAATTGTTCATCTTTCCTCATTGCTCATTCGTTCAACTGTGCTGGTGCTTGCCATAGTTCGTTTATCGTTTCGCATTTGACTTTCGGTCGGTGTTGTGTAAAGCAAAAAAGTCTTCCTCTCTCGTTTACGAGTTTAAAAGATTTTCTCCTTCCTTCTCTCTTATCAAATGTCATTGCACCAATTTTCCACGAATATTTTTGGGTGAAAATAAAAATCGTTACAACAGTAGTCGGTGCGGAAATTTTTTTTATAAGAACCTTCACGAATTGATTTGTTCTATCAATCAGTTTTAGTTATCAAAGACTCAAGTGAAATATCTGTGAATTGAATAAAGATGTACACAGTGTCAAAAGGGCCAAGTAAAATTGTTGCAAAAACACGACGAGGTGAGACTTTCATCGGTTCTATGCTTTCCATGTTGTGGGTGGGGGGTGGTTAACTTGTTATGTCATAGTGGAAAATGCCGAAATGCAATGCGGCTAAATTTATTTTCCTATCTTTCGATAGAATTTCATCGGCTTTTCTCGAACTTTATTTGCAGGTTTGGCGCAAAATTATGAAAAATTCGAAACAATTAAGGAAAGTGGCAAGAAGACATCAGATTTGCAAAGTCCGGAAGCCTAGTAAGTAAAGTTCATAATTTGCAGCTTATCCTTCGTTTTGTATGTGTTATTTTTTTTCTTTTCTCCGGCTAATAAAGGGGGTCGGCTTTGAGGTTAGTGTAGTTAGGTATTTCGTAATAACTTGAAATGTAGACAGAAGACAAATAAGATGTATCTGCTCGTTCAGCATTTTCTGATGTTATGTGAACGATGCCAAAAAGAATCTCATGATTTTGCTTTCGTCTTGTGTTGTTTGAAAAGAATGAATTATTTGTTATGAAGTCCAAAGACACTACCCGATTGATTAATAAAGACATTGTGTGGGGCTTCTAGGCAAATACAATGTACAGGGCACTTATATGGTCCTTAATACCAGGCCTGTTCTAATTTTTATCATCAGAAGATGCAAACTGAATAGGCCGGTTTAGATAGATACTCATAGTTACACTGCACGTGATAAATAGTTACAGTTGCCTACTGCCTTTAAGTGTCAAATGATAAAAAAAAGAGAGCAGCAGTGTAGGCGAGAAGTGAAACTAGCTCAAAATGCTAAGTGGAAATGCAAACACAACCATCAGGTTTATTAACGTTTGGAATGTAGTTGTTTCTTTCTTTTTATGATGGGTCAGGTAAGTTACCGATAACGATAGATGACGGTGTGTACCTACCTACCTACCTAGTTTAGCTTTTAGCGTTGCAGGAAGTCATATGGTTCACGGCAGTTATGTAGGCATAATTTACAAGTTGTTTCCATACCTACATGCCTGTCATGTAGTGGGGAATTTATTTGAACTTCTCACGCTTTCATTCTAATAATAAATACTCATTGGAAATGTGTTGAACGACCAGAAAATAAATTGACTGCAACTTGAAAAAATTAAATTTTTTTTTAACTTCAGTGCACGCGCTGTGGATAATGTAATCATTTTAGCAGTAGCCTTACTTAACTTAAGTGTTCATTGATCATTGGTGGCCTTAGACTTGTCACGAAGATTGACTGCTTGGGTGCAACTAGTGCAGACGCACTTTTGACATTTTTAAAATGTGGCGGGAAAATTTAAATCTTTCAAAAAATGTTGAGTGAGTACCATTTTTTGTTTAACAACGTTTTTTGAAAATTCAAGATTCAGCGATACGGTTGTACCATGTACCTACTACCTATATAAAATTATTTAAATTAAATTTAATCATAAATGTATGGGCTTTTGAGTGCACTTATTGATGAGTTTTATTTTTATTATTGTTTTGTTCATCTGTAAAAAATAAAAAAACCTTATGTTTATCAGGCATTTTCTGAAAAAAAAATGACCTCAAAGTCAAAACTTTGGTGGGGGAAGAAGATTTGAACACCATTTAAAATTGAAAATCTGGCAACCCTCAGCCTATAGGAGCCCAACTTAAATACAGTCTTAAAGATTATTATTTCTTCATAAAATCAAGTCTAATTAGGTCTATATCATCAGTATTGACAGAGAAATCGAATTTAACACAGGTCAGGGTACACCGAAGTTAGCCTTTTTTTAAATTGTCCAAAAGTGATGTCAAAGTTGAGAAATGGACTTTACTGCAAATGCAAAGCAATTTATTTCTTAGAATATAACCAAGAATAACATCCCAAAGTATGTAACACGAATCAAGGAACACCCTGTATATAAATTAATAAAATAAATAGGGTGACGCAACAGAGCGAGGAGCCACTGGGCCTAGCGCATTTCCCACAACCATACCTACAATTTTCTGCCGGTTCCGAACGGCTAATCGAGAAAGCGCTTTTCATGGCAATGAATACTAACTGAGGACTTGCCAATTCCTCGCGAAAAACGATACCCGTGGAAAAAAATTTTGCCTCTGTTAAGATTCGAACTCGAACCTCTGGATTAACAGGCGGACTATCCATCACACCACGGGTACCACCCTCTATATCGATCATGTATTTTCCAAACAACAATGAACTTTGAAAACTTTGAAAAAGTAATTTTGAGAAAAACGCGTTAAAAGTTTAATGGTTGTAGCTATTAGAGTGTGAGGACGAGAGAATACTTAGACAATCAGCCCTATCACAGATTCCAGCGTAATCGAAAAAGCCTAAGTTTTCCGATGTAACTATCACATAATCCATTCGGAGTGGAAAGAATTTCGAAATTCGTAGATTTGGTATCATCAAATCCAAGTGGAATTTAAATTTGTCGTCTTAATATACGAAAGATATGCAGAAAAATATTAATGATCTTGCACATTTGGCGTAAAACAGCTGATTTCGAAAACCAGCATGGTGGTTTTTAGTGTTGCAACTGGAAATGCTTTCTTCGATTCCATTCGGATTTTGTGATCACAAATTTTTGTAATTCGTAACTTAGCTTTCCGTGTGGAAGTTTTCTACGATGGAATCTGTGATGGGCCTGAATAACTTCAAGAATTTTACTTAGATAGGCTTAAAACTTAAGGGACATATTCTTTATATGTACAAAGATTAGACAAGAAAAAAATTTCATTTTTTCGAAAGTAAAAATCCAAACCGCTCCACGCACTTTATTATTTTGCTCAGGTTGTGCTTCACTTTTGAGTGTATTGTGGCGGAAGCGGAATTATACTGTGCCAGTTATCAGCCCGCCCTTGATACTTAAATTGAAAGTATAAACATTGAAACAGAACAGAGTTACCAGGACCACGCGAGATTGAGTTGAACATTTGTTTGGTTAGTTGAGTAAAATTCCTTTAAGAATTTTCATAAAATGTGTTGGCATAAAATCTAAAACGACATTTCTTCAGTACCTATACATCGTTAATATCTAAAACCTATTTAAAACTTACTTGTACTTGCGATTGTCAGCTAAACACATCAAAATCTAAGGTCTGAATATAAGGTTTCCTTATAACATTTTTAAGTTAGTAAAAGGTTGCCACCTCTGCACATCAGTTATGATAAGTGAATAAAATCTTATACAGAATTGAAAATAAATTAATTAAATATTTAAAAGTTTTCAAACGAAACTATAAAGTCGGCAACTTTATGCAATTTCTAATACATTATGAATGCTGAAAACTTTATCAATATTAGACCAGTTTTTTTTTTCAAACGGTTTTTCATTTTTAACTTTTTTAAAAATAAGTTTTTTTATTAATTAAACTACGCAATTTTTAAGATCTTGCTAGAAAATCTTTTGAAAAAAACTTTGGAAAACAAGTTAAAGATACTACATATTTTGAAAATACATAGTTCAAAAGGTCAGAATATTTTCTTTAAAAACTAGTAAAAATTTCAAAAATTAAAAATTTTCAAATTTTGATAAGCAATCGTTCTTAAAAAACCACGGATTTCTTACATATACAAAATTTTTTCATAATCGTGTAGAAACAATAAGGAAAAAGTCGGTTTTGTAAAAGAAGAGCTTTCAAGAGTAAAAGAGAGGTTTATCATAAGCTTTTCAATTTTAGGATTAGTAGGGTCCAACAATAAACATGGCAAGGCAGAAAAAAATAAAAAGAGAATATAAAATGTCGCGCTCTTTAATATCTACGGAGCATAAATTTGTTGAATTGGTACTTTTCAAAAGTAATACTGATTCCGAAAGGCTAAGTTAGAAAGCCCCTTTCATGCCAGTGTATTACTACTATCGGAGAACTTGCCAATTTCTCGCGAAGTCCGACACCGTGGAAAAACATTTTTTTTAAATGTTTCTGAGATTCGCATAGCGTCCCTCTCGCATAAAAGGCAGTCATGAATCATGATCACTATTACCTACTATTACACCACGAGGCACCACGTGCAATGATTGGAAGAAGTGTAAACACGTGCATAACGGGGCTCTCCTCTCTTCACTCTCAATCAAAATATAAATAAATCTCTAAGAAGCTTGGTCTTAATGCTATCCAATGGCTTTATGCCGATTCCGACGGGCTAAAAGAGAAAATGCTTGTAATTGTAACGGCATGCAGCGAATAGCGATAACCGTGGAAAAACAATTTTATATTTCTTGAATTCGAAACTCGTGTTATAGGCAGCCATACGAACCATTATGAATCACGCCACGGGCACCACAGCTTAATTGGTGTCCAATTTTCCGTAAATCATGTGGGCAACGATTAGAGCAATTATGGTTACATTGATGATTGGTCGTACAGTGGGGGTGTAAAGATAAACGACATTGCATTTGATCGCTGTACGAATACTTTTAAGTCTTGATGCTGATCATCGTAGATATTATGTAAAACCAAATATGGGACGTTCAAGGCTAAGCTGTCCTGCAAAATAACCTCGTGAGATCGTTGCACACCCACATTTCTTAGCTTGACTATTTTTACTGTGACTTTTTTAAATTTTGTCTTCACCTCAAATTGTATTTGAGTCTGGAAAACGAACACTCTTCCACAGATGCGATTCATCCACCAGCGCCAGCGCTTATCTCGATACCCCCTACAAGGCAAGAAAACGAATAAAAATAGCCTTATTTTAGTCGAGAGTATAGGTACGCATAGAAAGAAAGAGAAATAAATAAAAAAAACTATAAGTCGTGACATATCCCGTCCTCCAATGTTCATTCCTGTTGCTTTTCCTAATTCTGTTTGGTCTCTGAGTGTACTTCGCTACTCAACTGTTTCTAAACATGAAATTTTTCTACCAAATAGACACAAAGAACCTTTTAGAATTTCATAGGTACCTACACTAATAAATCAACCCAAATTTAAATCTCAACTTGCTAACGAAACTATTTCTTACGCACCTTTTACTTTTGGCTTATTTCATTGTGTCGACACTGTTGCTATCAAAATATTTGTCATTCTATTGAGTATAATTTAAGCTCTTATCTCTCAAAGTCTTAGATTTTTAAACTAAAACGTGAAGTGCTCGAGCCCTCGAACACCTCGCAACAATGACAATCATATTCATATCACCTTATGAAAACACGCTCGATGTTATCTCGGAACACTTATCTCTTGATAGATATAATTTCACATTTGTTGATTTAAATTTCAAACGTTTAGGTACTTCTATCCAAATCAAGCCTCACAACATCAATTGTATTTAATTCGTTAAATATGTGAATCAGAAACCACAACGCAGACAGTACATTATTGAAAATTATACGAACTTTGAGTCGTTGGGTTTGTTTCCATCCATAGCAATAACTGATATTTGATTTCGGGAGTGATTGGAATAAATAAATGAATTAAATCAAAGAAAACAAACATATGTACATATGTATGCTTACATATACTATTAACACATCGTTCTGTTTCAATTTACATATGTGTACCAGTGCTGTCACTTTACTTCAATAGAAGAAGATCTGTTTTTTTTTATAGATCTACTGCCTGCCATCAAATAAAATTTTGGTTTTCAAAAAATGAGCATTTACCCTTCAACCGATAGTGCACAAGTTAAGGAAAGAAATTTAAGAACTGTACTTTTGCATAATAAAGGGTTTTCCAATAAGAGTGATGTGATTTCTTTTTTAAAAAAGCACAAATTCAGATATTTTTTATTTAATGTGCAGTTTTATCAACACAATTATGTTTTAAATAAAACGTCATTCAAATAGCCACCACGATTTCTTCTGCTGCAACAAATTCGATGAACCCTATTTTCGAGCACTTCTTCCACTAAATCAAGTCGTATATCATGAATGAATGGCACGCTCAATATTGACTTGTAAAGCTTGAAGAAAATCTGGTTTATTGTGAAAGACCAATGACTTCAAATAACCCTACAAGAAATAGTCTAATGGTCTTAAATCACAACTTCTTGCAGGCCATTCAATATCACCATTTCTTGAAATAATGGAATCTCTAAACTTTTCTCGCAATAATTCAATTGTTACATTTGCTATGTGGCACTTAGCCCCGTCTCGTTGAAAACAAATGTTGTCAAGATCAACTTCTTCCAATTTTGGCCATAAAAAGTTGTTTATCATCGATCTATACCATTTTCAATTGACATTAATGGTGTTACCAGCTTCATTTTGAAAGAAGTACGGACCCATGATTCCATCAGCCCAAAAACCACACCAAACTGTCAATTAAGGTGATATAATGGTTTTTCATGAATATCTTGTGGTTTTTCATCGCACCAGAACTGACAGTTTTGTTTATTTACCGCACCGGCACCAGTCAAATGGAAGTGAGCCTTATAAGAAAAGATGATTTTCTTAAAAATCGTTTTCGGTTTCAACTTGTTGCAAGGCAAAATCAGAAAACTCAAGACGTTTACGGTGGTCCATTGGTGAAATTGTAAACATTTCTGAATTCAATAAAAAACAAATGACAGATCATAACATACTACAAATGGCCGAAACGCCACTGCAAAATCATATCATACCTATTAGAAAACCCTTTATGTTGTTTTGAATTTCAAAAGATCAAAGATCAATAAGTTGAAATTTTAAATTTGCGGATTCTAAAACCACACACCAAAAATCTTCAGTGATGTGCTGTAAATCCTCCTGATCTTTATAGAAGAGAAAGTCCTGCGACTCTTTTTATCTGCCAAAAATCTCATAAACAAAAATGACACATTTTGTATTTTAAATATGAAATTGAAATTTAAAAAACCCAACTTTGAGATCAGCTATAGCTTACGCAAGAATCTTTTGTAGTTTGGGGGGTTTTTTTTTTTTTTAAATAAATCGAATAGAAATTATTCGTAATGTTTGCAAAGTCGTATAAAGTCAGAAAAACAATTGCAGTAAGCTGTCAGAATCTTCACAAATAAAGCACTTGATCCCACTTCAACGCAGATGACGGGTTGTGTTAAAATGAAGTCGAATCGAAAAACTAAAAATTTTGCTCTCTGAAGGAATATATCGGTCAGTTATCACATTCATTTTCTTTTGCTTGCTTTTTGAGTGCTGAAATACTGTCGTTTCTCAAAAATGAAAATTTACTGCAAAAATGTTTTACCTACTGGTTTTTAATATACTGCAGAAAATTGGCGGAGAAGTGGCAACACTGCTTTACAATAAGTTAGTGACGTGAAAGGGGCTTGTCTGTAGTTTTTGCCTCTCAGTTAAAAGTTAATTTTGATCAATCAGATTGACCCACTTGATTCATAGAAAAAAAGCAAAAAAGTAGGCCTATATGAACGTTAAAAAAAAAAAAAAAAAATAGAAGTAGGTAAGCCTTTATGAACGTTGGACATGCAAAACAAAACAATTAAACCGCCTAGAGAGCGCGAAATTCAAAAGGGCAAATACTATGGTTGTATTAATGTGGCATGTAATAAACAACCTGATAACGGATGTGTGGTGTGGCGTCATGGAAAAAATGATTGACGTTGTTGCATTTTGCTTAAAATAACATGTGAAGAAAACTGTGCTTTCAAAATGCATACAAATGCTTCTAAGGTCTTAAGACGAGCTACATCAACATGATTTCATTCTGTATACCTAGTTGTAATAGACTATCATTTTGGAATGAGGAATGTACTCATTGGGTCTTATCAACAAGTAAGAGTTAAATAGGTAGGTACACGTTTAATAAAAAACATGTCAGACTTTGAAAACGAGTAAGTTTAGGTATGTAGGTATGTGCAATTCTGCATGTGCATACTAATAGTCTTGATCCATAGTTATCACTTTTTTAGTTTTAGAAGGTTCTACTACTGTATCTATCACATTTCTTGTCCAATTGAAAGATGAGCCGAACGATATGGTATCCCAGATCGGGTTGAAACAAAAACAGTCAGTTCGTATAAAGTAATTCTGCTAGCTGTTCTAATTATAAGTACAAAAGATGTTTTTTTTTTGTTTAAATTAGGTAATAATTTTAGAACAATTTTATAATACAGATTTGAGTTGGAACACCAATCCTGCTAACACGCATTAAATAGTTATATTGGAATTTTTTTTAAGTCATTCACATTCTAATTTCTGCTTTGAAATTCTTTTAAGAAGTTAATAAGGATTTTAAATTAAGTTACTCTTTGTATTTAAAAAGAAATTAGAAATGATGGCCTGCGCTGTGGCTATAGGTAGAACTGAGGTAAGGGACAAGAAGTGAAACTTTGTGTGGGATTTGCTGGTGTCTAAATAAAAATATAAAATTAAAATATTTTTCACCAAATAGCTGACTAAAAGTATCCGAAAACGAGCTGTGTTTGTGAACAAAATTCCAAATCGAAAATTTTCCACAAAACCACCAGTAAATCTCACTGGTTTAAAAAATTTGGGTTTTTTTTCTGTAGCAAAAAGAAGACTCTACTTTTCTATATCCAAATCTGGCCTCAGAATTAATTTGCTATGTGTCGTTTTCGAGATACTAAGCGCGGAATTGGCAAGTCCTCGGTTGATTAATTCATTGCCATGAAAGGCGCTTTTTTGATTAACCTTTCGGAACCGGTAGAAAATTGTAGACCCCCACATTTCCCCACAAAACATGGTTGTGAGAAATCAGCAAGGCCCGCCCTGGAGTTTCACGCTGTTGTGTTACTCTATTTAAGTATTCAAAATCGGAAAAAATAAGTTTTTGCTATCTTTAACCTATGTTTTAACATGAAAAAATTTCAACCCAAAAACAAAACAAAGCGCTGAATCCAAATCTGGGCCCGTATTACCGCTCACGTGATCGAGTCATACGTGACTGCGCCGCGTTTTATTATCACAATGATCCAATCCGGATCAGATCTTGATAATAAAACAGCTTTGGATCATCATATTTCTAGTTGGAAGTTGTGAGAGACTCGCTCTTTCAAGTGACTTTTCAGAGTTGCCCTACGAACTTTTTTTCAATGGTTAATTTTTTGTTCTTTTTTTTAGGGAGATATGATACTCATGCACTTTGTCAAATATATATTTTTTTGCACTAATTCTTATTAATTTCACGAATATACATATGTTCTGTTTTGTAAAACTTTCTCATTATGTCATGTATTATACAAAAATGAATAAATGTGAAGTTTCTCGCTATCTATCTAAAATATATTTCATTTCACACAGATAAGAATGTTCATGAGGCAATACTGTTGTTATTGGAAATATTGGAAATGATACTGTAACGTGCGCTTAGTTCGCAAAAATAAAACTCTACTTTTCAATTTAATTCTACCACTTTATTCAGTATCTACTTTCGATATACACCTTATTCGAACTCAACTCGACTTTTGGACTATCACTTGTATTTACTTTACTTTATCACTCTATAAACAAAACTGCCCTATGGTTGCCTCGGGCGGGCTATTTATATCGAATGACATTTCCTCTAGAACTCTCCAGTAACTTCCACATGGTCTGCAACTCTCCACTGTTTTGGCTGTCAAACATTTTCTCTCCTTCAAAATTTCTACACTTACACCAGTGCTCCCAGATGTGTTTTTCGGTTGAACGTTTTCGATTAAGAAATTGTATTCAATGTTGGGTTCACGTTACAATACCAACGTTTTCAATGGAAAGTCTCCTCTTGTGTGAAATAGAAGAACTAATTTTTAGATCACAAAAATAGATCCAACTAAAAAGCAGGATTTCGCTTTGTAGTTGTAACGCTAATAAACCCATGATCTGATCCGGCTCAGATCAATAATAAAATGCGGCTAATATCGATCACTTTAGTATCACAATTTGACATTCTTTCATCAGTATTTGAACGAATGAAAATCCAATTTTGAAAGAAAAATATTACTCACTCACTCGATCACTGATGCGTTAATTCGGCCCCTGGTTCCATAATGCGAAAATGCGTGTATTACATCAAATTACTGAAATATTTAACTTCAAAAGTTGTAATGCATGGTCAATCTTTATTTTGAAGCCTTAGTAGAGTGCTGAAAGTATATTTGAGTCAGAAAGAACATTCTTGAAGGTTCTTGATGTGCTAAATTCAAATCCAGTGGCTGTAAAAAGAAAAGTAGGCCTGATATGAAGTCAAAATAAAATAAATGGTAATAAAATGAGGGTAGATAGGCAATATAAAACTAGCAATTACTTTTCTTGTTACAAAATTTTGTAGATTAATAATGATCTTTTGATCAGGAATGTGTGTTAATTCAAAAAAATATAATACAAAAGACCATTTATTATTCAATGAATAAGTTGAACAAAATTAATCATCCCTCAAAAAAATCCACGTGGAGCTTTGTTTACTTTTCGATACAAAAATCGCGTTTTCTTAAATTTTTCAGTGCAAATTTAATGAATATTAAATGAAGAAATCAGCCATTAGCACTTCTTTATGTAAACTTTAACTTTTTTAGATGCTATTGCGAATATAATTTCATCACTTTTGTTTAGTTTTCTATTTTATTAGAATTTTTCAATTCTACCTCATTTCTTACGTTTCACACCTTTTAGTTCAAAAATGACAAACTCAAGTTCAACAGTTCAAATTATGTAAGTATCAAGCAGGGAATACACAATGCAACCGATAAAATTGAAGCCGAGTTCGATATATTTGTAGTTGTCGCGTTTCTTTTACTGACTAATTACAAAACCGCTCTGATTTGAGAGAACCAATTTGTTATTAAATAATTTGCTAAATGGTGCAAGTATATGGCAGCCCTAAACCATAAAATCGTGGTCCTGTCCATACAAATTTTTCGCTTGCACTTAAGTTTTCTATATTTTTACCACAAAATTTGGCTGAAATGGAACTTTCCTGGAAAGAACTTCAAAAGCTTTTTCGGCTCTTCAAGAATGGTCCAGGACCTCGATGCAAGGAGTTTTCTTGAAAAAGTTTAAAAAGCTTTTTTGGTTCATGTCCCCAAAAAAGTCTAAAACCAAAGGAGCATTTATTGAAAAGCTATTAGAAGCTTTGTTGTAATAAGAATTGTTCAGCTTCAAAAGCTTATCAAATCCTGCAACATGTATCTTTAAAAAGTTCAACCTCATTCAGATTCATGTTTTCGGCTCTATGAGTGTTAAAATTTCATAAAGATATCATCAACACCAAAACTCTTCGTATGATGACGATGAGTGTTTTCATCTTCTATAATCGTCCATAAAACGTTTTCTTTCCTCGAAACCGAGTATAAAAATAATCTCACCACATTCAAATTCTAATATCACCGTGGCCAACGGATGCCTGTCAAATATCTAAGTGAGTTGTCACTGTGTATTCATCTAACAGCAACAATATGTTTTTCAAAACCCATGAATATTTTAAAAATAGATTTTCTATGAAACCAATAGGTAGGTAAGAAGATTCAAAACACTTTCACTCTACTCTTTTGTCCACTGGCATTAACAGCAAAACAATCTAAATTATTTTTGAGGTGACAGTGCAAGGCCTTCACCATTTGCTTCAAACATGCTCAACTTATATGTACACGAATATGTGTTTATTTAGTTTTCTAATTTGTGAATTATCAGCAAAGTAATGATGATCTGTTATTAGGTATTGGTTACGAGGTTAGAGGGAATCTGAGTGATTGATGGAAATGTAATTTTATGATAACACAATACATAATGTTTTGCTGCAAGCAAATGGAAATATTTCTAACAAATTTCGTTCTGTTATAATGCCTTTGGAAACGCCTTTGAAAGCGTATGGAATTGGAGATATGCTGACAGAATACTGTTAAAAAAACCAGCTCTAACACCTTGGAGTTATTTAACCGTTTCTTTAAGAGAACTCTATTCACACAAAATTAAACGGCAAATTGAATACCACAAAAACATAATTCTCTACAAATGGAGTTCAGAACCTAACTGAAGATTTGCTTTTTCTTTTTTAAAATAATAATAATTAAACGTATTACGTGTATTGTTGGTATGAAAACAACATCTGAAAGTGAACGTTTGGTTTTAAAACTGCTTCCTTGAATGAGATACAGATGTGAATGATTAACTAATTCTTAGTCAGTCTCGCAAGCAAGTATTGGCCGTGATGTAATAGGTCCTCTCCATTTAATCACAAGGCTTGATTTTGAGAAATGAGCTAGGCCCCGTGACTATCTACTTTATTCAAGGTTCAAAAGGTCCATAGTTCTAAACAGTTGCCGTTAAAGTTGTGTTTATCATCTGTTCCTTGGCCTCCCTAGTTGATATGTAGGCTCGTAAATGATGTTGAACTTCGGACAAATTTTAAATAAAATAAAGTAAACAAAATAAATAAAAAAAATAGAATAAATAAAAGAAATAAAAGAAATAAAATAAATAAAATAAATAAAATAAATAAAATAAATAAAATAAATAAAATAAATAAAATAAATTAAATAAATATAAATAAATAGTCATTATTTTTTTACTTGGTCACATTGTCATTTTTTATTCCGTTTGATCATTTTTTCAACGGAATGAAATAAGAAAAACCCTTGAGGTTTTAGGTTATCAAAAATGGAATCTAAAGGTACATGAAGCAGTTCTCTTATCGTATGATGTAAAAAGTGCATTAATAAGTTCATTCGTTTAAGCCCAGGAGTTAATCTGAGGTAGCCACAATGCCTCCTTTTGAAGAACCCCAACTTACTGTGAATAAAAAGTTGGTTTTTTTTTTAAGCTCTGGGTTCGCCTTCAACTCGCCATGAAATAAAACTAGTTTTTTGCTGGGAAGAGGTTCAGGTAACAAACAGTGATGCCAAATGACACATTTTTTCCTCAAATGACCAGCATGTGTGGTGATTCCGTGATTGAATTTTTTTTTTTAACCGAAAACCTAGGTCCTTATTTGGCAACTAGACATGACGCTGTACAGCTTGTTCTGTCAATACTGTCACACGCGGGTTTTTTCCAAGATCTCCTATGCACTGTAAAAATTTGTTGACGTGGGGGGATTTCAGATGTTCACATAAACAAGACAAGAAATGAGAAGTTAAGAAGGCGTATTCCCCTATAATTGGTGCAATTGTAAAGTTTTCCATTCCTTGAACATTCTTTATCCCGAATAAATCATGCAGCTGGTGCATTCTCTTTTAAACAAAATCTCTAGCTGCCTTGAAAATTTTGTCGAGGCCGTGTGTAACTGCAGTTTTATTTCATTTAAGCTAATATACGAGCTTGGCAGCCCTAACTTCGTCTAGTTCTGGAGTATGAGTATTTTCTTGATCATTGTCTAAGTTGAATTTGCAAAAGTATTATTTCCATATCCTCTAAAGAGACTGCCTTACTTTACTTGCTTGTCTTTAAGGGGTTGGTTCTTGGTTTTCCACCTTGCCATGATTTTTTTTTTAACTTTTGGCAGAAACATTGAGGCTCATACCAATCATGACATTTCTATATTTTCTCAAACAAGCGCCTTCCTTCCTTTTTCTTTCTTGATCGGAATCTACCATTATTTTGGTCATTTTTATTTTCAATTTGTATCCAAAATTTGCTTTGGCAAGTAGCAACCGTGGCTAGACTTCCAATTGAAATCAAATTTTTTTAATAGCAATTAACCTGAGCTTAAATTTATACATATGTAAATAGAAAGAGTTTCAAACTGGGAGGCAATCGGCTTTCAAACTAAATGACAGTTGATTTAAATCACCTTCATTAACTGCACTCGAGTGTCAAGTACGTATCCAAAACGGAATATATAAAACCCACTGATATAAGCTTTACCACACGGTTTTATATATTTGTTTGTGGAAAACTGCTTAAGCTGCAAATTTTTATTGTTTAATTGATTTTATTGAATAAAATCATTGCATTATGTAAAAACTAAAACAACACCGTTCATGGCCAGAAAAGTATGAGAAAACTTTTTATCAGCATGTAAGTTCGTGTACTGTCCGAACTTTCAAATATTTTAAGCAATGCTTTCAAAAGCAGTTACTTTGTTCTGAAATGCATTTTAAATTTTGCATTTAAATTTTAAAAAAGTTCTTACTGCAGGTCCTGTTTTTCCGAGCTTGAGTAAAATCTCAAAAGCAACTGTTTCGTATCCTCATTATCGATATCACTTATTGTTTTTACAATATACTATTTGATTAGGTATTCTTACAGTTCAAATTTGACGTTTAGGTGAAGATTTCACCACCTTCTCCAACATCTTAAAAATTTGTCAACTTTCAATTTCAATGTCAGTACTGCAATTTATTACAAATTATTGGTCTGTTTCTTTACTTTTCGTGTAAAGTTTGGGAAAAAGCCCGGGAAAAATTTTGGGCTCGAGCTTTTTAATGTTGTTTTTGTAATCTCCATCCGAAAATGAAAAGTAAAGATACACCTTTTGGGATGTTTCTTGCTAAATGACATTTATCACGCACTCTCCGTAGAGATGTAAAAAACATACAAACAATTTTGTTTCAGAAACGTGTTAAAATGAGCTCAACGCAATATTGCATTGCATATTTAACATTATTTTGAATTTTCAAACCAACAAAGAGAGATTATGCTTTCCATTTTTCATTTAATTTCAAAAACAAATTTGAATTCAATCGAAATGTTTCGATTAGCTGATTTCACAAACAGCCGATTTGACAAGCAAGAAAGTGCACGAGCAAATTGTTCGCGTGAATTCTTATTTGAGGGGAAGTGACAAAAAAGCTAAAGCTCTGCCACTTTTACGTCAAATAAAAGTAAAGATACACGTTTAGGGATGAGTAAAGATACAGACCTTATGTTTATAGTGCAAATACGCCTTTGTAATGACAGTTGCATTTTTTTTTTCAGTGTGCCAAAAGCGGTGTTTCAAACTTCAAAAAAATCCAACCTGCACAACATCAAACCAACAGAGGAAGAAGTTCTTACCCCGCAGCATGAAGAGATAATTCAATACATAAATGAATGTGAGTATTACGCATCTATTAATCAAATCTTAAGAAAAATTTTCCTTTCTCCCTCTTAAACACGAATACACGAACAAAAACACAAACGTCAAATCAATGCTAAACGCCATAAGAGACAGACATTCCGCATGGAAACAGTCATAGTAAAAACAAACTACAATTTTACTGATCAAAATAATCTCGTCGTTGAAGTTTTTCTTTTGTCGTATCTGCTGCTGCATCATTGAGAGAGGTTCGAAAAACTTTCTCATTTAATTCAAAACTTTTCTCAAAAAATTCTCCACTCTCAGTCATTTGAAGAAGTAACCGCCATAATCACAGATAACTGTATTCAGTGATGTGTATGAGAAATAATTACTTGGCTATCAATTTTGGTTTTCATGGCTGAACTAGTTGCTGACGTCCGTCGCGTCGGTCGAAGCACTTCCTACCCCCCAAACAGAAGATCACATGATAGCGCGAGATTCTATCAAACTTGCCTTCGGTTTTTTCTATAATTACGTCTTTCGAAAACATACGTACTCGTATATGCACAGTCAAACACTTTTCACTCTCTGTTGGGGTATGTTTGGGGAATACGCCATTAACAAGCAGCAAATAATAAAGAAAACAACAACACAACAATCATGAATAAATAGCTAATAAGGGGCATGGCCGTATGGCGCATGGTGGCAACTGGCAGAGCTGCTGATGAGAGGAGATGCTTAAATTTATTTTTTGTTGTCAGTTGTCACCTCTGCTTGCGATATTTTTGCTTTTGCTTGATTGTTTTTTAATTGTGAAGTGATTGCGCTTAATTTAAGAGGAAATCTGAAGAATTCAACTGAAGCGTGCACTCGCTTCTTTGAATGCGACTAATGAATGCATATGCGTGCGAACAAATCAACGTATTTGGTTGGGGGCATTATGTGTTTGGTAAAATAACAACAGCTGCAAATGTCATCATTGAATGTCAGTCAGCTTGTGGTTGTGGGACTTGACATTCAATGAAAAATTGTAGAGGTAATTCCCAGCAACTTTCATACTCAATAACAACAGTAATTGTATCTAATCGCCATAACAAATTTGGACGTAGATGATGATTTGATAGAGCTTTGTGTTTTGTAATTAGTTACAGCAGTTGTTGCCGAGAACATGATATGAGTTACCATAAGTTTTAGCAACACGGGAAGTTAACTATGATGGCGTCGCTGATTGGCGTCTGTCAGCGAATTTTGAACGCACCATAATTGGAGACTTGATCTGCATCAAAATTTTTCATTTAAACTCTCCAATTCACTAAAAAATTTACTTTTGGAAATCGACATATGTCAACGGGATACATATCACTTTTGGTTCATGTAAAGCGGTTTTTGCCGGTGCTGTTGTTTCCAAAATTTTGGATAAGTAGGAGTACATCTTTTCCTACTCCCAGGTTTCAACCAATTTTGACCATTCCATGGAATTAAAATGCTTTCAACGCTTTTACAGATTGTGTGCTGTACCTTGTACATGTGGGTTTCTCATTGCGATATGAGTAATTGGCTAACTGGTGAAGACGACGCTTTGCAGTGTTCAAAATAAATAAAAAGGGTGACGGAGCAGAGTGAGGAGCCCCGGGTCCTAGTACATTTCTCACAACCATTGTCTTTGTGAGAGAATGGGGGGGACCTACGATTTTCTGCCGATTCCGAACGGCTAATCGAGAATGCGCTTTTCATCGCAATGAATTTACGATCGGAGGACTTGCCAATTCCTTGCGTAAGGAGTTTCCCGTGTAAAAGCATTTTTGAATCAATTAATTATTATACGATTAGTAAATGAATATCTGTGGTTTTATTTGTAGGATGTTTTGCTAAGCGTGTGTTAGGCATAAAGGGGGGTGAGTGGAAGATAAATGATGGACTGAAGGATAAAAGAGATGGCAACGAAAGGGTCACTTAGGCGAGTACAGTGACATGGTAGGGTGGGTAGACGAGATTTCTCGCAAGTGCCATAAGAACATCTCGTTGGTACCAAAGACTGGCATGAATTTTTGTATACGGGTTATAGGGGTCAAGTCCCACACTCAACGACGAGCAGGAGCCGGACAAGCATGCCAGCGCGACCCCGACGACCAAAAATGGCCCGTAACAAAAGAATCGCTCCTAATATTTCTATGAAGAGACAACCACTACTCGATTTGAAGTGAATGTAAAAAAAAAAAAAAAATGCTGCTTTAAGAATATTTATGACAGCATACAGAAATAGTTTGAAGTATCGTTTAGGTTTTTAAAATTACTGCTTCCTCTCTTGTATCCAATGGAAAGTGACATTAGGTGAACAACCAAACTAAAATTCTCAAAACTTCAAGGGACAAACTAAAAAAAGGAAACGCCCCGCCCATACCAGCGTTTTGCAGTTCGTGGTGTTTATAGTTTATAAAATTAGTATACAAATAAAATAACGAAACCTCATTGAATCTGAGCTTTATTCTAGCTCTCTCTGATTAAAATCCAAGGGTATCACCTAGATTCACTGTCATGAAAACCCGCTTTCTTGATAAGCCGATCGGAAGCGGTAGGAAATTGTAGCTCCCTCCATTCTCTCACTAGTAATGGTTGTGAGAAATGCGCTAGGCGCCTGGGCTCCCCGCTCTGTTACGACACCCTATGTATGTAAGTATGATCAAAACCATCTGTCACATACGTAGTTTTGTATCCAATTGCCGGTCTGCTTTCCAACCATGCCATTCAAGGCGCACTTGACCTACGAACACAAAAGTGAACGAGAACTTAACGAAACTAGGTAAAATGGTAAACGGAACGACTTCATCGTTTGAAGTCATACTGTCAAACAATTCAAATCTCAATTCTACTGTAAACCGTTAATACTTTAAGTGGTATTTAAATAGAATAAAATGTTAACTTCCCCATTCATCACAACGGGAAATGCAAGAAATGCTTTTATGAGAAAGCAAAATAAAGTCTAATAATAAAAGTTATTTCGATCACAATGTTAATTTAAATCCTTGGTTTTGAATCGAATACAATGAATTGAAATGCTTGTCAACACAGCCAATAAATAAAATTTTACTTCTCTTGTCTTTTCGCTACACAAAATAATCCAACCATGACATTGTCGTGCACAATGTATTCTTTAAATGTGTTTAGTTTTAGTTTAAAAATACCATTTGTTTATTTTTGTCTTGATTCTTAAATATTTTGCATGCAGAGATATAAAAAAAGTTCGATCGGTTTTATTTTATTGATAAGCTATAGAATTCGATAAGCCCATTTACAAACTTGATATGAATGAAAATTTTTATTGTAGAAAATGTACATTTTATGGTAGACCATTCAGTAAATTGATTAAATGCTGAGCCAACACTAGTCGATTAAAAGTTGGTATTTTGATTACATCAACTTAGTGTGGCACTTTGGAGGCACTTTCTAATGACCAAACATTTATGTATAAGGGAGCAGTGACAAAAGTGGGATGTTCAGCTGGATTCACCAAAGCATTCCTAGTCATAGTTAGTGTACACCGTGGAAACAGGCCTTGCTTACCTGCTGAAAGGTTGAAAAGTAATGAAATACCAATAACAATAAATAAATAAGGTGCCTTGATAGAGATCGGAGAGCCTAGCTCATTGCTCTCAACCATACCTGTGAGGACTATGAAGGAACTACACATTTTTGCGGACTCCGAGCTGCTAAGTAGAAAAGTGATTTTCATGTCAGTGACAATTCTCATGAAAGGCGAAACTTTTGGAAAAACAATTTTATGTTTCTGAAACTCAAGGCTCCAACATACACAGATCAGGCAGATATGGTAACCATTTCGTCATGAACAACACTACAAAACACCAAATTGGTACCTGCATCGAAGAAACCGAAAAGCTGTCAGTACTTGGTATGTGTGTAAACGATGATCTTCGTTGGAATGACCACATATTTGAAGTCGCCAAAAACGCTGCTAAATGCTTAGGTTTCTTGAGACGATGCAGGAAGTTCTTCACCCCCTCTGATCTGGCTACCATTTATAAGGCCTTCATCCGCCCAAAACTGGAGTATAACTCTCATATCTGGTCAGGTGCTTCTCAAACATCTTTGCGCCTACTTGATAGGGTACAAAATAGAGCGCTAAGATTGATAGGTGATAGTTCAATCGTAGAATCGATTGATTCTCTTGGACATCGTCGAAACGTTACCTGTCTCTCTCTCTTTTATCGCTTTTTCCACAAACAGTGCTCTAGTGAAATAGCCAGCTGCATTCCTCCCTTGAAACAATTTAGCCGCAACACCCGCCTCGCTAGGAATGCTCATCAGTTCTGCCTTGAGCCCAACTTCGGGCGTACAGTCAAGTATAGAGATTCTTATTTTAGTCGCACCACCCGAATGTGGAATGCTTTACCTGGCTCTGTGTTTCCCCTGCATTACGATTTACAAAGATTCAAAAGCAACGTGCATCGGTGTCTCCTTTCAAATCCTCTCCTGTTTTCCTAAATGCTCGCACTGTGTTTAATAACATTATAAGGGCAGTCATAACCCCTTGATGTGCGCGTTAATTATAAAAAAAAAAAAAAAAAAAAAAAAAAAAAAAATTGCACCACTTATTCCTTTCTTGGACAAAATTCAGCACGACCGGCTCAGTTGGTATTGTCATGTTCAAAGGAGAGATCCGCAGAACCCCCTCAAAAAGGCAATATCGTACAACGTTTCAACAAATTCGCGACGAAAATGAAAAGGCAGGCCAAAACACTCCTGGTATAAGCAAATGCAAAAACAGCAGCATTTGATTGGCCTCAGACATGGAACAATCCCAAACCGGAAGGCTTGCCGACGCTTTCTGAGGTCAACGCGGCGTACCCCACAGGCGGATCACTAATGTGAAGCGGAAAAGTGGGAGAGTTGTGATCGCTTCAAGATCACTACTCGTAACGCCGGAAATGAAAAAGAAGAAGTTCATCTGTTAAAATCAAAGAAATTCTATGTTTACCAGGCATTTTTTGCAAAAAAATTACCCCAAAGTCAAAACTTTGTTTCGGGAAGAAAATTTGAACAGCACTTAAAATTGAAAATCTGGCAACCCTTAACATGTAAAAGCTAAACTTAAATAAAGTCTTAAAGGTTGTTATTTCTACAAAAAATTAAGACTATGATTAGGTCTCTACCATTAGTATTGACAGAGATATCGAATTTAACATAGGTCATAGTACACCAAAGTTAGCCTTTTCTTAAATTGTCAAAAAGTGATGTCAAAGTTGAGAATTGAGCTTTACTGTAGAACATTTTTTTTCTAAGAATATGACCAAGAATCACACCTCAAAGGATAATACACGAAGTACGGTACACCCTGTATAATTTTGAGTTTAACCTGCGATTACCTCCAAAATTGGATGGTTATGTGAAGTTGCTTGTCTACGCATGATGAACTAAAGTTTCAATATCGAGACTACAGAAACGTAAACTCAACTGAATTGGTTCATGACTTTGAGTGTATAAACTGGAACTCTCTATACATGACGCTAAACGTAGATGAGCAAGTAGGCTTCCTACAGCACAATGTAAATCAACTTTTTGATCAGCATGTGCCTTTAAAGACCCGCGTTGTGAAACATGGAGCTCCACCTTGACTGAATGGTGACATCAAGGATACGATGTCACGTCAGGATGCCGTCTACAGTCAATGGAGCCGATACAAACTGGATTACTTCCACAAAACCTATTGCAGACTACGCAACCAAGTCGCCGTAATGATCAGAACGGCAAAAAGAATTTATTACGAACAAAAGCTTGGTAATATAGAAACCGGCAAAAAGCTGCGTAAAAACCTGCGGGAAATCGGTATAGGCAAACCATGTAAGAGGTTAGTTGACGACATCGATTGTGACGCTCTCAATAGAAAGTTCACTTCAACACCGCCTTCTCCGTCCCTAACTACACCTACTGTTTAGCTTTTAGAAGAATCAAATGGCATAAGCAGCATATTAAACTTTATAAATATATACAAGAAGATGTTGTGGAGGCGATAATATCAATGAAATCCAATGCTACAGGCCTGGATTTAATGGGACCTAAATTTGTAAAATTGTTACTAACTTATTTATTACGTTTTAGTACCCACATATTCAATAGTATACTTACCACATCCACGTTTCCATTAGAATGGAAGAAGGCTTAAATAATTCCCGTCCCTAAAAAGCCAATTGGCGCTGCTACGGAATTCCACCCAATTGCCATCCTCCCACTCCTCTCTAAAGTGTTCGAAAAAACTATTTTGAAGCAAATACAAAAATACCTATGGATCAACAACCTGTTAAGTTCCTGCCAATCTGGTTTTAGACCAAAACGCAGCTGCAAATCAGCCCTACTTCTTGTGAGTGATGAAATAAGAATAGCAATGGACAATGATCACGTAAAACTGCTCTCACTACTAGACTTTTCAAAGGTTTTTGACACTGTCAGCCATTCAATTTTGTGTAAAAAGCTGCAAAGTAGTTTTGAGTTTACTTTAGAATCTTGCAAGTGAGTTCATTCATACCTTAGCGAAAGGCAACAATGCGTGGTGGCAAATGAACTTTCTTCCACCTCTCTCAAAGTCTTAAATGGAGTACCCCAGTGATCTATCCTTGGACCGATACTTCTCTCGCTTTATGTGAATGAATTGCCACATGTTGTAAAAAATTGTACGATTCATTTATATGCTGATGATGTACAGCTTCTCATAAGTCGACCATTTGCAGCAAAAAATGATGCCGTAGCTCTAATGAATGAGGACTTGCTTCTCATTCTACAATGGTCCAAAAAGAACCATCTTTGCAAATCCACTTAAATCCCATTTATCGCAAAACCTTTGATATATCGGTCTTAAGCCCATTAAATTTGTAAGACAAAATCGTCGACTATGTCAGCACTGCAAGAAATTTAGGAGTTATTTTCAATCGTACTCTTACTTGGAACGACCACCTTAATAGTACCATTGGAAAAGTCTACGGTAGTCTACGTGCTCTTCAGGTGACTCGGAACTTCATTCCTACAAAAACAAAATTGATGCTTGCAAAAAACTCTCTTCCTTCCTGTTATGCTATAATGCATGTGAAATTCTTTACAAGTTGGACTATCGCAAACTAAATGTTGCATATACTAACATTACCCGCTACGTCTATAATCTGCGGCGGTATGACCACATATCTAATTTTGTACCACGTATCTCTGGCTGTAGCCTCGACAGCTTACTAGACTTCCGTTCGGTGAGCTATCTGCATGAAATCATTCAAACTCAACAACCCGATTATTTACATGCCAAGCTAAACTTCCCTTGTTCATGAAGGACTTCAATGCATATAAAACCTTGATGTATAGTAACTTATAACTGTGCGTCAATTTTTTGTCCACGTTACACGCCTCTGGAACTCCCTATTGCGATGAGAAGTATAAGAAGCACGAAAAGGTTTAAATCATTAGTTTTTAATTATTTGGCAAATCGTTGATAATATTAACTAGGATATTCACTATTCTTCGTTACGTTTTTTTTTCTCTTGTTTTTCATTATATTTTTCATTATATTCTCTTCCTTTTGATTATATTTAAAACTTTTGTACATTATGGAAATACCATCATTTTTTTTAGCTTTATTTTTCTTAGTTCTCTTTTTTTTTTTAAAATTCTTTTCTACATCATATAATTTCAAATTCTTAAATTAATTTAAAAGCTTGCAAAATTTTATAAGACTTATGTCCTACTTTGTAAGCGATTTTGAAATAAATAAATACAAATACAAATACGCAGATAGGCCCAATTCGATTGACGCCTTAGAAGAGAATATTCGGCGCTGATAGAGGCATCCAGTTGCCGGAAATCGTTTTTATAAAACATAATGGCACACTTTTTATGTATAGTAAAGTTAAATTCCTGCCCGTGACATTGAATTATATTCGATTTATATCTTCTTGAAAACCACACGTCTAAAACACACCCTTTATTTGAATCTATCAGAATTGATTAGCATAGATGACCCCTTATACTCTAAAATGAACAATCCTGCAGTACCTTTACAAATAATTCTACCAGTAAATTGTTTGTTAATAATTCCGAGCACTCACCTCTTAACAAAACAATTTGCCTTTCAAAATCTCTTATATAAGAAAGTTTCCTGTTGTTCTTATATAACTTATAATTACTAACTTCTTCTCTTTCCTTCCCCCCTTCCAGAAAACTTTCTCCCAAAAGATATAAAAAAATAACTGTTAGTAAACATCCAAGAATTCCATTTACTGATGGTCAATGAAATTTCATAAAAATTCCCCGATGTTCTTCATTCCTGCACATAAAAAAACCTCCTTGAACTCATATCTCAACGTGATGAAGAATATAAAAAAAAAAACCTAAAATGTTCTTTCTAGAATTTACCCCATGTCTCGGCTCTGATTATCATCATAATCATCCTTTGTCCTTGGAAAAACAAACTATTCCACAGACAGACTCAATAATACCACCAGAGGAAGCCAAAAACAAAACGAGCATCTTGGCAAGAGGACGCTATGCGTACAGCGTACCTACACATATATTGTATACATGTGCACAGCTTTGAGCAATTTGTACAAAAAAGTCTCTCTTTAACTATGAATGGACCGAACAATGGCCATACACTAGCTTTCCTTACACAATCTGGTCCTTACTGTGGCAGTCAACAAAATAATGAAAAAAAAAGCAAACTACATTCGCCGTCTTTTGTTCTTATTAAGGACTTCCAAGTGAGTGATTCAAAATGGCTACCACCGGATCACATATCCTTATTTCATTCTTTCAGTAATAAAAATTCCTCTTTTGTCCAGAAACAAAAAAAAAAAAATAAAAAAGAAAACTTTAAACTCCAAACGGTACATACCGTTGAACAAATAAATTAAAAATATTTGCTATACTCCGATGAACATTGAAAAGAAAGTCCTTAAAACGAGGCAACCGTCTTAAGGGCACATAAAAACTGTTTTGAGACCAACCAACAAGAAATATTATCACAAAAAAAAAAGAAGCTAAAAGAGAAAAAGATTAAAATTATTAAAATTGTAATTATATTTCCCCTTTCTACAAGAAATAATCATTTCATATCCTTGCACAAAGTAAAGAGTAAAACGAAAAAGAAAGAAATCCAGACTCCTTTTCCAAATGAGAATTTAAAATCTTAGTAACCTTTGATTGTGGAAGTACTTAGGATAGCTTTACCTCACTGAGTTTTATTCCTTCTCGAAGAAAAAGGGATATTTAATCCCGAAATCTTAACCCAATCGGTGGCCACAAGGATGACGAAAAGGAAGAAGAAGTTACAAAAAACAAAAAAGGTTGACAAACAAAACTGAAGTTGGATGAAAATTTGTTCACTTGGAAGAGATTCACTAAGCGATGACTAATCCGCTTTTGAAAATATAGCAAGGTGGCAACCATTACCAAAAAAGGGGATGTGTTTCTAAAGTTTTAAGCTTTATTACCGTATGTTTTGTTACAATGGCAACGCACTTGCAAAGTTTTTAATAATTGAGTGCATGTATGTGACAGGAAAAAATGTGTGTGTTTTTATTGCAGTTTTAATACTTTTCCATTATCAACTTAACTCAGTGTCCCATTCTTGCAATTTTCTGCAGCCAGCAGCAACAGCAGCAGAGATATTGGATTTACTTTAGGGAAATCGAGTGTGTGAGTGAATAAGTTTTGAAAGCATTTAATGCTTTTCACTCCTTTTACTGTGATATGTGTCTGTCCTTTTATGGAACAGCTGTTGGTATTCCCAAAAAATACTTTTATATGAGCTCTGCTTAGCTGTTTCTATGTAGAAAAACAAAGGATGTAATGTTTTGTGCTCTTGGTTTGTTTTTAATCAAGAGCTGAAGTTTTCTTTCTGCAACTGTGAAGGTTCTTTGGCACAACCAGTGTGGTGCAGATGTGTGGTGTAATTTCAGTGCGAAGTTAGTACTTTTTTGCCGGTGGCATTGGTTAAGCAACCAAGCAACAGATATTCTACTCTGTTTGGGGAGTATGTTTCCAGATTTATGCAATATGTATATCGATTAGTGTAACCTTCTTAGCCTTGGGCTTCTTTTTAACACCCCGATTTTCGTACCATTCAGACCTTACCAATGGTGGGGGATAAAAAGTGCGTAAACTTAAGTATGTACGAACTTGTACACAGATGAATATTCCATATCACTATTCACGAAATATGTCTTTGCATAACCGAGTACTTAACCATTGCTTTTTTTAAATAAGCTTTTGGTATCGTTGCTTCAACCAATCAAAAGATTGAAACTTAAGCTTTAGTGAAAAACTGTATGAAATTTAGTAAACAAAGTTGATTGTATTTTTTCACTAGCTCCATCGAAGTCTAAAAGCTTGTGACACTAGATGGTCAATGTCATGACACTAAGCCATCAAATTTCTATTGCAGGAAGAAATTTTTATATATTTTGTGATAGGCTCCTCAAAACATAAATTTATCTCACGTAAAAAATTTATTGTTGATAGTAAAAGAACCTTGAATTTTACTTCTCTTATTTCATTTTGAATTTGTATAAATCTTAAATACACTCTGTATAACCATTGGCATGGCGCAGAAACTGCATAATGTGAGTTATTATCGGCGAGAGTAAACAACGTACTTGTCTTTACACTACTCTTGCCGTAAATTCATACCTAGCGAGCCACTTGTGTGTCCGGTGATGAGTTGTACAACAGTAGTGCTTTTTACACCGAATGCGAACCACCAGATGGTTGAAGGTAACGAAGTTGAGGAAGACACTGTGAAAGCATTATCAGCACAGCCGAGTCTTTGGCAATGATCTAGTTGTAGCTACCTAAAGCCAACCAGAGGCTAAATGTAGAGAAATCGGGTTTGGTAAACGTATTATGAAAGCACGATGCGGTAATGCTTGTTGTCGTAGTTCTTACGTCCCAGGGGGCCATCGAAAGAGTGCTTCCAGGGAAGCTTTCGTTACTCACCAATATCTATGAACTAGATTTAAAGGCTTAACCGAAAAATAGAAGGCGACTGTTCGATCCCTACTTCTAAAGTTTTAATTTCCCTTTCTTGTGCTCAAAGTAAGTCATCTGACCAGTGACCAGTGCCCTATTTCACCAAAATTAAAGTTACAACCACAAATTTGTACTTGTAATCTACAACTACAAATTAATAAACCCATTTTTTGTTTCACCAATTGCAAGATTTTATTTCACAAACTTGTGATCGATTCTAATAAAGTTGTAGAAAAATGAATTGTAGGCCACAAGTGCTCAAAATTCCTGTTTCACCGGTATCAAGAATAACTTGTTATTTATAACAGTTTTTTCACAATATTGTTGAACGTTGTACTGCATGGACATCAAAATGTACAAGGAAAATATAATATTTGCAGTCTCTTTGACAAGTGACAAAAAAGATATATTGTTCGGAATTTTTTCCGATCAAGCGCTTCTCATCAATAAAGACTGGAAATATCGATGTTCGTTAGGCCAGCATATAACGTATTTGAACATTAAACTCTATAAACGAATCCGCAAACTGTTGAATAAGATATCCCATGCATGTCGTCAACTCCATGGTATTGTCCTCCATTCTCTTGCCAACGCAAAACGGTTAGAAACAGCTGCCTTGGTGTGCACAGTTTTTTTTCGCTCGAGTGGGCTATTTGCGGTTCAATAATTAAAACTATTCCCTCTGCCTTGCATCGACTGAGTCGAAATTTTTCACATAAATGAAATAACTCAAATATATCATAGTTTATACACAGGCGATATTTTTTTTTTTCACTATCAAAATATCATCACTTTGCCTGTTATAGCTGCTCTAAGCCTTCGTCGCAAAGACATTTTTGTAATGAAAGTAAGGCATTACAAATTTGTTACAAAAATTACACGTCTACCTTCACCTGTAGAATATTCTTACAAATTCAACAAAATTTGTAAGTCTATTTTCGTTGGTGAAATGAAAACTCACAAATTAGTGTTATATTAACAAGTTTGTTACTTGTAAAGTACAACTTTAATTTTGTATTGGTGAAACCGAAAAGGAAATTTTTCCACAAATTTCCTTTTGTAAAATACAACTGCAATATTGTAATTAACAAAGTTTGGTGAAGTAACATTTTTACAAAAACCCACAAACTTTGTTAAAAAACGCTTGTAATTACAAATTTGTGAGTTGGTGAAATAGGGCACAGTACACCCTGTCGCAGTGTCGCTTTGAGTTCGATGATAAGTTGGTTCATGTAACTTAACACCAATTCAAATCAAAAACTTCGGTTGAACTTTTACTTACTTCGAAATTGAAAAGCAACAGCGAAATCCTAATGTTAAATCAAAGCGATGAAAATACGTTCCCAGGTAACAGATTTGTGGTCGGACCCAAAGCGCCATTGTGATTCATGTATAAAAAATCTAATTTTTTCATGATTTTTGGGCTAACTAGATCCACTGCAACAACTGTATGTGACTTTTAAAAAGCTAGCGAAATTGGCTTACCATTTGCCATTAATTTATTCTGTTGAACTAGATTTCGTTATTATTATAATGTTGCTAGTTCGAAAATTTCACAAATCAAAAAAGGTACATATATCGAAAAATTTCCAAAATTGAAATTATCGCGTGTCAATTCGCAGTTTGCCGCGACAAAAAGCCTCTACGTGACGACGATTTAATCTTTAAAATTTATAATAACTTAATTTGCTCATTATGGTGACACCATCAAGATAGGTTAAGTGCGAAAATAAATCATTGTTTTCTGAATTAATCGATAGCAATCATTACCATTAATAAAAAAATACAAAATTATCCTGAATTTGCTTTAAAACTTATTCTGAACAGTTCTATTGTTTCTTGCTGTTACGAAGAGCTAAGGGTTCTTGGCACACAGCATAGCGTTAGACTCTGTTGGGTTCCTGGTCATAGTGGTATACCGGGAAATGAAAAAGCGGACAAACTAGGGAGGAAGGGATCAGCACTTGACTCTTCTCTCATTGATCAATCAATCATGATTCCAACCTGAGAAATTAAACAGATCATTGGTAACAAAGTAATGCGAAAAGCCAATGAAAGATGGGAATGCCTAGATTCCTGTTTACTTATATGGCTGAAATATGACAAGAAAGGATCGGAAAAGCTGCGCTATCATTGAATAGAACTTCATTACGAATGCTTGTCAGTATCACACAACCTACTAGATTACCACAAAAAGAAAATGGGTCTTTGCACCGATGACCTGTGCAGAGGATGCAACGACGAAGATGAACATGAGGACACCACTCACTTCCTTTGTCAATACCCAGCAACTGCCAGTTTAGGAAAAAATTTTTAGGTAATTACTTCTTCAATGAACTTGAAGAATTATCAGACACTTCAAGAAGCAGCCTGTTAAACTTCATAAGGTAATGCCACAAAATGGTTAAATACTGACCAAACATAAAACTCATAGGTTTCTAGGACGTTACAATACTCCAGGGTATCACAATTGATCTACATTGATCTAAGTGTGACGGAAATAAGATCAGCCGTAAGCCCATTCTACCTAACCTAACCTAACCATTCTTCATGATTACGATGTCTGCTTGTTACGTGAGAATTTGAAGTTCGAATGCCAGAAACACCCAACTGTTGTACCTTTCGTATGGAATTAGAAACTTCAAGAGCCTCCTCGATTATCCATTAGAAATCATCAAAAAGTTGAAGGTTCCCTCTATTCCTTTCTCATTCCAAAGTTTCCCAGTTTGAACTTATTTTAAATGAGACACTTGTTGGTACTCGTGTGAATTCGTTTCTGTTCTACTCTTCTCAGTTCTTTTGGTGGCAACCTCCGGTGTGCCCCAAGGCAGCCATCTTGGACCCCTCTTTTTCATCCTTGCCATTAATGTTGTCGAAAAGATCATCCAATATTCTTCTATCTCACTTTACGCGGATGACGCTAACATTTTGAAAGTCATCACCTCAGATTGAGATTCTCTCCAGCTTCAGAATGACCTCGATTCATTTGTCTTTTGGTGTTGTAAAAACTCCCTTGAATTTAACATTGCCAAATGGGAGGCAGTAACCTTTTCTCGTAAAAGAAATAAACCTCCCCCCAGATCCTATCATTTTCTGAACCTTCCTATAAACCGTGTACAGCTTATCCAGATTTAGGGCGACGGACGGCGAATTAAATTTTCGTTCTCATATTGACGAAGTAATATCAAGTGTTAATTCCGCCCTTGGTTTTATCAAGAAATGGTCCAAAGAGTTCCACAACCCCCTTCTAACGAAATACCTCTATATTGCCTATGTTTGCCCTCTTCTTGAGTATGCATCGCAAGTGTGGGCTCAATATCAAGCGGTTCATATATCAAGGATCGTAAGTGTTCAACGACGTTTTCTGTTCTTAGCCCTTCGGGATCTCTATGACGTTAGAAACTTTCTCACCCTGCCTCCTTGCCGCAAACGTCTCGCAAACATTAATTTCCACTTCCTAGAAAATAGGAGGAGTGTCTTTGACATCATATTTATTCACCGTTTTCTTACTGGTAACACGGACTGCTCCCCCCTTTTAGAGCTTATCTCCTTCAACACTAATCCCCGAAACGTAAGATCATCCCGATTTTTTTCCTTCCTGCTCATCGTACATCCTATGATCTCAACGAACCCTTAAGTCCTCTTTTTAAACCGTTTCTCATCCTTGTAGTTTAATTAAGTTTTAATTAGTTTTAATTCGTTTGAGTTTAGTGCTTAAGTTATTTTAATAATTGGCCGGTAGCCCCACCAAAATTTCATATCGCATTGACTAGACTGCAATATGAATATCAATTCTTCAATTTGCTTTGGAATCTTCTAGTACTAAATTACCGTTCTACCTACTATCGTAACTCGCCAACACTTACGGAACAACACCATTTCCGCATGCTGTTGTAATTCAACCCATTCACACTCTCTCTCCAAAGTGTTTGTAATTTGATAACGAACACTTGAACACTTTCTTTTTTCCTTTCTATGGCATATCCTTGTGCACACTTGATTCCATCTCAAATGTTTCAAATATCAAAGCCAGCGATAGCCAATGGTTCCTACCGTCTAAGGGCGACTTTTCCCCGAAAATACCACACTCTCTGCCATCAGTTTGGCATTAGTGCCATAGTACATTCGGGATTTAATTTACTATCTCCTTTCTTTCTAAATATTTTTTTGTTTTACTTCTTATCTTTCGCTTTGAGTGTAAGCAAAGCACTTATGTGAAGAATTCCCTCTCATTCAATCTCTGGTTACAAAAAACAAAGAAATCAGCTAACCATGTGTGAAAATAAAAACCCTTTTAATTTTTAAAAAGCACACATTTGACAGAAAACCAGCTGGTGCTGATGAAAAATAAGAACTCCACACTCGTAAGAGGATTTCTTTTCTATTTTCATAGTCTAAAGTGTTACGAGAGACGGGTGTTCGTTCGTTAAGTGCATTTACGAATCCCAGAATTACATTTTAATCATTTACAAATCTTCAACTTAAATTTTATTTTTTGTTTTTATATTTTCAGCTTGGAATAATATTATTGTGGCGAACAATCCATACGACACGAATTCCGCCGATTCGAACAACAATTCTGGTGAGTTTAGATACCGAATTAGTATTTATTAGATTTTGTATTCAATTTGTTTATTTTCTTTTTTTTTAGCGCCATCATCTGCCTTGTCATCAGTGGCATCGTCGGCGCCATCGTCACCTTTAACACCATCGTCACCTGCACCAGTGTACTGTGTCGAACCACCCAGTCCAGTGTTGAGTGATTTTAAGCCTTTCGATTTGGAGTCGTGGTGGGGTCGTCGTTTGTTCCAGAACATCACCAAAAGTCTGTGAATGAGTTAAATTTCTAATCTAGACACTAGCGCAATATCATCATCCAACGGCATCTCATTGATCATCTAAAGTAAAATAATCACATAACAAAAAGGAGAAAAATAAAAAGAAAATGTAAAGTGATCAAGAAAATCGACAAGGGCGAAGAAAAAGAAATAACATTCTGTTCATAGTGTTTAAGCATAAGCATAAAAATAAAATAAATAATTGGTTATACAAGAAATCATCCGACGTACATATTTAAGCTTAACGATTTAAGATAGTTGAAAGTTAGAGATGATAGAAGCCAGGTACAGCCATGAGAATCTGAGCATAATACTCAAATTTATAGGATTTACAATAAGAAATGTAAAAGCAGGTGACTTAAAGAAAAAGAAAACAAAGTAAATTAAAATTAAGTGTAAAAAATAGACGACAGGTTTTCTTGTAACAAGAAACAAGAGGATGTTATGTGAAAAAATAGCTCGATGAGTACTTCCTAGTTCTTTTTATTAAATATTTGTATAGTAAAGATTGATCAAAGAGGTGTAGATGTGTGCAACTAAATGCGTTTCCCATTTAATTTGTGTCCTAGAAATTATTTTGTCCTATGCCATCCTACACCTGCTACTCTTTTTTTTTTCAATCGAGAATGCTTTGCTAAAAGATTTTTATGAATCTATTCAGTATTCATTGCTGAGCATATGATGATAATTGAAAAATGGCCTTTAAAATAGTTTAAACAAATTCCTTCACACAAAATCCGTTTGAGATCAATTTCATCACTCGAAGTTTACTTTCAACTTGCGATGAAGTTTTTTAGTCGGCGTTCAGAGTGATCACACATGGCTGGGGCCTGTAACACAAAACTAAACGTACTTGTAGTACAAATGAGTAATGACAAGTTTAAAAAATGACTGCAACACAAAGCTACCAGTTTGTCTGCTTTTTTACAGGTGTAGTCTGAATAATCCTACAAGTTGCCCTTGACCTGTACACTTATAACTTTTTGTTATACGCCCCTGGTTGCCAGAGGCTAACTACTGCCAGCGGCTACTACACCGTGTAGCTGTGAGACGACGAAATTCACCAGCCGGTGAGTAATTAGCAGCGTCTGACCAAGTAACACTTTTTGCTCCTTGCTAAAAAAATAAGTACTGCTTCACTTAGTTTTTGGTAATTTTTTGTTAAAGAATTTTTAATAGTTGAAGAGTTTTTACGGGTTTCAGTAGATAAACTAGCGCCTGGTGTGTGTGACCAGGCTGGTAGCCGCTTTCGGTTTTTGCTACCACCAGCTGCTAGTCAAGCATGACTTTCCGTGCTTTAAGGAGTAGTGAAAATCTGAGAGATTTGTTGAACCTTATTTTAGAATAGTACTCGACACTTGTTTCATCTTGTTAAGTGACATCTTTGTCCATATTTAAACATTTAAGCATATTCAAATTTGGAAATGCCGCAATACTTTGAAGAAAACATTATATAGAAGTTTCAGTATTTTTTGCAAGTATAAAAATTTTTTAAACAAAATCCTAACTAATATTATGAATGTGAAAGTTACTCTGTTTGTCCATCTTTCTATGACACCGTCTCCAGCCCAAACTGCTGAACCGAGTTAAATGAAATTTTGTACAGAGATAGTCTAGACTAGAGCCTTAGGAAGAACATAGGCTAGATATTTAACTTTAACTTATCCTCATATTCCTACACGAACGGGCCCTATAATCCCACGGGAACGGAAGTCTTTACTAATCTTACTAATATTATGAGTTTCACGTGAACAGCATTCTCCTAGAACAAGATCCCATTTCACTTTTCCCTTATTATGAGATTGGGGGAAAAATTTGTCCATGTTCGAAAAAATTCCCATATTATGAGCTATTTTTCCGTGTGAAATGAGAAAAACGTTCAGAGTAATTTATTTCGCTTATTTTTGTGAGGTGAACAAGTGAACAATAAAGGCGGAAAAAAGGAATTTTGTTCAGAAGAAACTCATAATAGCTTTTAAAATTCCGGGCGAACAAAAATGTTCCTAGCGAAAAGCTTGTCACGTGAAATCAAAAAAAAAAAACAACCTAAATTTACTCTAAATTAAACTTTAGCCTTGAATAACTTTTGAAGGAGTGAATTTTTTTTTTTTTTTTTTTTTTTTTTTTTTTTTTTTTTTTTTTTTTTTTTTTTTTTTTTTTTTTTTTTTTTTAACTAATTTTCTATAAAAATATTTATCTCTCATTCTGGCACTTTGTTTCTAAACGTCAAAGTTTAACTTTTTTTTCTAGGGTTATTTCTATGGGAAATGGAAATCTGCGATGAGCGACCTCTAAATATTAATATTAAGAGGTCTCCTTTTAACAGGCATCTATCTACACCTCCTCGATGGTATAAATGGAATTGTTTCGAGAAAGAAAGCAATAACTTTTTAATGTACATATCATATATGCGAAAATTATGGTATGTCTGGAGAATGCCAATAGCTTTAGATAAAGGAGCAGATTTCGAAGTCACTGCTTCTTAGTTCGAAAGCCATTAGTTTGTCTCTTAAATTCAAAATGCTTCAAGCATTCCAACAAACTATTCCATCGGGTAATCGCCGGTTTTTCTAAACTGCAATCTATGAAACTATGCAGGAGTTCTCTAAGTTTCCAAACGTTTTAATTAATGTGGCTGACTCATCGCAAGAGATGTGATAGTTGTAAGAGAAGAGACTAAATGTTACTATACTAGCTGACCCCCTGGCCTAGCTCAGGTCATCTAGCGTATAGCATCTACTCTGCAAAATTTAGATGGAATGAAAATTTAAAATCTGTTCAGCAGTTTTTATGTTCCACTTTCTAATTTCCCTATAATGTTCTAGTTCCCGTTGGAATATAGGAATGAAATAATATCGTCCATACTGCTCGGTGAATATCGGAGTGAAGTAAAGTCCATGCTTCAAATGTTATTCAGTTGTTTTGGATCTTGTCTAATACTTACTCTAAGTTTCCGAAGGAATATCGGGATGAAATATGCCCTAAGTTACTTTCGAGGCTTTATACCGTCTCTGTTACTAATTTCATTTAAGTCGGCTCGGTAAACGTAATGTTACCCCGTTAGATTGCTAGAGACTTTTTAAAACTTAACAAAAATCAATTGGGTCCACGAACAGTTAGTTATCGAGGTAACCGTCGCGTCGCGTCGGTCGGAGCGGGATTCTCTACGATTTCCTACGATTCGAAAATATTTTGCTTCGTGGTAGTACTCCGATCGGCCGATCCAACGTTCTCCGATAAGTTTTTGCAGCCGAAAGTTTTAGTTTTGGGAATGCAATGCGTTGGCGCATTTGTGAAAAATTTCTTACGACGACAACTACTTCGAAGTTAAATTGAATCTCCGAAAAAAGATGCGTTCGGAGAAAACTCAGCTCCGACGGTTACCTCGATAGGGCCGACTATTGAACCTTTCTGCAGCGGTATGTAGATAATGGAAAAATTGAGTCAAATTCATTTAGTATAACTGTTGTATCACAAGGATGTGTTTGAAGTCCATCAATTTTTGCCTTGTTTGTGGTCCCATTGAAAGTCATTTAGCAGAAGGAGTCGACGAGTCATGAAATTATAGTAACCTACACAAGTGGATAATGTTGAAAAAAAAGAAAAGCATTGAACATTAAACATTGCCATAAATTTTGATCAGGGCCGGCCAGAGCTAAACTAAGACTCTCTGCTAGGTTTCCTGGAAGTGCCCTTTTTCAAGTCTGTTGGAATTTCTCAATTTGTTTTATTGCAAGCAACTTTCTATTTTGATTTTGCGACAAAATCAGAGATAATGTAATACAAATAATTCAGCAAATGTGGATGAATGATGTTATCTTGGAATTACATAAATTGTTCACTTAAAATGCGAATATAAAATTAACATTTTTTTAAGGCTGATGTCTTATTTGTTAATAATAGGTTCTCTAACTTCTGCCCATGCGCTCCAAAACATGACGCTGTTGGCATATGCGAATCTTGCATATACAGTTATTCCAGCCCCGAACATAGCGTAGTATTCAGTTGCAAAAATTGGCTTTTTTTCAATGAAAAATTTTTTGTTCAAAATTGAAATTGAAAGAAGTAACTGTAATTACGGACAATACTTTAATATTTTGCTAACTTGATTGAAAACCAAGTACCTACGAGAAAACTTAAAAAAATTACATAACTACATCTCTTTGATAGAAATAGTGAATATTTTGAATGAAATCTTACGCAAGGGATTTATAGCCTTCTTACCTTATACCTACTCTCCGAAATACCTACCTAACTATAACAGATCCTCCAATTGAACTTGTTCCTATTTCGTTACATTAAGGATTGATTCAATAGCTGCTAATTAAAACAAAACAAAAAACTTCCTGTTACGCTATAATATTATAAAGCAACAAAATGAAAAAAAAGTAAAACAAAAAAAAGCTTTAGTACTAAATTTGAAATAAAAACAATAAACAGTAAAAAAAGAAACAACATATCTTGCATTTTAACTCCGCCTTGACTGTTTTTTTTTTTTTTAAAACCCTCATCCACGAATCGTAAATCCCATCCGAAGAAGCTGTTAAACCAAAATGAATGGCAACATTGCAATATCTTGCAGAGTGGAAAACGTATTCCGCGTCAATGTAAGTATGTATTTGTATGTAGCTAGCTGTTGCGTAGAAAAGATTTATGATCCTTTGATGTGAAACAGTTAATTTTTAATTGTCCAGCAAGAAAAGTGATTAAGAAAGTTCTTCTTTTAATTTTTCCTGTGTTTCGCAAATATCAAAAAGATTGTTGCGCTTTTCTTGTTATTAAGGAGCTTCCAACTTTGAGGATATAAACACTTCTTTGTGGGGAATTTGTCTTGTAAGTGTTCAAATGTCCTTTTTTTGTTGTTGTTTGTTTGTTGGGTAGCACTTGTTTTGGCGATAAGGGGATACTTAATGAGTTAATAAAGATGAAAGGAATCATAGCTTTTTAAGTTTGGGAGTCGTTTAATTAAATACTTTTGCAGGACTTTATTAGTTTTCTTGTTTAATGTTTTTTGAGTCAATGACATTTCATTCCTTTTTAAACTGCCAGCCTGCCAGGTGGTGTATTCAGCTGATGGAGGAGTCGAGACATCCCTTTTATGAAAATATCTCGCATGAGTTGTAAGCCCTCTTTGACAATGTTGGAAAGGTAAGGATGATTTGTATTGAATGACAATACGAAATCTACTCCCCAAACAATCTCTCTCGTCAATATACAGTCAATTCAATGCACATAATTGCATTGCCGTCCGTATGCAGAGCATCTTGAACAGTAATTCTAATTACACTGTTCTTTTGTTTCTGAAGGACATCCCCTTATTTCTACACAATTCACAAGACACACATATAGTTTACAATTGTTGTGTTGTCATGGATAAATAAATTGCCCAAAACAATTGTTTGGTAATTGTTTGAACCTACTGGACGGGCTATTGGTCGTTCTCGTTGGTGAGTTTAGACGGACAGTGGAAATTCCTCAAGAGAAACATTGGCACTTTATTGGAATTTACACAGCAACAGACAAGTAGGTATGTTACCATACCATCTTCTGATAATATGTCTAATAGCTGAACTTAGATATTCCTGAAATTTGAATAGGAATCAATTTTGCCTGAAATGGGTTTGTTTGAATTAAGTTTAATTGAATGCTTGTTAATCTAGATGTCTAATAAGAAGTGTGGAAAATAAAGGGAGTGCCGAGTGGAATTTGATAGGTATTAGGTATTGATGTTGTTAGTTTGGCACTCATTGAAGAGTATTTACTTAGTTGATTGGATTGCAGTTGGGGTATTTTGATGAGCACATTGTTTTAGTCTGGAAGTCATGTGATGTCAGTCTGACTTGTAAGCTAAAACATAATCCACAATAAGGCCTTATGTTGTGTTAAACATGTGTTTGAATACAGACGAAGTTTTTGAGTGAGTTTTTATTTAATACCATAAAAATACTTTCCAAAATCTTAGACATCTTAATCCTCAACTTAGGGTAAGACTGGGAAACCTGCATTCAAGGACTTCAGTGATAACAAATCTTTAGATACAATGAACTCAGAGTTCTTTTGCAATTCGAATCTCTTAAGATTGGATAACAAAAATGAATTTATTTTAAAAAAGGAGATCTCCATTTTTTGCAATGCAAATGTCCGTTAAAACTGACAGCCTCCTACAAAGGGCTTAGGGGTTTCATATTCATCGGGTTGTTAATAGTGTAAGTATCATAGTGGGCAAAAAAGGTTATTACAGTTTTGTATGTGGGGTTGCCTTCAACAAACTGGCCCAAAGGCAAACTACCCACGAACTAAAAAAAGTATGGTGGTGAAATGATTAGGCTAAGTTTTGACAATTCTCTAAGTTTTTAATTATAGTCATAGTTTAAAAATTCATAAAGTATCCGTGGGCCGAAAGGCATTAGCATTAAGTTATTGAATAATTCAGAGTACCCGCACAGGGTCAGTAAGTTAATTAAATTATTATTGTATAAGCTATTTCAAACATATTTTTGCTAAAATGTAAGTAGTTATATGATAAATAAAAATAAAAATAAATTGAAAATGAAAATAAGCTAAGACAGTATTAAGTAACGAAAAAGCAGCTTTCAAAAAGACGCCACAGAACCCCAAATTAATAGATTAAGTGAAGATGAAAAGGCTTGGTTTGAAGTTGAATACAGAAGCTGCGAGAAAGAAGCGAATAAGGTTGGGTTAGGTTAGGTTTAAATGGCTAACAGGAAAGCAACTTAGACTGACATACTTAGATCAGTATTGTGTCCATTGAAACCTTAAGAATTGTGTGAGGGAATAGATCACTTAACCAAACCATTTGGAGCTTTTAAGAAAACGGAAAAGGTAAAGGGTCTATGTGTTCACCAGATCACTTGGATCATCAAAGAAGTATTCTCCCAGATGCAGTTTTCTTTTGAAGGAGAGCGCAGGACATGAGCAGAGGAGGTGAGGGATTGTCTTTCCTTCTTCCTCGTCTAAGTAGCTTCTGCGGAAATATTTAGTTTGATAGAACGCCAAGTCTTATGGCGTGTTTACCTATGAGGCAATGTCCAGTAGTATTACCGATCACGTAGCCAACGTGTATGCTAATGGGTGACAAGTGTCTTGTGCGTTTTAGATTTAATTTTGGCCGTTTCTGTTTAGTTGCGACACAAGTAGATGTGACATTCCACCTGCTATTCGTTTTGTCCATGGCATCTTGCTTTAGCATGAGTTTGCATATTGTGATTGGTATACCGGTCCGGCTCGAAGGAGCGAAAATTCAATTTTTAAGATTTTTACAGAAAGTTTGATAGCTATTAGCTTTATACTAAAACAATGTTCAAAGAGCAAAATGAGATCGTCGTTTTTAATGAGTTCATCTTTGCATTTACTTAAGATATTTCTGTGCTCTGGCACCCGAAAAAGGTGAATATTGAATTGCTCAGTGATACGCATAAAAAATAGACTACAACTGAGGGCGGTTACTGAGTTCGTGGAAACATCGCCGATCAATTTGAAGATACGACTGTTAACTTAGGATATCACGCTTTTTTTAGCCACGATAGGATCTCTTTGATCGCCAGAATTTCCACTTGGCTGTCTGAGTACACCTCAGAACCAACCCCTTCTTCGGTTTTTGAACCATCTGTATAAATTTAATTATTTCTCAATAATTCTTCGTCTTCGGAAATTGTTTTCGTCGGGAGAACCAATTGGAGGATGGTATAGTCGGAGTGATATGGGAACGATCTGAATGAGTTCAGGATTGCTGAGTGACTGATGTTGTTAACGGTGATAGCTCTGATACGAATGTCTGCACTGGCGCCACTGTTCGCTGAAGATGTGGAATGGTGTAAGATTAAGGAGTATGTTATGAGCTGCTGAGGGTGTCAAGCAAATGAGGTGTAATCAAAACTTCAAGCAGCACGAATTGATTTCTGAAATAAATGTCTACTCTTGCTGCAGATTTAAACCAAAAAATACGCCAAACAATTTGGATAAGGGCGCAACTGTCTTCCAAATAACCGCCCGAAGAAGCATAAATGCTTGTTCGCCGAAGTTCACTTAAGATGCTCAACAACAAATTCCTTCCTGTGGGCGACGAAAAAATTCTGTACAGGTAGCGACAGTATTGTGTCGGCTTTTTGAACGAACAGTTTTCTCGAAACGCTTTGGGCGAAGAAGTTAGTGAAGAATGTGATAGCTCTAAGAACTCCAAAAGCCAATAGTTCGTAGTTCGAGGCTCCCCCCTCTTTTGCACCATCCTTTTTTTTAATTTTTTAGGCGAAAAACAATACGAGTTTTGGAAGAAGATAAGAGACATCGGGCTTATATCGGTTCATGGCTTTCATCTACAATCTAAGAGAAGTGATAATCTGGCTAAGCAATGGAGGGGAATAAATTTTGGCTAATGTACAAACGGAAAAGAAATTGCTATACTTAAGTTAGGGTAAGGTGGACTCGGATCACGAAGGATCCATGATGCCCCCAAAAACACAAAACATAGGGTGTAGAAAAGCCTAAAGGGAGAAAGGTTTGATTGGTATTGACTTGATTGATAGGATTAAGGAGCCTCAATGAACCGTTTGGAACTCTGGACGTTGTGGTTGGGTAGAAGGGTTTCACTTGTTCGCCAAGTTCGTCGAAGAAATTCTACAACGTTTTTTTTCCTAGGGTTGGCCAAGCTTGGACACTCAAACAGAAAGTGGAATGACTCTTCTTCTGCCTATTCTTCGTAGTGTAACGTGCGCTTAGTTCGCAAAAATAAAACTCTACCTTTCAATTTAATTCTACCACTTTATTCAGTATCTACTTTCGATATACACTTTATTGAACTCAACTCGACTTTTGGACTATCACTTGTATTTACTCTTAACTTTATCACTCTATAAACAAGACTGCCCTCTGGTTGCCTCGGGCGGGCTATTTATATCGAATGACATGCCATCTAGAACTGTCCAGTAACTTCTACATTGTCTCCACATTTGCTGTCTACTCTCTGTCTGTCTGTCTCTCTATACACTCACACACACTGGCTCACAAGCAACGCCTGTCATTTATACCATTCCATTAAAGTGTTGCCAGTTGTGTTTTCGGTTGAACGTTTTTCGATTAGGAAATTGGTATAAAATGTTGGGTTCACGTTACACTGCCCCCTCCTTAGGATTGTTCGTCCCGAATAATTCCATCTGCAGCCTCGCCACTATATCGATGCAGCCTGTCACAATGAACTACTTTTAACTTGCCTCTTAGTCCTCTTTGGATGCGGTAAACCACGTCGTTAATCCTCGTGACTACAGTATAAGGACCTTCCCAGTTTTGCTGAAGTTTCGGTGACAATCCCTTTTGACGATGAGGATTATAAAGCCACACACGATCTCCTGCTTGGAATCCTGACGTTTTCGCTTTTGTGTCGTACCGTGTCTTCATCCGGTCGCTGTAGGCTTTCATCCGTTCCCTTGTTCTTTTATGGATGTCAGCGAGTCTCTCCTTGAGGTCGTCCACATACTCGTTTGTGTCCTGTGGCTCCTCTGTGGGGCATCCAAATTTAAGTTCGCTGGGCAGCCGCATGGTTTTCCCGAACAGGATGTCAGATGGTGTTTGTCCTGTCGAGCTATGTACTGCACTTCTATAGGCCATCAGGAATAGCGGTACGTGCCTATCCCAGTCTCTTTGGTAGTCGCCTACGACCTTGGTGAGGTGTTCTTTCAAGGTCCGGTTGAATCTTTCAACCATCCCATCAGATTGTGGATGAAGTGGTGTGGTTCTCGTCTTCTTAATGCCAAGTAGTCCGCACACTCCTTGGAAGATGTTTGACTCAAAGTTCCTCCCTTGGTCGGAATGGAGTTCCATAGGCACGCCAAACCTACTAACCCAGTTAAACACAATCTGGTCGACCACCGTTTTGGCTTCTTGATTTGGGATGGCATACGCCTCAGGCCACTTGCTAAAATAGTCCATTACAACCAGAATGTATTTGTTTCCAGCGTTGGTCTCTGGAAAAGGCCCAGCCACATCTACTGCAATCCTCTCAAAAGGCGATCCAACGTTGTACTGATGCATCTTACCTTGAATCTTCCTACCAGGTCCTTTGGTTGCAGCACACTTGTCACATGTTCGGCACCACTTCTCCACGTCATCTCTAGCATGTAACCAGTAGAACCGATGTCGCACCTTCTCCAGTGTTTTGTTTACCCCCAGGTGGCCTCCAGAAGGTCCGTCGTGCATCTCCTGAAGAACTTCACTGACTTTCGATTGTGGTACGATCAGCTGCATCACATATGACTTACCGTCAGCGGATTCCCATCTTCGCCTGAGGACACCTTCTTGCACATATAGTGAGTCCCACTGTGCCCAATAGGCTTTGAGAACTGGACTCCTGTCAGAAATGTCTCCCCATTCCGGTTTCTCTTCATTTTCTTTCCATGCGAGAATGGGTTCGATATCTGGATCTTCCTGTTGAGCAGTTCTCACTTCCTCATTGCTCCATCCGCTTATGGGGTCAGCTCTTAGTCGCTGAGCGGTAATGATTTCTTTGTCTTCTTGCCGCTTGCAATGCTTGCAATCCACTTTGCAAGGTCTTCGTGATAATGCATCGGCGTTTGAGTGCAGCTTTCCTCTGCGGTGTTGGATCTGGTAGTCATAGGTCTGCAATCTTTCTATCCACCTTGCGACTTGACCTTCTGGATTTTTGAAGTTCAACAGCCAGCTCAGAGCACCGTGGTCTGTCCGCAGAAGGAATTTCTGTCCATAGATGTACTTATGGAAGTGCTTTGTTGCCAAGATAAGAGCTAGCAGTTCCCTTCTGGTCACGCAGTAGTTCCTTTCGGGTTTCGATAGGACCTTGCTGTAGTATGCCACCACTTTCTCTTCGCCATCATGCACTTGGGATAGTACCGCCCCGATTCCAACGTTGCTTGCATCTGCGTCGACGATGAATGTTTTGCCAGGTGTTGGATGTGCCAGCACTGGAGCGTTACAGAGGCGGTATTTGAGTTCCTGGAAAGATTTCTCACACTCACCTGACCATTTAAACTGCTTCCCCTTTTCGGTGAGCTGATGCAAACTCTTTGCAACTCCAGCGAAGTTCTTAACGAAACGTCGGTAATATGTGGCAAGTCCCAGAAAGCTTCGGAGTTGATGTTTGTCCTGTGGTGTTGGCCAATTTTTGACGGAGTCAACTTTTTCAGGATCAGTCTTTACTCCTTGGGATGAGATGATGTGTCCCAAATACTTGACTTCGGTTTTGAAAAGTGCACATTTTTCTGGATTCAGTTTAAGGTTAGCCTCTCGAAGTCTCTGAAACACGGCTTTAAGGTTCTTACAATGTTGGTCAAATGTTTTGCCGTAAACAATGACATCGTCCAAGTAGACTAGGCAAGCTTTCCACGTCAGTCCTTGAAGAACGCACTCCATCAAACGCTCGAATGTTGCCGGAGCGTTACATAACCCAAACGGCATAACTTTAAACTGCCAGAGCCCATTACCTGTAGAAAACGCCGTCTTTTCCCGATCATCAGGGTGGATGTCAACTTGCCAATATCCGCTCTTCAAGTCCAGCGTCGAGAACCACTGCGCTCCCTCCATGGCATCCAGGGTATCACTGATTCTGGGCAGGGGATAGCTGTCCTTCTTAGTTACATCATTCAGCCTTCGGTAGTCCACACAAAAACGAGTGCTTCCGTCTTTCTTTTTCACTAGCACCACTGGTGACGCCCAAGGACTTTTGGAATATTCGATAAGACCGTCCTTTTTCATTGTTGTTATCATTTCCTCAACCTCACCTTGTTTGGCCAGTGGAAGACGTCTTGCAGGTTGACGAATCGGTCTTGCATCTCCTGTGTTGATGCGATGCTGCACCAACTGTGTCCTACCATATTGCCCCTTTTGCGATGCGAAGATATCAGTGTACTCTTGTAGGAGACTTTCAGCCATCCTTGTTTGTTGGTGATCAAGGTTGGATGAATTCAGTATTTTAGCTCTGATGGTTTTGAGCTCCTCCGGAGTTATAGTTTTTCTCGGGGCTTCGTCTGTGATCTTCGTAATTGCTGCAACCGATTCGCAACGTCCAACGACTTCTCCTTTCTTCAACCTTACATCGTACGGTCTGGTGTTTAGTAATCGTACGGGGACCATTTTGTTCTTAGGTGCTACCAGTGTTTTCCCAATGATGACGCTTTGGGAGGAACACTCTGGGTCTGGTTCCACCATGAGGTATCGAAGGCTTCCAAACTCACCTTCCAGTTTTGCCCAAACGAACACTTCAGAAGAAGGAGGCAGAATAAGATCTTCCCTGATGACAGTTCTCAGTGTCGACGTACTTTCGTTCGAATAAGTCATTGGAAGTTCCTTATTTTGGTACTTCAAAACCTGATTACCGATGTCCAAAATAACTCCGTGCTGTTTCATAAAGTCGATTCCAATGATGCACTCGTCACACATATCTGCCACCAGGAATTGATGAGTAAACACTAGGTCAGCCAGTCGGATCTTAAGACACACTTCTCCATATACTCTTGCTGCTTCTCCCGTTGCGGTTCTTAGACGGTAGCTATTGGTGTTATGAAGCCACGTCGTCTTTACCAGGTCTCGACGTACTATGGAGGCTGTGGCACCGGTGTCGATGGTAGCCACATGTTTGTTCCCGTTAATAGTAGTCTCCACAGTCAGACTTTTGTTGTCTCGTTTGGTCTGAGAGACCTGGATGGTGGTTCTGGGGCCATCGATACAAGAAACCAGCCTCTGCCCCTCGAAGTTGGTTCTTACGGGCTGATAGGCAACGCTGGTGTTGTTGTTACCTTGCTCTGGGTTGGATCTCTTGCTTCCACAATGTTGACAACCTGCTTTGTTTGGTGGTAGTCGGCATTGACGCTGTAAGTGCCCGGTCTTGTTGCAGTTCCAACATCTTGCTAGTCCGCTCCGGTTCTTTTGTATTTCAGCTCTTTGGCACGAGCATTCTTCGACTATGGCCTCTCTAAGTCGATGTACTCCCTGAGAAGCCTGTTCTGCTGCTTCAATTGTCAATGCGAATGCTAAAGTTTCGGAAAGAGTACGTGTTCTAGCAGTTCGCACAGACCTCTGAAGATGTATATCGGAAATGGCACGAACGAAGGACTCAACAGCGAGCTGGTTGATGATTTCTTCTCCAGCATCCGGGTATGCCAGGTGAACCAGTCTTTCGACGTCTGCCTGGAGCTGCTGTAGACTTTCACCCCTTTTCTGGACTCTGTTATTGAGTTGGACTCGGAAGACTTCTTTCAAGTGGCTATCTCCAAAGCGTTTATCTATAGCTGCCACGAGAGAACTGAAATCGCCGCTCTTACCAGCTGGAACTGTTTGAAGTAATTCAGCTGCTGGTCCTCTAAGAGCAAGAGTCAGTGCAATGTACTTGTCTTCGTCATCCCAGCCATTTGTTGTCGCGGCTGCCTCAAATTGTCTCTTGTAGACTGGCCAAGAAGACTGTCCATCAAATGTTGGGGGTTTCATCTCCTTTTTCCTTGCAAACTCTCCAGCAGATTCTCGAATTTTTATTTTCCGGATCTGGTCTAATTCCTTGGACAGAAGAGAGAACTGGTTATCGCATCGGCTTTCCAAACGATTCTCTACAACAGAAAGCTGTTTTTCCACACCTTCAACTCGTTCGTCAAGGGCACATACATTTTTCTCAATGTTGCCCAATTTGCCTTCTAGAATGTTTTTCTGGCCTTCCAAAACATTCTGTTGCGCCTCGAGTCTTTCGAGAATGTTCTGTTGTTCTTTCTTTTGTTCGTTTCGTTGTGCTTCAAGTTGTTCGAGAATATTCTGCTGTTCCTTCTTTTGCTCGTTTCGTTGTGCTTCAAGTTGTTCGAGAACATTCTGCTGTTCCTTCTTTTGCTCGTTTCGTTGTTCTAACAAAAGTTTCATCATACTAGCAAAATCTACATTTTCACTTACTTCCTCTTCTTCCACTTCTGTTTCAAAAACAAAAGTGTTCACGTCTTCCTCTTGCTGTTCCAAATAGTTACGTAAGCGCAGGACGAGCTCATTTTTCGATCCCGCTCTAGAAAGATTTCGCTTACCTAACTCACTTTTAAGCTCAATGCAAGTGAGCTCTTCTAACAACTTACCCATTTTCACTGTATATAATTATTATTTTCTTTTTACTTTTTTTTTTTTTTTTTTTACACTTTACTAGTCAAATAAGTTTTATTTACACTTCTGACACCAATGTAACGTGCGCTTAGTTCGCAAAAATAAAACTCTACCTTTCAATTTAATTCTACCACTTTATTCAGTATCTACTTTCGATATACACTTTATTGAACTCAACTCGACTTTTGGACTATCACTTGTATTTACTCTTAACTTTATCACTCTATAAACAAGACTGCCCTCTGGTTGCCTCGGGCGGGCTATTTATATCGAATGACATGCCATCTAGAACTGTCCAGTAACTTCTACATTGTCTCCACATTTGCTGTCTACTCTCTGTCTGTCTGTCTCTCTATACACTCACACACACTGGCTCACAAGCAACGCCTGTCATTTATACCATTCCATTAAAGTGTTGCCAGTTGTGTTTTCGGTTGAACGTTTTTCGATTAGGAAATTGGTATAAAATGTTGGGTTCACGTTACAGTAGCATCCCTTGTATGTGCTACTGAAAACTACCATCCTGCGGGCACCTCATGAAGTTTGACCCGTAAGAGTACCAATCAACGGATAGAGCGGAGAGAGCCTATAGACTGAAGTAAAATCTAGTCTTCTTTTTGGGATTGTCTAACCATAGATTTCTGAAAACCCGGCTAGTTTCTATAAACAACCACCTGTCATTGTCAGTTTCTATTAAGTTCTGCCTAATTCCGTCCTTTTTTTGCTCTAATGGCTTGAGTTGAGAGGTTGGCCTTACTGGATTCGAGTGTTAACCCAATTTTGGCCTGCTTATCCGCAGCTTCATTACCAGTTATGTCAACGTGTTGCAGGTATCAAATTGAAGAAACGGTGTTCTTTTTCCAAAACAGGTCCACATTACTTCGACAACTTTCTACTGACTAGCATTGAGAATTTTTTGGTCGCCAAACAATAGGGCCTCTTTGATATTTATTGTGCAATTAAAAACACTGAATATGTCCAATAATGGTTAAGATATGTAAGATATGTAGTAGTAGCGAAGCGGCTTAAAAACCGAGTGTTTTTGTTTTTTAATTTTTGGTTCAGTTTCGCATAATTTCTTTTGTTGCGACAAAATTTTAGTAGTGTAGCTGAGTTGTGTAGCTGAGACATATTTTCTCAAAATATGTCTCATCCATGGATTTTCTCGTCCTTACCTTTAAAAACCTTATGTGTTGTAAAAACCCTGAATATATACATATTTGGAAAACTTCATTTTCCTATTTTCCAAAGGAGCAATGTTCTTGTTCTACTAACTTTTGAATTCAGAATTATCAAAAGCCAAATGTTTGTATATGCCGCTAGCCTGTAGAACTCCTTACCAGCCGATCTTAGGAGATTGAACAGTTTGAATTTTTTTGAAGTTCCTTCGAGAAATCACAACAGTTGACAAAACTTTTCTGATGCTGCTCTATCTGTCTCATTTGCTTATTTGTGTATACCTGTACATTAAACTTTTTTTGTCTCCTTTCTCTTTTTAGAGTTGTGTAGCTGTTGAATATTAAACTACATACTTCGCTAAAAGAGGTTGTGATTGCATATCACGTTCAATTAGGTTTAAAAGTGGTAATAGACGTAGTCTTTGGAGAATTGTCTGCGTTGTTATTGGTATGTCACCATTGCTTATAAGTTCAAATAGGTTTTTCAAGAGGCGGATTAACCCTGCTTACAGCCTGCATATTCTCTCTTGCGCTCCTCCTATTTGTATCGGGGAAATCGTTCATTGAAATCATCGCATCCTCTGTTTGTGAACATTTTCCTACTGGCAACCTTGGGATTTTCGTAGTTAGCTAAGATAAAACTTAAATTTGGAATATTTTTTTTTAAAAAACAGTTTAAGTAATTGACATTGATATTGCTGCGGCTAACTGAGAGCGGGTAACCATTTTCTTTTTATTCGTTACATTATTTTCTTTCCAATCACGTAAAAAAAAATTTGCGAGTTATATTAGGGAGCTCAGTACACAAAAATTAATAAATTACGGCCAATTTTTAATAGGCGACTGGCAACTCATAATTGAATCCTGTACTGCTATGCGTTACCGGTGTAGTTGTTTACATATCTAAAAACATTGTTCACTCAAACATAAAAAGGAAATCGTAACGTAAGCTCGATCTAACCTTGAAATAAATGTAGAAAATGCATTAACATGGCTATATCCTGTAAAAAAGGCTAGCTTCTCAGGCTTCATATTGAAAAGAAAAACAAAGAGACAAATATGAGAACAACCAACCCAAAAGGCCATAAAAGCTCAGAAATTAATGCCAAGGGTTTATCTGATGGATCTTGATTGTGTGTCACAAGTTTGAACTCAATTTGCACGTGTATAGAACATCCACAACAACTACCACTCGTTCCAATTTATTTACCTTGAACCATGAGTATTTATAGAAAATTTCATCACAAGAAACATTAGCAACCACAATGCTCCCTTTCATGGAACTGATGCACACTGCACAATAGCGAGTAATCAAGCACTACCACTACCATCGTCCTCGTCATCACCATCATCATCATTATTTCAACCTTGTCCTGTCTTTTCTATCGCATTTCTATATCTTCATGCATTCAATCCAATCATAGATGAAGCACTTTCAAATAATTTTCACTCATTCCTCTTCCCAGGACGCCCGACCTCTTCATTATTGCAATTAAATTGCTCCGGTTCGTTGGTCCATTTATATTGCAAATGTCTTTCTCCTGTCCTCGATTCGGTTCCGATGTCAATTCGATTTTGGTTCCATAACTTTCCCCATTCACTCATTACAACATCAATGAATACATTTGCACTATAGAAATAGTTCTGATAGTTGGTCGGTCAATGTTAGCTATGTACCTTCCTTTGGTTGAAATGTCCTTGATGTATTTTTAGGGAAGAAAAAAAACGACCTTCTTAAATTCTATTCATTGATATCCATTTCCATACCAATATGGCTGCGCAATAACATCGAATTACCATTTAGCATAATTGTAGGGTTCATAGAGCGCTCCGAGGCAAGGTTGTTTCTTGTGCCTTCTTAAAAAGTTAACTAAAAGCAATCCACTTCTTCTTCATCTTCGACAAATTCAGGCGGCAAAAGATATGTTTTTCTTCTCCACCAATCTTTTGCTTGAAAAATATTAAAGACTTTCAAAATTTGTGAAGCAAAATGAATTCGCAGTTGTTGGCCTGATTTTAGGTTTTCTTAGCTGGCGCCCAACGAAGGAGAACTACATAATGGCTGCTGTGTGGTTCTTGAATATCAAACTGCACCCTCAAGCCATTGGAAAGAGTGTGCTTCTATTTCTATAGATAGGTATACTCACATCATATGTGTCTGTTGTATACATATGGTTGAGAAGGAGCTCCTCTCAATGTGCCTTAGTTTAAATGGAAGAAGCAGTTTTCTTTCAAGTTCACTTCATGTGGAAGATTGTTCCAAATTGAAAATCTCCATGCATACTTGTGCCTATGCTAGTGATATAATTGCGTTGCGTTTGTTGGATGTAAATGCGTTTGTGTGCTGGGATGGGAATTGAAATGGAGGGCAATTATTATTGTTAAAACTCTCTCTCTCTTTCTCTCTCTGTTCTCCATAAAGTAGCTTTGGAACTACATTTTGTGTAGGAAGGGCTGTTGAAGGGCGTAAAACTTAATTCACAAACCCTTTTGTTGAAGCCTTCAGTTGAGTCTAGTACAAAAGAAGGGAGTTAATGTTGCTACATACACTTAAAGGGGTCAAGCTTCGCTGAATTTAAATGGAATTCTATGCGCATTGCAATGTAGGCTTTGAGCTTTTGAATATAATAAGTGAATTGGCTCTCGCATGACTGCAGAAAAGAAGTTTCAGAACGCTTAAACAAGGGCTTACATCTTTTGGATAAGTGAACGCTTTCAAGAATTGAGTGAAGGTGCAATGCTCACAGACATTAGCTGAGAAGTTTGAAGGAAGAGACGAAGATTGAGAAAATAATACAGAAAGTGTGAAACATTAAGAACTGTTTTCAATTGTTAGGAACTTGATGCCGTAAGGTTCGGTAAACTTTCGCCACGTTATAGATTAGGGTAAGGGTAGATCAAGAAAAGAAGATAGAGATGGAGATATAGACATAGAGATAGATTTTTTAAAGCAATAAATTTACTATCGCAGGACTTACCGAATCCTTGCGAATTACGATAACCGCGAAGAAACAGCCCTGCTTCTGTTGGGATTCGAACTACGTGGTTAACAGGCAGGCATGCTAACCATCTTGCCATGGGAACAAGTTTTGTTTTAAATAAGCGAAACAAGACCCTTCGCAAGATATTTGAAAGCCGCAGCTTACCTACTTACTTACTTAATTAAGGTGGCGCTACAGTCCGGGTTGGACAAGGGCCTCAACCAGCACGCTTCTCCAGCCAGCTTGGTCAGTAGCGAGCTGCCTCCAGTTTTGCACACAAAGTTGGTTGAGGTCCTCTCCTATTTGCGTGCGCCACCTGAGTTGGCTGGACCTTAACTCGTTTGACAAGGTCAGTGTCGTTGTACAGCCCGTACAGTTCGTCTATAAATCTTCTTCTCCACTCTCCATCTATGCAGACGATTCCAAAAATCACCCGAAGAATTATCCTCTCGAAGCATCCTAAAGGGTTCTCGTCTACCTTTGACAAGGTCCATGCCTCTGCGCCATATATAATAACAGGGATGATAAGTGTCTTATACAGGGACACTTTAGTTGCTCGAGAGAGGACCTTACTACTCAATTGCCTTCTTAGTCCAAAGAAACAGTTATTGGCATGAGTTATTCTTCGTTTGATTGCAGCACTGGTGTCGTTGTCTAAATTAATAGCGGTGACTAGGTAGAAAAAGTCCTTAACTACCTCAAAGTTATAGCTATCTATCGTGACGTTCTGTCCAAAACTTCGCACAGTGGGGCAGAAAGTGCCTTTTAACGGCGATAATTATAAACTTTTATGTTGACTATGATAAAATATACTTTCTGAAAGGATTTTAGTATGCTGAATTCAAATCCGAAGTAAAAACAACGGTACTGCTTCAGGTTTTTGAGATGATGCCGTTATAAACTTCTTATTGAAGTTGTTTGGTATTTTTTGTGTTGCGAGAAACTTAAATAATAGAAAGTACAAAAATCGATTATGATCTCAGTGTTTTCTTATTTTGAACACAATTTCCAAAAATTTGTTTTTAGTAGATTGATCATATCTAGAAAGCTCTTTACGCATATTAAGGGTTGAAGACATTGAATGCATAATCCACATTGGGACTCATCCTTAGCGACACGTGGCTTGTCGAAGTACTTCACATAGGTTCATACTAAAAGTAGTGATTTCCTAACATTTTTAAAATGAAAATGAAAGCAAAGTTGCAGTAATAAAGCACAAATATAATTTTTTTAATCCTATTTAAAACATTTTCTTATGCTATTACGTGGATTGCTTTTCAACATTTGATGAGTTATCAATTTAAAAAAAAGCTATCAAAACAACCATTTCCCAAATGTTGTTAATAGAGCTGCAATACAGCTCTGCAGAGAGAGTGAATTTCAAGTCCCAATAGGCTTTGAAGTCTAAAAAACTAAAACAAACAAACAATAATACCTACTTTGTGAAATGCGATTTATAATTAAAAAAATCCTTTATATTTTCTTAATATTGTTTACAAATTATTTGTGTAATTATGACTGTTCTGAGTTCAGTCTGATGTGGTTGGATAATGAAGCCGGGCTCTAAAAACATTTTGATCGTTTCATAATCCAAAGGTTTTTTTTAAGGATTTCTTATTCCCTGATTGGTAATAAATGGATATGCAGATATTAAAATTCGGTAAATTGTATTCGTTAATGTGTCTTGCTTCGATATTTTTCGACCAAAATATTCAATACTCATTTTGAAATCCTTATTTTGGACTTCTAAATGCTTAATAATCTCAAATGGGAACTATTATTCTGTGATCAAGTAGTAATATTTCGGTGAATTTCAAACGTAGAAAGTTCTCTGATACAGCATTTTAAAGAAAGTTTTATTGACTTTCTTCTTTGGAGCAATGTCTGTACCGATCTGCGATCAGAAAGAATTGCTATTGAAAAAACTAAAAACACTAAAAAACTTCAAAATGTTGACTTTTATTTTGTCGGGGAATTTATCGTTTTGTATGGAAATTTTTTTTTATTATTATTTAAAAGATGCATTTCGATGGGACAATTTGCTCTCTACAAAAAACACCCTTGGAAGTGCAACAAAATTTCGCTTCGTTTGTGAGATATATGAAAAAAACGGATGAGGATGGTTCAGAGTCCATATCTTAATATGAATATGTTAATATTCATCTAATTTAATAGCACTCCGAGTGTTTTTCGTCATAACTAAGCCACTGATCAATTCCTGTAATAAAAACTTACCTTTTTTCTAGTAACATAATCAATAGGCTATAAGGATTATGAAAATGGTTTAATATTTTACACACTTTAAACACAATAAAATTAAAAAAAAAATATTTCATGGATACATTCCGCACTTTTTACTTTTGTTTTCGATAAATAATGTACTCTACTATGATATACAGTTTAAATTTCATTGGAATGTTTCCAAAATCAAAAAGTACCGCTATTTTACGCGTATTTTTTTTTATTTTTCAGACAATTTTCTTACATAGTATAGTTGACAAAAGTGCCGTTATAATGAATATACCTACTTCAACAAACTCTATGCAAAATTTCTAGCAACAATACATTTTTTAAATATTTTCAAAACAATTTTAAGTGAAATGTCAACTTTGGTGTCGATTGGTACAGTGATGAAGCCACTGACTGAGAAAACGTTTTTTGATTCATGTGAGGAACTTTTTCAACTAATAGAAACAAATATTTTCAAAAAAATTGGTTTCGTTTTGAAAAAATGACTTCTCGCCGCTTTTCCTTAGGCTAGACCCCATAGTGTGTCGGTGTTGAGTGTCCTTTTTTGATGACAGCATATACTTGGTCTTGCCTTCATTAACCACTAAACCCATCTTCTTCGCTTCCGTCTCAATACTCATAAACGCGCCATTGAAATCACGCTGTTTTCTTCCAATTATGTCAATATCGTCGTCATATCCGAGCAATTGGACGGATCTTTGAAAGATTGTGCCTCTTGTGTTGACGTGGGAGTTTTGCTCTATTCTTCAAGAACGATGTTGAAGAAGTCGCATGATAGTGCATCGCCTTGCCTTAAACCTTTTTTGACATCGAATGTATCGGTAAGATCCTTTCCGACCCTGGATGGAGCAGCGTGCGTTCTCCATCGTCATCCAACACAATCGGACAAGTTTGGTAGGAATGTCAAAACTAGACAAGGCTCTATATAACTCCTCTCTATAGATGCTGTCATACGCTGCCTTAAAATCGATGAAAAGGTGGTAGGTATCGATTTGAAGCTTCTTACGACAGAGAGGATCTTGTACGCGATGTTAAGAAGACTGATACCTCCGTGGTTGGCGCAGTTCAGAGGTTCTCCTTTCTTGAGGACCGGGGAAACAAGGCTGGAGTCCATTCATCAGGCATTCTTTCTTTCGACCATATTTTGCAAATGAGCTGGTGCATACTCCTGACCAGGTCATCGCCTGCCGGAAAGCTGCAGCTAAATAACCTCAAATTCTGTTTTCCAGTATTAAGTTAGTTTTTTTTAGTTGAAAATGACTTTTACTTCATGAATAAAGCTAACAATTATTTAATAATTTTCTAAGTCTAATTGTCTTGGCCTATGGCCGTCTTCCAGGTTGAAAATTTATAATTTAAATTTTGAATTTACTTGTAATCAAATGAAACATAACTATTAAAAATTCAAAATCACCCTCTAAAATTCGTTTTCGGCATCGAAGTGCAGCTACGGTGTAGTTGTACAAAGCACCCTATCCTCTTTCTCCGTTTAAGACTCTTAAAGCTTCTCCCTCTTCAAAGACATCTTTTGGAAATATTATTATACGAAATTCCTTCAAATTTGGACAAACTGCAAGAAAATGGAAAACCTTTTCTCTAGTGCCCATGTGGCAAAGTTCGCAGAGTGTTGGCGATGGTGAACGAAATTTAGGCGAGTACCTGACTTCTTATTCTAAATATAGTGCTGATTTTTTCCACGGAGTAGCAATTTAAGAAGTTTGTATTTTTATCAAGATTGTAATTAAGTCTGCTATAATAGTTTCTGAAGACAGACGCCTCTGCCTCTTCAGTATGACTTTCGTAGGATAATTGACCTTATACTTTCTCCAACATTGAATTAAATTTCTCTCTTAGCGTGAAGGGTTGTTCATTTGGCTGAATAACTATTTCTGTTCCACACTCCGACGCAATTTCATTCCACACTTTGCAGATATTCTCGTTGAATTCGATTTCATTTTTCAGAACTATGTGAGGTATTCTTGTGTCGACCATCTCCAATACTTTTATATGATAATCGAAGTGCATTTTCAAGGTATGTAGGAACATAGGTAGAGTACAAGTTTCGATGTATAACATATAATTTGAAGTGTTTCTTGGCAATCGAAACATCCTCTTCAAAAAGTATCGTAGAAACTTTTTAACGGAATCGTATGATCTATAGCCCCATACCTGAGCTCCATAGAGTAGTATAGATGTAGTTGTTCCTAATGCAACGATCCCATATCGATGAAATGGCTCGCTTAGCATCTGCTAGCTTTTCTTCAAGACTTTTCAAAATTTGCTGATATTAGCATTCCAAGATATTTCTACTTGCGTACGATTTCAACCCCTTCACCGTTAAAGTTCCACTTTTCCAATACTGAGTAGCGTCCATTGCCATTTCTAAAAATCATAGTTTTAGATTTCTTTAGGTTGACTGTTAAATTCCAGGTTTTACAGTATAAGTCGAGTCTGTTGATCATTCGCTGTAGACAGGCCACAGTCACTGTCACATACCGTCACTCAGGAGAGAGCAATGTCATCTGCATACAATAAAGCTGGAATTGTAACTCCGTAAAAATTTATCCCACCATGTACTGCATCAATGACACCATTAATATACAAAATGAAAAGCAATGCGCTGAGTAATGAGTATACTTATACACCCCTGTTTGACTCCCATGGTCGTTTCAAATTCATCCGAGATTTGATCTCCATCCCAAACAAGTACAAGATTATTCTCATAGAGTGCTCTCAGAATATGAATAATTTTCGTTGATACACCAATTTTGCATAGTTTATAAAAAAGGGCTACGCGTGAAATCGTGTCAAATGCACGAAAATCGACGGAAAATGCATACAGTTTTTTGTTTTTGTCTTTAAATGTAGTAGGTAAGCGTAAATATTTGGTCAGTTGCGGAATAACCTTTTCTGAAGCCAGCTTGAAATTCTGTCAGAATCTTCTTTTCATTGACCCAATCACTGAGTCTTTTGTAAATTAAAGCTGCAAACAACTTGGCTGAAGTGTTTAAATACGATATAAAACTGTAGTTTGCTGGATCATTGTAATCACATTTTTTGTGCAGTGGAAAAATTATAGCTTTTCTAAAACTTTCAGGAACCTGGGTATTGTCAAAGTTCCGATTGAACTGTTCTGTAAGTAGTTTTAAGAATTCATTTGTAGAGTTTTTCTTCCTGAATATCTCGAAGTGTAAAAGGGCCCTCTAGTTTATCATCCAAAATCATGGGTTCCGCATAGTGAAATAAGGGCGATGATAGGGGGCCGTTAGGGAGGTTATAAAAATGAGCTCTCAACAGTGGGGCTTACAAGGATATGGAGATTGTGTTAGTTTTTCCGTTCACATGTTTAACAGCTTTCCAGAATTCAGCTGAAGATTAGGTATTATTAATCACAGATATGTTGGCTTGTTCCTGTTTAGCTTTTTTATCGTAGCAATGGCGTTTGTAGTCTTTATTGGCTTGGTTGTAGAGTTCTTGAAAAATAGTGGAGTAATTTCTTCTAAATAGCTTTAAAAGTTCAAAAGACTTAATTCTGGCTTGTGAGCATTCTGAATCAAACCATTTTTCTTTAAATTTGACAATTGACCTTGATGGACTGCTTGTTGGTACAGATTTTCTTATAATCTCTATTAGTTTTTCAATGTCAAGAGGGCTTTTTTGAGTTGTAAGGTCATCAATAAGTTTGTTCATGTTGTGTTCATAGATTGCTCGAGTTCTTTCATTCCATATGAGTTTCGGTAGAAGACATAACTGTTTCAAGCCCATGTTGTTTTCACTCGAGGTTACAGAGAATGTTACTTCTTGGGGCATATCGTCTGATTATATCTCCACTCCTACTTTGAAATTATCCAAAATCGAGTTCCATTTTCCAGCTATAAAGCAATAACCAATGACTGAGCACGAACTTCCACGAAGGGAGTTAAATTCACCTTCGGCGTCACCTACACAACTGTCATTCAAAACACGGCATTCATACGCATCTGCAATTTGAAGTATTTTTGATCCTTTTCTGTCACAAACTGCGTCCTTAGATTTGCATCTTTTTTAAAATACGTGCCATCATACCCAGTCACAAAACTATTTTGGGAGAATCCTATCCGCCCAGAATTAACAAATATTTAAAACAAACTACAAAAATCTGGGGCACAATATTAGTCACCGTCGAATTTGTCACTTTTCAGTCGTCAGTCATCAGTTATCGGTTATCAGTTGTCATTTGTCATTCGTCACTTGTCGTTTGTCATTTTTCACTAGTTACTTGTCAGTTGTCATTTGTCATATATCTTCGATCCTTGATGCAATCGCTTAAGAGCTGTGTTATCCAAACAATAGTACCTCAAATGATACTCAAATATTTACAAACGCTAATGCCTCAGCAAAGCAGAGCGGAGGAGGAGATAGATTTTGGTTCTCCTTCTTTCGAATTATTACCTGAAGCCAGAAGGTTATGATCTAGTAGCTACAAGCTACAAGGCCACGGTAATGATCTAAAAGTTTGTAATCAGGGATTTGTTGATTATCTCGAAGTTTTTAGAATCATAAATAGGAAAAGACTAACAACTTCATCATGTATCTAACTGCAACTGTCGTTAAAGAAGATTTCTTTTTTTCCAATTACCATTGTAAATACCTCGATAATATGATGAGAGAAATTCCATTCAATGATGCCAAGAAAACAAAAGCCCCTTAAATTCTTGAGTATATTTTACTTAGTCCACTTAATATCTCTAACCTACAATACAAGCAAAAGCGGCCAACATCATAATGGGCACAGATTTATTTGTTGAAAAAACAAAAAATGAAAAAAAAAAATCTCAATGTCCTTGCACAATAAGGACATCAGCCCTTTTTAAAAACCTAACACTTAAATATGTAAAAAAAAATATATATAAAAAATAGCATTTAGCCTTAATCCTCCGAAGAGAGTATCTTTTTGCAAGCCAAATCCTTCGTCCATTGTTCAATGGGCCATCAACATCGATTTATCTTGGCCGCACTCACACAAACAAACATACACAGCGGCAGCAGCATCTGCTAACAATTCATTGGGAATTGTCGTCCACCGTTGCTTTTGCAGTTACCTTTGCCTGTGCCGTCGCCGTCGCCGCTGCCACCACCGTCACTTGTTGTCGTTTTATCCAGCAAAGGATATTGACCCACATGAATCCACAGACTCCCATGTAGATTACCCGAAACCTTGGTGGTATCATGATGAAGTTCGCCGTCTGTACCGGTAGCCAGAAAATGCACGACCGTACAAAAGTTGGCAGGAATTTTTCTCTCAATTCCAAGAACGGGTCATCTGCATTCTCCATTAAGGACATTCCTACAAGGAAAAACAGACAAAGAAAAATAAATATCAACATAAAAAGAGGCATAGATTAAGAATGAAGAGGACAATAAGGAAACTAATATCGAACTGCCACCCACAGAAAGCAGTCAGTTTTGTCCATCCATTGCCAAGTTGTTAAGTCTCTTTTGTAGTTAATTTATGAAGGAACGGGTAAAAAAGGATTGCAAGGTAGAAAAAGGTATCATTGGAGTTAAGTGACTTTATTTGTAGTGCTGCTGCTTACCTGTGTAGAAGACTGTCAAAAGGAATGGCGTCAGTACAAATTGATCGATAAGCAATTTCTTAACAATGATCGATTTTGCTGTTCCTGGGAAAGTGCGGTCCAGCCATTTGTACCTGAATGAATTGGAGCAATAAATTTATTAACTTTTGAGCAAATAAGTAAAACAGGAATTTATTTTTAGACTAATCTTAACCATTCCTTTAGAGATGCTATTGCTGTTTGTGTTTTTGTGTGCTAATTGTGCAAAGAAACATACAAAAAATTTAAGAAAGTGCAATTTTTAGTTAGTAAAAATTTAAAAAAGAAAATATATTTGACTTAAAATGTACTATAAAGCAACAGTTTTATTTGCAGGTTCTTCTAATTCTTCTTCTTTGTTCTTTTTCTGACGAAAGGTAACGAGCATCGTTATCTCGATGGGATCACAGCTCTCCCACAGCTTCACAATAGTGATGCTCACGTAAGGTGCGCCGATTTGCAAGGTTTTAGTCACAAAATTTTTTTTCCTATACAAAGCTATATGAAAAAAAGTTGTGGACAACATTCCAAATTCATTTTGAAAATGAGAAATGAACTGTGATAATACTATAGAATAAATATACAAGGCTCAAACTAAAGAAAGAACCGCCTATAGCGCCTAATAGCGTGATTAATTTTCTTACGAAGTCAGGTCCTTTAATTCTTCTACTTTTATTTTTATTTCGCAAAAACATGGTTTGTTCCTACAGCTGCTCAAACTATCAGTAAACTGCCAAAAGAATGCGTAAAGCATTTTTGGCTTTCCAACATAAGATTAATACAAACTCAAACTGCCAGTCGGCTGTTCCCACATATTCTCAAACTATTCACAAACTGGCTACCGATACTCATAGCAGTCAGAGAATTTTTACGTATTGGAAATTAGAAGTGCAAAACGCCTGAGCCACATAGAATAGGTAACGTTAAATTGCGAGTTGAGTTTCCAGTTTGTTTATTTGTTCTTGTAAATGGCAAAACATACGGTGTGTTCAAAATTATTTGGTTTTCAGAAACCAACGATTTAATTATTTCTCAAAAAAAAAAAAAAAAAAATGCACCGTCTTTTCTTAGATGTTACAATGAGTGAGAAAGTCAACAAACTTAGTTCGTTCATAGCTCGTTCATTTTTGACTTGTGGAAGTCAATTCTTATGATTCCTCATACCAACCACTTGAAAGCCATAAAATCGCTACGGTTCTACAAATCAGAATGTATTGCAGATATCAAAAGTAAAGCTAAAACTAAAAAGCTTGCTCAAATGACAGAACAGACGCTATCTGTCTTCGTTGGACACTTTATTTTGTGTGATTTTGTGAATTGTAATATCTAAATCTAAATCTAATGTAATGGTAAATTTCGAGTCGATTTTTAGCAACATTAGGGATTGCGATTGAATTTATTTAATGTTTAGGTACGCTCACACTGCAAAATGCATTTCAGCTGTTTTGGCACTAAATAAGACCCAGATGGGTGTTAATGGTTCCGCTGTATATATCAGAAAAGATGTTGCTTACCAACTTTAACCACATTATGGCCATTGTTCGAACTTCAACTTCATGTGGTTAAAATTCTCTATCCTTGAGCTTTTCATTCACTTTTGTTTCATTAATAGGAGCACCAATGTAGATAGCAATTCGACCAGCATCGAGTCTTATGCGCTTTCTGACTCCATCTCAAAAAATGTCTACCAATATCTTGACAGTGAAATCGCTATTGAGGCTGATTTCAATGTCTCTCTTCTGTCGCTTTTTTAAAAAGCTGTGCTCTAGCGAAATAGCCAGATGCATTCCTCCCCTGAAACAATCTAGCCGCAACACCTGCCTCGCTAAGAATGCTCATCAGTTTTACCATTAATCCAACGTCGGACGTATAGTAAAGTATAGAGATTCATATTAGTCGTACCACCCAAATGCGGAATGCTTCACCAGACTCTGTCTTTCCTCTGCATTTGAAATCATTGAAATCCTACTTTGCTCTGCGTCAGCTTAGTTCTCATCTGACATGAGTTGTTCCTGTTAATGTTAATAAATTATTTTCATTCAACTGTGTGAACAAAAGTGAAGTTGTAACTGCTTTAAAGTCTATTAAGTCAAATGCAACTGGTACAGATAATATTTCACCAAAGTTTATATATACGTATAATTTTACCAATAGTTAGCAAGCCTTTGGGGCACATTCTGAACGCATGTATCTACCGTTCTGAGTTCCCAGAAAAGTGGAAAAAGCTAATGCCTCAGAGCCTTCTAACCTTAGACCAATAAAATTTTAACCTTTTTGGTAAAGTACCTGAGTGATTAATGTCTAACGCCTTTGACTATGTTGACCATCAAATGCTGGATTTGGAGCTGAGCACCAATTTTCAAAAACTGCATTAAAACTATTGAGTAATTATCTCTGCAATAGGGTTCAAATAATAACTACTGATCAAGATATTTCTAGCCCATTTATTGTTAACCGTGGGGTGCCTCAGGGGTCAGTACTAGGACCACTTCTCTTTTCACTTTTTGTCAATGATCTTCCAGATATTGTCCATAATTGCTTCATTCACATGTATGCAGATGATGTGTTACTTTATATTTTTAGAGAATTAGGGTTAATGGATGATTGCATTGTCCGTATTAATAAAGATCTTATAAATATTCAAAACTGGGTGCTTGAAAATAAACTAGCTGTATCTGTAATCTTTCAAAATTAGTGTTATTTGCTCGAGAATTGAAGTTAATCCTGAAGACTTTCCCAAAATCATATTAAACTTGCAAGTTGTTGAATATGTTTCAAAAGCAAAATATTTGGGCTTCCAAATTTTAGCAAACTTACTTGTTGTGACGCTATCTCTGAATCCATAAGACGCGTTTATAGTAGTTTACGTTCTCTAAGGTCTTCTTCAAACATCTTGGAGCCTGCTTTGGGATAACATCTCGTGAAGAGTCTTGTTATGCCCTCTCTTACTTTTAACTGTAATGTATACCATTCTCTTGATTATGAGTGCAAACATGAGCTTCATGTCGCGTTTAATGATTGTCTACGATTCATACACTGTATTCCTAGACAAGAAAGTGTGTCAAATTTACATACTTCGTTGTTAGAAATTAATTTTGATAAATATTTACTGTTCCGTGACGCTGTTTTGCTAAACAATAAACATAGTTCAAAATAGAAGTCCTGAATATTTAGGTGATATACTTTTTTTTCTTTTTCTTTTTTTTTATTGTTAATATTATAATCGGGTCTATGAAATAACTCCCACGAAATAAGTCCCACTTTTGAAAACGAAATAAGTCCCACCGAAATGAAATGATTTAAAAATTTACTTGAAATGAAATAACTCCCACTCAAAATGAAATAACTCCCCCTTGAATAATATATTTCTTAAATGAATTAAGTCCCACTTTCATAAACGAAATAAGTCCCACCTTTTCATTGTTTAATGCGATTTCAAATAAGAAGTATTTGGCTCTTCGAAAAAACACACGTTCGTCGAATAATATGAATAATCAAAGCAGAGGAAAAATAAAGAAAAATCGTATACAAGCAAGAAGAGCCATGAGAGATAAGGACAAAAAATTATGGTTGTCCCTTTTACGAAATATTGGACATTTCGTAAAAGGGACAACCATAACTTTTTGCATAACCCCAAATATAAATTTAGGGTTATGAAATAACTCCCACTTTACAAAACGAATTTATTCCCACTCAAAACGAAATAAGTCCCACTTAAAATAAAAACGCGTAACGAAATAAGTCCCACTTTTAAAAACGAAATAACTCCCACTTTCAAAATAGCAATTTTTGGTGGGACTTATTTCGTTTTTAAAAGTGGGACTTATTTCGTGGGAGTTATTTCATAGACCCATTATAATCGTATTGTTATGAATACTTGGTTTTAAACTTGGATGCTATAAAAGATTGAATCTTGATGCATCGCTGTAATATTTAATATGCTACAAATACAAATACAAAATACGATTCACGAAAATTCAAAAACAATGCATTGGTGTCTCCTGCTAAATTCTTTCCTATTTCCTAAAGGCTCGCAGTGTTTTTAACGATTATGAGGGTTGTCATAGCCAAATGATATGCGCGTAAATAACATAAAAAGAATTGAAAGTTGACTGAATAACAAAAACACTATAACACCTGGTTGGTGATTTTGTAGATTTCGAACATTTTAGAAGGCTAGCGGATGTCTAGGACGGCGGGAAACAGACCTTCCGTACGATTATATTTTGATTCGACTTAAGCTATCCGTTCTTGGCTTGGATTTAGCATTTTAGGCAGAACACCCTGTACAGGAAGATCCTAATAGTTTAAGTAGAGAGATAATTCCTCGCATTATTATGTGGTATCAAAGTGAATATATTTCTAATCCAAGTGCTTCAGTCGTCCTGATCCTGATGGCCGCCTTACCTTACCAGCCCGGTATTTACCTTTTAGTACACAACCCCTACTGGATTGGTATAAAAACGAGTTATCAAATTTCCTGATGTGAAGTTTCCGGCTTCAACCGATTGATCTAAACTCCATCGTTAAAGAGATTTCTTTTTAGAGTCCAAGAATAAAAAAGTAGGAAAGGACCTGTGGAGTCTATGCAAACCGCAAAAAAGAGTCTCCAATCAAATAGACATTCAAATTCGCTCTAGCTTGTTAACAAAGTTGGACAATGGACATCTATTAATATAGATGTCTGACCGCGTTATTAGAACAACGTTATTAAGTTATTTGTTTACTGCAAAAATGACGTCGAACTACTTTTTGCAGACTTGCAGATGCAATATATTTGAATGAATGAAGACAACCTTCAAAAGCGACATTAGGAATTATTTTCTTACACTATTTGTGTTTTTAGGAGAATGCTTCTATCAAAAAATTAATATCTCTCTCCAGCTAGTTATCTAAAAAGCTTTTCAATAAAAAAAAACTTCCGCATCACTGTGAACTACCTACTAACACAGAAACTATAGACAACCAAAATTTGGCCCCCAATTAAGAACTGTGATCCGCGATGCTATCCAGTGCTCAAGTGCTCTCTTTCCAACTATGCGTGCATAATAATGTCAAAACAATTTGAGAGCTTTGTTGTGATTTAGACTTGTCAAAAAACATAAACAAAACAAACCCACACACACACACTCTCTCTCTCCTTCATTCTTTCTAAAACTCACTCTCTGTTTTAATCAGTGCGCACCGGGTGCAATGCAAATGCAAGAGTGCACTTATAGTTTAAGGTGTGCGTCACAAAATAAAACCAAACTTAAAGCTTTTCAACAGAAAACAATTCAATTAAAAACAATCGAATTAAACAGAAAATAAAAATTCAACAGAAACAAACCATGTGTAGAGTGTTGGTGAATACACAAATGTTCCCATCACAGCATACCGACCTATAGTTGGATAATCGATATCCTTCCGTTGATTTGTCTCCTACAAAAAGGATACCTTATGTCAGTTTGACGTTATGCAATGCGAGATATTAGGAATCTACCACAAAAACGCGTTTTGTCAAATATTGCTGTGAGTATTCGGCACCCACGTAAAGACCTCCATAGACAACACTGTTTGTGACAAAAGGATGTTTTTTAAAAGCTGACCTCGCGGCGGATAGTAATTTTGACATTTTGTTTCATAAAATTAAAACGAACTGACAACCGGGGGACGAAAGCAAACCACACAGACACACGCTTGAACAAACTATGCGATATCGAAGCAGACACTAAACTGACGTTTATGGAAAAAGTAATGCAGTAGCTTGAAAGTTTCTTTTATCAAATGTTTTGGGGATCACAGTGTTTAAGTCGAACGAATTTAATCGAATGATAAAACGTGCCGTCGATTTTATAAGCCTTTCGAGGTCATCTCACTCATAAAGTTCACTGTTTAGTCGTTAACTAAGACAAAAATTTCACTCAACTTGTAAACAGTTTAATGACAGTACGGAAGTGCTTGTTTGTTGGGGGAGCTTTTTCAATAAAAAGCTTATACGGTCTGACTTATCATCAAATTTAAACAAAGGCTTGTAAAGTAAAAGGCGCCAACTTTGGAATTACTTTTTGGTTTGCGAATTGCGATTACATGCTTCAGCACGTGTGCTCATAAAAATGAGCTTTTAACTGAGTGCAGACAAGATAAAAAAGAGATTGATGCTTTATTGTTGTTATTGATTACATTGTGAGCGCAGATTTTCTTTGGAAGATTATGTGCGGCATGGGATAAACCGGTCAGTCATTGGGTGATGAAATTGCAATTTGAAATTAGCTCAAAGCAAAGTAGCATTGGGGTTTGATCTGGAATGTGTTGTCGGTTATTAAAGAACAATCAACTAATGCACACTGACAATAGTAGCTGGACCAAACATAAAACCGTTTATTTATCTTGGTATCACTTTTGAGTCTTGTAAGGTCTATCGCCTCCATTGAGGCGGACTTATTTTTTTAAAATTATTATTGAAAATCAACTAAGCTGTTTACTCCCACAAACTATAATTGATTTTGAAAGCTAAAACATCCATCTTACCCAGCAGCTACACGATCAAGATATGGCAATTCATCGGCTCACATACATAGTGTTTCCAATTCCTGCCCGTACAATTTACCAAACAATTGCCTTTTAAATATTTTTTTCTCTTTATTTATTTTCAAAAAAAAAACCAAAACGAACATTAGAAGTAAAGTAAACATTTGCTTTCGGAACAGTTTTTGCTTTCTTTCTTCAATTTATTGATTTTCATTTTTTTTTGGGATGTTTTGTTAATTCAGATGGCTTCGAAAATTCCATACCAGTTGGGTCTAAATTTCGAAAAAATTTGTAATAAAGTTTATTTGTATTGTAAATGGCCTGCCATATATTATTCGTGTAGCCCCGGGGTCAGTTAATCACTTTAGTTCAAATGAATTTATGAATGGTTTCTGATTAATAAAACCACAAAGTCAACATTTTGAAAAGAAAATCGAATTTCTTTCTTCAAATAAAATTTTTATAAAGTATTTTTATTGTTGAGGATCACTTTTTCTTTCAATATTCAATGCTATTATTATTTGAGCTTAACACAGAAAACTGAAAGAATTTTGTGGGTTTTCCGCTGGATTGGATTGGATTTTATTCTCTGAGCAAAAAAAGGGTTTTCTGGAAAGATTTACCTTTTTTATATTGGGATTTTAGGCAAGTTTGACAATCGTGCAGAAAAAATTTTGAGATAGCAAATATGTAAATATGACATTAAGATGATAAAAAATACGAAAAAGTGGGTCCCACAATTGTGTCTGTCTGTCTGTCTGTTTGTCCGTATATGGATCTACAGCCTGAACCTGAACCCCTTGACCGATTTTCTTCAAATTTCGCAGTTAATGTCTGTGGGGCAGTTCACAAAATGGTTTTTGGAAGGAATCTCTAGGTTTTGAAATAACGGTACCTGCCATACAACCGATATGATAATACTTATTTTACTTTCCATTGGACGAAAAGAACCGTCCGGGAGCGTCTAGAAGCATTCTCAAACCGTTCCATTGGTGCAAAAAGATTGCTTCTCATGATTCTGAGGAGTGACAGCCACTTCTCGATTTGAAGTGAGAATCGACTCAGAAGCACTAACACATGTTATTCAAATGTCAAAATGAAAAGTTTCTTCAAGGAATATTTTTTAAGAGCCATAGGTGCTTCACTCACACAAAGGAAATTTCGTTAAACTGAATAGAAACAATTTTGGGTTTTCCATTGGTTTTTAAAATGAGTGCTTCCCCGAGTGAAACCAATGGAAAGCGGTATTTTTATGTGAAGGATAATTTCTTAAAGGTCTTTCTTATGATTTAAAAAAATTCTAGGAAAAAGTCTAAGAACGGTACTCCCCACAGAACGGTTTTTTAAAATTCCGACTTTCTCGTTAATGGCTTACACAATTTTGACGAAATTTTAGTTTAAAGAAATCCTAGGTGGCTTGAAAAAGATTGCGAAAGATTATTTATTAGTTGGCTTAATTCAAGCTTAGATTTATTAAGCTTACTACAAGCGATTAGAACGTAGTAAGTCTAAAACTTAAAAGCAAAATATTAGGGGAAATTAAGGATTGCGGGAGTGTAAGTTACTTCTATAAGGGAAAATAAGCTTATATTAAATTCAAGGGTATGGTGTACACAGTTTGCAAAGCGTAGCATCCGAGTGATAGGATTCAAATGGCCATAGTTTGTGCGGTGAATGGGGATTGATATGGAGCCACGGAAAACTACCCTATAGAAGCGTTGATCAAGTACGAACTCACACATTGATTAAATATCAGAGGAAAACCGTAGGGTCTTAGCTTAACAAAAATTTTATGGTGAGAAATTTTGTCAAAAGCCTTAGAGAAGTCCGTCGTAACTACTTCTTCGTAGCCTTGTTCTAGCGAACAGAGTGTTTATTAAGAGTTAGATTTATCGTGGTTGATCTACCTTTTAAGAACCCATGCTTTAATGGCGAAAAAATTACTTGTAGTGAAGGAAGTAGAGGGAGTCATAGACAATGCTTTCAAATAGTCTGGGAATAGAGGAGAGTTTGGCATTGATATTAGAATATCGTTTTTCATACCTTTTTTGCGGATTTGAGAAATAAATTAATCTTTCCATAAAACAGGAAATACTGCTGTGAGAGCCACTTGAAATAAATTAGTAAGAGACTTGCATAGTACATTATTGCATATTTTAAGTAAAACAGCAGGGATGCCGTTACGTCCAGGAGAAAAGTAATCTTTGAGTAATTTGATTTTATCACAAACAGTATCAGTACCTACACCAAGAGAAACGAGAGAGGTATGTGGACTGTTCGTCAGGCAACTAAAGTAAACAGGGTCTGGTTCGATAATATCGACACTGTGAGATTGGCTAAAAAAATAGCAAATACGAGCAGGCTAGCATTACCTTGAAAATCTGAAGAAGAAGTGTTCAGAAGATTGGAAGTTGAACCACCATTCGCAAAATTTAATTCCTTAATTGAAGGTTTTTGTTCGTGTTCTAAAAACCTTCTAAACTCAAATTATTGATCTTATCGTTTTTTTTTCTTAGTCAAAAATATTGTTTCAGAAGAAAGATAAATATGATATTATCAAATCTCTGTATTATATAATGTGTGATAACAACATTCAAACGTAATTAATAACGAAATAAAAACTATCTATCTATCTCATTTGCAAAATTTAAATTTTCGAAACTTATACTTTTTAGAACAGAAAAAAAATTATTTTTTTGAATATTTTTTTATTTTTTAAGTTTTTTGTCAAAACATTTTCTGGCGTGGTCTCAGAACTTTCATACTGGATTTTTAACAAACAAAACACTGGTTTTTGAAAAAATTGCTCTAATGATTGTCATAACATTTTTTGTGTTTATGTGTATTGAAAACTGATAAAAATTGGAGTTTTTAGATTTTCGTTAGAAGCATCTGTGATAGTTTGAAATTTTTCAATATTTTTGGCGATTTTATTCAATTGACATAATTAAAGTTTAGTTGACATTACTGTATCACTGAATATATTATGAAGAGCGAGAAAAGAGCAAGTTCGTGCAAACCTAAAATATATGTACATAAAACTGCTCCTAACGAATGATTGGAGGGAGATAGATCACCTTCAGTATGATTTTTTTCTTTACCTAACTTATTCGTGGTGAGCCTTTGTCGCATAGTATGCAAAACACCCTGTATATCATTTAAGTCACATTTTTACGGCCCTTAACTTGATATACAATGATAATATCATCGCACTTGAATTTCCCAGAGAAATGCAATGTGAGTTCTATGCTAGTGACGTTGCTTATCATAATTATATGGTGACCAATGTTACAAGTTCCTATATATGTTTATTGAAGTCAATGACGGTATTTTGTTAGAAGGCCAAAGGATTTTCGTTAGAAGTTTCTATATTTTTGTTAATTTGGTATTCAGTGTGATATACATTTCACTATCCGATCTAACCTTAATCTCTAGCGTTCTTTAAAATGACTGATCAAAGTTAAATAACTTTTTCTTCTTAGTACCGTTGGGAGCATCTAGCATTTATCTCTCGCATTTATCTGATGCACATTAGTTCTATACGCCCTTGGGGTACGTCGCATTGACCCCAAAACGCGTCGGCAAGCCTCCCGGTTAATAATGTTTGAGCTTATGGCAATGCAAATTGGGTTCCACTTGCCTGCGTTTTATTCTCCCTTTTTTTTTTCTCTGCGTAAAGTTTGGAAGAAACCCAGCGGCTGATGCAACTCAATCTACTCAAGAAATACGACGGCAAAACTTGAATTATGTGGTGAAAACCATCAAAATAGTCGCTCCCAAAAATAGAAACGCTCAGGAGATTTATTCGCCGAAGTTCATTAACGCTGCTCAAGAACATCTTCTTATGGATGCCGACAAAATTCTGCGATCCTGCCGACAGTATCGGGGGCAATTGTTTGTTTGTTTCAGCACATAATCGCGTTCGACTGAATTGAAAAAGATTCTCTAGATCCGAGTTCGAACCTTAGCCATTTAATTCTGGTGTGAATTTGAAAAAAAAAAAGTGGAGTAAATGCTGAACTGCGGAGTAGATTTGAAACATAAGGGGTGGGCTTCCCGTGTTTTTTTAACTTAAGTTTATTTTGACACTGACGGCTGGTTTCCGTTCGAGCTTTTGACCAAAAGTCAATATCATACCTCCGCGGAAGGAAAAAAAGCTCATTTACGCTTAATAAAAATTGGCAAATGCTGTGCGTTTCTATAAAGAAGCACCGAGCGCGCCGTTTTAATCAAATTTTTTCAAAAGGTAATGCTAGTGGACAACGCCTCCTGATTGCTTTTTTCTTACTTATTTATTTGCAAGCAAATCAATAAACAGTTCTCTGGAGTTAGGGTGTCCACAATTTTCTAAAAAAGTGTAGCAAATCTCAACAGAATCGAAGCGTAATTATGGATGTAGTAAACCAACCTCAACGTGGTGACTCCGAACAGCTGAATTCCAATGCGCTTTTCATGGCAGTGAGTATGTAATTACTCTCAGATTCTTAGCCAAATCCTCGCGAAAGGCTATACCAATAACATTTGGATGTTTCTGGGACTGTCACAAGCAGGCATGCTAACCGTTACGCCACGGGCGCAACAGGCGCCACAGAGTTGGAAAAGTAAACTCAGCCCACAGTTTAATTGCCTTTTTTTGAAAATTACACAAAAGAATCTTTTGGAAATACACATTCAAGCACCTTTATGACTTGAGTTGATAAAACTTAAATGTGTTATAAAGTATAAAAGTGTATATGGCCCTCTTGTGTTGCATACAGCGTTCACCCAAGGAAGCATCTGCAATCCGGCAACACCGATATGCAGTCTTTTTTTGACTGATACAATACGTGCCTCTTTGCAATGGCTCACTTATGATGATTCTATCGTCAGCAAAGCATTAAAAGTGGTGAAGTCTGTTTTAATACACTTTATTTTCCAACAGGTAGTAAACGCTCAACTACTACACCAAAGAGAAGCAGTCAATCGCTCCCTCCATGTCACTTGGATTGCTTCGCTGATTCCAGCCACAAATATTTCTTGTCGTTCCAGATCTCTGTATTTATATTTGCTTCACAGGAAAGCAAATTAAAGTTATCATTTTCAATAAAATTTCAAATTCGAATCTCACTCTGACTATGACCTTCCAAAACAAAAAGTAACTGATGTACTTTCTAACTTAAATCCACAAAGTTTATACTTGGCCACAAAATGGCAGCGTCCACAATCATTGTCTCTCTTAATCTTTATTTCTTTCTCATTCTGACATCTTATTCAATTAAGAAACAAAATTAAGTAACTTTTGTGATGCCTGGGGAATATGCCACCCACAAACTAAAAGACTGCCAGTATTTTAACTTTTCAACTTCTTTTTCACAAAAGTGCATTATTTGCATCTCTGGCAAAATTCTTAAGGAAACAAAAGAGCTTTTCTTCTGTTGACACATTCTTCCTTCACGAAAAGGAATAAAAACTACTGTCGTAATGTCATTAGTTATCATCTTCGTTTTTCTTTTTTATGTTTAATTTACTTTAGCTATAGAAAGAAACTTGCACCATCTAGAGTAGTGCTTCATTCTGCAACAGGCTCAAATTCATGAGGTGAAACAGGTGTTGAGATGCCACCACCATTGCCACCACAGAAGTTGGGACAATATGCATCTCCTGGCCTGGCATCATTATTATTAGATATTCTTCTTGCTTCACCGGCAGAAACTCGATAAACTTTTATTAGGTTCGATCTGAGTTCGCTGTGTCTGCTCATCAGCGGCACGTTATCCTTCTAAAGGGAACTTTAAGAACCAAGAAACGGGTGGGTCTAAAAACAGCCTCTTCGTCAAGTCATGCATAATTGAACTCGATTACGTTGAGCGGTAGCAATGAAGGCATCATGGTAACAAGAAAGAAGGGAGTACTTATAGCAGAGCAAACGTCTACATTCCTTGTGTCGCAACACATACAAACAACTCCTCGATATCGTCATCGTTATCCTCGGAATTCCTTTGATAATCAGTTTAGAGTGAGATAAAGACAAGACAAGACAGCACGGAGTGTCACAAGGAAAAACTTTTTGATAGAATAATTATCACCAGGCATAAAGGAATGAGGTAGATTTATCCACTAATGTAGAATACTCAAACGCACGTAAGTTTTTTTTTTTGCATAGGGTTAAGACACCAAGCCAAAGGATACCAGCGAAACGTTCAGGCACGGAATTCGACTAAATGGGCCTGATGAACGTTTTTGTTGATGAGAAAAAAAGGTTTTAACCAGGCATTTTCCTCAAACTTAACAAGTTGCGAGAGGTTCTGTTGAAGTTCTTGGAAATACTCGCGTATCTGTCGATTGGACAGAAAATGTTAATTTGTGCTGGAAAGTAATTAAACGCCATTTAATAGGAGCAAAAAGTATATTTATAAACAAACGTTATCAAAGCCTGTCATTTAAGAAAGATTTAAGTACAATGTTTTAAGATTTTCACGTTCCCTTAAATAGCGGCCCATCAAAAAGAACCGCAGAACTGTTCAAACACATAGCGACTTAAAGTTAATGAGATTTATTTCTAATATCGAACTGCATAGAAGGAAGATGAAATACAAACTTTAACTACCCACGTCACTAAAAGAACGAATAAGGCAGAAAAAGAAGTTCTGAACACATAATATCGCTCCTCGATCAAAGGAATAACCGTCGTGGTCGTTGCTATTGAGGACTTCCTTCTTCATTGATTCGATTTGCTAACAAAAACGCAAAGCAAAATGTGTCTACACGTGTAAATTTATGTATATATTTACATGGATATTGATACTAAAATAATTTTTGTTTCCAATACAGAGAGGGACGAGGGTGAAAATTAGAATTGGAGGTACCTTTATGTGATATAAACATCCGCAAAGAATTTCCACCGATCGATGGTTTGAAGATTTTTTCTAGATGCCATGGCAACAACAAAGGCACGACACGATGGAATTCTCAGTGAGAAAGTTTCTCAAAGTTTCAACATTGCATAAGCTCGTGCTTCGCGTGAGACATGTGCTAAAGTTACACCGCAAAATACTTAAGGTTGTCGTCTGGAGGTGGTTTCCGTACTTTTTATTCTGTTGCTTCTTCCATCATCAGCGGAAGGATGATATGCACTATTTGCCGCAGTATGACTTAAGTCGACTCAAATGCTGTCAAAGTGTCTGTGGAATGTTTTTAACTGAAAAAAAGTTAGGTGTATATGCTGCATGCGACTGTGAAAGAGGTGCATGCACGTTTTTGCGTAAATTTTTAAGAAGGTTGACTGAAAAGATGAAGTTTTTGTCTGAAACATGATTAAGAAAGACCGTGGGTATGAGTTTGTCTTTTAGAGAAAGAATGTGTTTAAATGGCATGCGGACTCTTAAGGATGTTTGAAATTTTAATTGGTTCACCCACAGGACATGTGCACCATTCATATGTAAATAGATTGCCACCTCTGTCTGTGGAGTGAGAAAAACTTAGTTTTCTTATTTGTGGTTACTGTAGATGATATACTTAAGGGTTTTTCGATGGACTTGACTTTAGGTATACAATTATGGTTTAAGATTGAAATGAACGCTTATTAGTGCTGAACAACATGAAACTAAGTGTTTTTGCTCTAATGTGGTTTCCTTTGTCGAAATATTACATGTGGACTTAAAACCCAAACACCCTTTTCCCAATCTTGGGAGTAAATTTACAGAAATGCTTATGTGTACTGTCGCACCTGGAACGTCGATTTTTCGTGAATTTTTTTTTAGGAAAAGTAGTACATATTAACAAATATTATATGTACTACTATATCTATTACAACTGAGCTTACATGTAAATAAAAATAAGTAAGGGCAGGTAAGAAAAAATTTACTTTGCGACGATCACGATTTTGCCTTCAATAATTATCTTCTTCTTCTTCTTCTTTTTCATTTTCGGCGTTACGAGTAGTGATCTTGAAGCGATCACAACTCTCCCACTTTTCTGCTTCACACTAGTGATCCGCCTGTGGAGTACGCCTCGTTGACCTCAGAAAGCGTCGGCAAGCCTCCCGGTTTTGGATTGTTCCATGTCTGAGGCCAATCAAATGCTGCTGTTTTTGCATTTGCTTGTACCAGGTGTGTATTGGCCTGCCTTTTCTTTTTCGTCGCGAATTTGTTGAAACGTTGTACGATATTGCCTTTTTGACGGGATTCTGCGGATCTCTCCTTTGAACATGACAATACCAACTGAGCCGGTCGTGCTGAATTTTGTCCAAGATGATACTTTTGACATGAAGGCTTCCACGGATCTTAGTACTTCTAATTCAATAATTCTCTGAAACAAAAAATTTAAAAAGTATTAGTTTATGCTGTATTCGATTGAATACTAAGAAAGAATATAAAATATAATCTTTGCCAAAGTTGAAGCGAAAGGATCGAATATCGGCATCGGTGAAGTTTTGTTTTGTTCGTCTATGCTTTCAGTTTTTGTTTGATGACCGCATGTACATCGTTTTGCCCTCGATTACTTATAGAAACTACTTTCAGCTCTTCTGTTTCAAGGCGCATACTACTTCCCATTACGTCGTACAGACTTTTGAGAGATTATGCCTCTGATGTTGACTTAAGTATGATGCTAAAAAAAGTAGCATGACAGTGCATCACCTTGTCAAAAAACATTTTTCACATTGAAGTCCTTGTTCTTTGGCTCCACTTTCGATAGTGTTCATGTTCCAACATGAGTTGGAACATGATTTTGATTTTTTGGGCAGGGGGTGGTCTCAATAGTACAGCTTTAAGACATTGCAGTGAGGAAACACCGGTGAATTGATTTTGAAAATGTTTTAGTTATTTTTACCTTATAAAGTTACCCCTTGAAGTATGCAAAATTTTCAAAAAAAATGATGGAAATACGTACGAATTTACAATAATGTTAGGAAATTGAGTAGTGAAAGTGTAAAAATTCATCAAGCAAGTGCTTATCTGCGAATGATTTCTGTACGCTACATTTTTTCGCATGGCCCGCTTCGCGGGAGCTTATTGTTTTAACTCTTTTTTCGCAGGGTTAAGCCGCTCACGCTTATTATGACAATAGCAATTGCTTGTTTAACTTCTAGTTATTTAATTGAAATGCAAAGTAGAAATAATTTTATTTTATAAGTTGTTTGATTGAAAAATGAAATTATTTCTACTTTGCATTTCAATCAAATAACATGGATTTGTACAACTCGTCCCTGTAAATACTGTCGTACGCAGCCTTGATAAAAAAGATGGTGTACCAGTTGAAGTAATGTGTTCCAGAATTATTTTAAAAGATTTGCGTGTTTAAGTTTTGTCAATTGCTGACTTTTTTGGTTGCATTGATGAGGAGCTTTTAAATTCAAATTGTTGACTTTGGCTTCAGATGCAGACATTATCTTACGACGTTATGAAATCTTATTAATACATGATGGTGAGGATCTTTTTTTTAAGGATCAGGCATGCAATACTGAGGGTTCATTCACCGGACATGATTTTCGACCATAACAGCACATAAGCTGGTGCATGCTCTTTTCCGTCTGATCTCTAGCTGCCTCGAAAAGCACGGTGGGTGTTAGTAGCATTTGCACCTGTAGTTTTACTTGACTTATGGTAAACTTAACTTCTTCTGCGTCGAAAGGATTTCACTCTAGATAATCGTGCGAAAGTAAAGAAAACGTGCTACTATGCCTCCCCTCTGGTTTCTGTTGGCTTGAGCTGGAGGTTTGTCACATTGGCATCTCTAAAGTCCCTCATGCTGTTTCTTTTATTCTTAAAAATTTGGCGTTCTCCAATGCTTTTTTCCTTGCATATCTCCTTTTTCTGGTCATGCCGTCGTGCCGTGAAATAAGGTCGAAGGCAATAAGGCCAAATCGGCCTTATTACCTTTTTTGGGAAATAAGGCCGAAAACAACAACAAAAATATTTATCTACCTTATTTCCTTATATTGAAAAGGTAATAATAGGTGCGTTTTTTTTCTCAAGCCTATAAAGGCTTGATCAAAAAGAGAAAAAAAACACGATTTAGCAATTTGGTAGCACTATGTATTTGGCATATGACTTTTGGGTGCAAACTTCAAAAAAAAAAAAAATAAATAAAAATAAAAATTGATACGGTCATTATTTGTTTTTGATTTCTTACTCGCAATTTATATCATATACTTTTCTTTTGTATTGAAGGTAACACAATTGAGGCCAGCGAAGAACCAATCAACCTGGAGCTGATTTCTTGCCCAACATACAATCGCTATACAAATGCAAGGAGGAGCTGGACATTGGTGACCAAAAGATTTGAGAGCTGGAATGGAAAAGGTCGAAGCTATCCATTCAAACAGGTGGTACAAAATTTTACCAAAACTAAAGAGAGCGATGGAAAGATTGCGGAAAAATAGGTTGCTATCTCCGACAACTTTAATGGATCCAGCATTCGGAATCAATGCTAAGATGAGGGAGATGTATCAATTGTCCTTAGGTCAGTCCATCGATTGTGTGACGAAGGAACAAACAAAAGATTTAGTCGAAGATGACAATACACATGTACGATTTTCTTTTTATTTTCGTGTTTCATTTTTCAATTTTTCGATTTGTCCCTACGTTGTTTCATGCATACTGATAAATGAACCAGATCTCTTTGAAAAGTTGTAGCATTCTAAATGAAAATGAAGTTAATCACCATCAAATTACTACAAAGCAAAACATAGTTGGAAACCTTTTATTTAAATACAAAGCCGATTGAATATCTATCATTTCGAACTGTATTCCTGATACCCCATCAAGCTGAATAGGATAGCATGTCCAAATGTTTCCTTGGGATACTACAAGAAAATCCTTTTTATTTAAAATTCATTTAAAAAATCCTCTGCACTTACATCTAAGCAGATTTTCAATCCTGGCATGAAGTTGCCTGTAAGCCCAAGAAGCATGAAACAAGTCCTTGATCCGTTGAGCCCTGCGGTGCATATAAGAGCAGAAGAAGCACTGAAGCTCATTGTAACTAAACCGGCATAGAAAAGTTTTCGTGCAACAGCATCCACCACAACAGCTCGGACCACCTCAATTTTGAGGCACAAGCCTGCGCGTATGCATGGATTTGGTCCTTCAATGCAGTCGTCTATGTTAATAAATTTCTTCTAATTTGCATTTATCGAAACAGCTGCACCTGGCGCCACAGCCGTATAGTCGGACGGCATTTATGCTGCTCATATCAATATCATAGCCAGTATACTCACAACGGTGACATGTATTCGGTACGGATGTTTTGACAACACGGTTCACAAAAATACTAGCGAATTTATTGATTGGGTATTGGTTGCAGTTTGCCCATCGCAAATACTGACCCATTCGTCTCCAGAGTAAGTGGTGTATAAAGTCCTAAAATGTCTTTTGGAATATGAAGTTGCTTCCTGGTTTCAGCATCGCCATCCTTGAACCGTTTTAAGTAGGTACACGATTTCCCGATCTGAGAACTAAAAAGTATAAGTAAATATTTAGTATAACAACTAACAATTATTGAATACTTACTTTTTTGCAAGATTTCGTCTTCTTTCTGCTCATACGAATCTACTAAAATTTTAATGACTTTGAAAGAGAAATGTCATTTGGTACTTTGGGTGCGTTCGGTGAGTTTACAAATTGTACATTTTTGTTAACTAATTTTTTGTCAAGTAACATGAAATTCTTAATAATTGTCAGCATATGTTGCTACGCACCCAACGACAGCCTTCGCCATTTTCGATAACATTTCCAAAAAAAAGTTTGGTAGCACATTTTTGTTATCGGGCTAAGGAAATAAGACTGAATAAATTATGAGGCTAAGGGAAGCCCAGATAGCTAAATTTTTGTTGTATTTAGCACGTGAATTTTTCTAAGCCGTATAGGCTTGAGAAAAAAAACGCACCTAATGTCGAAAAAAACGAAAATATTTGACAAAATAAGAATGCCAAAAGTTGAGAAATAAAGTCGAAATCCGTTGAGAAATAAAATTGAATTTAATTTCTGTTGGCTAAGGAAGAAAGAAATTATTGGCAATGACATGCGTTTGTATTTATACATTTCTATGTGCTTTAACTTGTCCTTACCGCTGCAATTGATTTATTACTATTTCTAACTATCAAATAGGAGTATTCTGCTTTATGACAATGAACCGAACAACAAGCTCTTTGGAATTTTCCGGAGGTGCTCATTGAGAAAGATGCTAGCAAGAGTATTGATTTCATCAAATGTTTGGACGGTTTGGAGATTAAGATAGATAGGTTGTTTGACTAAAAATGATAATTTCTTAATTGAAACAAAATTGAGTTAACAATTTTTTTTTTTAAGTATACTGGAGATACTGCTCATTAAAATTTTGAAAAATTTTATTTTGCTATGAAAGTTTGTCAACTAACTTAAAGAATTCATTAAAATGATACCCATCACAATCAGCTGAAAATTTTTGTTTTTCATTTCAAGACATATGCAGGTGCATGGATGACACCTTATTTTCCAAAATTGGTAATAAGGTCGAAAATTGGATTCGGCCTTATTGCCTTCGACCTTATTTCACGACAAAGAAGGCTCCTCAAAAATATGATGTGCCATATTGCACTCGAAAACTGTCTTGCGTCGCTTGCAATATGGTGCTTTGCAGCAGTTTAGGACGTCCGTTAGTTCTCCAATTGCAGGTAATCTTTATAAGGAGGCTTTTGGCCCTCTTTTGTTTGCTGGGGTCGTCAACGATGAAATCATATTTTTTTTTTTTTTTAGAAATAGAGGAGGCTAATGCTAATCTGGAACACTCAGACCTAATTCCGGTTCCATTGTACTACCAGGCTAGTAGCCTTTCCTTTTTGTGGTGCATTAGATTGAAATAATGGCCCGATTGCGGTTGTCGATTGACTAATCGATAGTCGACTTTTTTCGAGCAACGATTGTCGATTGTATTTTTTCGTATTGTAAGTCGATTTCAATCGACATTCTTCGATTTGACGGTCGACAGAAGAAAAGAAACACATAAAAAAAAATGTTTTTCATTTGTTATTAAACATCAAAACAGTTATGGCCAAGACTAGATCCAAAACGCACAAGACATTTGCTATCCATAACCAGATTGCACTTTAGCTCCGTAATCAATGTCATTACCGGACATTGTCTGATAGGAAGACACGCCATAAGACTCGGCGTTCCCTCTAATGACTTCTGCAGAAGTTGCCTAGATGAGGAGGAGGAGGAGACTATTCAACACCTCCTCTGCTCATGTCCTGCACTCTCCTCTAAAAGAAAACGGCATATAGGAAAATATTTCCTCGATGATCTAAACGATCTGGCAAACACAGATATCCTGCATCTTTTTCGCTTTATCAAAAGCTCCAAATGGTTCTGTTAAGTGTGGTTCTTCCTCACTTAATTTATTATGGTATCACAATGGACCTAATACTGGTCTAAGTGTGTCAGTTGTTTTCCTGACAGCCATTTTAACCTAACCTAACCTAGTAAACATCAAAGAACTGTCAAAATCTTAAAATTCACAATCTAGTTTCTGATTATTCACAATAACATGTGTTTCTGTCGATTGCTTTCCACAATACCAAACATACGACTTGATCGATGCAATCGACAAATTACGAGTCGAATGTGAATGTAATTTTGTATGTGACCTCAAAGACGGTGTCCAGATGAAACTTGGAGACTGAACGAATAGTAGATGCCCAGAGCGAGATTCGAACCCACGCGTCCGGCCTACCTACTGAACACTCGGCCGTCCTTTTGAAATCATAGTTGCTTTCTGAGCCCGTTGGTTGTTTCAAAAACGTACAGTTTTTACATGGTCGGTTAGTTAACTCCTTGCAAAACCTCCAATCTGGAGGGCCAGATCTTTTTGGGATTTCCTTCTACATTAAATGCCGGACAATCCAGGAGCTCACCCGCTATCATTATTTCAGTACCCTGTCCTTGTGTTGGAAGACCCTGAACAACTTTTTAACGAAATACGTTGGAGTAGCTTATACAGGGATTTCTGCTGGCAGACCGCTAAGATTTAGACAATTTGCCGTTACTCGCAAAGGGTTGTAGTGTGTTGGGAAAAACTCGCACTCCCTAGTCTAGCAAGTCACTTTTTGTTGAATGAGACCAGTACTCGCACCGACAACGCGTTTGTGATATCATTTTCATCTGTTAGGCTCCAAGATGACACCAACCAGATTCTTCTCACCTAGCTCGAGCACCACCTCAACCTTACGTCACATATTTTTTTTTATTAAAAAAGTGTTTTCTGTATATGTACTTAGTTACCTAATAAAGCTCCGACCAAGACCGGAAACGTTTCTTTTATTTTTTTATAAACTGAACCCGTGCTATCAGCTTTTTGGTAACCCTGAATTCCAAAAATCACCTGCAAGCTCTGAAACTGTAACTCATCTAAATGTTTTACCGCAGTTTTTCCAAGAAAAGCGTAATCAAAAAGTTTGTGACTCCTGAAGAAGAACAAAATGAAAATAACTCCACCACATTTCTTACTCGTATTTATTTCCATCGTTTATACTACTTTTTAATGATCTTATGAATAACTGCAAATTTCGTTTCAAGATTTCCTTCTCATTCCCATCATAGCTGGATTCATTCATTATACACTGCACTGCATATCCCAGAGCCTCTTTAAGCTTGACTATCTGAGGAAAAAAAAGAAGAAAAACCTGAACACACAAAAGAAAACAAAGAGTGAACTAATAAATTGCATAGCAAGGACTCTCACATACACCACCACTTACTTACCTCTCGATTCTTGTTCGCATGAAGCCGTAAATACTTGCAGCACAATTGCTCGACACGTTTCTGAGCCCTCTTGTGTTCATCCATTAAATTGTCGTACTTGCCTTGAAGCATCTCAATTTCACATTGCTTATCCCTTAGTTTTACATCCTTCTTTGCCAGTTGCCGATGGCATTGCTTATATGACATGGATAGCTCATCATATCTAAAAATTCTTTGTGATGAACAAGAAACCAACAGAGAAGCGGAAGAAGAAGAGAAACGGAAATAGAGAACGTTCAAAAACGAACCTGTGTTGCATCAAAAGCGGACTAATTGACTCGAACGCATCAATGGACGGTCTTGAGTGGTGCCGACGGGGTGATTCTATTGAACCAGCAGACGCTTCTGACCCAGATGACGATGTCGATGAGTCAACACGACGAATTAACTTGGCCAATCGTTGATTGCGATTGCGTTCCACGTCCAAGGATGTCCTTAGATCCTTCAGCTCTTCGCTTTGGGCATGCATTATTGTTCTGAAATTGAGTTCGTTACGATGGTGTTCTGCTATGTTGAGTTCGAGTTCGGTTATGGTTGAGTGGACGTCTTCCAGGAAAATGTCGTGTTCTGATGAGAAAGATGAAATACTTGGATTGACCCTTATGCTGGACGATGACATTGTTTAATTTCTCATTTAGATGCGGACACGGTGTCTGTGACAAGCGACAAGAAAAAAAAAGAACACGCGCAAAAATAAGCAACGGAAAAATCCTGACGTTTTCGTATACTGACAGAAAAAGTAATAAAACGTAGTTTCTGAAATCGAAAATTAAGGAAAGTAAGCATAGAGTATCAGGCGCCATTCACCCTATGACCTTAAATGTCCTTCTAGTGTCAAAAGATTGAACAGCCAAATAGTCGAAGTGAAAGTACTTAACCCTAAGAGAACAATCGTGTTTCTTAATATTTTACTGCCTCATTTCTCTAAATACACTCAACATGTAACAGTAACCCTTTCCTTCTTATACAACTTAAGAAGAAGATCATGAAATGTCCATTAAAAATTGTCTACCAACAAGATGTGTTCCAACCCCATCCCAAACGTCCCAAATCGAATGGAATTTTCATGTTCAACTTCCCTCTTCTGTAGAGTGTAGACTGTAGAGTCTCCTACCATTCGACAAACCAACAACATCCGTTCGTAATAAATACGAGGAAATAAAATCAGCATTTTTATGAGGCACATTTGAAATTTAGCTTTCAACATCGTCTTATGAACCCCTTACTGCCTTAATCTTCTTGGAAAAGCAGTTATTGCCGACAGGACTTCTGGCACCTTTGGCAGTAGCTAATTCCCTCAAATTGGAGTCCATTAGGTGCGAACATGATGCTGAACTTCGGCAAGATGAAGGTTCCTTTGCTCAATTTATCTCTCTCCCTCTCTCTCAATGGATGGGAGTTGCTCTTCATTAAGTCATGCATTTTAATTACCTTCTGAGAAAAGGTTGGATATTTAGCTCTGCCATTCGAAGAACACAGGGGTCGTATAAAGTGAAGAAGTTTTGTGAAATGTCTCTTTTCTCATTTTCAAAGTAAATTTGACCTCGATTGGCATGATTCATAGCAGGGGGGAACTGTTCATGTTCTGATGACATGATGCTGCTTATGAATTTCAATTTAAAAAAAAATATTCAAAACACCCATTTAAGTCTTATCGCGCGTTCCACTTAATTGAAGGATCAAAGCCTCAACAAAAAGTAGTATAAGTAATAAATCAAGGCAAATGGAAAGGGGTTAGCAACGTTCGTTGGGCTGTTGTACCTTAAAGGTACTCTCAAAAGAAATTTCTTTCTACAGAAGACGAACTCATTTTCGTCCAAAACAGGACTGGGACATTATAACGAATATTGCGACAATACGCTGCGGATTATGACAGAAGAATTCTATTTCAATGATAGTCACAAAAAGCAGAATCCTGACAAAATTCTTTGTGTCAATATCTGTGTGGGTTGTCTTTGAGCTTATGGCTGCTCTTAAAGAGGTCATCAGACATCACCCTGGGAATAGAATTCCGTTTTTAAGGAATTTCAATTAGCATCGGCATTCCTTTTGAATTTATGTTGCCAAAGTGAATGAATTTTAAAGGAAAATGGTAATTAGGAAGGGCTCATTTGGATGAATGCCTCCAATGAATGCCTTACTTGGGAAAATATTTGAAAGAAGTTAAGTCTCATATTACTTGAAACTCTTTCCAATTTCAATTGGATGAGAAATTCTTTGAATTCTTCACAGAAAACTAGATACATAATGTTTAAGTTCTTTTTTGTTATTTATTTACTTTTATTGATCGAAACAATAGCGCGCAAATGTTCAATTTCTTAAAGTAGAGTAGTAATGGTTGGAAGCAAATATAATGGTATGTCAAAAAGAGAATAAACGATATAACGAAATGGCTTGGGTACAAACCATCTTGATATTGCAATGCTTTCATAAGACAAAACAATTGTTGTATCTTGAAATATCAAGTGAGGTGTTTTGAAATTTTCACATAGCAATTGAATTAATGTGAACCCGTCCCTCAGGTTCTGAACTAGTGTTAAGAAAATAGGAGAGAACTGAAAAGGTGACCTCAATGCAGTTTAGCTTAAAATTTCCGGAAATTGTAGTAAGAGGGAAGAATAGAGGTGGATAATACATTTCTCATTCGCGTACGGCAGGGTATTCGTCAGCATGTCTGAGCTCCAAAGAAGGGCTAGGCAGTAAACTGATGATGATGACCATTACTAGAAACATATGAATATAACAGTTGAATTTTTTGAGAGAAAGAATAGAACTGCTTATATCAGATCTACAAACGCATTGATTTTATGATTTTATGAGCTTAAGAAGCGTTACCGTTCCACTTATACTATATATGTGAGTGAGATGTGAACTAAGAATCGAGTATGGAAACCATAGATTTTTGTAGTTAGTCGTTAACACATTAGTAGACTAATATTTGAATACCAGGGATCTTCAATTAAAATGAGAAAATGAATGAGAAAAATGATTCACCACCATTACAAGTTCACAAATTCACTCCATATCAATTATACGACACAACCAAAACAACCTAATCATGCGATGCCCGATACGTGTGTGTAATACGATACGATGAGTGTAATAGTGTCCAACGCTATCTCGTTGTGAGTTTAGTGTCCAACGCTATCTCGTTGTGAATTTAGTGGCTCCTGCTATCTCAGAGCAACCATTAACTCCCACTTCCGAGCATCATTACAGAACTCCCAGGAACTGGAAGTGCAGGACAGGAAACAGTACACCGAGTGTCCCGAAGACTAATCCACACGTAATCCAGGATAGGAGACCATCACTCGATTGGTCTGAAGACCCATACGAGAACCTGGTCGTAACTCCCGGACTAGACAACAACCAACCGAACCCCAAGTAAAACTCCCTTCATCGGAAGAGGCCTACTTAGAATCTACCTATAGCAATAGAGCTAGAAACCTGAATTGAAATTATAAAAGCTTAAAACCATTGTACCAAATATTACAAGAACTTCATTAAACAAAAGTTTTGCTGCTTCTTTTGAAGACCTTGGATCAGATGAGCCTACCTCAGCCTTTGATAAAAAGCTTCCTCACAGGATTGACTGGACAAATGCTATTGCCATCCACTCGGAAATAGACCACTAACTGGGATCATATCTCTCAACCATTCCTTATGAGAAATGGAGGGGCCTATAATCTTCTGCCAACTGCGAACGGCTAATTGTGCAGCGTAGACCCGAATTAATAACTCTTAAAACAGCATTTGCTCATTAGATGGCAACCAATCTTTTCTTCCATTTGAGGGTCATGTTTTTTTTTCTAGTTGTTCAAAGAGAAAAACAACTTCCGTCATAAGCTTCACTCAATACGAGATGCAATTGCATTGCTTGGGCTGCGTGTGTTTTGACAATTTTACAAAATTGTTGACACGAGCAAGTCCAGGGGGTGTTACTGTCATCAATTAGTTCACTAACCAAGGACGACTGTTCGCGATAGTGTCTTAACTTCTTGTGATATTGGTTTGTGGCAGGGTTCTTCATAGAATATAATAACATTAGTGTTCTTTAAGTTCATTATAGCAGGGTGCAGAGTTCTAACTAGAATATGAAAACATTCGTGTTTTTGACAGAAGGGCAATCTGGTGAGCCGCAGACATGAATTAATCCAATAGCCGGTGTGCCGAACGTGCGAATCACTAGTGAAAAGTAGTTAAGTGTTAAGTGGGAGCGGAGGAGGAGGAAGAAAGGGTTCCATAGATCTTGGGCTATCAATTTTATCAATTTTTGTTATTCTTGATGTCATACGAAAGATCGCAATCTCAGCTGTCGTCAACTTACGCCTTTATCAATTTTTCTCTGTCCATCATTGTGAACCAGACATGCGAGCTGGACGCCCAACTACGACGTACCTACATCATACCTATAGCATTTATCGCTTGCAGAAGAAAGCGCTACGCTTACTAAGTATTTACTCAAGTAATTGAGCTTTTCTGATTTTTAAACCATTTTCTTCCTTAAAGTAGGTGTCTGGAATTTACTTGTCTGAATCAGAAAACAGAGAACATCATATATAGTACCCACTGTCTTTCAAAACCTTTTCAAATTCAACCAGCACAATAGAAACGTTCTCTAATAAGTCATGATGCTGTCGACATACCAGCGAAAAAAGTCTTAACTATTCAAGCACATATCAATTGTAGTGAGGAACTGCAAAGTCAGGAGAATTACGCTGCCATATAAGCATTATTCGAATAAAAAGCATGTTCGAATTTGACATAAGGTTGTTGGTCATTTAAAGGCGCTTGGCCCCTATACTCCCTTTTATGTGTAACTTTTTTTCACTTATTTTTTTATATTTGAAAAAAGTTCGTCCGCAGTTTAAGTATCTATAATTTTATACGTGCAAAAGTGAAAAAAAAATTTTGGGCGTCGTTTTGGAGCAGATTTGGTTTTTTTTTACAAAAGTGGTGCAAATTTGCTCCGATCAGGGCAAGGTTTGAACGTTGACTGTTGCACCATCTGTACAGAGCTTTTTCATCATCCACAGGAATATTTTCTTGAGCTTCGTTAATGAACTGCGACGAACGATTTTCCTGACCCTGATTTTCCTTCTGCTTTGAGTTGGTAGTTTATCTTATGCTATGTCCACACCTGAGAGTTAACCTGGGTTATCTCAAAACAATCCCAAACCAACATGATGACCAAGTGGTTTGCCATACAAAACGAAACCTTTTTAGTCACTGGGTTTCGAGATAACCTACTCGAAACCAAGCGCGCTGAATGAACTATTTCCAACATTCCATTGAATTTGACATTTAAGAGAGTGGAAGTGAGTGGAGAGAGAATGAATTCTCTCGTCGTTGACGTTCTGCTCACACTTTATATCTGTCTCTTTTTAACTTAAGACAAAAAGATAAACTTAAAACTTTTTGGCATATGCGGATGCGGACACTACTTGGTTAACTCAAACCAAACTGGAACGAAACCCAGGTTAACTTCAGGTGCGGACATAGCATTAGTCCTTATTCTAACTGCTTTGTTATAGAGTTTGGGGTGCGTTCATTCCATTTGTTCTATTGGCTTAGTACGATATAATATAATATATGTATACTTCATTCGGGCAATTGTACCATTTTGATCTTCAAGGTTTTTTTTGTTCCATCGATCGGCTTTCGTTGCTCTGGAGTTTAGCACGATAGGCCTTCATGGTCTGGGTAATCTACTCATCGTTATCATACTGTGGTTAATTTTTTTCTGGTTTAAACCATCCAAACAACGATGAGCCTTCCCAAGTCTGAAGTCAAAAAAATTCTCACGAATGGCGCCCCAAAGTACCAACTTTTTTTTCTATTCGCTTTCTTGGTTTTCATGACCCAATGTGTTGAAAAAAACGCTCGAGTATGTATCACTGGTCAAACTCTATATAGCAATTTATGTTTTTTTTTTTGTTAAAATTACGGAATGGAAATTTGAATTAATTTTGGTAAAGAGCGTTATTCTAAAAAGGAGACCTAAATTCCTCATGTCCTTAACTTTTTCATTAAACAAGTCCGAAAGGCTTTTGTTAAAGTACAAGCAGTCATCAAGTCTTCAAAAACTAAAGTATTATAAGGTACATAGTACACAGTACCCAGAATACAAACACCTACCTATAAACTACTGTCTCACCAGCCTTTTAGCTGTCTCGGCAAATAACTAGGCCACACATAAAAGTACGACTTCCTTCGCAGAAACAATAGCTTTGTAGTATACGCATTTGCATCAAAGTGGTTGTTCGCATACATGGCGTTGGACTAACATTTATGGCTTCCTCATAGCCATCTCTTTCATTACAGCAGGTTCACATGGGCTTTCCATTAGGAGAATTGCATAACCATTCCAACACAAACGCCATGATGGGCATAAACATTGACTTTCTATTCATTTCATTTGTACTTACAATTTACAGGATATCATCCATTCATCGTTTTCGGGGCGAATAAGAGTGTAAAGCGCCCTCTCCCCCGGCCCGCTTTTGCAGGAAGACTGCGCATACAATTTCCCGGGGCCCATTATGCCTGCATTGCAGTTTTCCTGATGAATAACTATTATTACTCCCTGCACTGTTCCGAATGGGGCAATGGAGTATGGAGGTCCTGAATGGCAAGAGAGGCAGACCGAGCTAAATTGGGAAGTAGCACACACATTCATGTGTATTTTCTGGTGAGTATGTTCTGGTGCACCTTTGAGTTTACCCAGCGATGCATTTTATGTGTGCATTGTGTGTATATTTTCCTGACTGCACCGGTAACCGGCATGCATATCAGGCACTGGCAATGGCACCCACTAAAAAGTCTTTTCAGTGTGAGTGCAATATCATAAAAGGATAACACATCCTTAAGTTGTGTCGTCGTCGTAGGGAATTTTCCTATTTTCTTTCCCTATTCACTATTCACTAAAGACACACAGCCCGCCTGCTGTCTGAAAACACGCAGCCAAACTATGACTTCCAAGACATAAAAAAAGAAAAAAAATATGGAATCAGGAGTAAAAGTAGAGGAAATCCTTTCGGCGTAATTAAAACTGCCAGACGCTTTCATAAACAGGCGTTTTACTGGTGTTTACTGTTTATGGCGTTTTTATTTTCCGCTCTTCTTTTGGTGTCGTAGGAGTTTTCTTACAGTACTCCACTGCCGTCACCAATATTGTAGTTTTTGGAAGAACAATTTTAGCGAAACAGTAAAACTTCACTCAAACCTTTAAAATATGAAGAAAAAGAATATTTTGTGTTGTGTTGTGCACAAAATTGTGAACTGAAAGTTAAAATTAGTTTTTCTCGTTGATGTAATTAAACATTTTTTGTTTTGTTTTCTGACAGCCAGGAGAGAGTTGATGTTGTACAGGCCCTCGGGGCCAAAAAAAGGGCTTTATGATTTTCAGTTTGTTTCTTCTTTGTTGGAGATGAAAAATTTATTTATGAAGTACTAAGGGGTTAATTTAAGGACGATTGTGCTTGTTTGAAGTTAAAGTGGATGGAATTGTTTTAAGGTAGAATTACGTTTCAGGGAAGCTTAAGGGTCAATATAAGAAAGTTGTGGGCTTAAAAAACAATCAACGATGTGAAATTATTTTTTTTCTTTGCTGTTGAAGAGATTGACGCTTTAAATATCCAGTCGAATAAGTGAGATTATACGAATTTGGGAAGAAAAGAAATGATTCTGTTTGGGCTGAATGGAACGTGCTTGATGAAATGATGCTTTATGTCTAGTACGGCCATAGGGCAGTTTGCAATTCTTAATTACAAGAAATAGGAACGTTAACCAAAAAGAAGTAAGGCTTTCTGTTTTTTGCTATTTTAGATTTCCAGGGAAGGTTTCGCTCGTTGGATAAGCCAGGGTCTTCATGAAAAAAAAAACACAAAAGCCGAGAAAGAACGCATAAACGATTAAAAAAAATCTTTATTTTTGGTCTTTGGAGTTAGGTTGTGCTCATAACTACTGCTAATTTGTTATCTTCTTAATGTATAAAAATTACGTGCCACGATGTTTGTTCGCGATGGACTCCTAAACCACTTAACCGATTTTAATAAAATGTGTACACCGTGTGCAGTTTGGTCTTAATTAAAAGATAGGATAGGTAACATAATAATATACAGTCGCAATGTTATTTTATTGCAAATTATTTGTTTTACATTCACAATTATCTGTTAGCTTCAAACGATTTTAACAGATGGCGATATCTGTGGACTGGATTGAGAACGTAAACAATAGATGGCACTGCTATGTTAAACCTACAAACGTGCATATAAGCCCCAATTCAATAACACCAGGTGTTGTTAAGCCTAAAAATCTGCAACAGTTGGATGGTTGGCAGCTGGATACATTCCGCTGTTATTTGAACTTCCTTATCCCTTATCTTTATATTTGCAAAATATGAACAAAGTCACTTTCCGCTGTCTGCCTGTACGCTTTTTTGAAATCTTTGAAACTACACAATTGATTTCGACGTGTTTTTTTTTCAATTGACACAATAACCTTTTTTTTTTTAACGCTTACATCAAGGGGTTTTTACTGCCCTTATAATGTTGTAGAACACAGTACGAGTATTTAGGAAAACAGGAGAGGATTTGAAAGGAGACATCGATGAGCGTTACTTTTGAATTTTTGTGAATCGTAATGAAGGGGAAAAACAGGGTCAGGTGGAGCATTCCACATTCGGGTGGTGCGACTCAGCGAAAAACTGATGAGCATTCCTAGTGAGGCGGGTGTTGCGGCTAAATTGTTTCAGGGGAGGAATGCTACTGGCTGTATTTATGTATACATATTTCCACAACTTAGAACTTAGAAACTGCTCGATCAATTTCTAAATTCTTCAACTGTTAGAATGATATTTGTTCCCATACTCCAACGGGATCAAATACACGAACAATCACGTGAACTTAGTAACTGCTTGACCGATTTTAAAAGTTCTTTCGCCTTTCAAATGTTTAAATGCTTTCGCCAGCAGTTGACCATTACTCCGATGATAAAATTCATTGCCGCGAAAATCGCTTTCTCGATAAGCCGTTCGGAATTGGCAGAAAACTGTAGGTACCCTTCATTTCCTCACAGTTGCGAGAAATGCGCTAGGTCCTGGGTCTCCCGGCTCTGTGGCGCTGGCGCATTCTTATTTATTTATTGTAATTCTGACGATGATTGGAATAAGAAACTTAAGACTTTCAGACAATATTCAGCTTACCCTAGCGGGTTTTTCTAACAGTTTTTTTTTTTTTTTTTTTAGCAATTTTTAGTAAACAACGCTTTTGAATGAGACCCGCGCAACGCCGGGCGTGTCAGCTAGTTACTTATGGTTTCTCTTAAATTCTTGCGGACAACTGTCCTCTTTAATTCACTTCGGCAGATCATCTTATTGAATTTGCAATTACTTAATTATTTATTTATTATATTGTACATTGAAACTTACAACTTTTCTTATAATAATATAATATTCTTTGTTTGCCTTAGTCTTATTCAAACATTGGCTGAATTTTTATTTATAGTTTATAGTTTTGTAGTAATAGCAGTTATCAGCAGGCGGATTCTTCCTTTAACGGTGTGGTCAGGTCAAGTGGCGATTTTTATTGAACAAAAGAATATTTACAATTGATACTTGATTATACGTTACTTAATTATGTAATTTTAAGTTTTTTGCTATGTTGGCACATAAGGTAGGCCCCTTATGTGCCAACATAGCAATATACACGATATATATTATCAGATATTTGGATTATGAATAAAATTTAAGTTAATGACTATTAGAGAATAGAATAGAATGTTATAATAATTATTAACTAATAACTGTGGGAGTGTTCAGATCCTGTTGTCCTTAGATGAGCTATCTTCGTGAGTGGTAGGGTAGCTATATTACTATTAGGGAAGGAACCACACGTATAATCGGCGAGTAAACAATCTACTGATCCATGCATTATTATTGGGTGGTATGACGGTGACGAATTGTATACGCGTAATTCAGTGCTCTTGACTCCGAATGTATAATGTGGTACCAAAACATCTAGCTTTGAACTTTCAGTAGGAAAAATCTATTAAGATATATGTAGCTAGAAAACATTTGGTAGGCCTTTAGTACTTCCCATGAAATGTTTTTCTATTCGTTACTTACCTAGTAAAAAGCACTTCAAGAGAATATGTTTACGAGGACTTAAAAGATTTTTGCAGTCTCAAATTAATTCTCAGAATGCCCAAGCAGATGTTCTTAATACGGAACAATTCGATAAATTGTATTCAAAACCACCAAACTTTTTTCACGGACATAAGTATATTCAACGTGACAGTTCCCAGCTGTTGCACGTGGAAAAAACATATTTTCGTTGTTCAATGAAAGATTTTCTGTACTTTTCTGATTTTTTTATGTTCTAAGCACAATTAAGTGAGGCTTGCCATGTGCCAACTTAAATCAAATAAAACTGCAGGTGAAGATGGCCTTGAGCCTTAACGGCGTACCGTGAATTTCAATTTTTGACCTGGAGGACAGCTGAAAAAAAGACATTCACCAGACAAAATTCTGATATGGTCGGAAGAAAGAATGCCCGTTGAATGGAACCTCAGTAGCGTATGCCTGATTCTAAAAAAAAGATCCATAGAATTGCGTTCATCATTGACTGATTAGCCTCCTTAACGGTTTCGAATGTGAGATCCTATCTGCAGCTATATGTGATTGTTTGAATCCCCACGTCAACAATTTAATGGGACCTCATAATTTCGGTATATTAGCCCAAGAAAGTAAGCAATCGACGAAATTTAACGCAATGTTCAAAAATCCCGGTAAAAGCATTATCGGAATACAGCATCTTTTTATCGACTTTTAGGCTGCCTATGAAGTATTTACAGAAACGAGCTGCATATATCCATGCCTAGTTTTAGCATCCTTTAAAAACTCCCACAACCTCGCAGTATCACTTAAGAGAATTCACGCTGCTCCGTCAAGGTCAGTAAAGAACTCACTGAGACAACTGGCTTTCCACAAGGCGACAAACCAGCACGCAATTTCTATAGCATAATACTCGCAAAGAATTAGCAAAAGCCAAACGTCAACATGAGAGATATTTTTCAATAGTCTGTACAATTACTCGCTTACGCAGACAATATTGACGTAATTTGAAGAAGGAAGCGTGATGTCATAGCTACTATTCCGAGCTTTGAACCAGAAGCGGTTCATGAGGGCAAAATTAAGTATATATATTTTCGTCAAACAAGGTAAGACAACAACAACGAAAAAGGCAGAACGTCCCAAAAGACAGACATAATTTCAAGGTAGTTCAGGACTTCATCTACCTAGGATCCACTATAGACACGGAAACCGATATGCGTGCGAAGATCAAACGTAGAGTTACTCTTGCATATTTTAAAAATGCAACTTAGAAATAAACCAAGGCTATCTTTAATTATGCCTCGATCATCCCACTCATACTTCAAAAGCGGACAACTGATCTTTGGTCCCGTGTGTGAAGACAGTGTGTGTAGAAGAAGTTTCAACAACGAAATGATTTGCATGAGCATAACAAGCAGAGTACGCAATTAAAAGTCAGATCGGCAATCGTTATATGCTGCTGAACATTACTAACGTCAAATTACGTCTTTGTAATGATACCCGACTTGCGGTGAAGAAATTAATGGAAAGTGTTATCGAAGTCACAGTTTGGAGAATTAAGTAAAATGGTGATCATTCCCAACGTTAGCCAAATATGTGCCACACCCCCCAGAAGAGAAAGACGAGAGCTCCAAAGACTGCTTTTATAAAAGCGCCTCGTAAAAACATATGAGCAATGCCCTAGACATGAATTGAAAATCGTTACTTGCAATTTTAGCGCAAAACTGTGGAAGGAGGATATCTTTGGAAGTACAGTTGGTAAGCATAGCCTGCATGGCAAAGCATCCGAAAACGGACTCAGGCTTATCTATCTTGCTGCGGGGCAAAATTTTATTCTTAGTAGTGCGCGTTTTCCGCATCTCAAAATTCATAAAGGCACATAGCGATCGTCAGATCAATCTTTCGTCAAACAAATTGACCATGTTGTAATCATCCGACGAAGGCACTCTTCCAGTGTGATAGAGGTCCGAACTTAATAAGGAGAAAAGATGGAAAGAACACCTAATTCTCAAGAAGAAAAAGAAGCATCGTGAGAAGCGCTCGCTTTCAAAATTTTCGTATCAAATTTTAACTCCACATAACCCCTTCACGGCTCAATAAGGGTTATCAATTTCGCTTGCATGCTTGTCTTTCCTTGGAACACTCTGGCGTATGCGCACTTATTTTTATATGAGAACAGTGATTCTTCCCACATTTGTTGCATCTTCTTATTTCACCTAATTTTAAAAATACTAGGGTATGAACAAGCTTTAACAGACTGTTATTGAGAGCAATAATTCCAAGTACAACAAGTACAACAACCCTTTGGGGGTTGACGCAGCCACAAAGTTTGCTCCTTCGCATTTTTATTCTTCGAACTACAGTATGACCTAAAGTTACGTTCTAACACACTTGAAAGTTTAATCAACTCCTTTGAAATTCCCACACAGCTGCAGTTTCAAAACTGGAATATTCAATCAGTTTGTTCAAACTTTCTCCCTTCCCCGCCACCGTATCCACCAAACTTCATTTGAATTTATATTGCAAAGCAATAAATATCCTTCAGTCCGTCAACACATAATTAAACTTTCATTAAAAGTAACGTTCTCTTATTCCAACTTACATTCCAAGCATCACAAAACCCCCAACCACACCTCTATTGAGTTCTCAAGTATTTAACTAATACATAACTCACCTTTAAAGTCAAATCACTCATTCCGCCCCACGCTGTTTCTGTTTCACCGCTGTGTTCTACCGCGAAAATGTAAACACAACAACTATAAGAAGGAAGGATAAGAGATCCTTCAACAAATAACATTTAAACTTCAACTCCTTATCACGAACATACTTCTAAGTGTCTTTTTGCATCGTCTATGAATTTCATTCCTCTCCTTACTTGCAATCGCTAAGAAAAACAAAAACATTTAACATACTTTCGGGCGAAAGTAAATACCCGTTCCCTTTTCAATCAAGAAACAAGGAATACCGAGGAGCGTATTGGGTTAGTATTTTCATTAGCTTAGGAATGAGAAAATAGAAACAACATGTTTATCAACAAATTGATTGATTCCTCCGTCTATAAGGTTCAAAGTCAAACACATAAATTCCGCCCCAAAACACTGCCGCCATTCCACTCGTGATGCGAATATTGTGTTTTCGTTTCAAGCTAAGTTAGAGGATGTATGTTTTTTGAAGTAACTTTTGTTTTTACATTCTACCCTGAGGCGCATATCATTAACATCCTTGTCATTCTTAAGTAGGAAAATAGTGAGTGAGGAAACCATCACCGTTTTGCTACTTGTTTTTCCTTTCAATTTCACTTCTTGGCACAAAATAACGAGTTAAAACATAAGATGTCAATGACGGGGAATGGGGGGCAAAGTTTTCTGGTTATAGTGGGTGTGAGGGAATATGTCACCAGTGGTTTTCCTTATGCGGCAACACGCAAACAAATAGACATCCTGGAGCTAGAATATAATTAGATGGATGTCAAGATGATAGCATTTAATTAATGTAATTAATGACAGAGAAAGTAACGAGTCATTAGTTTCACCTCTAGATCCCATCTTTGGCACCCTGCATCATTGTTGATACCACAACGCAATCCTTACCTCTTTCTTGCGGCATGTGCCGCATATTAAGTGTCATTTAATGATGAACGACTAGTTCAGCTGCTGCTTTTGCTTCTCTGGTTAATATGAAAATTATCCTTGTTCCTCCTACGCACTGTTCACAGGCACACACCCGCCCGCTCTCCCTCTTTTGTATTTGTCTTTCCAAGCTGAAAATCTGTCGAGTAAACGGGACCAGGGAATAGTAAAAAAAAAAAAATATTTTTTGCAAAACTTTTGCCAGTGATGTGTGTAAACACAAGTTTTTCCCTATGCGTGGCGGTGAGGAGAGCATTAATTAGCAAATAGTCAGCAGTCAGCAGTATAGCATTTCCAAAAATGTTTATAATGGCAAAAGTTCGATGATTAGGAAACAGAGCATCAACTGGATTCTAGATTAAATATGAATTAATAAACATATCCGCATCTGTGTGAGTGAATATGATGATGTTGTTCAACAGGATGGAGATGAAGGCATTTGAATCCACGTTGGGTGTGTAAAATGAAGTATGACGATGCAATGTGCAGCTATTTCCGTTTCAAAAAGTTTTCTACTAAAAGCAAAATGATAGCTGAATTGAATTTGCCGAATTTTCACTCTTTCATGTTTCTTTATACAAAAAAGTTTTTTTTACAACTTATTGGTTCTTCGAACTTGCGCTCTTTATCAATAATTTGTAATGAGTTGGACTGGAGGAAGAGGAGGAAGTGGAGGAAGAGGAGTAGGAAGAGGAGGAAGAGGAGGAAGAGGAGGAAGAGGAGGAAGAGGAGGAAGAGGAGGAAGAGGAGGAAGAGGAGGAAGAGGAGGAAGAGGAGGAAGAGGAGGAAGAGGAGGAAGAGGAGGAAGAGGAGGAAGAGGAGGAAGAGGAGGAAGAGGAGGAAGAGGAGGAAGAGGAGGAAGAGGAGGAAGAGGAGGAAGAGGAGGAAGAGGAGGAAGAGGAGGAAGAGGAGGAAGAGGAGGAAGAGGAGGAAGAGGAGGAAGAGGAGGAAGAGGAGGAAGAGGAGGAAGAGGAGGAAGAGGAGGAAGAGGAGGAAGAGGAGGAAGAGGAGGAAGAGGAGGAAGAGGAGGAAGAGGAGGAAGAGGAGGAAGAGGAGGAAGAGGAGGAAGAGGAGGAAGAGGAGGAAGAGGAGGAAGAGGAGGAAGAGGAGGAAGAGGAGGAAGAGGAGGAAGAGGAGGAAGAGGAGGAAGAGGAGGAAGAGGAGGAAGAGGAGGAAGAGGAGGAAGAGGAGGAAGAGGAGGAAGAGGAGGAAGAGGAGGAAGAGGAGGAAGAGGAGGAAGAGGAGGAAGAGGAGGAAGAGGAGGAAGAGGAGGAAGAGGAGGAAGAGGAGGAAGAGGAGGAAGAGGAGGAAGAGGAGGAAGAGGAGGAAGAGGAGGAAGAGGAGGAAGAGGAGGAAGAGGAGGAAGAGGAGGAAGAGGAGGAAGAGGAGGAAGAGGAGGAAGAGGAGGAAGAGGAGGAAGAGGAGGAAGAGGAGGAAGAGGAGGAAGAGGAGGAAGAGGAGGAAGAGGAGGAAGAGGAGGAAGAGGAGGAAGAGGAGGAAGAGGAGGAAGAGGAGGAAGAGGAGGAAGAGGAGGAAGAGGAGGAAGAGGAGGAAGAGGAGGAAGAGGAGGAAGAGGAGGAAGAGGAGGAAGAGGAGGAAGAGGAGGAAGAGGAGGAAGAGGAGGAAGAGGAGGAAGAGGAGGAAGAGGAGGAAGAGGAGGAAGAGGAGGAAGAGGAGGAAGAGGAGGAAGAGGAGGAAGAGGAGGAAGAGGAGGAAGAGGAGGAAGAGGAGGAAGAGGAGGAAGAGGAGGAAGAGGAGGAAGAGGAGGAAGAGGAGGAAGAGGAGGAAGAGGAGGAAGAGGAGGAAGAGGAGGAAGAGGAGGAAGAGGAGGAAGAGGAGGAAGAGGAGGAAGAGGAGGAAGAGGAGGAAGAGGAGGAAGAGGAGGAAGAGGAGGAAGAGGAGGAAGAGGAGGAAGAGGAGGAAGAGGAGGAAGAGGAGGAAGAGGAGGAAGAGGAGGAAGAGGAGGAAGAGGAGGAAGAGGAGGAAGAGGAGGAAGAGGAGGAAGAGGAGGAAGAGGAGGAAGAGGAGGAAGAGGAGGAAGAGGAGGAAGAGGAGGAAGAGGAGGAAGAGGAGGAAGAGGAGGAAGAGGAGGAAGAGGAGGAAGAGGAGGAAGAGGAGGAAGAGGAGGAAGAGGAGGAAGAGGAGGAAGAGGAGGAAGAGGAGGAAGAGGAGGAAGAGGAGGAAGAGGAGGAAGAGGAGGAAGAGGAGGAAGAGGAGGAAGAGGAGGAAGAGGAGGAAGAGGAGGAAGAGGAGGAAGAGGAGGAAGAGGAGGAAGAGGAGGAAGAGGAGGAAGAGGAGGAAGAGGAGGAAGAGGAGGAAGAGGAGGAAGGGGAGGAAGAGGAGGAAGAGGAGGAAGAGGAGGAAGAGGAGGAAGAGGAGGAAGAGGAGGAAGAGGAGGAAGAGGAGGAAGAGGAGGAAGAGGAGGAAGAGGAGGAAGAGGAGGAAGTGATAGAGAGAAGTAATTACAACGAAATCAGAAGAAAGAGAAAATGTTTCATACCTTCTTCAGATGCCCTTAACAAGTTCTTAGACTATTAAGAAGTCGTTTGACACAGAAAGACTTCTTCTGAATTACCTAGGCAAACTACTTAATGTTTGGAAGCCTGTAGAATGTGCCAATAGCACAATAATGAAAGTCCAATTCCACATCCCCAAACAAACTCAATTTCCCATTCACAGCACACAAAACTGCTCTCGTATTAATATTTCAAAAAGGATTTGCATGACAGTCGTCCATTTAACATTCGTGTCCACTCCAATTTCCATACTAGCAAAACAAAACATCTGCAAAAAAAGGTCAACACGTTTATAATTTTTTATATTTTTATTATTGTTGTTGTATATCCAATTCAAAAATTGTGAACATAGCAAACTAGTAAGTCACCATCACTCATGCAATACCCATGCAGAGGAAAAGGTAGAAATTCTCCATAACAAACACTATAATAATGTACCACTAACGAACCTTCAATGCTACCTCTATTTATTTTTCATTAAATCAAATTTGCAGAGATTACGTATACGCCACCGTAACGACCGTAACTGGTCGATGGTTTGACGTCATCGTCGTAGGTTCGTATATAGCGTATATAGCGTTTGAACTCATCCTTGCACAGTCATAAGGACTCTTGTTCTGCCTTCTGTCTAACAAGTGATTCTATTACTCGTGTCCATTTGAATATTTCATTGAGCATGTGTTTGTGTGGGAATATTAAAATGTGTGTTCGTGTGTGTATGTGTGAAGTGTGTTTGTTGCCGTGATGGGCTCTGGAGTTGAGACGAATATGGAGGGAGAGTTATTTCGAGCACATCAAACGGTAAAAGCAAATTCGTTTTGTAAATAGGATGAAGTCGGTAAGTGGATGTATGACATCCATTTATTTGATTACCAAGGGCATATTGAATGCTGACCGAGGTTTGGGTCATTTTCTTTTGAATATGTTTCTTGGTTTAAAGGACAAAAATATATAGGAACTACAGAGTTAAAAAGAGAACATGAAGAACCGGAAATTCAAATTCAATGGAGGAACTATGTTTATTTAAAGAACGATCGTTTTCATGTTGTTATGGTGTCCTTTAAAAATGTATGGATGCTCGCATATACCTTTTTAATTAGTTGAGCTTTAAAGCGGAGCATTTGTCTTCAAAATAGTAAAAAAGCTTATAGTTCGGAACATTCTTAGGAGCTACACAGACAGATGAGAGATATGATCGTATTTTCTTATGCCAAAAACATAACGAATCGTACTATTAAATACCAGCTTCAACTTTTTTCCATACGTAAGAACTGGAATGACTTGTCAAGAACCACTCTGGTTTTGAATGAGGTAAACTGCTGAACTATCCACAAAGATTTAAGAGCGTCACAACCACAAGTTTTTTTTATTTTCAATTCAATTTTATTTAATTTTTCTTAGAACATGCTAACAAAAATATATAAGACTAGCTTATATAATATAACTTAACTAGCTTTCTGAACCTAAGCATGTAGGCACTCTTAATTATTCAATCTCTTACTACTAATGCGTTTTGGCTTACTGATCATATTGGTTCGTGTTTTTTTAAAACTAACTATAACAACATAAACCTACTAAAAACTAGAGCAGCCACTGTAGCTTTCAGGTAATTTTTTGTATTTTATAATTTGTTTTTATATTTTTTGGATTTTTGTGATTTTTTTTGTTGCCACTGTACACACCCCCTATAGTCTAAGACTTACACGCTAATCCTGTGTAAGACAGTCAATGGCGACTCGCTACCGCTATCAATTTTATTTTGTTGCTCGGACAATCACCAACACAATTTCGACATTTTGACAATATCACGTCGATCGCGATCTGAGACCGTCCTAATGAGCCGAAGGAGCTCTTCAACGTCTCCGTCTACTGCGTTGACGTCTCGGTTATAAGAAAGCCGTCGTTCCACGGGCTTACGGCAGACATTTAGCAGAACCGCCAGTCTGACCTGTATCAACCCTTCAATATCAAAATAGTAGAAAGCTTCAGGCGGGACAAATCCGCTCAGGCGCGTTTTCTCCATACATTGCATATACAGGTAGTAAGCCCCAAATACTAGGCCATTGGTCGAGGTCGTCACTATTGCAGTGTGACCAAGAATAATTTTTGTAATGAAATTGTCGATTTTCAGAGCAAAAGCTGATCTAGCCGTGTTTGCCGTATGTTTGCTAAAATATACATACTGATTTAGTCAAAGGCTGAGGTACTTGACTACTACTTTGCTTGGCAGTGGGTGGCCATGTAGATCAACTATAACAAGCTTTCACCAATTCTTTCTCGTATCCCATGAGGACCGAACCAACGGGGTTCTAAACACAATATATCTGAGCGAAAAATCGATTAAAGTATAGTATCTTAAAAATTTTCTCTAAAAGTTTGAAATGAGTCCGACAAATATCTTTCGAGTTATTCAGCTAAGAATAAAAGGTTCTCGAGCGGTCTGGTATGGACTCTAAAATTTTTAATGCGTTTTTTTCAAAATTATGTTTTTTGAACTGGTGACCACTGTTACTCAAAAACCGCTCGATAGATTTGAATGAAACTTATACAGCTTTTAGAAAACATAAAAAAACTAGTGCCCGTAAAAACAAATTATTAAAAAATACCATTTTTTCACGCTCCTGACTACACCTAACAACTTAAGTATAACGCATTCCATATGTCAGTTCAAAACCATGTTTGTAAGACATAGATTGCATTCAGCTTAGAATTTTTGAGCAAAAATTTAAATTTTAGAGATTTTATATGATTTAGCCTTTACTACGATTACATGGAGCTTCAAATATTATTTTAAGTATATATGTATTACATTGCTGTTAAGAAACCTATTTTTAAACTGGAAAAGTTAATAGTTACATTGTTTTGTAAATTATATAGAAATTCTACTTGTTTGTTCACAAATTCAATTTCAACAAACAGTATAACAAATACAAATACCTAAATATCTTCATGTTGATTTAACTCTATAACGAGTGTCTGAATAAAACTGTTTCAAACCGTGTGGTGCCACGAAGTCTTCTAATGACGATGGGTAATCTATTCCACTACCTTACGACGTAGATAAGAAAAGTGACGCTCAGAATTTCTGCTCTAAAATCTTGGTTGCAGCAACATAAAGGACCGGGTTGAACTTGTAAAATGTATTCTTTCCAAAAGATATGGTGGCTGTTTGTTCATGATTATTTTATTAAGAGTTTTAAGGGAAAAATATTTCAAACTAGCTGAGCCGCCCGGCTTTGCTCGGGTCAGTAGTTTTAAGGTTCCCGTTCTCGTTTTTCCTCTTGCGTGGGAATTTGGTGATGAAATATAATTTTCTTACTATGGGACTGTGTGGCATCCTAATGCTGAAAGAATTTTTGAAGTCTGTCCATTAGTTCCTAAGTTTCCGTTCCCAAGCCATTCTTGTTGGAATCTTCCGTTCCAGCGGAAATATGTGAATTTAATATAAATCTAGTTCATTGAGGGATAATGTCACATCCTTGAGTTGAAAGAATTTTCGACATCGTTCAAGCAACTTTAATATTCCCGTTCTCGTTTTTGAAATCTATCCAGTAGTTTCTAAGTTTCCGTTCCCAACCCCGTTCCTGTGGGAATCTTCTGTTCCCATCGAAATATGTGAATGATTTATAAGTCTATGTCACTGAAAGATGATTTAACATCCCAGAGTTGAAAGAATTTTTGAAACCGGTCAAGTAACTTTATGTTCCCGTTCTCGTTCCCGTTTCTGTTCCTGTGGGATTATAGGGATGAAATATAGTCTAAGTTACTTATGAAGGGAGATAAATGTAGCACCCCTAGTGCTGAAAAAAATGTTGAAATCTTTGGAGTAGTTTCCAATTTTCTATTCCCAATCCCGTTTCTGTGGGAATATGGGGATGACAGGAACCATCCCTGGACTAAACAATGTCTACCCTGAAAATTTCATAAAAATCCATTGGGTGGTTTAGGAGTTTACCCCGGGACATACATACATACATACATCCTATTTTATATATATTTTATACTAGCTGTGCCCGCGACTTCGTCCGCGTGGAATAGTGACTTTCAGCAGCATTTTTAACTTTTTAGGAAACAAAACTTCTAGCCTTAAAAATGGCGGTACATATTTCCAAAAAAAAACATTCAACCCCTATTTCAACACCTTGTAGCCCTGTTAAAAATACTTTTGAGACCGTAGTTTTTGAATTCCCATTTCCGTTCCCGTGGGAATATAAGGATAGATATATAGCCTTTATCCTTCCGCATGTTCTAGACCATCTCTGTAGCTAATTTAATAAAATCTGTTTAGCAGTTTGAACGGGAGACATACGAAAAACATACCAACATAGCTACATTCGCATTTTCAATATTAGTTAAGACTCCCGTTCCCGTGGAAACATGGTTCCCGTTTTCGTGGGAATATGTGGATAAGTTAAAGTTAATGTTACTCCGGGATTATGGAGCAATCCAACGGTGGATGAATTTTTGAAATCGGTGCTGTAGTGTCAAAGTTCCCGTATACGTTCCTGCTCCCGTGGGAATATAGGGAAGAAATATATAGTCTATGTCTTTCCTCAGGTTCTGTGAACGGGAGACATACGAAAAACATACCGACATAGCTACATTCGCATTTTCAATATCAGTAAAGACTCTCGTTCCCGTGGGAATATGGTGACCGTTCCCGTAGGAATATGGGGATGAGTTAAAGTTTTTGTTACTCGGGGATAGTGTAGCATTCTAACGGTGGATGAATTTTTGAAATCGGTGCTGTAGTGTCAAAGTTCCCGTATACGTTCCTGCTCCCGTGGGAATATAGGGAAGAAATATATAGTCTATGTCTTTCCTCAGGTTCTGTGAACGGGAGACATACGAAAAACATACCGACATAGCTACATTCGCATTTTCAATATCAGTAAAGACTCCCGTTCCCTTTGGAATATGGTGACCGTTCCCGTAGGAATATGGGGATGAGTTAAAGTTTTTGTTACTCGGGGATAGTGTAGCATTCTAACGGTGAAAGAATTTTAGAAATCGGTGCTGTAGTGTCAAAGTTCCCGTATACGTTCCTGCTCCCGTGGCAATATAGGGAACCGTAGGAATATGGGGATGAATTAGTTTTTATGTTAGTCGGGGATAGTGTAGCATTCTAACGGTGAAAGAATTTTTGAAATCGGTGCTGTAGTGTCAAAGTTCCCGTATATGTTCCTGCTCCCGTGGGAGTATAGGGAACCGTAGGAATATGGGGATGAATTAGTTTTTATGTTTCTCGGGGATAGTGTAGCATTCTAACGGTGAAAGAATTTTTGAAAACGGTGCTGTAGTGTCAAAGTTCCCGTATACGTTCCTGCTCCCGTGGGAATATAGGGAACCGTAGGAATATGGGGCTGAATTAGTTTTTATGTTTCTTGGGGATAGTGTAGCATTCTAACGGTGAAAGAATTTTTGAAATCGGTGCTGTAGTGTCAAAGTTCCCGTATACGTTCCTGCTCCCGTGGGAATATAGTGAACCGTAGGAATATGGGGCTGAATTAGTTTTTATGTTTCTTGGGGATAGTGTAGCATTCTAACGGTGAAAGAATTTTTGAAATTGGTGCTGTAGTGTCAAAGTTCCCGTATACGTTCCTACTCCCGTGGGAATTTTGGGAACCGTAGGAATATGGGGATGAATTAGTTTTTATGTTTCTCGGGGATAGTGTAGCATTCTAACGGTGAAAGAATTTTTGAAAACGGTGCTGTAGTGTCAAAGTTCCCGTATACGTTCCTGCTCCCGTGGGAATATAGGGAACCGTAGGAATATGGGGCTGAATTAGTTTTTATGTTTCTTGGGGATAGTGTAGCATTCTAACGGTGAAAGAATTTTTGAAATCGGTGCTGTAGTGTCAAAGTTCCCGTATACGTTCCTGCTCCCGTGGGAATATAGGGAACCGTAGGAATATGGGGCTGAATTAGTTTTTATGTTTCTTGGGGATAGTGTAGCATTCTAACGGTGAAAGAATTTTTGAAATTGGTGCTGTAGTGTCAAAGTTCCCGTATACGTTCCTACTCCCGTGGGAATTTTGGGAACCGTAGGAATATGGGGATGAATTAGTTTTTATGTTTCTCGGGGATAGTGTAGCATTCTAACGGTGAAAGAATTTTTGAAATCGGTGCTGTAGTGTCAAAGTTCCCGTATACGTTCCTGCTCCCGTGGGAATATAGGGAACCGTAGGAATATGGGGATGAATTAGTTTTTATGTTACTCGGGGATAATGAAGCATTCTAACAGTGGAAAAATTTTTGAAATCGGTGTTGTAGTTTCTAAATTCCCGTATACGTTCCCGTTCCCGTGGGAATTTAGGGATAAAATATAGCCTATGTGTTATTCTGATGTATAAGCTATATTATTGGAAAGTTTAATTGAAATCCATTCAGTAGTTTTTGCGTGAAAGAGGAACAAACATACATCCAAACATACAAACTTTCACGTTTATAATATTAGTAGGATTCCAACGGTGGATGAATTTTTGAAATCGGTGCTGTATACGTTCCTGCTCCCGTGGGAATATAGGGAAAAAATATATAGTCTATGTCCTTCCTCAGGTTCTGAACAATCCTTGTACAAAATTTCATTTAAATCGGTTTATTAGTTTGGGCGGGAGATGGTAACATAGAACGACGGACAGACAGAGCTCCTTTCACACTTGTTGTATTAGTAAGGACTCCCGTTCCGGTAGGAATATGTGGATGAATTAAAGTTAATGTTACACAGGAATAGTGTAGCATTCTAACGGTGGAAGAATTATTGAAATCGGTGCTGTAGTGTCAAAGTTCCCATATACGTTCCTGCTCCCGTGGGAATATAGGGAACCGTAGAAATATGGGGATGAATTAGTTTTTATGTTACTCGGGGTTAGTGTAGCATTCTAACGGTGAAAGAATTTTTTAAATCGGTGCTGTAGTGTCAAAGTTCCCGTATACGTTCCTGCTCCCGTGGGAATATAGGGAACCGTAGGAATATGGGGATGAATAAGTTCTTATGTTACTCGGGGAAAGTGTAGCATTCTAACGGTGAAAGAATTTTTAAAATTGGTGCGGTAGTGTCAAAGTTCCCGTATACGTTCCTGCTCCCGTGGGAATATAGGGACAAAATATATAGTCTACGTCCTTCCTCAGGTTCTGTGAACGGGAGACATACGAAAAACATACCGACATAGCTACATTCGCATTTTCAATATCAGTAAAGACTCCCGTTCCCGGGGGAATATGGTGACCGTTCCCGTAGGAATATGGGGATGAGTTAAAGTTTTTGTAACTCGGGGATAGTGTAGCATTCTAACGGTGAAAGAATTTTTGAAATCGGTGCTGTAGTGTCAAAGTTCCCGTATACGTTCCTGCTCCCGTGGGAATAAAGGGAACCGTAGAAATATGGGGATGAATTAGTTTTTATGTTACTCGGGGTTAGTGTAGCATTCTAACGGTGAAAGAATTTTTTAAATCGGTGCTGTATTGTCAAAGTTCCCGTATACGTTCCTGCTCACGTGGGAATATAGGGAACCGTAGGAATATGGGGATGAATTAGTTTTTATGTTACTCGGGGAAAGTGTAGCATTCTAACGGTGAAAGAATTTTTAAAATCGATGCTGTAGTGTCAAAGTTCCCGTATACGTTCCTGCTCCCGTGGGAATATAGGGACAAAACATATAGTCTACGTCCTTCCTCAGGTTCTGTGAACGGGAGACATACGAAAAACATACCGACATAGCTACATTCGCATTTTCAATATCTGTAAAGACTCCCGTTCCCGTGGGAATATGGTGACCGTTCCCGTAGGAATATGGGGATGAGTTAAAGTTTTTGTTACTCGGGGATAGTGTAGCATTCTAACGGTGAAAGAATTTTTGAAATCGGTGCTGTAGTGTCAAAGTTCCCGTATACGTTCCTGCTCCCGTGGGAATAAAGGGAACCGTAGAAATATGGGGATGAATTAGTTTTTATGTTACTCGGGGGTAGTGTAGCATTCTAACGGTGAAAGAATTTTTGAAATTGGTGCTGTAGTGTCAAAGTTCCCGTATACGTTCCTACTCCCGTGGGAATTTTGGGAACCGTAGGAATATGGGGATGAATTAGTTTTTATGTTTCTCGGGGATAGTGTAGCATTCTAACGGTGAAAGAATTTTTGAAAACGGTGCTGTAGTGTCAAAGTTCCCGTATACGTTCCTGCTCCCGTGGGAATATAGGGAACCGTAGGAATATGGGGCTGAATTAGTTTTTATGTTTCTTGGGGATAGTGTAGCATTCTAACGGTGAAAGAATTTTTGAAATCGGTGCTGTAGTGTCAAAGTTCCCGTATACGTTCCTACTCCCGTGGGAATTTTGGGAACCGTAGGAATATGGGGATGAATTAGTTTTTATGTTTCTCGGGGATAGTGTAGCATTCTAACGGTGAAAGAATTTTTGAAATCGGTGCTGTAGTGTCAAAGTTCCCGTATACGTTCCTGCTCCCGTGGGAATATAGGGAACCGTAGGAATATGGGGCTGAATTAGTTTTTATGTTTCTTGGGGATAGTGTAGCATTCTAACGGTGAAAGAATTTTTGAAATTGGTGCTGTAGTGTCAAAGTTCCCGTATACGTTCCTACTCCCGTGGGAATTTTGGGAACCGTAGGAATATGGGGATGAATTAGTTTTTATGTTACTCGGGGATAATGAAGCATTCTAACAGTGGAAAAATTTTTGAAATCGGTGTTGTAGTTTCTAAATTCCCGTATACGTTCCCGTTCCCGTGGGAATTTAGGGATAAAATATAGCCTATGTGTTATTCTGATGTATAAGCTATATTATTGGAAAGTTTAATTGAAATCCATTCAGTAGTTTTTGCGTGAAAGAGGAACAAACATACATCCAAACATACAAACTTTCACGTTTATAATATTAGTAGGATTTATATTTATATTTATATTATATATTTAGATAGATAGATAGATATATAGATAGATAGATAGATAGATAGATATGTGTATAGACAGTATGTACAGCCCAAAATATTACTTGAGAAATATGGTCGTACCGTTTGAGACCATAAACGTACCGAGTAACGTTGTTGAACGCAACAATAAATAAAGCAAGAATTTTTAACCTGAAGTGGAAGGTCATTAATAAAAATACTAAACAAAAGTGGACCAAGAATTGATCCTTGAGAAAGGATCCCAGAAATGAGTCTTAAATTTTGTGATGTTTTTTCACCAATGACAACAGTTTGGCTCCGACCACTAAGGTATGAAAGATTCAAAGCAGCTGCAGAGTGTAAAAATCGAGATTGGTCTCTAAGTTTAGTGTTAATTCTCATATGTTTTATTGTGTCAAATGCCTTGGAAAAATCTAACAAAACTAATAACGAAACCTCGTCTCTATCAATGGTATTTCTGATGTTATCTGAAACCTTTCAAACAGCGGATACACAACTGTGGTATTCTCTGAAACTGGACTGCTTATCACTTAGCAATTTGTGTATTTTTAAGAACTCTGAGATATGCTTATATAAGATTTTTCCAAGATTTTTGATAAGAACGGCAAAATTGAAATCGGTCTGAATTCTTGCTTTGATAGTCGAGTAGCTTGTTTTTTTTTTTTTAGGACCGGTATTACTTTTAGCTACCATCTAAATGGCTGGGAAAGATGATGTCATTATTATGGTATTAAAGACAGGTGTAAGAACCGGAAGTATATGGGGTAGGATTATTTTGATAAAGTGAGGGTGTATTTCATCAAGACCGGTAGCTGAAGATTTGATCTCTAATGAAGCCCTCAAAACATCTACACCACCAACCTCTTGAAACTGGAACGAATGCTTAACATCAGGGTCAACAATCTGATAGACTTCCTCGATACCTCGTAAATCTCCGCATTTGGGGTCAACAACCTGAACGCTTTGACAGGATGGAAAATCTTGATTGTTGCTGCATTGAATTTTTGCAAACTCTTTATTCAATATACATCTGAAGCACACATTTCTTTTTTGATTTGTTTTGAAATTGTTTTGATCGCCCATTCTATTTTAAATTAATCTTTCCTATTAAGAATTTCTATTGTGTATTTCATTGTTTGAAGTATTCATTGTCTAATTGTCAAAGAAATCCAGAAAACCACAACACCTTCTAAAATTCATCAACTTAATCAGCAAACCATTGTTCATTTCCTAATCGCCTTAGAGGTTCCGCTGCTATTTTTTTTTTTTTTTTATTAAGTTGCTCAAACTCAAACATTAGAAGTTTGTTTTTGCAAAGAATCACACAAATCGTCCCCACCTACCCACATCACTTTCGTGTTCCATTTAAGGTTCCGGTCATTTAATTGAAAAACGTCTCTCAAGTAAATGAACTTCATCAACCTTAGTCATTTCCTGCCCCAACAGTCTACTTCCTGTTTTTATCTTTTGCAACAAAACCCCTCACCACTACAAAATGAGAAAACGAAATAAGAAAACCCCCAAAACACCACTTAAAATTAATTCCTTTAGCATCCTGTTGTGCAACAAAATGAAACAAAATGAAACAAAATAAGTAAAAGTGAAGAAGAAAAGCGCAAAATTATTATTGCAATCAAAAGAGCCAAAGAGCCCTTACCCCCTCCCCTACCATACTTCTGCAATATAAAGTCCTCTAAATGTTAATGTACTTTTGTCTGCCACGGCCGGCATGGCATAGCTTTATGAAACAAATCACTGCTCAAGAATGCGACCCTGGGAGCAGGGCATATTTTCATCTTGCCAAGCACCTAAAAGTATGCTTCAACAAATTAAACACTTAAAATTCCTCATTTACACGCATTCTGAAAAACGGTGCGGCAGCGATAGCGCCGAGACGACACTCTTGAATAGAATCATCATCCTTTTTCTACCCACCACGAAGTTCTTTCGTGTATGCGATGACAATAAAACACCCGAAAGGTACATCTCAATGGAGTTTTATATCCTGTCCGCAGTCTCTGCAGTCAGCACATTATAATTTCCTGAAATAAATTAGCAATGCGAATGAAAATAGAGAAGAAGACAGAGACAGAAGGATTAAATTGAAGGATGACTAAGGAATGTCCTGCGGGCCACGACAATTCTTTTGTTTGTACCGAAAAAGAGTCCTGCTTTCTTAATTTAAAGATTTTTTTCCCTTTGTATTTTCTATTTTCTTTTTTTTGTTGCTGTTAAACTCATCCTTATGATAATTTTCACGGAACCCTTATCTTGATGTGTAGCTATTAATAAAATGCGCGCAACAGAGCCCAAAGAGCGATGCAACAGTGAACAACATTATGCGGGTGTTGGCTGGACAAATGGATGTGCTCGAAGTGAGAATGGAGCATAAAAAAGAAGCCACTGAATACATTCGCTTTGATAGCTGTGGGTGCGAGAATAAGATCCGAACACACATAGCGAGGCTATACAAATTATGCACCAAGCAACCAAAGCGAAGTAAGGACGGCAATGACATAGGGATCCAACAAGGACGACGACACCGAGCTTTTTACGCTCATTAATCTTGTTCGTCCCCGGGACGCTCTAAAGTGTAGAGTGCATTTAGAGCGACCTGATGACTGTGTTCAGTGCCCGGGAAGTGTTTGCCTACACCAACAATATTACTATTCCGTTTTTCCACTCAAGTGTATCTTTATTGCGTCGTGTCTTGTTTTAGTTCTTGTTTTTTTAATTTCTGAACCATGTCTGCTGCTTATCTGCGAGAAGATATTTCTCATCGTAGTCGTCGCTTGCACAACCGACGACGTGTGTTTCTAACGAGTTCATAGTCCCGGACTGGCTGCTTAGTGGTATGCTCAATCATCAGCTTTCCAGAGATGGAGGTGACTGGTTGCATTTTTGAAAATTGCCAGACACTCTGGCAGACGTCAAGGCCAAAGGAATGTTGCCGGTTCAAGCTTACATAGGATCCTTTTTGAAGCAAATGAGTGCTGCCAACGGGGCTGAAAGTTCTGGAATAGTTGGTGCTAAAGAAGAACGGAGTTGAAAAGAGAGAGAGAGAGAAAGCAAATTGAGTTGCTACATGACTGCTGACTGTTTGATCATATGGTGTATTGGGTAGGGCTCCACTTTGAACCTCTGAAAGCAGTGGCGGAACATAGATTTTTCAGGCGTAGGTAGCAAGACACTCATTTGAACGTCTTTCATTGGTTTGAGTGTTGGTTTCTCACTTAAGCCAAAAAGAAAAGTAAAAAATATTTGGTGAGTATACATGCGTATGATGCTTGGAGTTGGACTTGTTTACGTTCATTCCATTTTAGCCTGAACCCCTTGTTCCCGAATTGAGTTGGCTGGTGTTCTAGTAGATACTACGCTCCATGTGCTACTAATTAGGTCCTTTACCAGCTTACTCTAAAAATGTATTGACACTGTAAAAATAGAAACTATCTGCTTCCATTCAAGATCTGAACGAAGTTGATAAAGCAAAGTGAATTTGTTTTTTTAAGGAGACTTGGAGATAATTACTAATTCTAACGGTAATGTAAGTAGATTTTCCATTCCATTTGCCCACTTTATGAGTTGTCAACGAGAAAATTTTTTTCTTAATAACCATGCATTGGAATAATGACGAGCAGTCAGGTTGCAACTTAAGCCATAATACCCTACACAATCACTTCAAAATTTTATAGCGAAAGCACTGACAAATTGAACAAATTGGGCAGTAAAAATAAGGTAACAATGTACTGGTACTGAACAGGCAGGCAAAGACAGGAACCGGATCATCTCTCATAGTTAACTAAGTACCAGAACCTTAGTAGAACACTTCAAAAATTTACTAAACATACCGATAAATGCAAACCGTTTATGCTCTATGCCTCACCACATCTGTAAATCGAAAATCTTGATCACAATTTCACCGTTCAAGAAGTCATGGACGCAATAGACCGATGTAATCTCAACAAAGCTCCAGGCGAAGACCGTGTGCCGTATGAGTTTTTCAAATATACCACGGTGAACTTTGTCAGAAATATAACATCGGATGCTTTCAACTACATATTTAATAAAGGAGAAGAATCAGAAAGCTTTCAAAAAAGTATTATCCTTCCAATCTACAAAAAGGGCGATGCCGAAGACCCAAACAACTACCGAGGAATTTCGTTATTGAACTCTTTTATGAAAATATTCACTGGTGTACTCCTACACAGGCTCACAAACTGGGTGGAAAATAATGATTTACTGAGCGAGTTCCAAGCGGGTTTCAGGAAAAGATACTCAACTGTTGGCAATATTTTCCCACTAACATGCATCGGTAAATCATGTTTGGATAATAGAAAGAAATTATATGTCTTTTTCGTCGACTTCAAAGCGGATTTTGACTCAGTCAACAGGGAAGCACTTTTCTACAGCCTCAGTTGCCTAGGACTATCCTCCAAAATGCTAAAAGCAATAAATTGCCTCTACAAAAACAACAAGACGGCGGTATGGGACGGGAACGAATGGTCTACCTGGTTTCAAACAACATCTGGAGTTATGCAAGGCTGTCTATTAAGTCCGCTTTTGTTTTCTCTGTTCCTTGATGATTTGATATCAGTTCTACCAGGCTTTGATGTATGCAGACGACATCGTCGTATTATCAGAATCTGCAGAAATGATACAAATAATGATCAACAAGCTTCAATCTAGTTGTCACCTGTGGAGCCTAACGCTGAATACCAACAAATCAAATGTTATGATTTTCCGAAATGGAACAGGCAAAAACGGAGTAAATGAGAAGTGGTGGGAACATGTGGACCTGGAGGTTGTAAAAGAGTACAAGTAACAGCACAGCTGTCTTTTAAAAAACACCTGAGCGCTAAGATGATAGAATCAAAAAAGGCCATAAATTGCAGTTGGAAGGGTGTACTTGGTAAAAAATATTTAGCTCCGAGTGCCAAATATAAACTTTTCGAAGCCGTAATGAGGTCGATAATGTGTTAAGCTTGCCAGGTTTAAGGGTTCCTCCAATATGAAGAAGTAGAAAAGTAGTTAAAAAAAATGCTTTGGCTCCCGGAAAACACGCCTACGTATGTGTTACACCTGGAGACTGGTGTTTCGAAGTTGTATATATTCTAACTCAATATGCACCGCAATTAAATTTTAAAAGTTACTGAGCTTGCCCCTCATCGCCTTCCTGGAAATATTGCAAGGCATCTACTCACCCAAAAAGCTCAGTTCTTTACTGAGTGGTCAACTTGGGGGTGGACTCACAATGTTCAGTTATTGGAAACCGGGACAGAGACTTGGAAACGTAGCTTTGAGGTGCTGCTAGCTAAGATTGAACAGGACAGCTTCTCTAAATTTACGGTTTTGGCGAACTGAAGCGAGATTCGAAGTATGTACAAATGCCTAAAACACAATCTTGAATCAAACAATTATTTTGATGATTGCTTCAGCCTAGAGATTATTTCAACTGTATTCAAAACGAGAGGAGAGTTACTGCACCTTAATTATCGACCGTATAGCTCAGAGGAAAACACGGACTGTACTCTCTGTAACCACCGAGTTAGAGAAGATATTGTTCCACTTTCTAGGAACGTGTCCGATTCTTGCTGAGACCAAGGAAATGATAAATGAAACGGATTGAATCATTTTAAGCAGTTACGTAAAAACAGCGCTGTTACCAGATCCTGAATGAAGCATTTTAATCCTACCTTCGGCACAGCAACCAAGCAAAACATCTCCTTAAAATCAAAAACGAATCAAAAAATTGTTTATTAATTAAACTTAAACAAAGCTTGAAAATGCTAAAAATCTACGTTATTTAATACTATTGATTTTTTTCTGGCTGACGGCAAAACCCATGCCATAATTGTGAAATTGTAAAATAACAACAAAAAGCCTTTAATTTTGTTAAATAAAATCACACTCTACTACTACTACTAATACCGGAACCTTTTTGTGAAGTTATGGAGAGCCACATCAAGAACAAAAACAAAAAGTCAGACGTAGAAACCCGCGATAAAAACTGGAACGAACTCCCCAAAATGCGTCAAGCTAAACCTCTACTTGGCACGTTCAACTTTAAACGATACTTATGCGCTGTAAGCCTGTGCAGGAGCAATATAAGAAGGCCTGCCTTTTTCCCAACTGGACATTGTAGGCTTAGGAAAACCTCAAAATACTAGGCGTATAGAGCGATCACCAATGCGGATACTGTAACGAACAGGAATATCCGGACCACTGGAGTCCGGAGACAGAAAAGCTTTTTTTACTAGGAAAAAAAAAAAAAAAAAAATTGCTTTGCATCATACATAGAAAAGAGTGAACTAACGTAACAGAGACTTAGTTTCATTAAGCATAGGTACTAATCAGGATCAACTGTTTAAGAACACTAATCAAAAGCATACATAACTCTTAGCCCTTAATTCATTTAATCCTTCATTTATAACCCCCGAAATGTTTCTACAGCTCACCTGATGTAAGCCAAAATGCTGAGACATCATAGTTGTTCTCTTTTGCTTTATTTGTTGTACATGGAATTTGGCTTTTAGGCAAATTTATTAAAACAATTTTTATGTTTGCGCAAAGTGAGCTGCCAGTCAAAGCTGCAATTTTTAGAGAAACCTCAAGTTTCGATACTATGACCGTTCCTTTTTTAGTACTTGCTCATCAATGAGATAATGCAAAAGGTTTTGAATTTGAAGCAATGAAGGGTCATATCACCATCTATTGTTTTTATCGCTTACTCAAGGATTTGAATAGCCAAGATTGTCATCGACTATTGTGATACAAGACTCACAGCATTGCATATCAAGAAACAACAATTTTTGGTATTTGGATTGCACTATTTTATTTTTGTTTTTAATCTCTGGTTTTCTATTCCATAAGGTCATGTGGTTTCATTCAAGTTCCTGTTCCCGGTCTTGTAGTCACCACTGTCCGGTTAACTCAGATCTTTAGAACAAAATCAGACACTAAACTTGAAACTTTCTGCCATCGAGCCTAGTGGTTCTGATTTCAACTTAATTCACCTACGCCCCTGCACTTCTTGAGGAGCATAAATTGGATTTTCCATCCTCTGTTGCTCTTCTGCATATTTTTGAGACTTTTGTCTGCCACTTGCTAGCCCTGTCCCTTATCTCTGGCGTTTCCTCCTGTCTAGTTTCATTAAGAATTCCTTCTTCATGTGCTTTTTTTTACTCGCTTCTATTTTGTTGTTTTTTTTCTTCTTCTTTTTTAATTTTGTTTACCAAGGTGGCTGTTTGGAATGTTTACTCAAACAGAATGTACATTTCTTCGTTTGGGGGCGTCTACAACCCATCGCCAACACAGCTTCACCTTGGAGAAAGGATATGCGGTTCCTTTGCTATGCATGCATCTCTCTTTTAATACCATTTATGGTTTTCCTTTTGCTAGGTTTTTTTTCTCGTCTGATTTTCACATTTTCTTCTTCTTCTTGGTCCCATTGAAAAGGGGATGAATTTATGGATGCATTAATATAAATAGGCACAGAAATTTCATTATCCTTGCCATATGCAAACACATGAAACATCGTATCCCCATCGGAATGGAAAATAAAGGGAGGCAGCAGGGTTGAACAAACAAAATCCTGTGATGTTCTTGATGTTGTTGCATTGCACATCACTGACAGATGGTCACATCACTGTGTGCTGTGTTTTTCTATGGGGATTTCATCTATCTATGGAGTGGTTCAAGGATGGCTTCTGGTTGGTTCTCATGAGGTGAAAGCTTTATTTGATTATTCTAATCTGCTGCTGGTTGCTCTGTCCCTGGGTTAGAACGCATTCACTATAAACATACCAACTTATACTCTATACACCTACGCTGCAGCACAGTGGTTTGTTTAAAAAGGGGGAGAAAGATACACATTTCGAATTGAATATTTAATGGGTGTTTATTGCCATTTTCTAGTGATATAATGAGACCAAATTAAGATGAATTACCTTTGCATAGTCGAACGGCATAATATGACGTACCAGGTGGTGGGGTGATGTTATCTGCATGGACTTTGTGCTATGAAAATCCTTTTCAATGTTTGGCTTCGTGAATAGACTGGAGGCAGCTGCTGCTGTTGTTCAATGAACTCTCGTATAATTTTAACAAACAAGTCAACATGTGACTCATTCCCCCATAACGATTTTGCAAAGACATGAATAACTACCAATAACCGAATGTGACTTGACATTAATACGAAATAGTTCATTCCTGTAGAAGATGGAAATTGTGAAGGTCTACTATTGTATTTTTATTCAAATAGTTTCACTTGAATTTTCCTCCACTAAAGCCAAAATGCTGCTGGCAAAAGCGACATGATCAAAAACTTTGGCATTCTCCTCCATTTTGATGGTTGGATGACTTCACTAGTTTTGAACTATATGTTAAATAATTTTTGTTTCAAACATTGACTGTAATTAAAAAATAGCAAAAAATACCCCACTTCGTTGGGATATTAGTCCATAACCCAAATATGGTTTTATGTCCCACCTTAGTGGGATATAAGTCCATTATGGACTTATGTCCATGGAAGTTATGTCTCTGCGCCGTTTTGCTGTAAGTTAGCTGACGGCTTTAGTTTGAAAGGCTTTTGATAAAAATTTAAAAATAAAAACACCTAAGCAACTACTAAATTGATCACTTGCAGTTGTTTATTAGATAAGATGTATCGACACATGCTTTTTGGTTCCTCTTTCATATTCGGCGTTTTGATCAATAAACTTTTGATGTAAATGCTGAAAATGGCTAAAAAACATTTGGAAAATGTTCAGAAAAGGTGAGCACCAGCTTTGTTTCGGATCTGCGATGTGGGGTTCTTTCTTATAAGACGATTCAGTGCTTTCCATAAAGAGAAATCGAATAATTTTTGAACTCACAAATTCTATAATTTAGTTCGTTGTGAAAATCTGGGATTCCGAATAGCTCAGACATTATCTTCCTCAAATCAGGAAATTAATATCTCTTTAGTTTAGAATGATAGGGATTATTGCGTATGCCGATGATGGAGCAATTGCTGTTTCAGGCAAGCACCAGCACCCACGAATAAGGGTGAGCTGCTATACAAACAGCACTAAGCAAGCTTAACAACTGGGCTGAAGATTGTGGACTGAATATCAATCCCCACAAAACGGAATTAGTTTTCTTTACGAGGAAGTACAAAATTCCGAACTTCAGACTATAAATACAGCTTTCGATAGCTGATTAGTGAGCACTATGATTTATTAAGTTGTCAGACGAACGATATTGAATCCTGGTGTTTTATTTTAATCCATCTTCTTGCTATCCTACACTAACTTTTCTTTTTCCATAAAAGCATTAAAAGGCGATAACACCTTCAGTTTTTGGGGATATCCGCATTCAGAGCAAAAATTTTCCTTTGATTCCATTGGTGTGAACAACACAAGAAACTTCCCATTTCCAACTTCGGAAAATATACAATCATGATGCTACTAAGCTTGGAATAATCGTTTTTTCGGATTGTATTTTCTTAATCTGCCTACAATACAGGCTTGAGTGCTCAGATCTCAACTTTCACAAGCCTTTTCCTCACTTTGCTTGACGAAACTATTTCCAGTACAAGGCAAATTTCTCAATGGTTCTAAAAAAAAAAAAAAAATTGAGATAACAATAAACATGATATTACGGTAATAGAGAATACGAAAAACTCTCCTTCTCTGTCTGTCTGTCCATAGACAAATCTACAGCCAGAACTATTCAACCGAACTTCTTAAAAATTTACTGTTATGGTTTGTGAGGCAGTCTTAAGAATGGTTTTTGCTACCGGGTCTCTAGATCTTGAAGTAACGGAACCTGCCTTACAACCTATATGATAGTACTTATTATTTTTCTCGAAAACGATGAAAAAATATTAGTCTAAAAACGGTACCTCCCATAGCACCGTTCTTTTCAAACCCGACATTCTCGTTAATGAATAGCACGATTTTGATGAAATTTTATATTTATGAAGTCTTAGGCTGTTTAAGTAAGATTGCTTGTCAACATTTGGGAAGTTTTAAATTTTGAAATTATTTATGAATTTTTTAAAGAAATTATTATCATTTTTGATTTGTTTAAAATAATTTTTTTTGCAAAATTTAATCAAAGCAGATTCCAAAACTTTCATTTCTGAAGAAGTAAAAAATAAAAAACCGTTTTTAAGAAAACTGCAGCAACGATTTTGATTAAATGTAATCCTTTTCAATATTTTTATTGATTTCATTCAATTTTCTTAATGAATGTGACCACCAATATATTATGAAGAGCAAATACTTAGACCATATACCAGCTTTAAGGCTTGAGATACTGTACTTAGCACACAATCATAAGTTCGTGCGACCCAGCCGTGCCCATTTTTTACTTATTTATTCACAATTTCTATTTAAAGCATTTCAATAAGTAGTAATGCCAAGCTATCGCGATTCTGTCACTTAAAAAGTTCGTTCGATCAGGTCCTGGATCTGCCTGGACTTACCAAAAAGCATTTTTTGACAAATCAATTCTCCCTGAAAGGGGCCGTCCATAAAATACGTCACACTAAAATTAGCTTTTTTCGAACCCCCCCTCCCCCCGTGTCACACTGTGTCACACTTTCTGTGACCCCCCTATGAATATTACGTCACAAAAGCGTATACCCCCCCCCCCCTTGCGCAGTTGTAAGTTTTAATTTTTTTTATAATAAATAAATCTTCAAATCAGGAACTTTTTAAGTTACAATAAGTTAATATGTGTCAATCAATCTGGCTTTAGGCCTAGGCACAGCTGCACTACTGCTTTGATTGATGTTGTGGAAAACATCAGAAAGCAATTAGATAAGGACAAAATAACTATTTTAACACTTTTAGACTTCTCAAAAGCGTTTGACTCTGTAAATCATGAAATACTGTGCTATAAACTTAAAAGTCAGTTCAACTTCTCTCTAACATCAACAAAACTCATCCATTCCTACTTAACTGAAAGGTCCCAAGCTGTTTTTGTGAACAATTCTTTGTCTTCTTTTCTTCCTTTACAGCGAGGTGTTCCCCAAGGGTCAATTTTAGGGCCTTTATTATTTTCACTTTACATTAATGATCTTCCATCATATCCGCAGAATAGTTCAGTGCATATGTGCGCAGACGACGCCGACGCGACGTTCAATTATGCTACAGCTTTACTTTAGGAATGCTTGAAAATAGTATTTGTGAAGTCAATGAGGATTTGGAACAAATCGTCATCTGGTCGCGCCTAAATGATCTTTACTTGAATCCAAACAAATCAAAATGCTTGGTCATATCCCGAACTTTAACTGATACCTCCTATTTTCCACCGATATATTTGAATAACACAGTTATTGAGTTCGTTCATTCTGCTAAAAACCTTGGGCTGACGTTTAATAAAACACTTAGTTGGAATAACCATATACGATCAATGCTTAGAAGAATTTATGGTGGACTTCGAATGCTTTGGACAACCTTCCATATTACTCCTTTAGCAACACGTCTAATATTGGCTAAAACATTATTGGTTCCTCTTATGCTCCTCTGTTGTGAAATCTTTAGTAATTGTGACTCAGAGCACTAGAGAAAGTTTATTGTTGCTTACAACAGTATTGCTCGATATATATATGGGTTGAAAAATTTGATCACATTTCAAATTTTTCAAAATCAATACATGGCATTTCTCTTGATAACTTATTTAAACTCAGAACATTAACCTTGCTTCACAATATAATGCAATCTCATCAACCTGAATATTTGTTTAACAAGCTTACTTTTTCACAATCAGAAAGATCTTGCAACCTTGTTCCAGTACGTTGTTCTTTTTGGTGTCCGAACGTCAGTTTTATCCGTATTCTATTCGTTTATGGAAATCCCTACCACGATCTATAAAAACACATTTCTGACGGTGAAGTTGTGGGTTGTGTTGATGATGATGATGAAAACGGTGATGTTGTTCTTAAAATCTGATTTTTTATTTTTTTTTTAATTTGTTTGTAATCAACAGTCTTTCTCATTAATGATTTATTATACATATTATTGTATAGCACATTTTCTTAAAATATAGTACCTTGTACTGAAATTTACTCTAGTTTATAAGATATTGTATCTTACTGAGTTAAATTATGTAATTGAATAGATACAAAATACAAATACAAAATTAACAAAACGCTAGAGTCGCGCCAAAGAGCTAGCGCTCATGTTAATATATTGAGTGACAATTTATTGTATTTAAAATATATACATTTAAATGTCTGTATATTTACTAATACGAAATGAATTTCTTTTATCTTGACAACGATTTAAAAAAAAGCTAGTCGAGAGAAATACTGTAGTAACATTTTTTGATGAACGGCGAACGTTACGTTGCCGTAGACCCCCCTCCCCCCTTGTCACATCTTGTCACACTCAGCGAGACCCCTCCCTCCCCCCTGTATGCGAACGTATTTTATGGACGGCCCCAAAGCCAAACTATATGACTTTGGAACCATGGTTTTTGCCCAAGGACGAGTTGTTTTGTTGAGGACGAGTTCATGTAAGGAACAGTGACGTCAAATGTCATATACTTTTCCTCAAAAGACAGAGATGTATCGTGATTTTATAGCATAACGAACGAGCCATTGCTATATAACGTTTGCGGTAACTCGGGCCAAGAGCTCTGTGTCTGGCTCTCGTTGTTGTTCCAAACGACCGGTTGTGTTTTTTTTTTTCTGCTCAAGCCAAAATTATTGGTTGTAAGGACTGAGCACAAATTCAGTGCTTAAACCACAACAAGAAATACTCTACGACTTGTAATCCAGACTTTCATGCTCCTCAAAGCCGCCTACCAACGATAGGCTGCATAATTGTTCTCCATCAACTGAAAATAACTTAATACTGCCACGCTTGGCCCTCAACGAATTACTCAATCCATTCGGACTTCCGAAGTAAAAATCAAATCAAGTAATGCATTTTATAATACCTTGAGGTGGCCTGGTTGGACCCATGGGGCAGCAATTTTCCATCAATTTGCCAATCCACGATCCGAAAAGACAAAAGTAAAACAAAAGTTTTCCTTGCGCTTTCCTAGTACCCCCATTTCCGGGACTTCATTTAACTAATTCAGAATTAACAAGTTCCCATCTAAAAGCTAGCCCAAGTATAAAACAGCCAAAGAAATTTGTCAAACATCCTGTCAAAAATTCAATTCCCTTAGCAAATTTGTTCGCTCTGTCTTTGGTTGACTCTCTTTGGGTTTTCTTATGGTCCCTTTCAACGTCCTCCAGGCGTTAAAGAAAAGTCACAGAAAAAAAAACAGAAAATATAAAAAATCCTGCAACTTTTCCTAATTTTCCTTAAGCCAAAACTTTGCCCGTCTCCGGCACAAGAGAAACCAAAATTAAATGTTAATGCTTAGAACCAGGCTGCTGTGTAAATGTGTGCATTAGTGTGTGAGTGTGTGTGTGTGTGAGTACAAGTAAACACATTCCATTGCTAGAGGACATTCGGCAGAAGCCAACTCCAAACAGAACTCACTGACTTTGTAATGTCTTTAAAGATGGCCGCACTCGGACTAATGCCGATGCCGTTTCTAACTGTAGTGAGCATCATTTACGGCTCACGGATGAATTTATTTGTCGAAATTTTAATTAAATCCACCGTTTTTATTGCGAAACTTTGTCGTGTCGGGGATGTTCGACTTTTTCACGCCTCAAGGGCGGTATGGAAGCAGCACAAGTGGGTAAGGGTGTTGTTTGCCTTCTCTTCTTCACTCATATTGGCACAAGGACAAGAGGCACATGAAGATATTCATTCGGATATAAAAAGACCAGCACGAAAAAAATAATGTGAAAGTTTAGAACAATGTTACAATTTTTATTATCCTGTGGAGGCTTTTGACTTCATAAGCTTGGGCCGCGTTCTCGTTTGCATGTGATATGAGAAGGTCCTTCTCATATGAACATGAAGAGAAAACAAAATTGTGATACAAGTAGTACATAGTACATCTACACATAGTGCGCACTACATGGATGGAACGGGATGGAGCAGAGAAAAAACTTTTCTAATTGTGCAAACGCAACGGGTGGTGATGGTAACGGTCGGTGGTGAGACGGGAAAATGGCAGACAACTATACTGCCTTTGTGGTTGTGGCCAAGAAACTTTTGGAATTAAACAAAAAAACAAAAAAAGAATCTTCTCCCCCCCTCCACAAACTCTCGTGCCTTTATCTGTTTCTGTGCTGTGAAATGGTTGTAATTTGTTCAAATTTCTACAGACTCCGGCGGCGTTTTGCCGCCACCAGAAGAGGCGATGATGATAATGATTGTTGTTGGTGTGTCTTTGTCGTTGCTTCCTCAGCTCTCTGCATGTGGTCACTGTTCACATTCGGTCTGTGCCGATCTCTAAAGAATAATTCACATGGTTGCGGAGGACTTGATTCCAAATGGACGCAAGGTCAATGTTTCTGACACAGACGCATGCTGAGTGGGATGCAAATGGATATGGGACATGACAAGACCTTTTTTTTGTTTGCTTGGCGCTTTTGTTTTGTATGGAATGCTTTTCTGAAAGATTTTTGGGGTTAGGGTTGTTGTCGTGAAATGATTTCGGGAAGAGTTTTCTTTATTTCGGGGGTTAAATTTGAAGGATTCTTTTATGGGAGATTTAGCTCAAGAAGACAAATAAATTGGGGACATTTTGGGGTTTGGAGGGTTTTGTTTCTGTTATTTTTAAAGTCTGTGGAGTGTTGGGTGGAAGGCATTTTGTTTGTAAAATTCTAGTGGTTGTGGTTGACGAAAGGAATTCACTTTCAAGCTATAAAAAGATTTGTTTTGGTTAAGTGAACGAGAATTTCCCTATTTTGGCCTCTTTGAAGTTCTATAAACGAGCTATTGCCAAGGATTGTGTTTTGTTTTGAAAGAAAATACAAACTACGAGTTTATTGGCCTCAGACCGATGTTTTGCGCATTTCAATAGTGATTTGGGGACTTATCAGTTGCCTCTGTCTCGTGTATCTATGGTTTTAGTGCTGGGGCAATAAAAGTGTAGTTATAAATGCAAAAGTATGGCAAATAATTTTATTTCACGAGCTGGGTCATGTTTTTCTTGAACTGGAAATGAGCGATTGAGTTTAAAAAGCATATGAATATGAGTAATATTGTTTTAATGGAGGTCAGACTGATTGTTTGAGTTTATAGAGAGTTGATAATTGAAATAATTTGGACCATTCGAGATAATTATGCTCATTTTGCCGTAAAAGAAGAAGAACATAAAAGCCCCAGCTTTGCTAGAAAACTGCGATTTTTGGTGAATAAAAAGAAGAAAGTCACCACAATCCGAAATGGCCTGTATATGAAGCTGAAAACCACATTAGTAGGCAGCTTACATATTTTACGCTAAAGTGATATTCATTAACCATTTCAAGCAGATAGCCTCTCAAAAACGCCACGTTCACTCCTGTTTTAGTATATTGCAATATTAACATTTTTTTAATACAAATGATTAGATTAGATTATGAGTTATTTATTAACATCATAACATATAACAATTTAAGTAAACAAAATCTTTATGGCGTGGCTATGCCGTCTGCCGATTGGTACTGATCATGAAAGTTAAAAAATATTTTTTCCTTTTAAAAATAATAATACAAATGAGTCGGCCCTAATATGTTCTCTGGCTTCCTTCATATGCCATCAAAGCCAGTATTGCCTAAAACATACTCTATGTCGATGAAAATGCAAACCATATTTCTTGACGAAGGCATGTTCGATTTTAAAGTGCAATGTAACAAGATTTTCCGCGTTTGTAACCGTGTTGCAGATATGTGACAGAACATGTATCTGGAGTGAGGTTTTCGAAAACTTCAACCATCCTATCCATGACTATTTACAAGATGAAGGTTTGACTGATGGGCTTAAAATTATTGGTTAGTAAGTAGTCTATATAACTGAATCTATTTCCAATTATTAGGAAAAAAACTCATAAATCAAAGAAAAAGACCTAAAATTCTACCTGTTTTTATAAGACAAGTGACAATAGCAAAATTTTATTTAATAATAATTAGGAAAATACACAGGTCTACAATGGTTTTGGTGCCAAAAGCATACTTTACTTTTCTAAACATTTTTGCCTAGCTGAATCTGGTTTCAGAATTGTTCTGAAATGACACGTTTTCAAGAGATGAAGCCTTCAAATTCGAGGAATTGAGTATTTGCTGTTTTGTATATTTTAACACGAACAATTTTGAAGCTAGATTTGGATATAGCGAAGCATAAACTTTCTGAAGATTAAAAGTATGCAAGAGAATCGAGTAGATTCAGCAATTTAGCAATTTAATAGGCAGAAGGTTAAAGAGTTAAGATTAAACCTATACTATAAGTATTGAGTGACAACGGCCTTGTCATCCGAAAAGAGACTGTAAAATTGGAAAGAGTGCTGTTAGTGACAAGATGGGGGACCGTCCTGTACTATTACGTGTTGTTGTCATTCTTAGTTAATCTATGTAGTATTTGTGTATAGTTAGTCTTGTGATGTTTCAGCCAAATAGTCTTTGTCGCCCGGCTGCAAAACCCCCTACTCCGCAGATTTTTGTGTGGAGTAGGTTTCATGTAAATGTAAATGTAAAAGTAAGTGTAAGTATTAACATACCACTTATTTCATTCAAGTTTAAATTAGATTTTCTTAGATTTAGATTAGATTTATTACAAAAGCTTATGGTTTACAATTTCAGTTAACAAATCTTTTACGACATGGCAAAAGCCGTCTGCCAGAAAGATAAGTTTAAAGTAAAACAAAAAAGAAAAAAAGTTACATATTTATATAAACTAAAACGCTTCATTTAATATTTGGTTTCGATATCGTAACGCAGTTTTCACAAAATTGTTAAGAGCAGTCCAGTCTCGACCGTTCAATATTTGAAGAACTTCATCCGTTTCGTAGTTCGATTTTCCCAAGTGTAGTTTTCTTAGATCTGTTAGTATGAAACAAACTCCAATAAAATGCTTTTTATCTTCACGAACCTTCAAATTACACCAGCTGCAGATTATGGGAAGATCGGCACCAGCGTTGCCGAAGTGGCACAATTGTGCCATTTTGGCACCCTTCAGTCTGGATTGGCACCTTGGCACCTTTAGCTCTCATTTGGCACCCTAAGAGCTTGATACATTTTAAAGAAGAAAACTTAATAAAGTCATTCAAAAAAGACTGAAAGGAATGTTTTTTTTTTTTTTCAAGTAGTGAAACATACATATCGTGTGTGTGTGTATTAATTCATGCCCAAATAATCGTAATGATACTTTATGGAAAAGTATTTGTTTTTTGTGTTTCTAAATACCTTTCTACCTTTGAAGGGCTGTTGGCACCCAGTTGGCACCTTTGGTTACCGAAAATGGCACCTTAAAAAATTTTACTGCGGCAACGCTGATCGGCACGGTGGGGAATGTAATTTAATGGTAGCAACCAGAGATTAAAATGAACTAAGTCTGCTTGTGAACAATGAGTATTTACTTGAAAAAAAAAAAACGAGTTTGAACAAACTGAGTCAACCCACAACCAAGTTAATTTGAACAATCTTATTTTAGTGCAGTCAATGAAGCATTTTAGGTCCGAATTTTTTTTTACTGTGAACCGATTTGCATGAAATTTTGGAATTAGGCTCATCTTACCCTTAACTTCAAAAGTGAAAATGGGTGAAAAGGGGGTGGTTGCCACCCCTTTTCGGGGGCGAATTTTTTTTTCCTCAAAATAACCTCGGATATTGATAAAAGGCTTAATTTTAAGCAAAAAATTTAATATAAAGTTTTTTATTAAGTCCAATACTTTTCGAGTTATTGGCAATTGAAAATTCGCAATTTTTTCACGTTTTTCATCTATTTATTGCAAATATCTCCAAAACTATACGTTTTATCGAAAATTTTATAAAGAACAAAATTGTAGCAGGTAAAACAATGAACAGTTTGGTGTTTTATAAAATATTCTAAGAACAATATTAAGCTAGATATAAAAGATCAAAGCCATTTTTTATTTTGTCTGAAATTTAATCGTCGTGGTCAATGCCATTTAGCGGCGAGCAGATGCATTTTATGCATTCTAATACAACAAGATGTTTTGTAGTGCTTGAAATAAGCTTTAAAATGAGCACTATTAAAAGTCTTTTGCACGTAAAATAAGTGAGCTGTAGTGCAAATAAGGAGAGCATCTAATGTTTTTTTTCTTGCCCAGGGTGGTGGCGGTGTTCAAATCATTTTCACTTTTGAAGTTAAGGGTAAGATGAGCCTAATTCCAAAATTTTATGCAAATCGGTTCACAGTAAAAAAATTCGGAGGTAAGGCCCTATTTTTCGCTTCATTGACTGCACTATTTGTGGACCAAGCAACTCTGAACAACCCCTATTTTCAAACGAACCAAACAAGAGAATTGCTTTCAAGTCAAAATGAGTTTGAATAACATTGAGTTAAACTGCTTGTGAGCAAAGTGCTTGTGAGTAAAAGTGATCACAAGCAATTTATTCGTAAGCAAGCAGTTAGCTCACAAGCAAGCAGTGTGGTTGTGAATAAGCAGTGTCTTCATAAGCAAGCAATGTGATCATCCCAAAAAGGGTAGTTTATGCCTTTATATGCCTTTCTATGTACGCATTTTATTGTTATTTAGGTATAAATCTTCAACGCATTGCTTTCCGATGAATACACTGCCTGCTCATAAACACACTGCCTGCTTGTAAGCACGCTACCTGCTTGTGAACACACTGCCTGCTTGTGAACATTTTGCGTGCTCATGAGTATTTGAATATATTCAAGTAACTTCAAACAAGTCAATCTGCTTGCAAATCAATTGCTTGTGAGTGTAATACAGAAAAAATGACTAGTGAGCATCCTCACTGATTTAGTTTGTTCAGAAGCATTTTTGCTTGTGAGTAAATATGCTTGCGAGGTATTTTCTTGTGAATAGGGGTGGAAAATGATCAAGTCTAAGCGATCATTGAGAAATTTTGGATGTGTTTGAACTGATTTGAACATACTCATTTTGATTTCTGGTAGCAACTTTCCTCTAGCTTTAAATATTGTTGACATTTTGTCTGCATCCATATTATCTTCGAAGTAATTAAACGTTCCTAGGTCATGCTCCAGTTTTGGGAAATATATTCTGTATATTGATGATTTTGCCTGTTCAATAATGGCTTTATAAATTTTTTCAACAAGAGCCTGAAGTACTTTGTAAGGCTCTTCTTTGGTTTGTCTCAGACTTACTCCCGTAAGGTTAAGAGGACATCCTACACCCTCCGCTAGTTCCTTCCATTTTTCGAAGCATGCTGTTTTTTTTGACGCAAGCATGCGTTGCTACTATTTTAGATAAGCGAGTTTCTTCCATGCTAAACACTTTAAGAACGTAATCGAAATGGAGCTTCAGCGTAGAGATGAACATTAATGGCGGTCCTGTTTCGATGTGCAACATATAAGTGGGTGTTGTCAAGGAAAGAAGCAATACTCTTTTAAGGAAAAATCTGAGCAGCTGCTCCACACTTTCATTTTGAAGGTACGCAGCCCCAAGCTTGGGCTGCGTACAACATAACTGACCTAGCTGTAGCATCGAAGATTTGGTATTTCGCTCGGAGTCCTATATTTTTATTCTTCATACATGTTGACCAGGTTGTGTTTATGGCAGTTTTCGCGGTTTTTAATTTTTCTGCTAAGTGAAGTTTCATTTTGTTTTGTGGAGTTAGTATAACACCAAGATATTTATAATTATCGACTACTTCCACAACTTCCCTCTCCCGTTTCACGGTCAATCTTCAGGCAAAGAATGGACCGCATGCTCAAAGGGTCCTTTGAATCTATACGGCTATGATAAGACCAATGATATCTTATGCGTCAGTTGTTTCGTGGAACAAGTTCATATGTAAATACGTTATTGCCTCATTAGCAATATGTTAAAGAACTGTACTGGGTCCTTCTCTAATGCTCCGACGCATTGCTGAATATTTCTCGCTGTTATATCTACATCATAGGATGTATTCTCGAGACCATTTTCTGTTTAAAAGAAGTGGCCTCCGGCGAAATTCACAGTAGAGTTTTGAGAACTTCGCTAGCAGACCATTCTTTTACTCACTGCATCAACAATACAAGGTAAACTTTCCGTTGGTTAAGAACTGGTTCAATCTAGTATCTGAATAAAGAATGGATCGCTATGTTATCTTCATCTTAGTCGATAATGGATTTGGCGCTAGTGCCTTTGTGGAGGCGATCGACAGCACGCATCGTTAGGCACATACGCGTCCCTCTTTGAAGCAAAGGACTTTAATCTATAATAAGAAGAATGCCTGGTAGGGGAGAAGTATTTGTGTCTGCAGCTACAGTCAACCTGTACTTTAGGCTCTACTTAGCCGTCTACCTGTTTCAAAAGTGGTATTTGAATGTAAAACCTCTCCAAATGCAGAATATTACATACTTTGAATCTCGTATGGATAAAAGACCATAACGACATAACTAGAAACGAGATCACCCATGAACTTTCGAGGTAAGGATCTTTGACAGCTTTCCCATGACCAGAACTAGGAAAGGATTGCATGAATCAACGTATCGCTCTGTCAAGAATACAACTGAATGAATAACGAACTAGCATTACACACTGTAGCACAAAGATAGTCGGCTGGTACACCCACAAGACACGGAACAAAACAATTAAGAAATCAGCAGGCGGTTGTGCGTACAGACGGTCTGACCACTAACAGCACTCAACGCGACTTTATTGCGATGTTCTAAAAGAAACCGATGCTTTCGAGTCACAAGACCGTTGTCTACAACTGAATATGACAAACCTCCATTGGATGCAGACAGACTTGGCATATGCTCCCTGGATTTAAAATGAAAAACTCAACAATTTTACAATCCCGCAGGATTGTACAATACAAACCATATCGGCGTTCCCAGGCAGAACTTCTGTGTCAATCATTTAAACGTGTAACGGCACTACCACGTACTGGGCGGCAAAGCGGCATAGCTGCAAAACGGTAAAATGACAGCAAAATTTAAAATCAAACGACATATCTCTGCCGCTTGGCTTTCAATTTTATTTCGACTTATTGCTTTCTTTTTCGCTCTGACGCTCAATGCGTGACAGTACTGACAGTGCCCTCAGCCTTTTTCGTTATACTCTGTAAAAAGGATGACGAAACCGCGGATCACACTCTTTGTGAATGATTTTTTCAAATCAGGTAACAGACACGCGGCGTAGGCAAGATCAGACTGGTAACCTATCATCATGGCAGTGTACTCTGGCTTTTCTCCGAACACCTGAAAAGCTGTAGCAAAAGATGGTTCCCATCTTGTAATGCAATATGAACTGGTATTCAGGTGTGAGTCCCCCAGTTAGTATTTTAAAAACCACCGACGGAAAAATTATATGGAAAAAATTTAGATCCCACTGTTCCCTTTTTACCATAATCTTTTCAACACGCTTTATCTAAAATTTATATTTTATTGACCATAAAGCACTGATGCTCGGTTAGTTTTGAGTGGTAGATTAGATGAATGATAAGTCGTGGAACATTTCTCTCATCCACCAAGAGGTTTCGAGTTTTTCTTTCTTCTGCAAAGCTTGTCCGACTGTATTCAAAGTAGTTGCTTTTCTAGTAAGGTTCAACCGCTAAAAGAATCTCAACATAAATGGATGACTTCACAAGAAATACACTTCAAATAGTGCATTTCTTGTGAAGTCAGTAACAATATTTGCAGGAGTTTAAGAGCCTGTAACATAAAGCTGCAGGTCTACAAGCCAAAAGCCACTTGAAGGACTGTTACCTTTACAGTTGTAGAAGAGCAGGCAAGCTTGTATTTTTGTGTAACAGAAGTTTCTTACACTTGTCATAATTCACTTGTATCACAAGTATTTGTATTTTGTGTTACCGGCTCCTGATGCTTTTTCCAAATTCATCTCTGCAATAATTTCCAAGTTACGGCCTTGGTAGTTAAAAACAATGCTTTAAGACTTACGAAGGCGAAAGTCTTAGGAAAAGCCTATCACATTAACACTTATACCTTATAATAAAGCCACGAACTGCACTCAAACCCAAATCATCCACCATTGCGGTACATAAAATCCAAAGCAAATAAATTTAAGATACTTTCCTCTCGGGAAACAATTTAGAAAGCCCCAACATTATGTTGTTATCTTTCCCAAAATATCTCATCAAATCAATACTCGCATTACATCCATCCGCATTGTATTCCGCAATATGACATCATCCACTCCCACACAACAGGCATCAACCAAAAAGCCAAAGAAACAAAAATAAAACCTTTAACATCATTCTTCTGACTGATTGACAAAAGTTAAAATATATAAAAATTTCCAACTCAGTACCTACGAACACAAATTTGAAATGCCTGTTCCTACCGTCTGTCATAACAAAAACGAACCATCAAAACACATTCAGTGGGAACACAATAAAATATTGACAGCCATTACTTGTGATTCCTATCAAAACAGAACGGCCGGGCCGGGCCGGCCAGTCGAGTCGGTTAGTATAGAAAGAGAACCGATAAAATCATCCAGCAAAAATCTCTATAAAATAGAATAGAATAAAAATAAAGTGGGAATAACAACAAACAACTCTCGCATTAAACTCAATCAAAATATTTATTCTTCTTCCTGCCTCTCGATTTTATTTTCACATTTTTTTTTTTTTTACATTATTTTCGTTTTGACTTTTATTTCATTTGAATATGCAGCATAAAAGTTTTGCATTGTGATTGTGAGTCACAAGGTAGGGTGGATAGCAAACCCCTAGACCAGCTTCCTCCACCTGTTTTGCACGGTCAAATGTAAAACAGAAAATGGCTATGCCCATCAGTGTTATCTCAGGGAAAACTGAAAAAGGAAGGAGAAAACGAAATAAATAAAAATATTCAAACAACAAAAATGGGTTGAAATAAATTCGGAATTTTTAGTTGTCCTCGGATATTAGTCCTTTCTGTTCGATCATTTCTCTGCTGCCATAGTTGATAGGTACTTCGGGCTGATGGGCTTTTTAGAAAGGAATTTTCTTTGGTTGTTGCTGTGACTTACTCTGCATAAAAATCACAAGCAAAACAGAGGAACGATACAGGCAAGAGCAAGGCCAACCCAAAAACAGTGGCATAGCAACAAATAATAACATAATATTTTGGCTTGAAATTTGCATTTATCAACGTGTTGTGGAGGGTATATTTTTGTGTCCATTTTTGTAGAGGACACAAATTGAAAAGTGAACAGAGGCGTCAAAGAGAAATGCATCAGTGGGTGCAACAAGAGAAAAACTGTGAGGCTTTAAGAACTAGGAAAGTTTGGACAATTAACTGTGTTATAAGAGAACTTTGGCAAGTTGTGTTTGTCACCGAAAGAATAGAATTCATCAAGTCTTTGAAGATCGGTTTGCTGTCCGCACTCATCTTAAAATTTCTAGAGCCTGCTCTGCTAATGTTTTGAAAAATGATGATTTGCGCATTATAGTTAACGGTGAACAAGTGCCACAGCAAACAACTTGCGGTTGAAATTTCGGGCTGGTTCTATCAAGCCTTTAGCTCGAGGTCATTGAAGGTCCTCTTCTGCGAAATCCTTGCAGTCTGCTTTCGAAAACTCATCGAGTTGGAACCGTATTGTCTCCGTAAGTGACAAGCTTGTATTTGTCGGACTTTCGAAAGCTTTTAACTCTAGTGTTGACTGGACATGACTCTGTTTAGCTCACGTCAATTTGGTCGATTGTGGAGCTTTTTTTTTAAAGAGCTTCAGATGTTCACATATTACAGAAGACGAGATCTTGTATGCGACGTTAAGGAGGCTTATTATATCTTTATATCTGGTACAATTGGGAACCGTCACCCGCTTTGGGAGTCTAACTTCATTTTCGCCAGATATACAGACTATAGAGATTCAGTTTATTGAGCTTTTAGCAACTATAGAAGCGTTTTCGTCGCAACTTAGCAATTCTATAATTAGCTGAGCAAGTTGATAGGTTGCGACAAAAAAGAAAAAGTGCGTTGAGTCTCTTCGCGTGGAAGAAGTGAAACTTCCTTATGTGGTAATGAAAAAAAAATGGGGAAGAAATTAATTTTTAGTGAAAAGTGAACTCATATTGTATCTTTAAAACAAACTTTTGATACAACTGTTATATCAACAAATTGCGAGCACTGCCGAAAAGTATGCAATCGATAATCCATGTTAGACGTTTAACGCAACCTTGTGACGAAACGTCACACTTCTTACTTTCGCCGCCCCAGAGCTCAGCCATTAGCACGCATACAACGGCTATGCTACAAACTATCTACACAAGTACGTTGAAAGAAAAAATTTTGTGTGCATTTTTTTTCCTTTTTTTTCAGTTCACATCCACTTATCACCATAAAAATGATAAGTAGATGTGAAATCGACCCCAGAAAGGGAAGAGAAATCACGAGCTAACATTGGCTGTGGGAATACCACTCCGATCATTTGCGAAAGATTTCTTTTCTGCCGACTTGCACAGTCAATTTTTGATTCGTTTTTAATTGGCATTATATTGAGGATGGACCCAGGAGGCACATCCCAAATCTAAGGTCCATTAAATATCGAATCTACCGCCCCATTTGACTTCTTAGTCACCGTCTCCGCCCCGAACATTGTTTTTGAATTAATTGGCCTTCTAAGTGTGTATGGACCCATTAAACAGTAGCGACTTAAAAACCCCTAGCAGCACATTGTATTTTGGTTTAATTGGCCTTATATTGAGTATGGACCCAGGAGGCACATCTCAGCTCTAAGGTCCATTGAATATACCAAAATCTGCCGCCATATCGACTCTAGTAGTCTACCCCGTTCCGCTCCCGAAATATTTTGGTTTTATTTGGTTTTATATTGAGGATGGACCCAGGAGGCACACCTCAACTCTAAATCCATTAAAGGTACCAAAACCGCCGTTCGTTTGACTTTAATAGTCAACCCTAGCTCCCGTGGCAATAAAGAAACTATAGTTCATTCGGCCTCACAACGTCAGGACCCAGTGGGCACTATGTTGTAAGGTCTATTAATAATAACTAATCTTTGTTTATCCCAAACTTTAGCACATCGCGACCAAACGACCGACCGCCAGGTGCTACAGCAAAGGTTGCACCTAGTACAACCAGCATAAAGGCAATCACCGACCTCGCAGCAATACCGTCGTCCGCAAAGTCCTAAAAAGGTGAAAAATAAACAAGATCAGCCGGCTCTTCATATATACGTGTTCATTTTCTTTTTTTTGTTATTAACGTAGCTAATGTAGAAAAACTCGGCCCTTCAGGCATAATAATTCACTTTCTATTTTTCGAGCAATTAACGTAGATGCAAGACTACATTAACGTAAAAAGAATATCATTGTGAACAATAGTGTAAGCTCTCCGTTTTGAAATTTCAAGATTACATTAAACGTAAAAAGAATACCATTGTAAACAATACTGTAAGCTTTTCATTTTGAATTAGAATAATAAAGAAAATCTCTAAGAAACATTTGCCGTGTCGGAGTTCTCCTTTATTACGCAAGAAATTGGACCGTCGCATCCCAAGTCTTCTGGCTTCCTTGGGAAATATCCTGGCCCGCTGAGTCCTACCCCAGCTGGGAAACCAAAGAAGCATCACAACCTTGTTGGAAGTCGCATAAGAAGTTTCACTTCAAAAACATCCTTACAATTATTTAATTGTAGCCTTCCTTTTGAGGCAGACTGTCTTCAGTTCTCGTTTCATTGAACCTACAATTACATTTGCACATAGTGACTGCACGGATTTTTGTCGATTTTCCATTTAAATGAGAAAAGTCGACTACCAACACGAATACACACACCAAACGTTTCCGTTTTGTTTATTTTTCCAAAAAAAAAAGATTTTCTTCTTTTTGCCTTTTAAATAAAAATGCAAACAACACACTGGATATTGCATTAATAGGAAAACACACACAGTTCAGATCGAATCAGTAAAACTAAAAAAAAAAAAAAAAAAATATAGAATTTTTCACATCCAACCCCTAAACCTTTGGCAATTTGCTGGCCATAGAGCCAGCCGATTTCCCCCGCGTTACCCTACAAAAACCATATCGCAACAATTCCAATCTCTTGGGCATGATTCCGAATCCCATTATATAAATAACTGTACACATGCCGTCATAATAAATAAAAATACTGTCCAAGTATAAAATAAAATCTGGATTCTGTGTAGGTGGTGTTTAGGTAAGAGTTTACTAATCCAATGAATGCAAAAACGTTAACAAGACTTCAGTACTTCAATGGAACGTGGAATGTGTGTTGGAAATTATTCAACCGGGACCAAAGCTAGTGTTTAGCTAATAGTTGTGATGAACATCAAACATTGATGTTGTTTTGGCCAAATAGAGGAGTTTTGTTTTCATTTTTTCTGTTTTACATTTTTGATTTAAATTGCGATTCTTTTTTGGTGTTGAAAATAATAGGTAGAATGGTGGGAGTTACTCGGCAGCCATTACACGAATAAAGCGGAAGGGGAAGATCCTGTGCTATCGCAATCAAATGAGCAAAACTGGAGAGAGTTCGCCCGAAATCGAAATCGTTGGAGAAAGATGTTGGTTGAATGGGCTGTGATTATCTTAAAAGTAAAGTTTATAACGGAAGGGCATCGGAAACATTTACGTTAGCTTAGAAAATACTGGACCAATTTCAATAATTCTTTCACCGACAGAGTTTTTAATTACTAAAAAACTATATTTCATTCAAAGGAAACGCTGTTAAATACTCTCCGGCTGGGAGCGAGTATGATAAATTTCGTGTTGACCCAAAGCTTTGCAACGGCTGACAGAAGCCACTCCTCGACTAACTACTGGCAAATTGGCATGTGTTATAGTCGTTCGGAATTTTCTCTTAATTTTGGGACCCATTCGCTTTGAAACTGTGAAAGAAATTTCTTATGAAATTTGTCAAAACCAATTCAATTTATTTCCCCCAAGACGTTTATTGTAATATCCTTGACTTATTCACATTTCTTGCACCAGCAGCCATTCCTGACGATAATTGCATTAATCTCATTTCTCTTGTCAGATATTATGACAGAACCATGACGTATTATTGTCAAATTACAGAACGACGTTGTCGTCGCTGGGCGTAAGCCAACCGTAGAAAAAATTGATAAACCATACCATCATCAACATAAGCCATTAAAAATGGTACACAAAAAAATCAAAAAAAAAAATTCCAACGCAACCAACAAAAAAAAACGAGAAAAATACAAAGAGAGAGAGAGAGAAATAAGTGATGATAGAATTAATTTTCCGCATTCGAACAAACAACCGGAAGTGCAAAAGACAGACAGGATGTTTGTTGTGAAAAGGAAATCTCTCGGCGGGACTGATGATAAGTTGTGGGACGGGACATGGTGGCTCTGCAGGAATGTCCAACGTCCAAAATAATGAAATAACAAAAAAAAGACGGAAGTATGACTTTCGCTTTCCATTCTTCCGTCAAAATGGTCAGTTTGAAAGGAATGTACTGTTTTTCCTTTTTTTGTGTGTGTTAACTTAAAATTAATTTCTTTTGACTGAGGAATGGACACGTAAACAAGCAAGAAGCAGTCAATAGTAAATAAATGTGCACAAGAAAAAAAAAACACAATATGAAACTCCCTTCCTGTTTATTTTGTTTGTAATTTTGAGTTCCCAGAATGCATGGGTTGGACTCCACTAATATAAAATGTTGACGTTAAGGTTTTTGTTTACGGAAGAAGTTCCGCTTAGTATTTTTAACTCTCGTATCTTTCTTTGATGTTCTTATGTCAGCTAAACATAACAAATCGGAAGTAAACCCCATCACAGTCGAAGAAGTTTTGAATAAAGACTCCAGTAAAAGACAAAGCGAGTCAGAACTCAGAACAACAGTTTTGGAAAAAGATGGGAGACATGTCTATTAGCTTGGAGATGAGAACTAAGAGCCCGCTCTAAGGGGAGGGAAATACCTACATAATATTGTGATAACAACCGTTTGAAAAAGCTGGTGTCCCGCACTCGTTGACCGGGTGCTGGGTAGCCGACTCCGTAATAAAACTATCTGAGGGTTTAGTGAGGATTTGCAAAACATGCTTTTTGACTTCGAAAACATAAGAGGTTCCAAACAAAGAGACGAGTTCTAGATGCATGTATGGATGATCAATCATATGTATCAGAAAGCAGTGACGAAGACAAGATGCCCCGATAGAGTCAATGACATATTCCAATGCACAGTATATATGGGAACTATTTTGAGTGCTTTACTCTTTGCTTCAGTGCTTGGCCAAATGCGCGAAATCAAAGTTCTGAACACTGTACATTAATTACTCCCTGCGAATGATCGTAAGCGATTATAATCCATCCCTGAGTTTTCGTTATCTGGCGCATGCCTGTGTAACTGAGTATTTGTACTCGTTTTCTGAATCAGACGTGAATATTATGTTAGGCAAGTGTGGAAAGATAAAGTATATCTCTAGTGAATTGTTAAGCAAAAGAAACCAGGATTGGAGTCATAAACTAAGTTCACTTGATAAAAACGCCAAACCATTCTGGAATATTGTCAAAATTATAAAAAAACAAACACAGACAAATACCTTTCTTAAAAACCGACTCAAGAATTCAGTTCACAGATTCGGAAAAATCATTCGGTATCTCAAAATCTGAGCAATATATCAACAGATCAATTAGTAAATACAGCCATACAAAACTATAACCAGTGAAACACCTCAAAATATTTTAGTAACTCACGAAAAAGTAGCTGAAATCATTTCTACGCTTAAAACGAGAAAATCCTAAGGGTCTGACCAAATTAAAAATCTCTATTTAAAAATGTTGCCGAGACTTGGAATCATTTTTCTGACATTCCTACTTCTGGAAAACAGGTTAGGTCATACTAATTCTCAAAGCGGACTGACTTCTCTCTGTTAGGACTGACAGTAAGCTATAGGCCAATTAGCTTACTCAGCAATATCAGCAAAGGCTATGAAAAAATAAAAAAGAGGAATTGCTCAAGATAATCACGGACAATAATTTATATCCAAATATACAATTTGGCCTTAGGAAGCATCATAGTACTTCGCATCAGGTGCTTCAAATATGCAATAGGCATGTCAACAGGAATGATCTTATTAGATATAGAAAAATCATTCGATTGAGTTTTGGCATAATGGCCTTATTTATAAGATGATTTCACTCAATATTCCTTCTTACCTGTGCAAAATTGTACAAAGTTTCTTTTCTAGTAGATGTTTTATGGTTTATGTTAAAAACAGTGCTTCACAATTGATGCGTTTTGACTTTGGTGTCCCTCAAGGATCAGTTTTGGGGCCGACACAGCAATAATATCTTCGTACAAGTTAGGTCTCAATATTGAGACTAATCTAAGTAATGCGATAAGAGTATAAGAGGAATATTATAACCGATGGAAAATAAAACTCAATGCTGAAAAAATACAAGCAATCTTTTTTACGAGAAAAAGAAAAGCTTGTTTTATTCCCAGCAATCAACTTCAAATCCTTGGTACTCCAGTTTCTTGGGAAGCCCAAGTTAAATACATTGGCATCTATTTAGACCCAAAACTAACTTCCCATTTATTAACAGAAAAACTTTACTTTCGCAGGAAAACAAAATAATAATTTTAGAAGTTGTATTTCAGGTATTTCTTTTGTATGGCTGCCCTATTTGGAAAAATACCGCGCAGTCATATAAAAAAATTGCAAGCTAGTCAAATCAAGCTCGTGAAAATGATGCTAAATCAACCTTAGCACCACTCAACTGCTGATCTCCACTCAAGAACCAATGTTGAGGTGATCGAAGATAGAATAAGCAAACTTACCACGAAGTTCAATAACCGGCTTGAACTCGCCGAGAACAATTTAGTGAGTCAACATATGATTGAAAATTGAATTATTGTCTAGTTTAAATCGTTAACCGTGATATTGTATTTATTTATTTTTATATTAAATTGTTTAACCATTTGTTATTTATTCATTGAATTTATATTTACCGATTTTGTTTATTTTTTCATTTTAATTATTTATTTATTTACTTATTTATTTATTATTTACTCAAATATTTTTAGTCTGTTTCAATATTCTTCCTTGTTTGTTTATTTAGTAATACATATATTTTTTTGTAATTATTATTTGCTTTTCGTTTATTTATTCTCACTTGTTTTTCTTTGTGCTCTGCTTTTGTAACCTTTTTGTAAATATTTACAAAACTTGAATTTCTTTGAATAACATTCACATCACTTTCTAGTCACTAGTCTTAAGCTATTTTTTTTGCGTTTTGGAAACTTAAAAAGAGGTTTTTCTACCGTATATTCTCTAAACTACTATATTCAATCAACCTTAATTCAAATAAACCTTTAAAATATATTCTAGCTGAAAGATCGTTGTATCAAACTACTTTATTGTAAAATATGCGGTAACAAACCAGTGTTAAACTTAAAACGAAATAAAAATATCTATCTATCTAAAAGTATATGGGATCAATAGCAAAGCAACTTGTGATAAAGAACATCAACCAACACAACATAAGGTTGCTAAAGAAGAAATAAATTATGATATTTTAAAATGTCTCAAAGAAACTGAGGACTTTTCCATATGATTTCAGTCTCCAAATAGTTAATGAATTTGAGCTGAATTTGACCATTAAGAAGATTGAATCTGATGATATCGCCTAATATAACTCTTAAGCGGTTGTTTATAAACATTTTGAAACTTAAAATTCTGTATTAACCGCGTTGATAATAAAAATATTAAATGTACTCATGAGGTGAGTGCAATATTGCACTCATTTAATAAACTTTTTTTTATATATAATTAACGCGCACATCAAGAGGTTCTGACTACCCTTATAATGTTATAGAACACAGTGCGAGCATTTAATATTAACATGGCAAGTCCGGAATTTTAAATTTCAAAATGGATATCGCCTAGGGCAAAATTCATCATAAGCTTACTAGCTTGCTTCATTCATTTCTCTCAGCCTATATTTCCTACAATTCCAATACCATATTAACTATTTCCCACCACCCTAAGCTTTGGAAAGTCTCCAATGTTATTCTAGTTTTTAAAGGACCAGACCATATCTAGACATCCAGAAAATCGCTTAATATCTATTCTGCCCTTTACTTCGAAAACATTTAAAAAGATTGGTAGCCAACAGATTTAATCTTTCAAAACTTTCTGTCGATTACTTTGACGCTATCAATCAGACGGTGTTTGACAGGGTTAAAGCAGTAACACCGCTCTTTTAAAAATTGTTGATGATAAACGCCAAAATATTGATAAAACCTTGTAGCATTGAATAGCTTTATATTTAAATGCCGTGATGTGATGGTTAGCATGTCCGCCTGTTAACCCATAGATTTGTGCTTCAAATCTGAACAGATGCTAAATTTTTTTCCACGGGTATCGCCGTTCGCGAGGAATTGGCAAGTCCTCCCATAGTACATTCATTGCCATGAAAAGTGCTTTCTCGATTAACCGTTCGGAACTGGCAGAAAATTGTATTTCCTCTCCATTTCCTCACAAGGCATGGTTGTGATAAATGCGCTAGGGCCTGGGGCTCCTCGCTCTGTTGTGCCATTCTATTTCCTTATTTATTTTTACGAAAATTAAGCAATCAAATTGCATTCATTCTTCCTCTCTCACGAATACTTCTTACCTTAGCACCCGAAAGCATGTTCATATGACCCTGAGCGTGCAGTTTATTTTGAAGCACTGCTTAGCTCAAACGAAATCTTTCCCAACACTTCATTGACTATCGAAACGAGTTCAAAAAACATCTTAACGAAATCATGCTCCTTAGAGGACTATCATTTAATCGTGTTGAACACCTGAACACTACACAACGCAAACCACTTGTTTTTGCGGATGCAGATACTTCCTCCACCTCTTCTATGTAAGGTGTCAACATGTATCTCACCTGCCTGCATTTCTCGGCAATGCGACGAAATTCCTCAAAATTAATCTAACTACCATCCCTCCAACTACATCTCCTCATTCTCCATAAACACCCAAATGGGTATTCCTCAGAAAGAGGCCGCCACATTACTTCAGACTTTTCGTGTGTTAAGTGCCACACGAAAACATTCTTCAAAGCTCATTCTCTCTCCGTTTAAATTCAATTTCTCATTTTGACTTTCGAGCAAAAACCACCGAGAGACGAGAACACAAAACCACTTCGAATGCATTTCTTAGTCGTGAATACATTTCGTATTTTAAGTCCCGTATGTGTATAGTGATTCTGAAGCCATTAGAAGACGGAATCGTATCTTTCCGGTTCTTTCTAACTCCGTTTTGTCCCGCACTCCCATTAACCTATATTAATAATTTATACCGTTTTAGTTTCGTGGTAAACATTAATGTTAGCCACAGCTTTTGAGACTCGAAAGAGCCGACGACGATAAGCCCCTTTCTGAATTTGGAATTTGACTCGATGGATTTTCGCGAAGCATAAGACATTTTGTGGTCCCGCATGAAGTCGGAAGTTTCTGTTTTCAATTATTTTTTCTTTCTTGCTGTTGTAGTCTATGAATACACGTTTTACATACTAACTGGCTTTGCGTTTTGGTTTAATTGAATTTTCCGGAAGAGGACCGAAAGGGGGATACTATTAGTGAGTTTTGGTATGTGGATAAGCATGGCATGTGTCCCATTGGGAAACTGTGGTTTAGGTAGAGTTGGGTTGTAGAACCTGAAAAACATTGCTATTGTTTGTTTCACATTCGTAATGGAAAGTAATTAATGGAATAATATGAGCTATTTCGTGATAAGTTAGTACCTACGTAATTCATTAATCTGGGTCTGGGTTACAATGGATTGGGTTGGTGTAAGCGCTCCAGTAATGTTATGACATTCTTGTATGAATGTATGAAATCCATTAAGGTATGCCACAGTAGCTTTGGTTGGTTTCAAATGTTGAAACATTTTAAAGTAAATAGGAATGGTGGGGCAACAAAGCGGGGAGCCATGGGCCGAGCGCAACTATTCCTTTTTAAAAAATGAAGAAGCCTACAACAGTGTTGCCGATTACAAACTGTTGAGCTAGAAAGTGCTGATTCCTTGCGAAGATCGACACCTATGAAAAGTCAAGTAGATCTTTCTGGGGTATGAACTTCGAACACTCACGAAACAGACAGACTTGGAGCCTTCACCCCAAGGGCACAGTTTAGAGTTTCATCATTTTTATGACCAAAGTAACAAAATAATATACTACAAAATAAACATTTGAAATAAAAGAAGCTGCTCTGCTTATAATTAATCATAAAGTAATATGATTCTGTACACAGAATTATTTTACAAGTTTTGTGTGAAAACATTAAAATTTAAATTTTACGAAAGCCATGAATTTCATCAATTTCAAAGTAAAACAGCCAATCCTTAACTTTCACATTAAAAGAGAACTAAGAGCCAATTGAACGAATATTTGATTGCAACATGTCATAGAGTCTACATAGGTGCTATTGATGTATAAAATTGAAAAAAAAATCTGAGAATTATTTGCCGGAATAATCGCAAGATTTCTTCCACTACTGCCCAAAGCGTGAACAGATCTATGACGTGATCCGCTTCTTAGAAAGAAAATTGTTATTACTTCACAATATGAAATGCTGTTTTAGGGAGAGTATGCCGGAGCTAGTGAACAACAGATCTAGCTTTTTTTTCCTCCAAATAGTTCATAATATATGCTTTTGCGTTACTATCAAGGGTTGAAAGCATATGGATTGAACAAGACCATGATAGAGAGTCTTAAGAAGCCTTTGGCAGTAGAGTTTTCTTAAGTGAAAAAACATATATGATTTGGAAAGTAGATCTTTCTTAAGAGCAAGGTCAAGGTATTTTAATTCTGATTCTGTTTCAGCAAAGAAACTATCAATGTTTGAGACATCATCAAGAGATGATAAAACTATTTATTACACGTAGAACAAATAAAGGACGAGTTTTTACAGCAAGAGCAATACGTAACGAGGTCATGAGAGTTAAAATTCAGAGAGGGTGGATTGAAAAACATTACCTTTGTTTTTTTCACTCAAAACAAGTCTATGTGCCGAAAACCAATGCCTAAGCAGATCCAAATCATGGTTTATGTAAACAAAATGGTCGAAAAATGTTGAAGTCGAATATACGCATGCTTTATCGTCAGCAGTGGTGCCCATGGCATGATGGCTTGGAACCGGCAGAAAATTGTATGTCCACTCTATGCGCTCACAACACATGGTTGTGAGAAATGCCCTGGAGGTCCTCGCTCTGTTGCGCCACCCTATTTATATATTTATCTTCAGCAAAATCTGTTGTAATTTCAAGCTGAAAACAGAATTTATATAAATTAAGAACAGAACCGGGCCAATGACTGAACGTTGAGAAACACTTATATTAAAAATGCAGCTTTCACTAAGGTTTGGCTATTTTTACCTTTTGTTCTCTCTCTCTATTTTTAAGAAAACAAGAAAAGAAAAAACCGGTTCAGAAAAATCTCCTGAAACCAGCTTTGTTTAATCTGGTAAGTGTAAATGTAAAAGCTGCCTTAATAAATTCGTTCGTTCAAGCCCAATGATTTCTCTGCAGTGCTCACAATGTGTTTCTTTGAAGAACTTTAACTTACCCTAACCATATATAGCTGTGTGTTTTCTTAACCCTCCTTAACAAACTGGGGTCCAAATCGAGAGCATGTTATACTAATGAATTTTTTGTTTTTCATTTTTTTAAATCGGATTTTTACTCAGTGAACAAAATTCAATTTCTTATTAATTTCAAAACGATTATCAGCTGTGAAAAGCACCCGTCGGGTCCATTTGTACCCCACTACTGAAATTCTATGAAAAATCATATTTTTTTCTAATAAATTATTATTTTATTTCAAAAGCATCATAGTTTATGTTTAGAAGGATTAAGTTTGGAATTGTTGGCAGTTCCGGCAGACATTTCACACATAAGGTTCTAGTGTGGCAAGGGCAACAACATCTGCAACATCCATCGCAGTTGGTTCTGGTTTTCTTGTCGTCTGCTCTTGGGGCAAATGTGACATCTGCTTCTTTTACAAGAGTTGGTAATTTTTCCTGAACTCTCCCCAAAATACAGAGAGCATCCAATGCAGATTTTCCAATGCCAGATTGTGTTGCAGGTTGCGAACGATTATTCAATTCTGACTCAACCAGTTCCTCCGCTAGTTCGATGAGTTTATCACTTCTGAACAAATTTTTGTTTCTTCTAGGCGGATTGAAGTGTCGGAAAATGATGACAGTTGCTAGGGCTGCTACGTCCAGTAAGTTGTAGAATACAACCATCGGCCAGTGATTTGTTTGACATGTACATGAATATATGTATTGAGAGATTGAGACCATTTCGTCGAATACATCGAGTCCACCTTTGGTGTGGTTATAATCCAGTATCATGACAGGTTTATTTTGATGACCGGAAGTGGTTTTCTCGCAGTTATGTTGTGTTGTTATCAATACCACTTGTTTGTTTGGCTTCGGAACATAACTCACCAACGCCATTTTTCCAAAAAATCCAAAGATGGATGAGTGGACTGGACGATACTGCTTTTTGTTATTGACTTTTACAGGCTCATTCTGGTCACCAAGAACCTCCTTCGCTACAAAAGGTTTAGGCAAATCTCTTTTGTTTTTCCGAGTCTTGCCAATAATAGTGATCTTCTTATCAACCTCAAGCCATATCCACCGACGTAAAAAAAAATCAATAGTGTGGTTGCGTACAGAATTGAAATATGATGGCATCAACGAAATCACCACATCATATCCGCGACCAAGTTTTGTACTTTGGTCAGAGCTACCAGTGTAGATAGAGAACTTCAGTGGAAAGCCCGTTGAGCTTTCATCCAGCCACCAAAACTTCAAGCCGTATTAAGCAGGCTTGCTTGGCATGTATTGGCGAAATTTACATAGGCCGCGGAATGCTTTAAACTGCAAAATTAGGCAATTTCCATCGTTTTTGAAATTGGAAATTTTTATTGATGACCTCTTACATACCTCCTACATACCTGCATAATGATATCTCTGCTTAAATTTCTTTATCACTGCTATATAAAATACTTAGAAACAATTTATACATTAGCCAGAAGAACTATAACTGAACAATATAAGTCCGAAATCAAAAAATGTCGAAGAAAAAATCTCAGGTCCATTTGGACCCCAGTTCGGGTGGACACAACTTTTGCCGGTTCGTAAATGAGGGTTAATTCTAAATTTGCAATCAACTTTATCTGAAGTAGAAGTACGTTTTTTCTGCGGAGAGTTGAGGTTACAAACAGTGATATCCATTGACACGTACATTTCTTCAAATGACCGGCATGTGTGGTAACTTCGTGATTAAAACTTAGTTAAGAGCCAAAATCAAGTTTTTTTTTTGCTACTAAACATGACGCTGGTGCTGAACATGATGTTTCTGCCAATGCCGTCATAAGCGAGTTTGTTCAAAATCTCTTGTGTGCTTTAAAAATTTGATGAAGTTGGACGATTTCAGACCATTACATTGATATGACAAGAGATGCGAAGTTAAGGAGGCATATTCCTCTATAATTGTCGTAATTGTAAGGTTTTCCATTGATTAATCTGCTTTCTACCGCCTAAATCCTGCAGCTAGTACATTCTTCTGTCAAGCTTATCTGTAACTGTCTTGAAAATTTCGACATCGAGGTTAGCTATCATACGAGCTTAACTACCCTAACTTCTTCTTGGTCTAGAGTATGAAATTTTTGATGATCGTGTAAGTTGAGTCTTCAAAAGTAAATTTTCCAAATCTTCGGAAGTGATACCAGTTCTACCGTTATGCTTGCTAGGTTTCTTTTACGAGTTTGGTTCTTGGTTTTCCACTATGTCGTGATTTTTTTTTATCATTTGCTGCAAACACTGAACCTCATGCCTATTTCTATGTTTCATCAAACAAACGCTCATCATGCTGCTTTGTACGTTTGAGAACTTGGTGTTCTTCTCTTCCTTTGTCTTTCTTCATTGGAATCAACTATTATTTTGGTCATTTTTATTTTCAATGTTGGACACAAATTTTTTTGGCAGGAAGTGGCAATCGTTTCTTTGAGCACCACTTGAAACACTTTACCTCGTTAGATTCACAGTTTTATGCTATGTCATCACTTGACTCTAATTAGGCTTCATTCCAGAATAGTTTGAGTTAAATTAGAAGTGTTCCCATATAAAAAAAATTTGTAATAAATGATGTTTTAGCTCTTAGTAAAATAGAGACAGACCTACAGTGTGAACAAAACGTCAACCAAGTATCAGAGACTCCATTCTCTCTCCACTCACATATTGGAAATAGTGCGTTTAGAACAAAATTTGTCACTAGGCTTCGGGGAGGTTTTATTGAAACCTAATAACTGAGAAGGTTTCATTTTGTATGATAAGCCGAGCAGTTCTCAAATTGGGATGATGTAGTTTTGAGTTAAACTATATTAAGGGCCACGCGGAACTACTGTAGTTGTTTGGGGAAAAAACTATTCAACTAAGAGGCTTATTTAGATCTCCCTTCGCTTTAAATATTCTTGTCACTATATGTCTCTTCCTTGAACCTCGTCGTAAACTACTTTCCTTAGCAAAATCTAAATATTTTTAACCCTCGATTAAGAACAACCCCCTTGAACCGTGTAATTGTCTTTACCAGTCTCTTTTTTTAAGTTTATACTTACAAATAATAAATAAGAAAAAATCAGAAGCCCCATTCCACTTTAAGAAGTTCAACTGTAAGTTTTCATTCCCTTAATTGCTTAAAAACATTCGTCTTGATACTTGATTGAAGTGACTTCTGGGAATTCTGGGTTGAATCTAACCATTCTTTTTCTCACCCTTATTGTTGGAGCCTGCTTTATTTCGTTTACACACACTCTTCAATATTTCCTATACTCAATGTTAGTTATCCCTTCAATCACTTATCTTGGCATCCACCATTCCCATTACTATCATCATCAGCATGAGGCCCTCACGTCATATATTCTGACAACTGAAAGCACATTGAACAACCTTCAATGGCATCAATGGGATCCTAGCCCCAGCAAATATAGCGAACAGATCAAATTTCCTTTCTTTTTTTTTGTTCTTGTTCTGTGTGTTCCTTTCTGTCTGAATTCTGACCATAAAATAAAAAATAAGGAAAAAAACATACAAGAGAAGAGCAACCGATAAAATCCGCATCTGAAATTCAATTGGATTCCGTTTCATTTTTTTTTCCACAGACAGTCCACACATTCTCATTCCTTCGAGAATTAAAGTATTTTTGGTTTCCAACAGACGGAAAGTTCAATTTCAGCATTGATGACTGTAAAGTCTGGTTAGGATAAAAAGAAACCTCGAACAGAAAGTCTTCCTTCGTTATCCTTTTTGATGTTTTGGACAAGGTGGAACTCTTCCCACCTTCTCTTCAAAATCGAATAGCATACATTTCGCGCTAACGATCAAAGCCAAACTCCTGAGGGGAACAGTCGTTAGCCAATGCCAAAAAAGAGAATGCCACTATCCCACTTCATTCATGCCAGTAAATATTTTCAACGTGTGTTTCAATAGGCGGCAGTGAGGGTTTTAAATTTTTGTAATCGAAATTTATTTACTTGGCATTTCAAATAAAAATTTTCATTACAAATAGAAAAGAAATGATTTCAGCACAATAATCAAGGCTAGACTTTTGTCCTTTTGAAAATGAAAACGGTTTTGTTATTTCAAATTTCTTGGCACTCCGTTTGACCTTGCAGCAGTCTAAGGAAAATGCTTTGCCAACTAGGACGTCTATCTATACCTCCGGTTTATTTTGCCAGTCGTTTATCCGCATTTTGTTTCATTTGAGAAAAATTTCATTTCTTTTTCCTAAACCCATAAGAAAGTCATTTAACTACAAAAAATGGAAGAAATTTCGAAATCTCAAGCTTCTTCTTTGGCCGTAAGCGAGTGCAACAAAAAACATTGCTTAGATTCAATATTTCCTTTCAATATTTAGGTGGAAATTCTTTAACCATAAAGCACAGTACTTATCTGCGGGCCACCCTTTTAACCAATGGCAATATCTGCTGCATAAGCATAGGCTGTAGTTTTTTTAAACAACCTCAAAAGTACATAGGAATAGAGAAATTCGGAGCCTTGTGGAACACCATAATGTACTAGACTTTTTTTTTTTGGTATAGTAAGATTGTGTAGACTTTTGGACTGGTTTCGAACCTACTGTCTCCGCTCTCCAGTCTGTGTTCCAAGCTACTGGTTTCATCATAGTTTACATATACAACAGCGATTGCTGCACCACCAGTGTTCTTCGGTCCATAAGATCTTTTTGCTGTAGTTCGAGTTAATATATTCAACACTTGTAGTAGTTGATACCTAACCCTTAATAGTCCTTTGATTCAAATAGTTTCCGAGCATGTCTTTTTTTTAACTAAGGCGCACATCAAAGGGTTATATGACTACCTTTAAACTCATAGTGCGAGTATTTAGGAAAGTACATAGGAGAGGATTAAGTAGGAGACACCGATGTACATTGCGTTTGAGCTTTTGTGAATCTTATCGCAGAAGAAAAGCAAAGTCAGGTAAAACATTCCACAAAAGGGTGGGGCGAATAAAATATGAAACTCTTGGCTTGCGCTTGACGTACAGTTACGTTCGAAGTTAGGCTCATAAAACTGTTGAGCTTCTTAGCGAGTCGGATGTTGCGTCTGAATTGTTTCAGGAGAAGAACGCATCTGGCTATTTCACTAAAGTACTGGCTGTGAAAAAAGCAATAAATGAGAGTGAGACAGGTAACGTCAAGACTCAAGAGGATCAATCGATCCTATTGTTCACTGAGTTCACGCAGTCAATCTCAACGTTCTGTCTTGTGTAGCCTACCAAATAGGTGCAAAGATGTTGGAGGAACACCTGACTAATGAAATTTATACTCTTGTTCTGGACAAATGTAGGCGTAGGGCTTTACAAATTATAGACAAATCAGAAGTGGTGAAGAATTTCTAGCACCGTCTTGAGAATTCTCAGCGTTTTGCAGCATGTTTAGCTTCAAATATATGGTCATTCCAACGAAGGTCATCGTTAACACACATTGCTATTGCTGTCAGTTTTTCAGTTTTTTGAATGCAGGTCCTTTCATGGATAATGGTAATAGGGGAGAGAGACAACACTGAGTTCTCGAAGCATCGAATTTTAAACGGTGTTTTTTACCCCAAGTAACAATACTATCAGAGTCGGAATTCAATGGGCTAACCATACGCAACCGTTCCAGTCCCACATCCGAAGAGCAGGGACGTGATTTGTGAGTTGAGTCGTTAACAAAATAATTGAAAAAAAGTACAAGTTTTAGACAAGAGATCGTTTATTAAGATAAGGAAGAGAATCGGAGAGAAAGTGGAACCCTGGGGCACACCAGCATTTACAAATGAGTACCAATCCAATCAGTCTTAAAATCATATAAAATCATAACTTGTATTGAACGTTTGGAAGGTAGAGTCTAATACAACAAAGAAGATAAATCCGATAAATCGATTTCGGAATCAGGCTCTCCTAATTTGTTTATTGAATGAATTCATTAACTTTCTTTAGATCAATGTGTCAATTACTTGGCCGCTAGTGCTGCTAGATACTTGAACCTTTTGTTCCTATTTCCAAAGTTAAATACAGCAGCTTTCGAAATTTAAAGAAAAAACTATGAAACAGAAAACTATTTCTTTTTTGTTTTAAACAAAGAGACGTTTGCTGGGAGTGTAAAAGTTTAAAGATGTCTATAGCATAGACGAAATATCGATGATCATTAAGTTGCGGGGCGAACTTCTTCAGTTAAACTTTGTACCACATAGAAAGGACCTACCGATCATATGCTCTTTGTGCAACTTGAACGAACGAGAAGATATTTTGCACTTCATGGGAAAATATCCGATTTTAACAGAAATTAGAAGACAAATTTTCGAAACCAGTATTCTAACAGAAAACGAAATGATAACACTGCTTATTTGTAAAAAAATTATACCAATACTGCAAACTAGCTCTACTTTATAGAAATCAAATTATTAATGAAAGTTTTTAAGTAATTTAAACGAACGCTAATGATTGTTTTCAATTTAAAATTTATTAATTTTGCTCTACTGTTATAGTAACTTTGATTAAATTGTTTGATGAATAATCTTATTCCAAAGTTAAATTTATTATGTTTTGTCAACGAGGCAGACGGCAGAAAAGCCATGCTTTTTGTTTTTTGTAAACTATGTAATCATGAATTATAAATGTAATCAAATAAAAACAACTACCTATCTATCTATCTATCTCTATATAAGCAATGAATACAGCTGAAAGTTTTATCATACTTCAGGGGCAGATTAATGCACTAACAAAATAAAAGAAAATTTGACTATTGGTCTCTTTAAATACGCAAAATATTAGAATTACACATTTTTTCTGAACCCATTTCGTATGTACATAATTTATAAGATAACTTTTCAACATTGATGATCATATTTCATTTATTTGATTTTGTATGCCAGAGCCTTGAGCCTCCACATTGCTATTTTGAATGAAAGGCACACAGAATATCAAAACGAATTTGGTCACAGTTGCATAGGCTATGTTCTATTCTTGTTTATTTTGTTAAAAGAAAGACTCTTCTTAAATCATTAAGTTACCCCAAAGAGTTAAAACTAATCCCTTTTCGAACTCCAATTTTGATAGACTTTCATACAAAACATATTATTCTACTTTATGTCTGTTACTGACTGCAAACCACCTCGAGGATATGGACTCCTTCTAGTAGTACCTACATACAACAACATTCAATTGCACTTAATGATTCCATTCGAAACAAATTGTAATCGTTATGCACTCAAAAGTAACAGAGCACAACAAAAGCAAAATAAGTCTTTTTTGAAAATATTTTCCATCGATTTAAGGCTTCCTCATCATTTCCATGATACAACACACAGTTCTCGAATGAATCAATACGATTGGTAGGGATTTTGAGTGCAACGTATCAAACATTTCAAAGTGAATTCTCTCAGTCTGTAAGAATTGGTTTTCTTTCATGTATGGTGAAATTGTATTATGAAGGGGGCGGCTAAATGCTTTCCATGGGTCGTCGTCTCTGTTGCATAAGGGTTCGATGTAATAACAACACTGAATTGATTAACGACCGATTATGCCTATTGTTATGGAAAAGCTAGCTCTACTCTTCTTTTTTCGAGCAAACAATATCCTTTTTAAGGACTCTCAAATGCATTAGAGTGAATTTTATATAATTTGTAAGACTGCACACAATGTAATTACATAGATTTGAATAATTGCGTAGTCCTCGCTAAGGATCGGAGTAGGTACACTCAAAGGATGGTCCACTTAAATGCACATAATCCGTGTTAATTAATAAAAGTCAGCAAGTAATTGCAATGAAGGGAGAAAAGAGAAAAGAAGTTTGTTGAATGAATGTCCTTACAATGTCCTACAATGCATAATGCAGTTATTATGTAACACGTGACTTTGCTGTCCATACTCGGTTGGTACTTGCTTCAAGAAGAAATTTATCCATTTTTTCTACTTATCCCTGTTGGTAAACTTTACCGCACACTTTACCGTAATCATCCATAGCTAAATTATAAAAGTTTCCGTAGTATTCTTTTTCCATCTCTCGTGCAACAATGAATATTGTTTAAACGCCCACACACACACAGGCTGGTACAACAGATGCAACAAGAACCTTGTAGACCTTCCTGCTTGTTTTTCCTGAGATTACACTTTACTGCTTATATCAGGAGCATCGAGCTACAAAAAAAAAAAAAAAACAATTTTTTTTCGCGCACATCAGGAAGGCAAAATAGCTTGCACCCTAATACATTCGCGTTTTATCTCGCCCTTACAAGAAAGAACAAAATATTTTCAAAAAAAAGCAGAAGAGAATTCCTCCAACAACCAAACACCTGGGTGAAGTTTCTCACTAACAGCGGCGCGGTAAAGTTGTGCATTTTTTAATGGGCTAAAGTTCATCCATGGGCTTGGCTTTCGGAGCAATAAAACGGATAATATGCAGAAAAGTGGAGGCACTACTACTTGCCTGGTCGTCGTTATATTGTTTGGTGTGTTGCTTTTATGACTTTCCGACAGGGAAAACAAATCACCACCACAATCCTGACAACAGTGTATCCCGTTTTTGTTTGGGCTATCTGTGCGACTCCTTCATGGGCAGTTAGTCAACTCTGTAGTTGGAGGGATAAATTTTAATGACTATAAACACTTCTTAAAAGTTAATGTGTTTCATTGTTGGCTTCTTCTTGGGTCTTCTTATACGAGATGACTTTAGTTGTGCTTTGGTCTTCTTGTGATGTTGTTCGCATATCCTGTCATCTCCGGTTGGCACAGGGGAGGAACCTTTTAAATGAGTTTCACGGTTATCTAGGTTCGTGGATCTTTCTTTTTTATTATTCTCTAAAATTTCTAAAACTTTCTGCGAGTCTTCGTAGTTTCTTCCATGAAAATCGTAGAGGAATCTTTACAGCCAAGATGTATTCATTGATATCACATACTATACACATTCGCTTTGGAGTTTGCTATGCGAAAAACAATATTGGTGAACGGCCTTCCCAATTTTTTTAAACGAATGGAATGTTTTCATTATGAGCCTGATTAAGTTCTTAAGGCCAGTGAGTGTTGATAAATCTGCGTCGTGTGTTCTATGGGGTAAACATTGTAATGAAGCGTTCATGCTACCTCTTACTTTTGATGCCCTTCTGCTACCTAGTACTTTTCAGACCACAGCACGGAAACACGAATGTACAACATATTATCGCCTTACCACCCAAACAACAGCAATACGAATGTGTGGAATAGTAGAGTGTTGACTCACTGAGTATATAACTCTAACATGGCTCCTTCCATTGCAAATACATACATATATAGTCAATCTTAAGTTCATGCAAAAGGCAAGAAGGATCGAGGAAACAATCACTTTGCCAGAAGCAAACAGGAATCTCTCCAACGACGAGTTCGATGAGGCTATCAATGGAGGGCATAATAACAAACGCCTTAGATGAACAGAAGAGACCGAGAACATCCAGAGACAGACACCAGCACCTCCCAAAATTAATTGTGTGGCTATACGAACACCGCCAAGAGCTGAGGAAGAAACTGCAAAGGATTCAGCAAAGAGATTGGACTACCGTGAGCAAAACCTACCAAACTGTGAAGAGTGAGCTCCAATGCTCCGACATCATGCTGAGGAACGCTCTTCAACATCACAACAACAGCCAGTTCCTACAAAAGCTGCAGAACATCAAGCCTGGACCCAACGCATTCAAAACCATCAACAACATCATCGGAAAAAAACCAAAGACGGACACTCAAGTCATGTTATTCAACAACGATAACCTTGCAAGTGACCCGGTACCTACAGAAAACTTCACAAATCCAGAAGAAGTAGCTGAAATGATCCACGGTGGACGACCTAAAAAATCATCCGGGCCCGAGATGATCTCCAACTACGTCATAAGAAGGTTCCCCCAAGTCTTGATGGTACTCCTGGCAATCATATTCAACAATTTCATCAACAACTGCTATTTCCCTAAGAGATGGAAGACTGCAATAATCGTGCCAATCCCAAAGAAAGGTGATAGAAGTACTGTCTCTGGATATCGTCCTATCTCACTCTTTTAAACAAAACCAGCAAAATCCTGGAGGGCATAATTCTCCGGAATCTGAAAGCATTCTGCAACCACAACAACATCATTCCAAGTATGCAGTTCGGGTTCCGGGAGAACCACTCATCCGATCTTGAGGTTTCAAAAGGACGTCGAAAGGACTCTTAACAGCTACCAGGTTGCCGTGGGATGCTTCCTTGATATCAAAAAAGCATTTGATAGCATCTGGATCCAAGGGCTAATTCACAAACTGACTCTTCTTAATTTTCCAGGTACGTTAATCAAAATAATTTTCAGTTTTCTCAATTGCAGGTCATTCTTCGTCCAAATTGAAAGCAGCCAATCAGCAACCAATGGTATCAGAGCAAGAGTAAGGCTCGGGCCCTATCTCTACAACATCTTTACCTCAGATCAGCCTCAGCCAAGCAACGCCAAGAACTTGCTATATGCAGATGATTCCCTTACTTTTGCAACATCGATGTCACCAGCAATTGCACCCCGAAAAGTCGAGGATCACGTTAGACGTCTCTGGTAATACTACACCAAAGGGGGCATCAAAGTTAATTCGTCCAAATCCGAATTAGCCTGCTTCAGGAGACCCACAAGACGTCGAAACTCAAGATCAGCCACAAGCTGTCACAAAACAACCATCAAATTACCCGATGAAACACAGCTGAAGACGAAGAAAAGCATCAAGTACCTTGGCATAAGCTTCGAGGAAAGATTACGCTTCAGCCCACATGCAACAGCAGTGCTTAAAAGGCAAACTAAGCCTTCCACCTCATACACCCCTAAAAAGAAGAAGGAACGGACTCAGCCTGAAGACAAGGTTGCTGTTCTACAGACAGCTCTTCAGACCAATAATCACTTATTGCTTCCCTGCTTGGTTGAGCATATCCAAAACCAGCATGAAAAAACTCGGAGCATATGAAAGGAAAATTCTGAGGATTTGCACAGAACTCAACTTTAACCGTCAACGACAGAGGTACTTCAGCAACAAAAAGCTCTGCGAAGCATCAGAAGCCCATCCCATCGACTGATTCCTTTTGAACGCTGCAAGGAAAATAACCAACAACCTGAGCAACAATCCCAATCCATTGGTGAGAAGCATGACAAGCGAAGAGAGACATCCCGAGCCGCGATACTTAGATATGATGGCACTACTGGACGAAGAAATCATTCCAATCAATGAAGAAGAGGCAATACCCTTTTACGAGGTAGCAGCCTCAGCTTTTCACCGGGGCTAGAGGTCATACAAACCATATATAGGATTTCTATAACGAAAACCTTAGTTTCACAGATTCTTAACGTACTCCGTGCCACAAGCGGCCGTACATAAACTTGCCGTTCCAATAAAGCTATTGCCTTCTATTTCTCTATGCAACAGGGGCCGTAAACAAACCTTCGGATCCACCAGAGCTATTGCCTGCTGTTTTTCCGTGAAACCAATATACCTGATTTTATCTATTTGTTTCAGGTCAAGGCGTTATCTACGTAAGTCCTAACGACCGAGGGCCAACAGTACGGACTGTATGGCATCGTAGCTAGTTTTAAGTTTACAATTTTTACCTTGTTAAGAGTAATTAGTTGTGATTGTAATAAGGAGTTGGTACATTTAAGGTTCTTATCCAGAAGTTTCGTGTTTTTCTTCAGCAAGACCTTGGCTAATCCGACGAGCGAAACCCCGGCTGGAAAGCAAACAGCAAGTCACAACATGGGTACATGTTTTGTTGGAAGAAAGTTAATTTTTGCAGATACAGTTATTTTGACAACTCACAAATTTCAACATAACTACTGTGCTTTCTAATGTGTATACAAAAAGTCCCTTTTCTGGACTCTCATTCTCCCCTAACATCACTGCCTATGAGGATAACTGACACTGCTTCCTAATTCGTTGTTTACGCTGCAATAAATTACACACTTCTTCCACAAATGAATCCCTGTCTTACATCATGTCATCCATATTTCAAGCGAACCGAATGCCACCCTTCACAAACAAGGCAAACTTTGGGCACCTGTCCATTGTCCAATCGTCCCAATTATGTGACCAATATGCGACTTCCTCGTCTAATGAACTCGTACCTTAAAAAGTTGTCCTACAAATCCTTCGCAGAGTGTTTGCCCAACACTTATGTAATTCACTACCTGTAGTAATAGCAGTAGCATCGCCCTACAGGAGGCAGTATTTGCAACATAAATCTCCCACTCCAACAACCGAAATTCGGTACATCCTATATGAACTGCCTGGCTATGGCCCCAAAAAGCACACACCGAGTCTACGCACTCCATCATTTTATTCCTGACACTAATGGGGGAATATTTGTTAGATATTTGTTAATTGGAATCTAATGATATATTGGCCCTAAGGGACCACACAGACGCACACACACACGAACGGACACCGATTCTTGACTGGAGTCCGGCCATTGGGATAGGTGGAAAGGATTTATGGTTTAATGTGTGCTTTTTATGGCCTATCTGCTTACTCACTCTCACTTCACCGGATAGTCTCATGAATTTTGTTGCACACAGTTTAATTAAAATGAATTTGCATCCTTGGCAGAGATATGTTTGGTGTAATTATTTAATTTGACTCCTCATTCTTATAATAATATTGAGCTGCCCACATCCCTAAATCATCGCGGCCACACTGCTACGCCTACCTCTCATCGTGTTGCACCGGTGAGAGTGCATGCTTCTTGGAAAATGTTAATTACCGAAAGCTTTTAGTGCGCAAAATAATTTGTTTATTCCAGAACACTCCGTGCAGTCCTTTGTAGTACACACAAATGTAATGCATTCTCAATTAATTGTAAAATATGCGATTGCTAGGCAGCATTTAATTGCAACTTAATGGTTAACCATTTATTATCGCAACAAATGCATTCCGATGTGTCATTGATAGGTTGGTTGGGAGGACGTGGGCATAGTAGTGCTTTCATCTTTTAGATATACATTTTCATTGATGCGGTGCCCGCACTCGGCTGAGAATGTTCAACCACCATACGCCGCCCACAATCTTCACCAATATTAATGACGACTATAATTGGCGAACATGGTCACTTTAAAGCAGATTATTTGTCCTGTCCGGGCTGTTGTAGATAGGCAGAGACACACACCCAAACACATATGTACGCATACTGAGACAAGAATAGAGGTGAGGCTAAATTGAACGTTAATTCCGACAGTAACTTTGTTGACAGGCCGGATTAAGTTGGCATGTCAAACATGTGGAAATGGAGATCAAATGACTTGGAAATGTGTGCAAGAAGTGGGAGGCATGGAAAATTGATTTCCAATGTTCTGGCAGATGCCAAATATAGCCATGCGAATGTAAGATAACCATAAAAATTGGTTATGCCTCAGAATTACTGTAACAGTAGCCATATGTCGAGGTGAATTATTGATGTGCGGTAATATGGTTGGACGGTTCATTTACGGTCTAAGGATGCAACGGTCTATAATATCTCTGTGTGTGCGGTATGATTAACGAGTTTTCCAAGGAAGAATAAAGGCTATTGAATGGATTGAGCAATGGCTGTGGTTCTGTTGGAGGTTTTTCAAAATACAGGCTGGAATGGCTGTGGTAATGGTAACTAATGCGAACGGCCTCTAAAAATGAGAAAAAGAAGAAATTATTTGGCAGCTTCTTCGAAGCCTTTAGAATCTTTTGCCAGAGTCATGGAGTGAAATTGAGTCAAAAAGATATTAAATTTATTTTGGAATACATTGCAGTAATTTTTTTATGTCGATTTAATACAAAATGTTGTTCGCTTCTGCAGCAAAGTCAAAGAATTTTCGAGTGAGTTCTATTCAAAGGAATAAAACTTCTATACTGGAAAGAGGTTGCTCTTATCAATATTTTAGGGTTTCCATCACGAAAAAAGTTATTGGTGGAGTCAATGCCAAAGATAAGGTAATACTATGCAGTTACCGTTGCAATATCCACAGTTTCCCTTGTCCGATGACACTGTTTAAAATCATGTCTGCAACTTGTGTTCATTGGCTTGGGAGTTAAAATTGTTTTGTTAATGCTTATTACTACTGATCTATCTCATTTGCAAGTCCAGAGTTACAAAAAAAAAAAAAAAACGAATCTGAAATTGAGAATTGGAATAGTTTATTTGGGAACGGATATATTTTTTCGGAGAAACTTTCCAATTTTTCATTTTCTTGCCTAATTTAAATTTGGGTGCAACCGCAACCAGATCTCGATCTCGGATCTATTGCGCTCCCCCGGGATAATGGAGTATGCGTCTCAGGTTTGGTCTTCTCTATATGAGGTTCATTAATCTCGTATTGAGGCAGTAAAACACAGACTTATACGTTTTGCCCTTAAAGGTCTTCCCTAGGAAGATCCGTTTAATCTTCCCCCCATGATGCTCCCGGTCTTGCTCTCCCACATAGGATCTCACCAACTACGTAACTTACAGTTTTTGCATTGCTCTGAGAAGATAGCTCGTATGAGTAGGTTATACAACAACAACTCCGAACCTTTCAGTGGAAGATGACCCCATTTTAGTTAAAGACTATTTTTCTGATGTAATATAATTAAGTGTTTAAGATAAACCTCTTCTTTCTTGTGGAAGATCATCTTTCTTGAAGAAGATGATCTTTTTTTAGGTGTATGATCTTTCTTGATTAAAATGAATTTTCTTCTGGAAGATGATCTTTCTGGAGGACAACGACCTTTCTAGTGGAAGATAATTTTTTAATTTTAAGGAACATATTCTCTCCTGAGGAAGATAATTTTTCCTCTGATGAAGATGATCTCTCCTCTGAGGAAGATGATCTTTCTTGAGGATCTTTCCTGAGGAAGATGATCTTTCCTGAGGAAGATGATCTTTCCTGAGAAAGATGATCTTTGCTGAGGAAGATGATCTTTCCTGAGGAAGATGATCTTTCCTGAGGAAGATGATCTTTCCTGAGGAAAATGATCTTTCATGAGGAAGATGATCTTTCCTGAGGAAGATAATCTTTCCTGAGGAAGATGATCTTTCTTGAGGAAGATGTGATCTTCCCTGAGGCAGATGATCTTTCCTGAGCAGGATGATCTTTCCTGACGATGATGATCTTTCCTGAGAAAGATGAACTTTCCTGAGATCTTAACTTTAGCAAAAGAAGTTTAAAATTTAAACTAAAAACCAGTGCACTTAAAGCATGATTTGTTCTTTGTATTTAGGTATTAATTAAGTGTTAGCTTATTTCACTTTGTTTTTCATACTTTTAGTACTGTTTTTTTTGTTTAATTTTGTTTTATCGATGTACTTAATTTATGCTAAATGTAATGTCCTTTCTCGTACACGTTCTTTAGTGTTTGTTTTGGGGTTTTTTTTACTAACCACTAACACTTGCATTAATGATGAGGATCGTAGATAAAAGCGTACATATGAGCTTGCTCTAAGCTCAGTACCGCTTTCGTCTCTGAGATGAAAATTTGACTAGGACGTCTAACTGAGCAATTTGATTCCCTAAGTGAACTTTATGATGGTGTTCAGTGGAATGGTTGGAGCCGTCGCGTCGTCGGTTGGTCGCCTGATTCGTCTGTGAAGTATTCTCCGAACCCTTCTTTCCTATTGTAAGCCAAGCTTGGGCAACCGTAGAGAAAGTAAAATGATCCTTCCCCCGCTCATGTGCATTCTCATCCCCAATGAGTTGTGATCTGTGAAAATGTCAATGAACGGAGAGCCAAGACATGGTAATCATAAGCACAAAATCCGGAATGTCTGCCGGTGTGTTTTAGGAAATCCGCTTTTCTTGGAATGCTATCAGTGGCTCCTGTAACGTAACTTTAACTGTTCGCCTTTCAAATCCTAGAAACATTAAAGAAAGAATTCACGGGTATGGATTTCCGTGAGGACTTGGAAATGAAAATTCTTACGAGTGTAATAATTAAACACTGTCATAAGAAACGCTATCTAACTCAGTCGATCGGATAAAATTGTACGTACAGAAAATGTGCATGACTGTAAAGATTCCGTAGCTATGTTGCAGCACCCTATTTATTTTAATTTGTTTCATTTATCATAGGTTTTTCAGTCAAATTTGATGTGTATTAATCCATGAAAACCTACACTTTTGATATTACTTTGCGATTTGGACCGAGAACCAATAGCGAACTTATTGCTTTGACGGAGTAGTCTACGGATAGGTCAACAATTTCTAAGACTATACTCGTATCAGATTCTCCTCTTTGTATTTAATTCGGATGAATATGCTTTTGAGGTCGGATTAGATGTTGATGAATAGGTGCGGAAAAAACCTCCAAGGTTATTGTCCTTTATATCACCATTCAAGTTTTCTGCTACTCTCAATCTGAGCTCTATGAACCAATGTTTCATAAATGAAAGCATCTGCTTAAATTCATACAAAAACTCATCCCACATCATTAAGCCACAAAAGCTTTCCTAGAAATTTAAAAAAATAATTCATTTGAGTGCATAAGGTTAATTGCTTTGCCTCCATTTCCACATCTCTCTCTTTTATTGTATTCCTTACTTTCAAATTAGTCGGACATTGGGACTGAGCACTGAGGACTTATAATATAATGCTGGGTCTTTAACTCGCTTGCATATTCTACCCTCGTTATCCTAGTTTGCTTATCAAGTTCTTACTTAAACCATAGAAAACGGTTGCTTACCTTTTTGCTGGATTATTTCTGGGCGACTCTTAGTGCCGACTGGACTGGTTATGCTAAATAGCCGCAGGATATGCTGATAAGTTCAGCAGACTTAACCTTAAATGAACCCCAATCCTTAACCAACTTACAGAAAACGAGAAAGAAATGCAGATTGTGAGAAAAAAGAAAGTAAAATAAAATACATCTTCCGATACAAAAGGTTGAAGGAGCCAAGAAAAAATATTGTTTACGAAGCAGCCCTTCTTGTCCCTCATAGAGGATAAGAAAAGTCCTTTTCTTTGGCATAAGCTTGTCCCTCTGAATACTCCCTGACGTTGGGTTTTTCGTGTTTTCTTGTTTCTTTAAGCATTTTTATGTAAATTAAGCTCATGACTTCGACAAACACATGCCTCCTTCATCGTCTCGTTCAAAGGAGACCATCGTTGGGGGAGGGATCTCTTTGTGTTTGTTTCTTCTTCTTTTTTTTTCTGAAGTTTCCTTCCTGAAATCCTTCTTATAATTCATCGTGAGGCAAAGAAAGAGGCAACAACGGCGCACAGTGGTCTGAAGTATCAATTTAGCGGGACAAAAATCAAAACACTTCGAAGTAGGTGGTTTATTCGGTAAATTCTTACATATACATCAGAAATAGTCCATTTACTTCCAAATAATAAGAATATTTACTCTACGCTTAGTTTCTGTTAACTATCTCTTAAGACAGTTTAAATGATACTAGTAAGCTAAGCGCTTTATCGGGGGTATATGAAGGTGGTTCTTGATTGCATTCCAGCATAATTTTTAAGACTTTAGCTTGCTTTGGAGATTCTAGTATTTCTTTTTAAATAAGTCAGCGACATCCTTTTGACCCAACTGTTTTAGTTTTATTTGTGCAGCAAAATATATTTTTTTCTTTTTGGATGTTTTTCCAACAACGAACTTACTTTCCTTTTTTTAGTTTAGATTTCGCATTCTAAAAAGCTCTTGGTTAAGCGTCCTTTATACCGTCGAAGTGAGCTACAGGATGGAGCGTCAACATTCATACAAACCATTTCGAACCATATTTTAAATTCGTCTTTTCAGCGAGAATATGATCGATTGCATTGCTTTCAATATCTGCTGGCTACTAAGAGGAATAAAGATACATGTTCGTAAATCACTGTCCTTTAGGTTGAACTTGTTGAAGATGGACTTCGGAGATTAAACTACTTCAATCAAACACTCTTTCGACTTTGAGGTGTTTGCCACTGGCAGATTTTTGCTCTTAAGCTCATTTAAACGCTATATTCTCTTCGCAAAGAAACACCCATCTGAAATACATTTTTCGTTATAACTTCCAAACGGGCAAAAACGGGCAGATGAAATAAAAAGTGGTGTTATCTACAGTTATCCTAGAAGACATTTGGCTTTGTTTCGTGTTGTACAAATTTGTACGAAAAAAGTTGCAGCCTTCACAATCTAGGTTATGTACACTTAGCACTAGTACTAGGAAAAATATGTTGGTTCTTAAAGATAATTCATCATAACTCGCAATTTAATCTATTTACTAATCTTTTTGAATATATTCCGTCTTGAAAAAATAACAAAAAAAAATTAATAACTTCCCAAAATAATAAATTGCAAGCAATTTCACCAATGCTGATTAATTAATGATTCTGTGACTAACGGTACTATTTGTGCGAAGAATATACTCCTGTCACTGAAAATTCGACTTATTTCTTTGTCTCTGACATTTTAACTATCGGCCTAGGTATTGTCAGCCATAAAATAAAATACATAATTTTGGACTTATTTCCCGCTAAATTGGTTTTTCAGACCACTGTGCGGCGCAGCCAAACCAAGCCGCATCGTCTAGATCTGGCATAGAAGCATGGGAACCATAACGAATGAGGATATGCATACGGTTAAGTGTTTTGCAGCCTCTTTCTCTCTCTTCTTATGTCGGTGTTTCTTTTTTCAATTTAATGCCATCGACTGGGTTCGGGGTAAGACTTAAGCCATTTTGCAATATGAAAACGTAGCCTCTTAGCGTTCATATCATAAACCAATTTCCTTTGGGAGCGCATAACATGAAGAGGCAGTGTATTTGTTTGTTGCCTTTCGATGTCAGGACTAACGTTGCAGTTTTTTTTATATTTTTCTTCTTATTTTTCTTGAGGCAAATTGAAATTATCCCCTTTTGAATGTGTTCCTTATTTTTCGTATAAGGAATGGGGGAACACCAGGTTGACGATGACGACGGTGATATTTTTGACGTTAGGCTAAAGCCATTCCATCAAATCATCTTGTTTAACTTTTGCCTCTTTGTTGCTCCTTCCCAACAGCCCGATGAAATGTTTATTATTTTATTTCATCACCATGCATACCTCACACTCATAGGATAAAAAAAAAGAAATGAAATGGGATAAGCAGCAGTTAGTGGATAACCAAAGGAACAAGTGAGTTTCAATTTTCTGATGGTCGGTATGGTGAAGGGTATAAAAAAATAATCTGTTTTCTTGTAGCAAAACCGGTTTGTTGCATTTGAGAAAATAGAATATTTTATATCGAGTAAAGGACGACTTATCCATCTTATAATGAGGATCTATTTTCCGGTACAGATAGTTTGAGATTTGTTATTCTTGAATTGAAGTGATAAGAAACGCTTTGAATATTTTCTAATAATGATGGCGGACTTCACACTTTACAATAAGTTGGACAGACTAATGTTGGATAATGTGAAGCCTTAGACAACCGCTTGTCCAACTTTTTGGATGGTTTTCAAATATTTTTGCAAATTTTCAAGTAGAAAGGAGCGGAGGAACACATGTCGTAATGTTGGACAACATGTCTGATAAGACTGAACGCTGCTACATCCCACCATCCAACATCCATCAAACGAAGTCTGCCCAACTGATTGTACAGTGTGAACTCCGCTAATATGACTAAAAAGTTCCATAGTCTACTATGTTTTTTTTTTCTAGTTTGCTTCTACAAAGCCGCTTCATAAAATTGGAAGGACTTCAACATATCTGTTAATGGCACTTCAAATTTCTACGAGAATACATCTCGATTAGCTCGATCATCGGAATCGTTAAAAACTTATAGGTCCCCAGGACTCCTTCACAAGGCATGGTTGTGAGAAATGCTCTCACTTTGGGCGTCCCTGCTCTTTTGTGCCACCTCTGCTTACAACTCTCCCAAAAATCAGCCTTAGTCAGGTAAGCATTTAGCAATCCAAGCTCTTCCAATGATGGGATGCAGTAACTCGCTCGATGTTGTTGCCACTGGTCGTAAAAGTTGTAATCACGGACATTAGCAATGGGCGTTCATCAAGTTAACCGTAGCAAAATGTTCGACATGACACTTTTATTTTGGAGACACATTTGTCAAAAATGTATTCTCAAAGCATTAGCATGACTATTTAAAAATAAAAAAATTATGACTTTCACACCCTGCTATACAAACTACGGTGGCGTTGATTAACCCTTCGATTCCGTAGAAACAATTGACAATCTACCCATGATATTAAATAAATTCTGATTCACTTGCATTTATGTAAAACTGCTTACCGGACAATGAGCATCTCAAAGGCATCACCCGTCTCATGACTGCCGCATTAATGATCTACCAGCGGCGTACGTAGCGTTGACCTCATAACTTGATAACAAGCTTCCTGTCTTTGGCTTGCTGTCTGTCTGTCGACTTTTGAAATTGTCATTACCAACCCAGCAATATGCTGTCATACACAGCATCTTCATTTCAACTGCTGCCATCTTATTGTCACATTCCTTGTAAATTGCCAGAAATTGTGAAACGTATGTGGGACTCGCAGCAGAATCTTGCGTTTTAATTTTACTTCTTTAATGTTTGATCAAACCGACACGAGGGACTATGTTTCTCTGACTCGAACCTCGAAATAGTAATATTATCTAATTATATTAATTGACTCCTGAGTGAACAAAATGTCAGCATTAAGAACCAAGCACTCTAACGAATTATTGTAATGAGTCTATTTTACTGCTATGCCCCCACCGAAGGTAAGGCGTTATAGTAAATTTGATATATTAATAGCAAAACACGAATAACCATGCTGTTAGAGTCATACTTTAAGGCATCAGGAATAACTAAAAATGGATAACAATGCCAAATCAATTAAATTGCAGCAACAATTTGAGCCTTCACACCCTGTTGGCATGCAAAAACAAGAGTGTGAACCCATAAGCAATTCTCGTAACGATGGGAAGGAAATGACAGAGAACTTATTTCACTTACACCCACTGCTTCAACCCTTAGCCCTTTGCACTATTTCTACTAAAGTTTTGAGCCCTTTCAACGCCTGAAAGCTCTGAATCACTCCATGATAGCTTTAACTTGCTTTTATATCCATTAAAACGAAAGTTTTTCTGACGTCAATAAAAAAACACCGAAAGAACACCAATTGTATGGCTCGAGTGTTTGTATCAGTGCGCATTATATGGCTTCGTTACTCAGAAAACAAAATTGTATTAAGTAAAATTATACTGGCGTCACCTTAACAAGTAAGATTGTTTTCGCAACTTAAGAAACAAACTTTCAATGATGTTAAGAACAATTTCAAAACAACCACCCCCCAAAAGTCTGACTCGTATATTTTTACTAAAATGCTCAGCGACTACACAACGAGATCTATGACGTTATAAGAAATTGCTTTCTGTGGGCTTACTTGCATAATGCGAGTTACTTACTTACTTACTTAGGTGGGCATTACAGTTCGGGGTGAACCTGGGCCTCAACCAACATCCTTCGATAACGACTTCTATTTAGGGCGAGCTCTCTCCAGTTTCGCACTCCTCCACTTGATTGCGCCACCTAAGACGAGGTCTTCCCCTTCCGCGATTTCGCTGCAATGTGCTTTCGATCACCCGACGAGCCGGAGCGTTTGGGTCCATCCGTTCAACATGGCCCAACCATCGTAGCCTCGCGATGCGTACTCTTCTGGCTATGCCCATGTCGCGGTACAGCTCATACAGCTCGTTGTTGTATCTTCTTCTCCACACATTGCCTTTGCATACGGGACCAAAGATCATTCGGAGAATTTTTCTTTCGAAACGACCAAGGGTTTCCTCATCCGCTTTCGATAAGGTCCATGCTTCCGCGCCGTAAAGCAGGACTGGGATGATCAAGGTCTTATACAAGGTCACCTTGGTTTTTCTGGAGAGGGTTTTGTTTCTCAATTGCCTTCTTAACCCAAAGAAGTAACGGTTTGCAAGAGTTAATCTCCGTTTATTCTCCGCACTGATGTTGTTGTCCGTGTCTACAGCGGATCCTAGGTAGACGAAGTCCTGTGCTACCTCGAAGTTGTGTCTGTCCATTGTGACGTTTTGTACAATTCGTCGATGTTTTGTGTCCTTGTTTGATGACAACATATACTTCGTTTTGCCCTCATTAACCATCAAACCCATTTTTGCCGCTTCTGTTTCGATACTCGCAAAAGCACCTATGACATCACGCTTTTTTATTCCCATTACGTCAATCTTACAATCTTTTCAAGTATGATGTTGAAAAAATCGCATGACAGCTTGTCGCCTTGCCTAAAACCTTTTTCGACATCAAAGGTCTCGGTGAGTTCTCTACCGACCTTGACGGAGAAGAATTCTCCAAAGTCATCCTGCATAGTCGTACGAGTTTTGCAGGGATGCCGAAACTAGACATGGCTCTGTACAGCTCGTCTCTGTAGATACTGTCATACGCGGCCTTGAAATCGATAAAGAGATGATGAATATCGATATTATGTTCTCGGTTTTTTTCCAAGATCTGCCGTAATGTGAAAATTTGGTCTATTGTGGACTTCTTTGGTCTAAAACCACATTGATAAGGACCTATCAAGTTGTTGACGTGGGGTTTCAGACGTTCACATATTACAGCAGACAAGATCTTATAAGCGACGTTAAGGAGGCTTATCCCTCTATAATTGAAGCAGTTGTGAGGGTTTCCTTTCTTTAGGATCGGGCATACGATACTGTGGTTCCATTCATCGAGCATGATTTTTTCCGACCATATCATGAAGTTAAAAATGCGAGTTAGCAAACTTTATAAAGAAGAAACTTTTATGATCAACTTTGCAGTTTTGACCACGCAACGACTGAATCGGAAGAAAGAAAATTACTATGCTATTCAATTCAATTCAGAGATTTCAAAATATGTATCGAACCTCGAACTCCCACTTACATAACAGGCAGACAAGCTAGCCACTACACGACATGCTCCAAAAAACTGAAAACGTTTGTAAAAAAATAACTGACGAAACAAAATATAAAGGGTGGTTAAATTTCAAGGGCCGATGTTGATTTTGAATAAAACACAAACTATTTAGGAAATTATTGTAATTTTATTTTATTATGATATATTGGTATTACTCAATTATGTATGGAACAAAATATCGGCCAAATGGGCGCCGCGACCACGGCGGCACACCTCCATCCGATGGTCCAAATTTTCGATGACCCTGATGCATAATGGAGGTTCTATGCCGTTAATGTGTCGAATTATCTCATCCTTTAGCTCTTGAATTGTTGCTGGCTTATCGACGTACACCTTTTCTTTCAAATAACCCCAAAGAAAAAAGTCCAACGGTGTCAAATCACATGATCTTGGCGGCCAATTGACATCGCCATTACGTGAGATAACACGGCCATTGAATTTGTTGCGCAAAAGAGCCATTGTTTCGTTAGCTGTGTGGCAAGTGGCACCGTCCTGCTGAAACCACATATCGTCCACATGCATATCTTCCAATTCGGGCCATAAAAAGTTCGTTATCATCTCACGATAGCGAACACCATTCACAGTAATTGCCTGACCGGCCTCATTTTGGAAAAAATAAGGCCCGATGATGCCGCCAGCCCATAAACCGCACCAAACAGTCACTCTTTGTGGGTGCATTGGTTTTTCGACAATCACTCTTGGATTCTCATTCGCCCAAATGCGGCAATTCTGTTTATTGACGAATCCACTGAGGTGAAAATGTGCCTCATCACTGAAGATGATTTTCTTCGAAAATTGATCATCCACTGTTGCCATTTCTTGCCACCATTCTGCCCATTCTCCATGGGCAAATCTCTCCATGGTTCAAATTGAATAAGTCTCAAATAGAGAAATGTCAAATAAAATTCGGAAAAAAACTTGGCGTTTAGGTGTGGTTCACATTCAACATCGGCCCTTGAAATTTAACCACCCTTTACTTTTACCTGATCGACACATTCTTTTTAAGTAAGAGTACAAATTTTAAGTCAAGGCTGGATGATGCTCTTGTTTCATACTTGCGTCTATTGGAACGGATTAAGAATAAACCTGTTGCGAAAAAGCAACTGGAAAAAAGCTGAAACTGCAATTGAGACCAATTAGTTGTCCTTGCAATGGACTAGACGCAATTGCAATCGATCAGCCGGATCTGCGATCAAGCAGTCCTTTATCCATCATCATGCTATTATCAAGTTGCAACTATGGATTCGGAATGATTCGACACTCTGCGTTGAGTAAAAATCCAATTTATTAAAACTTCATTCTAAAACTACTTACAAAAGGTTTGAGTAAATTAATCTTGGTCTTGGCAAACAAATGAGCTATTCGAAGATCCAAGGAAGAAGAGACTCTCCAAAGATCAAACACGCGCTTTTATAGATTTTCCAAAATTTAAGAAACAGGAAATAAAAAGAACTGGCAAATATGTTGTTCATATTTTGAACATTAAGAACAAAAGTGTATAGTACATTAAGGACATTCGATTTAATGATTTTGTTTTGAGGTGTTAGATGTCGCCACACAGCAAAGAAATCGCGATGATCTCTATCCAAAGCTTCGCAAATTCTGTTTTACCGACTTCGAAAAGTCATTTCGATTGAAGCCACTAAATATGTAAATTCTTTTTGCGCAATCTTTGGAAATGATTTCTTTGTTTCTTTTTTCTTAAGGAATAGAATTTAGTTAAAGATTTAATACTCAAAGACCTTCATCCGAATAGGATAAGACATTAACAAAAATAAAGGCAAGTTGAGGAACATCAGCGCACTTTTCTCAAAGTGAAACAATTGTTATCATTAAAAGTGAACCCCTTTTACTGCCTCTAAATATAGCCACAGCCAATTTCAACTCTAGTCAAACATAACTGAGCAGGTCGAATTTATTGCATAAACCATTTCTCCATTGTGACTTCACTGTGACCAAGTCAAAACGAAAACAAAACTGAACATCGACTTTATACCTCAAATGACCATCGATTTGAATGCAAATGACCTTACAGTCAATTGAATATTAAATACAGACTAAAAACGCCTTGTCTCCAATGTTTTTAGTCATAAATAAATTTTAAACAAATTCCAACCCAAGTCAACGAACCCTCATCACTCGATTTCAAGTAGAGAAACGAATCAGCAAAGAGACCCTGCTGCAGCAAGCAGTCTGTTTTCCAAAGTGCCAATCAAAATGATTCGTCCATGCCAATCCCCTACCATCATCACTGACAAAACTCGAAGAACACTGAAAAAAGCTCATTTGAATCTCGCAGCAAAACCCTTTTCACTTAATTACGCCGTTCTTTTGTCATTCTTTGTCATCAGTTATTTTCTCATTTATCTGCAATTTTCGTCATTTCCTCATCATGCGACATCATCTCTCATTTGCAGAAACCAATTTATTCTGACCAGCTGGTGTACTAGGTAAGTTACACAACGCATAGCGTCCATTGTTTTCAACGTTCGTAGTCCTGCCGGTTGCATATGCTGTGCAACGTTTTACTCAATCAAATTTCAGGTTCTATACCGAAAATCACTTTAGCTTAACAAAACCCCAATGTTTTTGAAAATAAAAGAGCCCCAGCATGTTGGCCCTTAGCCCGTTATTGCCTCCTCTTGCAATCGAAATACGATTTGGTAGCGGGGTAGCAGAAGCATTGGGAACTTTGCTCTTTCGCAACAAAATTAATTGCATATTTGATGGCGCATATAGAAGTATGTGTGTGACGCACCACCCACACTACCAAAAAATCCTCCAAATGAGCTAGAGTTTGGAGCCAGCCAGCGATTTGAATGCATTAAAGAACAATAAAGCGACACCAACGCCTTTGTAGCCCCTGATAGCGTACATATGAGTTCATTAATTGACTTTGGTCGTACCCAGATTTACACAGCGCACACGCACACGCACACGGATGCTTTATGAACAAGAAATGACTTTAGAAGTAATTTATGGAAACATTTTCGATTCTGCGATTGACTCTGGCATCATTATCCGGGAAACGAAAATTAATCATTTTCCATTATCGGGGCATAGGAAGTCCATTTCAGAACTTTTCTATTTATGCAGCATTTTCTTTGTGTGCGTATGCGTAAATTAATTACATGAAAAATTTACGTGTGCTCTACTCAATTCCGTCAATTCAGGACTGTGACATAAGCGTGTGTACCCATGGTTGACATGTCAGCCAATTCCCAATGAAATTTCGCTAACTCTTTTCCTTTCAAAAACCCATCTGAACTCTCTCAGGTCTTGAGGAAACTGTTTGCATATGTAATTCAATTACGTCCTTTAAATGGGAGAAATACGTGGTCGCAGTTCTAGTGCAACTCACAAGGGAGGAAAAAAAGACGTGAAATGCCCTTATTCCGATGTCTGCACAAAACAGAGTGTAGCATATGTGCATGCCGTCAGAATGGTTTTAATTTCGTTTTCAATTTACCTTCCGAAAAACTTGCAGAAGAACTGGAAGTCCCTTGGGTTATGTGAAGTGGCTTAATTTTTGAGTCGCATTGCAGAGAGAACAGCAGAGCATATAACATAAAGGTTTGGAGGGCTGATGACAATGACGAATATGTGCATAGTAGGCAAAAGAAGGAGTTTAATTTACATACAAAAGATGATATCCTTAAGCAGACCATGAATAAATGTATGAGCCATCTCAGGTCATGCTGAAAATGAAACTAGATCTACATAGATAAATAAAAATTATACCGAGGAATGAGGGCTCGATGAGTGGGGTAGGTTTTGAAGGTAGGAGAATTTTTGAAAGCTTGACTTGGCCCGGCAAATATTTTTGCTTTGAATTTTAATGAAATATTTTGTTGTATATTTAAATTGTTGAAAATGCAAATTGCTACAGCAACAAACACAACTTCAAACGTTTTCGTACGAAATTCGTTTGTTTCCAACCAATACTCCTTTCATTCTTTCCTGAAGGTATTTTTAGGCATGTACTTTGTTTGATTTGAAATAGCTAAGGTTGATGATGGTGATTGAGACAAAAGTGATTCCTGAGAAATGACAGATGAAATACCTGTACTTGGACATCACTTTAGAGTTTTGAGTTACTGTCATCCTGTTATAGAAGCAGGCAATAGAAATCACTTTTTTCGAAGAAAGGTTTTCTGGATTGCTCGAAGTGTAAGGTTGAGATAATTTTTTTTGACTTTGACCTGACTTTAACATTTGTAATACTATTTATTCTTGGGAAGAAAATCTGAATAAGACAAGAACACGTCTGGCACTATAAAAACTGTAATCATGACTGGAATGGCAAATGCAGAAAAAGTTTTGATTCCCCGTATTCCTACAGTTCCTACTAATTTGCCTTTTCAGTTTAAAAAAGCCCAGATTTTTTTCTAAAGCCAGCATTTGAAATTAGTATAAAAAGAAAAAAGAGTAGGGACAGAAGCAGAAATGCAATGGCAATTCTATGTGCAGATTGCAGAAACACATAGAGCAGTCGTGGCATCATGGTCGCGGGCACAACAAGTAAACAAAAAAATGGCACGATTGGGTCGCACGAACTTGCGATTGTGTGCTAATTACAAAATCAAAACCTTTTGGCTGAGCAAATGGTTTTAATATTCGCTCTTAATATATTTGATGACACAGGGCTGCCAACTAAACTTTAATTATCAAAATTGAATTAAAGCACGTCAAGTATTGAAAAAAAAAAAAAAAATGATTAAATACTCCAAAGGTTTCAAGCGAAAATCTGAAAACGCAATTTTTGGCAATTGCTAATACATATAGACCCTAAAAATTGAATTTAAATCGTTATAGCCAGTTTTTATTGGTTATTTTTTTTTTTTTTAATGAGGTTTTAAAATTTGAAACACACAAGTTTTGAAATCTTGCTAAAAGATGTGTTCAGAAAAAATTAGAAATGAATCAAAGCCACCGTTTTGAAAATATTCGAAAAAACAAATGTTTTTTAAAAAAAATTAATGAAAGTTCGATAGACTAAATTTTTTAAATGCTGATATGCAATCTTTTTTAAACAGCCAAGAACTTTGCAAATATAAAATCTCGTCAAAATCGTGTCAGCCGTAAGCTGAAAGCGAAAGTTGGTTTTGAAAAAAATGGAACTAAGGGGGTATACTGTTTTTAGACTTTCCAAAAAAAAAAATTTGCAACATGGGAATAGCTATTTAGAAATAATATCTCACGTTAAATTTTATCACATTCCTTAGAGTCGCTTTCGAGAGAAAATTTATGGCAGATACAGTTATTTCAAGACCTAGAGACCCAATTCCAAATATCCCTCTGTAGGATACACCATCAAATATTAACGCAAATTTTAAAGGAAATCGGCCAAGCGGTTCAGGCTGTAGATCCATATACGGACAGACAGACTAAATTTTCCAGCTCCGCTAATAAAAATAATTTTTCTATTCTCTCCCACAGGAACTTTTTCGTTCAAGTCAGAAGAGCATAATCAGTTACCAGGAGCATCAGAGGAGTTGCTCAATGATCAGAGCTAGGGCCATTCCTCTTCAACATAATGACGTCGGATCAGCCTACCCCAAGGTACTGTTAAGATTTGCTTTACGCTGACGACTCTCTAACATACTGCACATCTTTGTCACCATACATAGGTGCCCGGAGAGTGGAAACTCACATCCACAGACTAAATGCCTATAATGTAAGCGGGGTAGACGGGTCAACTCAGTCAAATCAGAGCTCGTCTGCTTCAGAAGGCCTGGAGTCTATAGAGGCTGTCGTACTGCTGGAAGATGCAGAGCAACATCACTATCGCTACCCGATGGAACTAGACTGAACTTTAACAAGGTTTTTAAATTCAACCCGCACTTACGCGCTGTATTGAAGAAGGCCAACTTCGCTTTCCACCGACCTTACCCTTTGATGAAAAGAAAAACTGGACTAAGTGAGTCAACGAAACTTCTGATGTATAAGCAAATGCTGAGACCCGTCATCAACTACGGCAGCTCAGTCAGGTTTGCTTTCTCCAAGACAGCAGCGATGAAGTATAGCTTCTACTAGGAAAATTTTGATATTACAGCAACCAGCTGTGAACAACAATTTGAATCATTTGGTGAGAAGGATGACCAGTTAGGACCTACACCCCGAGCCAAGATACCTAAGCTGCAATTTCAGTTTCCAATTTCATGAATTTGGAATATGGACGTGAATTTAAAAACGCTGATTAACATAATTTTTGATCTTGATCTCGCATGTGTGATAGAACTTAGTCCTTTAGAGACCCTTAAAAATTCTGTAAAACATTGATGTGTGTGGCAAGTGTGGGTTTTATTGTGCTCCATCATTGGCTGGTCATAGTATTTGAGCAAAGGGAGATCTCCTTAAGAGAGACCATAATGACGCATTTTCGTTTCGAGATTTAAATCAAAGCGGTTTCAATAAAGATTAACGAAACGATGGGATGTTTCTGGAATTCGAAACTCTTACGCTCACGTAAAAGGCATCAGAGATACTAACTGTTATGCAGCGGTTACCATCGTTGAAGAGCTCTGTGTAAAAAAGCAACTCGATCTTACCCGAAAACAAACAGATTGCAAGTAATTAAGTAAATGTTACATATCTGTTTGTAAGGAAAAGTAAGTGGCTTGCAAATTTGTATACAAAACTCGAAAAATTGAGAAGTTTAAAGACATGAAAATGTTTCGTACGACAGAACCAAGTTTTATCGGTTAAGATGCGCTAAGACCCGTGAAAGCCTTCTCAACTAGAATATGGTATATTCACGTCCAAAGAAAAGAATTGGATATCTTCATAAAATTGTCAATATGTGACGTTCCGACTCAATTGCGACCAGAAAAAAGAAAGACAGCTCCAAAAGTTTCAGAGCTAGGCAAATGCGAATACAATAGCGAAAATTTGGCTTCACGAAAGAAATAATTCAACACCACGCTACTTGATTCCCGCTATTAAGTGAGCGTGAAGTATCGTAGGATCACAATTGCGATTCTTTCGAGATCACAGACGTAATTCCACAGTAAGTGAAAAATGTTGGTAATGCAATGAAAAGGGGTCTACTAAATTTTCTTTAAGCTCTTTGATGCTCCACTTAAACGCTGCATCTTGAAACAGCTTATACGAAGGTTGTTCTCGTCTGTAAAAGTATTTCCGGATAGCTCAAGATATACATAATTGCCATTTGTTGGATGAGCAAAGTAGTGCCATCTTTGAATTTGGCTATTTATCTCAAGCTTTCTTTCGCTCCTTGCAAGTAATACTCATTTAACCGCATATGACATATTTCACTGTCGTCAATTTTAAAAATAACAAATTTATTGCCATTTAACTCCAGCATTGATTTTGGAATCAATATTTCTTTACCCCAAATTCGACCCCCGAGAAAAATGGCTTCGTTAATTGTTGTCTTCATTCTATAAATCTTCCGTCAGTCTCTTCTATAGAGCACTCTCTCTTCCCCCCTATTGCATTACACAAGAAACTGTCTCGCAAATTAATCCTCCACACCACCGAATACATCTCTTAACTGACTTGACATTAACGCCATAATTCAATCACCCTCCCTTATTGTGTTCGAAAGAAAAAAATAAAAGTTCAACCCCCCTTTCAGAAATACAAACCTTTAGCTCGATTACTTATCATCCGACCTAGAATCGTATCCACCTTTTACGTAAACCAAAAGTCATGCCGACTCATGAAAATCACCCTCCGAAATTGTCTGTCTCTGGGATGCCAAAACAGATTCCATGACGATTCACTGACGTGGAAAGAAACATGTCCTCTTGGATGTTTGACTTTCGCCTGTAACATTTCCCAAGGGCACAAACGAATTGACGACAAACCCCCCAAAAATACACACCTGCGACAAAAGTTATTTATTTTACTTTTCTTTTCTTTTTTTTATACTGAAAATTTCTCTAAATCTTAACACACAGTAAAAAAAAAGTTTAATTTTATGCCAATAAAACAGATTAAGGACAAAAATTCCACTCTTTAAGGGATATCTCGTGAGCGAAAGAAAAACCAATTTTCCAGAGAAAGAAAAAAAAAAAAGAAAGCAAAAGAAAAATAATTATCTTACCATCACCCAGCGAACTGCAACAAAAGAGATAGTCCTCCTAAAAACGAAATGAACGAAAAGAATATCCTTGCTGTCGCTTTGAATCCCACCGAGCAAGCTTCGAACTTTGTGTGGCGGTCGGTGGTGGAAGAACTGAGACTTCCTTGTGTCTTCTACTTTCATTGAATCAAGATGCCGCACATGTAAGAAATTACGCGCCACAGAAGAATAAAACAGACTGGGGCAGTGAGAAACGCAAGAAGCAACGCTTTAAGGATTCAGAACAAAATGTATGTCCCAGTTAACAAGATGTGATAGGAAACAGTGTTGCGCTCTTCCAAAATTAATGGCAACCAGTTAGGCATTATTCCAAGAAAATATACGAGCTCCTCGAGGCAAACGAATGAAAAAAGAGGAAGAATAAGGAATATTCTGCAGTATACAGAGCGAGGAATTTATATGTATGCTGAAGCAAGCTGCCTGCATATGAAGAAAAAGAAGCCTTTTGGATTTTGTTTCCTTTCTTGTCATTTCTTGGTTCATTTTCTTATTCTTATTTTGTGTGTCACATGGGTCCATGCGGTTGGAATCTAAGGCACGATACGAAAGATAACAGCGCGCAGTCAGCCAGCAGGAACAAGGACACACATCCTGACAAGAAAAAGAGTAAAGCAATCTACATCTTAAATTGGAACAAAGTTGATTTAGCATCGTTAAAAGATTTTAATAGCTTCTAACTTGTGAGTTAGGCATTGTTGAGCGAATGAACGAAGGGAGCTAGTTGTTGCCTTGCAACATCTTAGAGTTACACTTAGATGAAGACAAGACGAAGGGTGCTGTTAGTACATGCCTATTGTTAGACTTTCCATTTGCAGACAATTATTGTGACAGATGGGAATTGGATTTGATTTGAAGGCAGATGTGGCCGGGTATAGGGTGTTCAACAGAAGCTGGAAGTGTTGTCGTGTGTAGATTGGTGAAGTGATTAGTGTCTATGGAAATTAATTGGTCTAAGTAATAGGCTCATCTGTGTTGTTAAGCCGAACAGGAAGAGGTAGAGAGAATTTTATTTGATATGTGTACGTAGATCCTTAGATGAAAAATAAGAAGAAGAAGAATGAGGATTGAGTGGGAAAGGTAAAACAATTTGTAAGGTTGATAGCAAGAAATCGAAAGACAGATTAGGCTTATCCGTACGATGGCCATGTGGAAGAAACCAAGGTGGTCTTAATAGGAAATGTGTAGGGTGTTCCTCTAAGAAGCCTACAGAGTGGAGGTTGGGAATGGCGTCACAATATTTCCTAGTATTGATTTGATATTCTATTAAATATGTGAGGCCTATCAAGGATGTGATTACAACAACTAAGCTGAATATTTCTTTGATAATTACTTCCGATTTCGTGCAACGGTTAGGTTCCGTGAAATTGAACATGTTGAGAGTGAGATTACGCTGCCCATACACTGTGGCGTATACGTACCATTTTTTCATTAAATATTTTCTTCTTAGAGACCGCTCATACACCCAGCTGAATTTTTCAGCATTACCTTTTTGAGCACGTGAGCATAAGAAGCCTTTTTCATCAGAAATGATTGAGTGTTTTCGTTTGGAACGAAGTAGCACAAATCACAAGAAGTGCTTTTCTCCTTGAATGAATAAATGCAATCGAAGTGATAATTAGGGTTCTGTCGATTAGTTTACCAAAAATCTACAGCTTTTTTTTTATCCTCACACTAAAATCGAATTGCGGGCGATTTTGATGTACACACAACAGACTACACCCGAAGGGGAATATGTTGAGATCCTCGCTGAGTTTAACCAATTAACTCAACTTGTTGATGAGCCCACTCGGGTTTTAACGGCCATGCGCCCAACACTCTTCACCTATTTCTCACTTCCTGAAAAATACAGTGTTATAGTATCATCTCCTTTAGGCAAATCGGACCATTGTGTCATATCGGTAGATTTTTCGCTTTCCGTCACGAAAAAAAGTTCCTAAAAGAACTGTTTGCCAATAAGAGAAAGCCAATTCGGACGGCCTGAATAGTTTCTTTCGAATTTTAATTGATCATTGTGCTACCTTGACGGAGATATTGATTCATAGCTGATATGATATTCAACGTTATTCTCAACGACACGGCTTGAGAAATTTTGTTTCTCACAGAACAAAAAATATCATCTCCAAAGAGAATTCGTGGTTTGATTCAAGCTGTAAAGAGCCGATTGGGGAAACAGAAAGTATAGTTTTCGAAAATCTAAAGATAACCCTACAGTAGAAGATCGAAATTTGTTCAAACGGGCCAGAAATATCTTCAATGATCAAATAAAAAAGTTTAAGTTTTTACATGACCAAAAAGTAAAGCCAAAAATACTGTTGTGTCCAAAACGAAGTAAAAACTTTTGGGCTTTTGTGAAGAACATTAAGAACTCGACCACGTCATCGGTCCCAACGCTCGTCTTCAATGACTCTCCGTATGTCAGCTCCATCGACAAAGCTGATTTGCTGGCAGATCAATTTGCTGCCAATTCGACACTTCCTCATAGCATATTGGCTCCACCTGAGCTCGAGTCTGCAAATTCTTTGATGAAGCAGATATTTTTTCGAACTCGCTCGGTTGCGAGAGTCCTCAAAGATCTCAACATACATAAATCCGCTGGTCCAGATGGTAACCCCACCGTTATTCTGAAGAAGTGTTCTTCTACGCTGGCAAAACCACTGCGCAAACTTTACCATCTTTCCTATTCTGCTGGGATTTTTCCGAGCAGATGGAAAACTGCATTTGTCGGTCTCTAAAAATGGCGAATCTTCCTCCCCTTCCAATTACCGTCCAATTGCACTCACGTCCCTTCTTTCCAAGGTTATGGAAACGTTGATAAACCGTCAACTCATGAAATATCTTGAAGAACGAAAGCTTCTCAATGACCGTCAGTACGGCTTTCGTAGCAAACGGTCCACTGGTGATTTGATGGCATATCTCACCGAAAAGTGGAACCAATCTTTACATTGTTTTGGAGAAAGTAAGATTATTGCGCTTGATTTTTCTAAAGTATTTGATAGAGTTTGGCATCAGGCTCTTTTATCGAAAATGCGTGCTTTTGGTATTGTAATGTTGCCACCTATAGCACCGATCGCTTAGCAGTTGTATTGGATGGCTTCAAGTCTGATACCCACTTTATAAAAATGCTGGTGTGCCCCAGGGCTCCGTTTTGTCTCCGACTCTCTTCCTCATTTTCATAAATGATCTTTTGTCCGAAACTTCTGAGCCTCTCAACTGTTTTGCTGACGACTCGACCCTCAGATTTTCATATTCGTTTCCAAATTCACGTCCCTGCTCTTCGGATGTGCGGAACTGGAACGGTTGCGTATGATAAGCTCATTGAACTCTGACCTTGACAGCATTGTTGCATGGGGTCTTATGAACCTAGTAGAATTCAATACTTCGAAAACTCAATGCTGTCTCTTGTCGTTGAAGCTTAACATTCCCCCATTGCCATTTTCCATGAAAGGTACCTGCATCGAAGAAACCGAAAAGCTGTCAGTACTTGGTATGTGTGTAAACGATGATCTTCGTTGGAATGACCACATATTTGAAGTCGCCAAAAACGCTGCTAAACGCTTGGGTTTCTTAGCACGATGCAGGAAGTTCTTCACCCCTTCTGATCTGGCTACAATTTATAAGGCCTTCATCCACCCAAAACTGGAGTAATACGTCCATAACTGGTCAGGTCCTTCTCAAACATCTTTGTGCCTACTTGATAGGGTACAAAATAGAGTGTTAAAAATGATAGGTGATAGTTCAATTGTAGAATCGATTGATTCTCTTGAACATCGTCGAAACGTCAATTGTCTCTCTCTTTTTTATCGCTTTTCTTATAAACAGTGCTCTAGTGAAATAGCCAGTTGCATTCCTCCCCTGAAACAATTAAGCCGCAAGACTCGCCTCGCTAGGAATGCTAATCAGTTTTACCTCGAGCCCAATTTTGGACGTACAGTCAAGTATAGAGATTCGTATTTCAGTCGCACCAACCGTATGTGGAATGCTCTACCTGGCCCTATTTTCCCCCTTCATTACGATTCACAAAACTTCAAAAGTAACGTGCATCGATGTCTCCTTTCAAATCCTCTCCTGTTTTCTTAAATACTAGCACTGTGTTCTACAACATTATAAGGGTAGTCATAACCCCTTGATGTGCGCGTTAATTATAAAAAAACTTCTTTTTTAAGTATGAATATTAAACTCATCAGATTGAGAAACTATACGAGATGAAGATCTTTCGTATGATAAGTAATAGATCAACAATTTTATCGAATAAGAAAATTGAACATGTTCCCAGAAATTGAACATGTTGAGAGTGAGATTACATTGCCCATGGCAATACACTGTGGCGTATACGTACCATTTTTTCCATTACATTGATGGTGAGCTTTGCAGTATGACCCTTTTGAGCACGTGAGCTTTAAGAAGCCTTCTTCATTAGAAATGACTGAGCATTTTCGTTTGAAACGAAGTAGCCCAAATCATACGAAGTGCTTTTCCCTCCAAATGAATGAATGCAATCGAAGTGATAATGAGGGTTTTGTCGATTATTTACCAAAAATCTACAGCTCTACCCACCAAGCCTAAGAATCCATTGTCGGCATAAGGAGAGCCTGTAGTTTTCCTTATTTTTTCCTAAAATTTGTTTGAAAAGTCGTCCATTCTCAATGAAGCAAAAGTCGTATCCAATTCAAATGAAAATTTGTGCGGTGCCATGAAAATTATTACAAACGACCTCTTGTATCCATTCATTCAAAGGTTCACACACACTCAAACCAAGAAAATACTTTAACCTCCCACACAAAAGCCCTCCCACCAAGAAAACCAGTCATAGAGTGGAATGAACCCATCCGGCAACAGCCTGTAAGCTAATGAATTTATTCGAAAGGCAAACACCATCAGTCGTTTGTTGAGTATAGGGGGATGTGTGCGTGTGTAGTGTACTCGTATCGTTATTGCGAATCAACACCATCTTTCGCTGAGATTAATTAAAACTAAAATAATTTATACTCCATTTGGAAAAGACCTTCCCATATTACTTTGCTTCTTTACCTTATACCTTCACCAAAACGAACACCGAGGGCAAACTGTGGCAATTGTAAATTCATTAGCTTACTCCACCGCCTTCGATTTTGCTTCACACAACACAGTCACGCGGTGAAAGGTTTCTGATTGCAAAATACCCTTTTCTCTGCTTTGCATACATGAACCACCACCGACACACATATAGGCTTCACACCAGAACCGAGCAACGACGCCGACGTCTATAATTGTTACAAATATCCTTTCCTTTCCAGGATATGCATTTTGTTTGTTTTAACCAAACACAAACAATAGCTTATCCATAATTTTTCATTTATTATTCTACCCACGCTGCTGTTGCAAGTATGCGAAGTATCTCATCCTTAGCCGCCTGTCTTAAGGAGAGGGCCTCACTTCAATATGGCTGAATATTAATTAGTCAGGCATAAACAAATTCATTGTGTGAGTGTGTGTGTGTGTATTAGAAAGAGGAAGGGAGGGAGAGAGAGTGTCGCCTCAGAAGAAACTATACCAGACTTTGTGTATACATATCCTGTGCCATTGTGTCTAGTCTGGAAGATCTATGCTACCCCACAATACTGCCACCAGCAATTCTTCGAGATCCTGAAAGGTTATTAAATTTATATTTTCCGGGCAAACAAATAAGGCAGAGCTTCTCATAGTAATAGAGAGAATGTAAACCCAATAATAAAGGATAATGGATCCCACGTACACGAAGTCCTGAACTCACATGACAAAGCCAGGATGTGCAGCGGCATCCAGAGAAATCATCTCTGAGTAGTGCTTAAGAATTAAAACTACAAAAAGGATGTAATGAACTTAATACCATCGTACTATCGTAGCCACCCATCATCAAGGAACAGCAGCAGTAAAATAATACAGAAAAAAGAAAGCTTAACAAACAACGGAGTAAGGAGAGATCCACAGCTTGTGTGTGTGTGTGCTGCCTGGTGAAGTACGAAGGAGACAGTTGAGCTCCTTTGGAAAATCCCGATGGTATCCACTTCTTGTACACACGGTTGGGTAATTACCCAGGACAATTTGTGCTTCTTTTATGAGTTGTATGGTCGGGTTGTTGATGGCACTGTGTGCGCGTTCTATGGTCGTGGCTTACATCCAAAGAAATATGAGTCAAGCTTCGTTTCATTGTTTTGAAAGGTGGGACAGTTTGAAAAGGGATGGGAGTTTGTAGAAACGTAAACTAGCGGATAAAAGTCAGCTAAGTCGTACATGAGCAAGTAACATAAAAAAAGAGTTATTGGGATGAGTAGGTTGTCATCTGTTGGGATATTGTTTACAAATAACGGATTATCAGCTTGATGGAAGATAAATTATTATTGTTAAAGAGAATGCTTCTGACGGACGATATTGGCATGGGTTCAGTTGTGATGACAAAACCAATATAATGCTTAATCGATATGTGGTTACATTTGCTATTAAAAGTCAATTTCTCAAGATGTTCAATATGTTTGACACGAAGTTTGTTTTTAGTCTACGAACATCAAAATGTCTTAATTTGTGTAACTCGGGGGGAGTATCGGAAGCATAAGATTGAAGGAATAAATTAAGGGCACTCCGACCTGATGATCTTCTGTATCTGAGTATAGTCAAACCTCAAATGCTTGACTATAATTCAGAAATTGTTTCTTGGGAAGTGAATATAAGGTTTTGTTTAAGGTAAAAGGTTCTTGAGATCGACGATGGAAGGAAGCTGCAAAATTTAAATCACAAAAATAAATGTTTATTTTATTTTTGCTCTGAACAGAGAAGTAAAGTCGATTCGAATATATGAAAAAAGCTTAAGTTGCTTCAATTCGCTCAAAATGTTCACTTACTTCATTTAGGGATGTGCCAAAAAGTTGCTCAACGATGACCAAGGTTACTACAGAATATAAACCTGACAAAATTTTAATGCATTTTTTAAAAACTAGTTGGTAGTCTTAAGGCCAGCTTACTCCAAACAATTTTGACAAAACCAAAAGTCCGCCATTTTGTTTTTTTTTTTTAATTGAAAATGTTTCATTTTGCTTGACGCCATAGCAAATTCGATACAGAACATGAAACCGTTTTGTTTTTTGCTTTCAGATAACTCTTTTCCAAGAAATGATGTCACCCATCTACGAATCAGATGAGTTTCAGCAGCCATTTTCAAGACCGCCATTTTGGAAAAAAAAATTTTTTCAAGTAATTTCATATTTATGTACTTTCATATGTAAAAAAATTGATTACTCAACAAGCTGGCCTTAAGTATATAAAAGTAATGAATGGAATTTAACTTTGGTTGTGCCAAAGCTTCTTTTTTCAAAAACGTTTTATGTGTTATAGAAAAAATTACCCGCCACCGCTTCTAAGATAAGTAGCTTTTGATGAAAGACGACCTTAACTAAAATGCATGGAGCCCAAATGTAAGCAAAAATGGTAGACATACAAGAAAACAGATCGATAAAACGAAATTGCGATCAAACGTGGACCAAGAATTGAACCCTGAGGGACTTCTAGTCGTATTTGAGAAAGCAATGATGAGAGACATGACATCACTAACTCGGCAATAAAGATAATAGGATGAGCAAATTTATTTAATGAATTCGAAAATACATAGGTACAATACATGAGTCTTTGACAATCTCATTTATGGTTCAAAGTGTTTTGCTTTCTTCTTTTTAATACCTTATTAAAAGGTGTAGGATGTTTCATGGTTGAATACGCACAATATTAACTGAAGTCTTGTCAAAGGCTGCAGTTCCGATATCTTCGAGAGAAAGCAATGATAAATTTATGTCAAATTGTTTTTCACACTCGATTGGAAGGACCGAATGTTCTGTGTGTCAAGACAACCATATTCTGCCGCGGTGTACGAAGTTCCACGAGTTAGACATTGAAAAATTCTATGTTTGAGCTGTTTCATAAGGATTATGTCATTTTCATTCGTTTTGTTGTTGGGTGTACAGACCACGCCATCATTCACTGCTGGTGCATTCTGATGATGAAGGAAGGAAGATAAAGCTGCTCCATCAGATTATTTGAACCAATTTCTTTATTCATTATTTGACCATCCTCAATCCACAACGACCGCTCCCATGATACCACTCGTTAATATCATTGAGGTCAGTGTGATTTTAAGGTCTTGGGTACCCGTGGTGTGATAGTTAACATTTCTGCCTTAACCCAGAGGTTTGAGGTTCGAATCCCAACAAAGGCAAAAATGTTTTTATACGGGTATCGCCTTTTAGGAGAAATTGTCAAGTCCTCTGTAAGTAAATTCTTTGCCATGAAAAACGCTTTTTCCTCCATTCCCTATCAAGGCATGGTTGCGAGAAATACCTTGAGGCTCCTCGCTCTGTGGCGCCACCCATTTTTTTAAATTACTTCTTAATCAAATCTTTAGCTAAAGTAAGATATTAAGGGAAATCTTATAGACTGCCATGTCCTTCTAGATTCCGGGTCACAACCTTAATTCATTGCAGAAACTTTCACTCAAAGACTCGGATATCAACGTAAACATTCAATAATTCCGATCCTCCCTCTATCGACTATTGAAGTTGGATACACAAATTGCCTCATCTCATAAACCTGTGTTCGAGAGTCATTTAGTTTCATTTATTGGTTGATGCCTTCTTGTTTAATATTTACTCCTGGCAGCATATTCAACATCTTGAACACGCATATTAATATTCCAACTTCTCTGTTCCAATCGATGTTCGAGTTCCTAGTGGATTTCCAATCACACGAAAGACTTAGTTTGAATAGGTCATAACAGAGCAATTTTTTTTAAACCTTTTCACGCATTGCTTGACAGAGTTTGCACAGCAAATCCTGAAATTTACCAGCGTATTGTTTGGGCGACTATCCTTCAAGATCGAATCTCTACTCGAAATGCATCTAACACACACGCCCAAATATATGCCCACGACGCGTCTGTTCCAGTTCACAGGCTTCGCTAAATCTAATTGACACCTGGTGAACCCGGAACGGTTTCACAGTCAATCCTCTCAAAACTGAGGTTTTTCTCTTTACAAGATGCTGGGGCCTTCCCCAGCACTCCTGAATTAACGATTTGATCTAATAACAACAAAATCGTAGACGGCATGCTTCCCCTGTATGCAGACAGACTAAACTAATGTTTCGCAACGATAATAAGAAAACTGCCATATTTTTGCTACCCCAAATCAGAAGAGATATAAAGATCTAGGATCTTTACTTATGATAACTCCATAATCAGCAAAAAAATGTTGATGCACAATTGATGCACTGTACTTTACCTATCTTCAAAGAGTAATAGGAGTTAGAAGAAGACTCCTCGGCTAACTTATTCCCAATAAACGATATGCAAATTGGGGGTTATCAGCGTGATCGATGGTAGTTTTAGTAGTTAGCGAAATAAAAGGTTCTCCATTCCCAGTGCCCGTGGTTAATGGTTACGTTGGCTGCCTGTAGCAAGGAAGGTTCGTGGTTGGAATCCCAATAGAAAACAAAAAAGTTCTGCGATAATAAATTTATGTCCATGAAATTGGCTTTCCTGATCAGCCGTTTGCATTTTTTACTAGTATTTTTAACTGTAATGGAGTAAATTTGTGTTCTGGAGTAGTGCTCAAAATGAAAAAGTTCGTTCGGCCTTCGCAAGTACAGTTGCTACCTATCATCATCCACATGAAGCTGTCCTTGAAATCCTCACTGAACTTCGTTTAACGAATCCTTAGACTATTTATCTTTTTTTTTTGAAGACGATTGCTTCTTTATTCAAATTACTTTTTGGTTTTTTTCTAAGTCCTTTGTTTACATTAGCAGCAAGACAGAAATTTCATGCAGATTTTGCTTCTTTTTTGCAGCTCCTGTATTCTCTTTTAGTTCGGGCCTTTTTATTTGACATACACTTATGGTCAAAGTGTGTGTCAAATGAAATGGCTTTGAAAGCAACTTCTCTCTTACTTAAACTGCTTCAGCCTCGTCATTCCCCCATCAAGTTTCTTCGGCTTGTTGATAGTGTCTCTAACAATGGCTTGGCTCTCTCTTAAGCAAATTTGGTGTAGACAATCCCACACGCTTTGTGTAGTCTAAAGCTTCAAATTGCAATCGTCTTATTTTTTTCCTCCTTAAGATATCAGCAACACTAAGAAAGAAAGTAAGTACCCATGTTGCGTTTCTTATTGGATCCTTTACTACCGTAACACAGTGCAGATTTGTAAAAGACGCTCTATGGTCTATGCCTTGCCAATTAAAATAAATTGTCTGCTCAAAATCGAAAGAACTAATTTTTCCAATGAAATCAGCAAGTACACTTACACCATTACTATCCCAAGCGCCATTAAAAATAAGCAGCAATTACTACAAATTTTCTTCGGAACTAAAAGTGAAACAGACCCAAAAAATGGAATTGCTACTCCCAGAAAGTTCTTTTATTGAACTCAAATCCGAGAACTACTCTCCTCCTTATAATATTTGCATTGCATCTGAATATTTTTCAAAAAGAATCAAGATATGTGCTTTGGGATTGGAGGCAAATCGGATTACACCATCATTAAGATGCATCATCATCAACCAAACAGAATGCATTCACTTACATGTGAGAGTTTATTTATTCTCCTCTCCTTACATCCTCTACAACAAGTTCCGAATTTTCAAAGTAAATCTGTAATAACCGATCAAGTTGCTCACAAGCATGAATACTTCGCTTTATCCCTCATCAAAACAGCAACTCCGTTGTATACATAGGTACACTATTCCTCTTTTAAGTATCACTTGGCATGGCTCACAGTAGTGGGAGCAGACGGGTGGTGTTTGGGATTTATTCTCAAAAGAAGAAGTTCATTGTAGGCGAGTGTATTGGTACAATCCAGGATAACTATTACGGCAGTAAATTTTCTCGTTGTAAGTAATTTTCTCGTTGAATTCATTTCCACATTTATGATATCCGGGATTGTATGTTTTGGTATCATGGCAAGAAGTACCTACCGTCTTATCCAGCAAACGTTGTGAGTGTGAGTGTGTAGGGCAAAAATAAAAATAGAAAACTTTTTTAGAAGTTTCCAGTAGCAAGCTGCTTGCATTGTTCCTGGGCAAATGCGCTGCAGTGCTTTTTTTGTATGATGAGTATACATTGAGAAGTTCACTTACGAATTCGGCATTACTGAGGGGTAAGAGTTATAATAATTGGTCGAAGTCTATCATTTTAACAGGAACATATTATGTAAATCGAACGAAACCCTTATACTCACATGAGAATACTAAAAGAAAAGTGCAGGGTGGAGATATTCCTCTGGTCTTTTCTTTCGGATGATCTAGAAAAAGATGGCATATAAAATGGAACCAGGTTTTGAAACACATTTCTCAGAAAAGATGGTTGCTAATAATTTCCAAAGTAGTTTAGGTTGAAGAACGCTCAAAGGGAATACTGGGAATCAAATTAAGTATGAATATTCTTCTTTCGGAAAATCAATTGATCGTCCTTAAAGTTTACTCTTCTGAGAGATACATCAAGGCTTCAAATCAGTGAAATGAAATCAACTTCGGCTTCATATTTTGCTAATTTTACTTGGAAGTTTTTTCCAAGTTTGGGCATGGTTGGACGATAAGCTAGTTCCGCTTTGAATGTGATAAATTCTTGAAGAACTATTTTCACAGCCGGAGAGTTTTAAAATGCTTACTGGAGTACCTACTCACTCCTTAACACCGGCCTATTGTACTACCGGTCAGCAATCTTCTTTAATAAAATATTTCCAGATACTTGGAGATAAGCCAAAAGATGCTGCCATAATAAAAAGCCTAGGTTACCATCTCTCAATATGTCTACGCCGAGTATCTGTGATCGGATACGAGAAAATGCAAGACATTCACAGTGAAAGTGTGTCCGCGGTGTCATTAATTTCCCCAACAGGATTCATGGAGCTTGGTATCACTTAAGCATAACACGTTAAAGTGTTTGGCAACGACAACAAAGCACTTAGGACTCCCAAATTGGACAATGTTCAAGAAGTACGAGAGAAAGCTTTTGGCATCTGCGATGAGCCAACTTCGTATGACAGCAGAGTTACAGTTCCTGATCGCATTAAAAGTACCAAAAAACGTTGATAGCCTCGCATCAAATCTTCCTTACTTACTTATCTACTTATCTATCTATGGACATTAAAGTTCAGGCCTTTTCCAAGAAATTTTATTTCAAGCAAACTATCTCCAATCACCACTCTAAGGTGGATGTGGTCTTCTTTCTCTTAATTTTGCGCTACCTAAAAAGAGATCATCCCCTTCGCGATGTCCCCACAATGAGATTTCGAAAACCAGTTGATGTCCATCGCCAATGAGTCTCACGATGCATACTCCTCTAGTACCTACACAATCAGCTAAGTCCTTGTTGAAATAAAAGGCTTATCCGAAAAATACAACCTTTTTTTGTAAACAATACCGTACAGCACTAATTTTAACCAACAATATTATTCAATAAAAAAGAATACTTTTAAATGTACAGCAAAACTTTGTCAGAATTACTCACACGGCAAACCACATTTTGCCTGCAGCGTATCGATTTAATTAGTAAATTACCATTTTCTGTCTGTTGAACATCAAACAAAACGCAAATCATTTCAGGTTACCCTCGAACTCCTGCGCGTTGTTGTCCTTTTCACCATTTCTGTGTCAATTTCAAAGCCCGCAGCCCATAAGCTTCTATCATTCATTTATGAAATTCAATTTAATTATACATCTGTGTGTGGGAATCTAACACGAGGCACATAAAAAAAAAAACGCACACACACAACTCACACAATCGAGTAATAATAATAACATCCCGCTCGCAGTGACCCGCATGTTGGGTTATCTTGCTCCGAAAAACGTTGATTGAGGTATTACAACCGGGAGCTGATGCTGCTGGCCACTTGGCGCTATTCATTCTAATTTCAATAATCCCATATCGGCGATGGCTCTTGCGGGCTTAAATTGAAAACTCATCAAAAAGGATTCCTCTCTCTCGGTTACATCAGCCGGAAAATTCAATCCGGCGAAACTATCACCTCTAACAATTGACCAAAAAACCTCTAACCCAGGATGGCGTTACATGAGCATGCCACAATCAAGGGATGTGGCACAGTAGCGGGGCACATATACTCGTATATGAGTTTGCCTTGTATTCAGGTGCCAATGAATGCTGTTAGTTCTCACAAACTAAATTCAATTGGAAAAGTTTATAAATCAATTGAAACAGTTTTAAACTCGTTTGCTTGATGCGGCCAGGATGATAGACAGAAAGAGAAAAAAAAAGGGGAAGAACGACAGGCGGTTTTGTAGGGACAGTGCATTTTGTATCATTGCGGATCAACGATAAGCTAGGGAGAGAAATCGTGAATGTTACTTCTTGACTTGACACAGTGATTTGAACTTGGGAAAGAAGGTGACTGAGTTGCAATGTAAGTTATGAACCATCGTTTTTATTTAGAAAAGAAGGAGAAGTTTGAAACTATGTGACCGTGAGGATGCAACAAGAATGCTGGTGAAGAGTTCGACCAAAATCATTTAGGTATGACTTCTTTGGAGCACTTGAAACTGATTGGACTAAGAACTTTGCTTGTGTTAAGTTTGCTGAGATCTATGCTTGAGATCTCTTCATATTCAATGAATGATTAGCACTCAAGGAAGACAAAGAAATTAAGTCTAGATTTGTGTTTCAAAAAATTCTAGCTTCTCAGCTAAGTTATTCCAACTGGGTAATGTAAGACAAATGTACCATTTTTGACTTCGTAGTGCAATAGATAAGAATCTGCGTTTTGTGTTAGAAGTGACTTATTTTTAATATTTATAAACTACTAGTATCTTTTGACCAAAGTCATCGTATCAACAGTCACACGTTGCAGGTAGAGGCCTTTCGAACAACAAATTTTTAGGATTTCTTCAATTTCGCTTTAGGTGAAGTGGATAATTTTGATTCACGAAAAGAGCCTTGTATATCAAGATACGATATTCTTCTATTAGTAATAGGCTTGGGTTTTTGTTTCAACTAGACTCGAAAAGCATTTAGACTTTGGCTTTTATGCTCAAATTGGAGTCGTTTGTGGAAAGCTCAATTCCCAAAGTAGACAGAAGGTGATATGATGGTCAGTTTCGATGTTGAGTCACTTTTTACGAATATTTCGGCACAGAAATTACTCACTGTTATCCGACAGTTTATCTAACAAAAACTATATGCTGCTTCTGCAAATCTGTCTATCGTCTGGATTTTTCTGTTTGATAGCGTTGCAATGGGTTTACCTTTGGCTCCTTTGATTGCAGATATTTGGATAAAGAATTTTGTGAAAAAAGCTCTGAGCAACTCAAAAAAAAAAAGGAAAGTCTAGATGAGATATCTGTTGATGATACTTTTTGTTTCATTAAAGTTGGGCAGTTTTATGATTTCTTGAACAAAAGATGGAAAAAGAAAAGGAAGGCTACATAGCATTTTTGGATATGTGGAAAGTGAAGCGAAAACCAAATTGCTCCTTAGCACACACTGTCTCCCTTAAAGGCACACACACCAACCGTTATTTGCAAGCTGATTCCCTCCACCATCCGGCGAATTTCCGATCCGTTGTCCACACATCATTTCACCATGCGCTCAATATGATAGTGAACATCTCAACGCTGAATTATCTTTGTTAAATGACGTCCTGAAAACGAATGGCTATTCCAAAAGAAAGGAACGTGGAAGCCAATAACGCAGAAGAAGAAGGAGATCCGCAACTTGATAGAAAGGCTGTTCTGTCATATGTAACGGGAGCTTTTTTAGAGGTATAGAACGTTCAGTTGGCAACACTTTTTTATCTGGCGGCCATTTTGTCAAGTGATTAACGCTTAGTTTGGTTTGGTATTTCAACATGAATAGACTGACGCCTGAACAACGCTTCCAAATTGTGCAAATTTATTTTGAAAATCCCGAAGCAAATTTTGTTTAGCGATGAAGCTCACTTTTGGTTGAATGGATACGTGAATAAACAAAACTGCCGTATTTGGAGTAATGATAATCCCCAAGTGTATGTTGAGACACCGTTACATCCAGAAATATGGTCTTGGACGTGTGGTCTTTAGAAACTATGCTGGCCAGAACGTTACAGTCAATGGTGACCGCTATAGAGCGATGATTACTGACTTTTTCGTACATCAATTGAACAACCATGATGTGCAGGAGTTGTGGTTGTCACATGTCACATGTCACACAGTTCGTGCCACAATTAATTTATTGCGGAAGGAAACGTTTGGTGACCGCATAGTTTCACGTTTCGAACCCGTGAATTGGCCTGCATGGTCGTGCGATTTAACGCCGCTTGTCTAGTTTTTGTGAGGATATGTGAAGTCGCTAGTCTACGCCGATAAGCCCGAAGCGATTGACCACTTGGAGGACAATATTAGGCGCGTTATTTCCGATATACGGCCACAAATGTTGGAAAAAGCCAACGAAAATTAGACCTCCAGATTAGGCTACGTCCGAGCTAGAAATCATATTTAAATTATAATGCCAGAAGATTGTCTTCCGAATGAAGTAAATTTCATATCAATAAAAAAAATCGTCTTTGTTTTATTTCATTTCAAAGTTCTATACCTCTAAAAAAACACTCTGCAATCATCTAAAGAACTATTTCCACTTGGAAGAAGTGAAGTATACTTGGAACCATTGAGCTGTGGTTCATAATATATTGGACACACTATAGGAGGAGCATGGCTGCACGGCTGATAGAACACATAAGTTTCTTAATCAAAAGCTACACAGAAGGGTGGGACCCGTTAGTTGATGTCTCAGGGTCCAAACAAATACAACTTCACAAAAGCAGTGATACGGTGAGTGCAGCTTGCTCGCAACCAGCAAGTTCTCAACAACAAAAAAGCTTAGAACCAGCAACGCACCGCTACAACTTGCGTAACTAAAATCGCTACTACCATTTCAGTGTCAGTTTTCAGGTGACCATGCTCAATGCAAATGCGAAGCGAAATGTTCGGGGAGAGTACGAAACTAATCTCACTTCAGGACTCGGCTTATCCAAAACTTCAAAATAAATGTCTGAGTGACAAATAATAAGAAAATTTTGGATTTTTCTCAGTCCTAAACTGCAATATTTTCACTTGTTCCTGAAAGACTAGCACCAGCGTCTCTTCTAATTCTCCAGCTGCACAAAGTCTATTAAGGATCTTACGTTCACAGTGTAGATCCGTGGGTCTTTTCTTTTCTTGTTGCTAGGTAATATCATTTTTGTTATCTTGTTGTGTGTTTCGGAACCAAATATTTCTTACATGGTTGGGTAGTTTACCCCACGAAGTACTACACCCACCCTGGAGAGCAAAGTCCTTTTAGTCTCCTGCTGCTGAGGCTTGGAAGCTGGAATAAACACGCCAGAAGCACATCACCACTATCTCAATTTCAATACTATGAAAGACCTAGAGATACCTTTAAGCCAAGTAAGTCAAAGTATCTCCTTCTGGGTTTTCTAGTTTTTTGACTGCTGAAGTCTGTAGGTCGAACTCATCCGCTGTTACATTCCTCATAAGCTCTGGCAGACCACTGAGATTTGCATTCAGTCACTTATCGAAGAGAGTAATAGAATTGTTCTTACTAGTTTAGCAAGTACCTTCGGTTAGACGTGACCAGTACCAAGTGGTTTCCGCGAGGTTGTATAATTAGTACAATTGAGTGTGTGCCATAAATTCCAACATCTGCTCTCCGCCGCGCCGCTGTTGACTGTCACGGTTGACAACAATCTGAACGTTTGCAGAAGCAGTCTGTATGTGCTAAATGATATGTAATATACATAAATACAAATCTTCTTTGAATGCGGTCGGAAAATTGCATTAATTAAAACTTGCATAGGTTGCTAAACTACAAGGACATCGCTGGAGACAGAAGATTGGTGATGCACCTCAAGGATCTTTCTTAGAACCAGCCTTTGATCTTCGAGCTCCTTAGAGAGACTTCTATAAACGAATTATTAACCATAGATAGCATAAACCTGTCAGATCTATTCAAACGAAACGTATGTCTCCTTCAGTTAACATTAAAGCTGCAAGAAACTTTTAATCCCTTAGCTGAGCTGACTCCAAAAAACTAGCATTTAGACTTGGAAAAGTCACACTCTACCATTATCCTACTGTGGGTGCTGCAAATAGTATAACTGCTTTGTGAAAAACTTCCTCTGCAACTGCCCAGCTGATAACATGTGTGTGATGTCTGCTGTATCCTCTACAAAGACCTGTAAGGCTTTCGTTAAACATTGTTGCTAAATGTACAGGTATTTATATATATGTAGTGCTAATAGTGCTCCAGTCAGTGTATTCTCATGGGGTGACTCATACTCTGATAAAAAATTCAATTGACGACGGTCCGCCCAATGAAATGCTGACGCAACAAGACCCTCAAACTCCATAGCTCAGTAACCCTATTGAGGTGGTCTGCAAGAACTTTGATGCCTTGAAAGCCAATGCTAAGTTGTCGGAAGAGATGGTGCTTGTTCCCAAAATCTGACAAATATGGTTTGAATTTCAAAAATATTTTAGACCTACGCCCTCTCCTTCATCTTACACCTTACTGATGATCTGAACGTCACTTGCCATTTAAAATCAATCAATTTATCACTCAAGTTTTAGGCTTCTGTCTTTATTCCGAACCAAGAATAATGTTTTAACATCGTTGGGTCGTGGATAGCGCAAAGAAGCCCGAACCCCAACCCGGAAGTCATATTACATCTCCTAATTAAGTAAAGCCATCAAAAAAAACTTCCCGTTGACACCGAATAATGTCCTTTTGCTTAACCCTAACAAGTCGTTCAACAATTATGTCTAATTACGCTCCAACCAAACCCATCCCTTGCACAAATGCTCATCAATCATTTAGATATGACACAGCAAACTCAAACCAGACACACCTGAGTTTTTTGTTCAACCAGACAGCGTAATTTTCGTTTTACACAGAGAAACATATTTGAGTAGTTCCATAGTAAAATCCCATCCGAAAAAAAAATACGAAAACCCCAAAACCAGAGATCCACTCACCGGCGGCACCGACCTGACCAAAAACGTTATGTGTCAAAACCATCTCCTTGACTAAGTAAGTTGGACACGTGTGTCCACGTTCAAAGGCGCACACATAAACACTCAAATCGAATTAAATAGAAACAAGAAATAAATAAGCAAAATGGAAGAAAAACGGGACAAACGGAACAACAAAAATAAATAGAAGAACTATCCGCACGAGGGAAAAGTTAATAAGGAAACCAAACCGGATGGGGCATTCGTGATTTTTCCTTTCATCCATTCTCCCCTGCACCCCTACTACCATCCCAGGAGGATTGTTCACATGGATGAAGGAGCTTCTTGATATACAGTTAGCAACGAACTTATTTGCGCTCAAATGTGGTAATTGCTTTCTTCTTGTTCCACCGCAACACAACACAAAAAAAAAAGAGACAAAAAAAAATGGTGAAAAATCTTTTGAAAAATCTTTTCCCCGAAAAGATAAAAAGCAAAAATAAATTATAGTTTCTTCGACCAAGTCCGTCCACCTTTTCGCCCCGAGTGACTTCCAACTGCAATTTCATGAACCGAAATTGTCTGTATACGAGTATATTCTCCCCAATGGTCTGCCCTCAGACTGAAGGTAAACAGTTCTTGAGAGAAGTGAAAATGTGATTAGAAGATGGGAAAAGTTTGTTAGCGGAATTAATTACTTACAGAGTATACCAACTGGTTGTTTGGAAATTAGCTAACCCGAGACGTAAGTACTTTATGTGTGTTTTGTCTTTGTTTTCGGCTGTCAGGATCCACTGGGGAAGGGGAAGAGGGGAAACTATGGATATATGTTGGGGTAGGTTAATCTACTTACGCGGCCTGCATTGAGGGCTATGTACATCAATGAAGGAAGTAGCATTCCGTAGGGTGATCCGAAGTGATGTGACATGTGACAAAAGAGGTTCTGGGAAAATCAAAAGGATTGAAGTATTCAAGGTTCGAGGTGTGGGTTATACTCTTGCTCGAAAAGTTAAATGATAATCATTTCAAATCATTTCAACTTTTAATTTCCTATTAATTGAGCTCATAATTGCGTTCAAGTTCAGACGAATCGATCAATGATTCTCCTGAATTCAACTCAGCACCGGAATTAGAATTCCTTTAATCTCAAACTTTAACCGTAACAGAAATCAATTTGAATTTTAAATCATTATTATCATCAACCAGTTGTGGCTGCGTTTAGGGTTTTTGGTTTTGGAGTTTCTAAAAACTTGGATTTCTTAGAACGTTTAAGTTAGTTTTGAATTTGTGGTTTTTTCCCCTACTCTACTCTTTTATAAACCTGTCATATTGCAAGACTATTTACAGAGGTGTTCAGAAGGAGTCCAAGGGTTTGTTTTTATGGTAGTGACAACATCAGGAGTGTTCGAATCAAGTTATGTGTTCACGAAGAGATTAAGAAACATCTTAAGAAGCAATAATGATTACTAGACAGAGGTTGTAGATATCAAGAAATGCTTTGAAGAATAGAGAAAGCAGATTTCTTCGTAGGAGCCATTACGTTAGTTCAAGAAAAATTTATTGTTGACTGTAGAACGGATGGTTGAAGAAACTATTTGGATTTTCTCAAGAAGTCTGAAGACTTACAATAGCGTATACAAAATTTTTGGTAGACCTTTCATGGCTGCCGGGACACAGAGACACACCAGGCAACTGCATGGCAGACCAACTCGCCAAAAAGGGAATGACTTCTTCTCTTCGACTAAAAGTAACAATATACGTTCTTTCTGTGCTGGTGTTGGTGTTTTCTACCCTCTAACACTTGCATTTATGATGAAGAGCGTAGATAAGTACGTACAAATGAGCTTGCGCTAAGCTTCGTGCGACTTAGTCTCTGAGATAAAAAAAACATAAGCAGGTATATATATCGCTATATGTATACTTTTGCTAAAGCAGGAAGCTTCTGCCAAGATGAGGACTAGATGAACAGAGAGTAATACGTGCCATGTGAGATGTGACTAGACAAATTTGACCATGTGTCGAGTGTACACATTCAAGAAGCTTACTGAATCAAAATTGTCTGCATATTAGCTCCACTATAGGTGTTCTTACAGGACTCTACTATAATTACTTAAAAGCTATTTCGGCGAGGAGGAAACGAAAACAGTCCATAACACCTCCTTTGTTCAGCGTAATGGCTCTCTAACAGACGGAAAACTCATGTAGGTGAATGCTTTTAGACGACACCAGCAACTTAGCTAACAGAGCCCCAAAAATTTCTTTCCTTATTCCTACGAAGCTCTGCATTGTTTGACTAACAGGTGATTAGCTTGTTAGTTCAGGTTCGACTAACGTGTGATCAACTCTATAATTCCCTAGATGGAGACCAGAAGGTGAACAACGTTTTGGTCTCAGTGGTATCACAGTGGGGCTAATTCTGGCAGCAACCTAAACGAAATATGATCGACGCATAACTTGTTGTGTATCTGGGTGATTCTTATATAGCTGTGATTTTTACAACTCAAATTTTTTGGAAGTCAAAAATGTTTTGAAACTTGTGATCTGGGTGTTATTGGTTTTTTATTATGCTCAAAATTAAGCCCGTAACGTAGCTCTACTACAACTGCAATAGTAAAGAAGCTAGAACAAAAATTAGAAATTTCAGTACCACGGTACTGACATCAAAATGAAATATTCAGAATATTTGGCTAAATCTCTTAAAATAATAAAGCAAATGATAAATTATAGGCTTTTGATAGTTATACAGAGACATTTACGGTATTTTTTTTCTTGATTTTTACAATCTTTAAAATTTATTAACAGTAGAATTAAAATAAATTTTTTTCTAAGACTCTTAGAATAAATCAAAGTTTAACATTAGCTAAATATTGAAACTCAATGAAGTTTTTAACATATTCAAATTCAAATTTTATAACACTAGATCAATTAAGCATGATGATAAATTAAAACATCAAGGAAATATTCATTTAAATATTATTTGCTTTGTTTACCATGGTACTGACATCCACGGTACTGACAAATATCAGTACCGTGGATGTATAATTAACCTAACTAAAATTCTCACACGTAATTTAAATGATTGGCCATATAATTTTGAATTCACACGTGAATTTATATAATTATTCAGTATAATTGACCTAATCATTCTATTAACACGCGTGAATTTCAATACCATGGTACTGACCGGTAATTTTATGACATACCTTTTAAAAAACACAACAAATTATTTCTATTTTAACATCGAGTCTAAAATCAACCACACAGCTATGAATTGTACACAAATAGTCATTCTTCAGAATGCCACTAGAGCGCGGGACAGAAATTGGATAAAAGATGGCGTTTAAGCGGGAAATATTTTAAAATTGAAAATTTAAGAAAATCCAGAACATGAAGCAATGACCATTATTTCTTTCTACTAGTCAATATTGGGATACAATTGTAGCATAATTCGATGAAATGTACAATAGGTTTTAGTTATAAAAGCAAAACTTTAGATTATAATAAGACTATTTCTAGAAATTTATGTATTTAATTCGAAAAACGAAATGCGGACATGCCACGGTACTGACATTTTGGATATAATTTTGCAAATTATTCGTGATCCATCAATACTTATGCTTCAATATACATTGTCGACAGTAAAATACTATCAAATTCATCATAATTATCACTTTTTAATCAAACAAATCATGCCAACAGTAAATGCAGTACTAGACATAAAAAATCACAGTTGTATAAGAATCACCCATCTACTTCACTCAAAATCGTGCACTTAACAGTGCTCGGAAATATAATCAGCTGGAGAGCTTAGAAATACTCAAAATTTGGGAACTCGACTTAACATATTACATTGGATTAAGAAAACAGTTGAAAATGAAAACCTTCTCCAGAAAAATTATGGTAATCTTTCATACCTTACCTTTTGATGACCAAATAAATAGCAGCCTAGATTTTGCATGAGTTCTGGCATCCAATCCAATTTGGCATTATCACATTTTCAACTCAAACGACTGCGATTAGCTTAGATTGGCCAGTAGACCTTTTTCATCAGAAATGACTGGAGATTTAGTTTTACATAAAACTACACGTGTCATAATTTTCTCTTCACTGAATCGACAGAGGTCGTGTATCGTGTTTCGCAGCCAACCACGACCCACACCGTGGGTGCATATAGATACCATTGTTCAACCAGATAGCAAACTGGTTATAGCTTTTGAGAGCTGAGAAGTGCTCTGAAGCAACAACTATAAGCTATCAAAGTTTTTACTGCTACAAAGCCTGCAGATTTCTTATTGACGCCATCTACGGTTGTGCTCTTGGTCGATCAAATATTAAATTGAAGCCTACACCTCGGCTGACTAAGTGCTGGTTCAAGTAATGAGAAAGCTGCATAGATCCATGTTTTGCAACTTGCAAGTTAATCAGTGATCTCCCTAAGAGTTATGACATGATGGCCTGGTCTCAAACTGAGATCCAGAGAATTCAGTCTTCCCGCCGCATTCAGAGAGGTCTTGCAGATTAAGGGTTAACTATAGCCTTAAGCTCAGCTTGCCTATCGCTGTAGACACAAACACTACTCTCGATCCGTAGTTACGTAGCTTAAAGCCATTTGAATGGCGCACGTCTCTGTTTGGCGGACGAGCGCATATTTGATTGGTAAGTTGCAGGTACAACGCCATATATATCATCAGCTCTAGAGCCATCTGCGAAAATCTGAGAACAATCCGTTCCGGGTTCAGATAAAAGCAAACCAGTCCTGAGCCGACACAAAGCCATAGCCTTGAGATCATCGTATCCGAAGGCGGAGGGGTATACAAGCTGCAGGCAAAGTTTTCAAAACTCCAGCGCAAACTGGCTCTTTAAACGAAAAGTGTTTTTAAATTTACATCCTATGATGTAGGTATCAAGTGTAGGAAAATTCACCAGTGCGTCGAGTGCAGCATTCAGCGTGTGGGGAAGGCCCCAGAGCAGCCAAGATATATTGCCATTGCCATGTGCAACAAGGCAAAACCGTATTAATTTGAAAGCTTACTAAACCAAAATGACTGATACATAAGATATGATTGGTCTTATCAAAGTCGCAGAGATCTAAAGGATCATTTTCTATGATGTTCTCATGTTTTGCCAAAGTCTCTCTAACTGTGCTCGAAGACTGACGAAAGCAACTTACTATCTAAAATTACTCCAAGATGTTTGACCTCATCTGAAAAGTCAATGCTGACACCGTTAAGTACAGACCAGCAAATTTGGTGTGTCTCGTGGAGAGATAAAACTTAAGAGGAATGTTTGGAGAGACAATTTCTAACCCATTAGGTGGCTATCAAATTAAGCGTAACCTGTGCTCTAAAAAAGACAGCTTGGAGGCTGGGCCAACTGAGAGTACGTTGACGTTGTCAGTATATGCTTGGGTTTGCTCGTAAGATACTTTAAACAATTCAAGTAGAGAATTGTTCAACTTGCTCTGCAGAAGCTTCAGAAACTGCGCAAAAGCTTAGCTGTAGCTTTTCAACTTCTGCTCAAAACTTCTTACAATTCTATTTCTCAGAAAAAAACCAGCGACAGTGTGTACACTGTACAATGTATATGTGTACTTGCTTCCATTGAAGTTCCGCAAGGATCAACATTAGGCTCTCTCTGGTCCCTTACATTGAGAAGTTACCTGGCATTCTTATTGAGGTTTTCATCAGTACAAATTTATGCTGACAATGTCCGAGATGCATGACGTTTGCTATTTCAGTTGGGAAACTGGAAAGCGAGAAGACACAGTACGCTTACTTAACAAGGATTTGAAGAATATGCATATCTCTTTGAACGGAGAGAAGCTACCTACGACTAAGTCCCACAAAAAGTTACTAAAATATGAAATAAAACGCGTATAATAAGGTAAATGCTATGGCCAAGAATGTACCTTTCTTATAAAGACAAGCGTTTGCCATTATGTTTTAAAATTGATTTCAAGCAGTTGGCTGCGGAGGCTGGCTCGAAATACTATATTTTCGATCAGTGTTTCGCAGAAATTGGCGTCGAATATTCCCTTCCAAGGCGCAACCGTGTTCACAACTTCACATTTCCCCACAAAAAGTAGCAAAGCGGTGTTAAAGTCTTCTAAACTTGGAGGTAGTTCACATGTTCTAGTTTCGAAATGGTAAAAAAATGCCTTCAGCGAAGATTTCAATTTCGAGACAATTTAACGAACGTAAACAGTACCCACTTCAACACCTCTGTAAACTAAACCAACAAAAAAGTGATAGCTGTCTAAAAGACCAAAAAAATTATTTCCTGATTGAAAACCACACGTTAAAAAAAAATCCTAACAAGCCCAAACTTCTGACTTCCAGTGAATACTGAGACTAAAAGATTAAGATGCAAATTCTAAAGCTAAGTTCGCTGTCGATTGTTTGACATTAGCTACTCTGTCATGGTATGATTGAGGTACCATCCTCAATCAGAGACAATTTATGTGGCAAAAGCGGTACTTTACTCTGACCCTCAGCATTATTATTTACAAAACTATTTACGACCTCAACTTCAACTTGACCCACATTCAACACCACAAACTTCCACATGCTTCAAATTAAAAAGAAGCCAAAGTGCCATCATCTTCAAAAGAAAAGACTAAAACGACCAATGCTCATCGCTTAAAAGCCCGTTAATTGATGTTCCTACCATTTGCCAGTGCCTGTGGCCATCACCATGAAAAACCAGTAAAAGTGAAAACGAAAAACACTCACACACATACACAACAATAGCAGCAACAAAAAAATCCTTAACCTTTTCTAATTAAAAACCATTCTCATTCACTCGGCTTTCTCTGCTCTTATACGAATACCACCTGTGATGATACGGTAGCTGTTACTTTCATCATCACTGCGGCCTCCAGCCTCACCATCAACCACTTCATTCTGATCCAGCGCTTCATTTAACGACTTTGAGCGGCAACGACGTCGGACATCAAGGATCGCCAAAGTACTCGTAGCGCCAGTTAACGTATTTTCCCTTTTTATTTTATATTTTTTTCGTTAAACCATTCCACTTTCGCTTCTTCGTGATTCAATCATCAATTAGTAGAATTAAATGGTATTTATGTTATACTAGTAACATAGGCACCTACCAGTGTGTGAGTTAGTTGTGGTGCGGGTTTCAATTGCAACCACCCACGCCAGGTGAATTATTTTTGCGGAATGGCTTAACGTCCTTCAATTATACTTGGAAAAGTACCATGCAATGCGACTCACTCGTATAAATATTTCCAGCACTTGAATTGAAGCAAAAAGCTCACACAACATGTGAGCATCGTCAGTAGTGGAGTGGCATAGCCACGGATTCATTCGAATGGAGTATTGAGTATGAATGAAGAGCTTATTGGGAGCTACTATCATTGGTGTGTGCTTGTCGTTCATATCTGCATCGATTCTTTCCCGAAATTTCTAATTAACTTGATGTTTAAAATGTGCGCTGAATATATTTTTTTTTCGCGTTTGCTTTTTTTGGTGAACTATTCAGCTGTGAATCTGATTTCGTTGTATCAGTTAAGCGAGAAAGTTTATTTGCACTGATGATGTTGTGGAAAAGGAAGTTCACTTCAGCGGTTATATGTAGTATAAGTACTCTATACACACTGCGAGACTTGGAGATGTGTTCATCTGCGGCAAAGTTCATCAAATCGGTGAACTGAATTGAGGCCAAAATGTTGTATGTCGGTACGTGTTGTCGTATATAGCGAGCGAACGTGGAGGAGGATAATAATTATTGTGCAGAGCAAGGATCTTAATTGAATTCACTTCCATAAAATATCAGTTTGAAAAGTTTATTCAACAAGTTTGTGGAGATTCAGATTCTCGTTGCAGAAGTTGTACCTACTTTTTTTTTTTTGCTCTACCCGAGGTTTTTGTTTGGCTTTTTGACGGAAGTTTCCAGATTATTGGTTTGGAAAGAAAATTCAGTAAAAAATTGCGGTGCACTTTATTGATTGGGGTATCAGTTTCAAGTCAAATGAAGTTTTGCTTTCTTCTCAATGAAGAATGGGAAACTATGGAAAAACTTTGAAATACGAGTATATTTCTGCAAAATATGAGTAATAACAGTCAACATATATATAAACTTTCATTAGTAAATATCATTATATTTGAGGTAACGCTTTTGAGTCCAAGGAAATGCAGCTGCTTTTAGTTCGTAGAGTAAACTAAGCGACTTATTCCAACGCTATAAGATTTTTAAAATTTCACTTTGTTTCGCTAAACTTCCTAATTCACTGCCGCTCCTTTTAATGAGTTCTAAAACTTGCTCAAGAGAGATTAGCTTTCAGATAAATGAAATATCATCAACACATTTGGTTTAAAGGTTTTTTTAGACTCTTTCAATACTGGGATAGGGTGTTGCAATAGCGATGGTGGCAAATGAGTAGCTGGCGTTCCAACGGTAGCTTTCAAGCAATAGCAGAAAAGTAATCACACGGGATTTTTCGCTCTATTATCTTCAAGGTGATCCCAAAAAGACTTGACCTCCCAGGCTGAGGGTTGTGCTTGGGGCTAACTACCGAACCACTTCTATGACTCCGAAAGAACCAACAGCCTCGAATAGTAATAATGATTGACCAAGCAAAAGGCAACGTCAGAAATAGGATCCTTAACAAGTCGTCTGCTCAAAAACTCTCATCGGCAATCAATATCTATAAAAGCTTTGTTAATGATAAAATTGGAATTTCAAATGCATTCAATGAATATTTCTCGACAGTGCCGCACAACTTAGTTTTTGAACACATATGCGACCACTCCATGCATTTCTGAATGCATCCGAAGTGAACCTTCTCAAAAACAAAGCTTTGTGTTTAATCCAATAACTGGTTTTGAGATCCCTAAAATAATTGGCTTATTAAAAAAATCTAATTCTTCGGGCAATGATGTTATTTCCAATCTCTGTTTAAAAAAAAGTAACTTGTTTTTTAACTGATGTTAGCACACATTTTCAATAAAAGTATTTTTTGCGGTAGATTTCCTGAGGCTCTCAAATATGCTAATATCTTATCCCTTTCCAAAAAAGGAGCGACAGTATATAAGTGAAGTATTTGAAAAGGCTATAAAAAACAGAATGGTGAGTTTTTAGATAAAACAACTACGTTCAATTTGGCATCCAAAGTCACAAATCTACCGAAAATGCGCCTTGTTTCGATTCTGTTCTCAGATTCGTGGACATTTCAGAGGCATTTGACATGGTAGATCAAAATATTGTAAGAGCTTTAGTCCAAGAATTAAAAGATGAATGTGATTCGTTTTGCAAGGCTTTATTACAACTCGACGTGACGATGACGTGGCTTAAACACAATAATATAAAGAATAGGTATACGTTTGCCATATAATCGAGTGCATCTGTATGCTTAGTTATCTCTCATACAATTAAGTGTATTTTAGAACTTTAAAGCGAATGTGCAAATATGCACAGCGCAGGGTGGTTCTTGTCTTTTCATATTTTTTTTATTTAGCTTCCATGGAAGGATTCTATAATACAATATACTGCTAGGTAGAATTGAAAATGCAGACTTCATATTTTGAAAACAGAAAATAAAAAGTGAAATCAGGAGCCAATGAGAGTGATGTTAAGTCAATTAATTCGGGAGTCCCACAAGGATCTATTTAAGGACCAGTGCTATTCCAAGGCACTTTGACGGCTTTTGCAGATGATTTGAATTGGGATTTTAAATCACTAAGGATTTGGTTTGCTGCGCATAGATAAGTTATCAGTTCAAAAATTAAGGTTAATCTATCACGGAGTCAAAATTATACTGATATCTATTTTCCTGCTACTGATTGCCAAAAGTTCTAGCTTTTGAATTGTTGTTGGGGCTCAAATTTTACTCCTAGCACTTTCTCTAGTTATGGTAGATGACCCGATGTGTGTTTCCGTATTGAGAATGTCAGTGGATTCAAATACTTAGGTCTGATACCTGATTCGAATATGAGCTTTTATAACCGCTGTG